>OY997264.1:77328852-78611352 GCA_963921465.1 Triticum timopheevii | reverse complement strand
ATAGATGGATGTCATGTGGGGAAATAAAGGACATATACCTATTGGGGTATTGAATCATGGTTATTGGGTTAAAGGCGTGTGATTTTTTCTCTCCTGTTGCAACGCACGGACTCTTTTGCTAGTCATATTTATAATTAGGAAGTGATTTGATTTAATTTGATTGAGATTGTGCAAAATATTTGATTTGATTAGGTTTCCCATATCCGACCTATATCTAGAATGTCCTCATTTGATTTATGGAGTTTAATGCAAAATATATGATTTGATTTGGTTGCCGGTATCCAATCTATATCTAGAATGTTCGCATTTGATTTGATTGAGTTACCTTACACCCACGACATTGCAAAAGATTTGATTTGATTTGATTGAGTTAATGCGCGACATGGGAGGGGAGGCTTGACCAATGAACGTACATCCACCAACTCCCCCTTTATTACTAGAGATCGTCCTTATATAATGAAAGGCAATAAACATAATGGTAACGCGAAGGGGAATAAGAAAGAAAAGCACAAGCAAAGGAACCATGCAATTAAAGCATTTTTGGATATTTTTCAATGTGATAAATATAGGAATTTCTTTAAATATAAACAATCGGTATGCAATCACGAGCCCTTGTCGTATTTGCAACCGTCTAGGTTCATTATCTAATGCATGCAACACCAAAGATCTATAAAAGGCCAGGGGTGCGACAATGGAAGCAACCAATGACCTACGGCACCACTTCAGGCCTTCCCACCAGGAGGGGTATTCTCTGTCGACATGGCACCGAAACCATGGGCTCCCATAGGTTTGCTAATGATCACGCTTGCATTGATCTTCGTCAGTCTCCCGCTGCCAGCAGACTCAAAATCATGTGTTGAAATGATAGGCAACCGATTGGTGACCACCATGAGGGACAAATGCTTGCTTGCTTTCAATCCATCAACAAAACCTGGTTCAAATCTCGTTGAAGAGAAAGAGTGCTGCCAGGCAGTAGGCAAAGGTCTTGAGCGGTCCACGAGAAACAGGTGCCTTTGTAACTATATGAAGTTTAATCCTGGCCTGGGTGGGGCCTCCTATCTTGGGTGGGCCTACTATGGCTGAATTGTGCAAGCTTAGCGAAAGGACCAAACAAATATGTGGAAGCTGATTCACTTTAAAAAATATGTGGAAGCTAATAAGAAGGAAAAGCAATGAAGGGGACCCGAGACGGTGCAGTGTCTTGCTCATATTATTATGCTCCAGTAGTAATTGTTGTTTCATTATTTCGATGGTTTCATGTATATGTGTTTATACCCCTGAAAATGTATGTGTGTTTATGTTTGGCAATAATATATAAAGGGATTCCCCATCTAACTACATTTGATAAATTTCACCTACTGCTTTTTTCTTGTTCCATTATTTTCATGCCCAATGCGACATGTATAATAAATTCCGCTTCCATGGTTTACGTCTCGAGATCTCAATTAGCGACGCCAAAGAACCTAGTGATGCCGCTAGCTTCAGGATGTGGCGCAAGCTAACGGGGCGTGCCGGGGGTTGAGGGTGCGGTGGTGCTTCTCTGGTGTCTTTGGTCACACGCGTGACAGAGTGGGGTAGTGGTGGCGGTTAATGGATCGGGTGGTGGTTTGAAGTGGCCATGGCAAGGGAGGAGGAGGTGGGGGCTGCTTGCGGGTTTGTCATGCATGCGCTAGTGGGTTGGGTTTGTTTCGTCCACACGCGCGTGCGAAGTTGGCCGACCGCCACCGAAGCTGTTGTGCTTGGTAAATATGGAGTGGAGTCTGTTTTAAACCCTGAGATTATAAAGTTCGATATAAATGAACCCCAAAAATTTAGAAAATGATTAGGAAACATGAAACCTTGCTTGATGTAATGTCATGCCACCAAGATGATGTGGTACAAAAATTGTCCTGTTTGACGAAAGTTTGGACACACACCCCTCACAAATCGGAGCAACTCACTAGAAGGCTCGTGGTTCCGAGAGGGAACAATGCATGTTTGATGACGAATGACAGATAGCTTCCTCTTACCGCCTTTAAGAAAATTCTATGTGTAATGTGCACTGACACTAACTGTCATGTGAAAATTTGGAAAATTTCAGGGGTCATTTGACCTTTTGAAGGCATTTAAGTAATTTCCTAGCCATTTAATGACTGTAATTCAAATTTGAACTAGATGTACATGCAACGGCTAACCATAACGGTTTGAAAAATCATATTTGTGTACTTGTGTGCGAGTTAATTCCATGTGCAGTAAATTGAAGGAATTTTCAAACATATTGGTCTCACGGCATGGACACATGCATGGAGTGCCATGTCATTTTAATTCCAAAAAATTAAAAAATGATAAGGAAAACATGAAACCTTGCTTGATGTAATGTCATGCCACCAAGATGATATGGTACAAAAATTGGTCTGTTTGACGAAAGTTTGAACACGCCCCCCTCACAAACCGGAGCAACTCACTAGAAGGCTCGTGTTTCTGAGAGGGGACAATGCATGTCTGATGACGAACGGCAGATAGCTTCCTCTTACGACCTTCAAAATGTTTCTACGTGTAGTGTGCACTGATACAAACTATCATGTGAAAATTTGAAAAATTTCAAGGGTCATTTGACCTTTTGAAGACATTTAAGTGATTTTCTAGCCATTTAATGACCGTAATTCAAATTTGAACTAGATGTTCATGCAACGGCTAACCATAACGATTGAAAAATCATATTTGTGTACTTGTGTGCGAGTTAATTCCATGTGCAGTAAATTGGAAGGAATTTTCAAACATATTGGTCTCACGACATGGACACATGCATGGAGTGCCATGGCATTTTAATTCCAAAAAATAAAAAATGATCAGAAAAACATGAAACCTTGCTTGATGTAATGTCTTGCCACCACCAAGATGATGTGCTACAAAAATTGGCCTGTTTGACGAAAGTTTAGACACACACCCCTCACAAACCAGAGCAACTCACTAGAAGGCTCATGGTTCCGAGAGGGAATAATGCATGTTTGATGACGAACGGCCGGTAGCTTTCTCTTGCAGCCTTCAAAATATTTCTACGTGTAATGTGCATTAATACAAACTGTCATGTGAAAATTTGGAAAATTTCAGGGGTCATTTGACCTTTTGAAGACATTTAAGTGTTTTTCTAGCCATTTAATGACCGTAATTCAAATTTCAACTAGATGTACATGCAACAGCCAACCATAACAGTTTGAAAAATCATATTTGTGTACTTGTGTGCGAGTTAATTCCATGTGCAGTAAATTAGAAGGAATTTCAAAACATATTGGTCTCACGGCGACACATGTACATGCATGGAGTGCCATGGCATTTTTATTCCAAGAAATTAAAAAATAATCAGAAAAACATAAAACATTGTTTGATGTAATGTCATGCCACCAAGATGATGTGATACAAAAATTTGATTGCTTGACGAAAGTTTGGACACACATCCCTGCTACGTCTTGAGCTTGCATTGATTTTTCCTTTGAAGAGAAAGGGTGATGTAGCAAAGTAGCATAAGTATTTCCCTCAGTTTTTAAGAACCAAGGTATCAATCCAATAGGAAGCTCCCCAAAATTCCCACACACCTACACAAACAAACAAGAACCTCGCAACCAACGCGATAAAGGGGTTGTCAATCCCTTCACGGTAACTTGTGAAAGTGAGATCTGATAGAGGTAATAAGATAAGATAAATATTTTTGGTGATATAGATTGGAAAATAAAAGATGCAAATAAAAATAGATGGAAAACTTATATGATAAAAAATAAACCCGGGGGCCATAGGTTTCACTAGTGGCTTCTCTCAAGATAGCATAAGTATTACTGTGGGTGAACAAATTACTGTCGAGCAATTGATAGAAAAGCGCATAGTTATGAGATTATCTAGGCATGATCATGTATATAGGCATCATGTCCGTGACAAGTAGATCGAAACGATTCTGCATCTACTACTATTACTCCACGCGTCGACCGACTCCTGCCTGCATCTAGAGTATTAAGTTCATGAAGAACAGAGTAACGCATTAAGAAAGATGACATGGTGTAGAGGGATAAATTCATGCAATATGATATAAACCCCATCTTTTTATCCTCGATGGCAACAATACAATACGTGCCTTGCTGCCCCTGCTGTCACTGGGAAAGGTCACCGCAAGATTGAACCCAAAGCTAAGCACTTCTCCCATTGCAAGAAAGATCAATCTAGTAGGCCAAACCAAACTGATAATTCGAAGAGACTTGCAAAGATAACTTAATCACACATAAAAGAATTCAGAGGAGATTCAAATATTTCTCATAGATAAACTTGATCATAAACCCACAATTCATCGGATCTCGCCAAACACATTGCAAAAAAAGTTACAACGAATAGATCTCCAAGAAGATCAAGGAGAACTTTGTATTGAGATTCAAAGAGAGAGAAGAAGCCATCTAGCTAATAACTATGGACCCAAAGGTCTGTGGTAAACTACTCACAACTCATCGGAGAGGCCTTGGAGATGATGTAGAGGCCCTCCATGGTCGATTCCCCCTCCGACGGAGCGCCAACAAAGGCTCCAAGATGGGATCTCGCGGATACAGAAGGTCGCGGCGGCGGAAATAGTTTTTCGTGGTGCTCCTGGATGTTTATGGGGTACGTGGATATATATATATGAGGAAGAAGTAGGTCGATGGACGCTCGAGGGGCCCACGAGGGTGGGGGCGCGCCGGGCCCCCTCGTGACTGCCTCGTTTGTTGCTTGACGTCCACTCAAAGTCCCCTGGATTGCGTTTGCTCCAAAAAGATCGCTCCCGAAGGTTTCATTCCGTTTGGACTCCGTTTGATATTCCTTTCCTTCGAAAAACTAAAATTGGCAAAAAAAAACAGCAATTCAGGCTGGGCCTCCGGTTAGTAGGTTAGTTCCAAAAATGATATAAAAGTGTAGAGTAAAGCCCATAAAACATCCAAAACAAGTAATATAATAGCATGGAATAATCAAAAATTATAGATACGTTGGAGACATATCAAGCATCCCCAAGCTTAATTCCCGTTCGTCCTCGAGTAGGTAAATGATAAAAACAGAATTTTTGATGTGGAATGCTACCTAGCATAATTCTCAATGTAATTTTCTTTATTGTGGCATGATTGTTCAGATCCAAATGATTCAAGATAAAAGCTTATAAAACATAAAAATAGTAATACTTGAAGCATAATAACAAACAATCATGTCTTATCAAAATAGCATAGCCAAAGAAAGCTTATCCCTACAAAATCATATAGTTAGGCCATGCTTCATTTTCATTACACAAAATACTCCCATCATGCACAACCCCGGTTTCAGCCAAGCAATTGGTTCATACTTTTTAACGTGCTTCATAGCACTATATGTGGTATATGGTGGTGGTTGTGAAGACAGAAGGGAGAAGATAGTCTCACATCAACTAGGCGTATCAACGGGCTATGGAGATGCCCATTAATAGATATCAATGTGAGTGAGTAGGGATTGCCATGCAAGGGATGCACTAAAGCTATAAATGTATGAAAGCTCAACAAAAGAAACTAAGTGGGTGTGCATCCAACTTGCTTGCTCACGAAGACCTAGGGCATTTTGAGGAAGCCCATCATTGGAATATACAAGCCAAGTTCTATAATGAAAAATTCCCACTAGTATATGAAAGTGACAACATAGGAGACTCTCTATCATGAAGATCATGGTGCTATTTTGAAGCACAAGTATGGAAAAGAGATAGTAGCATTGTCCCTTCTCTCTTTTCTCTCATTTATTTTATTTTATTTGGTGGGCTTCTTTGGCCTCTTTTTTTAATTTTTTTATATGGGCTTCTTTGGCCTCTTTTTTTTATAAAGTCCGAAGTCTCATCCCGACTTGTGGGGAATCATAGTCTTCATCATCCTTTCCTCACTTGGGACAATGCTCTAATAATGAAGATCATCACACTTTTATTGATTTACAACTCAAGAATTACAACCCAATACTTAGAACAAAATATGACTTTATGTGAATGCCTCCGGTGGTGTACCGGGACATGCAATGAATCAAGAGTGACATATATGAAAAATTATGAAGGTGGCATGCAATGAATCAAGAGTGACATGCAATGAATCAACTACATGATCATGCAAAGAGCAATATGACAACGATGGAGCGTGTCATAATAAACGGAACGGTGGAGAGTTGCATGGTAACATATCTCGGAATGGCTATGGAAATGCCATAATAGGTAGGTATGGTGGCTGTTTTGAGAAAGGTAAATAATGGTTTCATGATACCGGCGAAGGTTGTGCGGCATAATAAAGTCTAGCAAAGTGGAAGGATGAGTGTGCGTATGTCCATGGACTCACATTAGTCATAAAGAACTCATATACTTATTGCAAAAGTCTACTTGCCCTCAAAGCAAAGTACTACTACGCTTGCTCCTAGGGGAAGGGTTGGTAGGAGTTAACCATCGCGCGATCCCAACCTCCACTCATAAGGAAGACAATTAAAAGAGCACCACATGCAACAAATTTGTCACACAACTTTTACCATACGTGCATGCTACGGGACTTGCCAACCTTAACACAAGTATTTATCAATTTCATAATTACCCAACTAGCATGACTCTAACATTACCACCTTTATATCTCAAAACAATTATCAAGCATCAAATTGATCATCGTGTTTTATGCACTTTCTATGATAGTTTTTATTACTAGTCATCAACCCGTGCTCCGGCACGGGCTAGCAATTTTTATAACAATTAATATTGTAATAGAAAATCTATATAAATATTGTTCTGTTTGAATCTTTTAGCAACAAAAGTACAACATATTTGAAAAGATCAATAACTACTTATTTTCATAGCGTACACCATCTTATATTTCCCTACTTAGTATTATGAATATACTCAGTACATTGTGGATCATCTTATATTTTAAAAAATAAGTTGTATTAAGCATTGTGCCACAACAAAATTTGTGACACCACTATATGTATTCAATGGCTTCTAACTTTTGTAATTACTAAATACATTGATGTGCTTTTTGTAGTTACTAAATACATCATAATTTTTTGAACTTACTTTCTGCTGGCTACTACGGGCACCGAAACATAGGTGAGCTACCACCAATCCCGGAGGAATAATTTTATGTCGATCACTCTCTATACAATGGCTCGTTTTCTCTCTGCATGCGCCCCCTCTCTATGTGTCACACATGCACGCACACGCACACATCTATAAAGCTAGTTAACTCATCGGCGCCTCCACCAACTGATCACGGGAACATGCCGCTGAGCTTAAAGTCCCATCATAAGCCATGGCTCAGTTCAAGCTTTTCCTAGTACTTTAAATGTTTGGAAAACCATTAAACTTCCTGCAGATAGTTTTTGAAAGTTTGGAAGCCTTATTTGTCTTTCCAACAATTCCCCATATTTTGGGTTTTCTGGCCAAATATTTTTTTTCACTTGGACAGTAATGCTCTAGACGCCATCCTTATATTTCAAATAACAACTGTACAGTTAAGAAGTTTATTTTGATTTTTGGAATAAAGCGAAAATTGTTATAAGATCGCCCTTCTCTATTCTAAAAATACACCTAAATTATTGGATGCCCACCTATAGGATTTTTAATTGTTTGTACATTTTTTTTAAATTGACCCTTCTAGCACCCAACAGAGTCACTGGGAAAAGTAATAACGATGTTTTTCTTGGGCTATTTCTAAATTATTATTATTTTCTACTTAATTAAGTACTCTCCATTGTCATGCATTTATCCTTAAATATGAAACTTAATCTACACGCCCTCATTTCAAATCAATGGATCTTGGATGCACATGCATAGTCTAGCAGTTTTGATTTTTATTATATTTTATGATTTTTATTACATGTATTTGCCACATAGACTTCGATTATTTTTTGACACTTATTTTCTTAACATTTTGTAAAAACACTGTGTGCATGTCACATATAGATTTGGGAGTATATATGCAGTTGTTGTTTATG
The DNA here is from genome assembly GCA_963921465.1 of Triticum timopheevii. Lineage (NCBI taxonomy): Eukaryota > Viridiplantae > Streptophyta > Magnoliopsida > Poales > Poaceae > Triticum > Triticum timopheevii. Next base: position 78,603,390 of record OY997264.1, on the reverse strand, counting down.
TGCATGCATGATTGGTATAGTACACGCATCCGGGCATATATGTATTATAATAGTGTGCGTGGTGATTTTTTATGAGAAAAAATTGTTTACATACCCTATATGCATGTACGCACAACATACTTACCTACCTCTGCCATGCATGCATGGTAACTGCACAAACACGCTCCCAGAAAAAAAAACTGTAATTTGCTAGGTGATCTTACATTGCACTTTTCCTATTTTAACATGTATGGACTCTTGGGCTGATGCAATCTCTCTTGGAAACATACGGACTGGCAAATGGTTAGTTGTACTCCTAGCAATTTTTTAGGATTAATAATAGCTAATCTAGGAGGAGACCATGAATAGTTTTTCTTTCCTTTTTTACGAACGAAACAGGGAGATATGGGTGTAGTTTTTTTTTTCTTTTCAAGCCAATATAGAAGAGACCAAGGGGAGGAAGACTCTCATGCGTTTTTTCTTTTCAAGTCAATATAGAAGAGACCAAGGGAAGGAAGACTCTCATGCGTGGCATATGGGAGCACGTCTGCTCTTTCATCTGACGGCTACGGACGAATTATATGTTAATTAAACGGTTGAATTTTTTTACTTTCTAGGATTAACGTGGTGTCTCGTATGGTGCTTCCAATTAGTAAATATAAGATTCCCAACTTGGATGCTCATCATTCTAGGACCGAATTTATAACCATAGCAAATACCATGATGTTCTAAAAGACTCTCAAAATAATATAAGTGAAGCATGAGAGATCAACAATTTCTTCAAAATAAAGCCACCGCCGTGCTCTAGAAAATATAAGTGAAGCACAAAGAGCAAAACTATCTAACTTAAAAGATATAAGTGAAGCACATAGAGTATTCTGATAAATTCTAAATCATGTGGGTTTCTCCCAAAAGGTGTGTACATCAAGGATGATATTGGAAATCTAAAAAGCAAAGACTAATATCATACATGACACTCCAAGCAAAACACATATCATGTGGCGAATAAAAATATAGCTCAAAGTAAAGTTACTGATAGACGAAGACGAAAGAGGGGATGCCTCCCGGGGCATCCCCAAGCTTAGGCTTTTGGTTATCCTTGAATATCTTGGGGTGCCATGGGCATCCCCAAGCTTAGGCTCTTGCCACTCCTTATTCCATAATCCATCAAATCTTTACCTGAAACTTGAAAACTTCACAACACAAAACTCAACAGGAAATCTCATAAGCTTTGTTAGTGCAAGAAAGAAAAACCACCACATAAGGTACTGTAATGAACTCATTATTTATTTATATTGGCGTTAAACCTACTGTATTCCAACTTCTCTATGGTTCATACCCCCCGATACTAGCCATAGATGCATCAAAATAAGCAAACAACACACGAAAAACAGAATCTATCAAAAACAGAACAGTCTGTAGCAACCTGTAACTCTCGAATACTTCTAGAACTCTAAAACTCCTACCAAAATAGGAAGTCCTGGGCAATTTGTCTATTGATCTACAGCAAAAATAATCAATGCAAAAACACATTTCTGTGAATTACTAAAATTATTTTCGTGCGGGCAAATTTCCGTTTTTCAGCAGAATCAAATTAATTGTCACCGTAGGTTATCCTATAGGCTCTACTTGGCACAAACACTAATTAAAACATAATAACACATATAAAAAGAAGCTAGATGAAATGTTTATTACTAAATAGAAGCAAAAAGCAAGAAACAAAAATAAAATTGGGTTGCCTCCGAACTAGCGCTATTGTTTAACGCCCCTAACTAGGCATAAAAGTGAGGATAGATCTAAGTATTGCCATCTTTGGCATTCAACTCATAAGTAGCTCGCATGATAGATTCATAAGGTAATTTAACTTTCTTTCTAGGAAAGTGTTCCATGCCTTTCCTTAATGGAAATTGGAATCTAATATTCCCTTCCTTCATATCAAGAATTGCACCAATCGTTTTAAGTAAAGGTCTACCAAGAATAATAGGACATGAAAGATTGCAATCTATATCAAGAACGATAAAATCTACAGGCACATAATTCCTATTTGCAACAATAAGAACATCATTGATCCTTCTCATAGGTTTCTTAATGGTGGAATCCGCAAGGTGCAAGTTTAAAGAGCAATCATCAAATTCATGGAAACCTAGCACATCACATAAAGTTTTCGGAATCGTGGAAACACTAGCACCCAAATCACATAAAGCATAACACGCATGATCTTTAATTTTAATCTTTATAGTAGGTTCCCACTCATCATAAAGTTTTCTAGGTATAGAAACTCCCAAATTAAGTTTTTCTTCATGAGATTGCATCAAAGCATCAACAATATGTTTGGTAAAAGCTTTATTTTGACTATAAGCATGAGGAGAATTCAACACGGATTGCAACAAGGAAATACAATCTATTAAAGAACAATTACCATAATTAAATTCATTGAAATCCATAATAGTGGGTTCAATGCTATTTGAAGTCTTGACCTATCCAATCCCACTTTTACCAAATTTAGCATCAAGATCTAAAAACTCCGAATTATTGGGACGCCTTTTAACTAAAGTTGACTCATATCCAGCCCCATCATTATCAAGATTCATATTGCAAAACAAGGATTTAATAGGGGATACATCAATTAACTTTTAGACCTTCATCATTATTTTCATGGAAACTAGAAGAACACGCTTTTACAAAGTAATCTTTCTTAGCACGCAACCTAGCGGTTCTTTCTTTGCACTCATCAATGGAAATTCTCATGGCTTTGAGAGACTAATTGATATCATGCTTAGGAGGAATAGATCTAAGTTTCAAAGAATCAACATCAAGCGAAAGCCTATCAACGTTCCTAGCCAAATCATCAACTTTAAGCAAATTTTCTTCAAGCAAAGTATTAAATTTCTTTTGAGAGATCGTAAATTCTTTAACGCTATTCTCAAAATCAGAGGGAATCTTATTAAAATTTCCATAAGAGTTGTTGTAGGAATTTCCATAATTATTAGAGGAATTACTAGGGAACGGTCTAGGATTAAAGTTTCCTCTATAAGCATTGTTACCAAAATTATTCCTACCAACAAAGTTCACATCCATAGATTCATTATTATTCTCAATCAAAGTAGACAAAGGCATGTCATTAGGATCAATAGGAGCACTCTTAGTAGCAAACAATTTCATAAGTTCATCCATCTTTCCACTCAAAACATTAATTTCTTCTATAGCATGCACTTTTTTACTAGTAGATCTTTCGGTGTGCCATTGAGAATAATTAGCCATAATGTTATCAAGGAGTTTAGTAGCTTCTCCTAAGGTGATTTCCATAAAAGTGCCTCCCGCGGCTGAATCTAAAAGATTTCTAGAAGCAAAATTCAATCCAGCATAAATTTTTTGTATGACCATCCATAAGTTCAAACCATGAGTAGGGCAATTGCGAACCATTAATTTCATTCTTTCCCAAGATTGGGCAACATGCTCATGATCAAGTTGTTTAAAATTCATAATATCATTCCTAAGAGAGATGATCTTAGCGGGAGAAAATACTTAGAGATAAAAGCATCTTTGTGTTGGGAACGTAGTAATTTCAAAAAAATTCCTACGCACACGCAAGATCATGGTGATGCATAGCAACGAGAGGGGAGAGTGTTGTCCACGTACCCTCGTAGACTGTAAGTGGAAGCGTTATGACAACGCGGTTGATGTAGTCGTACGTTTTCACGATCCGACCGATCCAAGCACCGAACGTATGGCAGCTCCGAGTTCAGCACACGTTCAGCTCGATGACGATCCCTGGACTCCGATCCAGTAGAGTTTCGGGGATGAGTTCCGTCAGCACGACGGCGTGGTGACGATGATGATGTTCTACCGACGCAGGGCTTCGCCTAAGCACCACAACGATATGACCGAGGTGGAATATGGTGGAGGGGGGCACCGCACACGGCTAAGGAACGATCACGAAGATCAACTTGTGTGTCATGGGGTGCCCCCTGCCCCTGTATATAAAGGAGGAAGGGGAGGGGGCGGCCGGCCAAGGGAGGGCGCGCCAGGGAGGAATCCTACTCCCACCGGGAGGAGAAGGAGAAGGAAGGAGATGGAGGAAAAGGAGGAAAGGGGGGCAGGCCGCCTAGTCCAATTCGGTTTGGGCTAGGGGGGCCGCGTGCCCTGCCTCCTCTCTTCCACCACTTGGCCCATGAGGCCCATTGCTTCTTCGTCGTATTCCCGTAACTCCCCGGTACCCCCGAAAATACCCGAATCACTCGGAACCTTTCCGAAGTCCGAATATAGTCGTCCAATATATCGATCTTTACGTCTCGACCATTTCGAGACTCCTCGTCATGTCCCCGATCTCATCTGGGACTCCGAACTCCTTCGGTACATCAAAACTCATAAACTCATAATAAAACTGTCATCGAAACCTTAAGCGTGCGGACCCTACGGGTTCGAGAACTATGTAGACATGACCGAGACACGTTTCCGGTCAATAACCAATAGCGGAACCTGGATGCTCATATTGGCTCCTACATATTCTACGAAGATCTTTATTGGTCAAACCGCATAACAACATACGTTGTTCCCTTTGTCATCAGTATGTTACTTGCCCGAGATTCGATCGTCGGTATCTCAATACCTAGTTCAATCTCGTTACCGGCAAGTCTCTTTACTCGTTCCGTAATACATCATCTCACAACTAACTCATTAGTTGCAATGCTTGCAAGGCTTAAGTGATGTGCATTACCGAGAGGGCCCAGAGATACCTCTCCGACAATCGGAGTGACAAATCCTAATCTCGAAATACGCCAACCCAACATGTACCTTTGGAGACACCTGTAGAGCTCATTTATAATCACCCAGTTACGTTGTGACGTTTGGTAGCACACAAAGTGTTGCTCCGGTAAACGGGAGTTGCATAATCTCATAGTCATAGGAACATGTATAAGTCATGAAGAAAGCAATAGCAATATATTAAACGATCGTGTGCTAAGCTTACGGAATGGGTCATGTCAATCACATCATTCTCCTAATGATGTGATCCCATTAATCAAATGACAACACATGTCTATGGTTAGGAAACATAACCATCTTTGATCAACAAGCTAGTCAAGTAGAGGCATACTAGTGACACTCTGTTTGTCTATGTATTCATACATGTATTATATTTTCGGTTAATACAATTCTAGCATGAATAATAAACATTTATCATCAAATAAGGAAATAAATAATAACTTTATTATTGCCTCTAGGGCATATTTCCTTCAGTCTCCCACTTGCACTAGACTCAATAATCTAGTTCACATCGCCATGTGATTTAACATCAATATTCATATCTGTATATGATTAACACCCATAGTTCACATCGTCATGTGATCAACACCCAAAGGGTTTACTAGAGTCAATAATCTAGTTCACATCGCTATGTGATTAACACCCAAAGAGTACTAAGGTGTGATCATGTTTTGCTCGTGAGAGAATCTTAGTCAACGGGTCTGTCATATTCAGAGCCATATGTATTTTGCAAATATTCTATGTCTACAATGCTCTGCACGGAGCTACTCTAGCTAATTGCTCCCACTTTCAATATGTATCCAGATTAAGACTTAGAGTCATCTGGATCAGTGCCAAAACTTGTATCGACGTAATCCTTTACGACGAACCTTTTGTCACCTCCATAATTGAGAAACATATCCTTATTCCACTAAGGATAATTCTGACCAATGTCCAGTGATCTACTTCTAGATCACTATTGTACTCCCTTGCCAAACCAGGGCAGAGTATACAATAGGTCTGGTCCATAGCATGGCATACTTTTATAGAACCTATGACTGATGCATAGGGAATGACTTTCATTCTCTTTCTATTTTCTGCCGTGGTCGGGATTTGAGTCTTACTCAACTTCACACCTTGGAAGACAGGCAAGAACTCCTTCTTTGACTGTTCCATTTTGAACCACTTCAAAATCTTATCAAGGTATGTACTCATTGAAAAATCTTATCGAGCGTCTTGATCTATCTCAATAGATCTTCATGCTCAATATGTGAGTAGCTTTACTGAGGTCTTTCTTTTTAAAAAACTCTTATTCAAGTATCCTTTTATGCTATCCAGAAATTCTATATCATTTCCAAACAACAATATGTCATCCACATATAGTATTTAGAAATGCTACAGAGCTCCCACTCACTTTCTTGTAAATACAGGCTTCTCCAAAAGTCTGTATAAAACCATATGCTTTGATCAACTCATCAAAGCGTATATTCCAACTCCGAGATGCTTTTACCAGTCCATAGATGGATCACTGGAGCATGCACACTTTGTTAGCACCTTTAGGATTGACAAAACCTTCTGGTTGTATCATATACAACTCTTCTTTAATAAATCCATTAAGAAATGTAGTTTTGACATCCATTTGCCAAATTTCATAAAATGTGGCAATTGCTAACATGATTCGGACAGACTTAAGCATCGCTACAATTGAGAAAATCTCATTGTAGTCAACACCTTGAACTTGTCAAAAAACTTTTTGCGACAAGTCGAGCTTTGTAGATAGTAACACTACTATCAACGTCCGTCTTCCTCTTGAACATCCATTTATTTTCTATGGTTTGCCGATCATCGGGCAAGTTCACCAAAGTCCACACTTTGTTCTCATACATGGATCCTATCTCAGATTTCATGGCCTCCAGCCATTTTGCGGAATCTGGGCTCATCATCGCTTCCTCATAGTTCGTAGGTTTATCATGGTCTAGTAACATGACTTTCAGAACAGGATTACCGTACCACTCTGGTGCGGACCGTACTCTGGAGGACCTACGAGGTTCTGTAGTAACTGTAGGGTAACGTAGTAATTTCAAAAAAATTCCTACGCACACGCAAGATCATGGTGATGACATAGCAACGAGAGAGGAGAGTATTGTCCATGTACCCTCGTAGACCGTAAGCGGAAGCGTTATGACAACGCGGTTGATGTAGTCGTACGTCTTCATGATCCGACCGATCCAAGCACCGAACGTACGGCACCTCCGTGTTCAGCACACGTTCAGCTCGATGACGTTCCCCGGGCTTCGATCCAGCAAAGCGTCGGAGATGAGTTCCGTCAGCACGACGGCGTGGTGACGATGATGATGTTCTACCGGCACAGGGCTTCGCCTAAACTCTGCGACAATATGACCGAGGTGGAATATGGTGGAGGAGGCACTGCAGACGGCTAAGGAACGATCCGTAGATCAACTTGTGTGTCTATGGGGTGCCCCCTGCCCCCGTATATAAAGGAGTGGAGGAGGGGGAGGGTCGGCCCTCTCTATGGCGCGCCCTAGGGGAGTCCTACTCCCACCGGGAGTAGGATTCCCCCTTTCCTAGTAGAACTAGGAACCCTTCCATGTAGTAGGAGTAGGAGAGAAGGAAAGGGAAGAGAGAAGGAGAAGGAAGGAAGGGGGCGCCCCCCCTCCCTAGTCCAATTCGGACTAGTCCAAGGGGAGGGGTGCGGCCACCCTTTTGGCCCTTTCTCTCCTTTCCCGTATGGCCCATTAAGTCCCAATACGAATTCCCTTAACTCTCCGGTACTCCGAAAAATACCCGAATCACTCGGAACCTTTCCGAACTCCGAATATAGTCGACCAATATATCAATCTTTACGTCTCGACCATTTCGAGACTCCTCGTCATGTCCCCGATCTCATCCGGGACTCCGAACTCCTTCGGTACATCAAAACTCATAAACTCATAATATAACTGTCATCGAAACCTTAAGCGTGCGGACCCTACGGGTTCAAGAACTATGTAGACATGACCGAGACACGTTTCCGGTCAATAACCAATAGTGGAACCTGGATGCTCATATTGGCTCCTACATATTCTACGAAGATCTTTATCGGTCAAACCGCATAACAACATACATTGTTCCCTTTGTCATCGGTATGTTACTCGCCCGAGATTTGATCGTCGGTATCCAATACCTAGTTCAATCTCGTTACCGGCAAGTCTCTTTACTCGTTCCGTAATACATCATCCCGTAACTAACTCATTAGTTACAATGCTTGCAAGGCTTAAGTGATGTATATTACCGAGAGGGCCCAGAGATACCTCTCCGACAATCGGAGTGACAAAACCTAATCTCGAAATACGCCAACCCAACATGTACCTTCGGAGACACCTGTAGAGCACCTTTATAATCACCCAGTTACATTGTGACGTTTGGTAGCACCCAAAGTGTTCCTCCGGTAAACGGGAGTTGCATAATCTCATAGTTGTAGGAACTTTGTATAAGTCATGAAGAAAGCAATAGCAACATACTAAACGATCAAGTGCTAGGCTAACAGAATGGGTCAAGTCAATCACATCATTCTCCTAATGATGTGATCTCGTTAATCAAATGACAACACATGTCTATGGTTAGGAAACATAACCATGTTTGACTAATGAGCTAGTCAAGTAGAGGCATACTAGTGACATTATGTTTGTCTATGTATTCACACATGCATCATGTTTCCGGTTAATACAATTCTAGCATGAATAATAAACATTTATCATGAAATAAGGAAATAAATAATAACTTTATTATTGCCTCTAGGGCATATTTCCTTCAGTCTCCCACTTGCACTAGAGTCAATAATCTAGTTCACATCACCATGTGATTAGCACCCATAGTTCACATCACCATGTGATTAACACCCATAGTTCACATCGTCATGTGATCAACACCCAAAGGGTTTACTAGAGTCAATAATCTAGTTCACATGCTATGTGATTAACACCCAAAGAGTACTAAGGTATGATCATGTTTTGCTTGTGAGAGAAGTTTAGTCAACGGGTCTATCACATTCAGAGCCGTATGTATTTTGCAAATATTCTATGTCTACAATGCTCTATACGGAGCTACTCTGGCTAATTGCTCCCACTTTCAATATGTATCCAGATTAAGACTTAGAGTCATCTGGATCAGTGCCAAAACTTGTATCGACGTAACCCTTTACGACGAACCTTTTGTCACCTCCATAATCGAGAAACATATCCTTATTCCACTAAGGATAATTTTGACCAATGTCCAGTGATCTACTCCTAGATCACTATTGTACTCCCTTGCCAAACCAGGGCAGAGTATACAATAGGTCTGGACCATAGCATGGCATACTTTTATAGAACCTATGACTGATGCATAGGGAATGACTTTCATTCTCTTTCTATTTTCTGCCGTGGTCGGGATTTGAGTCTTACTCAATTTCATACCTTTGCAACACATGCAAGAACTCTTTCTTTGACTGTTCCATTTTGAACTACTTCAAAATCTTGTCAAGGTATGTACTCATTGAAAATCTTATCAAGCGTCTTGATCTATCTCCATAGATCTTGATGCTCAATATGTAAGTAGCTTTACTGAGGTCTTTATTTTAAAGAACTCCTTTCAAACACTCCTTTATGCTTTGCAGAATAATTCTACATTATTTCCGATCAACAATATGTCATTCAGATATACTTATCAGAAATGCTGTAGTGCTCCCACTCACTTTCTTGTAAATACAGGCTTCACCGTAAGTCTGCACAAAACTATATGCTTTGATCAACTCATCAAAGCGTATATTCCAACTCCGAGATGCTTGCACCAGTCCATAGATGGATTGCTAGAGCATGCACATTTTGTTAGTACCTTTAGGATTGACAAAACCTTCTGGTTGCATCATATACAACTCTTCTTTAAGAAAACCATTAAGGAATGTAGTTTTGACATCCATTTGCCAGATTTCATAAATTATGGCAATTGCTAACATGATTCGGACAGATTTAAGCATCGCTACAGTTGAGAAAATCTCATTGTAGTCAACACCTTGAACTTGTCAAAAACATTTTTGCGACAAGTCGAGCTTTGTAGATAGTAACACTACTATCAACATCCGTCTTCCTCTTGAAGATCCATTTATACAATATGGCTTACCGATCCTTGGGCAACTCCACCAAAGTCCACACTTTGTTCTCAAACATGGATCCTGAGGGAGTCCTGGACTAGGGGGTGTCCGGATAGCCAGACTATCATCATCGGCCGGACTCCAAGATTATGAAGATACAAGATTGAAGACTTCGTCCCGTGTCCGCATGGGACTTTCCTTGGCGTGGAAGGCAAGCTTGTCGATTCGGATATGTAGATCTCCTACCATTGTAACCGACTCTGTGTAACCCTAGCCCTCCCCGGTGTCTATATAAACCGGAGGGTTTTAGTCTGTAGGACACACAACCATTACAAACAATCATACCATAGGCTAGCTTCTAGGGTTTAGCCTCCTTGATCTCGTGGTAGATCCACTCTTGTACTACCTATATCATCAATATCAATCAAGCAGGAGTAGGGTTTTACCTCCATCGAGAGGGCTCGAACCTGGGTAAAAACATCGTGGCCCTTGTCTCCTGTTACCATCCGCCTAGACGCACAGTTCGGGACCCCCTACCCGAGATCCGCCGGTTTTGACACCGACGTTGGTGCTTTCATTGAGAGTTCCTCTGTGCCGCCACCGATAGGAAGGATGCCTCTTCCCGTCTTCAAAGACGGTATCTTCGCCAAAGGAGCCTTGGCCGCCGGCCAAACTATCCGGCTGGGTGGTTTTCTCATGACCGCCTGTTCGGCCACCGCTTCAACAATGACCTCTCGAGTCATCGAAAGCAATCTTCACGTCAATTCAGAATTTGCCGAGCAGCTGGATCCAATAGAGCTCTCATCCGTAAACGAGCTCTTGGACCGCATCGCCGCCCTGGGAGTCACTACAGACTACAATCAGATTGGGCTTAAAACCGATCTGAGAGAGATTAACTCTCCCCAGGTTACCCACCACGTTGCGGTGGTAGAGGAGCAACGCGGCGACTCTTCTCCTGTATTGAAAACTAGTCATGTCCGGACTCCCGAACCCTCCATGCCGGATTCCCGCGGAGGGACGAACTTCGATCGAGCACTGAACCTAAAGTTAGGCATCGGACCAGACTCGTTGGATAACGTCCAGCAATCCAAGCTTCCAAATTTGGAAACTTTTCGGCCCTTGAGCCTCGAGATGGGTAGGGTTCCGGGCTTAATTCCACCCACCCACCTAGACATATGCGATCTATCTCAAATCCGGCAAGAGCCCGCTAAAACAGTACATCACTACTAGGCCAGATTCCTCCTGGTTATGGACAGGATAAAGGACTGCCGTGAGGAAAACGCAATTTCAATTTTCTGCAATAATTGCACGGACAAGGGAATCTTAAACGCCGCCAGTCATCGCGAAATAACACGCTTCGCCGACCTGGCGTCCATAGTACGAAAGTACTGTGCGATGGAGAGTTTCCGGAAAACCGAAACTAAGTTTTGGGACAATCCGGCCCCGAATACAACCATAGTCCGAAACAAAAGGGTGCATCACACTCAGGCACCAGGTACAAAAACCAAAAAGCAAAAACCCCATAAAGGGCACGGAACTGTACTAGAGGGTTGGCTCAACGGACCCTATAAAATCCATAGTACAGAAGGCGCCACTCCAACACATAGCCTTCGAGCATGTTGGATACTGCGGCAGGTGGCCAAAAGTGGCGAGGAGCTTCTAGCCCCGGAGAGCCACTCCAACAATACCAGTATGGTGTCAACAGTCTTCGAGACTTTCGCATCAAACACTATGCGAAAACGAACAATCCGCAGCCTCGCCGAAGTCTACCAAGTAGCAACAACAAATCCATGGAGCGACACGGCCATCACCTTCAACGCCAGCGACGAACCTAAATTCCGAACAGCCCGAGCACCAGCCGCATTGGTCCTCAGTCCAATAGTGGACGGCTTTCGTCTTACCAAGGTACTCATGGATGGCGGCAGCGGACTAAACCTCATCTACGAGGAAACTCTTCAAAAAATGGAAATAGACTGGAGCCGCATTGAGCGAAGCAGCACAACCTTTAGAGGAATAATCCCTAGCTGGGAAGCGCGCTGCACAGGAAAAATCACACTTGATGTGGTGTTCGGCTCGCCAGACAATTACAGGTCCGAAAAGGTCACGTTCCAAGTGGCCCCGTTCAGCAGCGGATATCACGCTATATTAGGACGAGAGGCATTCACAATTTTTCAAGCCATACCCCATTACGGGTACATGAAGCTCAAGATGCCTGGGCCCGACGGAATAATCACTCTTGTTAGTGATCCGGACATAGCACTCCGCGCCGAAAACAAGACAGCTGCATTAGCCCTGGAGGCACTATCCGAAGCCCTAGCGGCGGAGGAACTCATTGCACTGTGCTCTACGGTAAATAGGGACGATGTGATACTCGATAAGAGATCCAAGTCCACCTCCTTTAAACCAGCGGATGAAATAGTCAAATTCCAGGTCCATCCAACGGACCCAACAAAGACGGCCTCCATCGGGGCACAGTTGAACCCCGATGTAGATGCCGCACTGCAAGAATTCCTTCGGGAAAATTGGGACATCTTTGCCTGGCACCCTTCAGATATGCCAGGAATCCCACGCAGATTGGCAGAACACAGCCTAAACATCCTAAAAGGATTCAAGCCAGTCAAACAGGCTCTTCGGCAATTTTCCGAACCCAAAAGACAGGCAATGGGAGAAGAGCTAGCCAAACTACTGGAAGCCGGATTCATCAGAGACATCAAACATCCGGACTGGCTAGCAAACCTGGTAATGGTACCAAAGAAGGACAAATCCTGGCGCCAATGTGTCGATTTTAAAGACCTCAACAAGGCCTTCCCAAAGGATCCCTTCCCCCTTCCCCGCATCGACCAAATAATCGATGCTACTGCAGGGCACGATTCATTGTGCTTCCTTGACGCATACTCCGGCTACCATCAAATCAAGATGGCGGAAGCGGACCAAGCCGCAACGGCATTCATTACTCCATATGGACCATTCTGCTTCAACACGATGCCCTTCGAACTCAAAAACGCCGGCGCAACATATCAGCGCATGATTCAAACATGTCTGGCTACCCAGATCGGCAAAATAGTAGAGGCATACATAGATGACGTAGTCGTCAAAACCAAACACATCGAGACTCCAGTAGACGATTTGAGGCTCACATTCGACAACCTCCGAGCATACGACATTAAGCTGAATCCGGAAAAATGCGTTTTCGGCGTACCAACCGGAAAGCTCCTGGGCTTCATTGTATCCAGTAGAGGAATTGAAGCAAACCCAGCCAAGATCCGAGCTCTGTCACAGCTGGATATTCCAAAAGACCTCAAACAAATACAAAAATTGACCGGATGCATGGCGGCTCTAAGCCGCTTTATCTCCCGTTTGGGAGAAAAGGCATTGCCCCTCTATCGCCTCCTCAGGCGCACCGAACACTTCGAGTGGACGGATGCTGCCACTACCAGACTCGAAGAAATAAAAGCCATATTGGCAACAAATCCGGTCCTGGCTGCGCCTAACCTGGGCGAACCAATGTTGTTATACATCGCGGCAACACATCAAGTTGTAAGCGCGGTACTCGTCGTCGAACGAGAAACAGAAGGGCATAAGTTCCCTCTTCAAAAACCAGTGTACTACGTATCCACTGTCTTAACTCCCTGCAAGTCCCGTTACCCGCACTATCAAAAGATAGCGTACGCAGTGTTCATGACATCCCGGAAGCTCCGACACTACTTTCAAGAGTGTTCAATAACAGTGGCCTCCGAAGTGCCCCTCAACGACATTATAAACAACCGCGACGTGACGGGCGGGATTGCAAAATGGGCCATTGAGCTCTTACCATTTGACATAACTTACAAACCTAGGCGATCTATAAAGTTGCAAGTCTTGGCTGACTTTGTCGCTGAATGGACTGAAGCCGAACTCCCTAAAGAGTACGGCGCATACTCCAATTGGATTATGCATTTCGACGGCTCCAAAATGTTGGCTGGCTTGGGGGCTGGCATCGTATTGACGTCCCCAACCAGGGACACAGTCCAGTACGTACTTCAGATAATGTACATGGACTCCAACAATGCAGCCGAATACGAGGCCCTCCTACATGGCCTCCGGATGGCAATCTCCATGGGCATTCAATGCCTAGAGGTGCGCGGGGATTCAAACCTTGCAATATCCCAAGTAAATGGAGACTTTGACGCCAAGGATCCGAAAATGGCAGCCTATCGTAACGCTGTCCTAAAAATGTCAGCTCGGTTCGAAGGACTTGAATTCCACCATGTAGCCCGGGATAATAACCAAGCAGCCGACATATTGGCACGCATCGGCGCGAAACGCGACGCTGTCCCTCCAAACATTTTCCTGGAACAGTTCTTTAAGCCATCTGTACTATGGGAAGAGGAGTCCGGAAATAACAACCCGGAAGCAGCCGCACCACCCAACACAGAACAATCTGACATAATCGGCGACTCAGCCGATGAAACAACACCTTCAGCCCACGAAATAATGGCAGTAATCGCCCCGTGGACAGAGCCATTCCTAGCCTACTTACTTAGGCAGGAACTTCCCGAAGACCAAAATGAGGCCCGCTGCATAGTTCGGCGATCTAAAGCCTACAAGGTCCATGAGGGAGAACTCTATAAGAAAAGCACAACCGGAGTCCTTCAAAGGTGTATCTCCGAAGAGGAAGGGCGAAACCTTCTGGCTGAAATTCATGCCAGACTAGGCGGACACCACGCAGCAGCTCGGGCCCTTGTAGGCAAGGCATTCCATACAGGATTTTATAGGCGGACGGCTCGGGCAGATGCTCAGGACTTAGTCCAAAGATGTGTCGGTTGTCAGCTCTTTGCTAATCAGAGCCATATGCCACCCACCGCCCTCAATACTATACCCATCACCTGGCCGTCCGCGGTCTGGGGGCTTGACATGGTTGGACCCCTTAAAGGGGGAACCCACAAGCAAAAGTACCTATTGGTCATGGTGGACAAATTCACCGAATGGATAGAGGCCAAGCCAGTTAAAATGGCAGAGTCCGGACCAGTGATAGACTTCATATCCGGGGTAGTACACCGTTATGGCGTCCCCCATAGCATCATTACCGATAACGACACGAACTTCACGGTCGACGAGGTTAAATTATGGTGCAAAAATATGGGCATTAAGCTCGATTACGCTTCAGTCTATCATCCTCAAACCAACGGTCAAGTGGAACGAGCAAATGGTCTAATAATGAGCGGCATCAAACCCAGACTAGTGTGGTCCCTTACAGAATCTAACACGCACTGGGTAGAGGAGCTTGACTCCGTACTCTGGGGGCTGTGGACAACGCCGAACCATACTACCGGATTCACACCATTTTTTATGGTATACGGCGCAGAGGCAGTTTTGCCCTGCGATATCATTCATGACTCACCTCGAGTGCGCATGTACGAAGAAAGAGAAGCCGAGCTGGATCGGCAGGACAGCTTGGACGCATTGGAGGAAGAACGCGACGTCGCCAAGGCTCGTTCCGCATTCTATCAGCAGCAGGCTCGAAGATATCAAAGAAGAGAAGTACGGGCTAAAACTTACAATGTTGGCGAACTAGTTCTACGCCTGCCGGACAAGAAAAAGGACAAGCTCAAGCCCAAATGGGAAGGCCCTTTCATCATCGATCAAGTCCTGACCGGCGGGGTGTACCGCCTGCGAAATGCATCGGACAACCGACTCGAGCCGAACCCATGGAACGCAGCCCGCCTCCGAAGATTCTACGCCTAGCGCCGGACTAAGAGTTCGTCTCCTTCCTCCGTCCAAATTTTTACACTTCAGCTGTCTTTCGTTTCTCTCTTTTCTCTCACCCTTTTCATAAAAGCCCTTAAAGGCCTACTTGCGCATTGTTCGCACACACTTGATGTGCTATCCGCACTCATTATACCTGGGGGCTTCTTTACCAGAAGCTTACTTATACGGGCTTCATGCCCAGCACATGTGTCAAACTTCCACATGTACCTTTTATTCACCATTATATGCATCGATATGACTTAAGTTTTGGCCAACCTGGGTTGCCTGGCTCCTGTGCTTACCCCTACATTCCCGATTGTTCGGCTAGGAGGTAAAGGGAGCACCTCTGCGATTGTTACTGCCGGGTCAGCCGGATGTGTACCTCAGACTGGGTGAGGCCGAAAGTTAGCATTCTTAAGGGAATATTCGGTCGGTGACTTGAAAGATGATTTTTTACCTATTTATTTATCTGCCCCCAGATGTTTTCCTGCTCTTTTTGCAGTCCGGACATGCACTTTAGGGCATGCCTCCCAGGGAAAGGAACCCTTAACGGAACTATTCTCCCTGGAAGATGTTTCTTACTAACCATGTAATATAACATAACTAGTTGGGCACTTGTCTGATAAAGCACTAATGACCCCTACACCTGGTCTCCATGCATGCCCCGGTTGTTTCTTAACCGAGAAGGTATTCGGATACACTCCGGACTCTAGGGTCCCGAGGTTGAAGAGAAAAGGTCGGCAAAGACAAACGATCTACAATCCGGCTAGAAGGCATTTTACATGTCATTTAAAATATATTGTCAAATCGACTGACTGTACTCCTCAATCCCGTCTAACAGGCTGTCTAATTTACAGTCCCGTTGGGAATATTTAGCGGCCAACTCTACTTGGCCGTACACTAAACTCACAGGGATCTCCTTCCCATTGGGCCCCACAGGTCTGACCTCGGCCATGTGGTTGGGATCCGCCTTCTTGTACCGCGTCTTCACCATGGCCCAGGCCTCCCTGGCACCTTGGCGGCAGGCCGATATCTTCCATAAACGGAAGCGCTGCCACGCTCCCTGAAGCTTCTCCGCAAGCTCTCCAAGGCCCTCGGGTAGGGAGAGGGACGGCCATAAGGCCTGGACGACGTCGCTCATCGCCTGCCGAACTCGTTCGAGCAGTTGCACCAGCTCGGGAAGTTGATCACCCTTTGATACGGGCATCTCCTCCGCAGGGCGACCTGTGAGCACACCTACAGACATATTTCTGTCAATTGACTTCTTCGCCGAACTCTTCTTTTCAAAGGAGTTCGCTCAAGCACTTATTATAGATGCCGCGACGAAGCCGCTGATTCTCCTTCACGGAGCCAGACAGCTCGGCCCGAACACGTTTCAGCTCTTCTCCAAGCTGGGCGTGGGCATCCTGGAGTTTGTTCCTTTCCTGATGCACCTTTGTCAGCACCCTCTCGCCGGCCTTCAGCTGGCGCAGTAGTTGTTGCTTGTCCGGATCCAGTCCGGCAACATCTACAATATCATTGTCAGACTTACACGCACGCCGCACACCGCTTGTCTTTTTGAAATAATGTGTTACCAGGAGGGGTCTCTGTGTTCCCTCCTGCGGCAGCGAGTGCGGCCTCAAGTTGGGCCTTGCACTCTTGTAGCTCCTGGGACAATTGGGTATTCTTCTCTGTAAGATCCTACATATCAAATGATCCTTAAATCAGTTACTCTAACTACTTTAAGTCTCGGGGGCTACTACATATACAACTATTAAAATCTCTTACCCGTATGTCTTTTACACACTGCTCCGTGGCTCTGGTCAAACCATCTTGAGCAGCACGGAGGTGCGCGTCCCCACGTTAAAGGCATTCAACGCCTCAGGGGAGAAGCACGCGTCACGGAAAACTGTCCGGCGGCGCCTATGGTTCATGGCGCTCTCCACCTCAGACCTGGTGGTGGACAGTCTGTCAGCATCCTCCGTTGGAGGAGTATCCGGCTCGCGCCTTGCGCTCGCCTCCCCCTCCAGACCAGGTGTTGGAGCCTGGCTGGCAGAGGCTTGGTTGGCAACCTCTCCGCCCGCAGTCCGGCGAGCACTCTTTCTCCTGCAAAAGTCATGAGCATTCAAACACCTCCTAGGAACTTTGTCCTAAATGATGGTCGCGAGCAATACCATTGCGGTGACGTTTCGATTAGCACCGCACCCCTCTTCCGCCTATGGGGCCGGACTGACCCCTGTTGGTCAGCCGCCGCGGGTTCGGCTTCCCGCCTTGAAGGTACCTCCTGCGAGACACCATTGTATACGGTGGTCAGAAATGCGCAAGGACGAAATAATGGTGTCAGGACTTCGGTCACAATCACCTGGGGAGCCGGAGATAGGCCGGGGTAGTCAGCCGTAATGGCGACTAGAGCATTATCCATGCTGAGTTGGTGAAACACCCCGTCGATTAGCTCCACCTTTATGTCCGGATCCTCTTTGGAGGACGGATCAAGGGATCTTTCTGGATCCTCGGGTTGTGGGGCCGGACTATGTATGCTCTCCACAGTCCGGCGCAGTTCCTGCGTCAAAACCATAAAGTAAGGTACTTAACTTTGGAAGCGCGGGTCGGATAAATGAACATTCGCTTACCCAGCTCCGAGGGTTGTTCATGGAGAACCCATTCAATGGGCTCGTCTGGAGGAAGTCTTCTTTCTCCCCCTTGTACAGGCCAGACAGAATCTTCACCAGATCTTCGGCCGATCCCGACCCTTTGCGGCCGTGACGAGTGGCATCATTCTCCCCGTTGAAATCCCACATGGGGTGGCCCCTGTATTGCAGCGGCTGCACCCCCCGCATAATGCACGTGGCCATGACTCCAATCATGGTCAATCCGGAATGGGCCAGTAACCTTATCCGGCCAATCAAATAATGGACGCTCTTGTCTTCCTCCAGCTGAGGGCTCCGCGGGCGCCAACTCAGGCGTTTCTTCAGAGGAGCATTGTTGAACTCCGGGAGGCCGATACGAACAGGGTCCGGTAGTGGAGCGTCTTCTACATAAAACCATTCTGAAGGCCAGTCTTCGGACGCCTTCTTAGGGGTTCCAGATTGTGACGCCCTCGATTCAATCGTACACTAATCATGCACGCAAATGTCTACGATCAAGATCAGGGACTCACGGGAAGATATCACAACACAAATCTAAAACATAAATAAGTCATACAAGCATCATAATACAAGCCAGGGGCCTCGAGGGCTCGAGTACAAGTGCTCGATCATAGACGAGTCAGCAGAAGCAACAATATCTGAGTATAGACATAAGTTAAACAAGTTTGCCTTAAGAAGGCTAGCACAAACTAGGATACAGATCGAAAGAGGCGCAGGCGTCCTACCTGGGATCCTCCTAAACTACTCCTGGTCATCGTCAGCGGCCTACACGTAGTAGTAGGCACCTTCGGTGTAGTAGGAGTCATCGTCGACGGTGGCGTCTGGCTCCTGGACTCCAGCATCTGGTTGCGACAACCAGAAAGAAAGGAAAGGGGGAAAAGGGGGGAGAAAGCAACCGTGAGTACTCATCCAAAGTACTCGCAAGCAAGGAGCTACACTACATATGCATGGGTATATGAGTAAAGGGCCATATCAGTGGACTGAACTGCAGAATGCCAGAATAACAGGGGGATAGCTAATCCTGTCGAAGACTACGCTTCTGGCAGCCTCCGTCTTGCAGCATGTAGAAGAGAGTAGTTTGAAGTCCTCCAAGTAGCATCGCCAAGTAGCATCTCCAAGTAGCATCTCCAAGTAGCATCTCCAAGTAGCATCTCCAGTAGCATCGCATAGCATAATCCTACCCGGCGATCCTCCCCTCGTCGCCCTGTGGAAAAGCGATCACCGGGTTGTCTGTGGAACTTGGAAGGGTGTGTTTTATTAAGTATCCGGTTCTAGTTGTCATAAGGTCAAGGTACAACTCCGGGTCGTCCTTTTACCGAGGGACACGGCTATTCGAATAGATAAACTTCCCTGCAGGGGTGCACCACATAACCCAACACGCTCGATCCCATTTGGCCGGACACATTTTCCTGGGTCATGCCCGGCCTCGGAAGATCAACACGTCGCAGCCCCACCTAGGTACAACAGAGAGGTCAGCCCGCCGGTCTAAATCCTATGCGTGCAAGGGTCCGGGCCCATCGCCCATTGCACACCTGCATGTTGCGAGGGCGGCCGGAAGCAGACCTAGCAACCTCCATTACAAAGGAAGTTGCGTTGACACAGTCCAATCCGGCGAGCGCCGCTCCGTCGCTGACGTCAAGAAGGCTTCGGCTGATACCACGACGCCGGGATACCCATAACTACTCCCGCGTAGATGGTTAGTGCGTATAGACCAAATGGCCAGACTCAGATCAAATACTAAGATCTCGTTAAGCGTGTTAAGTATCCGCGAACGCCGAACAGGGCCAGGCCCACCTGTCTCCTGGGTGGTCTCAACCTGCCCTGTCGCTCCGCCACAAAGTAACAGTCGGGGGCCATCGGGAACCCAGGCCCACCTCTACCGGGATGGAGCCACCTGTCCTTTCAGCCCCCTCATCAGAATCACTTGCGGGTACTCAATGAGCTGACCCGACTTTAGTCACCATCTGTATAGTATGTATGTATGTATAGTATATACCCGTGATCACCTCCCAAGTGATCATGGCCCGATAGTATAGCAAGGCAGACTGACAAGAATGTAGGGCCAATGATGATAAACTAGCATCCTATACTAAGCATTTAGGATTGCAGGTAAGGTATCAACAGATGTAGCAACAATGTCAGGCTATGCATCAGAATAGGATCAGCGGAAAGCAGTAACATGCTACACTACTCTAATGCAAGCAGTATAGAGGAGAATAGGCGATATCTGGTGATCAAGGGGGGGGGGGCTTGCCTGGTTGCTCTGGCAAGAGAGAGGGGTCGTCAACGCCGTAGTCGAACTGGGGGTCGCCGGCAGTCTTGGGGTCTACCGAAAAGAAGTAACGGGGGGGGGGGGGGAACACAATAAATAATAGAGCAATCAAGGTAACACAAAGCATAACATGGCAATACGTGGTGCTAGGGGTGACCTAACGCGGTAGTAGGTGGTACCGGCGAAAGGGGGAAACACCCGGGAGAGTATTCCCGGTGTTTCGTGTTTTCGGAGAGATGAACCGGAGGGGGAAAGTTGCGTGTTTGCTATGCTAGGGATGAGTGGCAGACGAACAGGCTGCGTATCCGGATTCGTCTCATCGTTCTGAGCAACTTTCATGTAGAAAGTATTTTCATCTGAGCTACGGTTTATTTTATATTAATTTTAAAAGATTTAATTCATTCTTAGGATTTATTTAACTATTTAATTCTAACATTATTCAGTATAATGCTTGATGATGTCATCATGTCATCAGCATGATGTCAGCAGTCAACAGAGGTGTTGACTGGTCAAACTGACGTGTGGGCCCAGTGGGACCCACCGGTCATACACTGCTAGGTTGATTAGGGTTTAGGTTAAACTAATTACTGTCTATTTAAACTAACAGGTTAATTAGATTAAATAAAGAGGATTAATTAACTTAATTAATTCACTAATTAATTAATTATAAATTTTATTAATTCATTTTTACTTATTTTATTTTTATTTTATTAAAAACGTTCTGGGGCCGGGCCCCACATGTCAATGGCCCTAGGGGCCAAACGGGCGCGGATGAACGGGCGCTGCCCGATCGGGCGCACACCCGAGGGGCGAGCGGGGCGGCGGACCCGGCAGGGCGCCGGAGCAGGGGAGGCCGGTGGCCTGGGGCCTGCGATGAGGGGCTGGGCACGGCCAGGGGCGGCGATGCGCGCCGCGGGCGGGCGTGTAGGCCAGGGAGCGTCGGGCAGGGCGCCCATGGGATGCGCCGGGCGTGAGCGGGGGGGGGGGGGGTGGGGGGGTGCGCGAGCGCGTGCGCGCGCACGGCCAGGGCGCGGCCGGGCTACGATGTCCAACGGGGCAGGGGGAGGAGGAGGAGAGGGAGCATGGCGAGGCGCTCACATCGGGGCCGTAGGGACTAGGCAGCGAGTGTCGAGGAGGAGGACGGGGACGAGGCGACGACGGAGGGGATGCAGGCCGGCGGGGAGGAGGACGGGGACGCGTCGATGACGGAGAGGCAAGCGGCGTGGTTCCGGCGACGGGATCCGGGGAGGCACGGCGTCGGGCGTGCGGTGAGGGGCGCCATTGCCCTGGGTCGCTGGTCGGGGAGGAGGTGAGGACGGGCGGCGTCGGTGTGGCGGCGGGGCAGCACCGGGGCGTCAAGCCCGAGCCCGATTGGATCGGGGGAGAGGCGTGTCAGCGAGCGAGAGAGGTTGGGGGTCGCGCGCGGGGCTCTCCCCTGGCGGCGCTGGAGGAGAGGGTGGAGATCGTGGGGAGTGGGGGGGGGGTGTGCGGTCGGGTTGGGGTTTCGGTGCCCGGGGGGATAAGGCAGTGCGTGGGGCGGCTGGGCCGGCCCGTTCGGGCGGCGGAGGCCAGCTGGGCCACTTGGCCCAGCGGGGTAGGGGGGTTTCTGTTGTTTTATTTTTACTTTTTTATTTATTCTACCTTTTCTGTTTTATTTCATTTTAAATCATTTAGGCATTTTATAAAAATGTGTTTGCTTTATTATAATTACCCTTGTAGTATTCGGCACCCACCGAACATTTTTGTTTCAACTTTTGAAAACTTTTATTGTTGACACTAATTTAAATTTGAATTTTGAAACGGTTTCGAATCAACCCGAGATTAGTAACAGTAACCGTGGTGACGTGGCATCATTAGCGTGGGATTACTGTAGCTTAATGATCTGGGCGTCACAATTCTCCTCCACTACAAGAAATCTCGTCCCGAGATTTAAGAGGGGAGTAAGGGGGGAGGGATTTGGTTGCGAAATTCTAACAAGCCTTCTCGGTCTTGGTTGCTCTTCTTGAAGAGGTCAATCCATTACTTGAGGTCTCCATTTCTCTGCTTCAGTTCATCATGATGAAGTCGGCATCCTTTTTTTTTTGAGAACTCCATCGTACTTACGAAAGAATAAAGGGGATGGGTATTCCGGGGGAGCAAACCTCTGCAAGGTCGACTATCTGGTCGATAACATCGGGGAGGCTGGCGGATAGCAACTCTCGAATTGAAACTTAAGAAAATATCGTGAGCAAAGTAAGAAGGTGCAAAATAGAAGTTTCAAGCGCATAGGCAATCGTTCGTTGCCTGAAACAAAGTGTGAAAGGGGTTCAGAGCAATGGGAATAAGTATTGCGTCTGATAGCAGAACTGATGATCTCTCGGAAGGTGGCTCGTAAATTACTTACGAGGCCACGCGCGAGGAACAACCTGGGCAACAGGGGGTTTACCGGAGAGTCAGGTTTCGATCCTGTGGAACTGTGGGTTATGGGCCCACCATGTGGGTTGAAAGTAGGAAGGGTGGCGACATCTTGCACAGCCGCGACAGGGAGGCATGTCAGTGAATAGCTTGCTAGCTATGCCGGCAACAATGCCGGTACCAAGCACGGGGAACAAGGAGAGCAATTTTCCTGCTTGTTGAACGAGGCGAACCAATTGGCAAAGTTATCATCAATCGGTGGTTACCGGAATGTCATCAACAATAGTAACAGGATCTTACAGATAGAGTGGTACAACAAGGTGTTTACATAAGCAGAAAAACATTACTGCTTAGATCAGATAGATCACGAGAAGGGTTAAACAAAACAATGGAAAGGAAAAGGTGATCTTCATATTAAACAGAACAATGGAAAGGAAAATGTGTTTAAACACAAATTTCAGGGGGTATATCCTTCTGAAGGACAAACAAAGCATGGTATCCATGACAGGATATAACGTAGAAAACCCTTTAGGAAAGGGGAGAGAAATCTCATGACATTACCCATACAACGGTGTTTGGATAATTGATAAAGAAAAATTAGCATGGTGCTTCAAATGTTCTTATTGAAGATCGGAGTACCACAGACATGCTTCGAGATAACATTGACATGGTCTTCAAGTAAGGTTCAGATTTTAGATACACAAGGATCCATCAGGAACAACTTATAGAACAAGTCTTACAATTTCCTCATGGAAGAATGGATAACCTTGCTAATAAGGAATCTATAACAGCAGGTCATCCGGCCAGGTGTGTTGGGCATGCCATCACCTTACCGGGTCATAAAAGACTAGTGTTATAACTCTTGGAAAAATGTTCCAACCATCATATCTGACCGAGATTCAGATCTGATCAGTGTTAGGATACCTCAAACTCACGATGCTTGAGGAGAAAAGTGTCAGGACCCCGACTCAATGCCACATCGATCTAGCATGTAACACCTCATATCACTTTGCGGCCTCACACACGGTATCCCCACGGGTGTCGCCTTACCTTTGCCCGGGCGTTTGCGCCTTTTGGCACACGTATATGATAGTGTCGCTAGCATCCATATGATAAGGAGCCCGGGCTGACATGGCTAGTCGTAAACCCAAAGTGGCACAGACTTACAGGGACAGGCATCCATGACCCAGCATCGAACGTGTCGGTCATCAGCGAATAAGTTCCGGGCTGTAGCACTGGGCTAGCAGGACTCCGGTAAACCGGGCTGTAGCGGGCTAACAGGACTCCGGTACTCAACGCGTGACATTTCCCTGAAGGGACAGACACAGGAACGAAGAAGGACACATGCCGGCCAGCCTAAGTGTTCCGGAGCAGTAGCAAGCTACCATGGCTCGGTGGAAACACTAGGAGACATTTCCCGGTAAGAGAGGCTACTAAAGATAAACAACTAGATAGTCAGATCCCACACATACCAAGCATTTCAATAACATACACACAATATGCTCGATATGTGCAAATACAACATGGCATCACAACATGAATCTACGACTCAAGTATTTATTCATTAGGCTCCGAGGAGCGAGATATTACAAACATAGGTCTCATGACCCAACATTCAGAGCATACAAGTCAAGCACAAGCGGAAGCTAATATGTCTGAGTACAGACATCTACAAATGAAAAAGGCTAAGAAGCCTGACTATCTACCAGATCCTGCCGAGGGCACAAGATCGTAGCTGAGGTAACAAGCTAAACGTCGAAGTCCACGTGGAACTACTAGCGAGACTGAAGTCTCTCTGCAAAAACATAAAATAGGCAAACGTGAGTACAAATGTACCCAGCAAGACTTACATCAGAACTAACTACATATGCATCATTATCAACAAAGGGGATGGTGGGGTTTAACTGCAGCAAGCCAGCTTTGACTCAGTGGCTATCCTAAACTATGACTGCAAGTAACTCTTTTGAGGTGGCGCACACGAGTCCACATATTCACCATATCAATACACCACTATGGATCCGCTCCCATCTCCCTACGAGAACGCCATCCATAGCACTCACGCTTATCTTGCGTATTTTAGAGTATCCACTTTCACTTGTCTATGAACTGTTATAGGCAACCCAGAAGTCCTTTTCCGCGGACACGGCTATTCGAATAGATCATATTAACCCTGCAGGGGTGTACTTCTTCATACATGTTTCCACCACTTAGCGTCTGCACACGACATGTGCTCGGCAGACTTCAAGCGAAAGCCGACGTGGGTGTAGACCACGACCTACCTAGACACTCAAGTCTCTAGTCCAGGTTTATCGCCTATTTGGGTTCCATCTATGAGGAGTTCCGGCCGAAGTTTCGCTCACAGCCCCAAACGATGTGAACAGGGTTCCCGAGATACCAAACGGGCATCCGGTACACCGTGCCACGTACCTACCGCATCACAGCCCACCCCTACGGTCAGCGCTGTCCACGGCCTCCAGTAGGCTACAAACACCAGAAACTACTTGCAACTCCTGGACAGAGGACTAGGGTGAATAAGAAGTCGAGCGGGGTCATATTTCAGGGCCCAATGCATGGTAGTAGCTGAATCATGGATCACAAACACAGAACTCAGTTCCTAAGGACGGCTTCAATGAGACAACCCACCATGTACTCCTACATGGCCTCTCACCGATACCTTTACCAAATCGTGTTCACACACTTAGCTCACACACAGTAGGACATGTTCACACACCTCTGATTCATCCTCGATGAATCAGACCGACTCAACTCTAAGCGGTAGCAGGCATGACAAACAAGCATGTATGAGTAGGCACAACAGGGCTCAAACAACTCCTACTCATGCTAGTGGGTTTCATCTATTTACTGTGGAATGACAGGTCATGCAAAGGATAAAGGGGTTCAGCTACCGCAGCAAGTAACAGAAGAATCGTTGTTGTCCTAATGCAGTAAAATAGAGCAGGAGCGAGAGAGTGGGATTATATCGGAATGAACAAGGGGGTTTTGCTTGCCTGGCACTTCTGAAGATATTATACTTCTTCATCGGTGTCATCGAACTCGTCGTCGAAACCATGTCTATCGAGAGGGGACAATTACCGGCAAACAAAGAGGGACACAATCAATGCAATGCAACAAATATGATGCATGATAATGTCAAGGCAATATGCTGTTGATTGAGCTAATGCACCTAGCTATGATTTAAATGAAGTTGGTTTGAATACATGATTCAAATTCCAACTCCATATATGATTATTTAAATGCCCTTTATTTGTTTTGTCCAAAACAAAGGACAAACATTGTTCAAACATGCATGAAAATGGTACAGATGGATTCCTTGAATTTTTCTGATAATTTTTCATATATAATTTGTTTGATTTGGAGCTACGGTTGATTTTATATGAATTTTAGAAGTTTTGGTTATTTTCTGGAATTTTCAGAATAAGATTAAATCCAGAAAACACTTTATTGCGTCAGCATTGCGTCGCCGTGACGTCAGCAGTCAACGGAGACGGTCCAGGTCAATCCTGACCTGCGGGTCCCGCGTGTCAGTGATTAGACTAACTAACCTAATTAAAATTAACCCTAACTAACTTGGTTAGCCGGGCGGGGCCCGCACGTCAGTGACCCAGGGGGGTCAAATCCCTGGTCAACCGGGGCAATCCCGCCGGCGTCGAGTCGCCGGCGAGGCCCGAGACGGTGGCGGCCGTCGGAAACACGCTACAGGGCACGGGCGAGGCCGTGCTTGGGCTTGTTGGAGAGCCCTTGCTCCCGCGCATCTAGTGGTGGTGGTGGCCGGGCCTGGGGTGGCCGGAGACGACGGCGGCAAGCACGTCCGCGGCGGCCGGAGTTCGGACGTCGGTCGTTCCGACGTTGCAGGGCATGAAAAGAGCAGCGGGTGGTTGCTACGGCCCCGTGGTGACGCGCTGAGCGCGGTGACGTGCTCAGTTTCGAGCTCCAGTGGACTTGGCCACGGCGGCGACATGGCCGGCGGAGCCGAGCTCTCGGTCGTGATGGCCAACGGGGTTAGGGGGCAGCTCGAGCGACGTGGCTAGGGGAAGAAGGAAGAGGAGCTCACGGAGAGTTGGCCGGTGCAGACGGCGGGGCCGGGGGAGCGTCGGAGCGAGCGGGGCGGCGAGAGGGATCTCCGGCGGCCGGCGACGAAGATGAAGAAGACGGCGTCGATGCAGGGCCTCTGGCGATGCGTGGCTAGACGGAGAGGACGAGGGATGCGTGGCGATGCTCGTGGACACGTCGGAGAGGCTCGGGGTTGGCTGCGGCTGCGGCTATGGCGAACGGCGGCGACGAGCGCGTCGGTCAAAGCGGGGGAGGACGAAGGAGAGAGCAAGGGGGGAGAATGGGGTGTCGGCGGGGTCGGGGCGGCGCCGAGGGGTGGCTTCGAGGCGTCGCCGCGCTGTCCAAGCGAGGCAGGCGGCCAGGGAGCTGCGTGGCGAGCTCGGGCACGTCGCGGTGTCCCTCCTCTGCCTACTGGCAGAGGTAGGCGATGACTGGCAGCGGCGCTGGGCTGGGCCGGCCAGATGGGCTGCCAGCACAGGAGCTGGGCCAGGCCAGGTGAGCGCCAGGTAAAACTCTCTCTGTTTTAATTTTTGTTCTGTTTTCTATTATTTTGTAAATTTAGGGCTTTATTAGAAATACTTAGGAGTCTTTAAAAATCCTGAAAATAATCAGAGGCTCTATTTAGATTATTTCCAACAGCCTACACTTATTTTCAGAATTATTTGGGCATTTGGAATATTTTATAGCATTTAAATGCCCAAATGCAAATAGAGTATGATTTAATTCAGAGCCCAATATGTCCTGCAAAAATATAAACCATTTTTGGTAGATGCTTTCACCTCAAACCAGAAATGTTAAACATTTTTAGAGGGCATTTTGAGTTCAATGAAAAAGATTTTATTTTGACCCTAGTTGAATTCATTTGGTGCTAGGGTTTAAACAATCCCCATTTCAAGTTTCATGAAATTTAAACATGATGCAACACTCTAATGCATGCACTAGGCATTGTCAGAACCTGGGATGTGACAGCTCACCCCCACTAAACAAGAATCTCGACCCGAGATTCAAGCGTAGGGTAAGATGAAAGGAAAGCGCAAACTAATATAAACTTCACGATCCAAGTTGCACTTCAAATGAACGTTGATTCGATCACCATCATTGTCTTGAGGTCTTGCTCTGAGAACTCCATCCCACATGACAATAAGTAGAAAGGGAAACCTCTAGTAGGATCGATCTTCTCGAAGATCAAACAACTTAGGATCAGCTCACGGGGTGAGTCATAAAAGCATCTCGCAAGCTGAGATACAAAGCACACATCTAGAGGATTGGAGTGGAGCAGACGACGAGGGTTCACTAGGTAGACAACAATTCCACACCTAAGAGGGTGGTGAACGGTTGTCAATGTAGCGAGAGTTGAGTTGCCATGATACCACAGCGAGACATTTTAGAGGAAGGCAATTCGTGGATATATCCCCTTAAGTGGCAAAAGAATTACCTTTGATTCAAAGATCATTGAAATTCTTTATACCAGCCTAAGGCAATTCACAATCGATCATTTGAAGGAGTCCAAAAAAAATGACATTCTCGGACCAGAATGGATGATGTGGATTACCTTGTTGAAGACAACACAAGGGATGATTTTGCTTATCATCGGAAATGGATGGGACCCAAGATAGGTTGGCACAATGACAGTGCAAGTTGGGAACAAAATACAAGTGCTAGGAATGATTCTAGTAACTGGGGAGGAACTCAATGGCAGAGAGTGATTCCACTATTGGAATGGTTATAGCATAACCGGGGAAACTGAGAACAATCCCGGTTAGTAACTAGGATAGCACCTAATGCTTGTGCGTGCTCTCAAGAACTTGAGCATTTCCATATTCATCAAGGTTTTACCAATTTCCGTGTCAAGGATCCTGGCAACACAACATACTACCATGATGAATAGCGATGGACGATGCAGACGCAAAGGAAGATAACACCTTCTCAGATTTCACCTTGATGGGGCCAAGGGAACAAAATCTGGATGATCGACCGAGAGACACTTAGCACTCCGCTTCTAATGTTCTCCTTGATGTACTAGCGTATCCCATTCATAGATATGGTTTGATATCTAGAACATCAAGTAACAGGTCGGACTTCGGGAGCACAAAATCATAAGGCACGTAAATAGGGAATAATTCCTATGAAGTCCTTATGGAGAGGTGGCCAACTTCTCAATCAAGATACTACAATAACAGGTCTTCCGGTTGGGTGTGTTGACCACGACATTCACTTTGCCGGGTACAGAGAGACCAATATTATAATTCTTGGGAGATGTTCCAACCATCATATCTGCCTGAGATTCAGATCTGGTTGGTGTTAGAATAATCTAGACTCGTCGAGTCTAGAAAGAGAAATGAAAGTTTGCAACACAAATCGACGAGATGACGTCGCGAGATTCTCGGGAAATGAACTATGATAGCAAGCTCCAAAACATGAGTTGGTTCTGCTACAAACCTGTGAACACGCTGTCCAAGACAAGCATGACCACATAGTAGTCTTATGATAAAACACTACCGAGTTCAGAGGGGGAACCATCATCGAGGATGTCGAAGTCCTTGCATAAGTCTTGCTCTTAAGAAGGAACTTCTTCTCCTTGAACAAATCAACCAGTGGCTTGGTGTGCTAGGGACACAAATAGAATGGAGGTAGCGAGCCTATCAAACCATAGCATACTTCGCACATGCATGACTGACTTGAGATGGTTCCAGAGGAGGCAACATTGACTTTCTTGAATCCACGGCAGCAACTTGCATCAAATGTACATGAACTAGAGGAAGTCACTTCTTACATCCGAACATATGCTTCATGAGCTAGCATGAACAAATGCTTTTAAAAGTTTCCAACACTAGCTTAATGTTCAACAAAACTATGGAGAAGACAAGGATGTTGTCGATGGGCTCAACAGCAATTCATCCAGACTCCCATGGAGATGGAATTCCATAATTATGTGAACAAGGTGATAGTATTGGTCAGACCCAAAAGACATAATGGTGTATGCTCGAGGAAAATCCACGAGTAAGACAACATTACGAACATCGTTGGTTCTGATTTGATTTGAGCATAGCCCACGCTCAAATCAAAGTTTTTTGGCAAGACAATAGCTCCAGCAACTGGTCTCAAGGATCAATTGATGAAGATATCATCTTTCTTCAACACACACACACAAAAAGATATCCCTTAACATGAGCTAAGTCGAACAAGCTTTTATCTTCCAACTCTCCAAGTTGTTGTTTTTAGCTTAACCAACTAGCTCAGGGTATGCAACACAGATTCTTGGAGAAGGGGTGGTTTATATGGAACCAACTTGATCACGAACTCAACATAGCGGTCAGGTGACAACCTGGTGATACCTCCGAGAAGATATTCGGAAAATCACGAACCACCGATATGTTACTAAGCTCGAGAACAATCTTGCTTTTCAGGGCAAGACGATATGATCAAATGAGCGAGGACTTAACAAAATCCTAACTCATCAATCGAAGAGTGCACTGGGAACAAGGACTAGGTAGCACAATCAGTCTCAGAATGATGATTCAAGAACCAACATGCTAAGAACGAAATTATTGTCCTTTAACTACCAAGCAACGAAGTTGCTAGCAGTATTGATTTCACACACCACGATTCACTTGTCGGCATTCCGGTTACAATAACACGAAAACCGAGGAATGAACAATGATGGCAAGAAGTATTACTACATCAAGAATTCATAGGATGGTGTGCAATTCCCATGACATTCTTGATATAAAGATGGTATTACTGCAAGGTAGAACAGAACAAAAGCTGGATTGGCAATTTGATCTGCAGAGTACAACTGCTTTGACCCAATCCTAGAAATGGACAAGGTACTGGAGTTTGTTTCTCCAAGTCATTCCGGAATAGAATGGCTTGACGGACCACAAGAATAATAGGCATCGATGAACGAATGCACGCATAATCTTGACTATCAAATGATAGACGGGGGTCAGAATACCACTAAAGAAGGACAACTCAAAGGAACATATAATTTTCTGAGTTGTGGATGCATAGATTGGTATGTCGAGCGAAGCTCAACTTTTCTTCCGTATAACCCATGCAGAAAGGTAGAACTGGCAGATTCACAATTATGAATGGAGAACTCCTCAAGAGCACCCCTGTTGTGATCTTTTGATCCAACGAACTTCTGCCATAAGCGGTTCATAGTATTTGGAAGAAGGAAATACCACGGACCACGAGGAATAATGCAAAGGTTACTAATAACCTAAAGGAACGAGCAAAGACTATCAACATGAGGTAAATAGGGTGAGTCTTGGGTCAAGAACCCAGGAGTAGAATACCTATTACTAAATGGCATCACGGGATGCTTTCGAGAATGAAGGCCAGAATCATCACACTGGGACACAAATCATGGCTAGATTACTAGATGATCCCCTAAGACACCTAGGGTCATAATAATAATTCCAACATATATGTCGAGGCAATAGAATACCTCAACCCAGCATTTAGTGTGATTAATCTAGCCCAAATGAACATCAAAGTGGGAGGAAGGGATTTGCAAATGCTTCAGATT
This sequence comes from Triticum timopheevii, assembly GCA_963921465.1. Taxonomy (NCBI): domain Eukaryota; kingdom Viridiplantae; phylum Streptophyta; class Magnoliopsida; order Poales; family Poaceae; genus Triticum; species Triticum timopheevii. The sequence continues at coordinate 78,571,921 of OY997264.1, read as the reverse complement.
GTTTTAGAAACCTGAGATGACTCGGACAGCATAACGGCTGTAAATGCTCAAAAGATTGGAGGCATGCTACAAAAATGGTGGCATAGCCACTCCGAAGCACAATATCAAGGTTTCGAGATCAACAGTTATGAACATACGGAAGTAGTAAAACTGAACTGAGATTTGAAACTAACAATTCTATAAGTCAATGGATTAGTAACACGTCATCCTGATAGATAGATGAGAAGGCCTAGTTCTTAATCCCCGTAGAAGAGAAGAGGATGACTCAGATCAGAAGGCCATGAGGTATAAGGAGTAAAAAGAGCCTTACGTTCCCTTCCCACAATCAATTCCCTTACATAACTAAAGCATTTCTAGACACAACTTCGACCAGTTTGGCTTGGTAATCCTACAGGCAGTCAAGCTCTGATACCAAAGCTGTCAGGACCCCGACTCAATGCCACATCGATCTAGCATGTAACACCTCATATCACTTTGCGGCCTCACGCACGGTATCCCCACGGGTGTCGCCTTACCTTTGCCCGGGCGTTTGCGCCTTTTGGCACACGTATATGATAGTGTCGCTAGCATCCATATGATAAGGAGCCCGGGCTGACATGGCTAGTCGTAAACCCAAAGTGGCACAGACTTACAGGGACAGGCATCCATGACCCAGCATCGAACGTGTCGGTCATCAGCGAATAAGTTCCGGGCTGTAGCACTGGGCTAGCAGGACTCCGGTAAACCGGGCTGTAGCGGGCTAACAGGACTCCGGTACTCAACGCGTGACATTTCCCCGAAGGGACAGACACAGGAACGAAGAAGGACACATGCCGGCCAGCCTAAGTGTTCCGGAGCAGTAGCAAGCTACCATGGCTCGGTGGAAACACTAGGAGACATTTCCCGGTAAGAGAGGCTACTAAAGATAAACAACTAGATAGTCAGATCCCACACATACCAAGCATTTCAATAACATACACACAATATGCTCGATATGTGCAAATACAACATGGCATCACAACATGACTCTACGACTCAAGTATTTATTCATTAGGCTCCGAGGAGCGAGATATTACAAACATAGGTCTCATGACCCAACATTCAGAGCATACAAGTCAAGCACAAGCGGAAGCTAATATGTCTGAGTACAGACATCTACAAATGAAAAAGGCTAAGAAGCCTGACTATCTACCAGATCCTGCCGAGGGCACAAGATCGTAGCTGAGGTAACAAGCTAAACGTCGAAGTCCACGTGGAACTACTAGCGAGACTGAAGTCTCTCTACAAAAACATAAAATAGGCAAACGTGAGTACAAATGTACCCAGCAAGACTTACATCAGAACTAACTACATATGCATCATTATCAACAAAGGGGATGGTGGGGTTTAACTGCAGCAAGCCAGCTTTGACTCAGTGGCTATCCTAAACTACGACTGCAAGTAACTCTTTTGAGGTGGCGCACACGAGTCCACATATTCACCATATCAATACACCACTATGGATCCGCTCCCGTCTCCCTACGAGAACGCCATCCATAGCACTCACGCTTATCTTGCGTATTTTAGAGTATCCACTTTCACTTGTCTATGAACTGCTATAGGCAACCCAGAAGTCCTTTTCCGCGGACACGGCTATTCGAATAGATCATATTAACCCTGCAGGGGTGTACTTCTTCATACATGTTTCCACCACTTAGCGTCTGCACACGACATGTGCTCGGCAGACTTCAAGCGAAAGCCGACGTGGGTGTAGACCACGACCTACCTAGACACTCAAGTCTCTAGTCCAGGTTTATCGCCTATTTGGGTTCCATCTATGAGGAGTTCCGGCCGAAGTTTCGCTCACAGCCCCAAACGATGTGAACAGGGTTCCCGAGATACCAAACGGGCATCCGGTACACCGTGCCACGTACCTACCGCATCACAGCCCACCCCTACGGTCAGCGCTGTCCACGGCCTCCAGTAGGCTACAAACACCAGAAACTACTTGCAACTCCTGGACAGAGGACTAGGGTGAATAAGAAGTCGAGCGGGGTCATATTTCAGGGCCCAATGCATGGTAGTAGCTGAATCATGGATCACAAACACAGAACTCAGTTCCTAAGGACGGCTTCAATGAGACAACCCACCATGTACTCCTACATGGCCTCTCACCGATACCTTTACCAAATCGTGTTCACACACTTAGCTCACACACAGTAGGACATGTTCACACACCTCTGATTCATCCTCGATGAATCAGACCGACTCAACTCTAAGCGGTAGCAGGCATGACAAACAAGCATGTATGAGTAGGCACAACAGGGCTCAAACAACTCCTACTCATGCTAGTGGGTTTCATCTATTTACTGTGGAATGACAGGTCATGCAAAGGATAAAGGGGTTCAGCTACCGCAGCAAGTAACAGAAGAATCGTTGTTGTCCTAATGCAGTAAAATAGAGCAGGAGCGAGAGAGTGGGATTATATCGGAATGAACAAGGGGGTTTTGCTTGCCTGGCACTTCTGAAGATATTATACTTCTTCATCGGTGTCATCGAACTCGTCGTCGAAACCATGTCTATCGAGAGGGGACAATTACCGGCAAACAAAGAGGGACACAATCAATGCAATGCAACAAATATGATGCATGATAATGTCAAGGCAATATGCTGTTGATTGAGCTAATGCACCTAGCTATGATTTAAATGAAGTTGGTTTGAATACATGATTCAAATTCCAACTCCATATATGATTATTTAAATGCCCTTTATTTGTTTTGTCCAAAACAAAGGACAAACATTGTTCAAACATGCATGAAAATGGTACAGATGGATTCCTTGAATTTTTCTGATAATTTTTCATATATAATTTGTTTGATTTGGAGCTACGGTTGATTTTATATGAATTTTAGAAGTTTTGGTTATTTTCTGGAATTTTCAGAATAAGATTAAATCCAGAAAACACTTTATTGCGTCAGCATTGCGTCGCCGTGACGTCAGCAGTCAACGGAGACGGTCCAGGTCAATCCTGACCTGCGGGTCCCGCGTGTCAGTGATTAGACTAACTAACCTAATTAAAATTAACCCTAACTAACTTGGTTAGCCGGGCGGGGCCCGCACGTCAGTGACCCAGGGGGGTCAAATCCCTGGTCAACCGGGGCAATCCCGCCGGTGTCGAGTCGCCGGCGAGGCCCGAGACGGTGGCGGCCGTCGGAAACACGCTACAGGGCACGGGCGAGGCCGTGCTTGGGCTTGTTGGAGAGCCCTTGCTCCCGCGCATCTAGTGGTGGTGGTGGCCGGGCCTGGGGTGGCCGGAGACGACGGCGGCAAGCACGTCCGCGGCGGCCGGAGTTCGGACGTCGGTCGTTCCGACGTTGCAGGGCATGAAAAGAGCAGCGGGTGGTTGCTACGGCCCCGTGGTGACGCGCTGAGCGCGGTGACGTGCTCAGTTTCGAGCTCCAGTGGACTTGGCCACGGCGGCGACATGGCCGGCGGAGCCGAGCTCTCGGTCGTGATGGCCAACGGGGTTAGGGGGCAGCTCGAGCGACGTGGCTAGGGGAAGAAGGAAGAGGAGCTCACGGAGAGTTGGCCGGTGCAGACGGCGGGGCCGGGGGAGCGTCGGAGCGAGCGGGGCGGCGAGAGGGATCTCCGGCGGCCGGCGACGAAGATGAAGAAGACGGCGTCGATGCAGGGCCTCTGGCGATGCGTGGCTAGACGGAGAGGACGAGGGATGCGTGGCGATGCTCGTGGACACGTCGGAGAGGCTCGGGGTTGGCTGCGGCTGCGGCTATGGCGAACGGCGGCGACGAGCGCGTTGGTCAAAGCGGGGGAGGACGAAGGAGAGAGCAAGGGGGGAGAATGGGGTGTCGGCGGGGTCGGGGCGGCGCCGAGGGGTGGCTTCGAGGCGTCGCCGCGCTGTCCAAGCGAGGCAGGCGGCCAGGGAGCTGCGTGGCGAGCTCGGGCACGTCGCGGTGTCCCTCCTCTGCCTACTGGCAGAGGTAGGCGATGACTGGCAGCGGCGCTGGGCTGGGCCGGCCAGATGGGCTGCCAGCACAGGAGCTGGGCCAGGCCAGGTGAGCGCCAGGTAAAACTCTCTCTGTTTTAATTTTTGTTCTGTTTTCTATTATTCTGTAAATTTAGGGCTTTATTAAAAATACTTAGGAGTCTTTAAAAATCCTGAAAATAATCAGAGGCTCTATTTAGATTATTTCCAACAGCCTACACTTATTTTCAGAATTATTTGGGCATTTGGAATATTTTATAGCATTTAAATGCCCAAATGCAAATAGAGTATGATTTAATTCAGAGCCCAATATGTCCTGCAAAAATATAAACCATTTTTGGTAGATGCTTTCACCTCAAACCAGAAATGTTGAACATTTTTAGAGGGCATTTTGAGTTCAATGAAAAAGATTTTATTTTGACCCTAGTTGAATTCATTTGGTGCTAGGGTTTAAACAATCCCCATTTCAAGTTTCATGAAATTTAAACATGATGCAACACTCTAATGCATGCACTAGGCATTGTCAGAACCTGGGATGTGACAAAAAGGTGCGATACAAATTGACGAGATGACATCGAAGATTCTCGGGAGATGAACCATGGAAGCTAGTTCCGAAACAAGAGTTCATCGGTAAACCAACGAGAGGATGAGGAGGTGGCTGATGGAATCAGCGACAATTCATCGAGATTAACAAAAGATGGATTTCCGCAATTATGTGAACAAGGAGATAACATTTGTCAGATCAAATGGTATCATGATGTATGCTCGAGGAAAACATACACAATTAAACATTGGTTGAAAGGTGCACCCGAAATATGGGCTGGGTTGCACAACCAACGTCGGAATGGTGATTCAATAATCAAATGTTTAAGAATGAACAACCAACCATTAACTTCAAAGCGATAGGGTTGCTAGAAGGGCAGAATTCAAATTGCACCATTCATCTGTTGGTATCTTGGTTAGAACCAACACGGGGACCAAGAAAGAATGGTGATGGCGATAAGCATCGCTGCAATAAGAATTTCTTAAGAGGTGGTGAAATTCTCACGACATTCTTGACATAAAAGGTGGTAATATTCCAAGGTAAAGAAGAACAATGCTGGGTAGCAAGGATCTCAAGGTACAACACAAAACACGAACAAGTTTGTGTTGGAGGGGAGGCATTAAAGTGGTCGATGACCACACAAATCATCGAAGGCAAGGATGGTGTTTCTCATCATGAATTCAATAGATATCCAGGAAGGAGTCAAGATGTTGATGATGATCACGACAAATTTTGTCGAGAGGCTCCACGAAGATGTAATCCATCGGCGATGACATCAAGTTAAAGGAATTATGAAGCAAAAGGTTATTGGAACCATGGGTACGACACAAACTCAAAATCAAGCTTGCTGTTTTTAAGGCGAAATTATATGAGGAAGATCGACGTAAGGTTAGCTCATCGTCGAAAATTGTGCTCCCAAAAGAAGGACCAGGTAGCACAGTTAAAATTTAGCACAATAATGATATAGCCGATAAGGCTAGGAATGACGTGATCGGGTACAAACTCGTACTAAAAGAAGATTACTAAGAGTTGTTGAACCGTAGTGCGGACTCGGTTCAGTTATCGATGTCTTTGAGTGTTTAATAACTCAGAGCCCATGAAAAATTGTAATCAGTGAGAATGTAGTACTTGAAGAAGAACTCATAAGGAGTTATGCAGTTCCAAGATAATCTCGAGATACCAGGGAGTAATACTCGACGACAGTCCAAAGTAGAGCTTGGACTGGGGTATTGCTCTAAAGAAGATAAGTGCTTAAACTTGCACGAGAAATGGTATTTCAAGGAGATCATGGTCGGAACCACGATTGCAAAAGGCCAAATCCTAGATATAAGAACTTATACCAAGGGAATAATTAATTTAAGAGAAGATTTAATGATACGATCTACATCGTGTCCATGGGCATGAACGCAAGGTTCAAGGTCGACTCCCACTTCGTCAATGTATAACCTTCCATTCGCTTCTCGCTTTGATGAAGGCATTAGTGTTGAAAGTTTTACCTGGCATAACACTAGTAGGGTATGACCCGTAGAAGTTTCCGGGTTTACACAGATTAGAAAAAGGTATAGGTTCAATCCATTGGGGCATCTTAGAATCATATACCACAATCTTGGAGTAATTAATGCAAGCTCGATAGTAGAGCATGGTTGACAAAGCAGAGGATACAATTTACCAAAGGCATTTTATACCCGCGGAAAGGCTCGCAAGGTTATTGAATATGAAGGGCGTTGTTAGATAAAATCCAGCAAAGGACCTGGTGGTCCATAAGGTATCTGATGTGAGCATCGGTACTCAACCAGAAGAAGAAAGAATGCAAGGAGATCATATGATAGAAACAACTGACTAATTCAAAGCTCAATCGCACAGGAATTATGAATTCCAAGACAAGGGATCAGAAGCAATGCTCTGATTAGGGATGGATAAGTTGAATAGCCTTAGGGGTACAATCATCAACAATTTGATGGGTCGGGATCCAACTCATGTTCAAAATGACGTCTGAGCCGGAAAGATAATTTAGAAGGATCAACTGATGATTGCATGCTTTCACACACATGTTGAATCGATAGGATCAAAATGACGGTGTCTAAGGATACTAACGAATTTTGCCAGACATATGGAAAGCATCCATCATGCAAGCAGACAGGTATTGCCGAGCAATAAGCTACTAAGGATTTTTTTTGGAGGACCGAATAGTATTTCGAAGACCATTGTGAAACACATGAACAACTGGGGATGAGCGGATACTCGATAAGTGCGAGAATTATCCATAGGGGTATTCAGGTGGCGAGAAACTGCAAGGCAGTAGGCACAAAGTATTCTCAGGGTATCTTGTAATAAAAAGATCGACTGGGAATAAAAGTAAGCACGACAGGTGTAAGTATTTATCCATAGGGATATTTCGGTGGAAGGGAATTGCAAAAGCAACGGGCACAAGGTCTAGAGAGAAAATCGGAGAGTATCTTCGAAATCTTCTGGTGCAGCCGACGATCATCTGGACTGAAGGGGCTCTTCGGGAGAAAGTATTATCGAGAACTTAGAATCCGAGTTAATAAAATCGTTTAACCCGAATAGAAGAGATGTCAGAGTCCCAGAGTATAGGTCGAGGAATAAAAGATCCTACTACCACCCAATGGCGGCGTGTGCCCGTAAGACACACAGCCATGTTAGTAAAAGTTTTTGCAACGTCTAGACTCGACTTCGGCCAAGGAGTGTGGAAGGGGGATTCCTACAGGCAGTCGGCTCTGATACCAACTTGTGACGCCCCCGATTCAATCGTACACTAATCATGCACGCAAATGTGTACGATCAAGATCAGGTACTCACGGGAAGATATCACAACACAACTCTAAAACATAAATAAGTCATACAAGCATCATAATACAAGCCAGGGGCCTCGAGGGCTCGAGTACAAGTGCTCGATCATAGACGAGTGAGCGGAAGCAACAATATCTGAGTACAGACATAAGTTAAACAAGTTTGCCTTAAGAAGGCTAGCACAAACTGGGATACAGATCGAAAGAGGCGCAGGCCTCCTGCCTGGGATCCTCCTAAACTACTCCTGGTCGTCGTCAGCGGCCTACACGTAGTAGTAGGCACCTCCGGTGTAGTAGGAGTCGTTGTCGACGGTGGCGTCTGGCTCCTGGACTCCAGCATCTGGTTGCGACAACCAGAAAGAAAGGAAAGGGGGAAAAGGGGGGGAGAAAGCAACCGTGAGTACTCATCCAAAGTACTCGCAAGCAAGGAGCTACACTACATATGCATGGGTATATGAGTAAAGGGCCATATCAGTGGACTGAACTGCAGAATGCCAGAATAAGAGGGGGATAGCTAATCCTGTCGAAGACTACGCTTCTGGCAGCCTCCGTCTTGCAGCATGTAGAAGAGAGTAGTTTGAAGTCCTCCAAGTAGCATCGCCAAGTAGCATCTCCAAGTAGCATCTCCAAGTAGCATCTCCAAGTAGCATCTCCAGTAGCATCGCATAGCATAATCCTACCCGGCGATCCTCCCCTCGTTGCCCTGTGGAAAAGCGATCACCGGGTTGTCTATGGAACTTGGAAGGGTGTGTTTTATTAAGTACCCGGTTCTAGTTGTCATAAGGTTAAGGTACAACTCCGGGTCGTCCTTTTACCGAGGGACACAGCTATTCGAATAGATAAACTTCCCTGTAGGGGTGCACCACATAACCCAACATGCTCGATCCCATTTGGCCGGACACACTTTCCTGGGTCATGCCCGGCCTCGGAAGATCAACACGTCGCAGCCCCACCTAGGCACAACAGAGAGGTCAGCCCACCGGTCTAAATCCTATGCGCACAGGGGTCCGGGCCCATCGCCCATTGCACACCTGCACGTTGCGAGGGCGGCCGGAAGCAGACCTAGCAACCTCCATTACAAAGGAAGTTGCGTTAACGCAGTCCAATCCGGCGCGCGCCGCTCCGTCGCTGACGTCAAGAAGGCTTTGGCTGATACCACGACGCTGGGATACCCATAACTACTCCCGCGTAGATGGTTAGTGCGTATAGACCAAATGGCCAGACTCAGATCAAATACCAAGATCTCGTTAAGCGTGTTAAGTATCCGCGAACGCCGAACAGGGCCAGGCCCACCTGTCTCCTAGGTGGTCTCAACCTGCCCTGTCGCTCCGCCACAAAGTAACAGTCGGGGGCCGTCGGGAACCCAGGCCCACCTCTACCGGGATGGAGCCACCTGTCCTTTCAGCCCCCTCATCAGAATCACTTGCGGGTACTCAATGAGCTGACCCGACTTTAGTCACCATCTGTACAGTATGTATGTATGTATAGTATATACCCGTGATCACCTCCCAAGTGATCACGGCCCGATAGTATAGCAAGGCAGACTGACAAGAATGTAGGGCCAATGATGATAAACTAGCATCCTATACTAAGCATTTAGGATTGCAGGTAAGGTATCAACAGATGTAGCAACAATGTCAGGCTATGCATCAGAATAGGATCAGCGGAAAGCAGTAACATGCTACACTACTCTAATGCAAGCAGTATAGAGGAGAATAGGCGATATCTGGTGATCAAGGGGGGGCTTGCCTGGTTGCTCTGGCAAGAGAGTGGGGTCGTCAACGCCGTAGTCGAACTGGGGGTCGCCGACAGTCTCGGGGTCTACCGGAAAGAAGTAACGGGGGGGGGGGGGGGGACACAATAAATAATAGAGCAATCAAGGTAACACAAAGCATAACATGGCAATACGCGGTGCTAGGGGTGACCTAACGCGGTAGTAGGTGGTACCGGCGAAAGGGGGAAACACCCGGGAGAGTATTCCCGGTGTTTCGTGTTTTCGGAGAGATGAACCGGAGGGGGAAAGTTGCGTGTTTGCTATGCTAGGGATGAGTGCCGGACGAACGGGCTGCGTATCCGGATTCGTCTCATCGTTCTGAGCAACTTTTATATAGAAAGTATTTTCATCTGAGCTACGGTTTATTTTACATTAATTTTAAAAGATTTAATTCAATTTTAGGATTTATTTAACTATTTAATTCTAACATTATCCAGAATAGTGCTTGCTGACATCATCATGACGTCAGCATGACGTGAGCAGTCAACAGAGGTGTTGACTGGTCAAACTGACGTGTGGGCCCAGTGGGACCCACCGGTCATACACTGCTAGGTTGATTAGGGTTTAGGTTAAACTAATTACTGTCTATTTAAACTAACAGGTTAATTAGATTAAATAAAGAGGATTAATTAACTTAATTAATTTGCTAATTAATTAATTAATTAATTATAAATTTTATTAATTCATTTTTACTTATTTTATTTTTATTTTATTAAAAAAGTTCTGGGGCCGGGCCCCACATGTCAATGGCCCTAGGGGCCAAACGGGCGCGGGTGAACGGGCGCTGCCCGATCGGGCGCGCGGGGCGGCGGACCCGGCAGGGCGCCGGAGCAGGGGGAGGCCGGTGGCCTGGGGCCGGCGATGAGGGGCTGGGCACGGCCAGGGGCGGCGATGCACGCCGCAGGCGGGCGTGTAGGCCAGGGAGCGTCGGGCAGGGCGCCCATTGGATGCGCCGGGCGTGAGCGGGGGGGAGGGGGGAGGGTGCGCGAGCGCGTGCGCGCGCACGGCCAGGGCGCGGCCGGGCCATGATGTCCAACGGGGCAGGGGGAGGAGGAGGAGAGGGAGCATGGCGAGGCGCTCACATCGGGGCCGTAGGGACTAGGCAGCGAGTGTCGAGGAGGAGGACGGGGACGAGGCGACGACGGAGGGGATGCAGGCCGGCGGGGAGGAGGACGGGGACGCGTCGATGACGGAGAGGCGAGCGGCGTGGTTCCGGCGACGGGATCCGGGGAGGCATGGCTTCGGGCGTGCGGTGAGGGGCGCCGTTGCCCTGGGTCACTGGTCGGGGAGGAGGTGAGGACGGGCGGCGTTGGTGTGGCGGCAGGGCAGCACCGGGGCGTCAAGCCCGAGCCCGATTGGATCGGGGGAGAGGCATGTCAGCGAGCGAGAGAGGTGGGGGGTCGCGCGCGGGGCTCTCCCCTGGCGGCGCTGGAGGAGAGGGTGGAGATCGTGGGGAGTGGGGGGGGGGGTGCAGTCGGGTTGGTTAGGGTTTCGGTGCCCGGGGGGATAAGGCAGTGCGGGGGGCGGCTGGGCCGGCCCGTTCGGGCGGCGGAGGCCAGCTGGGCCACTTGGCCCAGCGGGGTAGGGGGGTTTCTGTTGTTTTATTTTTACTTTTTTATTTATTCTACCTTTTCTGTTTTATTTAATTTTAAATTATTTAGGCATTTTATAAAAATGTGTTTGCTTTATTATAATTACCCTTGTAGTATTCGGCACCCACCGAACATTTTTGTTTCAACTTTTGAAAACTTTTATTGTTGACACTAATTTAAATTTGAATTTTGAAACGGTTTCGAACCAACCCAAGATTAGTAACAGTAACTGTGGTGACGTGGCATCATTAGCATGGGATTACTGTATCTTAATGATCTGGGCGTCACACGGATGGATATCCGGTCCCGGCGATGCGCCATATTTCGGCACTGCCCACTTGATATATTGACCCCTCGTGAGAGCGGGGTACGAGGCAGAATAACCTCTTCCACAGCGCAAAGTGGGGCTCGATGCCCAGGAATAGCTCACAAAGAGATACGAAACCCGCGATATGCAGAATAGAGGCGGGCGTGAGGTGATGGAGCAGGAGTCCGTAGAACTCCAGAAGCCCGCGGAGGAACGGATGTACAGGAAATCCAAGCCCCCTTATCAGATAGGGGACGAAGCATACCCGCTCCCCTTTATTGGGACTTGGGGTGGCCTCCGCTTGCTTCCCACCTTTGTAGGTGGCCAGCCCGGCTCGAACCGGGACCATAAAGGCCGGAGGAAGATTTCCCTCTGCTTGGAGCGTCACCAGCTCGTTGTGCGGGACAGAACATCTCCTCCAATCTCCTGGCAGACGGCTGGGAGCGCGAGAGAAGGAGCCGCGTCGACGGTCCATGATGGTGAAAGTGCGTTATATCGACTAGAGGGGGGGTGAATAGGCGATTTTTATGAAATTCTTCACTGAGGAATTTGCCGGTGAGGAAATTCCTTAGCGAAGACTATTTGCAGCGGAATAAGTACTCAGAGGTAAACATAACAGATTACACATATAGTCAGCATGATGAAATGAAGACTAGAATAGAGTACAGGAAGCGTAAACACAGGATAACAAGATGAAGACAAACAGACTGAAGAAATTGAACTGAGGAATTTGTGAAAGTCTTCAGTCAAAGTCTTCAAGCACAGATATGAACAACATGCAACACAAAATGAGGAAATGAATGAGTTGAGGAAATAGAACCAGTCAGTTGGTGAAGACAATGATTTGGTAGACCAGTTCCAACTGCTGTCTCAGTTGTACGTCTGGTTGGAGCGGCTGAGTATTTAAACTCGAGGACACACAGTCCCGGACACCCAGTCTCTGAGCCGCAACTCAGGACACCCAGTCCTCACCGTATTCTCCTTGAACTAAGACCACGCAGGCCTCGTCCAATCACTCGTGGTAAGTCTTCAGGTGACTTCCAAACCTTCACAGACTTGGTCACTCGGCGATCCACAATTCCTCTTGGATGCTCTAGACCTTGACGCCTAACCGTCTGGAAGAAGCACAGTCTTCAAAGGTAACAAGCGTCGGATCCACGCAGGATCAATTTCTTCAGTGATGCTCAATCACTTGGGGTTTTTGTGGGGGTTTGGTTTTGGATTTTCCTCACTTGATGATTTTCGCTCAAAGTCCTCGGAGGATGGGTTGCTCTCAAATGACAAGTGTCAAGTTCTCTCGGAGCAGCCAACCAACTAGTGGTTGTAGGGGGCGGCTATTTATAGCCTAGGGAGCAGTCCGACATGATAAGACATAAATGCCCTTCAATGATATGACTGTTAGGTGGATAAGATATTTTGGTCCGCCGGCGCGCAGCACAGCAACGGTCGGAAATTTGTCTTTCAAAGTCCTCAGGGCTATCATGTTCCTCACTGTGTAGGCAATTCACACTGGCGAATTCCTAACTCCTCAGTCAGAGCAAAGTCATCAGTGACCAGAAGAACTGCGTCTCTGTCATTGAAGAATTTGACTGAACTGTATGAGATTTCCAATGGCTTCACTCGAAGGGATTGGTAGGTGTAGTATTTTGAGTTGAGCATCACATGGAAATTTTTCCTTAGTATTTCCTCGACCCCCTTTAACAGTACGGTGTTTCCTATGACTCAAGAAAGAGAAAATGAAACTACGAAAACAAAAGTCTTCACGCTTCATATTCCTCGAATGAATATCAAGTCTTCATGGTCACACCAATTTCTTCACTTTCAAAGTCTTCAGAAAGTCTTCAGAATATCAAAGTCTTCAGTCGAAGAACTTCATTTTTAGGGGTCGACTTTCTCTGTAAATATCAAACTCCTCATAGACTTATAGACCTGTGTACACTCACAAACGCATCAGTTACTTAACCTATAAGTCTTCAATACACCAAAATCACTAAGGGGCACTAGATGCACTTACAATCTCCCCCTTTTTGGTGATTGATGACAACATAGGTTAAGTTTTCAACGGGGATAAACATATGAAGTGTAAATACTGATATTGAGGAATTTGATTGCAAGATATAGAAGAACTCCCCCTGAATATGTGCATAATGAGGAATTTGCTTTTGAGGCAGTGCACATTTGAAGAATTGAATCATGGAGAACTCCCCCTATATCTTGTAATTCATACACGCATTTGATATATATACTATGAAGAATTGAAATACATGATGAAATATGGTGCCTGATGAGATTCAGCATGCGTGCAATGATATTTAACGAGGAATAAGCATCAAAAGTATCAGAGCTCAAATATCACATTCAGAGCTTAGTGCTTCAAAAGCATCGGAGCATAACGCGTATCAAAATCAGAGCATCAGAAGCACGATCAAAAGTATTAGAGCACAGTGCAAAGTCAGCACAATGCACGATCAAAAGTATCAGGGCACCATCGGATTTAAGATTACAACTCGATCCAATAAAAGTTTCGGAAGAACGAGAGTTGTAACTTAATAAAAACGCCCATAGTATAAACCCGCTTGAAGACTAACTCAGATTTCTCCCCCTTTGTCATCAAATGACCAAAAGGATCGAAACTGAGGACTAATGCCCCTGAAGATATTCAAGTCGATGGAGGAGCGCCAGCATTGTCGGGGTTGGTTGTTGAGGTAGGGCCTGCCGCAGTGTCGTCTAAATCTTCATATTCATCAGTTTCGCGCGATGAAGAATAAGGGCTGGCCACCAAATCTGGAACTTTGACTCTCTTGAATTTCTTCGGAGGTGGTGCAGACCAGTCATATGCTTCTTGAAGACCCATAGTCTTCAATTCTTCCGCGGAGTAGACATGATTCAGAACAGCCCAGGTGCGGTTGAGGGTTTCATGAAGGTAGTACTGGTTTTTCTTCACAGCATTATGCGTTGAGGTCATATTATGAAGAATTGCAGCAAATTGGCGCTTGACCCATTTCTGATTGCGATCAACCTTCTGATGAAGACTGAGGAGTAACTCACGATCAGTCATCACCCTGGGTGCTGTGGCTTGAGGTTGTTGCTTGGTTGAGGTATTTGCGGCAGTATCATGCGTAGCAGAGTCGTCATTGGTGGAGTAAGATGCAGCTTTGCGAAACTGACCATCCAATGGACGAGTGCCTTCATCAATTACAGCTGCTGCCTTGCCCTTGTCATCAGATGATGAAATTGGTCGCTTGAGGACTTCAATGGACGGCAGGAAGCTGCCATGATTCAGAGTGTCAGCCTTGTAGTTCAGTGAAGATCTTGCCCTTATGAATCTCATGATCCAAGGCGCATATGGCTTCAGCTCAAAAGGTGACATTGCAATATTGGCCAGAGTCCTCATGAAGAAATCATGGAAGTTGACTGGAACGCCATGAATGATATTGAAAAGCATGTTCTTCATGATGCCAACGACGTCTTCATCATTTGAGTCGTGGCCTTTGATTGGACTCATAGTCTTCGTCAAGATTCTGTACACAGTCCGAGGCACATATAGCAAATCCTTGACGAGGAATTTGGTTCGAGGGGCTTGGCCAGGCTTCAGTGGCTTCATTAGTACTTGCATGAAGTGATCAGACAGTTCACGTTCATTGTAGAGACAACGAGCAGATTCATGGGGAGGATCAAGAGGAAGGACACAAAGCAATTCAGTTGCTGGTGCCTTGTAGTGAGTATTTTCAGTCATCCAATCCAGAACCCATGAGTTGATGTCTTCAGCATCTCCGGTGATGTGCAGGGTGGCATAGAACTGAAGAATGAGTTCTTCATTCCAGTCACATATATCGGTGCAGAAATTCAGCAGCCCTGCATCGTGAAGAACACGGAGTACTGGCTCGAAGCACGGCAGTGATTCCATATCCACATGAGGAATATGCTCATGGTCGAAGATCTTGTCCTTGTCGAATAGCACTGAGGAATAGAAGTTTGCTTGTGTTGGAGTCCAGAAGCGTCTTTTCCTCATTCGAGCAGAGTCATAAGGATTGTAGGCAGTGAAGAACACATGCTCAGAAAAGAAATCTTCAGCCTTGAATTTCTGCTTGCTTGAGAATGGATTCTTTGGCTTGGGCAGAGGAATATCAGTGATTTGCAGCACAACCTCTGGAATCACGAGCTCAGGTTCTTCAGGCTGAGGAATTTCTGGTTCCTCTCCTTGTGCAGTTTGAGGATCAGCAGTGGGTTCTTCAGCGCTAGTGGCTGGAATCTCTTTGTTGACAGATGATGTGGGATGAGTTTCTTTAGAGCCCATTTGAACAGTAGTTGTTGGTGACTGAGGAACTTGTTGAAGCGGAGTGAAGAGAGGAGTATTGGGGTGCTGACTTTCCCAAAAATCATCGTTCATTACAGGTGTAGTGCTCCCAATATCCACACCTTCATCTTCTTTTTCAATTTTCTCAACACCTGCCTCTTCAGCTGTGAACTGAGGCACGGGTGAGGAAGCAACAGGAGTTGAAGGGAATGCTTCCACTTCAATTTCTTCATCAAGCTGTTCTGAAGTGGCAACAGATTGATTTTCTTCATCTGATCCGCTAGGGATCGTGTATTCTTCTCCAAAGGGAACAATTTCCTTGGATGACATGGAGGAAATGGGAATGGCATCAATAGGATTTTCAATAGAGCTGGTCATTGGCTTCAATTTCTTCGCAGCCGAAGAATTTGACGCAGCTGATGCCTTCCTTTTCTTCACTGCAGCTCGTTCTGCAGCCTTTGTCTTCTTCACTTCATAGGCAGAAGGAAGAATTGGAGTTGGTGTTGGTGCATGAGGAGCTGAGGATTGTTGTACAGTTTCTTCAGGCACAACTGGTGTAGTTGCCCTGTTTCCTTCAGATTCTTCAGGCGCACCACTAGTGGATGCCCTGGGAATTTCTTCAGCAGCTGGAATGGAGTCATCAGCCCTGGAACTTGTGTTTTCATCAGCACACTGAAAGTCATCAGCAGTGCTGGCATGTTCTTCAGTGGGCTGAGCAGATTCTTCAGCCTGAGGATTTTCTTGTTGCGATGGAGCTGCAACAGTTGACATTTTCTGCGTCAGAGTGACGAATCTCACCTTGGCTCCTTGCCAGTCAGCATTGTAAGCATCAAAATCCTTGCCGAGTGCTTGGATTTCTGATTGAGCTTTAAGAAGTTCTTCAGGAGACAAGTTGATGATGTTTTTCCTCAGAAGCTTCTCTTTTCTTGCTTTTGCTCTCTTCAATTCACGAGCCTTTTCAAATTTCCATTTTTCTTCAGAGATGAAATTGTTCAGCATGTGACTTTGACCAGGGGTCAGTGGCAGATCCGGAAGAGGAGTGTGTGGATCCTAATGCCACAGGTCAATGAAGTCTAGGATCTTCTTCGGATCCAAAAGCAGAGGTACACTTGTTCCTTTGGCTCTAGCGGCCTTGGTCAGTCTGTCTCTGATGTTTTCTTCAAGTTCTTCATCAGAGGCTTCATCATCAGAGGGAACGTTGAATGCAACCTGCTTCTTCTTTGGACTTGGCCGAGGACCGCGTCCAGCAGTTGCTTTTGTCTTCAGCAGAGTGGGACCTGTTGAGGACATTGGTGCAACTGAGGAACTTGCTGAAACACCAGAAGCAATGGAGAATCCTTGAGTCCTTTGACAAGTTGCAAGATGCACAGGTGTTGAGGACTTGGAGGGAGCTGCTGAGGATTTTGCATGAGCAGCAGCAGTCTGAGGAATTTGCCGTGAGGGCGCGGCTGAGGAACTGGGCCGTGAGGGCGCTGACGGTGAAGCACTTGGCTTGCATGCAGGCTTCTTTGGCATTGATTTCCTCGGCTTAACCGAGGGCTCAGCAGCAGCAGCAGCAGTATCCTCATTGAATTTCCTCACTGCCTCCTTGGCCTGTCTTGCCAATTTGGCTTGGCGCCTGGACCATTCTTCAGGAAAGTCTTCACCACGTTTGACGCTGGTGGGTTCAGCGACTTGGCCAGGTGCCAGAGGAGCTCTTGGGCATGGAGGATTCAGAGCGAATTTCCTCATGTACATAGGAGTGACATAGCGGTATTCTTGCCATTCTCGTGCCCATCTCCTTTCTATTCTCTGTATGCGCACTTTGCGCTGGTTCTTGGTCTCCTTGCCAAATTTGGATTCATCAGGTGTGCAGTAGTCTTTGTATATTTCCTCTGGAATCTCAAAGGCAGTCATGACTTCCGGTTTCTTTCCTCCCTTCTGCGGTCTCTTGCCTTCTGCCATTTTCTTCAGGTGAGGAATTTGAACAATAGAGCACTCTGAAGAAGTATGCAGTTTTTCTTCGAGGAACGCTGCAAATGAGTTAAGTTGATGAGAACCTAGTGATTCAGCAGCGGACATGAGTACCTGTGAACAGAGTGTAGGTGCGAGGAATTTGGAGAGGTCATATGCGTTCTCAGAAGATTTTTCAAAAGAAGCAAGTTTTGAGGAATTTGACCAGTTTGAGCCTTGAGGAATTTCACTACGCGTTTCGTCTTAGGTTCCAGAGTTGTGTAGATTGAAAATCCGCACAATTGAGGAATCTTGAAGAAATGAATGCTTAGGGAGATAAATCAAGAACATATAGTGTGTGAGGTGTTCATATGTGAAGATTTTGAAGAGTAAAAACACCTTTGAAGATTTTCAGAAAGATTTGAGAATCAACGCGAGTAATAAAGGTGACTTTAATTACCCGAACTGAAGAACACGACGAACAGAGATGAACTGTAGAGAAGTTCGTCACGTTAGATCTTCCATGCCCTAACTTGGCAGAGGAAGACGACTACGGCGGCGGCGGAGTGAAGATTTCCGCGACCGGCGCGAGTACGACGGCGATGAGGTCGAGGCAGTGAAGCTTTTCCTCACCGGCGGCGATGGAGTAGCGGCGGCGCTAGGGTTTGAGGAGAGCTCGAGCGAGAGACAGCGATCGAGCGGAGTAAATGAAGTGAGGAGGGTAAAGGGGGTATTTATAGCCTCCGTAAAAAAACTGTTCGCCCGAAGATTTTGGACGAACATGCCCCTGCCCTTTCTCCTTCACGCGACGTGTGTCACCCACGTACTGTGCAGATAAGATCGTGTAAGATTGTGGGTGATTAAACTAATACATCGTGGGATGCGGAACGGTTTGAGTGGTAAAACCGAAACTTGGATAAGATTTGTTTAAAAGTTTCGTTCGCAATTTCTTCAGCTGTCAAGGACCAGTGAAGACTTTGAACGAGTTTCAATCAGAACGCACATGAAGAATTTGTGAATAGATTGGGTCGAGTATAGCATAGAGGGGAAGGGTCCGATCACATTCACTTAGCAGAAATTGCAACTTGAAGAATTAGCAATAAGTGAATGCTGTAGAGGACATAAACTTATATATATATATATATAGCCAATGAAGAAAGACGACGGAAATGCTGAAGATTTTGCAAAGTTGAAGAATTTGAAAAACTGAGGAATTTCAAAAATGAAAAAAAACTCAGATTGAAGATTTTCAACTTTTGTGGTGGCGTAGCCCACCGTATAAGAATGATGATTTCAGACACCGCGTACAATTGTCGTAGGGTTCTGAGAATCAAATTCTTCATTGATTTCTTCACACTTAGAGTGTTATTCTTCATTGATTGAGGAACAGCGTTTCTTCATGTGTTGCACATCTAAGTCATCAATTATGCATAAGGGTTAGGATGTGTGTCCTTTTCAAAGAACATTCGAAGATTCTAAGATATTTAGCTCACACCGCAACTTGCTAAATCTCTTCTCATCCAAGGGCTTGGTGAAGATATCAGCTAGCTGTTCTTCAGTCTTCACATGCTCGATGGAGATGTCACCCTTCAACACATGATCACGAAGAAAATGATGACGAATCTGGATGTGCTTAGTCTTCGAGTGCTGAACTGGGTTGTGTGCAATCTTGATGGCACTCTCATTGTCGCAGAGGAGAGGCACATTCTTCACGTTGACGCCATAGTCCTTGAGGGTTTGCTTCATCCAAAGCAGTTGAGCACAGCATGAGCCAGCAGCAATGTATTCAGCTTCAGCAGTAGTCAGTGATACACAATTCTGTTTCTTCGAGGACCAACAGACCAAAGATCGTCCGAGGAAATGACAAGTGCCAGATGTTGACTTGCGGTCCACACGATCACCAGCATAGTCAGAGTAAGAATATCCAATGAGATCAAAAGCAGAGCCCTTGGGGTACCATAATCCTAGTGTTGGTGTGTGAGCTAGGTATCGAAGAATATGCTTCACAGCCTTATGGTGTGATTCTTTCGGTGCAGCTTGAAATCGGGCACACATGCAAACACTAAGCATTATATCTGGCCTAGATGCACATAAGTACAATAAAGAACCAATCATGGAGCGGTATACCTTGTGATCGAAGTCAGTACCATTTTCATCAGTGCATAGATGACCATTTGTGGGCATAGGAATTTTGACGCCTTTGCAATCTTGCATGCCGAATTTCCTCAGTACATCTTTGAGGTATTTCTCCTGAGATATGAATATGCCATTGCGTTGCTGACGAATTTGAAGACCTAAGAAGAATTTCAACTCTCCCATCATAGACATTTAATATTCTTCACTCATCATATAGGCAAATTCATCACTATATCGTTGGTTAGTACAGCCAAAGATAATATCATCAACATATATTTGGCACACAAACAGTTCACCATCATATGATTTAGTAAATAGAGTAGGGTCAAGTGAACCGGGTGTGAAGCCATTCTTCACGAAGAATTCCTTCAGAGTGTCATACCACGCCCGAGGGGCTTGCTTGAGGCCATAGAGAGCCTTATTTAGTCTGAAGACTTTGTCAGGATTCTTGGGATCTTCAAAACCTGGGGGTTGAGCAACATATACTTCTTCCTCAAGCTTACCATTGAGGAATGCACTTTTCACATCCATTTGATATAAGATGATATCATGATGGTTAGCATAGGCAAGTAAAATGCGAATAGCTTCAAGTCTAGCAACAGGTGCAAAAGTTTCATCGAAATCAATTCCTTCAACCTGTGTGTAGCCTTGAGCTACTAGTCGTGCCTTATTCCTCACAACGAGGCCATTTTCATCTTGCTTGTTGCGGTAGATCCACTTCGTGCCAATGATATTATGCTTGCGAGGATCTGGGCGATTGACCAATTCCCAGACATTGTTTAGCTCGAACTGATGTAATTCTTCTTGCATAGCCTGAATCCACTCCGGCTCCAGAAATGCTTCATCTACCTTAGTGGGCTCTGAGATAGAGACAAAAGCATAGTGCCCACAAAAGTTAGATAAGTGTGAGGCTTTTGAGCGGGTGAGAGGACCTGGTGCGCTGATGTCATCGATGATCTTCTCCACTTGCACTTCTTTTGCAATGCGTGGATGAGTTGGTTGTCGCTGAGGATTTTGATCAGCATTTTCTTCAGCACCAATTTCCTCATCATGTTCTTCAGGTGCATCAGCTCGACGTTCTTCACGATCAGGAATGAATTCTTCACAAGATTCTTCAGTAGGAATGACATCCTCAGTTGCCTTGTGCTTGATAGCATCCTCAGGTGCTGGTTCATCTAACACAGAAGGTAGGTGCTCTCTTTGTGAGCCATTAGTTTCATCGAACCGCACATCTACAGTGTCAACAATCTTGTGAAGAACAATGTTGAAGACTCTGTAGGTGTGCGAGTCCTTTCCGTAACCAAGCATAAAACCTTCATGTGCTTTCGGTGCAAATTTAGAGTTGTGGTGAGGATCTCTAATCCAACATTTAGCACCGAAGACTTTGATAACTCACATTGGGTTTCTTGTCAGTGAGGAGTTCATATGCAGTCTTCTTGAAGAATTTGTGAAGATATACTCTGTTGATGATGTGGCAGGCAGTATCAATTGCATCAATCCAAAAACGCTGAGGCGTTTTGTATTCATCAAGCATAGTGCGAGCCATCTCAACAAGAGTTCTGTTCTTGCGCTCCACAACGCCATTTTGCTGAGGAGTATAAGGAGCAGATAATTCATGAGTAATACCGAGTTCATCAAGATAGGCATCAAGACCAGAATTCTTGAACTCAGTTCCATTGTCACTTCTGATATGCTTGATCTTCACACCAAAGTTGGTTGAAGCCCTCGAGGAAAATCGTTTGAAGACTTCCTGCACTTCATGTTTGTAAGTAACAATGTGTACCCATGTATATCGAGAATAATCATCAACAATGACAAAACCATATAGAGATGCATCATTAGTGACTGTTGAATAATGATTAGGTCCGAAGAGGTCCATATGAAGCAATTCGAATGGACGAGTAGTGGTCATGATAGTCTTCGCTGGATGCTTGGCCTTGGTCATTTTTCCGGCTTCACATGCTCCGCATAAGTGATCCTTGAGGAATTTGACATTCTCAATGCCAATGACATGCTTCTTCTTCGCAAGCGTGTTCAAATTCCTCATGCCTGCATGACCAAGTCGTCGATGCCATAGCCAGCCTTCTGAGGCTTTTGCAAGTAGACACATGGCTGGTTGTGGTCCTGTAGAGAAATCAACAATATACAAATCTCCTCTCCTAAAGCCTTCGAAGACTTTGGAATTGTCAGCTTCCATAATCACAACACAGCGATATTTGCCAAAGACAACAACCATATCAAGATCACACAGCATTGAGACTGACATGAGATTGTATCCTAAGGATTCAACAAGCATGACTTTGTCCATGTGCTTATCCTTAGAGATAGCAACCTTACCAAGACCCAATACCTGACTTTTGCCTTTGTCAGCAAATATGATATGCTTCAGAGGTGACGGTGATAAAGGAGCATCCATCAATAGATTCTTGTCACCAGTCATGTGATTTGTACATCCACTATCGAGGACCCATTCAGTGGTTTTGGGTTGATCATCCTGCAGATGAATTGGTGTAACTTACAATCTCATATGCTTCATCAGTGAAGAATATGATATCAAGTTCATCAGATGAATTTCATCAAGCAGTAAACAGATATAGCAGTATGAGGACGTGTGAAATGAAGGTTCATTTCATCATGATTCGCCTGCGTCCTTTCAGGCATTTTGTCAGGTCCCCAGCAAATTCTTCAGACGTTCAAGCGCGTCTGGAGACCTGACCCTGCAGAAGAGATTAGTTTTTTTTCTTCACCACCCACATCTGGAGGGGTGGCAAAGAGTTCATCATCCTCCGAGCACCATGTGAGAAAGATGGCAAAGATGCCAAACCATTTCGCTTAGCATTGGAGGGATTAGGGTAAGCATATGAATAAGCAGAGTAATTCTTCGAGGACTTATGAACATAATGGTTTGAAGAATAATGCACATATTCATAGCCCTTAGCTTTGCCCTGCGAGACAGATTTGTTAGCACGATGATAATCATATGAAGACTTTGATCCAGTTGAGGAATTTGATCCTCGTGAAGGATTTGGTCCGTATGAAGAGTTTGGTCCATATGAAGAATTTGATCTGGGGTTCCTGTTCTTCACAGGTGGTGTCCTGAGGACATTCACCTGAAGACTTTCAACACAGCTTTTGGGAACCCAGATTTTCTTCATAGGGGAACCGTTCCTGCAGTTAGTGCCAACATATCTAGCAAATACTTCACCATTTTGATTTTTGAACAGTTTATAGTTGGAGTCAAATGACTCATTAGAAGAATGAGGAGATTCACATGTAAAGCCAGATAAGTTAGATGGATCAACTGGAGGTCCCTTTGCAGCAACCCATGAGGTTTTGGGGTACTGCTCAGGCTTCCAATATGTTCCATCGGCATTGAGTTTCCTCTCAAAGGCAATACCCTCTTTCCTAGGGTTTTTGTTGAGGATCTGCTTTTTGAGCACATCACAAAGTGTCTGATGCCCTTTGAGGCTTTTGTACATGCCTGTCATGTACAATTCCTTCAGCCCTGCATTGTCAGTGATACTAGCAAAGTCCTCAGATGAGGAATTAGTGATAGCAGAGGCAGATGAAGAATTTGTAACATTTGAAGCATTTGAACATTCAGGTGAAGAATTAGCAGATTCACATTCAATGCACTTTAAGCATGGAGGAACAAATTCTTCCTGAGAAGCGCTGATTTGTTGAGCTAGTAATGAATCGCGCTCCTTCTGAAGATCTTCATAACATACTCTTAGCTTTTCAAGATCTGCCTTTCTTTGAATAGCTTCAAGAGAAAGCTTCTCATTGTCTTGCTTTTCTTGAAGAAATTCATAAGAAAGTTTCTCATGATCAGACAGGAGGGAGTTATGATGACCTTGAAGGTTATCGTACTTAGACTGAAGTCTCTGAAGATTTTCAGTCAGGGCTTTAGTGCGATCCATTTCTTCACCCAACATATCATCACTTTTATCTAGAATGTTTTGAACCTTTTCAAGGGCCCGTTGTTGTTTCACAGCAATTTTAGCAAGTTTAGAGTAGCTAGGCTTAAGATCCTCATCAGATTCATTTTCACTAGAATCAGAGGAGTTGTATTTGAGTACCTTAGCTGCTTTTGCCATGAAGCAATAGGTGGGAGCGTAGCCATCATTATCTTCATCAGGCTTGTTGGTGGAATCAGTTTCTTCAGTGTTGAAGATGGACTTGCTGACGAAAGCAGTAGCAACGGCCAGACTCGCCACACCAGACTCAGATTCTTCAGACTCCTCCTCTTCATCATTTTCCTCAGATTCAGCTTCAGAGTCCATTTCCTTGCCAATGAATGCCCGAGCTTTCTTGGAGCTGCCCTTCTTGTGAGATGAAGACTTTGATGGTTTTGAAGACGAAGATTTTGATGATTTCTTCTTCTTCTTCATTTCATCAGAACTGTAGTCCTTGTATTTCTTCTTCTTCATTTCCTTTTCCCACTGAGGACAATCTTGAATATAGTGACCAGGCTTCTTGCATTTGTGGCAAAGTCTTCTCTTGTAGTCACTGGATGAAGAATCACTTCCCCTTGAGGGTTTTCCAAAGCGACCACGTCTTGTGAATTTCTGGAATTTCTTCACCAGGAGAGCTAGATCCTGGCTCAGTTCTTCAGGATCACCAAGGCTACTTCCAGAATCCTCACATTCAGAGTCAGACACAACCTTAGCCTTCAGGGCACGTGGTTTGCCATAGTTTGAGCCATAGAGATCTCTCTTTTCAGCAAGCTGGAACTCGTGAGTGTTAAGCCTTTCGAGGATGTCAGCAGGATCAAGTGACTTGTAGTCAGCACGCTCTTGTATCATCAGTCCCAGAGTATCAAATGAGGAATCAAGCGATCTTAGCAGTTTCTTCACCACTTCATGGTCAGTGATGTCAGTGGCACCGAGGGCTTGAAGCTCATTTGAGATGTCAGTGAGGCGATCGAAGGTTTGTTGAACATTTTCGTTGTCGAGTCTTTTGAAGCGGTTGAAGAGATTCCGAAGAACATCAACTCGAGAGTCATGCTGAGTTGAGACTCCTTCATTTACTTTGGACAGCCTATCCCAGATAAGCTTGGCAGTTTCCAAAGCACTCACTCTTCCATACTATCCTTTGCTCATATGGCCACAGATAATATTCTTTGCTTGAGAGTCGAGTTGTTTGAATCTCTTCACGTCAGTAGCGGTCAGTGTTTCAGTGACAGCGGGGACACCATTTTCCACAACATACCAGAGATCATTATCAATTGCCTCAAGATGCATCCGCATCTTGTTCTTCCAGTAGGGATAGTCCGTTCCATCAAAGGTAGGACACCCAGCCGAGACCTTGATCATACCTGCGGTCGACATAACTAGAACTCCAGGTGGTTAAACCAAAATCACACAGAACAAGGGAGTACCTTGCTCTGATACCAATTGAAAGTGCGTTATATCGACTAGAGGGGGGTGAATAGGCGATTTTTATGAAATTCTTCACTGAGGAATTTGCCGGTGAGGAAATTCCTTAGCGAAGACTATTTGCAGCGGAATAAGTACTCAGAGGTAAACATAACAGATTACACATATAGTCAGCATGATGAAATGAAGACTAGAACAGAGTACAGGAAGCGTAAACACAGGATAACAAGATGAAGACAAACAGACTGAAGAAATTGAACTGAGGAATTTGTGAAAGTCTTCAGTCAAAGTATTCAAGCACAGATATGAACAACATGCAACACAGAATGAGGAAATGAATGAGTTGAGGAAATAGAACCAGTCAGTTGGTGAAGACAATGATTTGGTAGACCAGTTCCAACTGCTGTCTCAGTTGTACGTCTGGTTGGAGCGGCTGAGTATTTAAACTCGAGGACACACAGTCCCGGACACCCAGTCTCTGAGCCGCAACTCAGGACACCCAGTCCTCACCGTATTCTCCTTGAACTAAGACCACGCAGGCCTCGTCCAATCACTCGTGGTAAGTCTTCAGGTGACTTCCAAACCTTCACAGACTTGGTCACTCGGCGATCCACAATTCCTCTTGGATGCTCTAGACCTTGACGCCTAACCGTTTGGAAGAAGCACAATCTTCAAAGGTAACAAGCGTCGGATCCACGCAGGATCAATTTCTTCAGTGATGCTCAATCACTTGGGGTTTTTGTGGGGGTTTGGTTTTGGATTTTCCTCACTTGATGATTTTCGCTCAAAGTCCTCGGAGGATGGGTTGCTCTCAAATGACAAGTGTCAAGTTCTCTCGGAGCAGCCAACCAACTAGTGGTTGTAGGGGGCGGCTATTTATAGCCTAGGGAGCAGTCCGACATGATAAGACATAAATGCCCTTCAATGATATGACTGTTAGGTGGATAAGATATTTTGGTCCGCCGGCGCGCAGCACAGCAACAGTCGGAAATTTGACTTTCAAAGTCCTCAGGGCTATCATGTTCCTCACTGTGTAGGCAATTCGCACTGGCGAATTCCTAACTCCTCAGTCAGAGCAAAGTCATCAGTGACCAGAAGAACTGCGTCTCTGTCACTGAAGAATTTGACTGAACTGTATGAGATTTCCAATGGCTTCACTCGAAGGGATTGGTAGGTGTAGGATTTTGAGTTGAGCATCACATGGAAATTTTTCCTTAGTATTTCCTCGACCCCCTTTAACAGTACGGTGTTTCCTATGACTCAAGAAAGAGAAAATGAAACTACAAAAACAAAAGTCTTCACGCTTCATATTCCTCGAATGAATATCAAGTCTTCATGGTCACACCAATTTCTTCACTTTCAAAGTCTTCAGAAAGTCTTCAGAATATCAAAGTCTTCAGTCGAAGAACTTCATTTTTAGGGGTCGACTTTCTCTGTAAATATCAAACTCCTCATAGACTTATAGACCTGTGTACACACACAAACACATCAGTTACTTAACCTATAAGTCTTCAATACACCAAAATCACTAAGGGGCACTAGATGCACTTACAGATGGAATGGATTTTTGGTCAGAAGCGCTCCGATGAGTACTCGCGGAAGGAAGATGGTGTAGTTTGGATCTGGATTCTTGCCTCTCTTATAGGCAGATTATTTGCGCAGCTAGGGGGTAAAACATAAAAGATACCCTGGCTTTTCGCATTCGTGCGACGCGTGGAAGAAGGCCATTATTGGGCGTGGAAGCCAAGGAGCGCAACATTGGTAAGGGAGCCGGACACTGTTCGGCAGGTACATGGAATTTGAAGGAGAACCCGCCTTGCAACGCCGAAGACAATATATGCGCTAGACTCGTCGTCATTGAAGCCTGGTTCGGGGGCTACGGAGGGAGTCCTGGACTAGGGGGTGTCCGGATAGCCGGACTATCATCATCGGCCGGACTCCAAGATTATGAAGATACAAGATTGAAGACTTCGTCCCGTGTCCGGATGGGACTTTCCTTGGCGTGGAAGGCAAGCTTGGCGATACGGATATGTAGATCTCCTACCATTGTAACCGACTCTGTGTAACCCTAGCCCTCCCCGGTGTCTATATAAATCGGAGGGTTTTAGTCCGTAGGACACACAACCATTACAAACAATCATACCATAGGCTAGCTTCTAGGGTTTAGCCTCCTTGATCTCGTGGTAGATCCACTCTTGTACTACCTATATCATCAATATCAATCAAGCAGGAGTAGGGTTTTACCTCCATCGAGAGGGCCCGAACCTGGGTAAAAACATCGTGTCCCTTGTCTCCTGTTACCATCCACCTAGACGCACCGTTCGGAACCCCCTACCCGAGATCCGCCGGTTTTGACACCGACAGATCCCATCTCAGATTTCATGGCCTTAAGCCATTTTGCGGAATCTGGGCTCATCATCGCTTCCTCATAGTTCGTAGGTTCATCATGGTCTAGTAACATGACTTCCAGAACAGGATTACCATACCACTCTGGTGCGGACCGTACTCTGGAAGACCTACGAGGTTCTGTAGTAACTTGATCTGAAGTTTCATGATCATCATCATTAGCTTCCTCACTAATTGGTGTAGAAATCACTGGAACTGATTTCAGTGATGAACAATTTTCCAATTCGGGAGAAGGTACAGTTACCTCATCAAGTTCTACTTTCCTCCCACTCACTTCTTTTCGAGAGAAACTCCTTCTCTAGAAAGGATCCATTTTTAGCAACGAATATCTTGCTTTCGGATCTGTGATAGAAGGTGTACCCAACAATTTCCTTTGGGTATTCTATGAAGACGCACTTCTCCGATTTGGGTTCGAGCTTATCAGGATGAAACTTTTTCACATAAGCATCACAGCCCCAAACTTTAAGAAATGACAACTTGGGTTTCTTGCTAAACCACAGTTCATGTGTGTCGTCTCAATGGATTTAGATGGTGCCCTTTTAACGTGAATGCAGCTGTCTCTAATGCATAACCCAAAAACAATAGTGGTAAATCAGTAAGAGACATCATAGATCGCACTATATCCAATAAAGTGCGGTTACGACGTTCGGACACACCATAACATTGTGGTGTTCCAGGTGGCGTGAGCTGTGAAACTATTCCACATTGTTTTAATTGAAGACCAAACTCGTAACTCAAATATTCGTCTCCGCGATCAGATTGCAGAAACTTTATTTTCTTTTTACGATGATTTTTCTACTTCACTCTGAAATTCTTTGAACCTTTCAACTATTTCAGACTTATGTTTCATCAAGTAGATATACCCATATCTGCTCAAATCATCTTGTGAAGGTCAGAAAATAACGATACTTGCCACGAGCATCAACACTCATTGGATCGCATACATCGGTATGTATTATTTCCAATAGGCCAGTAGCTTGTTCCATTGTTCCGGAGAACGGAGTTTTAGTCATCTTGCACAAAAGGCATGGTTCGCAAGCATCAAATGATTCATAACCAAGTGATTCCGAAAATCCATCTTCATGCGCTTTACACCGATATGACCAAAACGGCAGTGCCACAAATAAGTTGCACTATCATTATTAACTTTGCATCTTTTGGCATCAATATTATGAATATGTGTATCACTACGATCGAGATCCAACAAACTATTTTCATTGGGTGTATGACCATTTGAAGGTTTTATTCATGTAAACAGAACAACAATTATTCTTTGACTTTAAATGAATAACCGTATTGCAATAAACATGATCAAATCATATTCAAGCTCAACGCAAACGCCAAATAACATTTATTTAGGTTTCACACTAATCCCGAAAAGTATAGGGAGTGTGCGATGATGATCATATCAATCTTGGAACTACTTCCAACACTCATCTTCACTTCCCCTTCAACTAGTCTCTGTTTATTCTGTAACTCATGTTTCAAGTTACTAATCTTAGATACCGAACAAGTATCACATACTCAGGGGCTACTATAAACAGTAGTAAGGCACATATCAATAACCTGTATATCAAATATACTCTTGTTCAATTTGCCATCCTTCTTATCCACCAAATATTCAGGGCTTCTCCGCTTCCAGTGACCATTTCCTTTGTAGTGTAATCATTCAATTTCAGGCTTTGGTCCAGCTTTGGGCTTCTTCGCGGGAGTGACAACTTGCTTGTCATTCTACTTTAAGTTCCCTTTCTTTCCCTTTGCCTTTTTTCTTGAAACTAGTGGTCTTGTTAATCATCAACACTTGATGCTCTTTCTTGATTTGTACCTTCGTTTATTTCAACATCGCGAAGAGCTCGGGAATCATTTTTGTCATCCTTTGCATACTATAGTTCATAACGAAGTTCTACTAACTTGGTGATGGTGAATAGAGAACTCTGTCAATCAGTATCTTATCTGGAAGATTAACTCCCACTTGATTCAAGCGATTGAAGTACCCAGACAATCTGAGCACATGCTCACTAGTTGAGCAATTCTCCTCCATCTTTTAGCTATAGAACTTGTTGGAGACTTCATATCTCTCAACTCGGGTATTTGCTGGAAAATATTAACTTCAACTCCTGGAACATCTCATATGGTCCATGACGTTCAAAACGTCTTTGAAGTCCCGATTCTAAGCTGTTAAGCATGGTGCACTAAACTATCAAGTAGTCATCATATTGAGCTAGCCAAACGTCTGCATCTGCTCCTGCAATAGGTCTGTCACCTAGCGGTGCATTAAGGACATAATTCTTCTGTGCAGCAATGAGGATAAACCTCAGATCACGGATCCAATCCGCATTATTGCTACTAACATCTTTCAACACAATTTTCTCTAGGAACATATCAGAATAAACATATGAAAGCAACAACGCAAGCTATTGATCTACAACATAATTTGCAAAATACTACCAGGACTAAGTTCATGATAAATTTAAGTTCAATTAATCATATTACTTAAGAACTCCCACTTAGACAGACATCTCTCTAGTCATCTAAGTGATCACGTGATCCAAATCAACTAAACCATAACCGATCATCACGTGAGATGGAGTAGTTTTCAATGGTGAACATCACTATGTTGATCATATCTACTATATGATTCACGCTCGACCTTTCGGTCTCCGTGTTCCGAGGCCATATCTGCATATGCTAGGATCGTCAAGTTTAACCTGAGTATTCTGCGTGTGCAAAACTGGCTTGCACCCGTTGTAGATGGACGTAGAGCTTATCACACCCGACCATCACGTGGTGTCTCGGCACGACGAACTTTGGCAACGGTGCATACTCAGGGAGAACACTTCTTGATAATTAGTGAGAGATCATCTTAAAATGCTACCGTCAATCAAAGCAAGATAAGATGCATAAAATATAAACATCACATGCAATCAATATAAATGATATGATATGGCCATCATCATCTTGTGCTTGTGATCTCCATCTCCGCAGCACCGTCATGATCACCATCATCACCGGCGCGACACCTTGATCTCCATCGTAGCATCATTGTCGTTTACGCCATCTATTGCTTCTACAACTATCGCTACCGCTTAGTGATAAAGTAAAGCAATTACAGGGCGTTTGCATTTCATACAATAAAGCGACAACCATATGGCTCCTACCAGTTGTCGATAACTCGGTTACAAAACATGATCATCTCATACAATAAAATATAGCTTCACGTCTTGACCATATCACATCACAACATGCCCTGCAAAAACAAGTTAGACGTCCTCTACTTTGTTGTTGCAAGTTTTACGTGGCTGCTACGGGCTTTGCAAGAACCGTTCTTACCTACGCATCAAAACCACAACGATAGTTCGTCAAGTTAGTGATGTTTTAACCTTCGCAAGGATCGGGCGTAGCCACACTCGGTTCAACTAAAGTTGGAGAAACTGACACCCGCCAGCCACCTGTGTGCAAAGCACGCCGGTAGAACCAGTCTCGCGTAAGCGTACGCGTAATGTCGGTCCGGGCCGCTTCATCCAACAATACCGCCGAACCAAAGTATGACATGCTGGTAAGCAGTATGACTTGTATCGCCCACAACTCATTTGTGTTCTACTCGTGCATATAACATTAACGCATAAAACCTGGCTCGGATGCCACTGTAGGGTAACGTAGTAATTTCAAAAAAATTCCTATGCACACGCAAGATCATGGTGATGGCATAGCAACGAGAGAGGAGAGTATTGTCCACGTACCCTCGTAGACCGTAAGAGGAAGCGTTATGATAACGCGGTTGATGTAGTCGTACGTCTTCACAATCCGACCGATCCAAGCACCGAACGTACGGCACCTCCGTGTTCAGCACACGTTCAGCTTGATGACGTTCACCGGGCTTCGATCCAGCAAAGCGTCGGAGATGAGTTCCGTCAGCATGACGGCGTGGTGACGATGATGATGTTCTACCGGCATAGGGCTTTGCCTAAACTCCGCGACGATATGACCAAGGTGGAATATGGTGGAGGGGGGCACCGCACACGGCTAAGGAACGATCCGTAGATCAACTTGTGTGTCTATGGGGTGCCCCCTGCCCCCGTATATAAAGGAGTGGAGGAGGGGGAGGGCCGGCCCTCTCTATGGCACGCCCTAGGGGAGTCCTACTCCCACCGGGAGTAGGATTCCCCCTTTCCTAGTAGAACTAGGAACCCTTCCATGTAGTAGGAGTAGGAGAGAAGGAAAGGAAAGAGAGAAGGAGAAGGAACGAAGGGGGCGCCCCCCTCCCTAGTCCAATTCGGACTAGTCCAAGGGGAGGGGTGCGGCCACCCTTTTGGCCCTTTCTCTCCTTTCCCGTATGGCCCATTAAGGCCCAATACGAATTCCCGTAACTCTACGGTACTCCAAAAATATCCGAATCACTCAAAACCTTTCCGAACTCCGAATATAGTCATCCAATATATCGATCTTTACGTATCGACCATTTCGAGACTCCTCGTCATGTCCCCGATCTCATCCGGGACTCCGAACTCCTTCAGTACATCAAAACTCATAAACTCATAATATAACTGTCATCGAAACCTTAAGCGTGCGGACCCTACGGGTTCGAGAACTATGTAGACATGACCGAGACACGTTTCCGGTCAATAACCAATAGTGGAACCTGGATGTTCATATTGGCTCCTACATATTCTACGAAGATCTTTATCGGTCAAACCGCATAACAACATACATTGTTCCCTTTGTCATCGGTATGTTACTCGCCCGAGATTCGATCGTCGGTATCCAATACCTAGTTCAATCTCGTTACCGGCAAGTCTCTTTACTCGTTCCGTAATACATCATCCCGTAACTAACTCATTAGTTACAATGCTTGCAAGGCTTAAGTGATGTATATTACCGAGAGGGCCCATAGATACCTCTCCGACAATCGGAGTGACAAAACCTAATCTCGAAATACGCCAACCCAACATGTACCTTCGGAGACACCTGTAGAGCACCTTTATAATCACCCAGTTACGTTGTGACATTTGGTAGCACCCAAAGTGTTCCTCCGGTAAACGGGAGTTGCATAATCTCATAGTTGTAGGAACTTTGTATAAGTCATGAAGAAAGCAATAGCAACATACTAAACGATCAAGTGCTAGGCTAACAGAATGGGTCAAGTCAATCACATCATTCTCCTAATGATGTGATCTCGTTAATCAAATGACAACACATGTCTATGGTTAGGAAACATAACCATCTTCGATTAATGAGCTAGTCAAGTAGAGGCATACTAGTGACATTATGTTTGTCTATGTATTCACACATGCATCATGTTTCCGGTTAATACAATTCTAGCATGAATAATAAACATTTATCATGAAATAAGGAAATAAATAATAACTTTATTATTGCCTCTAGGGCATATTTCCTTCAGTAACTTGATCTGAAGTTTCATGATCATCATCATTAGCTTCCTCACTAATTGGTGTAGGAATCACTGGAACTGATTTCAGTGATGAACTATTTTCCAATTTGGGAGAAGGTACAATTACATCATCAAGTTGTACTTTCCTCCCACTCACTTATTTCGAGAGAAACTCCTTCTCTAGAAAGGATCCATTTTTAGCAACGAATATCTTGCCTTCGGATCTGTGATAAAAGGTGTACCCAACAATTTCCTTTGGGTATTCTATGAAGACGCACTTCTCCGATTTGGGTTTGAGCTTATCAGGATGAAACTTTTTCAGATAAGCATCGCAACCCCAAACTTTAAGAAATGACAGCTTAGGTTTACTGCTAAACCATAGTTCATATGGTGTCGTCTCAACGGATTTAGATGGTGCCCTTTTAACGTGAATGCAGCTGTCTCTAATGCATAACCCCAAAATGATAATGGTAAATCAGTAACGGACATCATAGATCACACCATATCCAATAAAGTGCGGTTACGACGTTCCGACACACCATAATGTTGTGGTGTTCCAGGTGGCGTGAGCTGTGAAACTATTCCACATTGTTTTAATTGAAGACCAAACTCGTAACTCAAATATTCGTCTCTGCGATCAGATCGCATAAATTTTATTTTCTTGTTATGATGATTTTTCCACTTCACTCTGAAATTCTTCGAACCTTTCAACTATTTCAGACTTATGTTTCATCAAGTAGATATACCCATATCTGCTCAAATCATCTTGTGAAGGTCAGAAAATAACGATATTTGCCACGAGCATCAACACAAATTGGATCGCATACATCGGTATGTATTATTTCCAATAAGTCAGTAGCTTGTTCCATTGTTCCGGAGAACGGATCTTTAGTAATCTTGCCCAAAAGGCACGGTTCGCAAGCATCAAATGATTCATAACCAAGTGATTCCAAAAATCCATCTTTATGGAGTTTCTTCATGCGCTTTACACCGATATGACCCAAACGGCAGTGCCACAAATAAGTTGCACTATCATTATTAACTTTGCATCTTTTGGCATCAATATTATGAATATGTGTATCACTATGATCGAAATCCAACAAACTATGTTCATTGGGTGTATGACCATCGAAGGTCTTATTCATGTAAACAGAATAACAATTATTCTCTAACTTTAAATGAATAACTGTATCGCAATAAACACGATCAAATCATGTTCATGCTCAACGCAAACGCCAAATAACATTTATTTAGGTTTAACACTAATCCCGAAAGTATAGGGAGTGTGCGATGATGATCATATCAATCTTGGAACTACTTCCAACACCCATCGTCACTTCCCCTTCAACTAGTCTCTGCTTATTCTGTAACTCCTGTTTCGAGTTACTAATCTTAGCAACCGAACAAGTATCAAATACTCAGGGGCTACTATAAACACTAGTAAGGCACACATAAATAACCTGTATATCAAATATACCCTTGTTCACTTTGCCATCCTTCTTATCCACCAAATATTAAGGGCATTTCCGCTTCCAGTGACCATTTCCTTTGCAGTGTAAGCACTCAGTTTCAGGCTTTGTTCCAGCTTTGGTCTTCTTCACGGGAGTGACAACTTGTTTGCCATTCTACTTGAAGTTTCCCTTTCTTTCCCTTGGCCCTTTTCTTGAAACTAGTGGTCTTGTCAATCATCAACACTTGATGCTCTTTCTTGATTTCTACCTTCGTTGATTTCAACATCACGAAGAGCTCGGGAATCATTTT
Organism: Triticum timopheevii; assembly: GCA_963921465.1. NCBI lineage: Eukaryota > Viridiplantae > Streptophyta > Magnoliopsida > Poales > Poaceae > Triticum > Triticum timopheevii. The sequence goes on along the minus strand of OY997264.1, from coordinate 78,537,634 downwards.
TGTCATCCTTTGCATACTATAGTTCATCACGAAGTTCTACTAACTTGGTGATGGTGACTAGAGAACTCTGTCAATCACTATCTTATCTGGAAGATTAACTCCCACATTATTCAAGCGATTGAAGTACCCAGACAATCTGAGCACATGCTCACTAGTTGAGCGATTCTCCTCCATCTTTTAGCTATAGAACTTGTTGGAGACTTCATATCTCTCAACTCAGGTATTTGCTGGAAATATTAACTTCAACTCCTGGAACATCTCATATGGTCCATGACGTTCAAAACGTCTTTGAAGTCCCGATTCTAAGCCGTTAAGCATGGGGCACTAAACTATCAAGTAGTCATCATATTGAGCTAGCCAAACGTTCATAACGTTTGCATCTGCTCCTACAATAGGTCTGTCACCTAGCGGTGCATTAAGGACATAATTCTTCTGTGCAGCAATGAGGATAAACCTCAGATCACGGATCCAATCCGCATTATTGCTACTAACATCTTTCAACACAATTTTCTCTAGGAACATATCAAAATAAACATATGAAAGCAACAACGCAAGCTATTGATCTACAACATAATTTGCAAAATACTACCAGGACTAAGTTCATGATAAATTTAAGTTCAATTAATCATATTACTTAAGAACTCCCACTTAGACAGACATCTCTCTAGTCATCTAAGTGATCACGTGATCCAAATCAACTAAACCATGTCCGATCATCACGTGAGATGGAGTAGTTTTCAATGGTGAACATCACTATGTTGATCATATCTACTATATGATTCACGCTCGACCTTTCGGTCTCCGTGTTCCGAGGCCATATCTGTTATATGCTAGGCTCGTCAAGTTTAACCTGAGTATTCTGCGTGTGCATTTGTTTTGCACCCGTTGTATTTGAACGTAGAGCCTATCACACCCGATCATCACGTGGTGTCTCAGCACGAAGAACTTTCGCAACGGTGCGTACTCAGGGAGAACACTTCTTGATAATTTTTAGTGAGAGATCATCTTAAAATGCTACCGTTAATCAAAGCAAGATAAGATGCATAAAGGATAAACATCACATGCAATCAATATAAGTGATATGATATGGCCATCATCATCTTGTGCTTGTGATCTCCATCTCCGAAGCACCGTCGTGATCACCTCGTCACCGGCGAGACACCTTGATCTCCATCGTAGCATCGTTGTCGTTACGCCATCTATTGCTTCTACGACTATCGCTACCGCTTAGTGATAAAGTAAAGCAATTACAGGGCATTTGCATTTCATACAATAAAGCGACAACCATATGGCTCCTGCCAGTTGCCGATAACTTCGGTTACAAAACATGATCATCTCATACAATAAAATATAGCATCACGTCTTGACCATATCACATCACAACATGCCCTGCAAAAACAAGTTAGACGTCCTCTACTTTGTTGTTGCAAATTTTACGTGGCTGCTACGGGCTGAGCAAGAACCGTTCTTACCTACGCATCAAACCCACAATGATAGTTCATCAAGTTAGTGCTGTTTTAACCTTCGCAAGGACCGGGCATAGCCACACTCGGTTCAACTAAAGTTGGACAAACAGACACCCGCTAGTCACCTGTGTGCAAAGCACGGCGGTAAAACCAGTCTCGCGTAAGCGTACGCGTAATGTCGGTCCGCGCAGCTTCATCCAACAATACCGCTGAACCAAAGTATGACATGCTGGTAAGCAGTATGACTTGTATCGCCCACAACTCACTTGTGTTCTACTCGTGCATATAACATCAACGCATAAAACCTAGGCTCTGATACCACTGTTGGGAACGTAGTAATTTCAAAAAAATTCCTACGCACATGCAAGATCATGGTGATGCATAGCAACGAGAGGGGAGAATGTTGTCCACGTACCCTCGTAGACCGTAAGCGGAAGTGTTATGACAACGCGGTTGATGTAGTCATACGTTTTCACGATCCGACCGATCCAAGCACCGAACATACGGCACCTCCGAGTTCAGCACACGTTCAGCTCGATGACGATCTCCGGACTCCGATCCAGTAGAGTTTCGGGGATGAGTTCCGTCAGCACGACGACGTGGTGATGATGATGATGTTCTACCGACGCAGGGCTTCGCCTAAGCACCGCAACGATATGATCGAGGTGGAATATGGTGGAGGGGGGCACCGCACACGGCTAAGGAACGATCACGAAGATCAACTTGTGTGTCATGGGGTGCCCCCTGCCCCCGTATATAAAGGAGCAAGGGGGAGGGGGCGGCCGGCCAAGGGAGTGCGCGCCAGGGAGGAGTCCTACTCCCACCGGGAGTAGGACTCCCTCCTTTCCTAGTCCAACTAGGAGAGGGGAAGGAAGGGAAGGAGAAGGAGAAGGAAGGAGATGGAGGAAAAGGAGGAAAGGGGGGTAGGCCCCCTAGTCCAATTCGGTTTGGGCTAGGGGGGCCGCGCGCCCTGCCTCCTCTCTTCCACCACTTGGCCCATGAGGCCCATTGCTTCTTCCTCGTATTCCCGTAACTTCCCAGTACCCCCGAAAATACCCGAATCACTCGGAACCTTTCCGAAGTCCGAATATAGTCGTCCAATATATCGATCTTTACGTCTCGACCATTTCGAGACTCCTCGTCATGTCCCCGATCTCATCCGGGACTCCGAACTCCTTCGGTACATCAAAACTCATAATAAAACTGTAGCGTGCGGACCCTACGGGTTCAAGAACTATGTAGACATGACCGAGACACGTTTCCGGTCAATAACCAATAGCGGAACCTGGATGCTCATATTGGCTCCTACATATTCTACGAAGATCTTTATCGGTCAAACCGCATAACAACATATGTTGTTCCCTTTGTCATCGGTATGTTACTTGTCCGAGATTCGATCGTCGGTATCTCAATACCTAGTTCAATCTCGTTACCGGCAAGTCACTTTACTCTTTCGGTAATACATCATCTCACAACTAACTCATTAGTTCCAATGCTTGCAAGGCTTAAGTGATGTGCATTACCGAGAGGGCCTAGAGATACCTCTCCGACAATCGGAGTGACAAATCCTAATCTCGAAATACGCCAACCCAACATGTACCTTTGGAGAAACCTGTAGAGCTCCTTTATAATCATCCAGTTATGTTGTCACGTTTGGTAGCACACAAAGTGTTGCTCCGGTAAACGGGAGTTGCATAATCTCATAGTCATAGGAACATGTATAAGTCATGAAGAAAGCAATAGCAATATACTAAACGATCGTATGCTAAGCTAACGGAATGGGTCATGTCAATCACACCATTCTCCTAATGATGTGATCCCGTTAATCAAATGACAACACATGTCTATGGTTAGGAAACATAACCATCTTTGATCAACAAGCTAGTCAAGTAGAGGCATACTAGTGACACTCTGTTTGTCTATATATTCACACATGTATTATGTTTCCACTTAATACAATTCTAGCATGAATAATAAACATTTATCATGAAATAAGGAAATAAATAATAACTTTATTATTGCCTCTAGGGCATATTTCCTTCATTTTGCACTTATTCCATGAATATATACTATTCTTAGGCAAAGACGAAAACCAAGTTTTAGCACGATATCTAAGTGAAAATGGAAATAACTTCAATTTAACAATATCGTTATCCGTATCTTTCTTCTTTTGTATATCACACAAATCAACAAAGTTGTTTAGATGAGTAGTGGCATCTTCACTAGGAAGGCCAGAGAATTGATCTTTCATCACAAGATTCAACAAAGCAGCATTGATTTCACAAGATGCAACATCATTAAGAGGAGCAATCGGAGTGCTAAGGAAATCATTATTATTGGTATTGGAAAAGTCACATAATTTGGTATTATCTTGAGCCATCGTGACAAGCAATCCAACACTCAAGCACACAAAAGGCAAGCGAAAGAGAGAGACGAACGGGAAAGAGAGGGCGAATAAAACGGCAAGGGTGACGTGGGGGCGAGGAAAACGAGAGGCAAATGGCAAATAATGTAATGCGAGGGAGATGAGTTTGTGATGGGTACTTGGTATGTCCTGACTTGAGCGAAAACCTCCCCGGCAACGGCGCCAGAAATCCTTCTTGCTACGTCTTGAGCTTGAGTTGGTTTTTCCCTTGAAGAGGAAAGGGTGATGCAGCAAAGTAGCGTAAGTATTTCCCTCAGTTTTTGAGAACCAAGGTATCAATCCATTAGGAGGCTCCTCAAAAGTCCCACGCACCTACACAAACAAACAAGAACCTCGCAACCAACGCGATAAAGGGGTTGTCAATCCCTTCACAGTAACTTGCAAAACTGAGATCTGATAGAGATAATAAGATAAGATAAATATTTTTGGTATTTTTATGATATAGATTGGAAAATTAAAGATGCAAATAAAAGTAGACGGAAAACTTATATGATAAAAGATAGACCCGGGGGCCATAGGTTTCACTAGTGGCTTCTCTCAAGATAGCATAAGTATTACGGTGGGTGAACAAATTACTGTCGAGCAATTGATAGAAAAGCGCATAGTTATGAGACTATCTAGGCATGATCATGTATATAGGCATCACGTCCGTGACAAATAGATCGAAACGATTCTGCATCTACAACTATTACTCCACACATCGACTGACTCCTGCGTGCATCTAGAGTATTAAGTTCATGAAGAATAGAGTAACGCATTAAGAAAGATGACATGATGTAGAGGGATAAATTCATGCAATATGATATAAACCCCATCTTTTTATCCTCGATGGCAACAATACAATATGTGCTTTGCTGCCCCTGCTGTCACTGGGAAAGGTCACCGCAAGATTGAACCCAAAGCTAAGCACTTCTCCCATTGCAAGAAAGATCAATCTAGTAGGCCAAACCAAACTGATAATTCGAAGAGACTTGCAAAGATAACTTAATCACACATAAAAGAATTTAGAGAAGATTCAAATATTTCTCATAGATAAACTTGATCATAAACCCACAATTCATCGGATCTCGCCAAACACACCGCAAAAAAGAGTTACATCGAATAAATCTCCAAGAAGATCAAGGAGAACTTTGTATTGAGATTCAAAGAGATAGAGAGAGAAGAAGCCATCTAGCTAATAACTATGGACCCGAAGGTCTATGGTAAACTACTCACAACTCATCGGAGAGGCCTTGGAGATGATGTAGAGGCCCTCCGTGGTCGATTCCCCCTCCGGCGGAGCGCAGACGAAGGCTTCAAGATGGGATCTCGCGGATACAAAAGGTTGTGGCGGTGAAAATAGTTTTTCGTGGTGCTCCTGGATGTTTTCGGGGTACATGGACATATATAGGAGGAAGAAGTAGGTAGGTGGATGCTCGAGGGGCCCACGAGGGTGAGGGGCGCGCCCACCCCCAGGGGGGGCGCCGGGCACCCTCGTGGCCGCCTTGTTTGTTGCTCGACGTCCACTCCAAGTCCCCTCGATTGCGTTTGTTCCCAAAAACAGCAAAAAAACAGTAATTCGGGCTGGGCCTCCGGCTAGTAGGTTAGTCCCAAAAATGATATAAAAGTGTAGAGTAAAGCCCATAAAACATCCAAAACAAGTAATATAGTAGCATGGAACAACCAAAAAGTATAGATACATTAGAGACGTATCAACCCCTCACAAACCGGAGCAACTCACTAGAAGGCTCGTGGTTCTGAGAGGGAAAAATGCATGTTTGATGACAAACGACAGATAGCTTCCTCTTACGGCCTTCAAGAATTTTTTACGTGTAATGTCCACTGATACAAACTGTCATGTGAAAATTTGGAAAATTTCAGGTGTCATTTGACCTTTTGAAGACATTTAAGTGATTTTCTACTCATTTAATGTCCGTAATTCAAATTTGAACTAGATGTACATGCTACGACTAACCATAACGGCTTGAAAAATCATATTTGTGTACTTATGTGCGAGTTAATTCCATATGCAGTAAATTAGAAGGAATTTTCAAACATATTGGTCTCACGGCATGGACACATGCATGGAGTGCCATGGCATTTTAATTGCAAAAAATAAGAAAATGATCAGAAAAATTTGGCAAGACAACCGGCCCCACACGATTGGCACTCTATTTCGCGCCTCGAGGTTTGGAAGGTGAGTGGCGGGCTTTATTAATCAGAGGCGACGCTTTGGTGCGTTGGCATGCTTGGAAAAGGTGGATGTGCTACAGGCTGCGCTTGTTGCCTCCGTGCGTCGCACCGCGCCTAGGTTTATGTGCAATATCGCTGGGTGGCGGGAAACAGGTGAGGAAATGGCGGAAAACAGTGGCGTGTTCACAGAACGCCATCAATTAATGGAAACTTAGCATATAAGGAACATCAAGCTAGCACAAGAAGTAGATGATGATGATGAGATGAACACGGACCACACTATGGAACCCGTCGGTGATGAATTCATCAACCGCAAACGGTTGTACACTAGCAAGCATTTGCCTACAACACACACGGCTTATTCTATCATAAACAGCTTGGATGAATCAACTGTATGCCACGTATACAATTGTCAAAAAGTAATGCGGTAGACCTTCTTTAATATACGTTAAAAAAATAAAAATAAAAAACAAGGACCTTGAGGTTAAATTAGCTGAGGGAATGGGTCATTTCAGTCATTTGACCAAAATGACCCATCCTATCAGTTAATTTAACATCAACACAACTTCCCATCCAGTCACCCATCTGATGGCTGCTCCAGCGCGAGCACATTTAACTTGAGAGTTCTCTTAGATGAGCTACTGGTGGAACAACTAGCACTACTGGGATCAGCTACTTTGCCATCTGCCAGCTCTTTGCCGTCTGCTAGCAGACGCCAAAGAAACTCTTTGCCATCAGCTACCCAAAAGCAGACGGCAAAGAACTGGCTAATGGCAAAGAAAGTCTTTGCCATCCGCCAGTTCTTTGCCGTCGGCTAGCGGACGGCAAAGATTCTTTGCCGTCGGCTAGCAGACGGCAAAGAGGGAAGGGGCCCCACTGAGGAGCTGCTTAAAAAAAATACTTAACAGCCCCCCCCTCTTTGCCGTCTGCTAGCAGACGGCAAAGAGCAAAAAAGCGGACGGCAAAGGGGGCGGACGGCAAAGATTTAACATATCTAACAGCGCGCCCCACCCCGCCCCTCTCTCTCTGTTTCTCTCCCTGCTCCCACACGCGCGCCGCCGCCCCCACCACTCGCCGCCGCCCGGTTGCCCCACCGCCCCGTCGCCCCACCGCCCCCCCGCACCATCGCTCCATCGCCCCCCCGCCCTGTCGTCCCCGCCGCCCTGCCGTCTCGGTGACGCCGCGCCCCGGCCCCCCCGCGCCCCACCGCCCCGGGCCCGGCGCCGCCGCCCCAGGCCGTCCCGCCCTCCTCCTCCATCGGCCCCCCGCCTCGTCGCCACTGCCGCCCGGCGCCGTCGCCCCACCGGCCCGCCGCCCCGTCGCCCCCGCCGCCCTGCCGTCTCGGCGCCGCCGCGCCCCGGCCCCCCGGCGCCCCACCGCCCCGGGCCCGGCGCCGCCGCCCCGGGCCGCCCCGCCCCCTCCTCCACCGGCACCTCCTCCACCGGCCCAGGTGAGCTCTACCTCCTCTGTTTTTTCTTTTTTTTTTCTGTTTTTTTAGTTTTAGGTTTATGTTTAGTTTAGGTTTAGTTTTAGGTTTAGTTTTAGGTTTAGGTTTAGTTTTAGTTTAGTTTTAGGTTTAGATTTAGTTTTTTCCTTTTTTCTGTTTTTTTAGTTTTAGGTTTATGTTTAGTTTAGATTTAGTTTTAGTTTTAGTTTTAGTTTTAGATTTAGGTAGTTTTAGGTTTATTTTTAGGTTTAGTTCAGTTTTAAGAAAGAAGAAGAAGAAGAATAAAACAGGAGAGGAGGAGAAGAAGAAGAGGAAAAGAAAGAAGAAGAGGAGGAGGAGAAGGAAAAAGAAGAAGAGGAAGAAGAAGAAGAAAAAAGAGGAGAGGAGGAGAAGAAGAAGAGGAAAAAGGAAAGGAGGAGGAGGAGGAGGAAGAAGAAGAAGAAGAAGAAGAAGAAGAAGAAGAAGAAGAAGGAAAAAAAGGAAGAAAAGGAAGAAAAGGAAGAAGAGGACGAAGAAGAAAAGGAAAAAAGAGGGAAAACCCCGACCCGACACGGCACCCCGACCCCGACCCGACACCCCGACCCGAAGACCCCGACCCCGACCCCGACCCCGACACCCCGACCCCGACCCCGACACCGACACCCCGACCCCGAGCCTGACCCAACACCCCGACCCCGACACCTATTGGGGAACGTAGCAGAAATTCAAAATTTTCCTACGTGTCACCAAGATCTATCCATGGAGAGACTAGCAACGAGGGGAAGGAGAGTGCATCTACATACCCTTGTAGATCGCTAAGCGGAAGCGTTCAAGAGAACGGGGTTGAAGGAGTCGTACTCGTCGTGATCCAAATCACCGGAGATCCTAGTGCCGAACGGACGGCACCTCCGCGTTCAACACACGTACAGCCCGGTGACGCCTCCCATTCCTTGATCCAGCAAGGAGAGAGGGAGAGGTTGAGGAAGACTCCATCCAGCAGCAGCACGACGGCGTGGTGGTGGTGGAGGAGCGTGGCAATCCTGCAGGGCTTCGCCAAGCACCGCGGGAGAGGAGGAGGACTTGGGAGAGGGGGAGGGTTGCGCCAGAACTTCGTGTGAAGCTCCCATGCGTATTCCCACTTTATATAGGGGTGGAGGGGCTGGTTTCTTGCCCTCCAAGTCCATTGGGGCGTTGGCCAAGGTGGGAGGAAAGAAATCCCATCATTTCCTTCCCCACCGATTGTTATCCCCCCTTTTTAGGGATCTTGATCTTATCCCTTCGGGATATGATCTTATTCCTTCTAAGGGGGGATCTTAGTGCGCCTTGACCAGGGGTGTGGGGCCTTTCCCCCACTACCCACGTTCATGTGGGTCCCCCCATGCAGGTGGGCCCCACTCCTTCCCGGTACAATACCGAAAAATCCCGAACATTTTCCGGTGGCCAAAATAGGACTTCCCATATATAAATCTTTACCTCCGGACCATTCCGGAACTCCTCTTGACGTCCGGAATCTCATCCGGGACTCCGAACAACATTCAGTAACCACATACAAACTTCTTTTATAACCCTAGCGTCATCGAACCTTAAGTGTGTAGACCCTACGGGTTCGGGAGACATGTAGACATGACCGAGACGTTCTCCGGTCAATAACCAACAGCGGGATCTGGATACCCATGTTGGCTCCCACATGTTCCACAATGATCTCATCGGATGAACCACGATGTCAAGGACTCAATCGATCCCGTATACAATTCCCTTTGTCTAGCGGTATTTTACTTGCCCGAGATTCAATCGTCGGTATACCGATACCTTGTTCAATCTCGTTACCGGCAAGTCTCTTTACTCGTTCCGTAACACATCATCCCGTGATCAACCCCTTGGTCACATTGTGCACATTATGATGATGTCCTACCGAGTGGGCCCAGAGATACCTCTCCGTTTGCACGGAGTGACAAATCCCAGTCTCGATCCGTGTCAACTCAACAAACACTTTCGGAGATACCTGTAGTGCACCTTTATAGTCACCCAGTTACGTTGTGACGTTTGATACACCCAAAGCACTCCTACGGTATCCGGGAGTTACACGATCTCATGGTCTAAGGAAGAGATACTTGACATTGGAAAAGCTCTAGCAAATGAACTACACGATCTTTGTGCTATGCTTAGGATTGGGTCTTGTCCATCACATCATTCTCCTAATGATGTGATCCCGTTATCAACGACATCCAATGTCCATAGCCAGGAAACCATGACTATCTGTTGATCACAACGAGCTAGTCAACTAGAGGCTCACTAGGGGCATATTGTGGTCTATGTATTCACACGTGTATTACGATTTCCGGATAATACAGTTATAGAATGAATAAAAGACAATTATCATGAACAAGGAAATATAATAATACTTTTATTATTGCCTCTAGGGCATATTTCCAACAGTCTCCCACTTGCACTAGAGTCAATAATCTAGTTCACATCACCATGTGATTAACATTGACAGGTCACATCGCCATGTGACCAACATCCAAAGAGTTTACTAGTGTCATTAAACTAGTTCACATCATCATGTGATTAAGACTCAATGAGTTCTGGGGTTTGATCATGTTTTGCTTGTGAGAGAGGTTTTAGTCAACGGGTCTGCAACATTCAGATCCGTATGTACTTCGCAAATCTCTAGGTCATTCTGTAAATGCTGCTTCCACGCTCCACTTGGAGCTATTCCAAATGGTTGCTCCACTATACGTATCCGGTTTGCTACTCAGAGTCACTCGGATAGGCGTTAAAGCTTGCATCGACGTAATCCTTTACGCTCGAGAAACATGTCCTTATTTACTCGAAGGACAATTTTGACCGCTGTCCAATGATCCATTCCTGGATCATTCTTGTACCCCTTGACTATGGCAAGGCACACTTCCGGTGCGGTACACAGCATAGCATACTGTAGAGCCTATGTATAAAGCATAGGGGACGACCTTCGTCCTTTCTCTCTCTTCTGCCGTGGTCGAGCTTTAAGTCTTAACTTCATACCTTACATCTCAGGCAAGAACTCCTTCTTTGACTGATCCATCTTGAACACCTTCAAGATCATGTTAAGGTATATGCTCATTTGAAAGTACCATTAAGCGTTTTTGATCTATCCTCATAGATCTTGATGCTCAACGTTCAAGTAGCTTAATCCAGGTTTTCCATTGAAAAACATTTTTCAAATAACCCTATATGCTTTCCAGAAATTCTACATCATTTCTGATCAACAATATGTCAATAACATATACTCACCAGAGATTTTATAGTGCTCCCACTCACTTCTTTGGAAATACAAGTTTCTCATAAATTTGTATAAACCCAAAATCTTTGATCATCTTATCAAAGTACATATTCCAACTCCGAGATGCTTACTCCAGTCCTTAGAAGGATCGCTGGAGCTAGCATACCTTTTAGCATCCTTAGGATCGACAAAACTTTTCTGATTGTATCACATACAACCTTTCCTTACGAAAACTGGTAAGGAAACTCATTTTGACATCCATCTGCTAGATTTCATAAATGCAGCTAATGCTAACATGATTCCGATGGACTTTAGCATCGCTACGGCTGAGAAAATCTCATCGTAGTCAACTCCTTGAACCTGTGAAAAACTCTTCGCCACAAGTCGAGCTTCATAGACGGTGACATTACCGTCCACGTCCGTCTTCTTCTTAAAGATCCATTTATCTCAATGGCTTGCCGATCATCGGGCAAGTCCACCAAAGTCCATGCTTTGTTCTGATACATGGATCCTATCTCGGATTTCATGGCTTCTAACCATTTGTCGGAATTTCGGCCCACCATTGCTTCTCCATAGCTCGTAGGTTCATTGTCGTCTAGCAACATGACCTTCAAGACAGGATTACTGTACCACTCTGAAGCAGTACGCATCCTTGTCACCCTACGAGGTACGGTGGTGACTTGATCTGAAGTTTCATGATCACTATCATAAGCTTCTACTTCAACTGGTGTAGGTGCCACAGGAACAACTTCCTGTGCCCTGCTACACACTAGTTGTAGTGACGATTCAATAACCATATCAAGTCTCCACCGTCCTCCCACTTAACTTTTCGAGACAAACTTTTCCTCGAGAAAGGACCCGATTCAAGAAACAATCCCTATTGCTTTCGGATCTGAATTAGGAGGTATACCCAACCGTTTTGGGTGTCCTATGAAGATGCATTTTATCCGCTTTGGGTTCGAGCTTATCAACCAGAAACTTTTTCACATAAGCGTCGCAGCCCCAAACCTTTAAGAAATGACAGCTTAGGTTTCTCTAAACCATAGTTCATACGTTGTCATCTCAACGGAATTACGTGGTGCCCCTTTTAAAGTGAATGTGGTTGTCTCTAATGCCTAACCCATAAACGATAGTGGTAATTCGATAAGAGACATCATGGTACACACCATATCCAATAGGGTGCAACTATGATGTTCAGACACACCATCAAACTATGGTGTTCTAGGCGGTATTAATTGTGAAACAATTTCCACAATGTCTTAATTGCGTGCCAAAGCTCGTAACTCAGATACTCATCTCTATGATCATATCATAGACATTTCATCCTCTTGTCACGATGATCTTCAACTTCACTCTGAAATTACTTGAACCATTCAATAATTCAGACTTGTGTTTCATCAAGTAAATATACTCTACATCTACTCGAATCATCTGTGAAGTAATAACATAACGATATTCACTGCATGCCTCAGCACTCATTGGACTGCACACATCAAAATGTGTTACTTCCAACAAGTTGCTATCTTGTTCCATTTTACTGAAAAACGAGGCTTTTTAGTCTTCTTGCCCATGTGGTATGATTTGCATATCTCAAGTGATTCAAAATCAAGTGAGTCCAAACGATCCATCTGCATGGAGTTTCTTCATGCATATACACCAATAGACATGGTTCGCATGTCTCAAACTTTTCAAAAACGAGTGAGTCCAAAGATCCATCAACATGGAGCTTCTTCATGCGTTTTACACCAATATGACTTACATGGCAGTGCCACAAGTAAGTGGTACTATCATTACTATCTTATATCTTTTTGGCATGAAATGTGTATCACTACGATCGAGATTCAATAAACCATTCCTTTAGGTGCAAGACCATTGAAAGTATTATTCAAATAAATAGAGTAACCATTATTCTCCTTAAATGAATAACCGTATTGCGATAGACATAATCCAATCATGTCTATGCTCAACGCAAACACCAAATCTCGATGGTAGAGGGAGCGTGCGATGCTTGATCACATCAACCTTGGAAGCACTTCCAACACATATCGTCAGCTCACCTTTAGCTAGTCTCCGTTCATTTCGTAGCTTTTATTTCGAGTTACTAACACTTAGCAACCAAACCGGTATCTAATACCCTGGTGCTACTAGGAGTACTAGTAAAGTACACATTAACATAATGCATATCCAATATACTTCTATCGACCTTGCCAGCCTTCTCATCTACCAAGTATCTAGGGTAATTCCGCTCCAGTGGTTGTTTCCCAGAAGCACTTAGTCTCGGGTTTGGGTTCAACTTGGGTTTCTTCACTAGAGCAGCAGCTGATTTGCCGTTTCATGAAGTATCCCTTTTTGCCCTTGCCCTTCTTGAAATTAGTGGTTTCACCAACCATCAACAATTGATGCTCCTTCTTGATTTCTACTTTCGCGGTGTCAAACATCGCGAATACCTCAAGGATCATCATATCTATCCCTGATGTGTTATAGCTCATCACGAAGCTCTAGCAGCTTGGTGGCAATGACTTTGGAGAAACATCACTATCTCATCTGGAAGATCAACTCCCACTCAATTCAAGTGATTGTTGCACTCAGACAATCTGAGCACAAGCTCAACGATTGAACTTTTCTCCATTAGTTTGTAGGCTAAGAAAATCGTCGGAGGTATCATACCTCTTGACGTGGGCACGAGCCTGAAATCTCAATTTCAGCCCTCGAAACATCTCATATGTTCCGCGACGTTTCGAAAAACATCTTTGGTGCCTTAATTCTAAACCGTTTATCTGAACTATCACGTAGTTATCAAAACGTGTATGTCCGATGTTCGCAACATCCACAAACGACGTTTGGGGTTCAGCACACTGAGCGGTGCATTAAGGACATGAGCTTTCTACTGTCCGCATAATCGCTACTGTCAACTTTCAACTATATTTTCTCTAGGAACATATCTAAACAGTGGAACTAAAGCGCGAGCTTACGACATAATTTGCAAAGATCTTTTGACTATGTTCAGGATAATTAAGTTCATCTTATGAACTCCCACTCAGATAGACATCCCTCTGGTCATCTAAGTGATTACATGATCCAAGTCAACTAGGCCGTGTCCGATCATCACGTGAGACGGACTAGTCATCATCGGTGAACATCTTCATGTTGATCGTATCTACTATACGACTCATGCTCGACCTTTCGGTCTCCGTGTTCCGAGTCCATGTCTGTACATGCTAGGCTCGTCAAGTTAACCCTAAGTGTTTTCGCTATGTAAAACTATCTTACACCCGTTGTATGTCAACGTAAGAATCCATCACACCCGATCATCACGTGGTGCTTAGAAGCGACGAACTGTAGCAACGGTGCACAGTTAGGGGAGAACACTTCTTGAAATTTTGTAAGGGATCATCTTATTTACTACCGTCGTCCTAAGTAAACAAGATGCATAAACATGATAAACATCACATGCAATCAAATAGTGACATGATATGGCCAATATCATTTTTCTCCTTTTGATCTCCATCTTCGGGGCTCCATGATCATCATAGTCACCGGCATGACACCATGATCTCCATCATCATGATCTCCATCATCGTGTCTTCATGAAGTTGTCTCGCCAACTATTACTTCTACTACTATGGCTACCGGTTAGCAATAAAGTAAAGTAATTACATGGCGTTTGTCAATGACACGCAGGTCATACAATAAATCAAGACAACTCCTATGGCTCCTGCCGGTTATCATACTCATCGACATGCAAGTCGTGATTCCTATTACAAGAACATGATCAATCTCATACATCACATATCATTCATCACATTCTTCTTGGCCATATCACATCACATAGCATACCCTGCAAAAACAAGTTAGACGTCCTCTAATTGTTGTTTGCATGTTTTACGTGGCCGCTATGGGTTTCTAGCAAGAACGTTTCTTACCTACGCAAAACCACAACGTGATATGACAATTGCTATTTACCCTTCATAAGGACCCTTTTCATCGAATCCGTTCCGACTAAAGTGGGAGAGACTGGCACCCGCTAGCCACCTTATGCACGAAGTGCATGTCAATCGGTGGAACCTGTCTCACGTAAGAGTACGTGTAAGGTCGGTCCGGGCCGCTTCATCCCACAATACCGTTGAAACAAGATTGGACTAGTAACGGTAAGCATATTGAACACAATCAACGCCCACAACTACTTTGTTTTCTACTCATGCAAAGAATCTACGCAATAGACCTAGCTCTGATACCACTGTTGGGGAACGTAGCAGAAATTCAAAATTTTCCTACGTGTCACCAAGATCTATCCATGGAGAGACTAGCAACGAGGGGAAGGAGAGTGCATCTACATACCCTTGTAGATCGCTAAGCGGAAGCGTTCAAGAGAACGGGGTTGAAGGAGTCGTACTCGTCATGATCCAAATCACCGGAGATCCTAGTGCCGAACGGACGGCACCTCCGCGTTCAACACACGTACAGCCCGGTGACGTCTCCCATTCCTTGATCCAGCAAGGAGAGAGGGAGAGGTTGAGGAAGACTCCATCCAGCAGCAGCACGACGGCGTGGTGGTGGTGGAGGAGCGTGGCAATCCTGCAGGGCTTCGCCAAGCACCGCGGGAGAGGAGGAGGACTTGGGAGAGGGGGAGGGCTGCGCCAGAACTTCGTGTGAAGCTCCCATGCGTCTTCCCACTTTATATAGGGGTGGAGGGGCTGGTTTCTTGCGCTCCAAGTCCATTGGGGCGTTGGCCAAGGTGGGAGGAAAGAAATCCCATCATTTCCTTCCCCACCGATTGTTATCCCCCCTTTTTAGGGATCTTGATCTTATCCCTTCGGGATATGATCTTATTCCTTCTAAGGGGGGATCTTGGTGCGCCTTGACCAGGGGTGTGGGGCCTTTCCCCCACTACCCACGTTCATGTGGGTCCCCCCATGCAGGTGGGCCCCACTCCGGAACCTTCTAGAACCTTCCCGGTACAATACCGAAAAATCCCGAACATTTTCCGGTGGCCAAAATAGGACTTCCCATATATAAATCTTTACCTCCGGACCATTCCGGAACTCCTCGTGACATCCGGAATCTCATCCGGGACTCCGAACAACATTCGGTAACCACATACAAACTTCTTTTATAACCCTAGCGTCATCGAACCTTAAGTGTGTAGACCCTACGGGTTCGGGAGACATGTAGACATGACCGAGACGTTCTCCGGTCAATAACCAACAGCGGGATCTGGATACCCATGTTGGCTCCCACATGTTCCACGATGATCTCATCGGATGAACCACGATGTCAAGGACTCAATCGATCCCGTATACAATTCCCTTTGTCTAGCGGTATTTTACTTGCCCGAGATTTGATCGTCGGTATACCGATACCTTGTTCAATCTCGTTACCGGCAAGTCTGTTTACTCGTTCCGTAAAACATCATCCCGTGATCAACCCCTTGGTCACATTGTGCACATTATGATGATGTCCTACCGAGTGGGCCCAGAGATACCTCTCCGTTTGCACGGAGTGACAAATCCCAGTCTCGATCCGTGTCAACCCAACAAACACTTTCGGAGATACCTGTAGTGCACCTTTATAGTCACCCAGTTACGTTGTGACGTTTGATACACCCAAAGCACTCCTACGGTATCCGGGAGTTACACGATCTCATGGTCTAAGGAAGAGATACTTGACATTGGAAAAGCTCTAGCAAACGAACTACACGATCTTTGTGCTATGCTTAGGATTGGGTCTTGTCCATCACATCATTCTCCTAATGATGTGATCCCATTATCAACGACATCCAATGTCCATAGCCAGGAAACCATGACTATCTGTTGATCACAACGAGCTAGTCAACTAGAGGCTCACTAGGGGCATATTTTGGTCTATGTATTCACACGTGTATTACGATTTCCGGATAATACAGTCATAGCATGAATAAAAGACAATTATCATGAACAACGAAATATAATAATACTTTTATTATTGCCTCTAGGGCATATTTCCAACAACACCGACCCGGCACCCCGACCCCGACCCGGCACCCCGACCCGACACCCCGACCCCGATACCCCGACCCCGACCCCGACACGGCACCCCGACACGGCACCCCGACACCGACACGACACCCCGACCCCTGACACCTCCCGAAAAGGTGTTCTTTGGCCTTCCAGAGGCCGACGGGGTCATATATTTGTGAATTATTAGTTAGGTCATATATTTTTCAATTTTGTTATGAGAAACATGATATATAATTGTGTTGATCGGGTAGTTTTAAATGTGCAGTTGTTTCATCGCTGCGAGGTTTGTTGTTCGACGACCTCGCCGTGCGTTTGACGAGCTCTGCCCCTTCGTTCGTGGGTGAGCACAAATGACATGTACTCCTCCCCCATTAATTATTTGATCTATTCCGATGAAACTTGATAGCTAGCTATATATGTGTCTTGAATCATCAGTATGCGTAGCCAGTATGTGTCCCCCGTTCGAAAGCATCATAGTTATAAATATGCATGCATTTGCATATTTATAACCTTGATTCTTTCGAATTGTCCAACGCTATCCATGGACAGCCCGAGTATGTGTAGATTGGGTTCGTTTTCCCATATGCTTTGCTCCAGATCCGACGCATAAATTTCGTCAGTGCCTCCCCTGTTGTTCTCCGGGTACACATCCTCTCTGTTTATTGCAGAGACGTGTATCAGGAGAACAGCGGGGAGGTGCTGCCGAAATTTTGCGTCGGATCCGGAGCATAGCATGGGAAAATGAACCCAATCTACACATACACGGGTGGGATTAGGACCTATCATTACCTATTAGAGTGTAGGTTGCATGGACGTAATAAAATTGACAAAGTAGATCAACTGATGAATATATACATGGTGAATTACATATATAATTGTTGTGTGTCCAGTAGCTCTGAAAGTCAAGATGAGTGATCGTGCTGGATGTATACCGGTCACACTGGTCAGAACAAATGGAGCGTTGAATGGTTCACAAAAACCAAGGGGTTTGTGCAAGCCGCATTTGCAAATGGCCAAAAGAAAACCTTGTGCCCCTGTTTACGGTGCGGCAATTGGGAAAAGAGGACAGAGGTTGAAATGGGCAAACACCTGCAGAAGAGTGGTTTTACGCCCGATTATACGGTGTGGACATTTCATGGTGAGTCTGCCCAACGTGACCGAGCTGAGGTGGATCATCGTCGCACAAACGAGCATGGTAAAATGCCTACTTCAAAAAATTGGTTTCGTCGAAGAGTATATCTTCAACAACCTGATAGAAGAGCGGCCGTACATCGAGTAAGTTCTCGGTACATTGTTTCGCAACTTCTATTTCCTTTGAACTGCTCTTATTCCTGGATATGTCATACAGTGGATATGTCGCCATATTCTCGTATGGAGCGGAGATCCAAAAGGATTTCATCGAAGAGTATGAGCTTCTCGCAAAGCAAGGAGGCGGCTATCCCGGTTTCATCTCTTGGTTCAAACAAACGGTAATTTCTATTAGACAATTTCATTTCATTCGCTAATTTGTGCATAATGCAACAATCCTTTCATATTAAACTTGTAGGCTAATTCAGAGTCTATGGACGCCGAATTGAGACAAGTCGCTAATGGTTTTGACTATAAGGTCCGTTCATTTGACAAGTACGACATCAATGGGTATCACTTTCGTACCTATGGCAAAGGGCAATCTATGGCCGACCGAAAGTCTACAAATTGTTGTGTATCTGCTATCGGCGAAGGAGGTACCGAGTATTATGGGAGAGTTGAAGCAATTTATGAACTTTTGTTCTATGGTGAAAACCCATCGAATGTCGTAGTCTTCAAATGTTATTGGTTTCAGCCGAAGGAGACTAGAAGGACTCATGAACATATAGGGCTAGTTGAAATCAACCAAAGCACCCATTTAGATGTTCATGATGTCTATATTATGGCTCAACAGGCGAACCAAGTATTCTATCTACCGTGGGCCTGCCAAACTAATCCAAATCTAAAAGGTTGGGATGTCGTTTATGAAGTGCCGCCACGTGCTAGACTTTCTCCCCCAAAGGAAGAGGATTATGAACCTCACATTAACCCAGACACATATGAAGGAGAATTCTTCCAAGAGACACGTCTTTCCAAAAAAGTGTTTCAAGAACCGCTATACTTCACCCCAAAACATTGAAGTAGACAGCGACAGTGAATCCGACATCACCCCAGAGGAGGAACAAGAAGAGCCGGAACAAGAAGAGGTTACTGCTGCAGATGACCTGTCAATGCTTGACCGATTACGTCAAGGTGGCCTTGCACATGTTGATGCCAATGAACCCTATGAGCCCATCATTGATTATAGTGATGATGATGATTATGCATTTATTGATGATATTGATCGAGATTATTAGTAGTGTCAGGTATTCAATTTTTTTATGTTGTACTTGATGATGATACACTTAAGTGATATACATATTATTATTCATGTCGGTACTTTTTTTTATGTTGTACTAATTTTGTTTATTCTTTGTCATGGCAGGTGTTGAAAGATGGTGGGCGCTGGTCGGGAGCGCGCCGAGGCCCCTTCTTCGTCGGCGCGTGGTGCGAGGTCTTCCATTCCACACGCACCTCTCCGCCGAGCGTTGCTGGACAATATGGCGACACTGTCGGGCCCTTCTTCGTCGACCGCGGTGCCCAGCAGGGGACGAGGTAAGAAAAAGAGAGGAGGTGGAGCACGTGGTCGCGGGAGAGGAGGTAGGGTGACTCTTACGGCGCCTTCCTCGCCGCCGCCCCCAGTTGTTTCACCCGAGCACGTGACTGCTAGGGTGGACTCGTATGAGGAGGAGGCTACACGGACTCCGGTCCACGAGCCTCCGATCCACGGGTCTTCGGCCCACGAGCCTCGGGTTGACGGGCCTTCGGCCCATGAGAGTTGGGCCCACGAGACCCCGGAGGAGCACACGTATGGATGGGGTACTTGGTCGGGTCAGCCTGAGGAGCCGAGTGGCCATGCTGATGATGGCGGGGAGCCGAGTGGCCATGCTGATGATGGCGGGGAGCCGACTGATTTTGAGGAGGAGGGGGAGGAGGGGGGCAACGTCTACCAGTGTGGTGCTACACGGCTCCCGTCCGTGCCGGCGACCCGCGAGCAGAGGTGGTTGATTTTCCCTGATGGGGAGAGGTAAGTGCATTTAATCTTTTTGCACCTTCTGCATTCACGTTTCTTCAAATAACTAATGCGTTGGCCTTGTCATGCTGCAGGGGTTGGGACCACCATGAAAGTGTCCGCCGGCCCAACTCCGTCCTTGGAGTTCTGATTCGGCAAAACTTTCCGGGGTTTGTCACGTTGCCTGGTGAGGGTCGGCTTCTAGAGGTTGGATTGAGTTGGGAGCACTACTTGGCTGCCCCGGCCCCGCCGGGTGAGATTATCGACGGTGTCTTGAGCAAGACGAGGGCAGACGTGGTGATCAGAAAGTTTTGGGTAATTTCTCCTTTACACAATTAAAAATCTTCAACTAGCTAGTTATAATTGTACTAATCAATATTGTCTCATTTGATTGCAGACATTCTACAGGTGTGAGGAGGGATACGAGGAGGAGGCGGCAGATGTTATCCACAAGGAGTGCAAGCGCCTACTTCAGAACTTACGGCATGAGGCTCGGGTGCAGGCTGTTCGAGACTACTACGCCGGGCGTGGTATCAAGAAGCCCAAGCAGGAGTGCCGCGATAAGTTCTTGAGTAAGGAGCAGTACATGAAGGTAATTCTTAAGGCCTTGTACTTACTTCCTTCATTTAGTAATTCATAGCCGTAGTGCTGAAGTTTCTATTTGCTAACTTAGGCCCCTCCGAGATGGTGTGCGGATCGGATGGATTGTTGGGTGGTGTTGGTCAATGCGTGGTGCTCAAAAGAATGGCGGGCCACCCACAACGAGGCCAAGGACAAACGTGCCCAAATGGAAGGTGTGCCACACCACCAAGGCAGCTCCAACTTATTTTAGTACGGGCGGAACTGGGTATGTGGTTTGCTTCATGATTCATGCAATTCATTCATCATGCTAGCTTTAGCCCTTTAATTACTAATTTACTTTGTTTCTCTCTTTCAGGCATGCTACAATAAGGCGGATAAGGTGCCAGAGGTGTACGACCTGTATGCCATGGCCCACACTAGCCCTTACAAGAAAGTCAAAGCATTCTCTGTGTCTGACCTCGATGATCCAAAGAACTTCACCAACATCTCCGCCCACGACTCATGCAATATAGAGATCAGGGGAAGGCGAGGAAAGGGGAGGACTTTAACCCGAGTTAGGGTCCCATTGATACAGAGTTGCTGATGGTATCTGGTGGCGGGAGGTCCCATGGCTCCATAGCCATGGGAGATGGACTTATCCGTTGTCCTAGCACTCTCCCGGAGATCAAGGCGCGCCAGTCGAGCTCCGCTCCTGAGATAAGGCCTCGTGAACGGCCAGTCCAACTCGCCTTCAAGGTTAGTTATACGTACTCAGCTATCTTTCTCCATTACATTGTGTGCGCTTCCATCAATCATTACAAATGGTCATGTGAGTGGTGTTGCAGGCTGCTATACAGAGTGAGAGAGATAGAATGGAGAAACTTCTGGCGGAGGCGGCGGAGAGGCAGCGGGAGTTGGAGGAGAGGACGACAAAGATGTTGGAGGAGGAGAGGGCACGGAATGACATGCAGGCAAGGGCCATGTACGAGCTCCTTGTGGTAAGTTTCTTCTGCAGATTACTTGCTAGTTTTAACATTTGAGTCTCATTACTAACTAGTATGACTCTGTTGTGAAAACCAAATGTGCAGTCTGTGTGCGAGAAGTCCGATCAGACCGCTCTGCCGATGCCAGCGATTGCTCCTGGGAGCACGGTGAGTTTAATTTGAATGGACATTACTTGCTAGTCTTAACATTTGAGTGTCATAATGCTAACAAGACATTGGAAATGATCTTTGGTGCAGCTTAACTCCAGAAACGCATCGCACGATCCTTCTCCAGCTACCGGCACGAGCCAGCCCGCTCCTACACCTCCCTGATCTTGGTAAGTTTCTCTAGACTTCGACTTAGCTTTACTTCCTCCAATATGCTTACCATAATGACCTAGAGTTAGCTTCTTTTCCTTCAAAATGACTTAATAAGCTTACTTATGTCAAAAATTGCATAATTAGCTTAGTTAGCTCATAAACGATCCATTTTACCTAAGTTAGCTCTAAAATGACTCATTTTACCGTAGTTAGCTTACAAGTGATCCAATTTATCCAAGTTAGCTCTAAAATGACCCATTTTACATAGATTAGCTCCTAAATGATCCAACTTACCTACGTTAGCTTTAAAATGACCCATTTCACCTAGGTTAGCTCCAAAATAACCCATTTCACCTAGGTTAGCTCCAAAATGACCCATTTCACCTAAGTTAGCTCAAAAACGATCCATTTCACCTTAGTTAGCTCAAAAACGTGGCAGTTCACCTTAATTAGCTCATAAACGACCCATTTCAACTAAGTTAGCTCCAAAATGATCCATTTCACCTAGGTTAGCTCATAAATGATGCATTTGACCTAGGTTAGCTCATAAACGACCCATTTCACCTAGGTTAGCTCATAAACGACCCATTTCACCTAGGTTAGCTCATAAACGACCCATTTCACCAAGGTTAGATCATAAATGATCCATTTCACCTAGGTTAGCTCATAAACGATCCATTTCACCTAACTTATCTCCAAAATGATGCATTTCACCTAGGTTAGCTCATAAACGACCCATTTCACCTAGGTTAGCTCATAAACGACCCATTTCACATAGGTTAGCTCATAAACGACCCATTTCACCTAGGTTAGCTCATAAACGACCCATTTCACCTAGGTTAGCTCAAAAACGACCCATTTCACCTAGGTTAGCTCATAAACGACCTATTTCACCTAGGTTAGATCATAAACGACCCATTTCACCTAGGTTAGCTCATAAACGATCCATTTCACCTAACTTAGCTCATAAACGATCCATTTCACCTAACTTAGCTCATAAACGATCCATTTCAACTAATTTAGCTCATAAATGATCCAGTTCACCTAAGTTAGCTAATAAATGGCATATACTTCTTCTTCTAGTCTTCTTCTTTTTCTTCTATTCTTTTTCTAACTTTCTTATTTGTCATTTTGCGGGTTTCATTCACTTCACGGAAGCCAACATCATATGATGGATTGCTTGTTTTTTCCTTTGATGTACTCCTTGTATTCTGCTCGCTTGCTATGATGAAACTAGATTGCTATGATGAAACTTTGCATATTGTAATATGTATGGATTGATGGGACTATGTGCAACCTACTATGTATGTATGGATGGATATATATGTGTTGGATATTTATTATGTTGGATATATATGTGCTGGATATTTATGTGATGGATATATATGTGCTGTGATATATTTGCTGTGATAATTGTTGGATATAAGAAAAACAGAATAAAAAAGAGGCAGTACAGGCTCTTTGACGTCCGCGGCAGACGGCAAAGAACTCTTTGCCGTCGGTGGCAGACGGCAAAGGGGACACGTGGCAGCCACATGTGCTTTCTCAGAGATGAGCCATTTGGCAAATTTGCCTACCGTGGCGGACGACAAAGTTAAGCTGATGGCAAAGACTTTGCCTTTGCCGTCCGCCGTGGCTGACAGCAAAACACAGCGGGCGCTGACGCATTGCTGACGTCAACTGGCGGACGGCAAAGAGGCGCTCAAATTTGCCGTCCGCTGGCTGACGGCAAAGGCCGCCGTTAGCCGCCTAACGGACTAACGCTGGCGGACGTCCAGTATTTTGCCGTCACTCCTCTTTGCCGTCCGCCACTGTAGGCAAAGCACTCTTTGCCGTCCGCTATAAAAAGCAGACGGCAAAGGGCCTGTTTGCCGACCCTGTCTTTGCCGTCACTGTTTGCCGTCCGCCGTCCCTGGCTTTGCCGTCCGCCGTGGCAGATGGCAAAGTAGCTGATTCCTGTAGTGTAGTCCTTGCTGATATAGGATGCCTCTTCGCATCCTTATGGCGTATCCGGATGACCACCCGTCCCCCAATGGCCAATAGATGTTGTGTAGACAGAGCATATCACATACGTCTTATTAGAAGCAATTGTTTGTATTATTATTGGTCTTCGCACACATTTCTGATTACAGACCTGTTTGCCGCGTATCACACACATCTTGTTATCTATACTCCTATATAGTATACGAATATCAAGGTACATGGACCGTTGGATCTTCGAAATCCAACGGCTCACATTCAATTGCTTTAGATATAGGACTGCGTGGCCACATACCAGCCGTAGGATAGGCTAATCTAACGGCCCATCATGCAGGGATTCGGAGTGGGTTGCCATCCTTGTGCTGCCAAACTGCCACCGTCAGAATGCATGCAGGATCGTGATTCTTCTACAGGCCACTCCCTAGAAAACTCTGGCAGGCTCTCACGATAAAGAAACGCTGCGCTACAATGGAGTACTACTTGCAAGCTACTACCATGCAAGTACTAATTGGCAACGTGGTGAGGGAGGAGAAAAGAACGCATGCAGCCTCGGAACGGTGCATTTATCATCAGATTAGAAATGACAAGTAAAATAGTTTAATATGTGTTGTAACTAAATAGCTGATATTACTTTCTAAAATTCAGTTTGGTTCTCGGGCGCCAGTACTCTTGTGCCAAAAAGAATCTCATTTTTTGGTTTGTTAAAATTTTCACAGATGTAGTGATCTACTGATCTACATGTGTGATGAACTGATTTTTTATAAAATAATTATGAATAATGCGGCCTGGGCAAAAATAAATAAATTAAAACTCTCATGTTTGTATGGATTGGAATAAGCTTTTTCGACCCCCTCCTGCTTGTCATTTTTGTACAACATGCAAATCTCAGTAATAATTTTTTGAAACATTTTTTATGCTAAAGAGCACTCATATTTGAAAAACTATTTTTGCTCACCTGGTGCCCGAGAACCAAAAGGCTGCTTTGCTACTTTCTCTTTTAAATTCATTTTACAAATATAACAAACAAGTTTTCCTTTATTTTCACCAATGCTTTTTTGCATAGACTTCTACTTATCAGACAGACCAATCATTGTATGCATGCACGTGTAACGACTTTATTTGAAAAAAGAAGTTTAAAAATACCGACAATCTGATTATATGCTGAATAAAAATGCCTTCAATCTCTGCAATCACACAATATTTCAAAATGATCCTTAGATCAACACGTGCATGGCATGTGCCATGTACTAGTATTGAACCGTTTCTGTTCTTTTGTCTCAACGCAAACAATTCATCTGAGTGAACCGCATGCCGTATATCGCACACACCTTGATTTGCCTGACCCTTTTTTTGTGTTGCCTAATCACAAATAGTTCATCCGACTGAACCGTATGTTGTATATCGCACACACCTTCATCTACCTGCCCGTTTCTTTTGTTCCTCCTCATTGCAAACAGTTAATTGAACTAAACCGTATGCCCTACATCGCACACGGAACCAAAATCTAAATCGTGTTTGATGCATCCATCATCGCAAACGTATTGCACCTTTTTTGACAGGTTTTTTACACCACCGTTTGCGATTATTGCATCGCACACAGTTTCGTCGAAGGGTCTCTGATCATAGTGTCGCATTAGCAGCATCCTACAGTAGTGATCCCTCAACGTGCAACGAAGAATCACTCCAAAGTTCCAATCGCGGAGAACATCGAAATTGCTTGTAGGGTACGAAACCACCTCAGAGTTATTATTTCCGATCAATCCATTGAGCTATTCCTATAAGTGTCACAAACAGCCCTGGAGTTCGTAGCAAAATAACACCATATGACACACATTAATCAACCCTAATGTCACCTAGATACTCCAATGTCACCACAAATATCCGTGGATCAATTATATGATATGCATTAAACAACTTAAGATTCATAATATTCAATCCAACACAAAGAACTTCAAAGAGTGCCCCAAGATTTCTACCGGAGAAACAAGGACGAAAACGTGCATCAACCTATATGCATAAATTACCCCAATGTCACCTTGGGAATCCACGAGTTGAGTGCCAAAACATACATCAAGTGAATCAATAAAACACCCCATTGTCACCACGGGTATCCCACCAAGACATACATCAAGTGTTATCAAATCCATAATAGTATTCAATCCGATAATAGTGAAACCTCAAAGGTAAAACTCAATTCATTGAGGGGGAGAAACACCATATGATCCAACTATAGTAACAAGGCTCGTGGTAAATCAAGACCGTGCCATATCAAGAACACGAGAGAGAGAGAGAGAGAGAGAGAGAGAGAGATCTCAAACACATAACTACTGGTACATACCCTCAGCCCCGAGGGTGAACTACTCCCTCCTCGTCATGGAGAGCGCCGGGACGATGAAGATGGCCACCGGTGATGGATTCCCTCTCCGGCAGGGTGCCGAAACGGGATGTCGATTGGCTTTTCATGGCTACAGAGGCTTGCGGCGGCGGAACTTCTGATCTAGGTTTATTTTTGGGGGGTTCTGTATTTATAGGATTTTTTGTGTCAAGAACAAGTCAGAAGGGTCCATGAGGAGCCCACAAGATCGGAGGGCGCCCCAAGCGGGTAGGGCATGCCCTCCACCCTTGTGGAGGCCTCGTGGCTCTTCTGGCCCAACTCTTTTGCTTCGGGGGCTTCTTCTGGTCCATAAAAAATCGTCGTAAATTTTCAGCTCATTTGGACACTGTTTGATATTCCTTTCTTGCGTAACTCAAAAACAGAGAAAAAATAGAAACTGACATTGGGCTCTAGGTTAATAGGTTAGTCCCAAAAATCATATAAAATATCATATAAATGCATATAAAACATTTAAGATAGATAATATAATAGCATGGAACAATAAAAAATTATAGATACGTTGGACACGTATCAATTCCTTAAAGACAAAGAAACTAAATTCAGACCAAGACCTAGCTTGATCCGACCTTTTGCAGCCATAGCCATTTCGCCTACAGTGCCATGTTCATCTAGTGCATATTAACCACTCCTAGACCACCGACCCATTTTGGCCTGCATACAACGTCCCATGCCACGTCACATTTTCACCTCTGGCCTCCGCTTTGCCACACCAAAGGAATCTACGACAGATTTTGACCAACACTACAGTTTTTTTCAGAGGTAGGTCCATGGCTAGAATCGTATGAATTGGTATCGCGCAGAGGACAGACTGAACCAGCAGTCATCTGCCGATTTGGAAGTGTTGATGCCTTCCAGTTTGACAGGCATGCAGCTACTTGATCGACCACGTCATGAACTGAGCCGTCGTCTGTTTGGTGATGGTAAGTGGAAGTCCCAGTTATTTGCATGGGAAACTAGTGCTTGAGCACCCAAGTGTGGCACCCACCAAATCGATATCCTCTTCAGAGCAGCGGATCAAAATAACTGCACTCTTCATCACGTTGATATGTAGCCTGGATGCATGCCCAAAAATCTCAAGATGGATGCATAGGTTTTCAGACCAAGTTCCCTTGACTTAAGGAATACAATGACAAATATCGACAACTGTTGTTTTAGGTCGGACCTGGCTAGCCGGGTGAGAATACCTGCAACAGTTGCTCATTTGAATAGCCGTTGAAGTGGCTTCATGTAGAGGCTGAACAACATAGGAGATAGGGGATCACCCTAGCATAATCCCCGCCACTTGAATATCGTTTCACCTGGAACCCCATTAACCTCAAATTTCGAGGATCATGGTGAAATTAGACAAATAGAGTGCGCGAACGCTATAAAATCCAGAAAATCGTATGGATACCATGCTAAACTTAAAGTAAAAAACTGATGCAAAATGAGCACGTAACTCAGCACGCACGTTCACGTACATAACACACTCTAGCACACAACACACATGTGCAAGCACATACCACGGTCGAACGCACGCACCATTCCCGACGCCAACCACAAGCACTGCATGCATGCTGTCGCAACACAGAGATGAGGAGGCAGCGCTGGAAGAAGAGGAGCCACAAGGCAGCCAAGGCCCCGGAGATCCGTGCGCGCCCAGCGGGAGCAGCTTACCTGCCGAATCGAGCTAGAGGGCGAGTGCCCCCCTCCTCAATCTGTGCATCGCTGGCCTTAGCTTCTCGCCCCTGATACGTTGGAGGATGTTGCTCGCCATGTATGCTACCAGCTGTTGCTGCTGCTTGCATAGGCGACACGTTGGCAAGGTGGAGGTGCTTGAGGCTGAGTTCCTCCTGCTGTCGTCTACCGCCCATCTCCCAGGCGGCGCACCACAACCTCCACAAAACCATCAAGGACGAGGTCTTAGTGGTTGTCGATGATTAGAGGGGTCGAGGCGGAGCTCCTCTTAGAGCATCTCTAACAGCCACGCTTCGCGCCGCGCGCAAAAAACCTGTTTGCCGTGCGCGCTTCGGCTGGTTTAGCGCGGCCGCCAGCGCTGGCTCCAGCAGTCGCGCTATAATGCAGCGCGAGCGCCACTTCAGCATCGCGCAAAAATACAGCGTGCGCGCCGTATAAACTACATATACATTTCAAAAAAGAGGAGCAAAAATGATCCAACAAATAAAATAAATCAACAATAAATAGTTCAATTTCGTTATCACTACAACTCAAACAAATAGTTTATCGTTCAATACAACAAATAATGCAATAAACACAACAAATAGTTCATGAACAATACAATGTCGAATGCAGAAATCATGCTCTTTGTCGTCCACGCTATGCCCACCACTCTTCAATCAGATCATTCTGAAGTTCATTGTGCGTTGCAGGACGCCGAATGACATGATAAGAGGCAATAAAACGGGCTACCCTTTCAGCCCTCCGTCGCACTCGCACGGGATGTCTCAAGAGCTCATACTGTGAGTAGACTAAATCTTGGCCACGCTCATTTTTGATGATCATGTTGTGCATGATCACACAAGCGTGCATGATGTACCAAAGCATTTTTTGATCCCAAAATCTAGCCGGTCCTCTCACAATAGCAAATTGGGCTTGCAAAATCCCAAATGCTCTCTCCACATCTTTTATAGCCGCCGCCTGAGCATTGTGGAAATCAAGATTTTTCTTACCTTCCGCCTTTTTCAACGGCTTCACGAAGGTTTGTCACTTTGGATAGATGCCATCCGCTAGATAATAGCCATAGTTGTACGTACGACCATTTGCTACAAACTGCACCGGTGGCAACTCACCGTTTGCAATCTTATTCATCAGTGGTGACCGGTTGACAACATTGATGTCATTCAAAGATCCAGGCATTCCAAAGAATGCATGCCAAATCCAAGTCTCCTGATCGGCCACCGCTTCAAGGATTATAGTGGAACCCTTTTTTTGGCCGTGGAATTGCCCATGCCATGCCTTTGGACAATTCTTCCAACTCCAATGCATGCAATCTATTGAGCCAAGCATGCCAGGAAAGCCGTGCGCTTTGTTCATCGCCAATAGCCTTGCGGCGTCTTCAGCAGTGGGAGATCTCAAATACTCCTCGCCAAACACTTGCACAATTCTCACTGCAAAGCGCTTGACACACATGATGGCTTGGCTCTCACCCATAGCCAAGTGATCATCAACTAGATCAGCCGGGATACCGTATGCCAACATACGCAAAGCGGCTGTCACCTTCAGAAAGGTGCTATGCCCGAGCTCTCCGGCGGCATTCCTCCTTTGCTGGAAAAACCGGTCATGGCTCGCTAGTTTCTCTGCAATGCGCCTAAACAAGTCGGTGCTCATCCTAAACCGGCGATGAAAATACGACTCCGGGTATGTGGGATTCTCCATGAAATAGTTCTTTATCAATCTGTTATGGGCATCAATCCTATCTCTCCAAATTTTCTCCCGACCCATAACCGAACCACCGTGCTTCGGTTTTTATTGATATGCATAGCTATGATCATTGCAAGATCCTCCTCCTCTTCCATATCAAATTCTTCTTCGGAAGAATCATACGACGAACTCATCTACAATGTTCAATACTATACTATAAAAACTACAATTCAAAACATGCACCAAATTCATGAAGTTTGAGCAATACATACCTTGTAGGCGTTTTGTCGAACACCTTGCAGGCGCAGTGCGGTAGCGAGCGCTCGGGCGCTGTTCCTCGGACGAGGAGGCGCGCGAGGGCCGGCGGGACTAGGAGGGGATGGGGCGGAAGCGCGGCGGCGCGTGGATAGGCCGGGGAAGCGCCTGAACGATCGCCGGGGGGCGCGGGCGGCGGCGGCGGCGCGGCCGGATGGGGGTGGAAGTGGGAGAGGAAGTGGGAGAGCGAGCGCTCGAGTGTGCCACGCACGGTAACGGGCGCCCGAAATACACCGCGCGGGATAGTGCTTCCGACCGCGCGCCCAACTCGTTATAGCGCGCGCGCCGTTTTTGCGCGCCCGCTGGAGCGACCCGCCACGTTGCGCGCGCGCTAAAACGGCCTAATTTGCGGCATGATGCTAGTTTAGCGCAGCTGTTGGAGATGCTCTTAGGATGCTTCCCCTTCAGCGCGTGCGTCCATGCGGGTCAGAGCATCCTGAAACTTACGTTGCGCTTAAAAATGTGCTGGGAAAGTCCACATATGGCGCACGGAGAGGCGAATATGAAGGGCAGTTCAAATTCACTTTAGCTAGATTTCAGTTAGCTGAATTTTAGTTTTGTGGCCAATCGATTTTCTGACCCTTGAATTGTGCTTTAACATTTGTGTAGCTTTTCTTTTTTCTGTCATTTTTTGCTGGTGGTATTGGGCTGTTTAGATTCGATTGACACCTATTTTGGGTCAGTCGATTTCCTTCTTGGACTGGATTTTGGTGTGTGTATGCTTTTTTCATGTGTTTACTTTTGTTTTCTGCACGTGTATGCTTTTTTTTCTGTTGGGTTTTCTTCTTCTTTATGTGTATTTTTGGATGTTGAGTGCGTGAAAATGTATACATGCAAGTACTACAGGTACAAATTACATTAGAGTACAGAAACTTCACTCTTATATTTATTCTACATATTATAAAAAGTGCTTTTTTGTGCTAATTGTGTGGAATTTTTTTATTTTTATTTTCTTTATTCTTTAAGGGTAATACCAATGCTATTTCTTTGTGCAATTTTTTTGCTAATTAAATATATTTTCTATTATTATGTTTATGTATGCATGAAAGTTCAATACAATATGTGTGTAAATTGTACTAGACAACTAAAGTTGCATTATTATATGTGTATTCTCTTCATATTATAAAAAGTGCACTTTCAGTGCAAAGTTGTGTGCAAGTTTTTTCTTTATTTTCTTTCCTCTTAAGAGTAATTCTAATGTCGCTGATTTAGACTCTTTTAGAAAACTTTATTTGTTTCATTATGTTTAGTTTTTAATTCATTTCATGTTTTTAAGGACGATACAAACGCCACTTATTCGTTCCTTGTTTAAACTTTTCATTTTTATGTAAAATTCACTATAATATGTTTATTCTTACATAACTAAAAAAGTGCAATTTATGTGTTAATTGTGTGCAAATTATATCATTTTTGAATTCCATTCTTCTTTGAGGGTGGTACCAATGCCACTATACTTCATTTATTCTTAGATTTGTTTTGTGTGTTTGTAAGTCAGTATACACGCAGGTATGATACACCATGTGTGTAAATTACAGTAGAAGCAAAAAATTGCAGTGTATATGCTTATTTTGGCATATTAGAAAAGTGCAATTTCAAGGCATCCTTGTGTGCAAGTTATTTTTTAATTTTATTTCTTCTTAAAGGGTTTCATTTTCCCAAAACTTCGTTAGTTTGTTTTGCTTTTTGTTTTTATATTTTCTTTCTTCTTAAAGGGTTTTATTCTTACTTACATAGAAAATTTCATTGTTTTGTTTTAGTTTTAGCTTTAGTAGTTTGTTTTCTTAAAGGGTTTCACTCTTCCATAGAAAACTTCATTATTGTGTATTTGTTTTAGTTTTTTATTTTCTTTCTTCTTAAAGGGTTTCATTCTTCCCTAGAAAACTTAATTATTTTGTTTTTCTTTTTGTTTTTTATTTTCTTTATTCTTAAAGGGTTTCAATCTTCCCTAGAAAATTTCATTATTTTGTCTTTGTTTTTTATTATCTTTCTTCTTAAAGGGTTTTATTCTTCCCTAGAAAAATTCATTATTTTGTTTTAATTTTAATTTTATTTAATTTTCTTTCTTTAACGGTAATACCTTTATTTTTGCATATTATAACAAGACGCAATTTCTGTGTAAATTGTATGCAAATTTTGCCATTATGTGGTTTTTATTGCCTTTCTTACTAAAGGGTACTGTCAATGTTTATTTTTTAATATTCTTTCTTCTTCGAAGGTAATACACGGGCCAGGGAGTCCACCGGCACATGAGCATGCTGAGCTTGGGATTCAGCAAACACGTCAATCGACTGACTTGTAGCCGTTCGACTGAAACGAGTATGGGTCAATCGACTGACCCAAAAATAAGTGAGTCAACTGACCTGTAGCCGCTCCCGTTCAAATTATGGCAATCCTGTCAAAATGACAACTCTGTTGGAGTGTTCTTTTTACGAAAATCGTTATAATCACGGGCATTATACAGGTTGAGAGTATATGATGAATCTACTAAAATTATATTTTTTTGTGGAGATTGTCACAATAATAGTAATTATTATTGTGATCCAAATATGAGGACTCTTCTAGAATTACTGGTTGTGAGAGCATCTACAACCGGATTCAGCAATCCGGCCCCCCAAACGCCTGCGGACGCGCCTGTCCGCGGGCACTGACCTGTCACGCCTCAAATTAGCCACTTTGCATTCACCACTCTCGAATTTAATCCCCTAAATCCATACAAATCATGCAAAAAAAATCCATGTACTACCCTAACTACTCTTCGTCGTCGGAGATGTCCACGACGAGGGTGCCGGGCGCCGGCTGGACGGGCAGGTAGGAGGGCACCGGCTCATCTTCCTCCTGCTCGACCTCATCCATGTAGGCGAACATCTCCGCCTCCTCCATGGCCTCTGCATCTTCATCTCCTGTCGGCGACGGCGTCTTGCCTCTGCAGCCGACTCCGACCAGAGGGAATCGAGGATGTCCTGCTGCTCCGCCTGCAGATCCCCGTCACCAACGTCCCCCACATCCTCCTCCTTTGGCTCATCCCTTTCCTCTCAAAGTCCTCCAACACCACCACCTCCTCCTCCTCCTTCAACTCCTCCTTGGGATCCACTGCATCCGGAGATAGCCCCGCGGCGATCCGGGCTTCGCGCCTAGGCCGGATCTGCTCAAGGAGCTGGAGTCGGCGCTCTGAGGTCGAAAAGGGCACGCTCCTCACCCGGCGGCATGGGAGCATGGCTACTAGGCGCGGACGAGTGGAGTGGAAAGTGACGGCGATGGCGGACAGGAGGAGGGAAATATGGATGGATGATAGGGTTTTGGTGCCACCGATCGAATTAAATAGCCGGGCAATACACTACTCGCCCCGCTGAAGCTGCGCTCCATGGTTCCACCGGTTCGCCGTAGGAGACGAGCTTCGGATCGCCGGGTTTGAGGGTGTTTCCGGCTGGGACCCATTCGTCAGTACGATGTGATGGGTGTGCCCAGGCGCTCGGGCGCCCCATATTCGCCTTATATTTGAGCTGGATATGGGATGCTGGTCAGCCCAGACGTTTGAGACTCGTTTGAGGCGTCTGTCTGGGTCCGAGACGGCTTCGAGAGATTTTTTTGATCAAAGAAGGGCTTGCCCCTTCCGATTTTCATTACTGAAAACCACCATGACTCACAGCAGGTTCAGAACAACTCCAACCTAACACGAAGAACTAAAAGCTACCAAATTCAACCGAGACAACACAAAAGGCCAACACAGGCCAAACATCCATGCTAGAACCGAACATCGCATCCGAAGACATAACCACCAGTCTAAACCAACCATTACATCAAAAGAAAACCAGGAACTAAAGAAGCCTATCAGCAACTAGGACTAGCAGCAACGCCAGGGTCACCACAGCAAGAGTTTCTTCATTCCAGTCTAGCGACGTTGATCCTCCACCCCTGCCTGGCTGTGAACACCTCACTTGCTGCCCGTTCTTGCACTCTTGCTCCCAGCTCCAGCATTTTTTTTGACGACTCCTTTATCTGCAGAATAGACCAGTCAGTTAACCATCTGCACATCATTTTGATAATATAGAAAGGATCATTTATCCTTTTCTTTTCAAATATAATCGCATTTCTACTTTTCCAAATTGCCCAAAACACGGCTGAAACCCCAACCATAACCATTTTCTTATCCTCTTTCTTGAATTTTCTGATCCAATCTCCAAAACAATCTTTCTCATTTAGTGGAACGGTTTTTAAACCACACACACATCTAACCAAACTCCATAGCAGCGAAGCTGCAGAGCAAGAAAATAAAAGGTGATCAATTGATTCATCTTTCCCACAAAGAACACACTCCTTCCCTCCTTTCCATCCTTTTTTTAATAATACATCCCTAGTCAGGATACTCTTTTTGTTAACTAACCATAAGAAAACTTTTAGCTTTGCAGGTATCTCAATTTTCCATAAGTACTTCTGTGGGAATTTCACCCCTACGGTAATCATTTTCCTATAGAGGGACCCCACAGAAAACTTACGGTCAGCAGTGAGGGTCCTGGATATTTTATCTGCCCCTTCCTGCAAAGGTATTTCTTCACATCTTTTTAAGGCAATTCCATAACCCCAGAGTCTCCCCATATAGGGTTCTTCTGAATTTGAACCCATGCCACCCTTTTTGAATGGCCTCCTCCACAGTTATATTGTGGTCAAAACATATGTCATATAATCTAGGATAGGCATCTCTCAAAGGTTTATCATCTACCCAGGTGTCTTCCCAGAACATAGTGTTCTTCTCATTCCCCACCTCTTTTTAACAAATTTATAGAAGATCTCTTTGATCTTTAACAAATTAGCCCAGAATTGGTAATCTCCAGGTTTCTTACTAACTGATGCCAGACAGCCACCTTTTTTGTACTTTTCATCCAGTACATCCTGCCAGAGACCTTCTTCTGTCTCCATTTTCCAGAACCACTTAGCAAGCAGCGCAATATTCATTACTTCCAAATTGAGTATCCCTAAACCACCTACCTCTTTAGGCAGACAACATTCTTCCCATTTTACTAGGTTATATATTTTAATATTTTCATCTTCCTGCCAAACCAACCTAGCCCTGAAGAAATCTGCTTTTTTGATGATCCCTTTGGGAATAGCATAGAAGGACATCGTGAATAAGGGGATATTAGTCAGGCATGCCTGCACCAGAGTAATTCTGCCAGCAATGGAACCCAACAACTTCCCTTGCCAGCACCCACATCTCTTTTCAATTTTATCAGTCACACAATCCCAATGTGTGTTTCTAATTTTAGTTTCTGACACAGGCATTCCCAGGTATCTAATAGGTAGTTCTCCCATTTTACATGTTAGAATTTCTTGATATATCATTTGTTTCTCTTTGGCTTTGCTAAACAGCAGCAATTCACTTTTGTGGAAATTAATTTTGAGCCCAGACATTTGTTCAAAGGCTCCTAATATGAATTTGAGGTTTTTCACACTTTCCACCTCATCTTTGATTAGGAAGATGGTGTCATCAGCATATTGTAACATATTTATCCCTTTACCCTCTCCTTTTTTTCAACACTGCTTTAACTATATCATGTTTTAGAGCATTATTCATTAGAATAGCCAAGGCATCAGCAGCCAAATCAAAAAGTAGAGGTGACATAGCATCTCCTTGTCTCAGACCTTTAAAAGTTTTAAAATATGGACCAATTTCATCATTCACTCTTACTCCAACATGTCCCCCCTCATAGTCTCCATTACTCAGTCACACCATTTATCTGGAAATCCCTTCAGATTCAACATTTGAATCACAAAGGGCCATTTGAATTTATCATATGCTTTCTCAAAATCTACTTTGAAAATCAAAGCATCTTCTTTATTTTTGTGGAAAGACTTTAAAGCTTCATGTAGTATAACCACCCCTTCCATTATATATCTACCCTTAATAAAGGCAGTCTGGGTTCTGGAGATCACAAGAGCCACGCACCTGGCCAACCTATTCATCAACACTTTAGTGATAATCTCAAAGCTAACATTTAATAGACATATGGGTCTAAATTTTTGAATTTGTTTAGTATCACTGGTTTTAGGAACCAAAGTAATGATACCATAATTGAGCCTGGCAATATTAATTTCCCCCTTTGCAAAGCTATCAACCAGAGCTTTCAGATCCCACTTAACCAACTCCCAAAAATCTTGATAAAAGTCAGCAGGGAACCCATCAGGTCCTGGACTTTTATTTCTTTTCATCCCAAAAACTACCTGATGAATTTCAGTTAGAGAGAAAGGGGCTAATAACTCCTCTTTATCTTGTGTACTAATTTTGGTCATTTCCATCTCCCTCTGAGAGATATTAGACTCTTCGGGGTTTCCAAATAATTCTTTGTAAAATTTGGTTATATACTCCATTAGCATGTCATCTCCTTCTATAATCCCTTCATCCTGTTCCAGAGAAGCATTCTATTTTTCCTCCTTCTCCCATTCACCTTAGCGTGATAGTATCTAGTGTTCCCATCCCCATCTTTAATTTTTGTATCTTTATATCTCCGCAACCACCTCATCTCCTCTTGTAGCATCACTCTTTTCAATTGAGCTCTAAGATCTTTCTGTTCAGTTCTGTCCACAGCAGTTAATCCCATTGTCTCAGCTCTCTTATCTAGTTCATCTAGCTCCCTAATAATTTCTAGTTTGATTTTCTTATACCAAGCATCCATGTTCTTATTCCAACCTTTGGCTTTCTTTCTTAGTTTTCTCAATCTTAGTTGCCATCTTTCCAAGATATCTCCTATATATCTCTCATTCCAAGTTTTATATATCAGCTCTTTGAACCCCTCTCTCAAGATCCAAGCATTTTCATATCTGAATGTATATTTATGTTTCTATGTCTTCCCTGTGTCTAAGAACAAAGGGGTGTGATCAGAAATTTATCTAGCAAATGCTTGTAGTAAGGTTAGTGGATATTTCTCCTCCCAAGTTGGGCACATTAGAACCCTGTCTAGCTTCTCAAAACTAGGATCCTCCTGGTTATTGGCCCAGGTGTATTTCCTCCCATTCAAAGGCAACTCTCTCAATCCTGCTTGTTCAATGATAGCATTAAACATAAAGGGCCACTGATCATTTAGCATAGGTTTGTTTTTTTCTTTCCCATTTCTAATGATGTTAAAATCCCCCCCACCCCACCAAGCAAGGCAGAGGGTTGTCATGATATAATCTTGCAAGCTCAGCAAGAAAGCTAGCTTTTCCTTCCTTCTGCGCATCTCCATACACAGTTACCAAATTCCAGTGCATTTTAATATTTTTATCAAAAACTAGCATTCTTAAAAAATATTGTCCTTTTTCAATGAACTTGATGACCCACAAGTATAGGGGATCCATCGTAGTCCTTTCGATAAGTAAGAGTGTCGAACCCAACGAGGAGCAGAAGGAAATGATAAGCGGTTTTCAGCAAGGTATTCTCTGCAAGTACTAAAATAAGTGTAACAGATAGTTTTGTGATAAGATAGAAGGTAACAAGCAACAAGTAACAAAAGTAAATAAAGTGCAGCAAGGTGGCCCAATCATTTTTGTAGCAAAGGACAAGCCTGGACAAACTCTTATAATAGGAAAAGCGCTCCCGAGGACACATGGGAATATCGTCAAGCTAGTTTTCATCACGCTCATATGATTCGCATTCGGTACTTTGATAATTTGATATGTGGGTGGACCGGTGCTTGGGTACTGCCCTTACTTGGACAAGCATCCCACTTATGATTAACCTCTATTGCAAGCATCTGCAACTACAACAAAAGTATTAAGGTAAACCTAACCATAGCATGAAACATATGGATCCAAATCAGCCCCTTACGAAGCAACGCATAAACTAGGGTTTAAGCTTCTATCACTCTAGCAACCCATCATCTACTTATTACTTCCCAATGCCTTCCTCTAGGCCCAAATAATGGTGAAGTGTTATGTAGTCGACGTTCACATAACACCACTAGAGGTTAGACAACATACATCTTATCAAAATATCGAACGAATACCAAATTCACATGACTACTAATAGCAAGACTTCTCCCTTGTCCTCAGGAACAAACGTAACTACTCACAAAGCATATTCATGTTCATAATTAGAGGGGATATAATGTGCATAAAGGATCTGAACATATGATCTTCCACCAAATAAACCAACTAGCATCAACTACAAGGAGTAATCAACACTACTAGCAACCTACTAGCACCAATCCCGGACTTGGAGACAAGAATTGGATACAAGAGATGAACTAGGGTTTGGAGATGAGATGGTGCTGGTGAAGATGTTGATGGAGATTGCCCTCTCCTGATGAGAGGAGCGTTGGTGATGACGATGGTGATGATTTCCCCCTCCCGAAGGGAAGTGTCCCCGGCAGAACAGCTCTGCCGGAGCCCTAGATTGGTTCCGCCAAGGTTCCACCTCGTGGCGGCGGAGTCTCGTCCCGAAAGGTTGCTTCTTTTTTTCTCATCAAAAGACTTCATATAGGAGAAGATGGGCGTCGGAGAGCCAACAAGGGGCCCACGAGGTAGGGGGGCGCGCCCCCACCCTCGTGAGCAGGGTGTAGGCCCCCTGGCCTTCATCTTTGGCGACAATTTTTCTTTATTCCTTTTAAGATATTCCGTGGAGTTTCAGGACTTTTGGAGTTGCGCAGAATAGGTCTCCAATATTTGCTCCTTTTCCAGCAAGAATTCCAGCTACCGGCATTCCCCCTCTTCATGGTAAACCTTGTAAAATAAGAGAGAATAGCCATAAGTATTGTGACATG
The DNA here is from genome assembly GCA_963921465.1 of Triticum timopheevii. NCBI lineage: Eukaryota > Viridiplantae > Streptophyta > Magnoliopsida > Poales > Poaceae > Triticum > Triticum timopheevii. Next base: position 78,499,122 of record OY997264.1, on the reverse strand, counting down.
TCGTGAAATAACAGCCCATAATGCGATAAATATTGATATAAAAGCATGATGCAAAATGGACGTATCAACTCCCCCAAGCTTAGACCTCGCTTGTCCTCAAGCGAAAAGCCGATAACAATAAATATGTCCTCATGTTTAGAAGTAGATGCGTCGATAAAAATAAAATATGGACAGGAAGGCATCATGATTATTTTCATAACAACAACATATATAGATTTGTCATATGATTACTTATGTTCAAGCGATGATCTTTTCGTAAAGCCAAAGTATGAATCAGAAACCTTATTGGGCACCAACAATTATAATCTCAGTCATTGAAGCAATTGCAATTTATCATAACATCGGAAAGAGTCTATGTCAGAGCTTAAAAGCAAGCCCACATACTCAACTATCACTTAGTCCTTCATAATTGCTAACACTCACGCGATACTTGTGGTTACGGAGTTTTAATCGGACACAGAGAAAGATAGGGGCTTATAGTTTTTGCCCCACAACCTTTTACCTCAAGGGTAGTGTCAACAATAATAATTCACGCTCCCCCACATCCAATTAGATATATATATCATGTTCTTTCCAACATGCTGAGCTTGCCAAAGGATAAAATAAAAAGAAGGAAGGGTGAACATCACCCTGACTCTTGCATAAGGTAGAGGAAGATAATAAAAGATAGGCCCTTCGCAGAGGGAAGTAGAGGTTGTCATGCGCGTTTAGGGTTGATGCACAAAATCTTAATGCAAAAGAACGTCACTTTACATTGCCCCTTGTACGTGAACCTTTATTATGCAGTCCGTCGCTTTTATTGCGTCCACAACAAGTTCGTGCAAAGTTTATTTTCTCCGCACTAATAAGTCATGCATATTTAGAGAGCAATTTTTATTGCTTGCACCGATGACAACTTACTTGAAGGATCTTACTCAATCGATAGGTAGATATGGTGGACTCTCATGGCAAAACTGGTTTAAGGGTATTTGGAAGCACAAGTAGTATTTCTACTTAGTGCTGAGAATTTGGCTAGCATGAGGAGGAAAGGCAAGCTCAACACGATAGAGGAACCATGACAACATACTTTATCTCAGATGTAAGAAAACATAACTCATTATATTGTCTTCCTTGTCCAACATCAACTCTTTAGCATGTCATATTTTAATGAGTGCTCCCAATCATAAAAGATGTCAATGATAATCTATCTATATGTGAAACCTCTCTCTCCTTATTACTTCCTATTAATTGCAACGATGACCAAAGCTATATTTGCCAACTCCGAACAACTTTTAATCATCATACTCTTTCTATGTGGAGTCATTACTTTCACTAAGATCAATATAAACTCTTTGTTTCTTTTTATTCTTTTCTTTATTCACCCAAGATCATGGCAAAATACTCAAGTCCTTGACTCAACACTAATCTTTATTATATAGCTCACGGACTCGATTACAAAGAAGTATCATAAAGCAAAACTCAAAACTAGATCATGCCATGACTTTATTCTACTAAATCAAGATACTACTAATAGGATTGAACTAAGAAAAACGGTAAAGATAGGAGTTGTGATGGTGATACGATACCAGGGCACCTCCCCCAAGCTTGGCAGTTGCCAAGGGGAGTGCCCATACCCATGTGATTATATCTCCTTCTTTGTTGTTGGCGGTGGAGGTGTTGTTGATGATGGAAGCTTGTCGTCCACCTTCCATGGCATAGGCTCACCCTCATAGAAGGATGATCGAGTCTCTGGAATCCTCAAATCTGCAACGGAAACAGCTCGAAACGAAAACAGAGGATATTTGTGTGATACGGTCGTCAAAACCTTCGGGAGAATATATAATGAATTTTTACCGACCAAAATACGTATCGTGCAAGAAAACGGAGTCCGGAGGGCACAGGGGGCGCTCACGAGGTAGGGGGGGCGCGCCCAGGGGGGTAGGGCGCGCCCTCCACCCTCGTGGAGGCCTCGTGTCCTCCCCGAACTGCTACTTATTTTTCTATTTTTCTAAATATTCCAAAACAGAGAAATATTGCTTTAAAAATTGTTTTGGGGTCGGTTTACTTACCGTACCACATACCTATTCCTTTTTGGAGTCTGGAACGTTCTGGAAAGTGTCCCTTATGTATTCCTCTGGGGTTACGGTTTCAATAATATTGGTTTCAACATTTATGGGATTACCTGAGATATAATGTTTGATTCTTTGACCGTTTACCACCTTCAGATTTGTGCCTGCGAAGTTGTTGATTTTTATGGCACCGGAATGATAGACCTCCTCGATAACGTAAGGACCTTCCCATTTGGAGAGAAGTTTTCCTGCAAAAAATCTTAAACGAGAGTTGTATAGTAATACATAATCACCTACATTAAACTCACGCTTTTGTGTCCTTTTATCATGCCACCTTTTAACTTTTTCTTTAAACAGCTTGGCATTTTCATAAGCTTGGGTTCTCCATTCATCAAGTGAGCTAATATCAAACAACCTCTTCTCACCGGCAAGTTTGAAGTCATAATTGAGCTCTTTGATAGCCCAATATGCCTTATGTTCTAATTCAAGAGGTAAATGACATGCTTTTCCATAAACCATTTTATACGGAGACATACCCATAGGATTCTTGTACGCAGTTCTATAGGCCCATAATGCATCATTCAGTTTTTTGGACCAATTCTTTCTAGACCTATTGACAATCTTTTGCAAAATTAATTTGAGCTCTCTATTGCTCAACTCTACCTGACCACTAGACTGCGGGTGATAAGGAGATGCAATTCTATGATTAACATCGTATTTAGCAAGCATCTTATGGAAAGCACCATGAATAAAGTGTGAACCACCATCAGTCATTAAGTATCTAGGGACTCCAAACCTCGGAAAAATAACTTCCTTAAGCATTTTAATAGAAGTGTTGTGATCAACACTACTAGTTGGAATAGCTTCTACCCACTTAGTAACGTAATCAACAGCAACTAAAATATGAGTGTAACCATTAGAGGTAGGAAAAGGTCCCATATAATCAAAGCCCCAAACATCAAATGGCTCAATAACAAGTGAATAATTCATAGGCATTTCTTGACGTCTACTGATATTACCAATTCTTTGACATTCATCGCAAGACAAAACAAACTTACGGGCATCCTTGAAGAGAGTAGGCCAATAAAAACCAGATTGCAATACCTTATGTGCAGTTCTATCTCCAGCATGGTGTCCTCCATAAGCTTCGGAGTGACACTTGCGTAGGATCTGTTCCTGTTCATGCTCAGGTACACAACGTCTAATAACACCATCTACTCCTTCTTTATAAAGATGCGGGTCATCCCAAAAGTAATGTCTCAAATCATAAAAGAACTTTTTCTTTTGTTGGTATGTGAAGTTAGGTGGTATAAATTTAGCAACAATATAATTAGCATAATCAGCATACCACGGGGTGCCACAAGAAGTACTTATGACATTTAATTGCTCATTAGGAAAGCTATCATCAATAGGTAGTGGGTCATCAAGAACATTCTCTAACCTAGATAAGTTGTCTGCAACTGGGTTCTCGGCTCCTTTTCTATCAACAATATGCAAATCAAATTCTTGCAGCAAGAGAACCCATCTAATAAGTCTAGGTTTAGCATCTTTCTTTTCCATAAGATATTTAATAGCAGCATGATCGGTGTGAATAGTTACTCTAGAATCAACAATATAGGGTCTGAATTTATCACAAGCAAATACAACCGCTAAAAGTTCCTTTTCGGTAGTAGCATAATTTCTTTGAGCATTGTCTAGAGTCTTACTAGCATAATGGATAACATTTAATTTCTTATCAACTCTTTGCCCTAGAACAGCACCTACAGCATAATCACTAGCATCACACATAATTTCAAAAGGTAAATTCCAATCAGGTGGCTGAACAATAGGTGCAGAGATTAATGCTTTCTTAAGTATTTCAAATTCTTCTACACAATCATCATCAAAGACAAATGATACATCTTTTTGTAATAAATTAGTCAGAGGCCGAGAAATTTTTGAGAAGTCCTTAATGAACCTCCTATAAAATCCGGCATGACCAAGGAAACTTCTTATACCTTTGATGTCCTTGGGACATGGCATCTTTTCAATAGCATCAACCTTGGCTTTATCAACTTCAATACCTCTTTCAGAAACTTTGTGCCCCAAGACAATATCTTCATTAACCATAAAGTGACACTTTTCCCAATTCAAGACAAGATTAGTTTCTTCACATCTCTGCAAAACTCGATCAAGATTGCTCAAGCAATCATCAAAAGAGGAACCATAGACGGAAAAGTCGTCCATGAAAACCTCACAAATCTTTTCACAAAAATCAGAGAATATAGCCATCATGCATCTTTGAAAGGTAGCAGGTGCGTTACATAAACCAAAAGGCATACGTCTATAAGCAAAAGTACCAAAAGGGCATGTAAAAGTAGTCTTTGATTGATCTTTAGCCGACACAGGTATTTGAGAGAAACCAGAATAACCATCTAGGAAGCAATAATGTGTATGTTTGCATAATCTTTCTAGCATTTGATCAATAAAAGGTAAGGGGTAATGATCTTTCTTAGTAGCTTTATTTAATTTGTGGAAATCAATTACCATCCTATAACCTGTGATAATTCTTTGCAGGATCAATTCATCTTTATCATTAGGGACAACGGTAATACCTCCCTTCTTAGGGACACAATGGACAGGACTTACCCACTGACTATCAGCAACGGGATAAATTATACCTGCCTCCAGAAGCTTGAGTATTTCTTTTCTTACCACTTCTTTCATTTTAGGATTCAACCGTCGTTGAGGATCATGAACTGGTTTGGCATCAGCTTCCAAATTTATTTTATGTTGACATAGAGTGGGACTAATGCGCTTAAGATCATCAAGAGTATATCCAATAGCGGCACGGTGCTTTTTCAGAGTTTTCAATAATCTTTCTTCTTCATGCTCTGAAAGGTTAGCACTAATAATAACAGGATATATTTTCTTTTCATCAAGATAAGCATACTTAAGATTATCAGGCAACGGTTTAAGCTCAAACACGGGATCACCCTTGGGTGGAGGAGGATCCCCTAGGATTTCAACAGGCAGATTGTGTTTCAGAATAGGTTTCTGTTCAAAGAATACTTCATCTATTTCCCTTCTTTCATTCATGAACATCTCATTTTCATGGTCTAGCAAATAGTGTAAGGATCACTAGGAGGTACAGCAATAGAAGCAAGACCAATAATTTCATCCTTACTAGGCAATTCTTCCTCACGATGTTGTTTACTAAATTTAGAGAAATTAAACTCATGAACCATATTATCCAAGCCAATAGTAACAACATCCTTTTCGCAGTCTATTTTAGCATTAACAGTATTCAAGAAGGGTCGACCAAATATAATGGGGCAAAAGCTATCTTGTGGAGAACTAAGAACAAGAAAATCAGCGGGATATTTAGTTTTCCCACACAAGACTTCAACATCTCTAACAATTCCCACTGGAGATATAGTATCTCTATTGGCAAGTTTAATTGTAACATCAATATCTTCTAACTCAGCAGGTGCGATATCATGCATAATTTCTTTATATAAGTCATAAGGTATAACACTAGCACTAGCACCCATATCACATAAGCCATGATAACAATGATCTCCTATTTTAACAGAAATAACAGGCACGCCTACCACAGGTCTATGTTTATCTCTATCACAGGGTTTAGCAATTCTAGCAGTTTCACTAGAGAATTCAATGACATGCCCATCAATATTATCGGATAAGAGATCTTTAACAATAGCAATATTAGGTTCTACTTTGACTTGCTCAGGAGGTGTATAAGTTCTAGTATTGCTTTTACGAACAACACTTGAAGCTTTAGCATGATCCTTTACTCTAGCAGGAAAAGGTGGTTTCTCAACATAAGAGGTAGGAACAATAGGATCATTATAAGTGATGGTTTCTTCTTCAACTTTAATAGGTGCAACTACTTTTACTTCTATGGGAGGATGATATTTAAACCACTTCTAGATCAACATAAGTAGCAAAAGATTCACAGAAAGAGGCTACTATCTCAGAGTCAAGTCCATATTTAGTGCTAAACTTACGGAAAATATCGGTATCCATAAAAGATTTAACACAATCAAACTTAGGTGTCATACCTGACACCTTACCTTCGTCGAGGTCCCAATCTTCAGAGTTGCGTTTAATTCTATCCAATAAATTCCATCTGAATTCAATAGTCTTCATCATAAAAGAGCCAGCACAAGAAGTATCGAGCATGGTTTTATTATTATCAGAGAGCCGAGCATAAAAATTCTGAAGAATTGTCAATTTTGAGAGCTCATGATTGGGGCATGAATATAACATGGATTTAAGCCTCCCCCAAGCTTGAGCGATGCTTTCTCCTTCGCGAGGCCAAAAATTAAATATATAATTGCGATCACGATGAACAAGATGCATAGGGTAATACTTTTGATGAAATTCCAATTTCATTCTTTTATAGTTCCATGATCTCGTATCATCACATAGCCTATACCATGTTGATGCGTCTCCCTTCAAAGATAAAGGGAAAGCTTTCTTCTTAACAACATCATCGGGTATACCTGCAAGCTTAAATAATCCACAAATATCATCCAAATAGCGTAGATGCTCATCGGGATGCTTTGTCCCATCTCTGTAAAAGTATTAGCCAGTAGTTTTTCCATAATACCAGAAGGAAATTCAAAAGGAATTTCATTTTCAATAGGTTCAGTAGGTTGAGGAGCAACTCTTTGCTCTACTGGACGGGGTGAAGATACCCCGAACAAGCCCCTCAGAGATTCACTTTCCATAGTAATAAGTGACAGAAAATTTCAGCACACTATATAAATTTTTCCTTACCAAATTCCACCTACCAAAGGCGCTACACTCCCCGGCAATGACGCCAGAAAAGAGTCTTGATGACCCACAAGTATAGGGGATCTATCGTAGTCCTTTCAATAAGTAAGAGTGTCAAACGCAACGAGGAGCAGAAGGAAATGATAAGCGGTTTTTAGCAAGGTATTCTCTGCAAGTACTGAAATAAGTGTAACAGATAGTTTTGTGATAAGATAAAAGGTAATGAGCAACAAGTAACAAAAGTAAATAAAGTGCAGCAAGGTGGCCCAATCCTTTTTGTAGCAAAGTACAAGCCTGGACAAACTCTTATAATAGGAAAAGCGCTCCCGAGGACACATGGGAATATCGTCAAGCTAGTTTTCATCACGCTCATATGATTCGCGTTCGGTACTTTGATAATTTGATATGTGGGAGCATCCCACTTATGATTAACCTCTATGGCAAGCATCCGCAACAACAACAAAAGTATTAAGGTAAACCTAACCATAGCATGAAACATATGGATCCAAATCAGCCCCTTACGAAGCAACACATAAACTAGGTTTAAGCTTCTGTCACTCTAGCAACCCATCATCTACTTATTACTTCCCAATGCCTTCCTCTAGGCCCAAATAATGGTGAAGTGTTATGTAGTCGACGTTCACATAACACCGCTAGAGGTTAGACAACATACATCTTATCAAAATATCAAACGAATACCAAATTCACATGACTACTAATAGCAAGACTTCTCCCTTGTCCTCAGAAACAAACGTAACTACTCACAAAGCATATTAATGTTCATAATCAGAGGGGATATATTGTGCATAAAGGATCTGAACATATGATCTTCCACCAAATAAACCAACTAGCATCAACTACAAGGAGTAATCAACACTACTAGCAACCTACTAGCACCAATCCCGGACTTGGAGACAAGAATTGGATACAAGAGATGAACTAGGGTTTGGAGATGAGATGGTGCTGGTGAAGATGTTGATGGAGATTGCCCTCTCCCGATGAGAGGAGCGTTGGTGATGACGATGGTGATGATTTCCCCCTCCCGGAGGGAAGTGTCCCCGGCAGAACAGCTCTGCCGGAGCCCTAGATTGGTTCCGCCAAGGTTCCGCCTCGTGGCGGCGGAGTCTCGTCCCGAAAGGTTGCTTCTTATTTTTTTTCTCATCAAAAGACTTCATATAGGAGAAGATGGGCGTCAGAGAGCCACCAGGGGGCCCACGAGGTAGGGGGGCGCACCCAGGGGGGAGGGGCGCGCCCCCCACCCTCATGAGCAGGGTGTGGGCTCCCTGGCCTTCATCTTTGGCGACGATTTTTCTTTATTCCTTTTAAGATATTCCGTGGAGTTTCAGGACTTTTGGAGTTGCGCAGAATAGGTCTCCAATATTTGCTCCTTTTCCAGCCAGAGTTCCAGCTGCCGACATTCCCCTCTTCATGGTAAACCTTGTAAAATAAGAGAGAATAGCCATAAGTATTGTGACATATCGTGAAATAACAGCCCATAACGCGATAAATATCGATATAAAAGCATGATGCAAAATGGATGTATCAGGACTCAACATCAAACATATCTTTGTTAATCCCAACTAAAATCCCTCCAGACATCCCTCTAGGAGGGTTCCAATACCATTGGTAGTTTTTCTCTCCACACAAATTGTGCAGATCATTTTTAGTGAAGTCTTGCTTTATGGTCTCAGAGATCCCAATAAAGTCCAGCTTCTGATCTATTATCATTTCTCTAATATATCTCTTTTTGTGGTCTTGTCCAATACCTCTGACATTCCAAAAAACCCCTCTCATTTTTATTATATTAATTTTATATACTAAAAAGAAACTACTTAGCCTTTCTTCCTTTTCTTCTTCTTTGTAAGACCCCAATCCCAATAGTTTGCTTCACACAGTCTAATGCTGGTGAGCCTTTTTTACCACTTTTTTTCCCTGAGAGCATTCCTCTTAGTTTCTTAATTTGTTGTTCCTCAATGTCAGCATCAGAGTGTTCAAAATCAGAGCATAATCCATCCACATCTGTATCTCCAGTACTTATATATACTGGGATATCCTTTTCTTTCTCTCTTTTCCCCTCAAGATCCTCTCTTCCCCTGTCACTGTTTTCTTTTTTTATATTTTGGAAGTATATTTCTCTTCTGGCTATCTCCATCTTATTGATTATCTCTAGGTTTTTGTCAATCATTTCAATAGAACATCCCAGGGCAATCCCTACCAAAGAACTAATATGTAATAAAGAAGCATCAGCAAACACTAAATCAGGATTCTTACCATAGTTATCTCTTTCCTCAGCTCTAATCTTTGCCATTTCTTCAATTTTTTGGTCTTCCTTTCCTTTGTTCCTAAGACTTCTTTTTATCTCCACTTCTCTTTCCTCCCCATCTTTCTCCAAGACCTCACTCCCATGTAACTCAACCATTTTCTCCCCCAAGGTCCCTATTGACTCTTGGCTAGCATTATAATCAGTAGGCTCATTGTATTTCCCAGAATCATTTTCCTCCTTTTTCTGCTGATTTTCTTTCTCATAATCCTCTAGATCCATATTGGCTAACTCCATTTCATATTTCTCTCTATTGGCAGCCTCTTGTATTAGCCTCTGAATTTCTTCTTGTTGTTTTCTGCTCAACTCTTGCAAGTCCAATTGGTTATTTTCTAGCTCCTTAATCCTTTTCTCACTTTTAGCCCATAGTGCACTATTCCTGACTTTGTCTTCCTCCAGATTTTTTATTTTACTGAACATGATTTCACTTTCTTTTTGCCATTTCCTTCTTTCTGTAACCATCTCATTTTGCCACTGCATCATGCTCTCTTCCATTTGTGATCTCATTTTCTCAATTCTCCCATCTATCTCCTCACTTTGTTTCAGGGATAAGCACCCCAAAGAAACCCCTTTATATTATGTATCTTCCAGCTTTGTTCTCTTCCTATTTTCCATCTCTTCCTCTCCAACTTCTAGGGTATTGTTATTGTCATTCTTTCTTTTCTCTTCCTTGTACCAGCCAATTTCCACCACCTTCTCAGCTTCTGCCCCAATTCTGAACATAAGAAGATCAGGGGAAGTGATTTCCACTTGAGAGGGGACTTTTTCCACATCCCTAATTCCACACTTGACCCTGATCTTCTCTTCATTAATAGTGTCCATGTCAGTTTCAAGCACAGGCCCTACAGCAGCAGCAACCCCACAAATGCCTAAGAAGTGTCTAAAACAATCAGGGACCTTGGTCAACTTGATCCAAATTGTGTGCATTTTTTCAATAGCCTGATGATCCAGAGACCAGGGTTGGACTTTGATCACCACCCCTGTCCCCAGCAAGTTGAAATCATTGAAGTTTGCTAACTCCACTAGTTTTGCCTTGTTAGGAAATTTCATCATGTAGCCATTTTTTCCAAACTCTTTCACTCTCCATTGCCATCCCCAATCAAACATTTCTCCCAAAGCTTTAACAAGCTCAGTCTCATTAATTTGTCCTTCTCTTATGACCACCACACCTAGGGGATTAGTGTGTTTAGCTACCAGAACATCTTTATAGCTCTGTACCAAAAGGATTCCTAAGCCTTTAGCAACATATCCCACATACTTAGGTACTGGCTTTATTTGTTTCAGCAGATTGCACTCTCCAGTTATGTGATTATCCCTGCCACAGATCAAACAGTGTCCCACCCTGCATTCCTTGGTGGTATGTTTGGGGTCCTTGCACTTGCCGCAAGCCTGCTTACTGAACCTATCAAATCCTTTCTTGTTATCTTCAAAGTTTTGTTGCCAACTGTTTCTTCCTCCCTGTTTCTTCAGTTCCGTGCCAGAAATCTGTTCAAACCCTTTGTCAGCTCTTTGCTGTCCTTCTCCACCTCTTTCTTCTTTCCTTTGACTGTCTTTCCCAGGCTGATTTCCAGAATGTTTCCCAAACATCTCCTCAATCTGATGTTTCCCACTGTTCTTCATCCCCTGCACTAACTGAGAGAGCAGAGAAGTCAGCAGTATCTGTTGTTGATTTTGATCTGGCTGTACCAGTTGCTCCTTATTTCTGTCCTTTTCAAGCCCAGCAACTCCTGCATTTCCATTGGCTTTTCTTGTGATCTCTTCCCCTACATCTTTCTTCCCTGTCTTGGCTTGCCAAACCAAAATTTCTCCATTTCTCTCAGACACAGAGTCCTCTTCTTCCTCTTCTCTGCCTACTCCATTTCCTATACCAAATCGACCATCCCCTCTTCCAAAACCACCAGATCTCCCTGGGAAGGCATGTATGCCCCCATTCCATCCTCCCCCCTTGTCAGCATAGGTGAATCTTCCTCCTATGTGTCCACCCCCACCTCCTCGATTGAATCTGGGAGCTCCAAACCCTCTCCCACAGTTTCCTGACATCTCTTCTTCTTGCGGCGGCGAGGGGAGGGGAGGGGAAACCCTATGTGGTGGGATTGCTTCCCTCCCACCTCTGCTCCCTCTTTTATACCTGCCATGACCCCATTTCCTTTTTGGGCTGGGCTGGACTTCAGCCATAAGGCCTCCACCAAGGCAGGCCCACATCCATGTCAATACTTACCTCTTTCCCAACTGAGCCCCCAAAAATTATTAGGGGTCTCAACTTTATCTCAGAATTGAACTGTTCAAACGCTCCCTCTTTTGGAGCCAAATAGGCTGCAATTGGGGTATTTTATAATTCTATTTCACCAAAATCCAAATCCTCACCCTCAAACCAAGGTGTGATCAGATGCACATTATTTTTTCCCATATGTTTTTGCACAATTTGAGCATCTATGCCAGTAGGCTTAAAGTTACCTCCCAACATGTCCCTTCTCTCATCCCACCCCTTTTTTTCATTATCCAAACTATCAAAAACAGAGGAAATCCTATAACACCCATCATACTTACAAGATCTCCTTTTTGCACTCTGTTTTCATTACAGATCCTTTTTTTTTACCAAATTTGAGGGTTCGAGAGATCCGGCTGTAGATATGAGCCCCGAAGGCCAGGCTGGGCCACTGGCCCACTGGCTACTTTGATCCCGGTGCCAAACCCGCCAAAAAATGGCAAATTTGACCATTTTGACCTATGGATGAAATCAATTCACGGAATGAACTGTCCGTGAAACTATTTCACACCCCTAACCTTTTTGTGTAGCGCCCGCCACGACGGCGCCACACCCTACTGTGCAGCGCCTAGCTCAGGGGCGTTGCACACCAGTCCACCGTGGCAGCCCCTGGGCCCGCACCCAGCAGTGCAACGCCTCCGCGCTAGGCGCCACACATGTAATGTGCAACGCCTCCGACGTAGGCGCCGCACTTCTTTAAGTGCAGCGCCTAGCTCTTAGGCGCTGCACTGTGACTTATCCAGACACTCGGCTGGCCCCCCCCCCCTCCCCCACCCCCACACCACACACTCTCCCACTCTCCTCCCCCGAGATTTGCCCCCTTTCCCCCTCTCTCCCCCTCTCAAATCCTCTCCCAAATCTTGCAAATTTGAAGATTTTGTCCGTGGATTTCGAAGTCAAACCCTCCCTCAAGGTAATATTCTCCATTCCCCTTGTTTTGATCCAAGCAAAGTTCCCCATTGCTCATTTGTTGCTTGTTTGGGGAAACCCTAGTTTTGTTTGGATCTAGAGATATGCATGGAAATGTGAGATGTTTGTTTGCCAATTTCTATGGTTAGGCTTTGTTAGTATGCTAGGGTTATTCTTATGGGTGTTCTTATGTTGGTGCTAGGGTTAGGTTTAGGGCTAGGGTTATGGTTATGGCTATGGCTATGGTTATGGTTATGGTTATGGTTAGGGTTGTTGTTTGATATATATATTAGGGTTTCTATTCCGTGTTAATCCTTGTATTAGTACTCATGGAAGCAATGTTACCTTGTGTTATTGGAATGCTTATAGGGATGGGAAGAACATGTGTGTTTGTTCATCATGGGGACAAGGACGCATTTTTGAAAGGCAATGTAGAACCGGACCCGGATGAGGTTGACATTGTGTTTGATAGTAGTCCTAGCTATGCGGAGCTCTTGCAACAAGTTAGGGAAGATTTGAATTGGACGGACCCTAGTGATATCATAGAGTTGGTGGGAAGGCATAATGTTGATTTTGGAATGCACATCCGTTGGAAGACAATGCGTGTCAACTCGGAGGAACGTTGGGTTGCATACAAGGAGACGGTGGCCGAATCACTAGACAAGGCTCTTGAGTTATTTGCAACAAAGAAGGTTGATTCAAGTTTGCATTTGGACTTGAACCGGAACCCCTCCCCTTTGGTTGCTAGTAGCCCCACACCTTTGAAGCGAGATGAAATTGTTGAGCCTCTTTTGACCCAAGAAGTGAGGCCAACATTGAGCCCGTTTACAAACAACCAAGATGAAGCTTTGCAAGAGGACAATAATGAGTATGCGGACGATGACAATGAAGTTGATCTCCATGACAACAATGTGGGTGATCTCGACAAATATCACTTGCAAGAGACAATGGACCCTTCCATCCCTTTTTCCCGTGCATATGCATCGGACTCGGATGACGATGGTCCGGATGAACAAGTTGATGCGGAGGGGTTCACGGTGAAGGAAGCCGAAGCTTTCGAGAAGGTATTTGGTCGGGATCATCGGACTACATTGTTCAAGGATGTTAGTCTCGCGGATGAAGCCGTGGTAGATGGTGGCCAATGTGTACCTCTTGGGGTTAGGCCAAGCTCTTATAGTGATTTGGGAGATGACAAGAACCGCATTGCTAAAGGTTGTAAGTTCGACACCTTCTTGGAATTGAAGATGTGGCTCGACAACTACTCGGTTACGCATTATCGTCCACATAAGGTGGTGCATTCGGACGTCAAAGTGCGCTACACGGTTGCATGTGCATGTGAAGATGAAATATGTCCATGGATTGTGCGTGCAAGACCATGGAAAGGAGGTCCCACTTGGCACGTAGTGAGTTGTGTGCCAACTCACATGTGCCAAGGCAAAAGGGTGGATGGCAAGATTGTGTCCCAAAACCACAAACAACTCACGTCCGAGTTCATCGCTTACAGGCTCTCCAACTCAATATCCACACTTCCAACAATGAGCGTCCAACATGTCATTGACCTTGTGAAAGCCATCTTTCACTACAAGGTGAAGTACGGCAAGGCATGGAAGGCGAAGCAAGCCGCATTTAAGATGTTGTATGGTACTTGGGAGGAAGCATACAACCGAATCCCTAGGTTGTTGTTAGCCATGGCCGCGACAAACCCGGGCATGGTTCATGTGGTCGAGCCTCATGGGCACCAAACAACGGTTCATGAAGGAAGGAAAGTCAGAGTATTTGGCCGTGCTTTTTGGGCGTTCGAGCAATGTGTGAGGGCTTTTGAACATTGTAGGCCGGTCATCGCAATTGATGGCACGTTCTTGACCGGACAATACAAGGGCACCTTGTTGGTTGCGATAGCAAGTGATGCCAATAACCGGGTGCTGCCATTGGCATTTGCTTTGGTTGAGGTGGAAAACAATGACAACTGGGAGTGGTTTCTGTATCTTTTGAGGACGAAGGTGTTACCCGCTCAAAGGGAAATGTGTGTCATATCGGATCGGCATCAAGGAATTCTTAACGCGGTGGAGATTGACATTCCCGGGCATGCTCCGTTGCACCATCGATGCAGCATGAGGCACTTTTGTTCGAACTTCTATAGGGCATGTGGCCTTAAGGAGTTGGCCGATGATCTTCAAGATTGTTGTCTTGCTTTCTCCGAGAAGCGCTTCGCCACTTTGTACAACAAATTGGTCGCACACAAAAAACTTGATGCCGGGGGTCAAGACTTTCTCAATACGCACATTCAATACCGGAACAAGTGGGCACGTGCCTTTGATGAAGATGGCCGGAGATACGGTCAAATGACAAGCAATATGGCGGAATGCTTCAATAGGGTGCTCAAAGGTGCACGTGGATTACCCGTGACGGCAATAGTTCAATACACATTTGACAAGATGAATGCGTACTTTGTAAAGTACTCGATGGAAACCGATGCACAAATAGCGGGTGAGAACCCACGAAAGTACAAGTACAAGTTCCCACCTAAAGTTGATGAATGGTTGGTATTTCAATCACGGAAGGCGGACTCAGAAGAAGCTATATTATATGACAATGAAGAGTGGAAGTACGAAGTGAAAGAGCCAGGAGGAACCACAAACGATGACCGGCAACATGGAGGTCGGGCTTTCAAGGTGTCGTTAACACAATGCGATTGCACTTGCGGTAGGCCGTTGTTGCTTCATCTCCCATGCTCACACTTGTATACAGCCGGTCGCCTTAGGAATGTGGACATCAATCACCCACGCACCGTGAGGGAGTCCGAGTTCTCAATCATGACGGTCAAGAAAACATGGGCTCCCCGCTTTCACCCGTACTTTGACCAATCGCAATGGCCGGAGTATCATGGAGTTCAACTATGGCCGGATCCGGAGTTGAAGGTTGTTAAACGGGGTAGACGTAAGACAAAGCGTCTTAGAGGAGACATGGACGGATGGGGCCATGGTGGCCGCCGCGAAGCGGGCAACGACCAATTCCAAGAACCTCGTGAGAGCTCCCGTTGTGGTGAGTGCAAAGGTCATGGCCACAACAAAAGAAAATGTACGAAACCAAGGAAAAGGTCCAAGAAAAATGATGCAAGCACAAGCCAACAAGGAGCTACACAAGGGAGCCAACCAAGTGGTAGCCAACAAGTGCCAAGCCAACCACTAGGTAGCCAACAAAAGCGAAGGCAACCTAGTGGTAGCCAACAAGTGCCAAGACAACCAATTGGTAGCCAACCTAGTGGTAGCCAACAAGTGCCAAGCCAACCAAGTGGTAGCCAACAAGTGCCAAGCCAACCAAGTGTTAGCCAAAGAGGATCTAGGCAACAAAGAGGTCGGCAACTAGGACTTACAAGAGGCCGTGGTGGTGGTAGTGGCCGTGGTGGTGGTGGTAGAGCTCGTGGTGGTGGTGGTAGAGCTCGTGGTGGTGGTGGATTTGGCCTTGGTGATGGTCTTGGCCTTGGTGGTGGATTTGGCCGTGGTGATGGAGAAGGGCAAGTTCGTTATAGAGGAATGTTTGGATACCTAGATGGACCGTTTCCGTATGTTCCTCACTAACTATAATGTATCATATGTTCTTGTTTTTCATATGTGCTTCCATTTGTTCTTATTGTCCTTAATAACCATTATGTTTCCGTATGTTCTTCACTAACCATTATGTTTCACTCATTGTAGGTATGGCGGCTTCCCAACCCAACAAACCAACGATGAAGGAGGATGGCGAAGATGAGATGGCGGGATGGTGGGAGAAGGCTGCGAAGAAGCTTAGAGATGAGGATGCAGCCAAGCTAAAGAAGAAGAAGGAAGAGGAGCTCGAGAAGGAGATGAAGAGGAAAGAGAGAGCGTCAAATGCGATGCGCGCTAGGGAGAAAGCGTTGGTGAGGAAATGTGAGGAGGCACAGAAGAAGCGTCTACAGGATTTTCAAGAGAGAACCATGAAGCTTTGGGCATTTGCAGCTGAAAAAGAAGAGAGGGAGAAACAGATATTCATGGAAAGGGTGGTTAAGGAGGCTCACCTCATAAGAAAAAGGGAGGAGGAAGAGGAAGAAGAAGAAGGGAAAGGGGCCTTGCTCTACGCAATAAAGCTACTATGTCTCCTCTTCGATTTGGTTGTGAACTACTATGTCTCCTCCTCGATTTCGTTTTGAACCACTATGTGTCGTGAACTACTATGTGTCCTCCTCGATTTGGTTGTAATAACTACTATGTGGCGTGAACTACTATGTCTCCTCCTCGATTTGGTTGTAAGAACTACTATGCGTCGTGAAGTACTACGTGTTATAAACTATGTGTCATGCATATATTCTCTTCGCAGTTGTTACATTGCTATGTATCATTCCTACTTCACATTAGGTGTGTACATGCTAAAATATTCACTAAGTCCACGTGCAGCGCCTAGCTCCCAGGCACTGCACTGTGTAGTGTGACGCCTCTAAGCTAGGCGCTGCACTAGGCTGTAGCTTTACAGAGAGCAACAGAAGGTGTGTCAAGCTACAGCCCAGTGTAGCGCCTAGCTCTGAGGCGTCACACTACACAGTGCAGCGCCTGGGAGCTAGGCGCTGCACTGTGCAGTGTGACGCCTCAGAGCTAGGCGATGCACTAGGCTGTAGCTTTACAGAGAGCAACAGAAGGTGTGTCAAGCTACAGCCCAGTGCAGCGCCTAGCTCTGAGGCGTCACACTACACAGTGCAGCGCCTGGGAGCTAGGCGCTGCACTGTGCAGTGTGACGCCTCAGAGCTAGGCGCTGCACTAGGCTGTAGCTTTACAGAGAGCAACAGAAGGTGTGTCAAGCTACAGCCCAGTGCAGCGCCTAGCTCTGAGGCGTCACACTCCACAGTGCAGCGCCTGGCAGCTAGGCGCTGCACTGTGTAGTGTGACGCCTCAGAGCTAGGCGCTGCACTAGGCTGTAGCTTTACAGAGAGCAACAGAAGGTGTGTCAAGCTACAGCCCAGTGCAGCGCCTAGCTCTGAGGCGTCACACTACACAGTGCAACGCCTGGGAGCTAGGCGCTGCATTGTGCAGTGTGACGCCTCAGAGCTAGGCACTGCACAAGGCTGTAGCTTTACAGAGAGCAACAGAAGGTGTGTCAAGCTACAGCCCTGTGCAGCGCCTAGCTCTGAGGCGTCACACTACACAGTGCAGCGCCTGGGAGCTAGGCGCTGCACTGTGCAGTGTGACGCCTCAGGGCTAGGCGCTGCACAATAACTTAGCGAATTTTTTGGCCAACACATGATAAGAGTTCAACACAGAATAAGCAACACTTTGGCCAAAACTGTATAGTTGCATCACAGAATAAGCATTACTCAGAGATTTAAGATAAACATTATGACAAGTTCGACATTACCACCAACATATAGTTCAACACATGGAGTGACCAACATAGAGTCCAACACATAGAGTGACCATCACGACAAGTTCGACATTACCACCAACATATAGTTCAACACATAGAATGACCATCACGACATTACCACCAACATATAGTTCAACACATAGAATGACCATCACGACAAGTTCGACATTACCACCAACATAGCTACCATTACTACCATTACTAGAAGAGAACGACGACTACTTCCTTCCGCGCTTGCTGGTTCCTCCCCCTCTCTTGGAGGGTATCTTCTTCGCTTTCCTAGGAAGACGAACCCGCTCCTGCTCTGCCTCCGGTTCCTCCACGTCATCCACATCGTCATCCAAATAGTCGTCCAAAGCAGCCATCCGCGAGGTGCCGACCGTCCTTTTGCCTCTTTGGGTGAAGTCCTCAGGTGTGTATTTGTTGATTCCCTTCCTAGGCTTTAACTCGTATGCAGACCGAACCTTGCAGGTCTCCGAAGTCATATCATCAGAGACCTATGCATCCACAAAAGATATGGAAAGACCGTTTGTGAGAATATAGTTAGCAAATGCATCAACATTTGGATATATAACCTCAGGCCATACCTCTTGGGTGAGTACACCCACATCTTGGGTGACCACACCCACATCCTCATCGTCCAAAGGATTATCATGGCCAGAAGTTCGATCTGATGGTGTCGCCGACCTAGAACGTTCTGGTGATACATACTTGGGGTCACGACAACCGAAAAGGTTTGACAGCCGCCTTAACTTTTGGCCCTGGCGCTGCAACATGAACAAGTGAATGAGACATCGAACGTAGAAACACATGTTAAGTGCTAGTTTGAAGGAGATGTGAACCTTAATGAATTCTCGAAGTGCACCTTCCCCATCGCTTTTGCCAGCCGGGGTTGTTTCCAGAACAGTGTCGGTCTCATCAGCTGCTTTCTTGATCTGGGCACGCTATGAAAAGAAAAGGTATCAACGTGTTAGGCAAGTGAAGATGTGAATATTGCGAATTGAAACGCAAAAAGGGCACATACCACAAAGTTCATCATTGGCCCCGCAGGGATCACGGAGTTGCCTTTCCTGACTAATGCGTTGTACTGATGCTGAGCTACCTCATCAAAGACGGTGGGTTCTTCCAAAATCTTATCATCATACGCCGACTTGCATACCTCCACACGAGTGACGCCTAGAAACCATGTGAGATAGTTGTTGAACGCAATCGGGCAGTGCTCACGAAGCTTGGCTCGTTTTCCAGCCCTAGCTTGCTCCATAGCCAGCTCCCACTGTATGACATACTTGTTGTGATGCTTGGCCCAATCCTTGATCTTCCGCTGCTTTTTCCTATCCAACCTGCAAGTTAGAAACATAATATTAGCATCATCGAAACCATCGAGAAGCTGCTAATTGCTCAAGGTTGATTATATCTTACGCGTGTAGCACTATATCCGTGTCCACAAACTCCGGCGGGTGTGGCATGAACAAACCAAACTACCGGTACACCCGATGTGGCATGTGAAGCTCAACCGCCCAGTTGCATATGAGTGGACACCGCATATGCCAGAGATCCCTATCTCTAGTGCACATCGGATTCAGCGTGAACTCTATAGGGTTCCCAAAACTATCTCCTGTTCCATAAGGTTCCCATACAACCTACAAAATTGGAAATAATGAAAAATTGATATCGACTTACGATGGAAGCATGATAATAACTTATGCAATGTCAATTCACCTGCTCAGGCGTGATGGCATCCATCTCGCTCCTGTACAGCTTGTACATGACCGAGGGATCATCCGTCATCTCATTTAACATATCCCACTTGTAAGCCCAAGTCGCGCGCCGTAGTGGGTCGTGTTTATCGTCCCAATCCTCGTACTTCACTTTCTTCGGTCGTCCAACCGGCAAACGCTCCCAGCTCCATATGGAAAGTGCGAGCAAACAACCACCAATACCTCCAGATAGCCTACAACAGGCTTCGTCCAACTGCACATAAAAGAGAACATGGTTGAATTAAAAGCAAGATCGCATTCATAATGTACCAATGAATTGAAACAGAAACAACTTCATACCTGTCTATACAAGTAAGCCAGTGTCGCCGAACCCCAACTCCATTTGCTATCGAAGACGGTCAACGCCTTGAGCCACATCCATGGAGCATTCTTGCCTGTGCCATCAGCAAACATAGTCCTGGATATCACGTACCACATGTAGACACGAGCATATGTCTTCACCGTGTCCTCATTAGCATCCTCAGGGCAATTACTGAAGTTTGATACAATCCACGTGAAAGTAGCACCGGCTGCGACTCTTTCCTTCTTCTTGCCTTCTACTTCTGGTTCCCGCGGCTCCGGAGGAACCATACCGATAAGGGCAAACATTTGCTTGCGCCACCCATCAGAATCGGTGCTCATACATAGAGGTTTCCCATCGATAGGAAGACCGGTGATCATAGCTATATCCTGGAGCGTCAAGGTCATCTCCCCGGTCCGAAGATGGAAAGTGTGTGTCTCCGGCCTCCAATGATCAATAAGCGCGGTGAGTGCTGGAGCATTGTTGGGTGGCGTCGACCTGCTGACCAACTGAATGAAAGGGAGAAGTCCTGTCTCCCTAACATACGGCGTGTACCGCTCATCATAGCGCATCCACCCAAGGTTGACCCCGTGAGCCCGAAGCTTCAGAGGTCCAAGCTCCTACAAGAAAACAAACAAATCATTACATATGGAGGGTATGTGTTTGAAAAAAAACACAAAAATCATAACACCGGCAACTTTCATTATTACCTGCTGCTTCACCGACATAGCGTACGACCGGTGTTGTAGATCCCAATGATCATTGAGAAGCCAAACCATCCTACCAATTTGCAAGAAAGCTTTCTTGTCAACACGATTATCTTTTGAATACAAAAAAACTAAAGTAGGCCTACTAGATGCAACCATACCAATCTATGTATCCAACCATATCAAATCAAACATAACTAATAAAAAAGGGTTCCACAATTAACTAGTCCTACTTCATACAAATAACTTTTCCATAAACTATGCCTACTTCATAAAAATAACTCTTCCATAAACTAAACTAGGGTTCCACAAATCAAACAAACAAGGGTTCCCCAAATCAATCAAACAAATCAATACATGCAAAGTTCTAATACATGCAAGATTCAAATCTAATCTAATCAAACAAGGATTCCCCAAATCTTCAAAATATCATATTTTCTATGGATAGAAAGAAGGGATCGGAAGAGAGTACCTTCTAGGATGGATTGGTGAAGAAATGCACGGACCAAATCGTCGGATCTGAAGGATTTGGGAGAGGGGATTGAGAGGGGGAAAGGAGGAAGCCGCCGGCGCGGTTGCTTCTGTTTCTTGAAAACGGAACGAATGGGTGGGGGTGGGGAGGGGGAGCGGGCGGCTGGATCTAAGTCATTGTGCAGCGCCTACGTCGGAGGCGTTGCACATTACATGTGTGGCGCCTAGCGCGGAGGCGTTGCACTGCTGGGTGCGGGCCCAGGGGCTGCCACGGTGGACTGGTGTGCAACGCCCCTGAGCTAGGCGCTGCACAGTAGGGTGTGGCGCCGTCGTGGCGGGCGCTACACAAAAAGGTTAGGGGTGTGAAATAGTTTCACGGGCAGTTCATTCCGTGAATTGATTTCGTCCACAGGTCAAAATGGTCAAATTTGCCCCAAAAAATACTCCGAGTACTACCCTCACCTCACCTACAGTCCCACTCTGATCGCACGCCCTCGAACTCGGTGCGCAATAATGCGACGGCGGCATCTTCCTCCCGTCCCAACCGTGCGGTGGCTTCCAGACGACGCCTCCGTCACCGCTTCGCCGTCGCCATCACCCGAAACTAACAAGCCACCAGCCGCCCCCCACCCCGCACATGCACTCGTCTGCTCCCACTTCGCCTCCCCGCTCTCACACACCCCACCCTGTCTCCACTCCAGCCCACGCCACAGCCGTAACCACCGCTGAGCGCTGACTCCACCACCGCTCTTCCATGGCGGCCGCCGACGACGATGGCCAGATCGACGACGACGAGTTCTACGAGTACAACCCGCACCCCTACGGCGGCGGCTACGACATCTCCGCCACCTACGGCGCCCCGCTCCCGCCCTCCACCTCCACGTGCTACCCCATCTCCTCCCCCGCCGGTGCCCCCGCGCGCTCATCTCCGCGTCCACCTGCGCCCGCGCCTGTTCCTGCTCCCGCCACGCCGCAGCCGGCACCAGCTTCGCCCCCGAAGCCTCGGCCCGTTGCTCCAGAGCCGGCGAGGACACCGCCCTTTTTGCCGGTTCCGGTGCCGGTGCCAGTGCCGGTGCCGGTCGCGGAGCCGTTCTACTGGCCCAAGCCGCACGACTACGGGGACGCGCCGCGGTGGCCGCCGGTGTACCCCACGCCGGAGGTGTTCCGGCGCTGGCCGTACCTGGAGGCGGGGTCGCATTGCTGCCACTCGCGGGGCGGGCCGCGCGACTACTGGAGGCAGTGCATGCGCGGGCTGGACTTCCTCTTCGGCCACGCCGACGGGTACGGGGAGCGGCGGATCGGGACCGACTGCCACGGGGTTCCCGTGTACGCCAACAAGAAGGGGGGAGTGGAGGATGCCGTGGTCGTCGAGGTGCCGCCGCCGGCAATCGGGAATGTGCAGTGGCACGATGCCGGCGAGGTTCCAGCAATTGGGAATGCGCAGTGGCATGACCACGGCGAGGTGCCGTCAACTGGGAATGTGCAGTGGCACGACCACGGCGAGGTGCATGGGAATGTGCAGTGGCACGACGCTGGCGAGGCGCACGATCAGAGCAATGTGAGGAAATACACCGCATCATTCTTCAGTTTATCATGCTTTAGTATACTCACGTGGCATTACTAGTAGTATTATCTTCCTCTGTCAGTATTATTTTATTGACCGATTCCTTCATTGTTTTGTACTCGGAGACAGTGGCTATCTTCGTACGACAACGCAAAAGAGGATACGTATGCATATGCCCATTCTACGTATGCCTCGTATGGCACTTCGTACGAACAGTCTTACAGTGTTGATGCTGTTTCGGATGAACCTACGTGGTTTCCCAATCAGAGCTACCAGGATGTTTACAGAGAGGAGGAACCTCAGTATCAGGTATCTGTATTTCTCACTTCTGAATGATCCAAGTGTCAGCCACTCAGCTGACTAATGAGCAGTGAGTGTCTAGTTGTCAGCCTGTGCATTCTGCACAATTATGTGTTATGTTCTACTCCCTCCGTTCCTAAATATTTGTCTTTCTAAACTACATACAAAGCAAAATGAGTGAATCTACAGTCTAAAATATGTGTATATACATCTGTATGTTGTAGTCCATTTGAATGTTTAGAAAGACAAATATTTGGGAACGGAGGGAGTAATTAATAACTTATAGTCGTGCTGGTATGTTTTAATGTTTGTTTGATCTGTCAGTCAGTGGGTTCGCCATAGGAGCACCAGTGTTGTCTAAGTACCATCAGTATATTGACTTGCTCTGCCCAATGATTAATTTGACCTTTATAAAGAGCAACATTAGACTAGAAATCCAAAACGAATCAACGAGTTGTATGTCTGAAAGATGCTTCAGTAACTAGAGTAGACAATCCTGATTCATCACTTTCCTTTTCCAGAACATCCATGATTCATTACTTTTTTTACTTGCACCTGGACCTGTCTCTGCTTGTTATATTCACATCTAAACCCCATTTCAGTTTCACACAAGCGTCCTGTTATGGTGCAGAGAGTAGTACTATTTCAGCTCAACCTATATATTGCTACAATCAAAGCTTTAGTGAACGGACACTCTAAAGTTGTATACTATTTGTTTGTTTAATGTGGCCATAT
This sequence comes from Triticum timopheevii, assembly GCA_963921465.1. Lineage (NCBI taxonomy): Eukaryota > Viridiplantae > Streptophyta > Magnoliopsida > Poales > Poaceae > Triticum > Triticum timopheevii. Next base: position 78,475,589 of record OY997264.1, on the reverse strand, counting down.
GTACTGTTTGTTTAATCTTTCACCGAATGAGGTAGCAACAGGCACATCAGTGTTGTCTAACTACACATCTGCATATATATTTGCTCTGCCTGAATGCCTGATTGACTAATCTTATCAATGGAGGATCATTAGACAAGTCACACAAAACAAAGCAAGAAGATTTTTTATATGTTTGAGAGAGATGCTCCAGTAACTACAGTAGGCTACCCGTTCCATGATTAGTTACTTATGACTTGCACCCTATCCTGCTTGACTGCTTGTTATCTTCACATCTAAACCCCATCTCAATTTCAATACAGGAGGTTTTGCCCAGTTATGGCATAGAAAGTACATTTTCGTCTCAACCTATTTATTGTTACAATCAGCACACTGGTGAACAACCACTGCATGTTCAGGTTGAACCTCCGGAAACATTTTATTCTCACAAGTTGGAGTACCATGAGGTTTGTTAGCTACCAATGTCATTTACTTAGCGCTTTCAGTTTTGTGTTGATACATCAGTTGTTGCTATACATGTATTTGCTTATCCAGGCTGACTACATTTTGTCTCCGTGAAAATATAATATGTTTCTCTATATTCTCATAATTGCTAACTACGTAATATTTTGATCCTTATATAGAATTTCTCAGCATATACCAACCATATTGATAATTCGGAGATATCGACACAGTCATGTGAGATACAGCCCTATGCATATGTACCTGACAGCCCAGTTGAAGCTTCTCAACCTTCTTGGTCGATGAATTTGGGATACTACCAGGACTCCGCAGAAGAGGTGACTCCTCAGTATGATAATGTAAGATGTACTCCTGTCACATTTGAGATGCTACTGATACAACACTGATATCAGATCCTGTTTGTTTATAAAACTGTCGTATTGACAGATTATTGACTGATTATTCAGAGTACAGCTAATATATCTTTTCTTTGTTAACTCATTGTTTCGGCTAGCAGCATGCTTTTGAATCTGGTGAACATGGAGGTATGGCAAGCATATTCTCGTCTTCCTCCTATCCTCAGCAAGTAGAAGTTTATGAGCAATCTTATGGTGATGAGTATGTCTCCTTAGAACAAAATTTCCAGAGCAACTGGAATGCTTTTTCTGAAGATACCTCTGGAATCACTAAATCAGTAAGCATAACAGCGTGTATTGTTATTTTTTTTTCAGTGTTATAGATCAAATTGCAATGCTGGACACTTACATTTTTCTGCGACATACTTTTCCCTGTGAACTGAATGTGCCGGCATAGGCTTATTTTCTAGCAAAGTGATCCTTATCTACGAGAACATATTGTTGGAAGCAAACTCTCAGCCATATTGTCTACTGTTGCTATTGCTATTGTAGGCAACTATAGAATCATAGAATTTAGGAAAAAGAAATCCCTATCCTTTTACGTGGTTGATTTTCTTTAATATAAATAGCGCTAGTTGTTTAATGATTGTAGCTTGATTTTCTGTCTGTGACTAGCAAACAGTTAAGACAACTCAGTTTATGTCCTTTTAACAATTTAACAAGTCATGTTGTTTCTTGTGCTTTGCCAGGATTTTTGTATGTTTGCAACTGAAAAAAGAGTTGTTTTGTATGGTTAATACTTGTATGTGGAGCAAAATAGCTTACCGTATTTAACCTGCAGGTCGATGATTGCAACCATCTGAATGGCTCCTTCTGGCCCTTTGGAGAATACTCAACATATACTGTATAGTCTATAATGTTGTAATTTCAGTTTAGTATCAAATATCATAGTCCCGAAATAACTGTTGTAATTTCACTCCAGGATCACATGTATGGACATTTTGATCTAATTTGTTTGGCCAAATGTAAGTAGTAAATAGTGTCATAAGAAGCTTGGAGTACCAAATATGTATTAGTTATGCATAAAATGCAAGGCAATAACCACATTACTGATCCTAGTTGCATTTACTTATAAAGTTGTCATTTTTCATTGTGTGTCATGTATTTGATCATGATATTTATACATTTTTCCTTGCAAAGACCTACTGTGTGCTGGAAACATTTAGGGTAAGCCACCTTTGTGAACTCTTGAGGTTTGTGACACTATTATTTCATTTTTGTTCTCACAGGATATGTTTACCAGATATCTATTCAGATTTGAACAATATCACAAAAACGCATCATCCAAACTTCTCCTTTTGCAGTTTCTATAATTTAGTACTCCAAGCTTGAATTGGCACGGCCCCACGAATATAGGCCAACTGTTAAACTTTCTGACCATCAAACAGGCTAATTGTTGAAACTTTCTGACCGTCTGTTGGTTTAATTTGCATTAATTTCTGTCTAGAGGTGATTTAAACTTAAGACTTGAGTTTCAAACCAAATTTGTGTTCTGGACTTGCACAACGCTCTCTGTTACATCTGTTACATCCTTTTTGTTTCCTATGTGATTCAAGGGAAGTGCATGGATGACCCCGGGTATATATGAAAGAAAATCTGAAAAAGGTTGCACGGGTACGTCTTCATGTTTTACGTGCATAAAGTTCCACGGATTTATTTTTTGTGGCCTGTGCAAAAAAGGCAAAAAATTGTGTCATGAAACGCTATTTAGAAGCATAGATTTTGTCTTTTTTACGGAGACAAAACAAAAAGACATTTTTCTTTTGAATCTTTTGACATTTGTTGTTTGAAATTAATTTTTCTTTGCATCTTTTGAAAAGTGGGTGCATATGCCCATGTGTCTAGGGGTTGCCCTCTCATCCAAGTCATACTTAAACGACTTCCTAGTCATACTTAAACAACTTTGTGATTAGAATTGTTTGTCTCACTTGTATAGTTGTATGAGCAGGATTTGGTTTGGAAGTGGCTTTCAGTACTCTGCGAATAATGGACACCAGAATATCTGAATATGATATGTAGGACATGCTGCATATCTAGGAGCTGTTTGTTCTTAACTACTCCCTCCGTCCCATAATATAAGAACGTTTTTGACATTACACTAGTGTCAAAAACGTTCTTATATTATGGGACGGAGGGAGTACTCATGAAAGGGAGTTTTCGGACCTATTAACTTCCCTGAAGAAAACTTAATCATGAAGCAAGAAAAGTGGGGACATCGAAGTAGGCAGCTAAATCCTGCTATACGTAAACATAAGACTTGCAGATCACTACGCATTTAGGGGAACGGTCTAATGATATAGGTGAGCTTTCACTTGGATATCTGCTAGGCCCATTTAGGGTACTGCTGTCCAACAGGATCCCTATTGTGTGGTTAACACTAGTGTTTGCGACTTATTGTTTTCAGGTCAGATCGTTCTGGGCCTGCTGGGCCTGGCCCATTTACCCCTTCTGTCAGGCCCTTGGATGTGAGCCTGGAAATATAAAATCAGAGGAAGAGACAGAAGTTCTGCTGAAGCTATAGCTATGATGGTGAGTTTGAATGCTCAAGTCTGATTTAACAATTCCTTGAAGAGTGAGTCAACTAAACCAGGAGAGAAACATCAGATGGTTTATGAGCACACCAGCAGTGAATACTCCATAGGCTCCCACTTTTAATATAGTTAGTGTTTGAGCTTATGCAGTTCATACTTGATGGTGATAAAACAATTCTTTAGTAACAAATTAACAAGTTATGTGGTTTAGCGTGCTTTACCTTGATTTTTTTAGGTTTCCAACTGAAAAAAGAGAGTACTTTTTTAATGAATAAATCTCGTATATGTACCAAAACGGCTTACCATTCTTAACATGCAGGTTGATGACTGCAACCATCTAAATGGCTCCCTTTGGCCCTTTGGAGAATACTCAACATATACTGTATAGTCTACAATATTGTAATTTCACTTTCGGGTCAAAATATTGTATAGTAACTACTGTTGTAATCTCACTTCAGGAGCACATGTATGGACAGTTTGATCTAATTTATCGGGCCTAATGTAATTAATAAGTTGCAACATACTCCCTCCGTTCCTAAATATTTGTCTTTCTAGAGATTTAAACAAGTGACTGCATACGGATGTATATAGACATATTTTAGAGTGTAGATTCACTCATTTTGCTTCGTATGGAGTCACTTGTTGATATCTCTAGAAAGACAAATATTTTGGAACGGAGGGAGTAGAAAAAGTGTAAGTAGTAAGTTGTTTTTGCACGATATTATGTACTCCCTCCGTTCGAAAATAGATGACTCAACTTTGTACTAACTTTATACTAAAGTTAAATTAGTACAAAGTTGAGTCATCTATTTTGGAACGAAAGGAGTACTAAATATGTGTTAGTTATGCATAAAATGCATGATAGTGACTGCATTGCTGATCCTAGTTACATTTTCTTATACAGTTGCTGATTTTCATTTTGTGCTATGTATCTGATCATGGTATTTATACATTTTTCCTTGCGTAAGACCTACTGTGTGCTAGAACCATTTATGATCGGCCATGCTTGTGAATAGCCTTGAATCTTAGTAAACTCGAGGTTTTTAACACCAACTTTACTACTTTAAATTCTTCTCACAGGATATCTTCAGCGGATACCTATTCGGATTTGAACAATGTCACAAAAATGCCTCATCTAAACACCTCCTTGCAGTTCACTGTCGGACAACCGACTGGATTCAAGCCCTAGCCCCTCAACTCGGAAGGACTTGTGGAAATTCTCGAAAACTAGTATTGCTCAAGTCACCACTCTTAACACAGAAATGTTGCATCCATCCAGGCCTCAGTTTGTTTGGACTTCGTTAGCTCTTGTCGTTCAGCTTCCTCTCTCCTCTCATCTTGTCTCTCTGTAGACAGTGTTAAAAGTAGGGCTCCAGACTTGAAAGCAAAGTAGTAGCAGAAGCTTGAATTGGCATGAATATATAACATGTAGGCTAATTGTTGAAACTTTCTGACCGTCAAACAGTTCAATTTGCGTTAAATGTGATTTTAACTTGGACTTGTGTTTCAAAGCAAATGTGCTGTTTTGGATTTGCACACCGCTGTTTTGTTCTACATTTGTCACCATGCCCCATTTGGTCCGGAGTTTTGTTGTGTTACTACGTCCCTGTGATCTGTTATGTAGCTGGAATCATCAGCATTGTCGTTACCTTTTCGTTAAACTTCCTTATTATACGTAAGCAAAAATCTCTGTGACTGTAATTGCTTGTCTCCTTGTATGAGCAGTGTGCGGAGCAGAAACGTCTTACCCTTCGAGGGGGACGTGATACGTGTTATATAGGGGATTGCGAGTCCCTGATACGCGTACAATTCTGTTGGAGATACATGACTTGAGGGAGAAGAAGTACAGGAGATAAGAAGTATTAGTTACGACCGAATACAGAATTTAAACTACCATGCGGCTATCTATCTTATCTATCTCCTCGTACATATCTCGTTTGACACCCTCCCTTAATCACAACTTCATCAAGTTGAGATTATGCTTGAAGTCTTCGAAACTCCTTGTAGGCAAAGCTTTTGTAAACCCATCTGCCACTTGATCCCGTGAATGAATGAAACGAATGTCCAAGAGTTTATTAGCAACTCTTTCTCTGACAAAATGGAAATCTATTTCAATGTGCTTTGTTCTGGCATGAAATACTGGGTTTGCAGACAAATAGGTGGCACCAAGGTTATCACACCATAAGCATGGAGCTTGAGAGCTTTTCACACCTAACTCCTTCAAGATAGACTGTACCCAAATGATTTCTGCTGTTGCATTGGCCAAGGCCTTGTATTCTGCTTCAGTGCTTGACCTGGACATGGTGGCTTGTTTTCTGGCACACCATGATATAAGGTTAGGTCCAAAAAATACTGCAAAACCACCAGTGGAGCGTCTGTCATCCAAGCATCCTGTCCAATCTGAATCAGAAAAGGCACTGACAAGAGTAGAGGGTGACTTGCTGAAATTTAGGCCAACATTCAAAGTATACTTGACATATCTGACAATGCGCTTGGCTGCAGTCAAGTGAACTGTGGTGGGTGCATGTAGGAACTGACATGCTTTGTTGACAATAAAAGAAATGTCTGGCCTGGTCAATGGTAAGTACTGAAGTGCACCTACAAGACTTCTGTATTTTGTACAATCCTCTGGACCCAAAAGTGTTCCCTCTGTAAGAGATAATTTTTCCGTACTAGAGAGAGGAGTGGGTGTGGGTTTACAACCTTGCAAACCTGCCTTCCTTACCAAATTTGTTGCATATTTTTCTTGAGAGAGATGTAGCCCATCCTTGTGCTGCTTCACCTCAATTCCTAGGAAATAATGCAATTCTCCTAGATCCTTGAGAGCAAATTCAGCACCTAAATCCTTCAAGAGTCCTGATATTGCCTCATTAGGTGAGCTTGTGACAATAATATCATCAACATATATGAGAACAAACATGGACGTGTTGAACTTGTTATAAATGAACAAGGAGGTGTCAGATTTGGAAGGAACAAAGCCAAGTGTCTGCATCTTTTTACTGAGACGGGAATACCATGCCCTTGGAGCTTGTTTCAGTCCATATAATGCTTTATCTAGCTTGCACACATAGGAGGGTGTATGTTTGCTTTCAAAACCAGGAGGTTGTTTCATGTACACTTCCTCTTCCAGAACACCGTGAAGAAACGCGTTCTGTACGTCTAATTGTCGAAGGCTCCATCCCCTGGAAACAGCAATAGACAATACGAAACAAATGGTAGCAGCTTTTACAACTGGACTAAAAGTATCCTCGTAGTGTATGCCATATCGTTGTTTGAAGCCTTTTGCAACTAGTCTAGCCTTATAGCGATCAATGGTTCCGTCAGACTTTCTCTTAATTCTGAATACCCACTTGCAGTCAATGAGGTTTTTACCTTGCTTTGGGGGAACCAAGTGCCACATTTTATTTCTTTCAAGTGCCTTATATTCTTCTACCATTGCCTTTTTCCACTTTTCATCACCGAGAGCCTCTTCAATTGTGTTGGGCTCACCTGGTTCACCTGTGCAACAAACTAGACCATATTTGGTTATGTGTTTGTAATTTTTTGGTTGAATCAAACCTTGCTGCAGTCTTGTGCGGCGTTTTGGCAAACTAGCAGGATCAGCAGCCATAGAAGATCTCGCAGGAGCCAGATCAGCAGCACAACCCGAGGAAGATCCGCCTGCCACTGTCGGTTTCGAATGCATGGGATTTTCTGTGGCTGTGGCCCGAGACGATGGTGGGGGGATGCCGCAGGAGCCACAGACGATCCGGAGGCGCCGACCGGCTCATCATGAGCTCGTGATTGCGCGGGCCCGTCTGAATCAAGGGCTGACCCCGCATCTGCCTGACGCGTGAGGTCGCGCCGCTTGTAGCAGACCGGCTGGTCTGCGAAGCGCGTGCGGTCGAGGCCACTGTCACGCTGCCGCGTGGCAGCGTGAGACAGGCACGGGCTGGGAGGCACATCTCGCCCTGTCGGAGGGGGCCGCGCGTCATGCAGCGGGCTGCTGGCGCCCACGCGACCGACCGCGCCTGGTGCGTCTGGCGCGGGCGTGCGGCTGGTCGTTCGCACGGATCCCAGAGGCGATTGCCTGGGCACCTGCAGCTCCGATCCCGAGGGGGATATGCTTCCCTCGCTGCAACACATGTGATGAGGCCCATCTGGATGGATTTCTTCACCGTTTGGGTTGATTTCTTCGCCATTTTCTTCTCTATTTCCATAGTGTGGTGCTCCTGTAACATCATCAGATGACTCATGTGCAAGAGGGTTAGCCGACATATGATCACAACAATTATCAACACCCCCTTGATCATAACTAGAGAGATTTGGAGGAAGCAAAAGAATTTCTTTTTGAAGTAGAGCACCAGCGTTTGGATGAAGATCAGAAAAAGGGAATTTGGTCTCATCAAAAACCACGTCACGTGATATATAGACTCGACCAGTGGAGATGTCAAGGCACTTTACACCTTTGTGTTGGGCGCTGTATCCAAGAAAAGCACATTGGATCAACCGAAACATGAGCTTGCGTTTGTTATATGGACGTAGGTTAGGCCAACACGCACACCCAAAGACACGAAGAGTGGAATAGTCAGGTTTGACATGAAGAAAGCGTTCTACTGGAGTTTCATTATTTATGACACAGCTAGGGAGCATGTTGATAATGTGAACAACAGTAAGAAATGCTTCGTCCCAAAACTTCAATGGCATGGAAGCATGAGCTAAGAGAGCAAGGCCAACTTCAACAATGTGACGGTGTTTGCGCTCAGCCGAGCCATTTTGTTGATGAGCGTGGGAGCATGACACATGGTGTGAGATGCCAAGGGTTTGGAAGAAGGAGTTCAACTTCTCATATTCCCTTCCCCAATCGGATTGGACAGCGATGATTTTGGAATCAAATTTACGCTCAACAAGTGCTTGAAAGTTTTTAAACACTTGGAAAACGTCGAATCTTTTCTTAAGAAGATAGATCCACGAAAACTTGCTATAGTCATCGATAAAGCTTACGTAGTAAGTGTGCCGACCAACAGACCTAGGGGCCGGTCCCCAAACATCAGAAAAAATCAATTGCAATGGTTGAGTAGACACACTAGTAGAAATTGGATAGGGGAGCTGATGACTCTTAGCTCGCTGACAGGAATCACAAATAATTTCAACATTACGCTCACCAACATACGGGAGCTTATTTTTCCTAAGAAGTTTTTCAACTAAAGCAAAAGAAGCATGTCCTAAACGATCGTGCCATCGTGTTGATGAGAGTTTGACAACACCAAAAGCCTGTTTATTGAATCTTGTGCGCTCTGGAATCAACGGGTAAAGCCCTCGAACACATCTACCTCGATAGAGAATTCTCTTCGTGGCTTGATCCTTGATCAAAAAGAAATATGGATGAAATTCGAGAAAAACGTGATTATCAAGAGCAATTCTATGAACAGAAAGAAGGCTTTTATTGGCACTAGGAACATGCAAGATTTTCTTAAGATGAATTTTTCTTAGGGGGGTATGAAAAATTGAGTGACCAATGTGGTTAATCCTCGTACCTTCACCACTAGCTGTGTGGATTTGATCCTTGTCACGATATTTCTCCTTCATTGTCACCTTTTCAAGTTCGTTGGTGATGTGCTTGGTGGCGCCACTGTCGACGTACCAGTTGGTGTCGATCCCGTAGGAGTCATCCGCAGCAGCAGCAAGTTTGTCCTCGTCTTGGGAGGAGTCGTCGTCGTCATCGTAGCGATACCAGCAGTCTTTGGCCATATGCCCTAGCTTGCCACAGATCTGGCAGCGAGGTGCATCTGTCCATGACCTGGTGAAGCCACCGCGACAGCCCCTGTTGTTGCCAGAAGAGGGCCGTCCGCCGCCGCGAGTGCTGGAGTTGCTGTTGCCGTGTCCCCCGCCTGAGGTCTTGCCCCTGTTGCGAGGTGATCCGCGCTGATGAGAGGAGCAGCCGCCGCGGCCGCGGAAGGCGGCGTTGGCCGACGACTTGAAGCCGTCCGAGGACTGGAAGAGCGCCACGCGCTGGTCGAAGTTGCTCATCATGGAGAAGAGCTCGTCGAGGGAGATAGGGACGATGCGGGCGTCGAGGGCGGACACCAGGGGCTGGTAATCCATGTCCAGCCCATGGAGGATGTAGGAGACAAGCTCGTCATCTTGCAGAGGCTTGCCGGCCACGGCGAGTTCGTCCGCGAGGCCGCACATGTGGGCAAAGTAGGTGGCGACGGACTGGTTCCCCTTCTGCGCGTTGATCAGGGCCGTGCGGATGTTGTTCACCCAGCTGAGGGACTGCAACGAAAACATGCCTGCCAGAGCAGCCCAGAGCGCGGGCGACGTGGTGATCGCGGTCACCTACACGAGAACCTCTTTGGACAGATTGTTGAGCAGATAACCAAGTACCTGCTGGTCCTCCCGTACCCAGATTGGGTGGAGAGAGTTGGGCGTCGAGGACTCCTTCCCGTCTTTGTCCTTGGTGACGAGGAGTCGGGCCGGCTCCGGTGTGATGCCGTCGGCATAGCCGAAGACACCGGCGCCCCGCAGCTGCGGCACGATCTCGGCGCGCCACAGAACATAGTTCGTGCGGGTAAGCTTCTCCGTGACCTGTTCGTTGAGGTTTGGGTGGGAGGAGCCGGAGGAAGACATGGCTAGGGCACTAATGGCGATGAGCTAGGCTAGATGAGATTGGAAGAGGAGGCTCTGTATACCATGTGCGGAGCAGAAACGTCTTACCCTTCGAGGGGGACGTGGTACGTGTTATATAGGGGATTGCGAGTCCCTGATACGCGTACAATTCTGTTGGAGATACATGACTTGAGGGAGAAGAAGTACAGGAGATAAGAAGTATAGTTAAGACCGAATACAGAATTTAAACTACCATGCGGCTATCTATCTTATCTATCTCCTCGTACATATCTCGTTTGACAAGCAGGATTTGGTTGGGATGTAGATTTCAGTACTCTGCAAACTATGGACACCAGAACATCTGAATACGATATGTAGGACATGCTGCCTATCTAGGAACAATTTGTTCTTAACTATTGCATACGCTGAGTTTTCGGACTTATTAGCTTCCTTGAAAAACTTAATCATGAAGCAAGAAAAATGGGGACATCGAAGTAGGCAGCTAAATCCTGCTGTACGGAAGACTTGCAGATGACTACGCATTTAGGGGAAGGGTCTAATGATAGGTGAGCTTTCACTTTTGGATATCTGCAAGGCCCATATAGGCTACTGCTGTCCAACAGAATACCAATTATGGTTAACACTAGTTTTTTTTTTTGAGGGGTTGGTTAACACTAGTGTTTGTGGCTTACTAGTTTCCAGATCAAATCTCTGCATCCATTCTGGGCCTGCTTGGCCTGGCCCAGTTAGTCCCTTCTGCCAGGCCCCTGGATGTGATGTGAGCCTGCAAACATAAAATCAGAGGAAGAAACAGAAGTTCTGCTGAAGCTATAGGTATGATGGTGAGTTTGAAACTTTGAATGCTGAAGTCCATCTGATTTAACAATTCTTTGAAGAGTGAGTCGTCAACTAAACCAGGAGAGAAACATCAGATGGGCTATGAGCACACCAGCACTGAATACTCCATAGGCTCCACTTTTCATATATACAATGTTTGAGCTTATTCAGTTCATAACTGACGGCCATAACAGAAAAACCTAAAGCCCTTGTACAATTTTTTAGTTGCATGAATGGCAGACCCACTCATTGGAGATAGATATATTTCCGATGCCCCTTCCTTCTTTTTCTTCTTAAACCATCATGATCCTCTAAATTAAGATTAACTTGTCCCGGGAAAAAGTTGAAGGTAGGACATAGAAAAACAGAAAGATGCTTGATGGATCTCCTCCAGGGCCATCATATCCCTCGCTTTATTCCCATGCTCCCTAGTTGAACTGACGAGGTTGGCAGAAGCTGTTTGTAAACAGTTGAAGAACGAGAGTGCCTTTTGAATTACTACTACCACTCCCTGTTTGTTTGACTGAACCTTTCCCACTTTCCAACTGCCCGTAGAAAAGACTGTCAAAAAGGTCGAGTCAAATACAGCACTAGTTGTTGTTGTCATGGTCCTTCACGTTTGGAGCAGGTGCTACCGGTACGTGTATTATGCAAGTAATTGACTGCCGGCTTTGAAGCAGTGACACGCGGTGAAATTCTGATGGACGGTGAGACTGAGAATTACCACACTTTGACCAATATCTCAGTTACAGACTTACAGTTACAGCGAGTTTAGCCAGCCAAAAGGAAATCTGGTAAAGGCCAAGGTATGCCAAAAGTAAGTACGATAACAATATATACTAACCCATGATAATGTCCTTTCTCGAGGCGCCAAATTGCCATTTCGTTTCTATGATTGATTGGATGCTTTTCAGTACTGTCAGTCACTCAGTCTACCAATGGAGTGCATGTACCATCTGTTTTGCCTTTTATCATTTCAATTCATACATCTAGGGGCAACTTTTTTTTTCCATTTTTGAGAAACATCTAGGGGGTTTGGAGATCTTATGAGTTTTTTTTAACACAGTACAGACGCAAGCGCTCATATACACGCGCATACACTCACCCCTATGAACGCACACACGCACGAGATTGTATGAGTTTCAACTTTAATCTACCCCAACTTGTTTGGGACTAAAGGCTCTGTCGTTGTTGTAAACATCTACGGGCACCAGGGAAATGTCCTTTGATTCCTGGGTACACCCTATATGAGACAAAAATAATTATAAAAAATTCAAAACATTCTAGATCTTTTTCTGGAATAAACTTGACCATTTTTGCACTAGTATATAAACTTTTGCGAAGGAAAACCCCCGTTGATTTCTGGACAAAAAAACAAAATTTATTGTTATATACATGTTACTATTCACACATATTTGACCTTAATTTTTGAATTTTTTTCCTTGAATCCAATGGGATTTTTCCTTTGTTGATTCTTTTACAAGTCTAATAGAAGGACAACTGTGTTAAAAAGCCAAAAGGAAATTTGAGTAAAGGCCAAGGTATGCCAAAAGTTAGTACTACAAGAACAACATATAATATCCCATGAGGCACCAAATTGCCATTTCGTTTCTATGATTGATTGGATGCTTTTTCAGTACTGTCAGTCTGCCAATGGAGTGTATGTACCATATGTTCTTTTACCTTTTATCATTTAATTCATTCATCAACTCTTTTTTTCTAGAAACATCTAGGGGGTATCTAGATCCTACGAGTTTCAACTCTAGCATACCTCAACTTGTTTCGGACTAACAACTTCGTTATTATTTCAACAATATACGGGCAACGGGAAAATGCCATTTGGTTCATGAATGCACCCTATATGAGAAAAATAATTATAAAAAATCAAAATATTCTAACTTTTGGGAATAAACTTGACTTTTTTTGCACTAATATTTAAACTTTTGCGACGGAAAAACCCCTTTGACTTATGGGCAATTTTTTATGTTATTTATAAGTTACTATTCACACATATTTGAACTTAATTTTTGTTGTTCTGCCTTGAAGTCAACGGTTTTTTCCTTCGTGGATTTTTTTTACAAGTCCAATAGAAGGTCAACTGTGTTTAAGAAAAATCAGAGTTTTTCAACATATTTTGTATTTTTTTTACACACGGCCACACGGGAACCAAACGTCCATATGCGGGGCAACTAGCCCAATTTCAGACGTAAAAGTGAACATGCATTTTCTTTTCTAGGGACACACATGCTTAAATTTGGGAATATAATTACATTTGTTTTCCTTATACAATTATCGGACTTATCTTGATAATCAACACCGTCATGGTGTGACGTGTGAGCCCAAAAATATGAACGTTGTAAATACTCCCTCCGTCCCGAAATACTCGTCTGAGATATGGATAAAATTGGATGTATCTATAATTAAAATACGTTTAGATACATCTATTTCTTCGATAAGTATTTCCGCACAGAGGGAGTATTATTTTTGCTATCGTCTTCAGCCTTATTTGAACATGGTCTTCGCAATATAATACTCTACTACAGAGTAATAGTTGCATCAAGACAAGGGGGGCAGTATTAATAAACAGATAAGGGCGCCATACGATCTGATGATTCCCTGATCAGATCCCTCCAACTAATTAATTCTTGAAGCAATATTCAAAACAGAAGGGAGGGGTCAGATTATAGTTTATACAGATAGACATTGAACGGGAAGGAGGCTAATTAAAACAAATCTGTTGTGATAATCCAAGTGCAAACGAGGCATGGTCACATCCACCTGAATAAAATTAATGAAGTGAAAGCCCCCACAGCTATACTACCTTGGCAGCGACCTGTCTTCGTTAAGCAGGTGTGTTACTTACCCTTCTCATTGACATGTGCATTTCTGAAGCTTTAACCGCGTCTACTTACCACATGCGCTTTGGCTTTCGGGTGACGAGCAAACTTGTCAAGTCGATTAGGCTCATACAGAAGAAAAATGTTCATGGAGAAACATCATACCTCAACATCAGCTTAGTGTAACGCCCTCGATGCGCCTATATCTCCCACGTGTCGAAGCACGACTTAGAGGCATAACCGCATTGAAAGCAATGTCGCAAGTGAGGTAATCTTCACACAACCCAAGTAATACATAAGGGAAAGAGATACATAGTTGGCTTATAATCGCCACTTCACACAAATACATGAATAAAGCATTACATCATCCAGATACAATCAAGGTCCGACTACGGAACCAAAATAAAAGAAGAACCCCAAATGCGACAAAGGTCCCCGATCGACCCCAACTGGGCTCCACTACAGATCAACTAGAACGAAACAACACAAAGGGCAAGATTTTCATCGAACTCCTCCTTAAGCTTGGTTGCGTCACCTGCTCGGTAACATAGGCACCTGCAAACTGGTTTTGGAAGTATCTGGTGAGCCACGAGGACTCAGCAATCCCATTACCATGGGTATCAAGACTAGCAAAGCTTAATGGGAAAGGAAGGGGTAAAGTGGTGAGGTTGCAGCAGCGACTAAGCATGATATGGTGGCTAACCAACGCAAATAAGAGCGAGAAGAGAACAAGCGGAACGGTCGTGAAGCTAGCAATGATCAAGAGGTGATCCTGAACACCTACTTACGTCAGACATAACACAGAAGCCGTGTTCACTTCCCGGACTCCGCCGAGAAGAGACCATCACAGCTACACACTCGGTTGATGCGTTTTAATTAAGGCCAACTTCAGGTTTTCTACAACCGGACATTAACAAATTCCCATCTGCCACATAACCGCGGGCACGGCTCTCGAAAGTTTATACCCTGCAGGGGTGTCCCAACTTAGCCCATGACAAGCTCTCGCGATCATCGAAGGAATAGACCTTCACCCGAGACACTCCGATCAGACTCGGTATCCCGGTACATCAAGACATTTCGACAATGGTAAAACAAGACCAGCAAGACCTCCCGGCGTGCCGACATCCTGATAGTAGCCGCGCGTATCTCGTCTCAGGCCACGACCGGATGAGCACTACGTACAACTAGAACCAGCCCTCAAGTTTCCCCGAGGTGGCGCTGCAAGTGGCTCTAGTTTGGACCAACACTTAGACAAGCATTGGCCCGGGGGGGCTAAAATAAAGATGACCCTTGGGATGCGCGACTCCCAAGGAAAAAAAATAGGTGGTGGTGAGGCAAATGGTAAAAGTCAATGTTGGGCCTTGCTGGAGGAGTTTTATTCAAAGCGAACTGTCAAGGGGGTCCCATAAATCACCCGACCGCGTAAGGGACGCAAAATCCGGGAACATAACACCGGTATGACGGAAACTAAGGCGGCAAGAGTGGAACAAAACACCAGGCATAAGGCCGAGCCTTCCACCCTTTACCAAGTATATAGATGCATTAATAATATAAGAGATATTGCGATATCCCAACATAAACCCTGTCCACCATGGAGAAATCTTCAACTTCACCTGCAACTAGCAACGCTATAAGAGGGGCTGAGCAAAAGCGGTAACATAGCCAGACAACGGTTTGCATAGGAAAGGTGTCAAAGGTTAGAGGTTCATGGCAATATGGGATGGCTTGACAAGCAGGTAATAGGTAGCGCAGCATAGCGAAAGAACGAGGCAACTAGCATAGCAATGATAGTAGTGAGATCCAGGGTAGCGGTCATCTTGCCTGAGATCCCGCAAGGAAGAAGAACGAGTCCATGAAGAAGATGAACGGATCCTCACGATCGCAACGAAACAGGAACTAACAAGAAGAAGCACACAACATAGGTAAACACACCACACATGAACAAGGCATGATGCACAACAAGCATGATGCATGACCAAGCTACATGAAGCTACTCATGACAAGAGAAGATGCAAACAAGAACAACACATCAAGGCAAGTTTAAATGAGGCCGGGAACAACATATAACAATTCCGGTAAGTCCTCATATGCAAATTTCGAAATGGGTCCAGAACTGAATAAACCTTAAGTTCAAGTTGTTAAACAGCAAGTTAAGATGCACCAAGATGATCTACACGAAATTCTAGTCAAGTTACATATAAAGTTCATTAGATTCGGAGCTACGGTCTAGAAGATATGAGCAAAACAAGTTAAACATGGCATCGATGCAAAATGCACCCAAACATCAAGCAAACACTCCAAAACAAGGATGCAACATGATAATATGAAACTACATGCAACATCAAGCAAGTTTCATATAGAGCACACTCAAAACGGAGCAACGGTTCAACACCCACACACTATACAAGTCATAACAACAATCTGTCCAAAACAGCAACTAGGCATCTTACAAGCATCAAAACAATATGCTACAGCACCCCAACATGAAAACAAAAGGCATGGGCATGAAGTACACGTAAAGCATAACAAAACATGAACACTGAGCTATTTCCATAAAAGACTAGAACATGCTCAAAAAGACATGGAGATATTGCAAGTAATAACAATTTCAGACTTTAGCAGAAATAACATCAGGTTGCAATGTTTAGAGCTATCAAACAACATGTTACAGGAACTTATCATGGCAAACAAAGGCATGGCATGATTCTACTCAAAGCATATATCAATAGTCCCTTACTGACCATAAGCCAAAAAGGACTAGAGGATATGATGGCACCCATGTAAACATAGCAAGTTATATTACAGATTTAAACATGGCAGGAACAACAATAAGTAGGCATGTTCGTGAGCTCGAAACACTCACTACAGAGCAATACATGACATGGAAAGGCAACCAACAGTAAGAAGGCATGTTTATGAAACTAAGCATGGCAAGAGCAAGTTCATAGCATACACGGATCAACTACAACGACCTCGTGAAAATTGAATCTCATGCAAACAATCTGTCAGGAAAAATTTTCAAGCAACTTTGGAGCAACAAATGAACATGTTCCAGCAGGCTATAATTGCAACCAAGGGCATTAATGGATAGAGCAAGACATGTATATCAAAACATGTTTATAGAGCATCTCCAGATTATGGATAGAATGATTAGTGGAAGCATGTTAACATAGCAACAAATTATAACAGAATCTGACAGGAAAACAGCAACAGCAACTACCCTACTTTACAAGCTCGATGCACTCAGCACACAACTCACAAAAATACATGGTCAACACCCCTGGAAAGATGGCATGGCATATTTCAACATTCATGTAGAGCTCATACTCATAGGATGCACACATAAATCATGGCAAAAATGATAAAACAGCAAGTTATAACAGTTTCAGCAGATTAACAACATGAAGCACTCTTCCAACAGCATTTCGGGCATCAAGATGAGCTCAAATGCAAATGATGCAATGGAATGAAATGATTTACTCGTCGATACGAACAATTTGACATATTATACGCGCAAAACGGAGCTACGGGTGCAGAGAAGCGATGCAATGAATATGGCATGAAAATGTCAAAAACTGGGGACTTAGTGGATTTCTCACCCCGCGAAAAGTTGGACGAGGATGTTCCGGGACGAGGGGATCCAGGACGGGGGTGCCGTTTGGTTCATCTCCCGGTGGATCTGGTCCCTATCCAGATCCGCCGGAGTTCTCGCCGGAGATGGCGGCGGCGGTGGACGGAGAGGCGCCGGAGGGGCGGATCCGGCCGGGGAAGGACGGCGGCGGGGCGGCGCGGGCTGCCGGCGAGGAGCGGCGCTGGCCCGGGGCGAAGTCCGGCGGGGAGCGGGGCTGAGCGGGCGCCGGAGCTCGGTGATGGCGGCGGCCGGCGAAGGAGTGGTGGCGGGCGGCGGCCTCGGGCGAGCGGAGGGCGGCGGCGGCGGAGCACGGCGGCCTCGGGCGAGCGGCGGCGTGGCAAGGCGGCAGAGCAGGGCGGCGGCGCGGGGAAGACGCGCCGGCGGCGGGGCCGAGGCACGGGCGGCGGAGGGAGGTCGTCGGCGGAGCTGCTGACCCCGCGGCGGAGGTCGCCGGCGGGCGCGGCTGGGCGCGGCGGCGCCGGGGCGGCGGTCGCGGGCGGGGGTCGCCGGAGGCGCGCGGGAGCGGGAGGCGGGGCACGCGGGCCGCGCGGGCCAGAGGCGGGCCCGGGCGGGCCGGCGGCGACGGCGGCGCCGGAGCGACACGTGGCGTGCCCGGATTGGCTGCGGGCGCGGGCGCGGACATGTCCGTCGGAGGAGGAGAAAGTGTCCGGCGGCGCGAGGGGAATTAGGGTTTCGGGGGATTAGACCTCGAAAATGGAAGGGGAGGGTCTTTATATAGGTAGAGGGAGCTAGGAGAGTCCAAATGAGGTGCGGTTTTCGGCCACGCGATCGTGATCGAACGACCGAGAGCATGGAGGGGAGTTTGCTGGGCTTTGGGCCACTTTGGAAGGGGTGTTGGGCTGCAACAAAAGAGGGGTTTGCGGTTACCCGGTTAACCGTTGGAGTATCAAACGAACTCCAAATGGCACGAAACTTGACACGTGGTCTACCGGTGCTATACCAAGGCCGCTTGGCAAACCTCGGGCCATTCCGAGAAAGTTTAACACCCGCTCACAACAAGAGAGAAGAAGGGGACGCCGGATGACATAGGAGTGCCGGATTGCAAAACGGACAACGGAGAAAATGCTCGGATGCATGAGACGGACATGTATGAAAAATGAAATGCACATGATGACATGATATGAAATGCATATGATGACATGGCAAAGTGCAACACGCACGCAATTGACATGGCAACGACGGCGAATAACTGGCGGACACCTGGCGCATCGGATCCGGGGCGTCACAACACTCCACCACTACGAGAGGATCTCGTCCCGAGATCTAGGATGGCACCGGAGGGAAAAGGAAGAGGAAGATAAGAGGTAAACTAAGTTGCTTCTTTGACCAATGAGTGAAGCCAAAGAACCTTGAGAGGTTGAGCAAAATGAAATGAAGAAAACAACGGAGATGAGCAAAGTTGAAAACACTCCGTTAGAAAAGAGGAGCAAGGGATACAACGAGAACCAAGAGGTTTAGTGATAAGATAGATATTGAAACCACTCCGGTTAAAACTAGATAGAGAAGGAATAAGATTGATATAATTTGGGCAGCACTCCGGTTGAACATGGAAGGAATTGAACATGAACTTGACAAGATGAGAGGATACAAGATGAAATCAACAACACACTGCCTTCGAAATTGAAAGAATGGCACAAGGGTAAGAAACATTACAAACCGCACTAAGGTTGAAAAGAGAGGCAAAACTTGATAAGATGAAAGAACTTGAATGGAGGACACGACACGCCGGTTGAATGGATAAGCATGAAGAACATGATCCTCACAATTCGAGATGATGAGAGAAAAGAGCAACATCACAATGCCTCCGGAAGAAATGAAAGAACGGAATGGAATGAACGGAGGGAAACAATATCTTGAGAGAGCACGCTTACAAGAAATGCAAGAACGGAGTTGTTGGAAAACCAAGAACGAAACGAATAAGCTTGTAGTGGCCTTATGGAAAACATCTCAAGACTATGAGGTGACATCCGGCCACTAACGGAAACAATTGCTTGCTTGAGATTAACGAAGAGATGAAAGCTTGTTCCATCAAGATGGAAAAGAGATAACTTGGGTCATTAATAAGCACCAAAATAGCAACGTTCCTTAGGGAAGTCTTTAGGTGAAATCTATACCAAGATAACTCCAATGAAGAGATTGACGGTTGAAAAGATCTCTTGACCAAGAGAAAATGATGGATTTAAATATACCTCATTCTTGACAACATATGAATCATGAAACATGAAGGAAATTGTCAAGAGTGACATAACACCATCTCAAAAGATAAGATAGAAGGAATCGCACTTTGGAATGCAAGATGAAGAATGCTTGAACTCCTCAAAACAAAACATGTGTTGAGCACCATGTTTATTTTGAAGTATGGCTTGGCGGGTCATAACTTCAAGAGAAAACTTGAAGAACAATTGAAGAATGAAAGGAATCCTTGACGAACCACCATGTAGAGCCTCCATGAAGAACTCCGGTAATAAAAGGATGATAAAAAGAAAGAGAACTTGAAAACACAAGGTGAATCCTTGCAACGATTTAGATGGATCTCCGTGACAATTAGAGCTTGGAACTCCGGGAAAAAGAGAAGATGAAACAAATGAAACCGAGAATTTTAAGGGCCTCCGGAATAAAGAATTAATCACTTGGATGAACAAGAATAAGAATTATGTTATGCTTATCCTTCACCAATTAAATTGATGACAATCAACGGATTTGGCATACAACTTATTCTCGTAGAAAGGATTAAAAGAGATATGACGAAACTTGAGAAGGTCTTCAACGAACCATCGGTAGGATTGGAACAACAAATGAATTGATATGATGAACAAGGAAGAGAGATCTTGAAAGAACCACCGTAAGAATTCAAAATGAAAGTAGCAGAGGCACAAATCACCGGGAAGAGTTTGGAAAAGAAGATACTTGAGGGGATTTAGATACATGAGAACGAAGAGAACATGAACTGATTAGAGGATATTTGAACGATTCACCGGTAAGGTTTGGAGAACGAGAGCTGAAAGCTTGAATGAATAATACTGAGATGATGGGCTTCAAGGAATGAAACTGAAAAGACTCCTAAAATGCTCCGGATGGGTGAAAAAGATTCTCACAATCGAAAACAATTATGAGAGGATGGCAACAAGCTAGAACCATGAATCTTGAAGAGAATGGAGCAAGATTAAAGAGAAACTCTTCTTCGGTCTTCAAATGATGAGAATGACAACGAGAAACACCACCAAGAATTATTGAGGCACACCGGAAGAATCAAAAGCGAAGAGGTAGAGCCAACTATGAAAAGAATTTGAAAGATCTTGGAGAAAAGCATTTGACTGATGATAACTCATTCTTACGTCAAACTTGGAGAAGAATTTAGGATAGCTCTAGAAAAATAGAAGAGTCAGGTAAGATCCTGGGAAAAAACCTGTGGGTTAGGGCCCACTCAAAAGAACACCGTTGGAAAGATTTAAAAGAGATGTTGCACCGGTTAAATTAACTGACTTGAATGAGATACCAATCTCGAAAGAGCTTGAACGAATGCAGAGTGGAAACACGAATCTTAGAGATATCTTGAGCACTCCAGAATAACGAATAGCGAGAAGTAGAATGATAATGAGGTGGACCGGTATGAGAAGACATTAGAAACGAGGAAAGGAATATGATGAATATCGAAAGCTTGAATAGGATCCACCGGAGAAGAAACAACAATGAAGGATGATGAACTTGAAGCTGTTGAGCATCTTCATGGGAAATCACCGGATAAGAACATTGATAGAAAAGAATGGAGAAACTTCACAAAAAATAAAAGGATACTTGGTAAAGAAATCTGTGTCCTTGAAGAAAAAGGGTGGGAGGGTGGGAAAACAAAGACAATTTGAGGAAGATGGAACAAACACCGTTGAGAAGAAATGATAATTGGTCTTGCTGATGGGGAGAATGATGGGATCATCTCGAAGAGAAGCGCACCGGTTGGAAAAGGATTAACATGACAACCTCAATGATCAAAAGGATTAGTATTCACATAGCAATATGAGAACACCGTTTAGGAAAGGTATGGATTCAACATTTGACTTTGAAGCAACTCGAATACCACGAATAACACAAAACAAAGGATTTGGCTTGCAGAATAAGCCGGAACAAACATATGATAGAGATTTCGTCCGAAGTTTTCGTGGTGGGGCCTACACGGGCTCAATCGTACAGCACCATCATGTACAAGGCAGTGCACATGACATACGAAGTGTCCCCGAGTCGGCATAGCCAAGGACTCTTTAAGACACAACGAGACCACTGTAAAACCAACCGTGAATAGGCGGACCACTAGACGTCGAACCCCAATTTCATATCATACATCCGTCGGAAAGATATCCTAAGAGCTACTTGAATTCCCACCTATGAAACTCCCGAAACTTTCTGGTTATGCAATCTGGTGTTGGGGATACAGGGGAGCAATATATATCACCCAAACTAACAATCCCTACATCCAGCTGTATCCATCCGTCAACACATAACCAAGAAACCTTCGGAAATCGTCTACCTCAACCTTCGAAAAGCATCCGTTATACAAGTCATGGCAATACCCCCGTACTCACTCAGTACTGGGTTAGCGGGGTTATCTCACCAACAACTGCATAAAAGAGATTTTCGATGTCGGCGTACTAAACTCAGGTATTCCAGAACTGCAACGATAAAATTATGACGACAACACCTTGAGCTCAACTCCCCGGGACACTGCCACAACCCCTAAATGTCAGGAGGCACCAAGACAATGTTGTCATCATAAAACCATCGGAACGATTCTAAGATACCCGCGTGATCCTAAAATTTTTTTTTAGTGAAATCTGAGAATAGAAGAGTCAAAACTCTATGTCAGGATACCTCACCAGAAGGTCGAAGGGACTGGGGAGTAAAAAAAGAATTCCTAAACTCTCCGATATATATAATCCTCAATGACTCAAAACATTTTTCTAGACACAACTCGGCCGCTAAATACGATCAAGCAGTGGGGCTCCTAAGGTCGGGGAAGGCTCTGATTACCAACTTGTAACGCCCTCGATGCGGCTATATCTCCCACGTGTCGAAGCACGACTTAGAGGCATAACCGCATTGAAAGCAATGTCGCAAGTGAGGTAATCTTCACACAACCCAAGTAATACATAAGGGAAAGAGATACATAGTTGGCTTACAATCGCCACTTCACACAAATACATGAATAAAGCATTACATCATCCAGATACAATCAAGGTCCGACTACGGAACCAAAATAAAAGAAGAACCCCAAATGCGACAAAGGTCCCCGATCAACCCCAACTGGGCTCCACTACAGATCAACTAGAACGAAACAACACAAAGGGCAAGATCTTCATCGAACTCCTCCTTGAGCTTGGTTGCGTCACCTGCTCGGTAACATAGGCACCTGCAAACTGGTTTTGGAAGTATCTGGTGAGCCACGAGGACTCAGCAATCCCATTACCATGGGTATCAAGACTAGCAAAGCTTAATGGGAAAGGAAGGGGTAAAGTGGTGAGGTTGCAGCAGCGACTAAGCATGATATGGTGGCTAACCAACGCACATAAGAGCGAGAAGAGAACAAGCGGAACGGTCGTGAAGCTAGCAATGATCAAGAGGTGATCCTGAACACCTACTTACGTCAGACATAACACAGAAGTCGTGTTCACTTCCCGGACTCCGCCGAGAAGAGACCATCACAGCTACACACTCGGTTGATGCGTTTTAATTAAGGTCAACTTCAGGTTTTCTACAACCGGACATTAACAAATTCCCATCTGCCACATAACCGCGGGCACGGCTCTCGAAAGTTTATACCCTGCAGGGGTGTCCCAACTTAGCCCATGACAAGCTCTCGCGATCATCGAAGGAATAGACCTTCACCCGAGACACTCCGATCAGACTCGGTATCCCGGTACATCAAGACATTTCGACAATGGTAAAACAAGACCAGCAAGACCTCCCGGCGTGCCGACATCCTGATAGTAGCCGCGCGTATCTCGTCTCAGGCCACGACCGGATGAGCACTACGTACAACTAGAACCAGCCCTCAAGTTTCCCCGAGGTGGCGCTGCAAGTGGCTCTAGTTTGGACCAACACTTAGACAAGCATTGGCCCGGGGGGGCTAAAATAAAGATGACCCTTGGGATGCGCGACTCCCAAGGGAAAAAAAATAGGTGGTGGTGAGGCAAATGGTAAAAGTCAATGTTGGGCCTTGCTGGAGGAGTTTTATTCAAAGCGAACTGTCAAGGGGGTCCCATAAATCACCCGACCGCGTAAGGGACGCAAAATCCGGGAACATAACACCGGTATGACGGAAACTAAGGCGGCAAGAGTGGAACAAAACACCAGGCATAAGGCCGAGCCTTCCACCCTTTACCAAGTATATAGATGCATTAATAATATAAGAGATATTGTGATATCCCAACATAAACCCTGTCCACCATGGAGAAATCTTCAACTTCACCTGCAACTAGCAACGCTATAAGAGGGGCTGAGCAAAAGCGGTAACATAGCCAGACAACGGTTTGCATAGGAAAGGTGTCAAAGGTTAGAGGTTCATGGCAATATGGGATGGCTTGACAAGCAGGTAATAGGTAGCACAGCATAGCGAAAGAACGAGGCAACTAGCATAGCAATGATAGTAGTAAGATCCAGGGTAGCGGTCATCTTGCGTGAGATCCCGCAAGGAAGAAGAACGAGTCCATGAAGAAGATGAACGGATCCTCACGATCGCAACGAAACAGGAACTAACAAGAAGAAGCACACAACATAGGTAAACACACCACACATGAACAAGGCATGATGCACAACAAGCATGATGCATGACCAAGCTACATGAAGCTACTCATGACAAGAGAAGATGCAAACAAGAACAACACATCAAGGCAAGTTTAAATGAGGCCGGGAACAACATATAACAATTCCGGTAAGTCCTCATATGCAAATTTCGAAATGGGTCCAGAACTGAATAAACCTTAAGTTCAAGTTGTTAAACAGCAAGTTAAGATGCACCAAGATGATCTACACGAAATTCTAGTCAAGTTACATATAAAGTTCATTAGATTCGGAGCTACGGTCTAGAAGATATGAGCAAAACAAGTTAAACATGGCATCGATGCAAAATGCACCCAAACATCAAGCAAACACTCCAAAACAAGGATGCAACATGATAATATGAAACTACATGCAACATCAAGCAAGTTTCATATAGAGCACACTCAAAACGGAGCAACGGTTCAACACCCACACACTATACAAGTCATAACAACAATCTGTCCAAAACAGCAACTAGGCATCTTACAAGCATCAAAACAATATGCTACAACACCCCAACATGAAAACAAAAGGCATGGGCATGAAGTACACGTAAAGCATAACAAAACATGAACACTGAGCTATTTCCATAAAAGACTAGAACATGCTCAAAAAGACATGGAGATATTGCAAGTAATAACAATTTCAGACTTTAGCAGAAATAACATCAGGTTGCAATGTTTAGAGCTATCAACCAACATGTTACAGGAACTTATCATGGCAAACAAAGGCATGGCATGATTCTACTCAAAGCATATATCAATAGTCCCTTACTGACCATAAACCAAAAAGGACTAGAGGATATGATGGCACCCATGTAAACATAGCAAGTTATATTACAGATTTAAACATGGCAGGAACAACAATAAGTAGGCATGTTCGTGAGCTCGAAACACTCACTACAGAGCAATACATGGCATGGAAAGGCAACCAACAGCAAGAAGGCATGTTTATGAAGCTAAGCATGGCAAGAGCAAGTTCATATCATACACGGATCAACTACAACGACCTCGTGAAAATTGAATCTCATGCAAACAATCTGTCAGGAAACATTTTCAAGCAACTTTGGAGCAAGAAATGAACATGTTCCAGCAGGCTATAATTGCAACCAAGGGCATGAATGGATAGCGCAAGACATTTATATCAAAACATGTTTATAGAGCATCTCCAGATTATGGATAGAATGATTAGTGGAAGCATGTTAACATAGCAACAAATTATAACAGAATCTGCCAGGAAAACAGCAACAGCAACTACCCTACTTTACAAGCTCGATGCACTCAGCACACAACTCACAAAAATACATGGTCAACACCCCTGGAAAGATGGCATGGCATATTTCAACATTCATGTAGAGCTCATACTCATAGGATGCACACATAAATCATGGCAAAAATGATAAAACAGCAAGTTATAACAGTTTCAGCAGATTAACAACATGAAGCACTCTTCCAACAGCATTTCGGGCATCAAGATGAGCTCAAATTCAAATGATGCAATGGAATGAAATGATGTACTCGTCGAGGCGAACAATTTGACATATTATACGCGCAAAACGGAGCTACAGGTGCAGAGATGCGATGCAATGAATATGGCATGAAAATGTCAAAAACTGGGGACTCAGTGGATTTCTCACCCCGCGAAAAGTTGGACGAGGATGTTCCGGGACGAGGGGATCCAGGACGGGGGCGCCGTTTGGTTCATCTCCCGGTGGATCTGGTCCCGATCTAGATCCGCCGGAGTTCTCGCCGGAGATGGCGGCGGCGGTGGACGAAGAGGCGCCGGAGGGGCGGATCCGGCCGGGGAAGGACGGCGGCGGGGCGGCGCGGGCTGCCGGCGAGGAGCGGCGCCGGCCCGGGGCGAAGTCCGGCGGGGCGCGGGGCTGAGCGGGCGCCGGAGCTCGGCGATGGCGGCGGCCGGCGAAGGAGTGGTGGCGGGCGGCGGCCTCGGGCGAGCGAAGGGCGGCGGCGGCGGAGCACGGCGGCCTCGGGCGAGCGGCGGCGTGGCAAGGCGGCAGAGCAGGGCGGCGGCGCGGGGAAGACGCGCCGGCGGCGGGGCCGAGGCACGGGCGGCGGAGGGAGGTCGTCGGCGGAGCTGCTGACCCCGCGGCGGAGGTCGCCGGCGGGCGCGGCTGGGCGCGGCGGCGCCGGGGCGGCGGTCGCGGGCGGGGGTCGCCGGAGGCGCGCGGGAGCGGGCGGCGGGGCACGCGGGCCAGAGGCGGGCCCGGGCGGGCCGGCGGCGACGGCGGCGCCGGAGCGACACGTGGCGTGCCCGGATTGGCTGCGGGCGCGGGCGCGGACATGTCCGTCGGAGGAGGAGAAAGTGTCCGGCGGCGCGAGGGGAATTAGGGTTTCGGGGGATTAGACCGCGAAAATGGAAGGGGAGGGTCTTTATATAGGTAGAGGGAGCTAGGAGAGTCCAAATGAGGTGCGGTTTTCGGCCACGCGATCGTGATCGAACGGCCGAGAGCATGGAGGGGAGTTTGCTGGGCTTTGGGCCACTTTAGAAGGGGTGTTGGGCTGCAACAAAAGAGGGGTTTGCGGTTACCCGGTTAACCGTTGGAGTATCAAACGAACTCCAAATGGCACGAAACTTGACAGGCGGTCTACCGGTGCTATACCAAGGCCGCTTGGCAAACCTCGGGCCATTCCGAGAAAGTTTAACACCCGCTCACAACAAGAGAGAAGAAGGCTACGCCGGATGACATAGGAGTGCCGGATTGCAAAACGGACAACGGAGAAAATGCTCGGATGCATGAGACAGACATGTATGAAAAATGAAATGCACATGATAACATGATATGAAATGCATATGATGACATGGCAAAGTGCAACACGCACGCAATTGACATGGCAACGACGGTGAATAACTGGCGGACACCTGGCGCATCGGATCCGGGGCGTCACACTTAGGCTGTTGATTTGCGATCTCAATAGGTGACTTGATGGGCTCGATAAAAAATTTCTGGAGAGATACAGCAGCAGATTTTGTGCTTCCAGGTATTGGAATTTGGAAGCTTCCCTAGAGATGCATAAATACGTGCACTTTTTGAATCTTTACACGACATGTGCAAATGAACTGGTATCGAGCAAGCATGCTCTACACTTGCTGAGAGATCTCCACACTCCACAGTGCGGTGGTCGCGTCCCGCGATTTGCGGCTGTGTCCAGCAAACCTCCAATTGGTACCCACATGGGGTGGGTGCCCGGTGCCGGGTTGAGCGTAGTGCAGTACAGTACTATTTTGCTCCGTTTCCCGCTGTTTTACGAGTGACCTGACCTGGCCTGACCCCTTGCGTCTACGGATCCATGGCCGATAAAAGTTGGAGCGAGCTAGAAAGCCAACTCCATGGCACGACTTAAAATGGACGTCCGTTTTATCCAGATTTTATTCGTTTGGAAAGAAAAACGGACATGCATGTCAGCATGCGGTCATTTGGTCATCGAGGCATCCAACGTGGCCGATCCAACCCAAAATATGTCCGGCTGTGTCCTACTCTAGACATTTCATCGAACACTTCACGGATGGCTGTCGCCGGCGTTGACAAGGAGCACCGGCGCTGTCCGGATTCGCCGCACCCGAGCCCAGCCCGTGCCACGCCGGCCACCACCCACCACGGCCGGCCGAGCTTCAGCGCGTCCGAGCGGCGCCCTGGTCCGGCCGACGCGCCCGCGCTCCGGGGGGCGCGAGAAAGAGAGGAGAGAGAGAAAAGCGAGGTAGGTGGGAGGGAGGTTGACATATGGGCCCGGCCGGACACGAGCGGACGAGGACAAGGCCGCTGCGTCCATTTTCTCTCTGCTTTGGCCCCAAAGCGAGACCAACTTTGGTCCAGGGATGGGGTGAAACGGACACGAAACAGACGAAAAAGTAAAAATGGGGTCTGCCACTGGGTCGTTGCATGTGTCCGCTTTTATCCAAACTGCGTCCGGCGAACAAGATAGGGTCCTGCGCTGGAGTTGGCCTAACAAACAGTACGTAGACGAGCCCATTCCAAACCCCATGCATGCGGTGCATGTGCAATCTTTTTCTCATTCCTTTGCCTCTGACTGAGTTGGAGTTGGAGTTGGGCTGTTGGAGGCTGCAACTTGGAGTGCAACCTTGACTAACTGGGGACGTTGTTTTGTTCGATCCAAATGGGAAGAAGACTACGATCCGTTGAATGGCGATGGATGTGCGTCTGATTGCCATCGGCCTACTGTTTCCCATTCACGGGTTCGTGTAACGAGCCGCTGGCTGTATGCCTTGCCGGGATCTGGCACTGTGTCCGCACGCACCGGACATTGTCAATTCCAAATTCCATTGCCGCGCGCCTCTGCTTGGCTTAGCTAGCTAGGCCGCCCTACGCATCTCGGACTGTTGCGAGCGGCTCGTACTGTGTACTGTGTAGTGTGTACAACTGCACATGCAATGGGGTAGTACTCCTAGCCCATCGCCTCAGAACGTAGGGCGTAACGTAAATCCCTCTGCCTGCCTGCCGGATTAGTTTGCACGTACTCACACATGATCGCGACAGACAGGTGACAGGTTTGAAAGCGGAATAATAGGCGAGTGAGTGCTAATGGACAAGGAAGGATCTATAAAACAAGCTGCGGGTGCGGAGCGCAGCTCGCCGCGCCATGTCGCGACGGGGGGGCAGCAGGGTACCGAGGGTACCACGGCACGGCCTCAGCTACATATAGACGCGGCTGATTAGGGTAGGCAGGGGCCTTATCACCCGGTGGTGGTTACCTACCTCCGAGACGCCGATCAATTACGCCCAACCCGGCCGATCTCCGTCGGGATCGATCCCGTCCGGTCCGGGTCGCCATGAGTGCCTCTGTGGAACGCCATGTGACCCGTCGCAGGCAGAGGCAGGCCCCCCACGGCATTCATGGGGCTTCCTCCTCCCGGCGCGCTGCTGGACCCTTTTAATGTCTGGTATTTGCAGACAGCGGCCCGTCAAGTTGGCACGCAGCCTCCAGCTCCCGCCACTGCTTCGCCAGTGGTACTACCAGTCTACCGATTTGCGCAACGGGAGACGCACCTAGTATACAGTTTCTACGGTTTGAGTTCGTACGGGTTGTGGATAAAAATTTGCAGTCAGTCAACAGGTAGATAACAATATCAGCCGGCTGTGGATGTGGTGAGATCCAGGCGGCCGAGGGGAACGAGCGACATCCAGTGGTACTGCCTGTGGCAATTACTTTAGGTTGATGATTGCCATCTGACTCTGCAAGGACAGGCGCTGACAGAGGGCACATGGTGCTGAATCAGCGCGACCGAGACCGCGCCCGCCATGTTGCGCCTGTCCGTCCCCTCTCCGTTGGACGGGCCGGCCGGCTCGCTCGCTCGCTCGTGCCTACAGCAGCGCTAGGCCGGGGACGCGGGGCCCGCCGCTTTCGGGCCGGGCCCGTTGGCTAGACGAGGACGAGACGAGGCCTGCTCCTTCTGTTTCGGCCGGAGGAGAGGAAAGGCGGGCGGGCGGCTTTCCCGTTTGACGCCATGTAAAGGCCGAAAACGACGGTGGAATGCGCGCCTGCGGGGTTCGTTCGTTGGTTTTCCCCTTGGACCCGGGTCGCGCCCTCGCATCGTCCGTGGTACTGGTACGCTGGGTGCCCGTGCGGTTCGGGGATTCAATCAGGGCGTCGGGACTGCGCCGCGCATGTGCGCCACCGGCAGCGCGCTCGTGAGCCGATCGGACCGGGGGAAATGGGAGGTAACGGCCACGCAGCCGTGTTCGACTCGTCGTGCTCGTAGCGGGCCCTGGCGCTGGCGGGAGGTACCATACCATACTACGAGGAGAGGCCGAAGGCTGTCCACGGAGCTACCTGGGCCGACGACCTCCATGGAATCAGCTTATGGTTTTTCCTCGAGACGAGACCCTGCTAATGCAATACTGCCCTTTTCTAGCGCCTTGCTGTGTTAGCTGACAAAAAGGGAAAAGGGAATCAGGGCAGTAATAAGCGACATAAGTAAGTTATATCAAGCCCTTAAAATCGCCTAACATGACCACAAATGGCACCTGGTTGACCTGTCTAACCGTACGCATACTTCATAGAGGAAAGACGAGGAACGCTTCGAGTGGGGGTGGTTAGCCAAGCGATCTCAAGGTGAGCAGCGGATCCCTTTGTGCGCCGCCGGCACCGCCGTTGGTTCCCTCTCCCTCCGCCAGCCGCTTTGATGACGGGCGGGAGGGGGACCCTCAGATCTGTGCGTCCAGTGTGTTCTCAGTAGGGTTAGGGTTGAGGGAGTCGCCGCCGAGGCTGTCGCGCCGGTGACGCGTCTAAATAAATTTCTTTAGGTTCCGTTCGTGGTCAGACGGGGCTCTAGCCTTCGTCTAGGAGACATCGGAGTGGGGGATCTCCAGATCTCGTCGAGGTCGTGGGCTATGGTGTCTGGAGGTCGACCAACACTGGCCGGTTTGGTCCTTAGATAGGTGGTGGTTGTGTGAAGACGAAGATTCTTCTTCCTCGTCGGTATGATTTTCTGCTTTGTTTCTTCCTCCTTCTCTGTGCTACTGCTGGAGAGATGTCCTGCTTTGCCCAGGCGGTTGGCCCGGCCGCGGTGCCGGAACCGGATCCTAGTTCTCTTCAATCTGGAAGGGGCACATTTTGCGGTACTCAAAGTCACAGATGGCGAAGACTGGTGCAGGCATGTTGGATACACATGTGTGTCCTTGTCTTTTTTTACGTCGGAGCGAAGAAGTTGGGGAGCAGCATGGCGGTGATTATGCCGTGGTTAAAGATGAGGACCTGCTTGGGTCTGGATGCAGATTATTGTGTTGCAGGGGTCTCGTCGCAAGGTTCAGGGATGATGGCACAGAGCTTCGGTGATTTTCATGTTTTGTTGGTTGTTTTAGGGTGCTCTGTGTTATTTTGGTTTTTTTATGCGTGTGCTAGAATGTGCTTGTTCGGGTTAAGAATTTTGTACTATGTCGTGATTTGAATGCAAGCATACTTTCTAAAAAAAGATTGCTTGCAAATATCACCACCCCCTTCCTCGAACCTGTAACTTCGGCTTCACCATGGACAACTGCCGTCGAATCTATACGCACGCGATAGCCTAACGAAGCTCAAGTCGAACGATGACCAAATAGTTGACAACTCACGCTAAAGACTATGCAAGTCCGATTCCCAAGGCGAGCATTGAACGAGAAATATGCAATGTTTGTGCTAAAGATGTGATAGCCTGGCTTATTAGGGATGATAGACTACTCATATTAATAAGGAATTTCTTTTTTTCAGAAGCCCATTCAGACAAAACTCCAAAGTTAAGCGTGCTCAGCTAGGAGCAATTTCAGGATGGGTGACCAACCGGGAAGTTGCTCCCGGGTGCGCACGAGTGAGGACAAAGTGCGCAGAAAAGACTAGTATTGATCTGTGGGGCCAGTCTAGATCGCGCCAGGAGTAACGACCACCGGCGGGTGTGTCCCGGAGCGTTACAAGTTGGTATCAGAGCCGACCCTCACGGTTACACGGATGCTTGCCGATAGGTGCGCGGTCATGTCGTGCATGACGTTTGTGACCCCTCGTAGCACACAGCATGACACATGTGCCGGACTGGATGCACAGGCGCATGTGCCATGAGGGAACGTTCATGTGGCCCGACGAGGACGTCGGTTCCTTTGAGTGGGGGTGTATGTGATAGCCTGGCTTATTAGGGATGATAGACTACTCATATCAATAAGGAATTCCTTCTTTTCTAGAAGCCCATTTAGACAGAACTCCAAAGTTAAGTGTGCTCAGCTTGGAGTAATTTCAGGATGGGAGACCGACCGGAAAGTTGCTCCCGGGTGCGCACGAGTGAGCACAAAGTGCGCAGAAAAGACTAGTATTGATCTATGGGGCCAGTCTAGATCCCGCCAGGAGTAACGACCACCGGTGGGTGTGTCCGGGGCGTTACAAAAGACGATTAAGCAACCGAACCGGGCCTTTCATGTCATCGTCATCACCGGGCCTTTCATGTCATCATCATCACCTGGACAACGTCGTGTTAGTTTCAACAGACGTCGGTTCCTTTCAGTGGGGGTGTATGTGATAGCCTGGCTTATTAGGGATGATAGACTACATATCAATAAGGATTTCCTTCTTTTCCGGAAGCCCATTTAGACAGAACTCCAAAGTTAAGCGTGCTCAGCTTGGAGTAATTTCAGGATGGGTGAACGACCGGGAAGTTGCTCCCGGGTGCGCACGAGTGAGGACAAAGTGCGTAAAAAAGACTAGTATTGATCTGTGGGGCCAGTCTAGATCCCACCAGGAGTAACGACCACCAGCGGGTGTGTCCTGGGCGTTACAAAAGACGATTAAGCAACCGGACCGGGCCTTTCATGTCATCATCATCACCTGGACAACGTCATGTTAGTTTCAACTTCACCTAGACAACCGCATAATCACAATTTTATGATGTGCATGGGTTGGGTTTTCCTTTTGAAAAGAATCCAAGAAAACTGACACATGTTACATCTATCATGCGGCTAATTTTCAACTCCAGATTCATTCACAAACTGAGAGACAAAAAAAAGTCATGAATAGTGTCTAAACATACTTTTTGCAATCTAATTCGGTACTCCTTTGTAAACTAATAGAAGACTACTTTAGTGACCTAAAGCGTCTTATATTAGTTTACAGTGGGTGTACTATTCAAAGCCGAACTTAACTATTTTTCATATT
Organism: Triticum timopheevii; assembly: GCA_963921465.1. Lineage (NCBI taxonomy): Eukaryota > Viridiplantae > Streptophyta > Magnoliopsida > Poales > Poaceae > Triticum > Triticum timopheevii. Next base: position 78,442,835 of record OY997264.1, on the reverse strand, counting down.
TCTCGATTTGCAGATAAAATAGTAACAGAAGTAAAAGTGCCAAAAAGAAACATTTTCACATTTGATAATTGGGTAGAATCAAACAAAATATAACCGTGAACTCCACCTATGTCTTCTAGGCATAGCCGGTCCCAAGCCCGGGTAAAGGAGGAGGGTTGTGATAGGTTTGGCGAGCCAATGTAAAAACTAGCCAGTCCCATAGGTATGAAACCCATTTGAGCGAGAGTAGTAGTAGGATGCGTGACCTCCTGGGAAGTCCTCGTGAAAGGGTTTCATATCTAAGGGGTGTGATAGGCTTGGTGAGCCAACGTAAAAACTAGCCAGTCTTTTGGGTATGAAACCCATTTGGGCGAGAGTAGTACTAGGATGGGTGACCTCCTGGTAAGTCCTCGTGAAAGGGTTTCATATCTAGCCTACCCCAACTTTTTTGGGATAAAAGGCTTCGTAAGTAAGTAAACAAAATATAACCGTGACTTGGCATACTACCGTGCATCACTGCTATTAAGTCATGGTAACTCAACTAAAAAATAAAATAAATATTAATTGAGTGAGCTGGTACAAATACAACGTTTCCCTTTTCTATTGCCTCATTGTATTACTTATGTTCCAAAATATTTGAAGTCCTAGGTTTGCTCTAGGTCAAACTTTTGAGTTTGAGCATGTATATAAAAACATATATGTCTACCACATCAAATATATATAATTTGATAATATATTTTATGATGAATCTAATGAAACAAATTTGGTGTTGAATATGTTGGTATGGTTTTCAATAAATTTGGCCAACTTAAAGAAGTAGAGCATGGCAACAACAAAGCAGAGCATGGAGACCCATAAACACGTGGGAGGGCCGACAACAAAAACCTCGACGTGATCCAAACACCGGTCACATACTCAATCCCCATCGAGAATAAAAAAGACAAATTCAACTATGAGTAGTAGTTGATTGTCTCATTCATGGTAGGTTTTGAAGGCATTTCTCGTAGTTGAATAAATGTTTACTTTAGATATGTGAATATATCTCATGTCAATACATAGCCTATTTTTGGCATGGTTTCTAAAACGTCTGAATAAGAAAAACACATGAGTAGAGTGTCATGAAATCTTCAATACTATGTGATTGCATGAACATTTGTTGTGCGTTAGGAAAAACGTATGATTCTTCAGAAGAGTTTAGAGTGGATGAAAATTTTCCATTGTAATCTAATTCAAATGTAGCATATAAAATTTTGATGGGAGGCAATCCTACGACTCAATCAATCCATGTAGCAAAATATTCTATGAATTATAATCCTATGAAAACCAGAAAATATTTGAACCAAAGGACTTCAATTCCTTGATTTGGCCACGTGCTTTCATTGTGCCACCGTGACTTGAGAGCATGATATAAGTTTTTTACAACGTGAAGAGAACCGAATCACCGTGGCACCTAAACCGAGAAGCATAGCCAATAGCACTTTTAGATTTACCCTTGGTGTGTGTTCCTAACATTTTACTTCCCTGCTTCAAGCACAACAATTTTGAGGGAGACGTTGTTTCCCCAAGGGACGGAATTCATCTTGTCACTTGATGGCGAGCTCAAGCAAACCATGTGACCATACGAACTGATTTGGTTGCAATAAAGAGCAGTTGAAGCATTTTTAGAGCGCGGAAATTTCGTAGGAATTTCACGCAAAATGAATCAAAGGGTTGATATTCAAAAAAAAAAAATGAATCAAAGGGTTTGAAGCAAGCTTAGGTTTTCCTTTTGAAAAGAACCATGAAAAATTGGTACCTACTAAATCTATCATGTTACTATTTTTCAACTCCAAATTTCATTCACAAACCGAGAAAAAAAATGAATATTGTCTAAACTTTTCACAACAAAATCTAATTTGGCATTTCCTATTCCTATCTGAATTTAACTCTGTAATGTTTCTTACTTTGCAGACAGAATTGTAACACGACCAAAAGTGCCAAATAGCAACATTTTCGCATTTGATAATTTGGTAAATTAAAAGAGAATATATATTGAGTACTATCATGACTTGGGATGCTACCGTGCAACAATGCTAACAAGTCATGGTAACTCAACCAAAAAATCAAAATCAAAATTAATTGAGCGAACTGGTACAAATACGTCAACACCGTCACAAAGTATGAACTCCAAGCATGATCTAGCAAAAAGAGTAAAAGTAGTGAATTTGTACAAATTACTTCTTAAATATTACTCCCTCTGTAAAGAAATATAAGAGCGTCTAGATCACTATCTAAACGCTCTTATATTTCTTTACAGAGGGAGTGCCAAATTTTAGCTCCAAACTCAATTAACACACCATGAGCAGGAAAAACAAATTCACCCGTGAATAGTAGATGATAATTCTATCTGTGGTAGGTTTTGAAGGTATTTTTCGCGTTTGAATTTATGTTTTCTTTAGATCTGTTAACATATCTTGTGTCAATACACCCAGCATCTTGATTTGCCTTACAAATCGGCACTCCAGAAAAACAAAAATATAAGCTGAGAGGCATAGCCGATGGGCCCTTTTAGATACACCCTTGGAGTGTGTGTGTCTATCATTCTACTTTCCTGGTTCCAGTGCAGCAGTTTTAAGCGAGACGCTGTCTCCCCAAGGATGATATCCATCTTGCCACTTGATGGCGAGCTCAAGCAAATCATGTGGCGCTACAAATTGTTTTTGTTGCAACAAAGAACAGTTTGAGCGTCTTACAACAGACAAATTTCATAAGAATTTCAAGGGTTTGAAGGGAAACACGGGCGTAATAGATAGGAGTGAGCACCGCTCGGCATGAGCGTTTAGCTATCTTTTTTTACGGTCGTGTTTAGCTATCTCAAAAACAATCAACAACCGAGATAGGAGTGAGCTTACTTTAATTTTGCTTGCTTGTGCCGAATTAAAGGAGTAGCCAGACCAGAGTACATCAGGTTTCCTGGAATAATAGTAGGTGCATACAGTCATACAGTATGCCTAGCTGGTGGCCTAGGGCTGTCTTCAATGATTGATGCGCATATCACGGCTAAATAGCGCAAGCTGGGAACCAGCTGATTAAGGATGACCACGAGGCCCCCTCAAATAATAGTCTAGGATCCTGCTTACTATATATCATTGGATGCTGACAAAATTGACAAGACATCGGCCATGCGCAAGTGAACCCCAAGTGTTGTACGTACCACTATATATATTTGTGTTAGCTAACTGTCCAAATTCCGGCTCGTAAAGTCACTACCAGCAGCTACTATGTCTAATCCTTCCCGCCAAAAATGTGGAGGCAATTATACTGGCCAAGCAGGAGCCACTGATTGATTAGGAACGTACGTTAGGTCATTATCGAAGCCGGTTAAACAAAGATGCTTGTCGTACGTATGGGATTAGCGGTGATGGAGAGAGTGTACCGGCGTTTCGTTGTTTAATCACTCGCTCATGATCTGGTTGGCAGGCGGCAACAAATACACTCTACGTGTGTACTCATGCCTGCCATAATAACGCCAATTAATGCATCTGCAGAATGTTTCGGCTTTGTCTAATCTAATCTAATAACGAGGGAAAAGGAGGCCAGGCACGTAGTACGGTGGCTTTCTTATTCGACGAGTCGTACCGTGGCTTTGCTCGGTGGTTATGGTCGTTAAGCACTCGATTTAGCTCCGTGTTGCTGATGAGGATGGCTTCGATTAAGGCCGCGGGCAAGATGAGGTTTGGGTGCGTTCTTGCCTGGGAGAGATGAACACCCACACATGCATGAACAGGTTTGTACCGGCGGTGCTTAAATGATGTGATGAATGGGTCGTCAAGGACGGTGTCTCGCGCCGAGAGACCGTCCAGTTAATGAGCAGACAGAGTTAATAGTATCCCAGCCGTACGTTTACTTCATTTCTTGGAGCCGGCTTGTTGCATGTGCATGGCTTTCATCTCATCTTTCAAAAAGTGGAGTGTGGTCGTACTGCAACTTGTTTGCTGCGTGGATTACATTTGCAAGTTGCCAGGATGGAGTTAAGCTGTTTTGGTCGGTTTGCACGCATGCTGCCGGCCCTAGCTAAGATTACCTGCCATGCATGGCATGCAAACATGCCACAGGGCGGCAGCTGATCTGTGTGATTGTGAGAGATGGTCCATGCAAGACCGGAAACCCCCAAGGCAACCAAAAACCAAACAAATCAAACCTTGCCTCGTTGCACGTTTGGACAACGACGATCCATGGACCAGCAACTCTCGTGCTAGTCCACACGGCTTGTCACACTGTCATCTTTAGATGTAACGGCCCCGTGAGCCAACAACCGGCACTCGTGGCGGGTCACTCCTTGTTTAACACAAAGAGCTAAGGTTACGCCAACAAGTAGTGGTTCTAGGACTGGTGCAGTAGTTCACAGACCAGACTTTGGTCCCACTTCATAGATGAAACACCACAACTTACACCATAGTTGTAGTTCACATATGAGTTTTTATCCTAGTCGTTAACCATCATGGCGGTTGCATCCTTGATTTAGGATTGCTATTTGCCGGGTCACAAGCGTCCGGTGATGATGATGGCGCTTATAGGCAGTGACAATGAGAAGCGCTCCTAATCGGCGTGTTTTCAGTTGAGGTTTGTTTGGGTTGCGGGCATGTGTTTTTATATTAGCATATTATAATCTCGATCTTCATCTGAATTTTGTCAAATTTACTATACAACATCAACCTCCCTGATGAATGAAACGATTCAGCTGGTTTGGAAGATTTTTGCACCTCCAAAAGCTTAAGTTCTTTGGCTTGGTTGGCCATCCAAGATAGAATTTGGACCGCCGATAGGCTTGCCAAATGAGGGTGGCCAAATTATAGTCTTTGTCCACTTTGCATAAGGGTGCACGAAAGTGGACCACATCTCTTCTACAAATGCCGCCATACCACAAGGGTCTGCCTTGAGCGCATGGACACTTCTTCGTGGCATTTGGAAGGCTCCGTCAAGGCTCAAGGCATGGGGGCAAATAGAACAGGAGCCGACACGCCCTATAGAAAAGCTATGGCCTCGCTCACAATTCTTGTCACATGAACCTTTTGGAATGAAAGGAATGCCCGAGCGTTCCGCCACAAGAGTGCTCCGTCGCCAATATTGCTTAACTCTATCATTAGTGAGGCAAACCTTTGGTCGCCGCCTGAGCAAAGAAACTAGGGTCAATTATTTTGCAAAAATAACCGCCATGCCGTGTAAGGGGTTCGTTTGTAACAAACTCTTCTCTCCGCTTAATTGATAGATGAAGCAGATATTTTGCCTCCGTTTCGAAAAGAAAAATTAATGAAACGAGGCAAATCTATCTATATTTCGAAAGAATAATTAAAGCAGGGAAAATCAAATAAACGTAGTTACATTGCTGATTGGCATGCACACTAGCTCTCCAGTAGCCCGTACTATATAGTCGACCAAAATGTCCATCACCCTAATTCCCTAAACAACTCCAATCTCGCCAAATTAATTATGCAGAAACGAAGGGGAGATACCGAACTAACCACGCCCGAATTGGATTCCAGCAATCACTAAACTGAACAAGCGTACGTAGACTCTAGTACAAGTCGCTGTCCCTTTGACAGCAACCTGACTAAATTAGGCGTGCATGTCTCCATCGGTTGTCTCTTCTGCCAAATCCATCTAAAATCTCCCCAACCAATTAGCTCTTTTGCTAAGAATACTTAACGATCCTGATTAGGTGCTGCCAAACAGGAGCATCATTGAGGTAATTGGTACGTTGCAACTGCGTGGTACTAGGAGAGTTGTCGCTATCGATCGAGCTAACAAAAAATTAGTATCGCTAACAGCGACAGGTTCCCAGTGGGCCCGACCATCGGCTCTAACATGCTCATTCTCTTGTTCCCAAAATAAGCACAAAAGCAGGAATCGGAATCGGGCATCTGCATGTATCGACCGTTGGATTTGTTTGAACCGCCCGTTAGGACTTTGGGTCGATATGTATGTCACGGAGGAGACAGAAGGATCGTTGCGCGCCTGAATGAGGTTCCACGGAATAAAATCCAGCAAAAAATCACCATCAATTTTCAGCTTGTTTGGACTCCGTTTGATATTTCATTTTTGCAAAACTCAAAAACAAAAAAAATAAAAACTGGCACTAGGCTCTAGGTTAATAGGTTAGTCCAAATATAATATAATATAGTATATAAATACATATAAAAATGCAAAACAAATAATATAATAGCATGCAACAACAAAAAATTATAGATACGTTAAAAACGTATCAAGCATCCCAAGCTTAATTCCTGCTCGCCCTCGAGTAGGTAAATGATAAAAACAGAATTTTTGATGTGGAATGCTACCTAACATATTTATCAATCACTATAAAAAAAATACAGTTTCGTGATGATACGTGTTTGTCATAGTAGGTCACGTTTTTGTCATGCATGTACATCCATGACGATTTTATGATAGAATCAAGATAGTCATACCTGTGCTGTCGTAGAAGTGTTCCATTACATTACCAAAATTATTATCATGGAAGTGTCCACTTCCATGACGATAAATCGCACGTCATAGAAGTGTTTTCGTTAAGGGTGACCGACATGTGGCATCCACCGTAACGGGTCGCCGTTAAGATATCGGGTTCCGGTTTGGATCCGATAACCCGTTAACAGCCCGGACCAATGGGGATTTTCCACTTGTAAACTTCTCAATGGCCAGAGGAACCACGTGCCGGCTCACCGTTGGGACAGATGTCACCCACTCATTGGACCGAAGGCACCTATGGTACGTCGACACGTGGCACGACCCAACAGAGGTCCATTCCAGTGAAAAGGCCGGCCGGTTTGACTTGGTCAAAAGGTAGTGGGCCGGCCCACGGAAATCTTTTTAACGGCCTGTTCGCATATAGCCCATTTACAACCCGCTAAGTCACGACCTGTTACGACCTATCCGCATGAGGCCTAGTAGCGTCATCTGGGCCGAACAATATGATTCCAGCCCGTTGTAACTTCTGGCCCATGTATGACCCATGACGTCTTTCGGCCCATATGAGGCCCTTTTTAACTTTTGGCCCATTAACGACCCGTGGTGAAACTGGCCCGTAATGAACAGTGTATCGCTTTATACCCATTAACGGCCCATTATTCCATTGGGCCGTTTCCAGCCCGTGTTACCTTTCAGCCTTCTCACGACCCATTTATTCTTGGACTCATTTCCAGCATTCGGTTACTTACGGCCCGTTATTGGCCTTTTCTGCTTGTGGGCCAAATTCAACCCGTGGTTACAGTCGGCCCGTTTGTGGTCCGTTAATCCGTTGGGCCGTTTTCATAGCGTCATCAAATACGGCCGATTAACGACAACACGTTATGGTCAGCTAATGAACGGATGATTCCAACTCTAGCCCGTTCATGGCCCATAATGCGGTCCGTTATTGGCCCATGTTTGGCCAATCGATCATACAACCCGTAAGGCCCATTGATGCCACGCCCGGTAGAAGGCCCATGGTCACTACAGTAAATTTGTAGCCCATGGTTATTGTGGCCTAGTTTTAAAAAATAGGTTATTGCGGCCACTAGCAAACCGCGGAAAAAGAACTGCACTGACTGCAAGCAAACAAATAAACAAGACAACAAGGAAATAAATAAAGCAAGCAACTTATGCCAGACTATCACGGCTATTACACATATTACATCCACTGGGCATCAAAGTTCGCCACCAGTGCAAATGTAGGGAACAAAGCAGCACATCACATACACTAGTTGTCAAAGTCGGCGACCAGTGCAAATAAACACCGCAACAAAACAAGTCCAAAACTAAAACCACTTCAGAAGAGCTCAAGAAACAATGGGGATGCTAATTTTTCTATGTCTACTACTTGTTGCAACGATCATGATTGGGGTGATTCTTCTTATGATCTTGAATTCTTTTTAAGCCCCATGATGAATATGAGATTGATAATAATGTTTGCAATAAATTAAAAATGGGTTTGGAAGAGTGTCAACTTTAGATCCCACATATTTGCAGAATTTTCAATCTTATGAATTTTTTGATAAAAGTGGGTTTGGAGAGGTCATGACTTTAGTTAATACTAATCCCACTATTTTGGAAGAGTGTCAACTTCACATGCATGTGGATCGTGTTGAGAATATGTTATGTGATAGCTAAATTGTTGAATTTGCTTATGATCCTACATGTACTTATTATGAGAGGGGGAAATATGGTTGTAGAAATTTTCATGTTACTAAATTACCTCTCTTCATGTTGAGATTGCTTTCGTCTCTTTCTTCTTCCTTGCATATGCTAGTTTTTGCTTGCCTTGATAATTTGTTTGCTTATAAAATTCCTATGCATAGGAAGTATGTTAGACTTAGATGTGTTTGTCACGTGTTTTATGATGCTCTCTTTGTGCTTCAGTTCTTCTCTTTTATGTGAGCATCATTTAAATTATCAATGCCTAGCTAAAAGGGCGTTAAACAATAGCGCTTATTGGGAGGCAACCCAATTTTATTTTATTTTATTTGCTTTTTTTTCCTGTTTTGCAATAAATAATTCATCTAGATTCTTGTTAGATGTGGTTTTCTGTTTTAATTTGTGTTTGTGCCGAGTAAGACCTTTGGGATGGTTTACGGTGATAGTTGTTTTAATCTTGCTGAGAAACAGAAACTTTTGCGCCCAAGGAAATAATTTTCTTAATTCACAGAAGCACACTTTTGATCTGATTAGTTTTGACCTATATTGGTACACAAATTTCCCAGCTTTTCCTAATTTTTCAGAATTTTTGGAGTTACATAAGTATTCGAGAGTTACAAATTGCTACAAACTGTTTTGTTTTTGGCAGATTCTGTTTTCTATGTGTTGTTTGCTTATTTTGATGAATCTATGGGTATTATCGGGGGGTATGAACCATGGAAAAGTTGGAATACAGTAGATATTACACCAATATAAATAAAGAATGAGTTCACAACAGTACCATAAAGTGGTGATTTATTTTCTTATACTAACGGAGCTTATGAGATTTTCTGTTGAGTTTTGTGTCGTGAAGTTTTCAAGTTTTGGGTAAGGATTTGATGGATTATGGAATAAGGAGTGGCAAGAGACTAAGCTTGGGGTTGCCCAAGGCACCCCAAGGTAATATTCAAGGACAACCAAGAGCCTAGGCTTGGGGATACCCCGGAAGGCATCCCTTCTTTCGTCTTCGTCTATCGGTAACTTTACTTGAGGATATTTTTATTCACCACATGATATGGTTGCTTTTTAATTTTCCACAATAATCCTTGTTGTATGCACCTTTTGAGAGGGACACACATGAATCGTTATTTATTAGAATACTCTATGTGTTTCACTTATATCTTTTGAGCTAGGCAATTTTGTTGTAGTGCTTCAATTATATCTTTTTAGAGCACATCGGTGGTTTTATTTTATAGAAAATGATGAACTCTCATGCTTCACTTATATTATTTTGAGAGTCTATAAACAGCAGGGTAATTTTCTTTGGTTAAAAATTTAGTCCTAATATGATAGGCATCCAAGAGGGATATAATAAAAACTTTCATATAAAGCGCATGGAATACTATGAGAAGTTTGATTCCTTATGATTGTTTTGAGATATGAAGATAATGATATTAGAGTCATGCTAGTGGAGTAATTTTGAATATGAGAAATACATGTGTTGAGGTTTGTGATTCCCGTAGCATGCACGTATGGTGAACCATTATGTAATGAAGTTAGAGCATGAGGTACTTTTTGATCGTCATCCTTTGTGTGGAGGTCGGGATCGCGCGATGGTTAAGTCCTACCAACCCTTCCCCTAGGAGCATGCGCGTAGTGCTTGGTTTAGATGACTAATAGATTTTTGCAACAAGTATATGAGTTCTTTATGAGTAATATTGAGTCCATGGATTATACGCACTCTCACCCTTCCACCATTGCTAACCTCTCTTGTGCCGCACAACTTTCGCCGGTACCATACACCCTCCATACACCTTCCTCAAAACAGCCACCATACCTACCTATTATGGCATCTCCGTAGCCATTCCGAGATATATTGCCATGCAACTTTCCACTGTTCCATTTATTATGACACGCTTCATCGTTGTCATATTGCTTTGCATGATCATGTAGTTGACATCGTATCTAGGGCAGAGCCACCTTTCATAATTCTTCCGTACATGTCACTCTTGATTCATTGCACATCCCAGTACACCGCCGAAGGCATTCACATAGAGTCATTTTGTTCTAAGTATTGAGTTGTAATTTTTGAGTTGTAAGTAAATAGAAGTGTGATGATCATCATTATTAGAACACTGTCCCATGTGAGAAATAAAAAAAGGCCAAAGAAGCCAAATAAAAAAAGAAGCCAAAGAAAAAAAGAAAAGAAATGAGAGAAAAAGAGAGAAGGGGAAATGTTACTACCCTTTTCCCACACTTGTGCTTCAAAGTAGCACCATGATATTCATGATACAGAGTCTCCTATTCTGTCACTTTCATATACTAGTGGGAATTTTTCATTATAGAACTTGGCTTGTATATTCCAACGATGGGCTTTCTCAAATCGCCCTAGGTCTTCATGAGCAAGCAAGTTGGATGCACACCCACTTAGTTTTTCTTTTTGAGCTTCCATAAACTTATAGCTCTAGTGCATCCGTTGCATGGCAATCCGTACTCACTCACATTGATATCTATTGATGGGCATCTCCATAGCCCATTGATATGCCTAGTTGATGTGAGACTATCTACCTCTTTTTGTCTTCTCCACAACCACCATATTCTATTCCACCTATAGTGCTATGTCCATGGTTCATGCTCGTGTAAAAGTTGAAAAACTTTGAGAATACTGAAGTATGAAACAATTGCTTGGCAGAAGCTGGGGTTGTGCATGATTTGAATATTTTGTGTGATGAATATGGAGCATAGCCAGACTATATGATTTTGTAGGGATAAGATTTCTTTGGCCATGTTATTTTGAGAAGACATAATTGCCTTGTTAGTATGCTGTGACAGCCTGATTTTTGGCCCATTCTTTTTCTTTTGTTTTTCCGAGGTTTTTGCCTGAGTTTTCTTTTTCCGTGGCTTTGTGGTTTGGAAACTGAAGAAGATGCCCTCTTCTTTGCTTCCAGAGTGGCTTGTCATTCCCAAATCCTTCCCTAGGCCCTGTCATTTTCATCCTAGCCCAAATCCCAATATTCTTTTTACTGGGAATATTCCTTTTCTTTTAAAGGAATAACTCAAATTGCCCTAGGTTGTGAATCAACCTATATTTCCCTCACTCCTAAAATTCCCAAATAATTCTCATAAATTGTTTGGGTCATATCTTGATCAAATATGGCAAAACGTTTCATTGCCATGTTCAAAAATAATTCCCCAATGTACCTTTTTCTATTCTGCCCTGAATGGCACTTTGTGAAGGAAGTGTCATTTATATTTTTCCTAGTAGCTCCCAACCATTTTGGGCAAGTTTATATGTCCAAATAATTGCCTCATGCACAAGTTCAAATTTATTTGCCTAGCCAATATTCCTCAGTGATTTTTCAAAGTTTCTGTCTAACAGAAGGCTTTGTGAAGGAAGTACTAGCTAGGAGTATCAAAATGAGTTGAACTTTTGCACACTCCTTAATGTAATCATATTAATCCCCTCCACCTATTTTCAGCTCCATCCAATCATCTATGTGAGAACAGGAGCAAATCTTTGTTTCTGGCAATATTTTCAGGTTGTGAAGCAAGTATATTTTATATTGCATCACAAATCCTGATAAACTACCAGATCATTCTTATACCCATAAAATATCTCCCCACCCATTTTGGCATCATTTAATTGATCCATTTGACCACCATAATTATTCCAAATTTCTGGTCAGCAGAGATGTTTGTGAAGCAAGTACCATTTTGGCTTTGCCAAATGGTATGATACTTGGTGAGCATCTTCATATGAACAAATGACTAAGCTTTGCCCAATTTGAGCTCAAGTTAACACTCCATGTTAGTGCACCATCATGATCTAGTTTCTGGACCATTTTGGTCAATTGTGAAGCAACTGCAATAAATCTTGGTCCATTTCTTCCCAAACTCTCCAGAACTGTAGTCCTTCCTAGCCTAAACACCCCAGACATAACACTTGACGCCTAGCATCTCCCTGTTGAGCACATTGAGCTGGTAAAGTTTACTGCAGTAAACTTCAGAGCTCACTAACCTTTTAACCGTAGCCGTTTTCACCAAACTACCACCTCAGTTGAAACCACCTTTCGAAGGACTTACCACTAGACAACATTTGCCAGCCATTTGGCTCCTCTTGATACCAGTGCACGTGGTGACCACGACAATGGCGTGCCTGTGCACGTGCTCTGTGTGCAATGGCCGCGTCCAGTGGCTGTTTGTGCTGGACCCCCTCGCCCTCTCACTGTCTTCGCACTCGTGAGCATGTCCCTTGGCTTCCTCTCATCGTCGCCGTTCCCCTGGACTCTCCCCCTCCGTCCTCTTCCTCATCGACGCTCGCCGCCGAACGCCCATGAGAGCACAGTGGCGTTTTGGCTCGGTTCGTCGCCGTCGTCTTCCTCCCTGCGTCCCTTGACCTCTTCTACCCTGTGAGCTCCTCCCTGTGCGTCGCCATTGCCTTCCCCCGAGCACACGCGTCCGCGGCGCCGTCCACGCGCCCGTGGCGGTGCCAGCTCGGCCACCTCGCCCCGCGACTATAAATAGCCATCCCCCGAGCCTCCCGAGCTCACCTCTGGCCTCACCTCTCTCCCAGCTCCCTCCCCGTCAACTCGCTTGAGCTCCAAGAGCTCCTGAGCCCACCCTTGCCGCCATGGCCGCCGCCTCTGCCCCTCTTTGATTCGGGCAAGCCGAGCCCTTCCCCTCCGTTCTGCGCCCACCAGTAGCCTCCCCGAAGTCCAGCTCCTCGCCCCAACTTCTTTCCCCTTGCCGGAGTGCCCCGCAGCCCCGTAGCCAAATCCCACCCGAAGCCATCTCTGCCGGAGTTCGCTCCCTCGTCGCTTCGGTCCTCCTCGGCGTCCGTGCCCAGGCGGGATGGATGCGACGCCTCTCCCCGATCTCTCCGGTCCTCCTCTGCCTCGCGGGCAGGCGCGAGGTGGACGACGACCTCGGGCCAGGTGAGCCCCATCTCCACGCAGCCCCACCCGTCGGCAAGCGGGCGTTGACCCGGGCTGCTCACGTGGATAAGTGACGGGCCCGATAGCCCGTGGGACCCGCCCGTCAGCCTCCCAGCCGCCGGCCCCGCGTTGACCCAAGTACGCTGACGTGGATAAGTGGAGACGTAATCCACTGATTACGTCTTTGCTTCCGAAAGCATATTTCTAAAAACCCGTTTCTGCCTTATCCACTCAGGGGCTTGGTTGTGATGTTATTTTTGCAGAAAAGTCCCTGAACTTCAACCCTCTATAACTTTTCAACCGTAACTCCAAATGAGGTGATTCCAAAGCCCACTTCTTTGTTTCGTCGAGCCCGTTCTGTTGGTCATGCTTTCACTATGGTTTGGCACTGTGAAAATGACCATTATGCCCTTGCCCTTATTCAGCCCTCTCCGAGAGAGAACGTTTTCTGGCGATTCGTTCCGCGAGTTTCTCGCACTTTCTCCCGGTGCCTTCTTCCACCCCAGGCAAGCCACGATACCCACTTGCATGATAGTCATGCAGTAGCCATGGTTTTCAACTTGAATCTTTATTAAATGTTTGCTTGTTGAAAAGATGGTTATCGTTGTTCCGGTAATGTTTAGATTTGCATGTTCACTTTTGTGCTATGTTGTCTTGTACTCTGTTATCATGTTCTACCTACTAGTATTACCTTTCATATGTTTATGATTGCTAGTGGTACATGTTGATGTTGGTGATGGTCATGCTAGTCAGTATGCCATGTTCAGTGGATATGATTTATTGTTGATATGGTGGATAGTTATGTGATACCCTCATGATTATGTCGATCTCATGTTCATGTATTTTATCATGGCTCAGCATATTTGCATTCAAGTTAACCGGATTAAATTGAACTTGAACAACTGTTGGCTGAGTCATGGTGCCACTGAAACGATGCTGACCAGTGCAACCACGCTTACCGGTATGGGTCGGTCCTAACTGGGTCTATTGTTGTGCCTCTCGCCGGTGCCTCCAATGAGGGAAGGTTATGCACGGGCGCTACCCTGATCAGGTAGGACGGCATAAGCCTTGTGTGCCCGTAGTTGGTTTTGAGCTCATGTCCCTGTGGGGGACGGTTTATGTTTTGGGCCACGACGGTGGTTTGAGGTGTCTTGAGGTAGACACGGGGCCACCCATGACTTAGCCCAGTGGGGAGTGAGTCGGAGTGGCCGGGAGAGTGTCATGGTAGTAGGACGGTTTTGTCGGAACGCCGTTGGTCCACCTGAATGGGAGTGCGAGGCCATGGGTTCTGTAGTGTGGGTACAGTGTACTAACCTCTAGAGAGTGTATATTAAATCTATCGATAGCCGCGCCTGCGGAAAAGGGCCCAGTTCAAAAGTAGGGTACACCATGAGTCAACAGTAATAAGAATAACTTGATTAATGACAACTCGTGGTTGTGATCGCCGTAAGGATCACGGGCCATTTATTGGTCGGGTTGTGATCGCCGTAAGGATCACATGACATTTAGTGGTTGGGTTGTGATCGCCGTAAGGATCACGAGCCATTTATTGATCGGGTTGTTATCGCCGTAGGGATCATGGTTTGGGACCAAGTGTTGATCGTGGTTGTGATCGCCATAAGGATCACGGTGGGATCGAGGATACCGAGTCATTGTATATTCGTGATGTTGTGCAAGAATCGTGGGTAAAGATCAAGCTCCTTATGGTCATTTAATGATTACTACGGTATTGTTTATACCAAGCTTGATTTGATCCTGAGATGATCGTGTGATGTTCGAGGTTGGTAAGTGATGCATGTGTTGGTTACGAAGTAACCCGAGCAGAACAAGTGGTGCATATAGTGTCATCATGTTGCATGCTAGTATTGTCAGATTAATATGTTCATGTTGTGTTAGCTGTATCATGTTCATGTTATATTGTTCTGATGATATCATGATAATTTCTGCTTAACCTGTAATTGCCATGCTGTTGTTTGTCTTGAATGCTTCTGGTTATTTTGAGCTTGCAAGTACATTCAATGTACTGACCTGGCGTGTCATGCCAGTTTGCAGGTCATGCCGGATTTGATTGCTTGCTTGCCGTGGTTTTCGTTCGTGCGAGCTAGGATAAGCATTCTAGACAGAGTCCCTTCGGAGTGGAGTCCACCACCGTCGTCGTTGTTCCGCTGCTAGAGTTATTCCACTGCTTCGAGTTGTTCTGCTGCTTGCATAGAGCAATTGAGGATGGCGTAGTGTCGCCGTGCCGATGTAATCATTGTACCCAAATAGATTGTAATAAAGAGCTGGTTTGTTCTATGCTAAGTAGTGCCATATTCCAGAAGACTTCATCTCGATCTCTGGGCTGGAATACGGGGCATTCCGGTTTTCTCTGAGCCGGGGTGCCACATATGCTTGAAGTATTATTGTTTTTATGTCAATATTAAACTTTTGTTTTCAATCTTATGGATCTAAACATTCATGCCGCAATAA
This sequence comes from Triticum timopheevii, assembly GCA_963921465.1. Taxonomy (NCBI): domain Eukaryota; kingdom Viridiplantae; phylum Streptophyta; class Magnoliopsida; order Poales; family Poaceae; genus Triticum; species Triticum timopheevii. The sequence continues at coordinate 78,427,323 of OY997264.1, read as the reverse complement.
AGAAAATTATATGGATAAATATTTTAAGTACCATTCCACATAAAAAATTCGGGTTTTATCATTTACCTACTCGAGGACGAGCAGGAATAACCCTTTGGGATGCTTGATACGTCTCCAACGTATCTATAATTTTGATTGTTCCATGCAATTATATTATCTGTTTTTGATGTTTTATATGCATTAATATGTTATTTTATATTATTTCTGGAACTAACCTATTAACCTAGAGCCCAGTGCCAGTTCTTGTTTTTCCCCTGTTTTTGAGTTTCGCAGAAAAGGAATACTAAACGGAGTCCAAACGGAATGAAACCTTTGCAATGATTTTTCTTGGACCAGAAGACAACCAGGAGACTTGGAGATGAACTCGGAGGAGCCACAAGGCGGCCAAAAGGATGGAGGGCGCACCCAGGGGGTAGGGCGCGCCCCCACCCACTACAAAAAAATACACTTACATGATGATACATGTTTGTCACAGTAGGTCACGTTTTCCGTCATGCATGTACATCCATGACGATTTTATGACAGAATCAAGATAGTCATACCTATGTTGTCGTAGAATTATTCCGTGACATTCCAAAATTATCATCACGGAAGTGTCCACTTCCATAAAGATAAAAGCCGCGTCATGGAAGTGCTTTCGTCAAGGGTGACCGACACGTGGCATCCACCATAACGGCTCGCCGTTAAGCTACTGGGTCCGCTTTTGGATCCGATAATCCGCTAACAGCCACGACCAATGCCACGTTTTCACGTGTAAAATTCTCATTGGCCGACGGAACCACGTGTCAGCTCCGCGTTGGCACAGGTGTCACTCATCCAATGGTCGAGATGTGCCTATGATATGTTGACACGTGGACGGGCCCAAAAGTGGCTCATAAAGTTTAAATGGGCCGGCCTAACTAATGGCCCACAAGATTTAGCGGACCATAATGGGATGGCCCAGCTAAAGGCCCACAAGATTTTGCAGACCATAGTGGGCCGACCTAGCTAAAGGCCCAACATTCTCAGTTAAGGCCCGTACGACTAGTGTCAAATCGGCCCGTCAACGGCCCGTCCTAAACTTGTCATCATCGCGGCCCATGGTCACTTTTGGACCGTTAATAGTCTGCTAAGTATTTGGGCCGAATTATGGCCCGGTGTATTTCCGGCCTGTTAAAGGTCCTTCTTCATTTGGCCCCATTTATAGGCCATTGAAACTTTCGGCCCATAAACGACAGTGAAGGATTTGGGTCATATTCGGCCATGGATTTGGGCCACTTTCAGCCTGTTGTGATTTTCGTCCTGTTAATGTCGGACGAAATCCATGGGCCATATGTGGCCCAACATCACATCTGGCCTATTAACGTCCCATATAAAAATGACACTAATCAAGATCGACCGAACTTTTGGCCTGTTAAAGGCCCATGTAGTAGGTCGGCACATTTACGGCCCGTCGGAATTTCGGCCTGTGAATGATCCGCGCCACCATTTCGGCCTGCTAAGACTAGTGGGTTATTTGGCACAATCAGGGCCCAATCTCACTTTCGGCCTATTAAAGGCCCATGTTTTTTATGGGCTTGAGATTTTACAGCTGTAAACGGACTATTGTTACTGAGGGCCCAAATTATGTTTAGGCCTGTTAAAGGCCCACTATGGGCACAGGCCTACCAGAAAAATATGAAAGCTTATGCTGATTTAGGCCCAGATATTTTTAGTGGGCTACATGCAAATTTCGGCCCATAATCGTTTTTAGACCAATTGGAATGGGCCCGACGAATGTTGGCATGTTGGGCTCCTACGAAGCTTTCGGCCGAATACATTACTAAGATAAACCTACACTACACAAAAATAGCGTCATAATTAGTGCAGCCTTTGGCAGCATCATAAATGTTGTATCACAACAAAATAAATTCCAACCATAGAACAAAAGGCCTGTTGGCATAAAGTTTACAGTCCTTGCAGATAAAAGCACCATCAGATGTATAGAAGCATAGATCATTTAACCTGAGTGCTAATGTTTCAGGCTGTAGAATCTGATGGAGCAGCACGATCTTCACCTTTTTTTCTGCCATTGCTCTTGAACAACAAAGAGAATGTCTGATAGTCTGGTTTCAAAACCATTCATATCTTGACGATATTTGTCAACCACTATTCTTGTTTCCGAAACGACGTCCACTAGGGATTGGACTTGTGTCTGGAGCACAAATATATCACTATCCGGAAGATTTTGTTTAGTAGGCGATTTGGACGAGGTTACCTTGACAACCAACCAAAAATTACGCAAGAAGGTGCTTTTTGCACTGTTAGTGGAGAGACTGATGCACTGCAGCGAGAGGTGACATTGTGACTGTGGTAGCCTTGTCACCTTCAGGTGGTTGTGGCTGTTCAATCATTTGTTCCATAGCTTGCTGAAAGTTTGAACTTGTAGATTAGTGTACCAGATAAGTTACTAATGAGACAAAAACAAACAAAGTAGGTTACACGTTTATATATAACTTATTTTGGTGAACTACTGTAATATATTCGCATGTATTGTAGTGCCAACTACATAATAAAATCACTTTCAGAACATATGTCCATGTAGCATGCCTACTATATTGTCTATTTCCTCACATTCGTTGACATCTAAGGATAAAGAGACATGGTTTAAAGTAGGATGAACATACTATGACATCATTCATATCATGGGCAAATAGATATAAAACAAACAGGCTATTTTATCATTGTTTACGCATGTGAACATCACAACTAGATTACAGATCAAGACCAAAAGAATATCCTTCATCTCTTTTAAACCATGTAAGGTGAAATGATACGTTAAGACAACTGTGTATAAAAGTGAACAGAGTAACTGACATTGGCTGCAAACCAAGCAGTTAAATGAACACATCACAGTACCAATCAGTTCAAAGGAAGGAGGAGTAAGGACTTACAACAACGGCTTGAACTGGTGTGCTCATGCCCTTCATCTTGCTGGTGTGGCAATCCTTGATGATTTGCACTGCATTTGGTTCAGGTTCTTTTTGGTCCGCACGGGCTTTCCTCTGTATTTGGAACAAGTCAATATAGATACGATAATTCGACAAAAAAAAAGAAGGAGCAGCTATTTACAAGAGCCTCGCAGTGTGCAATATAGCTAGGAGATCTTGTTGTCTGTTGGAATTTCACTTTAGAGCGGTTGGTCTTGTTCTTCAAACAGTTAGCCTAGAAGAAGATACACTTGTAAGGCACACACATAAATACAAGTTCAATATGTGGTCTGATCAAATACATATAGCCTACCTGGTACTTTGGATCAGACGAGTGTTTAACAAGGGTTGTCCAGTCTTCATCTGTAATATATTCCACTGGAGATGTTTGGGCGATTTCATTGTTAGCTTTGCCTTCAAAGTGAGATTTTCTAAGGTGATTGAGGGAGTCCCGGATTAGGGGGTGTCCGGATAGCCGAACTATCACCGTTGGCCGGACTCCTAGACTATGAAGATACAAGACTGAAGACTCCGTCCCGTGTCCGGACGGGACTTTCCTTGGGGTGGAAGGCAAGCTTGGCAATACGGATATGTAGATCTCCTACCATTGTAACCGACTCTGTGTAACCCTAGCCCTCTCCGATGTCTATATAAAACCGGAGAGGTATTAGTCCGTAGGACGAACAACAATCATACCATAGGCTAGCTTCTAGGGTTTAGCCTCTTTGATCTCGTGGTAGATCTACTCTTGTACTACCCATATCATCAATATTAATCAAGCAGGAGTAGGGTTTTACCTCCATCGAGAGGGCCCGAACCTGGGTAAAAACATCGTGTCCCTTGTCTCCCGTTACCATCCGCCTAGACGCACAGTTCGGGACCCCCTACCCGAGATCTGCCGGTTTTGACACCGACATTGGTGCTTTCATTGAGAGTTCCTCTGTGCCGTCGCCATCAGGAAGGATGCCTCGTCCCGTCTTTAAAGACGTCACCGTTGCTAAAGGAGCTTTGCCCATCGGCCAAACTCTCCGGCTAGGCGGTTTTCTTATGACCGCCTGCTTGGCCGCCGCGCCGACGATGACTTCTCGGGTCATCAAAAGCAATCTTCACGTCAACTCAGAACTCGCTGAGCAGCCAGATCCGATTGAGCTCTCCTCCTTAAATGAGCTCTTGGATCGCATCGCCGCCCTGGGAGTCGCTACAGACTACGATCAGATTGGGCCTAAAACCGATCTGAGAGAGATCAACTCTCCCCAGGCTACCCACCACGTTGCTGTGGTGGAGGAACAGTACAGCGATCCTTCTTCTATATTAAGGACTAGCTACGTCCGGATCCCCGACCCCTCCATGCCGGATTCCCGCGGAGGGACGGACGTCGATCAAGTCCTGAACCTAAAGTCAGGCAGCGGGCTGGATTCATTGGACAATATCCAAAACCCCAATCTTCCAAGTTCGGAAACTTTTCGGCCCTTGAGTCTTAGATTGGACGGGGTTCCGAATTTAATTCCACCCGCCCACCCAAACATAAGTGATCTATCCCAAATCTGGCAAGAGCCCGCTGAAACAGTACACCATTACTGAGCCAGATTCCTCCTGGCTATGGACAGGATAAAGGACTGCCACGAGGAAGACGCAATTTCACTTTTCTGCAATAATTGCACGGAGAAGGGAATCCTAAACGCCATAAGTCGTCGTGAAATTACACGCTTTGCCGACTTGGCGTCCATAGTACAAAAGTACTGTGCAATGGAGAGCGCCTGGAAAACCGAAACCAAATTTTGGGATAATCCGGCCCCGAATACAACCCTAGTCCAAAATAAAAGGGTGCATCATCGCTAGGCACCTGGGTTAAATACCAAAAAGCAAAACCCCCCTAAAGGGCACAGAACCGTACTGGAGGGATGGCTCAATGGACCCTGTAAAATTCATAGTACAGAGGGCGCCACTCCAACTCATAGCCTTCGAGCATGTTGGATACTATGGCAAGTGGCCAAAAGTGGCGAAGAGCTTCTAGCTCCAGAGAACCAGCCCAGCAACACCAGTACGGTATTAACAGTCTTCGAGACTTTAGCATCAAATAATATGCGGAAACGAACACTCCGCAGCCTTGCCGAAGTCTACCAAGTAGCAACAATAAACCCATGGAGTGACACGGCTATTACCTTTAATGCCAGTGACGAACCTAAATTCCGAACAGCCCGAGCACCAGCCGCATTGGTCCTCAGTCCAATAGTGGACGATTTTCGCCTTACTAAGGTACTCATGGACGGCGGCAGTGGATTAAACCTCATTTACAAGGAAACCCTTCGAAAAATGGAAATAGACTGGAGTCGCATGGAGCGAAGCAGCACAACCTTTAGAGGAATAATCCCTAGTTGGGAAGCATGCTGCACAGGAAAAATCATACTGGATGTGGTGTTCGGCTTGCCGGACAATTACAGGTCCGAGGAGGTCACGTTCCAAGTGGTCCCGTTCAGCAGCGGATATCACGCTTTATTAGGGCGAGAGGCATTCACAATTTTTCAAGCTATACCCCATTACGGGGACATGAAGCTCAAAATGCCCGGGCCCAACGGAATCATCACTCTTGCCAGGGATCCGGACATAGCACTCTGCACCGAAAATAAGACAGCTGCACTAGCCCTCGAGGCACTATCCGAAGCCCTAGCGGCCGAGTAACTCACTACGCTGCGCTCCACGATGAACAGGGACGATGTGATACTCGATAAGAGATCCAAGTCCACCTGTTTTAAGCCAGCGGACAAATAGTCAAATTCCAAGTCCATCCAACGGACCCTACAAAGATGGCCTCCATTGGGGCACAGTTAAACCCTGATGTAGACGCCGCACTACGAGAGTTCCTACGGGAAAATTGGGACATTTTTGCCTGGCACCCTTCAGACATGCCAGGAATCCCACGCCGGCTGGCCAAGCACAGCCTAAATATCCTAAAAGGATCAAGCCAGTCAAATAGGCTCTTCGGCGATTTTCCGAACCCAAGAGACAGGTAATGGGAGAGGTGCTAGCCAAACTATTGGAAGCCGGATTCATCAGAGATATAAAACATCCGGACTGGCTAGCAAACCTTGTGATGGTACCAAAGAAGGATAAATCCTGGCGCCTATGTGTCGACTTCAAGGACCTTAACAAGGCTTGCCCAAAGGACCCCTTCCCCCTCCCCCGCATCGATCAAATCATCGACGCTACCGCAGGTTACAATTCATTGTGCTTCCTCGAAGCATACTCCGGCTACCACCAAATTAAGATGGCAGAGCCAGACCAAGCCGCAACGGCATTCATCACTCCATACGGCCCATTCTGCTTCAACACAATGCCCTTCGGGCTCAAAAATGCCGGCGCAACATATCAGCGCATGATTCAGACATGTCTGGCAAACCAGATCGGCAAAACAGTGGAGGCATATGTAGATGATGTGGTCGTCAAATCCAAGCATGTCAAAACTCTAGTAGATGACTTGAGGCTCACATTCGACAATCTCCGAGCATATGACATTAAGATGAACCCAGAAAAATGCGTCTTCGGCGTATGAGGGAGTCCTGGACTAGGGGGTGTCCGGACAGCCGGACTATCATCGTCCGCCGGACTCCAAGACTACGAAGATACAAGATTGAAGACTCCGTCCCGTGTCCGGATGGGACTTTCCTTGGCGTGGAAGGCAAGCTTGGCGATACGGATATGTAGATCTCCTACAATTGTAACCGACTCTGTGTAACCCTAGCCCTCTCCGGTGTCTATATAAACTAGAGGGTTTTAGTCTGTAGGACACAACAACCATTACAACAATCATACCATAGGCTAGCTTCTAGGGTTTAGCCTCCTCGATCTCATGGTAGATCCACTCTTGTAATACACATCATCAATATTAATCAAGCAGGACGTAGGGTTTTACCTCCATCAAGAGGGCCCGAACCTGGGTAAAACATCGTGTCCCTTGTCTCCTGTCACTACTAGGGAAAAGCCTATACACAGAATCTTAGCAGCAGCAGAGCGGTTACGTAAACTCGTTGCTGATAATTATTTAGCAGTAGCGCGCTCGACCAGAAACGTGCTGCTACAAATATCGACCGACGGTGTTCCCCCAACTCTAAGTAGCAGTAGCGCGGTCGGAGTAACAGCGCTACTGCTAAGTATGTAGTAGTAGCGCGGTTTCCTCGAGATCGCTGCTGGCAAGTTTCAAATTGCCACAATTTTTTGTCCCAGTTAGCAGTAGCGCCTTAACGAAAAGTACGCTGCTGCTAAGTTCTTAGCAGCAGCGCGTTTTCTCTCCCGCGCTACTGCTAACCCCACCAACCCCCAACCCGTCCCTCCCCTCCCCCTTCCTTTTTTCCCTTCCCCCTACCTCCCCCTCTCCTCTCTTCCCTCCACCACATGCTCCCACTCTCACTCTTCTTCTTCTCAATACTTCTCCCCCATTACTCTCTCTCTTCTCTATCCACCTTCTCTCTCTTCATTACTCCTACATAACTACACCACCTCCATTAATGCATCTCCTTTCTCTTTTTCCTTCCCCCTCCACTAGTTGAAGTTGTCTCCTTCCAAATTAGGTTGCTAGGTAGATGTAGGATTTAGTTAAGTGACCTATTTGCCCCCTAACTAGATCTATCTTTGTCAAGAAGAGCTTTGTGCACTTTTGATCTCCCTACAACATCATCTCCGGCCATCGAGATAGAGGTGATGAAAATTTCATGCTTTTGCAAAATGGAAATGTGTTTATGTGTGTGTGATATGTTTGTGGAAATTGTGTGTGTGGCATGAGTTGACGCCGCCAAATTGTGCTTTTGAGTTGCCTATGTTTTTCCGAAATGTCGATTTATTTCCGTTTCGGCGAATTTCGGGCAAACTCTAGATCCATATATGTCCTATTTTTAGGGAAGGTCATGCCAAATTTTTTTATGACTTTGATGCATGCATGCATTTTTACAATCAATTTTTTTATTATTACCGTGCAGAGTTGACGATGGTCAGTGGAACAATGGTGGACAGGTGGTTGCGGTCGGCGGTGCAAGACATGAAAGAAAATAACCGGACAGAGGTTTTATGTCCGTGTCGAAAATGCAAAGGAATAGTTTGGCTCGACCCCCATGACGATGGTCGTGTCGAAGCGCACCTGCTCATGACTGGTTTCATGGATGGCTATACTAGGTGGATAATTGAAGATGAGGATGACAATGTTGAGGATGCCGACAGGGCAGGCAATGATGACACGGGGCAAGACGAAGAGATGATCGATAATGGCGGCGGGGAAGAGGCCGGACATGGCGGCGGAGAAGGGGCCGGACATGGCGGAGGAGAAGGGGCCGGACATGGCGGCGGAGAGAACGACATGGACTCCACGTAGCAGAGTTCGTCGGTACTAAGTTCAATTGTGCGGGACCCTCATGTTCAAGCATTGCTTCGCAAGGAGACGAGTACTGAGAGAGCTGCTTCTAGAGAGGAGGCTAAGCTGGAGCAACTGGTGGTAGAATCGACCACTCCATTGTATGATGGTTGCAATCCTGAGGTGACCCGGTTGAGTTTCACGCTCCAACTCCTGAAGACGAAGGCTAAAAACAAATGGACCGACACTAGCCTCGATGAGCATCTCAAGTACCTAAAGGATGTTCTTCCCGCGGGTAATCTATGTCCTACTAGTGTTGATGAGGCCAAGAAGATCGTGTGCCCTCTTGATCTGCCACACGTTAGATACCATGCATGCATCAACGATTGCATAATTTATCGGAAGGAGCACGCGGAAAAAACAAGCTGTCCGGTGTGCAATGCTTCTCGATACAAGAAGGCTGGGAACAAATGTCCCCAGAAAGTTGTATGGTACTTACCGATCACTCCCCGTCTAAGCTAATGCGCTGGCACGCGGGGAGGAAGAAGCCCGACGATGGAGATGATCCGAAGCTGAGACACGTGAAGGATGGAAGCCAGTGGAGAGTGTTGAACAGCTTCTATCGGTATTTTGAATGTGATGCAAGGAACATCGTGCTCGGCGCGTGTACCGATGGCATGAATCCGTTTGGAAACCAGAACACCAACCATAGTACATGGCCCGTGTTTGTATGGATGTACAACCTCCCCCCTGGTTGTGCATGAAATCGAAGTACATTCACATGAGCATGCTTATTCAAGGGCCGAAACAACCAGGAAATAATATTAATTTGTATCTGGGGCTACTTCAAGAGGAGTTAGACACGTTATGGAAAACACCGGCCAAGACATGGGACGCCAGTAAAGGTGAGTATTTCAACATGAGAGCCGCGCTGATCACGACAGTGCAGGACTATCTCGGTTACGGATATGTGGCAGGTCAGGTGTGCCATGGATATTGCGGATGCACGCGGTGCATGGATGATCCAACGTCTCAGCAGCTAACGTCAAGGAAAGATGGCGGGTATGGGAAAATCGTGTACATGGGGCATCGAAGATGGCTTGAATAGGATGACCCGTGGAGAAACCGTGGAGATCTATTCAATGGTCACGCTGAGCATCGAGGACCTCCACGTAAGCGGAGCGGTGCCGAAATCGACGAGCTGTTGAAAAACTGGAATGAGTGCCCCGCGCCGGGAAAGACGATGAGAAAGGCGCCGAAGCCGCTGCTGAAGGTATGGAAGACGAGGTTTGTGTTCTGGGACTTGGAGTACTGGCACAAACTCGATACACCTCATTGCCTTGATCAAATGCATATCTCTAAGAATGTCCTTGAGAGCTTGCTCGCAACACTGATGAACATGCCGGATAAGACCAAGGATGGGCCGAAGGCAAGAAAAGATTTGCAAGATTTGAAAATCAGGGAAGATCTGCACATGCCGCCCCGTAAAATGTCAGACGAGACAGAGACGGAGACAGAGGCACGGGAGAAGAAGGGCAAGAAATTAAAGAAAGAAGATTATTGCCCCCCCTCTTGCTTCACCTTAAGTCAGGCTGAGATCAATCAATTCTTTAAGTGCCTTACCGGAGTGAAAGTTAGTTCCGGTTACTGTGGCAAGATAAGTAGATATCTAGACACGGACAAGAAAAGGTTCAACGGGATGAAGTCTCATGACTGTCATGTGATGATGACGCAGATACTACATGTTGCCCTTAGAGGGATAATGGACAAGCACGTCCGTGACACGCTTATTGGTCTCTGCAACTTTTTTGACGTCATCTCTCGAAAGTCGACCAGTGTGAAGCAGCTCCAAAGGCTACAGGAAGAGATCGTTGTGATACTGAATGAGCTTGAGATGTACTTCCCGCCCGCGTTCTTCGACGTGATGGTGCATCTGTCTGTCCATATTGTGGATGACATAATAGACCCGGGGCCGTCATTCCTGCACAACATGATGCCGTTTGAGAGGATGAATGGGATCATCAAAGGACTCGTTCGTAACATGTCCCGTCCGGATGGAAGCATCGTCCAGGGCTATTTGGCACAAGAGTGCATCTCTTTCTGTGAGAATTTTCTATATGGCGCAGACCAGCCGCCTGGTGTTAGTGTTGGTTTGCCCGTTAACAAGCACGATGGGAGGCTCGAAGGAGATGGTCACTATAACGGTCGCAGGGAACTGCACGTGGCATACTCAAATCGACGCAACGACTTTGACAGAGCAAACTTGGTAGTGCTACAACACCTAGACGAGGTAGATCCTTTCGTGGCACTGCACAAAGAAATTATCGCAAAGAAGTATCGTGACCGGGGGGTATGCAGGACGGACGCCGAAGTTACTAGAGAGCACAACTCCACTTTCCTGCATTGGTTCAAAGAGCATATTATTGCTAATCCCCCGGAGGAGGGCTCTAAGGACGGATTGCTCATATACGCCTTAGCACATGGCCCCTCGCCCAACCTCGTAACCTATCAGGCATATGATATCAACGGATACACGTTCTACACGGAGGCAAAAGATATGGACAGTGATGATCAGAACTCAGGGGTGACGATGGAATGCATGACCGGCAGCGACAACAGCACAACTGAACGATTTTATGGAAGGGCCGAGGAGATCTGGGAGCTTGACTACTCTGGACTGCACAACACGACGATGTTCCGTGTCAGATGGGCTAAGAATGTCGAAAGAGAAAGCCGGATGTTCACTACCATGACTATACCCGACGCCAAGAGCGCTACCGTGAACGCCATCGCAAAAAACGAGCCATGGGTACACGCTAAGCACGTGACACAATGCTTCTTCATAACTGACCCACGCAATCCCAGCCATGTTGTCGTGAGGAGAGGCAAAAGGAACAACATTGGAATGGATGGAGTCGCCAACGAGGAAGACTATGATCAGTACGGCAACCCAATGAGGGAAGATGACGATGATGATGAAGTATACGTCAAAAGAAGAATCAATACTACATTACCTAAGAAAAATCGTACTCCATGGAAAAGGCAAAGTCACAATGAGGGGCTCAATTATTCTTCGACGAACAAGAAGGGAAAGAAGCTGACTCAAAAACGAAAACGTCAGCACTGAGGAAACGTATGTTATGGGTCCAATGATGTGTAATATATATATGTTCCTATTTTGTATACACACTTAGCCATTATTATGCATGGGTCCAATGATGTGTAATATATATGTTCCTATTTTGCATACATATTTAACCGTCAAATGATGCAATATATATCGCCCTCCCTTCGTTCACTGCCCTCGGGAAATAAAAGTGGGATAAAATAAAGGAAAAGAAAAAGGAAAACTGGCAGTAGCGACGGCAGTAGCAGCGCGTTTCCACAAAACCGCTGCTGCTAGATCTTAGTAGTAGCGTGTTTCTCATAAACCGCTGCTGCTACGCACCATAGTAGTAGCGAGTTTCGCATAAAGCGCTGCAGCTACAGATCATAGTAGTAGTGCGTTCCCCTGAAACCGCTGCAGCTACAGAATATAGTAGCAGCGCGTTTTTATATAACGCGCTACTGCTACGTCCACTTAACCCAAAATTCGCACTCGCCCATCTTCATCCCGCCATTTCCCCCCAAATCCCCACTCTCTCTCCGGCCCCCGTCGCTCCGCCGCACCCGACCCGGCCCCGGCGCTCGCCCCCGACTCCGCCGGTGCCGGCGCTAGCCCCGGCGCTCGCCCCCGTCCCGGCCCTCGACCCCGACTCCGGCGCGCTCGCCCCCGACCACGCCGCTCGCCCCCGACCCAGCCGCTCGCCCCCGACTCCGGCGCCGGCGCTCGCCCCCGACTCCGGCGCCGGCGCTCGCCCCTGACCACGCCACTCGCCCCCGACCCAGCCACTCGCCCCCGACTCCGGCGCCGGCGCTCGCCCCCGACCCCGGCGCGCTCGCCCCCGACCCGTCGGCCCTCACCTCCCTCCTCGCCCCTGCACTCTCTGTAAACCCCCCCTCTCTGCTAGGGTTCTTCATGTTAATTAATTAGGTTATTATTTAGTTATGAATTTAGCTAGGTTTCAAAATTAGCTGAATTTATATGGAAATTTGAACTGGACATGTGATATGTGCATATGTCAGGTTTTGGACATGTCATGTTTGGAAAATGATCCGAGTGGCCTATGTTACGCTGGAATGTTGATTCATTTCCGTTTTGGTGAATTTCAGGCGCTCGATATGTCCATTTTTTAGCAAAGGTCATGCCGAAATTTCCCGTGAATAAAGGCATGATTTGTGCTACATAGTTGGCATATCGAGTGCTGGCACATAGATTTCTTTTTATGTCATTTCTCATTTATTCATACTTTTAGAAATAAATGAGGCCACTTAATCATAGGAAACATGTCGAACAACAAAGAAACTGGGCCTTCTGACCAAGATGCAGACGAGATGGATTATGATGGTGAACAAGAGTACCTCGACTATTTGACTGCTAAGCAAGGTTTGCAGGTCAGCCTCGATGATGGTACTGACGCCGACATCGACACCGACGGCGCCGGCACCGGCACCGATGGCGGCGCCGAGACCGGTGGGGAAGGTACCGGCGGGGAAGGTACCGGCCCCGATGCCGATACCGAAAAGAGGAAGCATAAGAAGCAGAGGATACGAAAACCTAACAAACTAGGGATTGGACGACTTGTGATCACAAAGATGGCACCTGGCAAGTTTGAGCCATTAGAGCCGGAAGAACCTCACAAGTGCTATGGGAACCAAGTAGGATGCATCCTACGGGAATGCGCGAGCATCAACGACGATGACTTAAGGAGTAAAGAACATTTGACGCAGTTGCTCCTAACGAAGTTGCACAAGAGATTCAAGTTCCCCGACCGGGATGATAACATAGAACAACCGTGGGATGATCCGAAGATGAAAAAGATTAACAATCACGCCATGGGCATGTTCAGCAATGATTTGGCCTGCTGGAAAGGGAGGGTGAAACGAGCTATTGAGGCTGATGAACCCCTGTCCAAGATTCTGGAGGAAAATCCGACACTTACGGAAGAGGAGTTCGAAAAGTTCAAGGACACTTGCGCTACCGAGGCAGCCAAGGCTAAGGCTGCGAAATTCAAAAGCCTTCAGCAAAGGAACACGGGGAAGCATCGCCTCGGAAGCCGTGGCTACCTCGGTAAAAGGCCCATATGGGATAAGGTGGACGCGGAACGTGAAGCCGCGAGTCTCCCAGACCCCTTCGCGAAGTTCACCAACCCCTTGGAGCATGACTTCATCAGGGCCCGCTACAAGTGGGACAAGGAGAAAAAAGGTTTTTTACACGGACAAGATCACGAGGAAATTGATTAGACTACTGGAGAAGCAACACCGGCTTGCAGCTGAAAGCCCTACTTCTCCGATGAGGCCCAAGTGGGACACCCCTCTCAACCGGGCCTTGAACGAACTTAAGGGACTCCCGTTGGACCAGCGGCCGCAATATGGTCGTGTGCACGGCGCTGGAGACGGCGCCACGTGGAAGGTGTTTTACAACGACGGCCCAGAGGCCAAGAAGCAGAAAAAGAAGTTTAGTCAGGCGGACATCGACACAAAGGTGAAGCTTGCGGTCGAGAAAAAAGCAGCTGAGGACGCGAAAAAAGCAGCCGAGGACAAATATGAGTTGCTACAGCACGCAGTCAATGCAGCTGTAACTGCCTACAGAAATGATTTCGCTACTAACTTGGTTCCAGTTATCATCAACTGGGCGAAGGAAAATCCAGACAAGACGGTACATGATTTCCCGATGCCCAGTTTCGTCGCGAGCAACTCCATGAACAACAACACCATCGCACCATCACTTGCTCAAGCAACCGGGCCTCCTCTCGCAGCCGCTCCCGCTCATAGCAGCCCGTCCTCAGTCTCAGGCGCGCTAGGTGGGCCTTCGTCTTTGGCTGAGCTCGACGCCGTCACGGTAATTACATGTCGCACCAACATATATATATATATAGATAATATTCCATTTTTGTTGCCTTTCGGTTGTTTTACACCACAGACATATGTGTTTGCAGGCGAAAGAAACCCCATGCACCATACTCTACTTGATCAAAGGCCAGAAGGTGGACGTGGGAAAGGGGATGATAATGGACCCCTCTCAACGCACATTCCACAACCACCCGATCCCCGCTGGGCACTTCAGGGTTAGCTTGACCAGTGTGAAATCGGGGCACGATGATTTGCCTCCTCCAGTACAGCATGTGGGAGCGGACGACGAGACCCCGCCGCGGATTGGATGCTGCAAGGGTTGGGTGCTGCTATGGCCGAAGAATCTTATTCGTCTGGAGCCGGCCGAGAGCACACCAATAACTACCACACATCAACAAGCATGTGTGGAGACCACCACCCCACCTACGCAATTACCAGCTCCTGTAGTAGTGCCGGGTGAGAGCGGCGGACGACATGATGAAGGGGGTGCAATAGTACTGGCTGATGTACCTTTAAAACAGAGAATGGATGATGAGACGGAGGTCGACCCTATGGATTACCTCAATACAAACGCGTATGACTGTGACATAGATATGATGAGTCAACCATATGACGAATCGGGCTATCAGCTTGCTAATGAGGATATGGATGATATGCCCGGGCAGGGCCGTACCATGGAATGCAAAAAGTCTCTCTTCATGAAATCCTCACAGGACACGCCTGAAGATGCCGCCTCAACACAGGCTCAACTAGCCGGGCGCGAGGGTCGTACAGTACTTAGCCCGGGAACACTTGGGCAGGGGTTAAGGAAGGGTCTGGAAGGTGTGCCCAAGAAAAAGGAGAGGAAGAGATCGGGGAAGGTAACTGCCTCCAAACAAGCCAGAGCACACAGCAGCCAGACGATGCATTCTGAAGAGCGTGTACCCGTGAAAGGTGCGGTCATGTTCCATCTCACGGGCGAGCCGATGCTACCGCCGAAACCGCTGGAGGCACTATCAGGGGATCTCAGGAGACTGCACGACCATGTGCTGTCGACTGAGAGAAGCCTACTAGCCTCAAAGGATCCAGGATATCCGACATACGAGGCTCGTGTGCCTGAGGGGAAGTGCTATGTCGACACACGGCCCGCGGAGGTGTCCTTCCTGCGGTTTGACCATATCTTTGAGATGTTTCTAACAAGGCGGCTTAATTTTACTATCGTCCGCCTTTTTGCGCTACATATGAGCTTCGTCGTGAAGAGTGAAGAAGTCTCGCAAATCTGTGTGGCGGATCCGTACTACATGCACGAGTCTTTCTTGAGTCTCGGCGACTTTGAGCGTGAAACTGCTAGGGAGTACCTCCAAAACTTCATGGTACAGAATAAGGACCGGGAAATTGTCCTCGTGCCTTATCATCCAAAGTAAGTCAGTTTCGGACAACCCTTTCGTACATTTCAATCATTCCTTCTCTCTCATATGGGGAATAATTTGAGGTGTCTTTTCCCCACAGCAACGGGCGCGCCATCCTTATCGTTCTTTACCCGCAAGTCTCCCACGCCGTGTATTTTGACCCTTCGAGAGACTACGAGAAAAAGGACTACACCCACATAATGAATATTCTAGATGATGCTCTCCCAGGCTTCAGCTATAGAGGTGGCCACGTGCATATCAGGAAACAAAGGAACAAGAAGATGGGTTTCGCACATAAAACTAACTTCTCCTGCATCCATGTCCCAAAACCAAGCAAGAAGGATGGATTCTACATCGTCCATCTCATGATTCAGTTCAACACGGATCACCAAAAGCTTCGCATTAACAACAGAAATGATGATCATATCCACAAGTGGCTAGAATCTCATGGAGAAGCGAATTATAAACTTAGAGATGACTTCTTTCGCATCCAAAGCGACATTGCGACGATCATCATGAAAGAAGTCGTCGATGAGAAGGGGATGTTCCACCACGGCCCTATATCGCGAGCTGATGTCCGAACTCGCATAGGCATGCAACGTCTAGACCTCACGCCGTTCAAGCAGCTAGGGTTCGTCCTCGATGATATGGAAGGATGGAACTTCTAGTGATTTATGATGCCGATGATGATGATATGTGTCGGTTGAACTTGTATACTTTTTGTAGCGATGAAACTTTGTGATGTCCACGGCCCCTGCCGAACTTGCGTAACGCTACTTTGTTAGTTTGCGTACGATGACCTGCGTACCTCTAGTTAATTAATTTGCATACTGTATATGTTGCATCTAGTTGCTAACCTTTCTTTTTTGGTGTTGCTCTAGTATATTTTTTTGCATATATATGATTGTACATCCTCTTCATGAACATGCATCTCTAACAGGTACCTAGTTTCTTGATGGCGAGATGGAAATGCTATGTCGTGTACAAAGGGAAGGTTCCGGGGGTGTACAACGAGTGGCATGAGTGTCAGGCGCAAGTGAATGGGTTCACGGGCGCCAGCCATAAAGGCTTCAAAAGCAGACAAGAAGGAGAAGCTAGTTACTTGAGGTTCACGCTAGCGCGAGAGAGGACTCGTAACCGCCACCTCATGTACTGCATGGTTCCGCTCTCACTCATAGTGATAGCACTTCTTGCGTATACCTTTGTTTAGATGGATGACGTTATTGTAGTTGCAAGTATTCGAGACTTGCATGTATTGCTATTTTCGAGATGATAACAAGATATCACTTTGTGTTGGATGATGATTATGAAGAGACTATTTGTATGTACATGCTATGATTACATTTGTGGTTTCGCAGGCATTTGTATGTGTATCATGATGAAATTTCCATGTGCTAAAGATTCTTCTACAAAGCCGGTTCAAATACAAAACAAATATGCCAAAAAAAACTACTTAAATTAGCAGTAGCGAGTGTACAAAAGTTAGCAGCAGCGCCGCAATAGCAGTAGCGCGTCCTGCCAAAGAGCGCTAGCGCTACTAGCGGTAGCGAGCTTCCCACAACTGCGCTGCTGCTACACTTGTATAGCAGTAGCGCGGGTGGGCACGCGCTACTGCTATGAGTTAGCTGTAGCGCCGTATTAGTAGCGCGGGTACCCGCGCTACTGATACATCTAAAACCCGTGCTGCTGCTAGCCTTTTCCCTAGTAGTGTGTTACCATCCGCCTAGACGCACAGTTCGGGACCCCCTACCCGAGATCCGCCGTTTTGACACCGACATTGGTGCTTTCATTGAGAGTTCCTCAGTGTCGTCACCGATAGGCTCGATGGCTTCTTCAATCAACAACAACGTTGTCCAGGGTGAGACTTTTCTCCCCGGACAGATCTTCGTATTCGGCGGCTTCGCTCTGCGGGCTAATTCACTTGGCCATCTGGAGCAGATCGAAAGCTACGCCCCTGGCTGTCAGGTCAGATTTGGAAGCCTAAACTTCATGGCGGACATCCGCGGAGACTTGATCTTCGATGGATCCGATCCGCAACCGAGCGTGCCGCACTGTCACGATGGGCATGATCTAACTCTGCCGCCGGACAGCACCTTGGAGGCCGCACACGAATCCGCTCCGACCCATAGTCCGGAGCCGATCGCGCAGATCGAGGACGGATGGTTGGACACTTCCTCGGGAGCTGCGACTTCCACGGCGATGGAGCCGCACACTGACCTTGTTCCCTATAAAGCTCGTGACTCCGAGGTGCCGGACTCCCTGCCGGACTCTGGACCTCCTGCGCCCCTACCAATCGAATTCGATGGGGCACCGATCATGGAGTTCACCGCTTCTGACATCTTTCAGCACTCACCCTTTGGCGACATCTTAAATTCGCTGAAGCATCTCTCGCTATTCGGAGAGCCCTGGCCGGATTATGGCCAGGATGGTTGGGATGCGGACGACGAAGAAATTCAAAGCCCTCCCACCACCCACTTTGTAGCCACTGTCGACGATCTAACCGACATGCTAGACTATGATTCCGAAGACATTGACGGTATGGACGACGATGCCGGAGACGAACAAGAACCAGTGCCCATAGGGCACTGGAAGACCACCTCGTCATATGACATATACATGGTGGACACCCCAAAAGATGGGGACGATGAAGAAGCAGCGGAGGCAGATTCCTTAAAGAAACAGCCCAAGCGCCGATGTCAGCGGCGCCGCTCTAAATCCCGCCACAGCAAGAATGGAGATTCCGGCACAGGAGATAATAACACCCCAGAAAGTGCCGAAGACAATCCCCTCCAGCAAGATTCAGCGCAGGAGGATGTAGAAGCAAGCCCTCACGAGAGAGCGGCAGACGAAGAGGTCGAGGATGATAATTACATACCTCCCTCCAAAGACGAGGCAAGCCTCAACGACGACGAATTCGTCGTGCCCGAGGATCCCATCGAACAAGAGCGTTTCAAACGCAGGCTAATGGCCACAACAAATAGCCTAAAGAAAAAGCAGCAGCAGCTTCAAGCTGATCAAGACCTGCTGGCCAACAGATGGACCGAGGTCCTCGCGGCCGAAGAGTATGAATTCGAACGCCCCTCCAAAAGCTACCCAAAACGCAAGTTGCTCCCCCGATTAGAGGAGGAAGCATACATACCTTCATCACCAGCGCACAATACGGCCGACCGACCACCCCGTGGTCGCGACAGAGAGGCATCCAGGCCTTCCATCAAGACCGTACCCCAGCATCGCTCGAAAAGTACGAAGCCACAAGGGAACACGCCGGACTTGTGGGACATATTGGAGGATAAGGCAAGACAATCCAGATCTATCTATGGATCATATGGGCGCCCCACGACCCACGACGAATACCGTCGAGCCGGATACAACAACTCCGGCCGGGCTGAACACAGCAGACAATGCTCCCTGGAGCTACGTCGTGATATTGCTCAATACAGAGGCGCCGCACACCCGCTATGCTTCACTGACGAAGTAATGGATCATCAAATCCTTGAAGGGTTTAAACCCGTAAACATTGAATCCTACGATGGCACGACAGACCCCGCGGTTTGGATCGAAGATTATCTCCTTCACATCCATATGGCCCGCGGCGACGATCTCCACGCCATCAAATACCTCCCGCTCAAGCTTAAAGGACCAGCTCGGCATTGGCTTAACAGCCTGCCCGCAGAGTCAATTGGGTGTTGGGAGGACCTAGAAGCCGCATTCCTCGACAACTTCCAGGGCACATATGTGCGGCCACTAGACGCCGATGACCTAAGCCACATAATCCAGCAGCCAGACGAATCGGCCAGGCAATTCTGGACACGGTTCTTAACAAAGAAAAATCAAATCGTCGACTGTCCGGATGCAGAAGCCCTCGCAGCCTTCAAACATAACATCCGCGACGAATGGCTAGCCCGGCACCTAGGACAGGAAAAGCCGAAATCCATGGCAGCCCTCACATCATTAATGACCCGCTTCTGTGCGGGAGAGGATAGCTGGCTAGCTCGCAGCAACAACCTCAGTAAAAATGCTGGTAGTCCGGACACTAAGGACCACAATGGCAGGTTGCATCGAAGCAAAAATAAACGCCGCGTTAACGGCGACGACAAGGAGGATACGACAGTTAACGCCGGATTCCGAGGCTCTAAACCCGGTCAGCGGAAGAAGCCATTCAAAAGAACCACTCCGGGTCCCTCCAATTTGGACCGAATACTCGACCGCTCATGCCAGATACATGGCACCCCCGAAAAGCCAGCTAATCACACCAACAGAGATTGTTGGGTATTCAAGCAGGCAGGCAAGTTAATTGCCGAAAATAATGACAAGGGGCTGCACAGCGACGATGAGGAAGAGACCCGACCGCCAAACAGTAGAGAACAGAACGGTAAACATGATATACGCAACCCATATACCCAAGAGGGAGCGGAAGCGTGCACTAAGGGACGTATATGCGATGGAGCCAGTCGCCCCTAAGTTCAATCCATGGTCCTCTTGCCCGATCACTTTCGATCGAAGAGACCATCCGACCAGTATCCGCCATGACGGATTCGCCGCATTGGTTTTAGACCCAATCGTCGACGGATTTCACCTCACAAGAGTCCTGATGGACGGCGGCAGTAGCCTGAACCTGCTTTATCAGGATACAGTGCGCAAGATGGGCATAGACCCCTCAAGGATTAAACCTACAAAGACGACCTTCAAAGGCGTCATACCAGGTGTTGAGGCCAATTGTACAGGCTCAGTCACACTGGAAGTGGTCTTCGGATCCCCGGATAATTTTCAGAGCGAGGAGTTAATCTTCGACATAGTCCCGTTCCACAGCGGCTATCACGCTCTGCTCGGACGAACCGTGTTTGCAAAGTTCAATGCGGTGCCGCATTACGCATACCTAAAGCTCAAGATGCCAGGCCCTTGTGGAGTCATCACGGTCAACGGAAATACGGAATGCTCCCTCCGAACGGAGGAACATACAGCGGCTCTCGCGGCAGAAGTACAGAGCAGCCTTTTAAGGCAATTTTCGAGTCCGGCTGTTAAACGGCCGGACACGGCCAAACGCGCCCGAAGCAACATCAACCAAGACCACCTGGCACGATCCGAGCACGCGTAGCAATGCGGCCCCAACCCCAGCCCTTGCATAATTGCAAGACCAACCCTCCGCGTACATCATTACGCTCTGGAGATACCATGGGCCTAGGGGGAGGGGCACGACCACAACAGACCCAGAGTGCGGCTCGACCACACCAGGGGCTCACAAGTGTGTTGCTCTTTTTTATTATTTTCTTTCTTTGTATACACAGGACTCCATTCACCAGAGGCCCTGTCCGGTGGTGAACCCGCCGAACTCAAGATGCAACAGCCAGGGAGGAAAGAAGGCTGCGACGAACACTCAGGTGGTCTCCATTACGAGCATTAAATTTGATTATATACACCAGTCCGCAGCCCACCCCTGGAGGGGGACATGTTTAATTAGTCCAATCCCTTGCTTACCGCACTATTTGTATCATTCCGCACTCATAGCAGAATCCCTTGAATAAATAATGCAACACTTTTTGCCTGTTATTGCATTACTTTACATATATGTTCACTAATGACATCTTGCACCCGTATATTTTGGTACGGCCGAATACACCAGGGGCTTATGTTCCCCGCATTATGGTGTGATAAGTCCGAACACTTTTACAAGTGCGGCACCCTGAACTTATAGCATTATATGAATCGGCTCCGAATCATGTCTTGGGTCAATAGTTGGGTTTGCCCGGCTCCCACGTTTTGGTACCTTACGTTCCGTTCTGTCGGCTAAGGTGGCACTGGGAGAACCACTGCGATTGCGCCCCGGTTGAGCTGGGCGAGCGCCTCAGTGGAGAAAGCTAAAACCGACTGTCATGATAAGGCGAGAGACTGGTCGCTGTTCGAGAGGTCTTTTCGAGTCCTTAAAGACTTATGCCGCGTCAAGCGAAGAACCGGATAATGTCCGGCCAAGGCGTGGATAGCGCCCCCAACTCGGTCTTCCGAATACCAGGGGCTTCACCGAAATTTAAAATTATAGAATTCTATGGCTAAGTGAGAGTGTTCAAGCATTATAAGTCCGGTTGCCTTGTTCGTTGTGTTGAGCGCCTCCCTAGATGGACCCAATAATGGGAACAAGAGTGCTCAAGTTTATCCCGAACACCCCAGCACTCGTGGCTTGGGGGCTGAAGCCGACGACTTGCCATCTCTCAGATTTTATAAACGGCCGCACAAAAGGTAATATTTTAAATCAAACAAGCGTTGCTTAGTGCATATGAACAAAGTTTTCAGCGCACAGGATAATACATAGCGAGTCTACTCAATAATTACATCTCTGGGGCACTCATCCGCAATCTTGCGGGCACCCTTCAGGACAGTCTTATAGTACATCTCAGGCGTACGATACTCCTTGCCCACTGGCGGCGCGTCAGTGATAAGCTTCTCCGCATCCAGCTTGCCCCAGTGCACCTTTGCGCGGGCAAGGGCTCGACGAGCACCTTCAATACAAGCGGAACGCTTGATGACCTCCAACAAGGGGTACACATCCACCAGCCGCCGCACGAGGCCGAAGTAGCTCCCAGGCATGGCCGCTCCAGGCCACAGCCGGACTATGAGGCCCTTCATGGCCTGCTCGGCTACCTTGTGGAGCTCGACCAGCTGCTTCAGCTAGTCGCTAGGGGGCACCGGAAGGCCGGCCTCAGCGTACTGAGACCAGAAGACCTTCTCCGTTGACCTCCCCTCCTCGCCACGGTAGAACGCGGCGGCATCGGATACACTGCGAGGCAGATCTGCAAACACCCCTGGAGAGCTCCGAATTCGGGTAAGTGTTAGGTAGTTTACATTAACATGCTTGCTTTGCATGAAAAATGCCTTACCCGCCGCTATTTTCTTCACATCCTCAACCTCCTGAAGGGCCTTATGGGCCTCGGCCTTGATGGCTTTGGCACTTTCGAGAGCCGAGGCAAGCTCGGACTCTCGAGTCTTTGAGTCGCGCTCCAAACTCTCATGCTTTTCCATGAGAGCCTGGAACTCTTGCCGCACTTCCGCCACCCGCGCCTCCTGCTACTCTCGCTCGGCCCGTTCCGCGGCCGCATTGCGCTCGGCCGCGGACACAGCCTCCTTCAGGGTTGCCACCTCGTTTGTGGCCCCTGCAGTACCCACGATTATCCTTGTTATTTTTCTTGCAACCTAAATCCTTTTCTGTAAGGTAACTATTCAAAGTGGTGCTACTCACCTTCTTTGTCCTCGAGCTGCTTCTTGGCACGGCCTAGCTCTTGCTCGGACCGCTCGAGGTCCTGCTTCAAACCACCGACCTCCGCAGTCAGTGCGGCAGAGGTCAGCAGCGCAGCCTGCAAACCCATATTGACATAATTTTTTAGTAACCCTGCGTATATCTTTTTAGATCCTCAGTCCGACTTTTCTTTCCGAACACCGAACCGAGCATCAGGGGCTACTATCTATGCGGTATTACATTACATAATTTTAACTTCTTACCTCAAAGCCTGTTAGAAGGCTGCTGCAGGCTTCGGTCAGCCCGCTCTTGGCGAGCTGAACCTTTTGAATCACCGCACTCATGATAGTGCGGTGTTCTTCCTCGATGGAAGCGCCTTTGAGCGCCTCCAACAAGTTGTCCGGTGCCTCCGGTTGGACGGGAGCCGCCGGTGTCACGGTCTTGCCCTTCTTACGAAGGGGCCGCCTGCCGGACTCTGGAACCATTGCAGGTTCCGGCGTAGAGTCCGGCGCAAAGTCCGGGAGGCTGCCTTGCGACGCCTTCGAAGCCTCCTCCTAATGGGTCCTCTCCTGGGATCCCACCTCGGCGTCCTCAGCGCCGCGAGGGGTGGAGGCAGTCGGAATGGAATCCACAAACGACGGAGCCAACGACCCGCTCGAAGAAGCGGGGAGATCATCGTCGGCCAGACTGCAGGCAGTATGCGGCATTAGAAGGACACTATGTGACACAAAAGAAATTGCGAATTATTCAGGAATCTGGATACTTACGATCTCGCCGGAGGCCTGGCCCTCGAGGGCCACTCTTCTTCGCCAACATTGGTGTTGGTGGAGCTGTCCGGGGGAATAATTCTTCCCCTCTTGGACCCTTCGGCCTCCCCTGTTGGGGAGGCCTTCCTCTTTCTCTCTCCCTCCTCTGGGAGAGAGTCTTCTTCCTCCTCCTCATCTTCGGGGGAGGAATCCGCCTCGGAGTCGTCGGACACCTGAAAACGGGAACTCTTTCGAGTACCCGTGGCCACCTTCTTGGCCTTCTTCTCCGGCACCACGTGCGGTGCCGGAACCAGCAGCCCCGCTAGACGGGCGTCCACTGGGTCTTCTGGCATGGGAGCCGGGCAGATGAGCTGCTCGGCCTTCTTCATCCATTCCTGTCATAGGAAAAGGGAGATTGAAACCCGCTTAGGGTCGAACTATTAACAACAAGTGTCCCGTAAAGGGGTAGAATCACTTACCTCGTCAGCTGGATGCTGCGAGTGAAATCCGCGATCTCCCGTCGCGGATGCGGGGGCTTCGGCGCCCTTAAACAGCACCCTCCAGGCGCCTTCGTACGTCGTGTCAAAGAGCCCGCTCAGCGCCTGGTGCTGTGCCGGATCAAACTCCCACAGGTTGAATGCCCGTTCTTGGCATGGGAGAATCTGGCGGACGAGCATGACTTGGACCACATTAACAAGCCCGAGCTTCTTGTTCACCAGCTTCTGGATACAGGCTTGGAGTCCCGTCAGCTCCTTCGAATTACCCCATAGCAAGCCCTTCTCTTTCCAGGAGGTGAGTCGCACAGGGATACCAGATCTGAACTCGGGGGCCGCCGCCCACTTAGGGTCGTGCGGCTTAGTGATGTAGAACCACCCCGACTGCCACCCCTTGATGGACTCCACGAAGGCCCCTTCGAACCAGAGGACGTTGGGCATCTTGCCCAACATGGCGCCTCCGCACTCCGCCTGCATGCCCTTCACTACCTTCGGCTTGACGTTAAAGGTCTTGAGCCACAAGCCGAAGTGGGGCTGGATGCAGAGGAAGGCCTCGCACACGACGATGAAAGCCGCGATGTTGAGGATGAAGTTCGGCGCCAGATCATGGAAATCCAGGCTGTAGTAGAACATGAGCCCCCGGACAATGGGGTGAAGAGGAAAGCCCAGTCCGCGGAGGAAGTGGGGGAGAAATACGACCCTCTCATGGGGCCTGGGGGTGGGGATGAGCTGCCCCTTGTTGGGCAGCCGGTGCGCGATGTCGCCGGAAAGGTATCCGGCGCTGCGCAGTTTGGCGATGTGCTCCTCCTTAACGGTGGAGGCCAACCATTTACCTCCCGCTCCGGACATGGTCGGAGAAGGTTGAGATGAGATGCGCGAACTTGGGCGCTGGAGCTCGAGTGCGCGGGGATGGATAAGCAAAGGAGGAAGAAGGCGTAGGTGAAAAGGTGGATCCTTATCCCCTTATATATAGGCGGACGAAGACTATACGTCCCCACCGGCCTAGTAAAACTTGCTTATCTCCCAAGCGCCACCATCAATGGCGCGGTTGGGTTACCCACGTCCGTATTGATGAGAATCCCGAAATAAGGGGAGCACGATCTCTGCTTCGACAAGACGTGCCAAGGAAACCGCTTCGCTAAACGCGCTAAGGTGGTATAATAAAAAATGATTCAAGTAAAAGCTTGGTACTGGTGTGACATCATGCCGCAGAATACGTCAGCAGATTAAACTTGTGCACATATTATTCTCTCTATGGTGGAATGTGGAACTTATTTTGCAGAGCCGGACACTATCCTGGTGTTCACAATCTTCTATGGATTATTCAAAGGAGGAACCCGTCTTGCAATGCCGAACATTATGCGCGCCGGACTTATCGTCATTGAAGCCAGGTTTAGGGGCTACTGAGGGAGTCCTGGACTAGGGGGTGTCCGGACAGCCGGACTATCATCGTCCGCCGGACTCCAAGACTACGAAGATACAAGATTGAAGACTCCGTCCCGTGTCCGGATGGGACTTTCCTTGGCGTGGAAGGCAAGCTTGGCAATACGGATATGTAGATCTCCTACCATTGTAACCGACTCTATGTAACCCTAGCCCTCTCCGATGTCTATATAAACCGGAGGGTTTTAGTCCGTAGGACACAACAACCATTACAACAATCATACCATAGGCTAGCTTCTAGGGTTTAGCCTCCTCGATCTCGTGGTAGATCCACTCTTGTAATACACATCATCAATATTAATCAAGCATGACGTAGGGTTTTACCTCCATCAAGAGGGCCCGAACCTGGGTAAAACATCGTGTCCCTTGTCTCCTGTTACCATCCGCCTAGATGCACAGTTCAGGACCCCCTACCCGAGATCCGCCGGTTTTGACACCGACAGCGTACCAGCCGGAAAGCTCTTGGGCTTCATTGTATCCAGTAGAGGAATTGAAGCAAACCCAGCCAAGATCCGAGCTCTGTCACAATTGGATATCCCAAAAGACCTCAAACAAATACAAAAATTGACGGGATGCGTGGCGGCTCTAAGCCGCTTTATCTCCCGTTTGGGAGAAAAGGCATTACCCCTTTATCGCCTCCTCCGGTGCACCGAACACTTCGAGTGGACGGATGCCGCCACGGCCGGACTCGAAGAAATAAAAGCCATATTGGCAACAAGTCCGGTCCTGGCCACGCCCAACATGGGCGAACCAATGTTATTATATATCACGGCAACACATCAAGTTGTAAGCGCGGTGCTCGTCGTCGAACAAGAAACGGATGGACACAAGTTCCCCCTTCAAAAACCAGTTTACAATGTGTCCACTGTCCTAACTCCATGCAAGTCCCGGTATCCACATTATCAAAAGATAGCGTACGCGGTGTTCATGGCATCCCGGAAGCTGCGACACTACTTTCAAGAGTGTTCGATAACAGTAGCCTCCGAAGTACCTCTTAATGACATTATAAACAACCGCGACGCGACTGGCCGGATTGCAAAATGGGCCATCGAGCTCCTCCCGTTCGACATAACCTACAAGCCACGGCGAGCTATTAAGTCACAAGTTTTGGCCGACTTCGTCACCGAATGGACTGAAGCCGAACTCCCTAAAGAGTACGGTGCATATTCCAATTGGATCACGCACTTCGACGACTCCAAAATGTTGGCCGACCTGGGGGCTGGCGTCGTCCTGACGTCCCCAACCGGAGACACAGTTCAATACGTACTCCAGATAATGTACACGGACTCCAACAACGCATCCGAATACGAGGCCCTTCTACATGGCCTCCGGATGGCGGTCTCCATGGGCATTAAACGCCTAGAGGTGTGCGGGGATTTGAACCTCGCGATATCCCAAATAAATGGAGACTTCGATGCCAAGGATCCGAAAATGGCAGCTTACCGTAACGCCGTCCTAAAAATGTCAGCTCGGTTTGAAGGGCTTGGATTTCACCATATAGCCCGGGATAATAACCAGGCGGCGGACGTATTGGCACGCATTGGCGCAAAGCGCGATGCCGTCCCTCCCAATATCTTCCTAGAGCGGCTGTTCAAGCCATCTGTACTATGGGAAGGGGAGTCCGGAAACAACAATCCGGACCCAACCGCACCACCCAACACCGAACATTCTGACACAATCAGTGGTTTTGCCAATGAAATAACACATTCAGCCCACGGAATATTGGCAGTCATTGCCCCGTGGACGGAACCATTCCTAGCCTACTTAACTAGGAAGGAACTTCCCGAGGACCAAAACGAGGCCCGCTGCATAGTACGGCGATCTAAAGCCTATAAGGTCCATGAGGGAGAGCTTTATAAGAAAAGCACGACCGGAGTCCTTCAAAGGTGTATCTCCGAAGAGGAAGGGCGAAATCTTCTGGCTGAAATTCATGCAGGACTCGGCGGGCACCACGCCGCAGCCCGGGCCCTTGTAGGCAAGGCCTTCCGTACATGATTTTATTGGCCGACGGCCCGGGCAGATGCTCAGGACTTGGTCCAACGATGCGTCGGATGCCAGCTCTTTGCTAATCAAAGCCACATGCCACCTACCGCCCTCAAAACTATACCCATCACCTGGCTGTTCGCGGTCTGGGGGCTTGATATGGTTGGACCCCTTAAAGGAGGAACCCACAAGCAAAAATACCTATTGGTCATGGAGGACAAATTCACCAAATGGATAGAGGCAAAGCCTGTTAAGATGGCCGAATCCGGACTGGTGATAGACTTCATATCAGGGGTAGTACACCGTTATGGCGTCCCCCCTAGCATCATCATGATAATGGCACAAACTTCATGGCCGACGAGGTCAAACTCTGGTGCAAAAACATGGGCATCAAGCTCGACTACGCTTCAGTCTATCACCCTCAAACTAACGGTCAAGTCAAGCGAGCAAATGGTCTAATCATGAGCGGCATTAAACCCAGACTAGTGCGGTCCCTCAAGGAATCTAATACGCACTAGGTAGAGGAGCTCGACTCCGTACTCTGGGGGCTGCGGACCACGCCGAATCGCACTACCGGATTCACACCATTTTTAAGGTGTACGGCGCAGAGGCAGTTTTGCCCTGCGACATAATTCATGACGCACCTCGCGTGCGCATGTACGAAGAAAGAGAAGCCGAGCTCTTTCGGCAGGACGGTTTGGATGCCTTGGAGGAGGAGCGCGATGTGGCAAAAGCTCGTTCCGCATTCTATCAACAGCAGTCTCGGAGATACCAAAGCAGAGAAGTACGGGCCAAAGCTTACAATGTTGGCGAATTAGTTCAACGCCTGCCAGACAAGAAAAAGGACAAACTCAAGCCCAAATGGGAGGGTCCCTTCATCATCGACCAAGTCCTGACCGGCAGAGCATACTGCCTGCGGAACGCATCAGATAACCGACTTGAGCCGAACCCATGGAACGCAGCCCGTCTCCGAAGATTCTACGCCTAGCGCCGGACTCTGAGTTTGTCTCCTTCCTCCGTCTATATTTTATACTTTAACTGTCTTTTATTTCTCTCCTTCTCCCTCCTTTTTTCTGAAGCCGTTGAAGGCTCATTTGCGCACTGTTCGCACACACTTGACGCGTTATCCGCGCTCAGTATACCTGGGGGCTTATTTAACAGAAGCTTATTTATACGGGCTTTATGCCCAACACATGTGTCACACTTCCGCATGTACCTTTTATTCACCATTATATGCATCGATATGACTTAAGTTTTGGCCAAGCTGGGTTGCCTGGCTCCTGTGCTTACCCCTACGTTCCCGATTGTTCGGCTAGGTGGTAAAGGGAGCACCTCTGCGATTGCTACCGCCGGGTCAGCCGGACGTGTACCTCAGACTGGGTGAAGCCGAAAGCTAGCGTTCTTAAGGGAATATTCGGTCGGTGAACTAAAAGACGAATTCTTACTTATTCATTTATCTGCCCCCAGATGTTTTTCTGCTTTTTTCGTAGTCCGGACATGCACTTTAGGGCATGCCTCCCAGGGAAAGGAACCCCTAACGGAACTATTCTCCCTGGAAGATGTTTCTTACTAACCATGTAATATAACATAACTAGTTGGACACTTGTCTGATAAAGCACTCATGACCCCTACGCCTGGTCTCCGCGCATGCCCCGGTTCTTACATAACCGCGAGGGTATTCGGACACAATCCGGACTGTCGGGTCCCGAGGTTGAAGCGAAAAGGTCCGCTACGACAAACGATCTACAATCCGGCTAGAAGGCATTTTACATGTCATTTTAAATTACATAGTCAAATTGACTGATTGTATTCCTCTTGAATACCATCTAATAGGCTGTCTAGTTTACAGTCCCGCCGGGAATACTTTGCAGCCAACTCTACTTGGCCGTACACTAAGCTCACAGGGATCTCCTTCCCATCGGGCCCCACAGGTCCGACCTCAGCCATGTGGTTTGGGTCAGCCTTCGTGTACTGCGTCTCCACCATGGCCCAGGCCTCCCTGGCACCTTGATGGCAGGCTGATCTCTTCCATAGCTGGAAGCGCCGCTGTGCTCCCTGAAGCTTCTCTG
Organism: Triticum timopheevii; assembly: GCA_963921465.1. Lineage (NCBI taxonomy): Eukaryota > Viridiplantae > Streptophyta > Magnoliopsida > Poales > Poaceae > Triticum > Triticum timopheevii. The sequence continues at coordinate 78,397,737 of OY997264.1, read as the reverse complement.
CAAGCTCTCCAAGGCCTTCGGGTAGGGAGATGGATGGCCACAAGGCCTGGGCGACGCCTCTCATCATCTGCCGAACTCGTTCGTGCAGTTGCAGCAGCTCGGGATGTAGGTCACCCATTGAACCGGGCATTTCCTCTGCAGGTTGACTTGTGAGCATACCTACAGACATATTTTTTTAATCGACTCCCTCGCCGAACTCTTCTTTTCATAAGTTCGCTCAAGCACTTACTATAAATGCCGCGACGAAGCCGCTGATTCTCCTTAACAGAGTCAGACAGCTGGGCACGAACATCTTTTAGTTCCTCGCCCAGCTGGGTGTTGGCATCTTGGAGGTTATTTTTCTCTTGCCGCACCCTTGTAAGCACATTCTCGCCGGCTTTTAACCAGCGCAGGAGCTGTTGCTTGTCCGGATCTACCCCGGCGCCATCTGCAATGTTATTGTCAGACTTATACACACGCCGCACTTTGCAAACTACTTCTCTTTTAAAGCGTATATTACCAGAGGGGGTCTCTGTGGCTTCCCCTGTCGCGGCTAGTGCGGCCTCAAGTTGGGCCTTGCACTCTTGAAGCTCCTGGGACAGTTGGGTATTCTTTTCTGTAAGATCCTTCATAACAAATGATCCTTAAATCAGTTATTCTAACTATTTTAAGTCTCGGGGGCTACTGGCATATATAACTGTCAAAATCCTCACCCATATGTCTTTCACATACTGCTCCGTGGCTCTGGCTAGAACATCTTGAGTGGCACGGAGGTGCGCATCTCCCGAATTAAAGGCATTCAATGCCTCTTGGGAGAAGCATGCGTCACGAAGAATTGTCCGGCGGTGCCTATGATTCATGGCACTCTCCACCTCAGATTTGGTGGCGGACAATCTATCGGCATCCTCCGTTGGAGGAGCATCTGACGCGCGCCTTGTGTTTGCCTCCCCCTCCGGACCTGGCGTTGGAGCCTGGCTGGTGGAGGCTCAATTGGCAACCTCTCCGGACACAGTCCGGCGAGCGCTCTTTTTCCTGAAAAGATCATGAACGTTAGTATGCCTTCCAGGAATCTTTCCTTGAAACACGGTGGCACGCCATACCGTTGCGGCGACGTTTCGATCCGCACCGCACTTCTTTTCTGCCTGCTGGGCCGAACTGCCCCTTGTCGGCCAGCCGCCGCGGGCTCGGCTTCCCGCCTCAAAGGCACCTCCTGCGGAACACCATTGGTATGCGGTGATTAGAAATAAGCACAGATGGGTCATGGTATCAGGACTTCGGTCACAGTTACCTGGGAAGTTGGAAATATTCCGTGGTAGTCGGCCGTAATGGCGACCAAAGCATTGTCGATGCTAAGTTGGTGGAACACCCCATCGATCAGCTCCACCTTTATGTCCGGTTCCTCTTGGGAGGCCGGATCGAGGGACTGTTCCGGATCCTCGGGTTGTGGAGGCGGGCTGTGTATATCCTCTACAGCCCGGCGCAGTTCCTGCGTCGAAATCACAAAATGAGATAATTAACCATGGGAATGGGGATCGGATAGGCAAAAAGAAATGTCCGCTTACCCAGCTTCGAGGATTGTTCATAGAAAATCCGTTCAGTGGACTAACATGGAGAAAATCCTCCTTTTCCCCTTTGTACAGGCCGGACAAGATCTTCACCAGATCGGCAACCGATCCCGGCCCCTTACGGCCATGGCGGGTGGCATCATCCTCCCCGTTGAAATCCCACATGGGGTGGCCCCTATACTGGAGCGGCTGCACCCCCCGCATAATGCATGTGGCCATGACTCCGATCATGGTCAGTCCGGAATGAGCTAGTAACCTTATTCGGCTCATCAGGTAGAGGACATCCCTGTCACTTTCCCTCTGGGGGCTCCGCGGGCGCCAGCTTAGGCGTTTCTTCAAAGGAGCATTACTGAACTCCGGGAGGCCGATCCAAACAGGATCCGGCAGCGGGACGTCTTCCATGTAAAACCATTCCGAGGGCCAGTCTTCGGACGCCTTCTTCAGGGTTCCGGATAGATATCCGGTCCCGGCGATGCGCCATAGTTCGGCTCCGCCCACTTGATATATTGACCCCTCATGAGAACGGGGTACAAGGCAAAACAATCTCTTCCACAACGCGAAATGAGCCTTGATGCTCAAAAACAGCTCGCAAAGGGCCACGAAGCCCGAAATATGCAGAATGGAGGCAGGCGTAAGGTTGTGCAACTGGAGGCCGTAGAACTCCTGGAGCCCCTGGAGAAACGGATGAATTGGAAATCCGAGCCCTCTTATGAGATAAGAGACGAAGCATACCCGCTATCCTTTGGAGGGATCGGGGACGCTCTCCGCCTGCTTTCCGCCCTTGTAGGTGGCGAGTCCGGCTCGAACCGGAACCATAAAGGCTGGGGGAAGAAATCCCTTGGTTTGGAGCATCACTAACACATTGTGCAGGACTGAGCATCTCTCCCAATCTCCGGGCTGAGGGCTGGGAGCGCGAGAGGAGGAGCCGCATCGACTGTCCATGATGGAATGGATTTTTTCAGAGGCGCTCCGATGAATGCTTGCAGAGGGAGGATGGTGTGATTCGGATATAGATCCCCGTCTCTTTCATAGGCGGCTCATTTGCGCAGCTAGGGGGGTAAATGTAAAGATACCCTGGCTTTTCGCATTCGTTTGACACATGGAAGATGGCCATTATTGGGCGTGGAAGCCAAGGAGCGCAGCATTTATAAGAAGCCGGACACTATTTGACAAGTATATGGAATTTGGAGAAGAGCCCGCCTTGCAATGCCGAAGACAATCAACGCACCAGAATCGTCATCATTGAAGCCTGGTTCGGGGGCTACTGAGGGAGTCCCGGATTAGGGGGTGTCCGGATAGCCGAACTATCACCGTTGGCCGGACTCCTAGACTATGAAGATACAAGATTGAAGACTCCGTCCTGTGTCCGGATGGGACTTTCCTTGGCGTGGAAGGCAAGCTTGGCAATACGGATATGTAGATCTCCTACCATTGTAACCGACTCTGTGTAACTCTAGCCCTCTCCGGTGTCTATATAAACCGGAGAGGTTTTAGTCCGTAGGACGAACAACAATCATACCATAGGCTAGCTTCTAGGGTTTAGCCTCTTTGATCTCGTGGTAGATCTACTCTTGTACTACCCATATCATCAATATTAATCAAGCAGGAGTAGGGTTTTGCCTCCATCAAGAGGGCCTGAACCTGGGTAAAAACATCGTGTCCCTTGTCTCCTGTTACCATCCGCCTAGACGCACAGTTCGGGACCCCCTACCCGAGATCTGCCGGTTTTGACACCGACAGTGATACCGATACTATCGCAGAGCAGACCAAAAAACATGAGTGCATGCTTGTTTAGTTGCATCATCTTTCAGATCCAACTTGAACCTCATCTGTTGAAAAAAGAATGTGTGTCTTAATAGGAGGAAGCTAGAAAGTATGAGACAGAGCAAGACAATATTACTAATTGTGATGAATAACATTACTTATGGATAAATGGTCAAGGAAGGTGTTAAACTGGGTATGGTCTTTCTCATTCCTGTACTGGATCCACGTTGGGAGGATACATTCATGACACCTAACGGCATCGGCTACCTCTGATACTAACTTGGCTGACTCTGTAGCATCACGTGGCCTTTTTAAACCAGCCTCAAAATGGATCTCCATTCTTCCTCCTTTAGATTTTGTTAATCTGTCAAGCATTATCCCTGATGTCTATTTCCGCTTGCGCCGTGGTGCTAGTTCAACAACGAATATGGAAAGTGTTAGTGTACATCAAACTGTGAGAGTACATATAAAGGAGCATGCAACTGCAACTTGACTCGGTCAGGGACCGTCTTGGTGTTGATGCTCATGAGGCTCATCTGATCTTGCCAAGTCCTGTTGTGTCAGCAGTGCTTCAAAAGTAGTGTTAGGTGTGAAGGCAGCTTGGGAGCTGGCCAGTTTCGGAGCAAACGAACGAGTAACTCGTTGAGATGCTGGTACAGTTGAAGCGGATGCTGTAGCTGGTGGAGCAGGTGATACTGTGTTTGTAGATTTAGCCGGTGGACTTGGACCTTCTACTGCACTATAAGTACCAGCAGAATCTCGAGGGCAGATCCTTTTCTGTTTCACCCGACGAGTAACACCATTCCCTACTATATTCTTTTCCTTGCCCTTTTTTGACTTTGCCATGTCAAGTCGTACCCACAACACAAAATAATAAAATCGCTCTTCAGAACTCATTGATGCATGATACAGACAAGCAATACATTGATGTAAGACAATCGTATGAGGATGAAATATGTAAGAGAAAACAGGACAGCGTGACATATTCATAGCTAAGCAGAAGGATTTTCAAGAAAATAGAAATAATGCAAGCTAGACACCATATGAAAGATGCAACCAATATTACTCTGCCAAGTTAAAAGTGTCTTGTCATAAGTGGAAATTCGAAAAATTAGAAGCAGTACAACGTAGAAATCAATGCAAGACGCAACCACGATCAAACTGCCATGTTAAAAGCGTCCAATCATGAGTGACTGATGCGGGATACACAACAACAGTACTTTGATGTAAGAACATGGTATGATAGATAGATGCAGTGTATTCTAGACACAGAAAGCCATATCATATGCACATGTATAACGTATAAACCCAGCAAGTGCAATTTAATCAAAATAGAAGAAATACAGGCTAGACAACATATGCAACATGAAACCAATTATCACACTGTCAACTTAGAGCAAGCACCTGCTGTTGTGGAGTACGGGAGATGAACTCATCATGTAGGCTTGGGACTTCAACTTCATTAGCAGTAGCGGTGATAAATCTGGAGAGTCTCTGTTTGCGTCGGTGCGGAGGACCACCAACATCCCCTAACTTACTATTTTCCTTCCTATTTTTCGATATTGCCTTATGAAGCCAAAACCACAAGAAGATGAATAAAATTAGCTATGCATAACTGGTTGATGCATGATACAGACGAACACTACTTTGATATAAGGCAAGCGCAGGATAGGAGGATGTAATATATACAAAAAAAGACAACATTGCATATTCACACGTACGATAGGACGATGGAATATGTATGAAAAACCAGTAAGCAGAAGGCATTTCAACAAAATTAGAAGAACTGAAAGCTAGGCACCATATGAACATGCAACCAATATCACTCTATTAGGTAAAAAGTGTCTCGTCGTAAGTGCCATTTCAAGAAATTAGAAGCAGTACAATCTAGAAGAAAATGCAAGATGCAACCTACATCACAGTCCAAAGTTAAATGTGTCTTATGGTAAGTGATCATTCCAGGTATAAGTTGTAAGCTACGCAGATGCAATTCAACATAATCAGGAGCAATACAAACTAGACATCATACGGAACACGCAACCACATATAACAATTCCAAGTTAGAGCAAGCACCTGTGATGGTGGAGTAGGGGAGATGTGCTCATCATATACATGTATGTTCTAGAAACAGGAACACGTGTCATATTCACAGGCATCATGTAGGAAATATGCCCTAGAGGCAATAATAAAGTTATTATTTATTTCCTTATTTCATGATAAATGTTTATTATTCATGCTAGAATTGTATTAACCGGAAACTCAGTACATGTGTGAATACATAGACAAACATAATGTCACTAGTATGCCTCTACTTGACTAGCTCGTTGAATCAAAGATGGTTAAGTTTCCTAGCAATAGACATGAGTTGTCATTTGATTAACAGGATCACATCATTAGAGAATAATGTGATTGTCTTGACCCATTCCGTTAGCTTAGCACTTGATCGTTTAGTATGTTGCTATTGCTTTCTTCATGACTTATACATGTTCCTATGACTATGAGATTATGCAACTCCCGAATACCAGAGGAACACTTTGTGTGCTACCAAATGTCACAACATAACTGGGTGATTATAAAGGTCCTCTACAGGTGTCTCTGATGGTACTTGTTGAGTTGGCATAGATCGAGATTAGGATTTGTCACTCCGATTATCGGAGAGGTATCTCTAGGCCCTCTCGGTAATGCACATCACTATAAGCCTTGCAAGCAATGTGAATAATGAGTTAGTTGCGGGATGATGCATTACGGAACGAGTAAAGAGACTTGCCGGTAACGAGATTAAACTAGGTATTGAGATACCTACAATCGAATCTCAAGCAAGTAACATACGGATGACAAAGGGAACAACGTATGTTGTTATGCGGTTTGACCGATAAAGATCTTCGTAGAATATGTAGGAGCCAATATGAGCATCTAGGTTCCGCTATTGGTGATTGACCAGAGACATGTCTCGGTCATGTTTACATAGTTCTCGAACCCATAGGCTCCGCACGCTTAACGTTTGGTGACGATTTATATTATGAGTTATCTATTTTGATGTACCGAAGGTAGTTTGGAGTCTCGGATGAGATCGGGGACATGACGAGGAGTCTCGAAATGGTCGAGATATAAAGATCTATATATTGGACGACTATATTCAGACATCGGAAAGGTTCCGAGTGATTCGGGTATTTATCGGAGTACCGGAGAGTTACGGGAATTCGCCGGGGAGTATATGGGCCTTATTGGGCTTTAAGGGAAAGAGAGAGAGGCAGGCCGCGCGCCCCCCAAGGCCTAGTCCAAATTGGACTAAGTGGAGGGGCGGCGCCCCCTCCTTCCTTCTCTTCTCTCTTCCCCTTCCTTGACTCCTACTCCTACTACATGGAAGGGGGGAATCCTACTCCCGGTGGGAGTAGGACTCCCCAGGGCGCGCCATAGTAGAGGGCCGGCCCTCCCCCTCCTCTACTCCTTTATATACGGGGAAGGGGGGCACCCCATAGACACACAAGTTGATCGTTGATCTTTAGCCGTGTGCGGTGCCCCCCTCCACCATAATCCACCTCGGTCATATCGTAGCGGTGCTTAGGCAAAGCCCTGCGTTGGTAGCTTCATCAACACTGTCATCGCGCCGTCGTGCTGATAGAACTCTCCCTCGAAGCTCTACTAGATCGTGAGTTTGTGGGACGTCACCAAGATGAACGTGTGCAGATCGCAGAGGTGCTGTACGTTCGGTACTTGGATCGGTCGACCGTGAAGATGTACAACTACATCAACCGCGTTGTCATAACGCTTCCGCTTACGGTCTACGAGGGTACGTGGACGACACTCTCCCCTCTCGTTTCTATGCATCACCATGATCTTGCGTGTGCGTAGGAAATTTTTGAAATTACTACGTTCCCCAACAGTGGCATCCGAGCCAGGTTGATGCGTAGATGTTATATGCATGAGTAGAACACAAGTGAGTTGTGGGCGATACAAGTCATACTGCTTACCAGCATGTCATACTTTGGTTCGGCGGTATTGTTGGATGAAGCGGCCCGGACCGACATTACGCGTATGCTTATGCAAGACTGGTTCTACTGGCGTGCTTTGTGCATAGGTGGCTGGCAGGTGTTAGTTTCTCCAACTTTAGGTGAACCGAGTGTGGCTACGCCCGGTCCTTGTTGAAGGTTAAAACAACACTAACTTGATGAAATATCGTTGTGGTTTTGATGCATAGGTAAGAACGGTTCTTGCTCACGCTGTAGCAGCCACGTAAAACTTGCAACAACAAAGTAGAGGACGTCTAACTTGTTTTTGCAGGGCATGTTGTGATGTTATATGGTCAAGACATGATGCTAAATTTTATTGTATGAGATGATCATGTTTTGTAATAGAGTTGTCGGCAACTGGCAGGAGCCATATGGTTGTCATTTCATTGTATGCAATGCAATCACCCTGTAATTTCTTTACTTTATCACTAAGCGGTAGCAATAGTCAATAGTTGGCGAAATGACAATGATGCTATGATGGAGATCAAGGTGTCGCGTCCTGTGACGATGGTGATCATGACGGTGCTTTGGAGATGGAGATCAAAGGCACAAGTTGATGATGGCCATATCATATCACTTATATTGATTGCATGTGATGTTTATCTTTTATGCATCTTATTGTGCTTTATTGACGGTAGCATTATAAGATGATCTCTCACTAAATTTCAAGGTATAAGTGTTCTCCCTGAGTATGCACCGTTGCGAAAGTTCTTCGTGCTGAGACACCACGTGATGATCGGATGTGATAAGCTCTACGTTCAAATATAACGGGTGTAAGACAGTTTTGCACACGCAGAATATTCAGGTTAAACTTGATGAGCCTAGCATATGCAGATATGGCCTCAAAACACTGAGACCGAATGGTCGAGCGTGAATCATATAGTAGATATGATCAACATAGTGATGTTCACCATTGAAAACTACTCCATCTCACGTGATGATCGGACATGGTTTAGTTGATTTGGATCACGTGATCACTTAGATGATTAGAGGGATGTCGATCTAAGTGGGAGTTCTTAAGTAATATGATTAATTGAACTTTAATTTATCATGAACTTAGTCCTGATAGTATTTTGCAAATAATGTTGTAGATCAATAGCTCGCGTTGTTGCTTCCCTATGTTTTATATGTGTTCGTAGAGCAAACTAAGTTGAAAGATAATAGTAGCAATGATGCGGACTGGATCCGTGATTTGAGGTTTATCCTCATTGCTGCACAGAAGAATTATGTCCTTGATGCACCGCTAGGTGACAGACCTATTGTAGGAGCAGATGCAAACATTATGAATGTTTGGCTAGCTCAATATGATGACTACTTGATAGTTTAGTGCACCATGCTTAATGGCTCAGAATCGGGACTTCAAAGATGTTTTGAACGTCATGGACCATATGAGATGTTCCAGGAGTTGAAGTTAATATTTCAAGCAAATACCCGAGTTGAGAGATATGAAGTCTCCAACAAGTTCTATAGCTAAAAGATGGAGGAGAATAGCTCAAGCAGTGAGCATGTGCTCAGATTGTCTGGGTACTACAATCGCTTGAATCAAGTGGGAGTTAATCTTCTAGATAAGATAGTGATTGACAAAGTTCTCTTGTCACCATCACCAAGTTACTCGAACTTCGTGATGAACTATAGGATGCAAGGGATGACGAAAACAATTCCCGGGCTCTTCGTGATGTTGAAATCGACAAAGGTAGAAATCAAGAAAGAGCATCAAGTGTTGATGATTGACAAGACCACTAGTTTCAAGAAAAGGGCAAAGGGAAAGAAAAGAGAAATTTAAAGTAGAATGGCAAGCAAGTTGTCACTCCCGCGAAGAAGCCCAAAGCTGGACCAAAGCCTGAAACTGAGTGATTCTACTGCAAAGGAAATGGTTACTGGAAGCGGAAATGCCCTGAATATTTGGTGGATAAGAAGGATGGCAAAGTGAACAAGGGTATATTTGATATACAGGTTATTGATGTGTACCTTACTAGTGTTTATAGTAGCCCCTGGGTATTTGATACTTGTTCGGTTGCTAAAATAATTAGTAACTCGAAACAGGAGTTACAGAATAAACAGAGACTAGTTGAGGGTGAAGTGACGATGTGTGTTGGAAGTGGTTCCAAGATTGATATGATCATCATCGCACACTCCCTATACTTTCGGGATTAGTGTTAAACCTAAATAAATGTTATTTGGCGTTTGCGTTGAGCATGAATATGATTTGATCATGTTTATTGCAATACGGTTATTCATTTAAAGTCAGAGAATAATTGTTGTTCTGTTTACATGAATAAAACCTTCGATGGCCATACACCCAATGAAAATAGTTTGTTGGATCTCGATCATAGTGATACACATATTCATAATATTGATGCCAAAAGATGCAAAGTTAAGAATGATAGTGCAATTTTTTTGTGGCACTGCCATTTGGGTCATATCGGTGCAAAGCGCATGAAGAAACTCCATAAAGATGGATTTTTGGAATCACTTGGTAAAATTATGAATCATTTGATGCTTGCGAACCGTGCCTTTTGGGCAAGATGACTAAAACTCCATTCTCGGGAACAATGGAACGAACTACTGACTTGCTGGAAATAATACATACCGATGTATGCGGTCCAATAAGTGTTGATGCTCATGGCGGGTATCGTTACTTTATGACCTTCACACATGATTTGAGCAGATATGAGTATATCTACTTTATAAAGCACAAATCTGAAACATTTGAAAAGTTCAAAGAATTTCAGAGTGAAGTGGAGAATCATTGTAAAAAGAAAATAAAGTTTCTACAATCTGGTCGTAGAGGAGAATATTTAAGTTACGAGTTTGGACTTCATTTAAAAACAATGTGGAATAGTTTCACAGCTCACGCCACATGGAACACCACAGCGTAATGGTGTGTCCGAACGTCGTAACCGCACTTTATTGGATATGCTGCGATCTATGATGTATCTTACCGATTTAGCACTATCGTTTTGGGGTTGTGCATTAGAGACAGCTGCATTCACTTTAAATAGGGCACCAAAAAATCCATTGAGATGACGCCTTATGAGCTATGGTTTGGCAAGAAACCAAAGTTGTCGTTTCTTAAAGTTTGGGGCTGCGATGCTTATGTGAAAAGGTTTCAACCTGATAAGCTCGAAGCCAAATCGGAGAAGTGCGTCTTCATAGAATACCCAAAGGAAATTGTTGGGTACACCTTCTATCATAGATCCGAAAGCAAGATATTCGTTGCTAAGATGGATCCTTTGTAGAGAAGGAGTTTCTCTTGAAAGAAGAGAGTGGGAGGAAAGTAGAACTTGATGAGGTAATTGTACCTTCTGCCGAATTGGAATGTAGTTCATCACAGAAATCAGTTCCAGTGATTCCTATACCAATTAGTGAGGAAGCTAATGATGATGATCATGAAACTTCAGATTAAGTTACTACAGAACCTCGTAGGTCTTCCAAAGTACAGTCCGCACCAGAGTTGTACGGTAATCCTGTTCTGGAAGTCATGTTACTAGACCATGATGAACCTACGAACTATGAGGAAGCGATGATGAGCCCAGATTCTGCGAAATGGCTTAAAGGCCATGAAATCCGAGAAGGAATCCATGTATGAGAACAAAGTGTGGACTTTGGTTGACTTGCCCGATGATCGGCAAGCCATAGAAAATAAATGAATCTTCAAGAGGAAGACAGATGCTGATAGTAGTGTTACTATCTACAAAGCTCGACTTGTCGCAAAAAGTTTTTCCACAAGTTCAAGGTGTTGAATACGATGAGATTTTTTTGCTCGTATCAATGCTTAAGTCTGTCTAAATCATGTTTGCAATTGCCACATTTTATGAAATCTGGCAAATGGATGTCAAAACTGCATTCCTTAATGGATTTATTAAAGATGAGTTGTATATGATGCAACCAGAAGGTTTTGTCAATCCTAAAGGTGCTAACAAAGTGTGCAAGCTCTAGTGATCCATCTATGGACTGGTGCAAGCATCTCGGAGTTGGAATATACGCTTTGATGAGTTGATCAAAGCATATAGTTTTATACAGACTTGCGGTGAAGCCTGTATTTACAGGAAAGTGAGTGGGAGCACTACAGCCTTTCTGATAAGTATATGTAAATGACATATTGTTGATCAGAAACAATGTAGAATTTTCTGGAAAGCATAAAGGAGTGTTTGAAAGGAGTTTTTCAAAGAAAGACCTTGGTGAAGCTGCTTACACATTGAGCATCAAGATCTATAGAGATAGATCAAGACGCTTGATAAGATTTTTCAATGAGTACATACCTTTATAGGATTTTGAAGTAGTTCAAAATGGAACAGTCAAAGAAGGAGTTCTTGCCTGTGTTGCAAGGTGTGAAGTTGAGTAAGACTCAAAACCCGACCATGGCAGAAAATAGAAAGGGAATGAAAAGTCATTCCCTATGCCTCAGTCATAGGTTCTATAAAGTATGCTATCCTGTGTACCGGACCTATTGTATACCTTGCTCTGAGTTTGGCAAGGGAGTACAATTTTTGATCTAGGAGTAGATCACTAGACAACGGTCAAGAATATCCTTAGTGAGGCCTAAGGAAATGTTTCTCGATTATGGAGGTGATAAAAGAGATCATCGTAAAGAGTTACATTGGTGCAAGCTTTTACACTGATCCAGATGACCCTAAGTCTCAATCTGGATACATATTGAAAGTGGGAGCGATTAGCTAGAGTAGCTCCATGCAGAGCACTGTAGATATATAATATTGGCAAAATACATACGACTCTGAATGTGACAGACCCGTTGACTAAACTTCTCTCAAGAGCAAAACATGATCATACCTTAGTACTCTTTGGGTGTTAATCACATAGTCCTTCGGGTGTTGGTCACATGACGATGTGAACTATGGGTTTTAATCACATACAGATGTGAATATTGGTGTTAAATCACATAATGATGTGAACTAGATTATTGACTCTAGTGCAAGTGGGAGACTGAAGGAAATATGCCCTAGAGGCAATAATAAATTTATTATTTATTTCCTTATTTCATGATAAATGTTTATTATTCATGCTAGAATTGTATTAACCGGAAACTTAGAACATGTCTGAATACATAGACAAACATAATGTCACTAGTATGCCTCTACCTCACTAGTTCGTTGAATCAAAGATGGTTAAGTTTCCTAGCCATAGACATGAGTTGTCATTTGATTAACGGGATCACATGATTAGAGAATGATGTGATTGACTTGACCCATTCCGTTAGCTTAGCACTTGATCGTTTAGTATGTTGCTATTGCTTTCTTCATGACTTATACATGTTCCTATGACTATGAGATTATGCAACTCCCAAATACCGGAGGAACACTTTGTGTGCTACCAAACGTCACAACGTAACTGGGTGATTATAAAGGTCCTCTACACGTGTCTCCGATGGTACTTGTTGAGTTGGCATAGATTGAGATTAGGAGTTGTCACTCCGATTGTCGGAGAGGTATCTCTGGGCCCTCTCGGTAATGCACATCACTATAAGCCTTGCAAGCAATGTAACTAATGAGTTAGTTGCGGGATGATGCATTACGGAACGAGTAAAGAGACTTGCCAGTAACAAGATTAAACTAGGTATTGAGATACCTACGATCGAATCTCGGGCAAGTAACATACCGATGACAAAGGGAACAACGTATGTTGTTATGTGGTTTGACGGATAAAGATCACCGTAGAATATGTAGGAGCCAATATGAGCATCCAAGTTCCGCTATTGGTTATTGACCGAAGACATGTCTCGGTCATGTCTACATAGTTCTCGAACCCGTAGGATCCGCATGCTTAACGTTCGGTGATGATTTATATTATGAGTTATGTATTTTGATGTACCGAAGGTAGTTCGGAGTCCCGGATGAGATCGGGGACATGACGAGGAATCTCAAAATGGTCGAGACATAAATATCGATATATTGGACGACTATATTCGGACATCGGAAAGGTTCTGAGTGATTCGGGTATTTATGGGAGTACCGGAGAGTTACGGGAATTCGTCGGGGAGTATATGGGCCTTATTGGGCTTTAAGGGAAAGAGAGAGAGGTAGGCCGCGTGCCCCCCCATGGCCTAGTCCGAATTGGACTAAGGGGAGGGGCGACACCCCCTCCTTCCTTCTCTTCTCTCTTCCCCTTCCTTGACTCCTACTCCTACTACATGGAAGGGGGGGGGGGGAATCCTACTCCCGGTGGGAGAAGGACTCCCCAGGGCGCGCCATAGTAGAGGGCCGGCCCTCCCCCTCCTCTACTCCTTTATAGGGGGCACCCCATAGACACAATAGTTGATCATTGATCTTTAGCCGTGTGCGGTGCCCCCCTCCACCATAATCCACCTCGGTCATATCATAGCAGTGCTTAGGCGAAGCCCTGCGTCGGTAGCTCCATCAACACCGTCATCACACCGTCGTGATGACGGAAGTCTCCCTCAAAGCTCTACTGGATCGTGAGTTCGTGGGACGTCACCAAGCTGAACGTGTGTAGATTGCGGAGGTGCCATACGTTCGGTACTTGGATCGGTCGATCGTGAAGACGTACGACTACATCAACCGTGTTGTCATAACACTTTCGCTTACGGTCTACGAGGGTATGTGGACGACACTCTCCCGTCTCGTTGCTATGCATCACCATGATCTTGCGTGTGAGTAGGAAAATTTTGAAATTACTACGTTCCCCAACACATTATGTGTAAAGTAAGCAGATGCAATTCAACAAAGTTAGAAGCAATAGAAGCTATACATCATGCGCAACATGAAACCACACATAATAGTGCCAAGTTAGAGCAAGCACCTGTGATGGTGGAGTAGGGGAGATTTGCTCATCATCTACATAGCTATGTTGACTGTCCAGCCTTGTGTTGTCTTGCAAATCTTGTTGGGAGGATGGCGGAGTAGAATATGTAGAAACCCCATGTTTGAGTTGCTCCGAAGGACCACCATTATCCACTGCTGGACTAATTTCCTTCAGTTGTAATGATTTAGCATTGTGAAGTCAAACCGATAAGAAAAAGGAATAAACTTCGGTCTTCAGAACTCATTCATGCATGATACTGACGGACACTACTCGGATGAAAGGCAAAGACACGATGCGAGGATGGAATATGTACGAAAAACAGGATGGCGTGACATATTCACACCTATGATGTGGTAACTAAGGCATTTCAACAAATTAGAAGCACTACAAGCTAGACACCATATGAAAGATGCAACCAATATCACTTTGCCAAGTTCAAACTGTATGGCGTCTCAACAAATTACAAGTAGTACATGCTAGAAATCATATGCAAGACGCGACCAATATCACAGTGGCGAGTTAAAGGTGCCTTATCATAAGTGACTGATGCGGGATATGCAAGAACAGTAGTCTGATGTAAGAACATGGTGTGATCAGACATAGTATATTTTAGAAACAGGAACACGTGTCATATTCACAGGAATTATGTGTAAAGTAAGCAGATGCAATTCAACAAAGTTAGAAGCAATACAAGCTAGACATCATATGCAACATGCAACCACATATAATAGTGCCAAGTTAGAGCAAGCACCTATGATGGTGGAGTAGGGGAGATGTGCTCATCATGTACACAGCTACGTTGACTGTCTAGCCTTGCGTTGTCTTGTGAGTCTTGTTGGGAGGATGGCAGAGTAGAATCTGTAGAGATCCTCCGTTTCAGTTGTTCGGAAGGACCACCATCATCCAATGCCTTACCAATTTCCTTCCGCTTTATTGATTTTGCATTGTGAGGTCAAACCGACAAGAAAAAGGAATATAATTCGCTCTTCAGAACTCATTCATGCATGATACTGACGAACACTACTCTGATGAAAGGCAAAGTCATGATACGAGGACGGAATATGTACTAAAAACTGGACGGCTTGACATATTCACACCTATGATGGGGTAACTAAGCAAAAGGCACTTCAACCAATTAGAAGCATTGCAAGCTACACACCATATGGAAGGTGCAATCAATATCACTCTGCCAAGTTAAAATTGTCTCGTCATAGGTGGCGTTCATCAAACTAGAAGCACTACATGCTAGAAATCATATTCAAGACGCAAACCAATATCACACTGCCAACTTAAAGGTGTCCCATCATAAGTGACTGATGCAGGATACACAAGAAGAGTAGTTTCATGTAAGAACATGGTGTGATAGACAGATATAGTATGTACCAAAAACAGGAAAGCGTGTCATATTCACACGTGTCATGTGTAAGCTAAGCAGATGCAGTTTACACTAATTAGGAGCAATACAAGCTAGACACCATATGCAACATGCAACCAGATATCACACTGCCAAGTTAGAGCAAGCACCTTGGATGGTGGAGTAGGGGAGCGAGACTTGGACCTTGTAATGCACTAGCAGTACAAGGAGAATCCGTACAGATGCTCTGTTTACGTTGCTGCAGAGGACCACCATCATCGCCTTCCTTACTCTTTTCCTTCCACTACTAGGGAAAAGCCTATACATAGAATCTTACCAGCAGCACGCTTTAAAATAAGGCGCTGCTGCTAATTAGCAGTAGCGAGCTCGAGCTTAACTCGTTGCTGAAATAAATATAGCAGTAGCGCGCCCGCTCAAAGACGCGCTACTGCTATAATTCCCACGAGGCCGCCGTGAGGCTAGTTATAGCAGCAACGTGTTATCACAACGAGCGCTACTGCTACGTAGCATAGTAGCAGCGCATTTCGCCAATAAGCGCTACTGCTAAGTTTACTATAAAAATTTAGTCCCACCTCGCTCCGTGAAGAGAGTTTCTACCACCTTAAATATGTTACTTCTCAAACTTTGACAAGCACTTGGTCTTCATTGAAATCTATGTGTAGAATTTGTGGCTGCAATATGAGTCTTCACCGGTTCCTAAACCGGTGAGGACTCATATTGAAAAATCAGATTGTACACAAAAAGATCGTTGATGATCAATGTATTTTTGATGCATTGAATTAAGTCTATTTTCACATGCTGACACATAGCAGTAGCGCTTCTTTGTGAAAGGCGCTGCTGCTAGGTAGTTTAGCAGTAGCGTATTTCTCTATAGCGCGCTACTGCTAAGCCATTACTCACACACTCACTGGATCCCCTCTCAACCCCCCGCGCCGGTCCTGCCCCGTCACCCCTCCTCCCTCTGCGCCGCTGTCACCTCCTCCTCCTTGCTGGACTCGGTACCGGCCTCCTCCTCCTCCATCCTCCCTCCACTCGCCGCTGGCCAGCCCCTCCTCGCTCCGCCTTCCTCCTCCTTCCTCCCTCCACTCACCGCCGGCCGGCCCCTCCTCATTCCGCCTTCCTCCTCCGTCCTACTCTCTTCTCCCTCCTCGAGTCGCTCCTCCTTCTCCCTCCTCCCTACTACATTTTGATTTAGTAGGCCAGTTCATATGCAACATTTTGGTTTAGTTGATATGATTTAGTTGATTTAGTAGGCTAGTTGATTTAGATGATTTAGAACATTTTGATTTAGTTGATTTAGTAGGCTAGTTCATTTAGTTGATTTAGTATGCACCATTTTATAGTTATTTTTTCTGTACATGGATAGGTAGTTGCTTTTGTTTTTTTAATAAGTTACTTTTTGGCAAAATGTAGGTGGTACCTTGTCATCTAATATGTTACTAGATGTTAGGATTATAGTTGTCCATCAAAATTGCTTCTCGCGGAAGAACCAAAAATATCACATGCTACTGTTTTTCTTTCCTGTGAAGTGGATCGTTAATCCTTTGCTCATATTGCTTTAGGAAAAATGGCACCACCACCACCACCACTATGTCGACTGTGCAAGTCAAGGTGCGCCAGCAGCCTTGCAACGGGCAAGCTGTTCGGCATCTACTTCCAGCTGAGTTTTCGTCATGCGGCGGTAAGAAATTAGATGAAATGTAATAACTATTTTATTTTTAGTGTTGGCATTACTGTATTGTGTTATTTTGCTTATTTTATACAGATCGTCCCATGCAATGTGAGGTTGAAATTCAACAAGCTGACAGGAGAAACTGTGACATTTGAGGCTCCCGGGGGGCCGTACACTATGGAGGTCGAGAAGGGATGCAATATGTCGTAGATTGGAGGAGATGGATGGGCCCGTTTCGTCGCCCGCATGCGTCTTACTGGTGGTGAGTTGACTAGCTTCTCCTTCAGAGCAGAAAGACCCAAGCTGGCTATCATTTATCTCAACCTGGTGGAAGATGATGAAGATGACGAAGATGATGATGAAGATGATGAAGATGACGAAGATGATGATGAAGATGATGAAGATAATGAGGACCCACTCGATGAAGATGATGAGGACCCACTTCATGAAGCCATCGTAGCTCAAAGAACAAGGCTGAGCGAGGAGGAGGTGTCCAACCTGTGGGACATAATTCCGCCACGTGCTGACTTTGTCGGGGTGCCATTCATGACCCGCCTGACAAATACCATGGTTGAACGACATGATATGGTATGTTATACTTACAAATGCAAATTATCCGATGAAATACTTAGTGTACAGTCCAATGATATGGTATGTTGTGTGGAATCTAGTCGATGATATGTTTTAGTGTAGAGTTCGATCACATGCTTATTAGTGTAGAATCTAAGGAAACTATTAATAGTGTAGATAATCCATATGTACTTATTTGCGAGGCTATTTATTAATTGATATGTTTTTCTTATTAAGAAATTGGCAAAGAGCATATCTGTGAGTTATGGTATCAAGCCTGATGAAGAAGGCTCATCTAGACTACGCCTTACTGCAAGGGGCTCTGTCACAACCTGTACTTACCGCGTGGACACGGACGGTTGCACACACTTAAACTCGGTTGGGTGGAAGAAATTCCTCGATGGCAAGAATCTTCGTGTTGGATAGGCCATCGTAATTACTATCAGGAACACCAACCGCCCAGGCTTGAGGATGATGATTGTCTTCGATATCATCTAGAACTACATATGTGTGTGTGGCTATATCATCTAGAACTACATATGTGTGTGTGGCTATATCATCTAGAACTACATATGATGATCATCGTCGATATCATCTAGAACTACGTATGATGATCGCCGTTGATATGACCTTGTACTGCCTGAGGATGCATGTTGACTATGCATGAAATTGTTATCTAGTACTCCCTTCATTCCAAATTACTCGTTGTGGTTTGAACTAAAACCACGACGAGTAATTTGGAACGAAGGGAGTACTATCCAGTAATGGTAGCAGTACCTAGTATGTAGTATCTGAAAGGGAAAGGGGTACGGGGGAAAATGATGAAAGATATAGCAGTAGCGAGGGACTGCGAAATCACTACAGCTAAGTAATAGTAGCGCGTTCGGCAAAAGCGCTGCTGATATCGTCAATAGTAGTAGCGCGGGTATGGACCGCGCTACTACTATAAGTTAGCTGTAGCGCCTTATTAGTAGCGCGGCCACCCGCGTTGCTGCTAGCCTCAACACCTGCGCTACTACTAGGGTTTTCCCTAATAGTGTTCCTCTTTCTTGATTTTGCCTTGTCAAGTCAAACCCAGAAGAAAAAGGAATAAAATTTGCTCTTCATAACTCATTGATGCATGATACTGACGAACACTACTTTCATTTAAGGCAACCGCATGATAGGAGGATGGAATATGTATGAAAAATAGGACGGCGTGACATATTGACATTTATGATGTATAAAGTGTAAACTAAGCACAAGGTGTTTGAACTTGTTAGAAGCAATGCAAGCTACAACCATATGAAAGATGAAACCAATATCACTCTACCAAATTAAAAGGGTGGCCTAAAAAATGTATTTGACCAAATTAGAAGCAATACATGGTAATAAGCTAGAAATAATATGCAATATGCAATGAATAAAGGTGTCTCATTGTAAGAGATTGATGCAGGATACAGAAGAGAGGTAGTTTCATGTAAGAACATGGTTAACACATAGATGTAGTGTGTACGAAAAATAGGAAGGCATGTCATATTCACAAGTATAATGTGCTAAGCAGAAGCAATTTACCCTAATTAGAAGCATTACAAGCTAGACACCGTATGTAACATGCAACCACATATCACACTGCGAAGTTAGAGCAAGCACCTGTGATGGTGGTGTAGGGGAAGTGCGGTCTTCAAGTATGGAGCTATGTTCAATATCTTCATTTAGGCTTGCTGTTTCTTCAAAATCATGTGGAGAGGATGAAACTGCACTCTTTATAAGAGTAGCGCATCTCATACTAACCCACAGGCGTGACTGTCTCATCATAAGCGATAGCTGCAGGATACACAAGAACAGTAGTTTGGTGTAAGAACATGGTGTGATAGGCAAATGTAGTATGTACCAAAAACAGGAAGGAGATGTTGTGATGTGTAAGCTAAGGAGATGCAATTTAACAAATTAGGAGCGATACAAGCTAGGCACCATATGCAACATGCAACGAGATATCACACTGCCATGTTAGAGCAAGCACCTGGGGTTGTGGAGTAGGGGAGATGAGATTTGGAACTTGCACTGTAGTAGGAGTAGCAGGAGAATCTGCAGAGATCATCTGTTTCAGTTGCTCCAGAGGACCACCATCATTCCGTGCTTTCGTCCTTTTAGTTCTTTCCTTATCAAGTAAACACACAAGAAAAAGGAATGAAATTCGCACTTCCAAATTCGTTGATGCATGATACTGACGAACACAACTTTTATGTATGGCAACCACATTGTAGGAGGATGGAATATGTATGAAAAATGCTAAGCAGAAGGCATTTCAACAAATTGGAAGCAATGCAATCTAGACACCATATGAAAGATCCAACCAAAATCACTCTACCAAGTTAGATGTGTCTCATTATAAGTGACACTTCAACAAATTAGAGGCAGTACATGTTTGAAATGATATGCAAGATGCAACCAATATTACACTGTCAACTTGAAGGTGTATTGTCAAAAGTGATTGATGAGGGATACACAAGAAAAGTAGTTTGATGTAAGAACATGGGTAATAGAAATACGTAGTATGTACCTAAAACAGGAAGGCATGTCATATTCACAGGTATAATGTGTTAACTAAGCAGATGCAATTTACCCTAATTAGAAGCATTACGAGGTAGACACCATATACAACATGCAACCACATATCACACTGCCAAGTAAGAGCACGCACCTGCGATGGTGGTGTGGGGGAATTGCGGTCATCAACTAGAGATCTACGTTGACTATCTTCATTTAGCCTTGCTATTTCTTGAGAATCATGTGGGGAGGATGGCACTGCACTCTTTAAACGAGTAGCGCGTCTCACAGTAACCCACTGGGGTGACTGTCTCATCATAAGTGATTGATGAGGGATACAAAAGAGCATTAGTTTGATGTACGAACATGGTTAATAGACATATGTAGTATGTATCAAAAATAGGAAGGCATGTCATTATCAAAGGTATAATGTGTAAAGTAAGCAGATGCAATTTAACCAAATTGGAAGCAATACAAGCTAGACACCATATGCAACATGCAACCACATTTGACAGCGCGAAGTTAAAGCAAGCACCTGGGATGGTTGTGTGCGGCAATTGAGATCATCAACTGCAGAGCTACGTTTACTGTCTCCATCTGCTGAACTGCACCCTTTAGAGCACTGAAATGTTTAGTGCTTATCTTCAAATTACACTGGAGTGACTTCTGTCTTTTCTTTTTTGTATTCATTAGCACTGCGTCAGAGTCTGAAATACCCATGCATAAAAACAATAGTGTGAGTATGGGTGAAGTGTGTGCACAAGTAGTACAGTGTAAAGGTAGAAGATAGCAGGTCGATGAGAAATAAATGATGGGAGACATATGATAGCTCTACAACATGCATGGCACATGAAATTACTACATGATTCTATGAAAATAACAGTCGACTGACAAATAGGTCAGTCCATTTTTTCTGCACCGTCCGATGTACAAGAACGGGCAGATCGCCTTCATCTACCTCCAGCCAGTCAGTGTTACGATCTTCCTTGAAACGCCAGCGACCACCGGCCTAGTCCCCTGCCTCCGCCCTCCCCTCGACCTCACCGCACCGCCGTGCTTGCTACCGCCTCCCGGCCATCCCTTCAAGCCCCGCCGACCTCCAGATTGGGCGCAAGAAGCTCCTGCGCCCCACACCCCTATGATAGACACCGATGCGCCGCTTCCCCGGTGAACATGCGGACTAGGTGCTCCGCGCGCCTAAGAGGGTGTTGCTTCTTTTAATTACGGTTCGACTGACCCTGAATTGAAATCCAGGCGGGCTACTGACCTCTAGCAAAGGTGAAATAGTAAATGGGAGGAAACCTTATGCATTTAGTATCAGGAAGAAGATGCAGTAAGAAGCGCTCAATTAGTTTCTTTCGTGGGATGAATACGGTGTGAGCAGAGACGTAAGATTTGCACGAATAGGGGAAGATGAGTACCCCTTTCTGCTGGCAGTGCTGTGTCCTCCTTCTGTTTTTCCAACGATCTTCTTATGGTTCGCTGGAAATGAGAAGTTGTGGAGGACGGTGGAGCCTTGGACGAACCCATGGCCAAGTTGTTGAGTGTGGTGCATTGGCCGTCTATCGGCGGTAGGGAACGAGATCTGAGGTGGCGAACGACGGCGTAGCTTGAACAGCTCTGGTGCGATGGACGGTTGTGACAGTGGAGCAGCAACAGTGAGGCGCAGGACAGCGTGGTCCAATTGGTTCTGGTACGGCGGACGTCGGCGTCGGCGTCGTGGAGGCAGCTCTGCCTCGGCTTCAGCTGCTAAGTCCTTGAGGGTGTTGCGGTTGCGGTTGCGTTGGACGGCGATGTCGGGGTACCGGCTCCGGCATGATGGAGGAGGGCGGCGGTGGATTCGACGCTATGGGGTGGAGGACGAAGGAGGCTGGGGTTTCACGGCTGGTGGAGAGGGCGTTTTGGCGCCCACATAGTATGAATGGGGAAACAGAGGGGGGGGGGACTAAGGGGGAACAATGTTTTGGTTTGGGACGCACTTGTTTGAATTTGGGGAAAGTTACAAACTTTGCCCCCATCTAAAATTTCGGACATATTGCGGGTTGGGGGTAGGACAGTAATCTCAGGTGTCCCAAATGCTGGGTGGGATAGATTTCGGCCGAGCGCATGGGTGTTTAGGCGCCCACGGCGTATGAATGCTTCTCGAAGGCGGTTGAGACTGGCGTCTTGGTGAAGTTACAAACCTACCCCGGGTTAGACCTTTGGACATCGGGCCGATAGGCTACACGGGCCAAAGTCAGGACAGTAATTTCCTACCACCAAACATTAGTCTTGCGCGGTTTCAGGTGACCAGAGGCTTATTTGGTGCTTCGTTCAATATTTGGGAGCAGAAGCATTAACGTTTTAGGTTCTCTTGAATTGAACTTTCAGGATTTGTCAAACTTCGCAAATCTTTACTCTTGAAAATCCTAAATATAATATTATTTTTGGAATGGAGGGGGTACATTTGAATATACATTGTACATGAGTATATATTAAAAAAATATGCAACTTACCTCAGTTCATGCATGGTTCCAGATATAATCTCCTTGGTTGCAAAAAAATAGTTATACATGCATAGGAATATATAGCATGTTCAAATGCACAACAAAGATTGATGCCCCCTTTTAGATCTGATTTACAAATGCCATTATCTCGGGTTCAAATGGATGAATGCACTTCCTATGAATTCGAATCTTCGAAACCCCCCTTTTGTTTAATTCAACATGTATTCTATTTCGTAGCTAGCAATTTGGAATGTATCCATGTAAGTGACAAATGTATAAAGTGCTTCACACTAACAACATGGAGTGCACTAATTAATGTTTATATATGAATTTTAAAGCAATGCATTGCCTGTATTTCAAACCGCTCTCACTTTATAGATTGATAATATGAAATAAACACATGCACCTGCTAGAATTCAATAGAGTATGGGTGTCTGACAGACCGATTTTCGTTCATACGCAAATTGCGAAATTCATGATCTCATCCGAAAATAATAATGCCATTTATATTTTAATTTAATGTATAGAACTGCCTTTTACACGTATATGCACTATGCCTCGGCCCGTTCTCACAAACGCGCTATATATCTCTCTACCTAACGCATAAGTGCACACACTTTATATGCATCCGCATTTCTCTTTCACACATGCTCACAATCTCTCCCGGGGTGTCGTACACACACGCTCTCTCTGTGTATCTCTCTCTCTCTTTCTGACTACTGTATACCACTCTTTTCACTAATCTTAGTTGGAAAACACTATTTCTCTCACATGCATATATACAAACGCACGGTCTCTACTAGCCCTCTATACGCACATATATGTGCGTACGTGTCTCCCGCACGCACATTATCTTTAGGCCTCTCTCGCACACATTGCCCCCCCCCCTGCGCAGACACACCTCTCTCTTAGTAGTTGGCAGATATGATTCCATCAGATCATTTGGTAGGATATCCCTGACTGTTAGGCTAGATGGTAATACAAGGCAAAGTTTTACCCTAGTTCGGACCCTTGCAGTTGAGGAAAAAGCCTACTCTTGGTACTGTATATTAGTGATGGGTGTGTGTGCAAAGTACACATGAATACCAGGCATTTTGCGTGTGTGTATACTATTGACGAACTAGCCCCAGGCTTCTATAACATACTCGGGGCCTAGGGTTAAAAATCATATATAGTCGGCTTATCACCAGTGGGGATAGAGTCCTCCACAACTCTGGTAGCTTCGTGTTGTACGCCAAGTCCTCCACAACTCTGGTAGCTTCGTGTTGTACGCCAAGTCCTCCACATGGGTCTTCATATAATGCGTCTCGGTCCAACCTATGTGGCACAGGATGGAACCGACCCATGAGTCCTCATGTTGACCCACCACAACTAGAAATGATGTGCCCACCCCAAGTAGAAATGATGTGCCCACCACACCACACACGCAATCGGCCACTAAGAGAATAAGCATATACAATAGTACAATGTTATACATGAAAGTTAATTGCATGGTGCATCCAAAAATATTTGTTCTGCATTGTGAATGTTTGTATTTTCTCCTAAAATATTAGTCACGGGAAAGAGAAATGAAGGGCATATCTCTCCTTGTCTCCACCGGGCACCCCCTCTTTCTACACCACTTTCACGTATGCACAAAAACTATCTCTCGGCCCTCTAAAAGTATGCATGCCCATGACACATTCACGCGTGACGCTCACTGTATTTCAAGCGAAAGCACTATACGGTCACTGGACTTCAGAATATGCTCATTACGGTCAACATATACATTCTCATGGTGATCATACGGTATCTAGCTCACGATACGTCTCTGTATTTTGTTGATGACACTGACGAACTTTGTATTTGATACACGCTCCATATTTTTCTAAGGACACTTACGGTCATTGTATTTGAAGCGCAAGCACGATATGGTCACTGGACTTCAGAATAAGCTCATCACGGTCACCACATACATTTTGTGGTGCTAACCAACCTGTATTTGGATGGTTAGGAGGACAGTGGTTTCTCGAGCCCACGAGGTTTAAAGTCCTGGTGCTCGCATTTATCCTGGGTTAATTTCAGTATTTTCCGGCGATGTGCGTTCAGTGGGAGGAGACGTTCCACTCGACTACGAGGCACCTATGGTGACTTCGTAAAATCTCACGATCATATGCTGGCTCACTCTCTCGAAGGTGCTCATAGGGGTAGGGTCTGCGTGTGTGCGCTTATAGCGGTGAGTGCTTGCGCGTATATATGAGCCCTTGCATTTGTACCATGTTAAAAAATACATGTCGTGATTATACGGTCTCTGGCTCACCCATACTACTCTGTATTTTGCTGATGACACAATCAATTGACCAGTCAAACGTTCCACGTGGCGCAACTAGTGTTGCACCATCAGGGCGCGTAACCATGGGCCCACCTGTCAGCGCGTATATGAAAGAAAGAAATGGTAGTTTGAGTTTTTACTGTGTTAATAAAATACATTTTAGGGTGATCATATGGTCACTGGCTCACCATACAGCTCTGTAATTTGTTGATGACACGATCAATTGACCAGTCAAACGGTCCACATTCAGCAGCACACATTACCATAGGGCCCACCCGTCAGCGTGTATATGAAGGACAGAAATGGTAATAAATTAGTGTTTGGTGGGGATTCGAAGTGGTGATACCTATGGTTGGCAGTCGCCGGCGGTGGGGGAGCGCGGTGATTGGGCGGTGGCGTGGGGATCACCGGAGAAAAAGGTCGGCGCGGGGGGCCTAGTGTTGGAAATATGCCCTAGAGGCAATAATAAAAGTATTATTATATTTCAATGTTCATGATAATTGTCTTTTGTTCATGCTATAACTGTATTATCCGGAAATCGTAATACACGTGTGAACACTTAGACCCAATGTGTCCCTAGTGAGCCTCTAGTTGACTAGCCCGTTGTGATCAATAGATAGTCACGGTTTCCTGACTATGGACATTGGATGTCGTTGATAACGGGATCACATCATTAGGAGAATGATGTGATGGACAAGACCCAATCCTAAGCATAGCATAAAAGATCGTATAGTTCGTTTGCTGGAAGCTTTGCCAATGTCAAGTATCTCTTCCTTCGACCATGAGATCGTGTAACTCCCGGTTACCGTAGGAGTGCCTTGGGTGTATCAAACGTCACAACGTAACTGGGTGACTATAAAGGTGCATTACAGGTATCTCCGAAAGTATCTGTTGGGTTGACATGGATCGAGACTGGGATTTGTCACTCCGTATGACGGAGAGGTATCTCTGGGCCCACTCGGTAATGCATCATCATAATGAGCTCAAGGTGACCAAGGTGTTGGCCACGGGATCATGCATTACGGTACGAGTAAAGTGACTTGCCGGTAACGAGACTGAACAAGGTATTGGGATACCGACGATCGAGTCTCGGGCAAGTAACGTACCGATTGACAAAGGGAATTGCATACAGGGTTTGATCGAATCCTCGACATCGTGGTTCAACCGATGAAATCATCGAGGAGCATGTGGGAGCCAACATGGGTATCCAGACCCCGCTGTTGGTTATTGCCCGAGAGTCGTCTCAGTCATGTCTGCGTGTCTCCCGAACCCGTAGGGTCTACACACTTAAGGTTCGGTGACGCTAGGGTTAGTAGGAAGTCAAGTATGTGACTACCGAATGTTGTTAGGAGTCCCGGATGAGATCCCGGACGTCACGAGGAGTTCCGGAAGGGTCCGGAGGTAAAGAATAATATATTGGAAGTGGTGTTTCGGCCATCGGGAAAGTTTCGGGGTCTCCCGGTAAAGTACCGGGACCACCGGAAGGGTCCCGGGGGTCCACCGGGTGGGGCCACCTATCCCGGAGGGCCCCATGGGCTGAAAGGGGAAGGGAACCAGCCCACAGGGGGCTGGTGCGCCCCCCTAGGCCCACCCCCTGCGCCTAGGGTTGAAACCCTAGGGGTGGGGGGCGCCCCACCTGGCTTGGGGGGCACTCCACCCCCCTTGGCCGCCGCCCCCCCTGGAGATTGGATCTCCAGGGGCCGGCCACTCCCCCAGGGGGCCTATATAAAGGGGGGAGGGAGGGGGGCTGCTGTACCCATCTCCAAGGCGCAGCCCCTCCCCTCCCCAACACTTCTCCTCCTCCGTAAGAGCTCGGCGAAGCCCTGTCGGAGTACTGCTTCTCCACCATCACCACGCCGTCGTGCTGCCGGTGGAGCTATCTTCCTCAACCTCTCCTTCCTCCTTGCTGGATCAAGACGGAGGAGACGTCGCTCGTCCCGTACGTGTGTTGAACGCGGAGGTGCTGTCCGTTCAGCACTTGGACATCGGTGATCTGAATCACGTTCGAGTACGACTCCATCATCACCTTGCAAGCTTCCGCACGCGATCTACAAGTTGTATGTAGATGCAAACTCTCTCCCGTTACTCGTTGCTTAGATGAACTCATAGATGGATCTTGGTGAAGCCGTAGGAAAAATTTTAATTTTCTGCAACGTTCCCCAACAGTGGTATCAGAGCCAGGTTTATGCGTAGTTCTCTAATGCACGAGTAGAACACAATTTGTTGTGGGCGTTGATCTTGTCATCTTACTTGCCTCTACTAGTCTTTTCTTGCTCAACGGTATTGTGGGATGAAGCGGCCCGGACCAACCTTACACGTACGCTTACGAGAGACCGGTTCCACCGACTGACATGCACTAGTTGCATAAGGTGGCTGGCGGGTGTCTGTCTCTCCCACTTTAGTTGGAGCGGATTCGATGAACAAGGCCCTTATGAAGGGTAAATAGAAGTTGACAAAATCACGTTGTGGTGATTCGTAGGTAAGAAAACGTTCTTGCTAGAACCCAATCGCAGCCACGTAAAAGATGCAACAACAATTAGAGGACGTCTAACTTGTTTTTGCAGCGATTGATCATGTGATGTGATATGGCCAGAAGTTGTGATGAATGATGAATTGTGATGTATGAAATCATGTTCTTCTAATAGGATTCACGACTTGCATGTCGATGAGTATGACAACCGGCAGGAGCCATAGGAGTTGTCTTTATTTTTTGTATGACCTGCGTGTCATTGAAGAACGCCATGTAAACTGCTTTACTTCATTACTAAACGCGTTAGTCATAGAAGTAGAAGTAGTCGTTGGCGTGACAACTTCATGAAGACACGATGATGGAGATCATGATGATGGAGATCATGGTGTCAAGCCGGTGACAAGATGATCATGGAGCCCCGAAGATGGAGATCAATGGAGCTTGATGATATTGGCCATATCATGTCGCAACTATATAATTGCATGTGATGTTTATTATGTTTATGCATCTTGTTTACTTAGGACGACAGTAGTAAATAAGATGATCCCTTACAAAATTTCAAGAAGTGTTCTCCCCTAACTGTGCACCGTTGCTACAGTTCGTCGCTTCTAAGCACCACGTGATGATCGGGTGTGATGGATTCTTACGTTCACATACAACGGGTGTAAGACAGTTTTACACAGCGAAAACACTTAGGGTTAACTTGACGAGCCTAGCATGTGCAGACATGGCCTCGGAACACGGAGACCGAAAGGTCGAACACGAGTCGTATGGAAGATACGATCAACATGAAGATGTTCACCGACGATGACTAGTCCGTCTCACGTGATGATCGGACACGGGCTAGTCGACTCGGATCGTGTAACACTTAGATGACTAGAGGGATGTCTAATCTAAGTGGGAGTTCATAATTTGATTAGAACTTTATTATCATGAACTTAGTCTAAAACCTTTGCAAATATGTCTTGTAGATCAATGGCCAACGCTAATGTCAACATGAACTTCAACGCGTTCCTAGAGAAAACCAAGCTGAAAGATGATGGCAGCAACTATACGGACTGTGTCCGGAACCTGAGGATCATCCTCATAGCTGGCAGGAAGCAATATGTCCTAGACGAACCGCTAGATGACGCTCCCGTCCCAGAGAACCAAGACGTTATGAACGCTTGGCAATCTCTGCTGATGATTACTCCCTCGTTCAGTGCGGCATGCTCTACAGCTTAGAACCGGGGCTCCAAAAGCATTTTGAGCATCACGGAGCATATGAGATGTTCGAAGAGCTGAAACTAGTTTTCCAAGCTCATGCCCGGGTCGAGAGATATGATGTCTCCGACAAGTTCTACAGTTGTAAGATGGAGGAGAACAGTTCTGTCAGTGAGCACATCCTGAAGATGTCTGGGTTGCACAATCGTATGACCCAGTTGAACATTAACCTCCCAGATGAGGCGGTCATTGACAGAATCCTCCAGTCGCTCCCACCAAGCTACAAGAGCTTTGTGATGAACTACAACATGCAGGGGATGGAAAAGACCATTCCTGAAGTGTTCTCGATGCTGAAGTCAGCAGAGGCTGAAATCAAGAAAGAACATCAAGTGTTGATGGTCAATAAGACCACTAAGTTCAAGAAGGGCAAGGGTAAGAAGAACTTCAAGAAGGACGGCAAAGATGTTGCCGCGCCCGGTAAGCCTGTTGCCGGGAAGAAGTCAAAGAATGGACCCAAGCCTGAGACTGAGTGCTTTTATTGCAAGGGGAAGGGTCACTGGAAGCGGAACTGCCCCAAATACTTAGCGGATAAGAAGGCCGGCAACACCAAAGGTATATTTGATATACATGTAATTGATGTGTACCTTACCAGTACTCGTAGTAACTCCTGGGTATTTGATACCGGTGCCGTTGCTCATATTTGTAACTCACAGCAGGAGCTGCGGAATAAACGGAGACTGGCGAAGGACGAGGTGACGATGCGCGTCGGGAATGGTTCCAGAGTCGATGTGATCGCCGTCGGCACGCTGCCTCTACATTTACCTACGGGATTAGTTTTGAACCTTAATAATTGTTATTTAGTGCCAAGTTTGAGCATGAACATTGTATCTGGATCTCGTTTGATACGAGATGGCTACTCATTTAAGTCTGAGAATAATGGTTGTTCGATTTATATGAGAGATATGTTTTATGGTCATGCTCCGATGGTCAATGGTTTATTCTTAATGAATCTCGAGCGTAATATTACACATGTTCATAGTGTGGATGCCAAAAGATGTAAAGTTGATAACGATAGTCCCACATACTTGTGGCACTGCCGCCTTGGTCACATTGGTGTCAAGCGCATGAAGAAGCTCCATGCTGATGGACTTTTAGAGTCTCTTGATTATGAATCGTTTGACACATGCGAACCATGCCTCTTGGGCAAAATGACCAAGACTCCATTCTCCGGAACAATGGAGCGAGCAACCAACTTGTTGGAAATCATACATACCGATGTGTGCGGTCCAATGAGCGTTGAGGCTCGCGGAGGATATCGTTATGTTCTCACTCTCACTGATGACTTGAGTAGATATGGGTATGTCTACTTAATGAAACACAAGTCTGAGATCTTTGAAAAGTTCAAGGAATTTCAGAGTGAGGTAGAGAATCAACGTGACCGAAAGATAAAGTTCCTACGATCAGATCGTGGAGGAGAATACTTAAGTCACGAATTTGGCACACACTTAAGGAAATGTGGAATCGTTTCACAACTCACGCCGCCTGGAACACCTCAGCGAAACGGTGTGTCCGAACGTCGTAATCGCACTCTATTGGATATGGTGCGGTCTATGATGTCTCTTATCGATTTACCGCTATCATTTTGGGGATACGCTCTAGAGACAGCTACATTCACTTTAAATAGGGCACCGTCTAAATCCGTTGAGACGACACCGTATGAATTATGGTTTGGGAAGAAACCTAAGCTGTCGTTTCTAAAAGTTTGGGGATGCGATGCTTATGTCAAGAAACTTCAACCTGAAAAGCTCGAACCCAAGTCGGAAAAATGCGTATTCATAGGATACCCTAAGGAAACTGTCGGGTATACCTTCTACTTAAGATCCGAAGGCAAGATCTTTGTTGCCAAGAACGGATGCTTTCTGGAAAAAGAGTTTCTCTCGAAAGAAGTAAGTGGGAGGAAAGTAGAACTCGATGAAGTACTACCTCTCGAACGGGAAGGTGGTGCAGCGCAGGAAACCGTTCCTGTGATGCCCACACCAACTGAAGAGGAAAACAATGATGATGATCAAGGTACTTCGGATCAAGTTACTACTGAACTTCGAAGGTCCACGAGGACACGTTCCGCACCAGAGTGGTACGGCAACCCTGTCATGGAAATCATGTTGCTAGACAACAATGAACCTTCGAACTATGAAGAAGCAATGGCGGGCCCGGATTCCAACAAATGGCTTGAGGCCATGAAATCCGAGATAGAATCCATGTATGAAAACAAAGTATGGACTTTGACAGACTTGCCCGATGATCGGCGAGCGATAGAAAACAAATGGATTTTTAAGAAGAAGACGGACGCGGATGGTAATGTTACCATCTATAAAGCACGACTTGTCGTTAAGGGTTATCGACAAGTTCAAGGGATTGACTACGACGAGACATTCTCTCCCGTAGTGAAGCTTAAGTCCGTCCGAATCATGTTAGCAATTGCCGCATACTATGATTATGAGATATGGCAGATGGACGTCAAAACGGCATTCCTTAACGGACATCTTAAGGAAGAGCTGTATATGATGCAGCCGGAAGGTTTTGTCGATCCTCAGAACGCTAACAAAGTATGCAAGCTCCAGCGATCCATTTATGGACTGGTGCAAGCATCTCGGAGTTGGAACATTCGCTTTGATGAGATGATCAAAGCGTTTGGGTTTATGCAGACTTATGGAGAAGCCTGCGTTTACAAGAAAGTGAGTGGGAGCTCTGTAGCATTTCTCCTATTATATGTAGATGACATACTCTTGATGGGAAATGATACGAAACTCCTGGACAACATTAAGGCCTACTTGAACAAGTGTTTTTCAATGAAGGACCTTGGAGAAGCTGCTTATATATTAGGCATCAAAATCTATAGAGATAGATCGAGACGCCTCATAGGTCTTTCACAAAGCACATACCTTGATAAGATTTTGAAGAGGTTCAAAATGGATCAGTCCAAGAAGGGGTTCTTGCCTATGTTACAAGGTGTGAAATTGAGCTCAGCTCAGTCACCGACCACGGCAAAAGATAAAGAAGAGATGAGTGTCATCCCCTATGCTTCAGCCATAGGATCTATTATGTATGCCATGCTGTGTACCAGACCCGATGTAAACCTTGCCGTAAAGTTTGGTTGCAAGATACCAAAGTAATCCCGGCAAGGAACACTGGACAGCGGTCAAGAATATCCTGAAGTACCTGAAAAGGACGAAGGACATGTTTCTCGTTTATGGAGGAGACGAAGAGCTCGTCGTAAAGGGTTACGTCGACGCTAGCTTCGACTCAGATCTGGATGACTCTAAGTCACAAACCGGATACGTGTATATGTTGAATGGTGGAGCAGTAAGCTGGTGCAGCTGCAAGCAGAGCGTCGTGGCGGGATCTACGTGTGAAGCGGAGTACATGGCAGCCTCGGAGGCAGCGCATGAAGCGATTTGGGTGAAGGAGTTCATCACCGACCTAGGAGTCATACCCAATGCGTCGGGGCCGATCAAACTCTTCTGTGACAACACTGGAGCTATTGCCCTTGCCAAGGAGCCCAGGTTTCACAAGAAGACCAGGCACATCAAGCGTCGTTTCAACTCCATCCGTGAAAATGTTCAAGATGGATACATAGAGATTTGCAAAATGCACACGGACCTGAATGTCGCAGATCCGTTGACTAAACCTCTCTCGCGTGCAAAACATGATCAACACCAGAACTCTATGGGTGTTCGATTCATCACAATGTAACTAGATTGGTGACTCTAGTGCAAGTGGGAGACTGTTGGAAATATGCCCTAGAGGCAATAATAAAAGTATTATTATATTTCAATGTTCATGATAATTGTCTTTTGTTCATGCTATAACTGTATTATCCAGAAATCGTAATACACGTGTGAACACTTAGACCCAATGTGTCCCTAGTGAGCCTCTAGTTGACTAGCCCGTTGTGATCAATAGATAGTCACGGTTTCCTGACTATGGACATTGGATGTCGTTGATAACGGGATCACATCATTAGGAGAATGATGTGATGGACAAGACCCAATCCTAAGCATAGCATAAAAGATCGTATAGTTCGTTTGCTGGAAGCTTTGCCAATGTCAAGTATCTCTTCCTTCGACCATGAGATCGTGTAACTCCCGGTTACCGTAGGAGTGCCTTGGGTGTATCAAACGTCACAACGTAACTGGGTGACTATAAAGGTGCATTATAGGTATCTCCGAAAGTATCTGTTGGGTTGACATGGATCGAGACTGGGATTTGTCACTCCGTATGACGGAGAGGTATCTCTGGGCCCACTCGGTAATGCATCATCATAATGAGCTCAAGGTGACCAAGGTGTTGGCCACGGGATCATGCATTACGGTACGAGTAAAGTGACTTGCCGGTAACGAGACTGAACAAGGTATTGGGATACCGACGATCGAGTCTCGGGCAAGTAACGTACCGATTGACAAAGGGAATTGCATACAGGGTTTGATCGAATCCTCGACATCGTGGTTCAACCGATGAAATCATCGAGGAGCATGTGGGAGCCAACATGGGTATCCAGACCCCGCTGTTGGTTATTGCCCGAGAGTCGTCTCAGTCATGTCTGCGTGTCTCCCGAACCCGTAGGGTCTACACACTTAAGGTTCGGTGACGCTAGGGTTAGTAGGAAGTCAAGTATGTGACTACCGAATGTTGTTAGGAGTCCCGGATGAGATCCCGGACGTCACGAGGAGTTCCGGAAGGGTCCGGAGGTAAAGAATAATATATAGGAAGTGGTGTTTCGGCCATCGGGAAAGTTTCGGGGTCTCCCGGTAAAGTACCGGGACCACCGGAAGGGTCCCGGGGGTCCACCGGGTGGGGCCACCTATCCCGGAGGGCCCCATGGGCTGAAAGGGGAAGGGAACAAGCCCACAGGGGGCTGGTGCGCCCCCCTAGGCCCACCCCCTGCGCCTAGGGTTGAAACCCTAGGGGTGGGGGGGCGCCCCACCTGGCTTGGGGGGCACTCCCCCCCCTTGGCCGCCGCCCCCCCTGGAGATTGGATCTCCAGGGGCCGGCCACCCCCCAGGGGGCCTATATAAAGGGGGGGAGGGAGGAGGGCTGCTGTACCCATCTCCAAGGCGCAGCCCCTCCCCTCCCCAACACTTCTCCTCCGTAAGAGCTCGGCGAAGCCCTGTCGGAGTACTGCTTCTCCACCATCACCACGCCGTCGTGCTGCCGGTGGAGCTGTCTTCCTCAACCTCTCCTTCCTCCTTGCTGGATCAAGACGGAGGAGACGTCGCTCGTCCCGTACGTGTGTTGAACGCGGAGGTGCTGTCCGTTTAGCACTTGGACATCGGTGATCTGAATCACGTTCGAGTACGACTCCATCATCACCTTGCAAGCTTCCGCACGCGATCTACAAGTGGTATGTAGATGGAAACTCTCTCCCGTTACTCGTTGCTTAGATGAACTCATAGATGGATCTTGGTGAAGCCGTAGGAAAAATTTTAATTTTCTGCAACGTTCCCCAACACCTAGAGGGATGACCGGGGTGCGGCGGACCGACGGTGGGGAGTGGTTTCGGGGCGGGCGGGGCGGCGTGGCGGCGCGGGCCGGTGGTTCGGCCAGTGGTGGATGGCGGCTCAGGGAGGTGGAGGTTGAAGATAAACTGCAGGCCCTTGATTTCGTATCCAACAGTTGGAAAATCTACTGACCAGAGATGAAAAAGTCAGTCGACTAACGTGTAGCCTCACCTCGCACGTACACATGCACACACGCAACACTCACATGCATGCAGGCGTGAAACACTGACACATACACATAACAAACACACGCACGCATGCAGGCGTGCAAAACTGACACGTACACATGCACTGACGAACACACGCACGTACGCACACATGCATGCAACACTGAAACGTACACATGCACGCACGCAACACTCGCATGCCTGCATGCACACAACACATGACACAAGACACACGCTCAATCTATACGTGCATGCAT
Organism: Triticum timopheevii; assembly: GCA_963921465.1. Taxonomy (NCBI): domain Eukaryota; kingdom Viridiplantae; phylum Streptophyta; class Magnoliopsida; order Poales; family Poaceae; genus Triticum; species Triticum timopheevii. The sequence continues at coordinate 78,363,041 of OY997264.1, read as the reverse complement.
CCTTTGTTAAGGACATGGATTGTTGTGGGTATTAATCAATATTATCTATGATAAGAAGAACATTGATATTTGCAGCGGTCTTTTTGAATCACAATGTATCGAATGGGCTATCAACGTAGATATGAAAATTTTAAAATTCTCTTACATTATATAGTAGGCTTATATACATGAAAAAGATGACATCACACTCAATGAACAATCATCGATTGATGAAATGCCCGCTTCTGACCGCCCTGGCCCACCAAAACTTCCTCTACCATGCGCTGCCTGCGTTGGGTCACTGACATGCAGGCCATGTACCCAAAGAGCCGACACGTCAGTGGAAGAACGGTGCGGTGTCGTACGTCAGAGTCGAGGGCGCCACTTGCTGCACGCCCGCTGAACACGCCTCCTTACCACATTCAAACGCCTCCATGAAACATGCCCGTGTGGAAGTCGAGAAACCCACTCTAGACACACGTGCGTTCATGACCAGACCGGCATTAAACGCAACACCGGCCGAGCTCCTCCCATCCGCCGTCTATCTAATATCCTATTTAAACGAGGCCAAACGCCGGCAAAGAATCGCACACCTCCGCCGCTCGCCTATCTCCTCCTTCACCATTTTGTCCACTCTTACAGTGACTTACGAAGAGTAGTTATCCCGTATCCAAGCCAGCCGGGTGGCCCACCGAGCCCACCCGATACGAGCTATGCAGCTCGCTGATCCACCTCCCTCCCGTCGCCCGACGGAGCCAGTTGCCGCCCCAAGCCGGCGCACGGTTTAGCAACTCGCCGCTCCAGGCCAGCTCGACGAGGAGCAGTGCACGGGCGTCATCGCTGCCATCCACGCCGCCGCCTCGTACCGCGCCTCCCATGTCTACGACCGCATCTCCCGTTTTTGTGGCCAAGACTCCCATGCCGGCGGCCGCGCCATGCAAGCAACGACAGAAGCCGGGTGCGCAGAGAGCGACGAGTCGGTGGCCAGCGCCTCCGCGTCCGTCGCCATCATCAAGGAGAAGTAGAACACGGGAGGCGCCGCTGCTTGGGTCCCATGAAGGCCACTGCGGAGGCGATGACGTCGTACACAACAGGTGTCTTGCCGGATCCTTTTGTTGCGAGGACCTTCGTCGACCCCGCATGGGCTCCACGGAAGCGGAGAAGCCCCCTTCCACCATTATCTTTGACATCAGCCAACGATGTCAGTTGGGCAGTGGGGAAGCGAGCCGTCCTTTGAGCTGAAGCATATACCTCTGGGGATCCCGGCAGTCCGGTGATCGTGCCGTCGAACATGAGGAACACAAATGGATCGGCGGGCGACCATTTAGGCCAGGTATTATATACCTGTGCTGTCCAGAAGAAGCATCGCGTAGTTCATTTGAATGTAATGAAATCCTTCATGTTTGTATGAAAATCTGGTATTTTATATGATTTTCGTCATTGTTTATATGAAATATCGCAGTGTTGCATGAATTTCATCCGGTTGATTGAGTTGTTGTCATAATGTGTGCGGCTACGGTTGGATGGTGTAATTTGCGGGTCGCCCGTCGGTCTGTGGCCGGCTTGGGCAGCGTGGTGGGACAAAAAAAGCACAGCTCATGCGAGCTCATCTCCAACATGCGCGCTGGAGGATACATGAGCACCCGAGCCATTCCTCGTTCATCGGTGACAAAGGCACCGATGGAAAAAAGGGTCGCCAATATTTTGGTTACCCCGGGCAAGATCCAAACAGCCCCTGCCGGCAGATTCAAATCCCTCGTTCGCTGTGAAATTTTACCATGTGTTGTTTTCATGGACTAGCAAGATGCCCGTGCATTGCACAGAACATCAAGATGCATTTTTTTACGATACACCTGTTGTGATTGCCCATGCAGGAGTAATCCCATGTGTAAAAACTAATGATATCACGAGAATTTTATTGGAAAAATGGTATCTCGAGAAAGATGAGAGATAAGGTGAGGAGGAGTGGGGCGTGGTGGTGACTGGTGGTCGGACTGGGCTGAGGCATGGCGATGGACGGTGCATTATGTCTAGGTTTGTATGTCTCTCACACCCACCAACATAGGTGGGGTACGTGCACGAAGAGAAGAGGTGCACGCACGGCACACGTACTCCTGTCTCTTTCCCAACCACACCCGCGCGGGTACATGATGGAACTCCTTTCTGTACAAAAAGGCAGCCCACGTGGTAATTTGACACGTGTACTGGTTGTCCACTTGATGGAGCATCGTCTCCCACGGGTGAACAAACAAATTGCGCTTTACGCGTTATGTTAAAAAAGAGGCAAACCATGTGGAGCCTACCTTAGAGGCAAGGCTCTATACACTGGAGTACTTTTGATGTGTCCTGCCAACTTGCGGAACGTGGAGAAGCTTGCTTAGTATGCCGTCTCCCCTGCCCACGGGCGCAGTGGCTCGCAGGATGTGGTGAAGCTTGCTTACTTGTATGCCTTACGCCCGCTCCCTAGCTCACGCGCGCGGTGGCTCGCAGGACGAGGAGAAATTTTTACTCCGTTTACTCCTCGTCCCTACCTTGGTTAGAGAGATTATCATATTGTTTGGAATATATGTCCTTTAGTACTCCCTCCATTTACTTATACAAGGCCACTATAAAAAACATATATTTTGCATCTATACAAGGCCAGAAATAGTAATCGAGAAAAAAGTTACTACTGCCTCCTTTCCAGTTTATGGCTCAATTTCAAAATCTCTCCAACCAAGGTAGACGGTGAGTGGTGGAATTAATTTCATAGTTTGCACAAGTAATTAGTACGCTCGTCTTTCTCAAGAAGTTATGTTTATCGAGGCATTAATTAGAACAAATGCATGCATGACCACTAAATTTCCATGAACTTCTACATGCATTATTGAGTTTTGTCTTGGCACTCCTTGCATCAGGTGATTTAACACACCTCGAAATCCAACATGTGATGGTACTACTACTACTAGTAGAATTGAGGCTTATAAAACGGAAAGACGAATTTTTTTAGATGAGCCCTATAAACCGGAAAGGAGGGAGTAGTAAGTAGTACTACCTCCATAGTGGGTACGTACTCCGTAAAATCAGATTTTCCCAAAACTAAGTAGCTCAACCTTTATTTGCTTGTTTCCCTTCCTGCCTCCTTGCCTCGAACAGACTATGTCAAACTCCCCTGGCTGCCGCGTGGGAAAAGACCCGCCCTCGCCTTTTTTAGTCCGAGTTTGTATCGATGGATTGTGCGAAGCAGCAAAAACCAAGCCATGTCTTGTACTCCACCGTCGATGCTCGCTTTCATGAATTTTGTACTTCCTGTCGCCGACATGTGGAACATATAGCAACCAGGTCGACATGTCATGCACCAAATAACATTGCAGAACAGCAGGGGAACTGCATCGCCGTCGTGTTCAAAGGGAGGCAACGGAATGCGTCGTATTCATCGGGAGGCAATGGAACACGTGCTGTCCATCGGGAGACAACCAACTTGGATGGAACAGCCGATGGAAATGAGGCCTGGCATACCGCAGAACGGAGGAAACGGCCTTGTGTTCGACCGGCCACGGTCGAAACGGGATCCTGTTCATCGGGAGGGGTCTAGCGTACCGCAAAACAGAGGAATCAGACTTCTCTTGGACCTCCTACGGTCGAGACGGGGTCCTGTTGATCGGGAGGGGTGTGGCGTACCGCAAAACGGAGGAAAAAGACTTGTGTTGGAATGCTATGGTCGAAACGGGGGTCCTGTTCATCGAGAGGGGTGTGGCGTACCGCAAGCGGGACTCCACGGGATACTGTTCATCTCCATAGTCGACCTCCTCCAACCTCCACGGGCTACTGTTCATCCACCGTCGACCTCCTCCAGCCTCCACCTGCGACTGTTCATCCACGGGCTCTTGTTCATTGATGACCCACAAGTATAGGGGATCTATCGTAGCCTTTCGATAAGTAAGAGTGTCGAACCCAACAAGGAGTAGAAGGAAATGATAAGTGGTTTTCAGCAAGGTATTCTCTGCAAGTACTGAAATAAGTGGTAACATATAGTTTTGTGATAAGATAAATTGTAACGAGCAACAAGTAACAAAAGTAAATAAAGTACAGCAAGATGGCCCAATCCTTTTTGTAGCAAAGGACAAGCCTGGACAAACTCTTATAATCAAAAAAGCGCTCCCGAGGACACATGGGAATATCGTCAAGCTAGTTTTCATCACGCTCATATGATTCACGTTCGGTACTTTGATAATTTGATATGTGGGTGGACCGGTGCTTGGGTGTTGTTCTTACTTGAACAAGTATCCCACTTATGATTAACCTCTATTGCAAGCATCCGCAACTACAACAAAAGTATTAAGGTAAACCTAACCATAGCATGAAACATATGGATCCAAATCAGCCCCTTACGAAGCAACGCATAAACTAGGGTTTAAGCTTCTGTCACTCTAGCAACCCATCATCTACTTATTACTTCCCAATTCCTTCCTCTAGTCCCAAATAATGGTAAAGTGTTATGTAGTCGACATTCACATAACACCACTAGAGGCTACACAACATACATCTTATCAAAATATCGAACGAATACCAAATTCACATGACTACTAATAGCAAGACTTCTCCCTTGTCCTCAGGAACAAATGTAATTACTCACAAAGCATATTCATGTTCATAATTAGAGGGGTAATAATATGCATAAAGGATCTGAACATATGATCTTCCACCAAATAAACGACTAGCATCAACTACAAGGAGTAATCAACACTACTAGCAACCTACTAGCACCAATCCCGGACTTGGAGACAAGAATTGGATACAAGAGATGAACTAGGGTTTGGAGATGAGATGGTGTTGGTGAAGATGTTGATGGAGATTTCCCTCTCCCGATGAGAGGAGCGTTGGTGATGACGATGGTGATGATTTCCCCCTCCCGGAGGGAAGTGTCCCCGGCAGAACAGCTCTGCCGGAGCCCTAGATTGGTTCCGCCAAGGTTTCGCCTCGTGGCGGCGGAGTCTCGTCCCGAAAGGTTGCCTTCTATTTTTTCTCATTGAAAGACTTCAGATAGGAGAAGATGGGCGTCGGAGAGCCACCAGGGGGCCCATGAGGTAGGGGGCGCGCCCCCGGGGGGGGGGGGGGGGGGGGGGGCGCCCCCCACCCTCGTGAGCAGGGTGTGGGCCCCCTGGCCTTCATCTTTGGCGACGATTTTTCTTTATTTATTTTAAGATATTTCGTGGAGTTTCAGGACTTTTGGAGTTGCACAGAATAGGTCTCCAATATTTGCTCCTTTTCCAGCCCAGAATTCCAGCTGCCAGCATTCTCCCTCTTCATGTAAACCTCGTAAAATAAGAGAGAATAGCCATAAGTATTGTGACATAACGTGAAATAACAGCCCATAATGCAATAAATATTGATATAAAAGCATGATGCAAAATGGACGTATCAACTCCCCCAAGCTTAGACCTCGCTTGTCCTCAAGCGAAAAGCCGATAACAATAAATATGTCCTCATGTTTAGAGGTAGAGGCATCGATAAAAATAAAATACGGGCATGAAGGCATCATGATTATTTCCATAACAGCAACATATATAGATTTTGTCATATGATTACTTATGTTCAAGTGATGATCTTTCCACAAAGCAAAAGTATGAATCAGAAACCTTATTGAGCACCAACAAATTATAGCCTCAGTCATTGAAGCAATTGCAATTTAGCATAACATCGGAAATAGTCTATGTCAAAGCTTAAAAGCAAGTCCACATACTCAACTATCACTTAGTCCTTCATAATTGCTAACACTCACGCAATACTTGTGGTTACGGAGTTTTAATCGGACACAGAGAAAGATAGGGGCTTATAGTTTTGCCCCACAACCTTTTACCTCAAGGGTAATGTCAACAATAATAATTCATGCTCCCCTACATCCAATTAGATATATATATATATATATATATATATATCATGTTCTTTCCATCATGCTGAGCTTGCCAAAGGATAAAATGAAAAAGGAAAGGTGAAGATCACCGTGACTCTTACATAAGGTAGAGGATAATAATAAATGATAGGCCCCTCGCAGAGGGAAGCAGAGGTTGTCATGCGCGTTTAGGGTTGATGCACAAAATCTTAATGCATAAGAACGTCACTTTATATTGCCCCTTGTATGTGGACCTTTATTATGCAGTCCGTCGCTTTTATTACGTCCACAACAAGTTCGTACAAATTTTATTTTCTCTGCACTAATAAGTCATGCATATTTAGAGAGCAATTTTTATTGTTTGCACCGATGACAACTTACTTGAAGGATCTTACTCAATCCATAGGTAGATATGGTGGACTCTCATGGCAAAACTGGTTTAAGGGTATTTGGAAGCACAAGTAGTATTTCTACTTGGTGCTGAGAATTTGGCTAGCATGAGGGGGAAAGGCAAGCCTAACACGTTAGAGGACCCATGACAACATACTTTATCTGAGATGTAAGAAAGCATAACTCATTAAGTTGTCTTCCTTGTCCAACCTTAACTATTTAGGATGTCATATTTTAATGAGTGCTCCCAATCATAAAAGATGTCAATGATAATATATATATATATATATATATATATATATATATATATATATATGTGAAACCTCTCTTTCCTTATTACTTCCTATTAATTGCAACGATGACCAAAGCTATATTTGCCAACTCCCAACAACTTTTAATCATCATACTCTTTCTATGTGAAGTCATTACTTTCAATAAGATCAATATGAACTCTTTGATTCTTTTATTCTTTTTCTTCTTTCTATTTACCCAAGATCATGGCAAAATAATCAAGCCCTTGACTCAACACTAAACTTTATTATATAGCTCATGGACTTGATTACAAAGAAGGATCATAAAGCAAAACTCAAAACTAGATCATGCCATGACTTTATTCTACTAAATCAAGATACTACTAAAAGGATCGAACTAAGAAAAAAAGGTAAAGATAGGAGTTGTGATGGTGATACGATACCAGGGCACCTCCACCAAGCTTGGAAGTTGCCAAGGGGAGTGCCCATACCCATGTGATTATATCTTCGGAGGAGTTGTTGATGATGGAGTTGTTGCATTTTTCTTCTCTAGCTTGCGTCTGAGGCTAAAATTTTCCTCCCTCAGATCCTCATTCTCGAGCTCAAGTTTCATTATATTTTTGCATAGTGTTGCCTTGCTGTCCTGCAAAAAACGAGGTGGGATAGATTGGACCTTGGGGAGGCTTGACTTCTTGAACTCCACATGCATATCACCAGGTTGAGGTAGTGGATCGTCCTCTTCATCGGAGGTTGTTTCCTCCTTCCTCTTTGGATCATAGTCTTCTTCTTCCTCCGTGGTCCAGCCATAATGTTCCACATCTCCATATACTTTTGGGTTTGCTATATAATCAGCCATGTAGCTCTCTCCCTCCGAATCTTGGGACGACATCTTGTTCCAAATCTGCAACAGGAACAGCTCAAAACAAGAACAGGGGAGATTTGCGTGATACGAGAGTCAAAACCTTCGGGGGAATATATAATGAATTTTTACCGACCAAAATACGTATCGTGCAAGAAAACGGAGTCCGGAGGGCACACGAGATGCTCACGAGGTAGGGGGGCGCACCCAGGGCGGTAGGGCGCGCCCTCCACCCTCGTGGAGGCCTCGTGTCCTTCCCGGACTGCCACTTATTTTTCTATTTTTCTAAATATTCCAAAACAGAGAAATATTGCCTTAAAAATTGTTTTGGAGTCGGTTTACTTACCGTACCACATACCTATTCCTTTTCGGAGTCTGAAACGGGCTGGAAAGTGTCCCTTATGTATTCCTCCGGGGTTACGGTTTCAATAATATTAGTTTCAACATTTATGGGTTTACCTGAGATATAGTGTTTGATTCTTTGACCGTTTACCACCTTCGGATTTGTGCCTTCGAAGTTGTTGATTTTTATGGCACCGGAACGATAGACCTCCTCGATAACGTAGGGACCTTCCCATTTAGAGAGAAGTTTTCCTGCAAAAAATCTTAAACGAGAGTTGTATAGCAATACATAATCACCTACATTAAACTCACGCTTTTGTATCCTTTTGTCATGCCATCTTTTAACCTTTTCTTTGAACAACTTGGCATTTACATAAGCTTGGGTTCTCCACAAATAACCTCTTCTCATCGGCAAGTTTGAAATCATAGTTGATCTCTTTAATATCCCAATATGCCTTATGTTCTAGTTCGAGAGGTAAGTGACATGCTTTTCCATAAACCATTTTATAAGGAGACATACCCATAGGATTCTCATATGCAGTTCTATAGGCACATAATGCGCCATCCAGTTTCTTGGACCAATTCTTTCTAGACCTATTAACAGTCTTTTGCAAAATTAATTTGAGCTCTCTATTGCTCAATTCTACTTGACCACTAGACTGCGGGTGATGGGGATGCAATTCTATGATTAACCTCATATTTAGCAAGCATTTTACGGAAAGCACCATGAATAAAGTGTGAACTACCATCAGTCATTAAATATCTAGGGACTCTAAACCTCGGAAAAATAACTTCCTTAAGCATTTTAATAGAGGTGTTATGATCAGCACTACTAGTTGGAATAGCTTCTACCCACTTAGTAACGTAATCAATAGCAACTAAAATATGTGTATATCCATTAGAGGCAGGAAAAGGTCCCATATAATCAAAGCCCCAAACATCAAATGGTTCAATAACAAGTGAATAATTCATAGGCATTTCTTGACGTCTACTAATATTACCAATTCTTTGACATTCATCGCAAGACAAAACAAACTTACGGGCATCCTTGAAGAGAGTGGGCCAATAAAAACTGGATTGCAATACCTTATGTGCAGTTCTATCTCCAGCGTGGTGTCCTCCGTAAGCTTCGGAGTGACACTTGCGTAGGATCTGTTCCTGTTCATGCTCAGGTACACAACGTATAATAACACCATCTACCCCTTCTTTATAAAGATGTGGGTCATCCCAAAAGTAATGTCTTAAGTGATAGAAAAACTTTTTCTTTTGTTGGTATGTGAAGCTAGGTGGTATAAATTTAGCAACAATATAATTAGCATAATCAGCATACCAAGGAGTGCTACGAGAAGTGCTTATGACATTTAATTGTTCATCAGCAAAGCTATCATCAATGGGTAGTGGGTCATCAAGAACATTCTCTAACCTAGATAAGTTATCTGCAGCGGGGTTCTCAGCTCCTTTTCAATCAACAATATGCAAATCAAATTTTGCAGCAAGAGAACCCATCTAATAAGTCTAGGTTTTGCATCTTTCTTTTCCATAAGATATTTAATAGCATCATGATCAGTGTGAATAGTTACTTTAGAATCAACAATATAGGGTCTGAATTTATCACAAGCAAATACAACTGCTAAAAGTTCCTTTTCGGTAGTAGCATAATTTCTTTGAGCATTGTCTAGAGTCTTACTAGCATAATGGATAACATTTAATTTCTTATCAACTATTTGCCCTAGAACAGCACCTACACATAATCACTAGAATCACACATAATTTCAAAGGGTAAATTCCAATCAGGTGGCTGAACAACAGGTGCAGAGACTAATGCTTTCTTAAGTATTTCAAATGCTTCTACACAGTCATCATCAAAGACAAATGGTACATCTTTTTGTAATAAATTAGTCAGAGGCCGAGAAATTTTTGAGAAGTCCTTAATGAACCTCCTATAAAATCCAGCGTGACCAAGGAAAATTCTTATACCATTGATGTCCTTAGGACATGGCATCTTTTCAATAGCATCAACCTTGGCTTTATCAACTTCAATACCTCTTTCAGAAACTTTGTGCCCCAAGACAATACCTTCATTAACCATAAAGTGGCACTTTTCCCAATTCAAGACAAGATTAGTTTCTTCACATCTCTACAAAACTCGATCAAGATTGCTCAAGCAATCATCAAAAGAGGAACCATAGACGGAAAAATCGTCCATGAAAACCTCACAAATTTTTTCACAAAAATCAGAGAATATAGCCATCATGCATCTTTGAAAGGTAGCAGGTGCATTACATAAACCGAAAGGCATACGTCTATAAGCAAAAGTACCAACAGGGCATGTAAAAGTAGTCTTTGATTGATCTCTAGCCGACACAGGTATTTGAGAGAAACCAGAATAACCATCTAGAAAGCAATAATGTGTATGTTTGCATAATCTTTCTAGCATTTGATCAATAAAAGGTAAGGGGTAATGATCTTTCTTAGTAGCCTTATTTAATTTGCGGAAATCAATTACCATCCTATAACCTGTGATAATTCTTTGCGGAATCAATTCATCTTTATCATTAGGGACAACAGTAATACCTCCCTTCTTAGGGACACAATGGACAGGACTTACCCACTGACTATCAGCAACGGGATAAATTATACCTGCCTCCAGAAGCTTGAGTATTTCTTTTCTTATCACTTCTTTCATTTTAGGATTCAAATGTCGTTGAGGATCACGAACTGGTTTGGCATCCGCTTCCAAATTTGTTTTATGTTGACATAGAGTGGGACTGATGCCCTTAAGATCATCCAGAGTATATCCAATAGCGGCACGGTGCTTCTTCAGAGTTTTCAATAATCTTTCTTCTTCATGCTCTGAAAGGTTAGCACTAATAATGACAGGATATATTTTCTTTTCATCAAGATAAGCATATTTAAGATTATCAGGCAACGGTTTAAGCTCAAACACGGGATCACCCTTGGGTGGAGGAGGATCCCCTAGGATTTCAACAGGGAAATTGTGTTGCAGAATAGGTTCTTGTTTAAAGAATACTTCATCTATTTCCCTTCTTTCATTCATGAACATATCATTTTCATGGTCTAGCAAATAGTGTTCTAAAGGATCACTAGGAGGTACGGCAATAGAAGCAAGACCAATAATTTCAACTTTACTAGGCAATTCTTCCTCACCATGTTGTTTACTAAATTTAGAGAAATTAAACTCATGAACCATATCATCCAAGCCAATAGTAACAACATTCTTTTCGCAGTCTATCTTAGCATTAACAGTATTCAAGAAGGGTCTACCAAATATAATGGGACAAAAGCTATCTTGTGGAGAACCAAGAACAAGAAAATCAGCGGGATATTTGCTTTTTCCACACAAGACTTCAACATCTCTAACAATTCCCATTGCAGATATAGTATCTCTATTGGTAAGTTTAATTGTAACATCAATATCTTCTATCTCAGCGGGTGCAATTTCATGCTTAATTTATTCATACAAGGTAATAGGTATAACACTAGCACTAGCACCCATATCACATAAGCCATGATAACAATGATCTCCTATTTTAACAAAAATAACAGGCACGCCTACCACAGGTCTATGTTTATCTCGAGCACAAGGTTTAGCAATTCTAGCATTTTCACCACAGAATTGAATAACATGCCCATCAATATTATTAGACAAGAGATCTTTAACAATAGCAATATTAGGTTCTACTTTGACTTGCTCAGGAGGTGTATAAGTTCTAATATTGCTTTTACGAACAACAGTTGAAGCTTTAGCATGATCCTTCATTCTAACAGGGAAAGGTGGTTTCTCAACATAAGAAGTGGGAACAATAGGATCATTATAAGTGATTGTCTTTTCTTCAACTTTAATAGGTGCAGCTACTTTTACTTATATGGGAGGATGATATTTAAACCACTTCTCCTTGGGGAGATCAACATAAGTAGCAAAAGATTCACAGAAAGAAGCTACTATCTCAGAGTCAAGTCCATATTTAGTGCTAAACTTACGGAAAATATCGGTATCCATAAAAGATTTAACACAATCAAACTTAGGTGTCATACCTGACTCCTTACCTTCGTCGAGGTCCCAATCTTCAGAGTTGCATTTAATTCTATCCAATAAATTTCATTTAAATTCAATAGTCTTCATCATAAAAGAGCCAACACAAGAAGTATCGAGCATGGTGCGATTGTTATCAGAAAGCCGAGCATAAAAACTTTGCATAATTACTTCTCTTAGGAGCTCATGATTGGGGCATGAATATAACATTGACTTAAGCCTCCCCCAAGCTTGAGCGATGCTTTCTCCTTCGCGCGGCCAAAAATTATATATATATAATTGTGATCACGATGAACAAGATGCATAGGGTAATACTTTTGATGAAATTCCAATTTTAATCTTTTATAGTTCCATGATCTCATATCATCACATAGCCTATACCATGTCAATGCGTCTCCCTTAACAGATAAAGGGAAGGCCTTCTTATTAACAACATCATCGGGTATACCTGCGAGCTTAAATAGTCCATAAACTTCATCCACATAGAGTAGACGTTCATCAGGATGTTTTGTTCCATCTCCTGTAGAAGTGTTAGCTAGCAGTTTTTCCATCATACCCGAAGGAATTTCAAAAGGAGTTTCATTTTCAATAGGTTCAGTAGGTTGAGGAGCAACTCTTTGCTCTACTGGATGGGGTGAAGATACCCCGAACAAGCCCCTCAGAGAATTAATTTCCATAGTAACAAGTGACAGAAAATTTCAGCACACTATATAAATTTTTCCTTACCAAATTCCACCTACCAAAGGTGCTACACTCCCCGGCAACGGCGCCAGAAAAGAGTCTTGATGACCCACAAGTATAGGGGATCTATCGTAGTCCTTTCGATAAGTAAGAGTGTCAAACCCAACGAGGAGTAGAAGGAAATGATAAGCGGTTTTCAGCAAGGTATTCTCTGCAAGTACTGAAATAAGTGGTAACAGATAGTTTTGTGATAAGATAAATTGTAACGAGCAACAAGTAACAAAAGTAAATAAAGTGCAGCAAGATGGCCCAATCCTTTTTGTAGCAAAGGGCAAGCCTGGACAAACTCTTATAATAGAAAAAGCGCTCCCGAGGACACATGGGAATATCGTCAAGCTAGTTTTCATCACGCTCATATGATTCGCGTTCGGTACTTTGATAATTTGATATGTGGGTGGACCGGTGCTTGGATGCTGTTCTTACTTGAACAAGCATCCCACTTATGATTAACCTCTATTGCAAGCATCCGCAACTACAACAAAAGTATTAAGGTAAACCTAACCATAGCATGAAACATATGGATCCAAATCAGCCCCTTACGAAGCAACGCATAAACTAGGATTTAAGCTTCTGTCACTCTAGCAACCCATCATCTACTTGTTACTTCCCAATTCCTTCCTCTAGGCCCAAATAATGGTGAAGTGTTATGTAGTCGACGTTCACATAACACCACTAGAGGCTAGACAACATACATCTTATCAAAATATCGAACGAATACCAAATTCACATGACTACTAATAGCAAGACTTCTCCCTTGTCCTCAGGAACAAACGTAATTACTCACAAAGCATATTCATGTTCATAATCAGAGGGGTAATAATATGCATAAAGGATCTGAACATATGATCTTCCACCAAATAAACCGACTAGCATCAACTACAAGGAGTAATCAACACTACTAGCAACCTACTAGCACCAATCCCGGACTTGGAGACAAGAATTGGATACAAGAGATGAACTAGGGTTTGGAGATGAGATGGTGCTGGTGAAGATGTCGATGGAGATTGCCCTCTGCCGATTGTAGGAGCGTTGGTGATGACGATGATGATGATTTCCCCCTCCCGGAGGGAAGTGTCCCCGGCAGAACAGCTCTGCCGGAGCCCTAGATTGGTTCTGCCAAGGTTCCGCCTTGTGGCGGCGGAGTCTCGTCCCGAAAGGTTGCCTTCTATTTTTTTCTCATCGAAAGACTTCATACAGGAGAAGATGGGCGTCGGAGAGCCACCAGGGGGCCCATGAGGTAGGGGGCGCGCCCCCGGGGGGGGGGGGGCGCCCCCCACCCTCGTGAGCAGGGTGTGGGCCCCCTGGCCATCATCTTTGGCGATGATTTTTCTTTATTTATTTTAAGATATTCCGTGGAGTTTCAGGACTTTTGGAGTTGCGCAGAATAGGTCTCCAATATTTGCTCCTTTTCCAGCCCAGAATTCTAGCTGCCGGCATTCTCCCTCTTCATGTAAACCTTGTAAAATAAGAGAGAATAGCCATAAGTATTGTGACATAACGTGAAATAACAGCCCATAATGCAATAAATATTGATATAAAAGCATGATGCAAAATGGACGTATCATTCATCCAGCCTCCCTCGTGCGCTCCTCCACCGGCTACTGTTCAACCAGCCCTCTCCACGGGGTCCTCTTCAACCACCCCTCCACGGGCTACTGTTCATCCAGCCCTCCACTGTCTACTATTCAACCGCCCTCCAACGGCTACTGTTCAAACTTCCCTCAACGGGGTCCTGTTCATCCAGCCCTCCACGGGGTCTTGTTCTTCCACGCCCAACCAGCTTGATCGATCAAGGTCCTGTTCATCAGGCTGCAACACCACGGGGTCCTGTTCATCCAACCCCCCATCGGGAACTGTTCATCCACCCCCCAACAACGCTCACTGTTCATCCAGAGGCAACATCAATCGGTTTCAATTAGCAGCAGTAGCGAAGGAATCGCTCGATCGGGTTCAGTTAACTTTCATCGATTGATCGCTCGGGTTCAGTAACGCGTAGCCTCTAATGCAATCACTAGGCTTCAGTAGGCGGATGCCTCGCTTGGGTTCAGTTATAGCCCAATGCCTCGCACCCATGCGCGTGCGTGTACGAGAGAAACACGCAAACCTCCGTGCATCGCTCGGCCCCGACCACCCACCGTAACCGGGAACACCCCGATATTTTCCTCGCCAATGCTTCTACCATGGTTTTTTCCGTCATGGATGGCCCAAAGAATGTCATGCAGCTGCGCCTCCGGCCCGCCCAGGACAAAAAGCCCATTTTCTGTCATGATTTTTTGTCATAGAAGTAGGAGCCTACCACATCGATGATGATACCGGGTTTTGTCCCAATTATCGTGATAGAAGTGTCATAAGCATGACAGAAAAAATTTCGTTCGGACCAAAATGTCACGCATGTGTCCTTTTTTTGTAGTGACCCTGGTGGACCCCTCGTGCACCTCTGACCTAATTCTTTCGCCTATATATATTCCCATTTATCCCCAAACCAAAAGAGGTATCCACGAAAACACTTTTCCGCCGCCGCAACCTTCTGTACCAGTGAGATCCCATCTAGTCACCTTGTGCGTTCGGTTTATTCGGTTTACATGGTTCAGTTTATATGGTTTTTCGGTTTGTACGGTATTAATACTTCAGTAAATACGGTATGAAAATAAAATACAGTTCGGTTTCGGTATATACCAAATTATTTCGGTATGGTTTCGGTATATACCATCAAAACCAAAGTTGACGCGAATTTGAAAATGACGTATAATAATTTGCAAATTTATGACTCAAAACACATACTATTTTACACAAATAGCATATGACTACATATATAAGTATATATGAATGCTTTGATTCATCTGTTGATGGTTATGGACGTGCTTAGCATTTTAAAAGGAGAAAAATGACTATGTTACAAGAATATTTACGTGCTTAGTAGTGAATTTAACTCATGTACAAGAAAAATGAAAACTTCTATGGTTGTTCATCTCAAGAAATATAAATTTATTTTTTACTTCGGTTCATTCGGTTAACCGTTCGGTTTTTCGGTATATACCATAAAAACCAAAGTTCAAATCGGTATAAAAAGTTCATATCATACCGAAACCAGAAACCATAAAAACCATAAAATCGGTTTGGTTTGGTTCAGTTCGGTTTTCAAATGCACAGAGTGACCATCTAGGGGCCTTTTCCGGCGTCCTGCTGGAGGGGGATTCGATCATGGAGGGCTTCTACATCAACACCATTGCCCTTTTGATGAAGCGTGAGTAGTTTACCACAGACCTACGGGTCCATAGCTAGTAGCTAGATGGCTTCTTCTCTCTCTCTTTGATTCTCAATACCATGTTCTTCTCGATGTTCTTGGAGATCTAGTCATTGTAATACTTTCTTGCGGTGTGTTTGCCGAGACCCGATGAGTTGTGGATTTATGATCAGCTTATCTATGAATATTATTTGAATCTTCTCTGAGTTCTTATATGCATGATTTGATATCTTTGTAATTCTCTTCAAACTATCAGTTTGGTTTGGCCAACTAGATTGGTTTTTCTTGCAATGGGAGAAGTGCTTAGCTTTGGGTTCAATCTGCGGTGTCCTTTCCCAGTGACAGTAGGGGGCAGGAAGGCACGTATTATATTGTTGCCATCGAGGGTAAAAATATGGGGTTTTCATCATATTGCTTGAGTTAATTCCTCTACATCATGTCATCTTACTTAAAGCGTTACTCTGTTCTTTATGAACTAAATACTCTAGATGCATGCTGGATAGCAGTCGATGTGTGGAGTAATAGTAGTAGATGCAGAATCGTTCTGGTCTACTTGACACGAACGTGATGCCTATATTCACTATCATTGCCTTAGATATCGTCATAACTTTGCGCCTTTCTAGCAATTGCTCAGCAGTAATTTGTTCACCCACGGTATTATTTGCTATCTTGAGAGAAGCCTCTAGTGAAACCTATGGCCCCGGGTCTATTTTCCATCATACTAGTTTCCGATCTACAATCTTAGTTTCCAATCTACTATTCTTGCAATCTTTTACTTTCCGATCTATAAACCAAAAATACCAAAAATATTTCATTTATCATTTATCTATCTCTATCAGATCTCACTTTTGCAAGCAACCGTGAAGGGATTGGCAACCCCTTTATCGCGTTAGGTGAAAGTTTGTTTGATTGTTTGTGCAGGTATTCGGTGATTTGTGCATTGTCTCCTACTGGATTGATACCTTAGTTCTCAAACTGAGGGAAATACTTATCTATACTTTGCTGCATCACCGTTTTGTCTTCAAGGGAAAAACCAACGCAAGCTCAAGAATAGTAGAAGAGTACGAAGGACAACTACGACGAACATAGAAGCAAGCATGAGTAACAGAACACACATACTAGGGAATTCAAACTATTGCGAAAAGTTACTAAGAATGTAACTCGGTTGAATGACAAAGTAACACCACAGAACTAGGAGACGCACATACAAACATAGAACTTTTAGAATGACCAACTAAAGTACAGATCATAGATATCTATCGATACATAACATGATTGTAAACTACTCAAGGAATTGCAAAAGAGTGGAATGAACCGGTGGTATGCTTGATGGCGATAGATGAGTTTGGTAGACCAGTTCACCCTTCTGGAAAAGGACTACGTCTGGTTGGAGACTTTGTATTCAACACAGGAGCAAACCTCTCTCCTTCCTATTCTCCTTCAACTCGAAGCTGGTCAGACACTAGTTGATTTCACTTGTGGTAGATACTTGTCGGCAATCACAAAATCTTTGATAAACTTCTTCACGAAGCACAACTACCCTTGGTTGCTGAAGACTTAGCTTGGTGAAGGCAATTATGATACGTCTCCAATGTACCTATAATTTTTTATCGTTCCATACTCTTATATTATCATTCTTGGATGTTTTACAATCATTTTATAATCATTTCATATCATTTTTTGGTACTAACCTATTGACATAGTGCCCAGTGCCAGTTAATGTTTTCTGCTTGTTTTTTACATCGCAGGAAACAATACCAAATGGAGTCCAAACGCAATGAAACTTTTTGTGGATTTTTTTCTGGGCCAGAAGACACCTGTTGGGCCAAATAAGTACCATAGGGGTTCTCCGAGGGGATCACAACCCACCAGGGCGCGCCTGGGGGCCCAGGCACGCCCAGGTGGGTTGTGCCCACCTCGGTGGCCTCCTGCACCGCCTCTTTGCTCTATAAATACCCCAATAATCCAGAGACCCTAGGGAAGTCGATGAAAATCAATTCCAGCCGCCGCAAGTTCTAGAAACACCAGATCCAATCTAGACACCATCACGGAGGGGTTCATCATGTCTATTGGTGCCTCTCCGATGATGCGTGAGTAGTTCGTTGTAGACCCACGGGTCCGTAGTTAGTAGCTAGATGGCTTCCTCTCTCTCTCTCTCTCTCTCTCTCTCTTGATTCTCAATACAATGGTCTCTTGGAGATCCATATGATGTAAGTCTTTTTGCGGTGTGTTTGTTGGGATCCGATGAACTTTGAGTTTATGATCAGATCTATGCTTTTATCCATGAAAGTTATTTGAGTCTTCTTTAATCTCTTATATGCATGATTGATTATAGCCTCCTATTTATTCTCTTATATTTGGGTTTTATTTGGCCAACTTGATCTATTTATCTTGCAATGGGAAGAGGTGCTTTGTGATGGGTTCGATCTTATGGTGCTTGATCCCAGTGACAGAAGGGGAAATGACACGTATGTATCATTGCTATTAAGGATAACAAGATGGGGTCTATTTCTACATAAATAGATCTTGTCTACATCATGTCATCGCTCTTAATTCATTACTCCATTTTTACATGAACTTAATACACTAGATGCATGCTAGATAGCGGTCGATGTGTGGAGTAATAGTAGTAGATGCAGGCTGGAGTCAGTCTACTAATCTTGGACATGATGCCTATATAATGATCATTGCCTGGATATCATCATGATTATTTCAAGTTCTATCAATTGCACAACAGTAATTGTTTTCCCACCATTTGCTATTTTTCTCGAGAGAAGCCACTCGTGAAACCTACGGGCCCCAGGTCTCTTCTTTAATATATTTGCCGTCGCGATCTATTTTTTTTCTTTTTTTTCAGATCTATTAAACCAAAAATGTAAAATATACTTTGCTACACTTTATTTTATTTGCGATCTATTTATCCAATCTATTACAACTTTCTCCCGTCCATGTGCCAATTTCTGGCGCCGTTACCCGAAAGGGATTGACAACCCCTTTAACACGTCGGGTTACGAGTATTTGTTATTTGTGTGCAGGGGCTGTTTACGTTGTGTTGCATGGTTCTCCTACTGGTTCAATAATCTTGGTCTCATCACTGAGGGAAATACCTATCGTCATTGTGCTGCATCATCCCTTCCTCTTTGGGGAAATACCGAGGTAGTTCTAGCAGACATCAAAAGAAATTTCTGGCGTCGTTGCCGGGGAGACATCACCAAAATCTACCAAGTTCCTAATCACAAATCTCATCTCCTTGCAATTTAAATTATTTGCCATTTGCCTCTTGTTTTCCTCTCCCCCACTTCACAAAAAATTTCCGTTTTATTCACCCTCTTATTCGTTCGCCATTTTCTCGTCAGATCTCTTGCTTGCTATCTCAACTTGTGTTATCATGTGCCTTCTATTTGCTTGCATCTTCGCTTGCTAAAAATCTATTGATATGGATCCTCATCCACTTGCTAATATTTTCGAAAGATCCAATTACGGTGAACCAATTGCTAGTTAATTGAGTTCACTAGATTATCTTTATGAAATTTTTGTTGAGATTTATGAATCTAAAAATTGTGGTGAAGTGTTAAATGAAGGAATTTATAAAGTGATTCATGATAGCTCCTTGAATGAAAAGCATGATTGCAATGATGTTATTATAAATTCTATTAATGTCAATTGTGCTAATGATATGCAAAACCCCAAGTTTGGGCATGCTAATTTTGCTATGTCCACTAGTTATTGTAATGATCATGATTGGGGTGATAATGCTTCTTATGATCTTGAAAATTTATTTATACATCATGATGAATATGTTATTGATAATAATTTTTGCAACAGTATTGAAAGTGGGTTTGGAAAAGTGTTAACTTTAGGTGAAAATAATCCCACATATTTGGAGAGTTTTCAATCTTGTAAAATTTTTGATAAAAGTGGGCTTGGAGAGGTCATGACTTTATTTTATAATAATCCCACTATATTGGAAGAGTGTCAACTTTGCATGCATGTGGATCATGTACAAAATATGTTATGTGATATAATGATCATTGCTTGAATATCGTCATGATTATTTGAAGTTCTATCAATTTCCCAACAGTAAGTGTTTTCCCACTGTTTGCTATTTTTCTCGAGAGAAGCCACTAGTGAAACCTACGGCCCCCGGGTCTCTTCTTTAATATATTTTCCTTTGTGGCCTATTTTTATTTGCTTTTATTTTAAGATCTCTTAAACCAAAAATACAAAAATACTTTGCTGCACTTTATTTTATTTGTGATCTATTTATCCAATCTATTACAACTTTCTCCCGTCCACGTGCCAATTTCAGGCGCCGTTACCCGAAAGGGATTGACAACCCCTTTAGCATGTCAGGTTGTGTCGTGGATTTGTCACGGCAGATGTCCTAGCATAAGGACTTAGTCGTGGAGCCATCGCTACGGGTTTACTTGCAGGGGTTAAAGCGGACACAAAGACACGAGGGTTTTATACTAGTTCGGCCCCTTCGATGAAGGTAAAAGCCTACGTCTAGTTGTGATGGAATTGATGTAGTCTCGATGGCTAGGGAGCAAATAAGCTTCGCCTAGGCTCGAGTTGTGGTTGTCTGTCCTTGAACCGCCGCCGGGTCGTCCCCTTATATACACGAGTGACGCCCGCCGGTTTGCAGAGTCCCAACCGGTTCATATTCGTATCCTGGTTGGTATCTCTCTATTCCTAACTTATAATACAAGTTATACATCAGGCCGGTTTACGGCTACAAGGCCTAAGCCAACTACAGGCCTTGGGCCTTTCCATGATTACACTACTAGCGGAGTTAACCCGGCCCAAGCTTGGCCGGTTTACACCTAGTGGTAATATCCCCAACATTAGGCCCCAGATTGATTTGAACTGGTTCATGTCAATCCTTCACAGAATCTGCATCTTGGACATCTTATTTATTTAATAAACCGTCACGTCGTCATTGCTTCTGATCACTGTAAACCGGCATGATATCGTTGCTTCTGGTCACTGTAAACCGGCATGACGTCATCTTGAAGTTTATCCTTTACAACGCCTTCTTTAATGATCGTCCCTGGATTCACGCGCTTGACCTAGATTTACTGCCTTATAAATAGGACCGAAGGGTCATTCTATTTCTCCCTTCGCTTCCTCTTCTTCTTCTTCCTCGCGCCGCTGCCTTTGGAGCTCCATCGTCGTCATCAACGTCTGCTTCGTCCTAGGCCGCTGCATCAACCTGTTCAGACCAGAACACTGCGGCCTTACTCCGTATCTCCTCCGTTTCCGGTAAATCTCTTACCCTTCTTCAGTCTGTTCCCTCACCTTAGATCTGTTTCTAGGGTTCGAGCTTCATACCACGTTCTTCGTATGTTTTCACCTTTCTAGCCTTTGAGCCATGCTATGAATCCCGTTCTGTACCACACGACGACTCCTGCGTATCCGCTGCACTTTCTCATCTTAATCCCATAGATCTTCTGCATATATATATATATACCTTATGGTGCATTTCCTGTTTCTTCTTTACTTTCGCGACGCTTTTCCTGTTTTCTGAAAACCCGCGTTTGATCCGTAGTAAACATGAACTTTTGTGAAACCTGTTTCTGTCCACGACCTCAATTACCTTCACAGCCAAGATTAGGCGGTTTAACTCACCATGGTAAAAAGCTGCTAATCCGGCACCGGTACACCATTAGTCCCCTTGTTGAACCGCCAGGATATATCCGACATCATCCGACAACACGCTGATTTATAGGAACCGCCTCCGGTTTATCATAACTTAAATCAATCACTCTGTAGTAAGTACTTTCTTAAACCGGATCCTTCTCCTTGTAGATCTTATGATGGCCAAACAGGTGTACGAATGCAACTGGGTTCCTTCCCGCGTCTCCGAGACACAGTTGAAAGAACTGGTATCAATCGACGCGTTAGATGATCAAAACACAATCCATTGGAGGGTTCCTGGAGAGGAATGTCCTCCCACCCCTCAGGAAGGAGAAGTTGTGGTTTTTGCGGATCACTTGGCCCGGGGTTTCAAACCGCCCGGGTCAAAATTTTACCGGGACGTGATGGCCAATTTTCAACTCCGTCCCCAAGATATCGGCCCCAATTCTGTCACCAACCTGTGCCATTTTCAAGTGCTGTCCGAAGCATATCTGCAAGAGGAGCCCTCTGTTGAACTGTTCAGGGATCTCTTCCACCTAAACCGCCGCACCGAATTCACCGATGGCCCCAATACCGAATTGGGCGGTATGGCTATCCAGAAGAGGAAGGAGATCACTTATCCCCACGTCAAACTCCACACTCATCCCAAAGAGTGGAACGCGACTTGGTTCTACTGCAAAGACACTTCCCCTGAAGGTGAAAATCCTTTACCTGGTTTTCGTCCAGAGCGGCTCAGCAACACTCATCCCTTTCCGCAACGATTGACTGCCAAAGAGAGAAGCAAATATGCTCCACAACTATCCAAGCTTCGGGCCTTCATGGCCAACGGTTTGACTGGGATCGATCTGGCACGCTGCTGGTTATCTTGGGGCATATTGCCTCTGAGCCGGCGTTCCGGTTTGATGTGCCAGTATACCGGCAGCGTCGACGACCCACTCCGACACACCAAACTGGAACTGTCTGAAGATGAAGTCACGGATTCAGTGAGGAAGATGCTGAATGAACCGGAGCACCTTTGTGCCCAAACCGGCTTGGCTCCTTACTGCACCTTCAACGCACCTCCTGCGGTAAGTCTCTGACTGTGTCATCATTAAATACTGCTATTATTTTCATACTTCCAACTCTCAATTATTTCTGATCCAGGGTGATAATCCGTTTTGGAGCAAGAAACTCTCTCAAGACAAAGCGGACAAGGCTGGGCGGCTAAACCGGCCCAAAACGAAAGTTGTTAAGAAATCTGCCCACAAGAGGAAAACCACAGCTTCGTCTGATCCGGCCATCGATGATGATGTGGGTAATCCGGAACTTGATTCTCTTGGCTTGTTTTTTACACGTCTTATTGATGACGATGCTTGTCAGGATGATGCTGAAGCCAGCAACGCAGGATTTGCTGAGGTAACCATTCTCTCTTCCGATTCAACAAATTTGCCTTCACCAAAATTTCGCCAGGCAAACCGGAAAGTTAACTTTTCTCACCCCCTTGCTTACTTGGATCCCAAACTTCTTATGAAGACACAGCAGCATGAAGCCCGCCGCACAACCCGGCACAGCGGACAGGTAGTTACCTCTGCCGGTTTACCAAACAGCCCGGCTCGAAAGCGCCGCACCGAGGTTTCCAACCTTTGTATTACCTTGAATTCCAAAGCGGGTTTATTCCGTCAACCTCTTAATCCGTCCGACTCCGATTATCAGGTCACCTCCCATTCATCCTCTGGCGAATCATCAGCCACTCAGCTACCACCGTTGAAGATAGCCGTCGGGTAAGTTCATACAGCCATATGCTTGTTGATTTCTTCTGTAATGTACACGCCTTGCTCATCAATCTTTGCTTCTCCAGAACCAAACCGAAAAGGCTCGCCTGGACAAAACTGCTGAAGAGGCTGCCGCTTCAGATCATGAGCAGGCGCCGGATCTCGAAAATGTTGCTTCTGAAGATATTCCAACTGACCCTCCGGTTCAAGAAGATGTTATTCCTGAGGAGAGGCCTGTGGATGTTTCAATGTCTGTTGATCCACCTGCTAGTACTATCTGGTCTGAAAAGCCTCACAGTCCTACTGAAGCGGCTATGCCCACACGATCCGTCGAATCGAAAGATGACGACGTTGTAATTACTGGAACAGGCCACTCTGATCCGGGTAACGCTGCAACTCTAACCCGGCATACCGTGAAGGAGGATTCTTCCACTTTGAACAAAGGAAAGTGGGCTGCTGAGCTGGAAACATATGCCGCTTTAAGCGCCCAAGACCTTCACTCCGGATACCTGAATCGGCTTTACAGTAGCCGTGATTATGAAGCTGACTTGGTGAAACTAATGAGAGACAAATTTGAGGTAACACTCTTTTCCTTTTTATCGGTATAGCAGTCCTTGTAGCTCCCAAGGGCCGGTTTGTAATCTTTGATCAAACTGGGACTTGATAACTTCCTTTGATGGATTTGATAATCTTCCCTTGTAACCACCAGGGCCGGTTTAACGATGCACACTTAAATCGGTACTCCAAAAATTTCCTGACAATACTGTAATAGAATCAAATAGCCATTAGCCCCCAAGTGCCGAGTTGAATACTCGTATTCAACTTGGGACTTTGCCATGTATTTAGCAGTAGAAAGATTGAAGGTACATTAGCCCCCAAGTGTCGAGCATGTAACTGTGTTGCATGATTGAGACTTTAACTTGAATTGTTGGCTGATCATATGCACAGGCTGAGGTGAAAATCAAGGACGATCGAATCGCCGATTTACAGGCGGCACTGAAAACCCAGCAGGTCGAGACAGACAAAGCCAAGAAGGAGCTAGCCAGTGCCTTGACTGCTGCGGAACAGGTGAAGGGAAACATGAAGAAGGAACAGGCTGTCTGGGCCACCGAAAAGGCCAACTTGCTCAAACGGGCCGAGAATGCTGAAGCTGCCCTTAAACCGGTGGTGGATGATCTGACAGCCGTGAAGCGGCAAGTGCATTCTATGACGGCAGCCATCTTCGGTAAGTTCCCTGTGAATAAGCGTAACATGCTTTTTCTGCTGCGCCATTATTTCTGTTTTAAAACTATCCTGTTATCATATGCAGGCACACGTGTCGGGCACTTGGGTAATGACGTGCGGAAGAAATTGAAAGCCGTCTACACTTTAGTGGAACAGTTATATACCGGAGCCCAGCGCGTCATTACCACAATGTCCCATAACAATCCAGCGCCGTCCCTGATCCAAGATACCCTGAACCGGCTATCCATCCTTCCTTCCCGGATTGAAGAGGTAAAGAAATCTGCTGCACGAACCGGAGCCATCAATGCCTTGATCCGAGCCAAAGCCTGGGTGCCGGATTTTGATCCCGTGGAAGCAGCTCAAGGCTATCCCAGTGTGAAGGAAGACGGCTCCGACTTTAATGAAGAGGACTTGCGTGCGATAAACCGTGCGGTACGCCCGCTGGCTTGTCAATTGGCGGAAGAAGCCGATTTGGAACACTACCAAGCCCAATATAACGAGCAGAACAAGCGTGTGTCCGCTCCAACCTTTGAACCGGAAAACTTGATTCCTCCAATCCGTAAGCATACCTACGCACCTGACATTGAACCATCGTCTTTGATTCACGAAGAAGCTGTTTTTCAAGCGCTGATGGGAATCGACTGGACTTCTGTGGATTTCCAGCCGATGGGTAGAGATGAAGATGCTGAAGCGGCGGAGGATGACGAACAGTCGTGAACCGGAACCGATTTAAACATCTTTCCTGTTTGTCCCAAAAAACAATGATTCTCATTTGGGCACTTTGTTGCCTTGTAATAGCTTTAGTCCAAACTTTGCTGCCTGGGTATGCCTTCGCGCATCGAGGAAACTTTTGTTTGTTTCACACCCCCTGCAACCAAAAGATGGAACCTCGGCGGTGGTGACACCGCCAGCCGGTTTATGGCATCCAATATATTTTGTGTATTGAAAATCAATTAGTATGTGATACAAATACCTGCCGTATTTGGGCATGAAGCTGGCGTAGCCAATCTTGAAGCGGAGGCCTTTTAAAAACCAAGACCATCTGGGGAAACAATAACTCCCACATAAGCGTGCTGAATCAGCACAAGCCCCCATGTTTCTCCATAAGGATGAACCGGAAGAAGGTAAACCGGAAAAATAAAAACTTTGGTGTAATACCAAACCGCGTCCTGTCAGTTTGTTACTGACAGCTAAACCGGATAAAAAATATTCGTCGGGTTGAAAACGCAACAAAAATCGAATACCAAATATGGCAACAAAGGCAATAACTCTTTGCAAAAGTAAAGCTGCATGGAGCTGGTCAGATGGCATTACCATGGTCAGACGCAACCAAGCCCCCCGAAGGCGTAGCGATGGTGCTAGTCGGCCAGGTCCCCAAAAGACTCTTGGCGAGTACGCCGGCCAAGTGGCATGACATTGGTTCGGGTTCGACCAAGCCTCCAAGTGACGCTGGCCCTATTGGCCGACCAAGAGGCGTGACCGGTTCAGACGTGACCGTGTCCCCAAATGATCTGGTGGCTTTCGCCTATCAAGAGGTGTTGCGTTGGTTCGGACACGACCAAGCCCCCAAGTGATAAATATAACTGTCAAGGGGTAAACCGGAGGCCGCTTTAAAACAGAAGCACTCCATGTAACCACACATGAAAAGAAAGACAGAGACCCCGCTTTAGCTGAGGCCCTGATTTTTATTATATCGAAGATAATATATACACTGTTATGCTATGTACATAAACTGAGCCGATGACTCAAGTGTAGTAAGGTCGAAGATGAGCTATATTCCACGGCCTATTGGTCTCCTCCTCTGATGTACGTGAGTCTTTACGCTCTCGAATATCAACCAGATAGTAGGAACCGTTGTGCAGATTCTTGCTGACCACAAAGGGTCCTTCCCAAGGCGGGGATAGCTTGTGCATATCTGTCTGGTCTTGGATGAGACGAAGCACCAAATCTCCTTCCTGAAAGGCTCTGGTTTTAACCCGGCGACTGTGATAACGACGGAGATCTTGCTGGTAAATCGCCGACCGAGCGGCTGCCATATCACGCTCCTCATCCAGTAGGTCCAAAGCGTCCTGTCGTGCCGCTTCATTGTCCGCTTCAACATAAGCCGCTACACGGGGCGAATCGTGCCTGATATCACTGGGGAGAACTGCTTCTGCTCCATAAACCATGAAGAAAGGCGTGTAGCCAGTAGACCGGTTTGGCGTAGTATTGATACTCCATAGTACCGATGGGAGCTCTTCAACCCAGCACCCTGGTGTTCTCTGTAATGGAACCAGAAGTCGTGGTTTGATGCCTCGCAAGATTTCCTGATTAGCACGCTCTGCCTGCCCGTTGGACTGGGGGTGCGCCACTGATGATACATCAAGCCGGATATGCTCACGTTCACAGAATTCTTTCATACCTCCCTTGGACAGATTAGTGCCATTGTCAGTAATGATACTGTGTGGAAAGCCAAACCGGAAAATCACCTTTTTGATGAACTGTACCGCTGTTGCTGCATCACACTTACTGACAGGTTCCGCTTCAACCCACTTGGTGAACTTGTCCACTGCCACTAACAGGTGGGTCTTCTTATCCTTGGATCTCTTAAAAGGCCCGACCATATCCAGCCCCCAGGTCGCAAATGGCCACGTTATTGGGATCATCCGCAACTCTTGTGCCGGTACATGAGCACGCCTGGAGAATTTCTGACACCCATCGCACCGTTTGACCAAGTCCTCCGCATCAGCATGAGCAGTTAACCAGTAGAATCCATGACGGAATGCCTTCGCCACCAGGGACTTTGAACCGGCATGATGCCCACAATCCCCTTCATGGATTTCTCGTAAAATTTCACAACCTTCCTCAGGGGAAACACAGCGTTGAAACGCCCCTGAAACACTGCAATGATGCAACTCACCATTAAGAATCGTCATAGACTTGGAGCGCCGGATTATCTGTCTGGCCAGAACCTCATCGTCTGGCAACTCTCCTCTAGTCATATATGCAAGTTAAGGAACCGTCCAATCCGGAATAGCATGTAATGCCGCCACCAACTGAGCCTCCGGATCAGGAATCGCCAAATCCGCTTCACCAGGGAGCTGTACCGACGGGTTGTGCAAGACGTCCAGAAAGACATTAGGTGGCACCGGTTTACGCTGAGAACCCAAACGGCTTAAAGCGTCTGCCGCTTCGTTCTTCCGGCGATCCACATGATCCACTTGATAGCCCTTGAAGCAACCTGCAATGTTATCCACCTCTCGACGATATGCGGCCATGAGGGGGTCCTTAGAATCCCAAGTGCCAGATACTTGCTGAGCCACCAGGTCCGAGTCACCGAAGCACTTAACCCGGCTTAAATTCATCTCCTTAGCCATCCGGAGACCATGGAGCAAGGCTTCGTACTCAGCTGCATTATTAGTACAAGGGAACATTAGACGGAGAACGTAGCAAAACTTATCACCTCGTGGGGAAGTTAAAACGACTCCAGCCCCCGAGCCCTCCAATTGTCTGGATCCATCAAAATGAATAGTCCAGTATGTGTGATCCGGCTTCTCCTCTGGTGCTTGTAACTCTGTCCAGTCATTAATGAAGTCAACAAGGGCTTGTGACTTTACCGCCGTGCGCGGTATATACTTTAGCCCATGCGGCCCAAGCTCGATAGCCCATTTTGCAATCCGGCCAGTCGCCTCCCGGTTCTGTATGATGTCACCCAAGGGAGCTGAACTAACCACTGTAATAGGGTGCCCTTGGAAATATTGTTTCAGTTTCCGGCTGGCCATAAAGACACCATAGACTAGCTTCTCCCAATGCGGATATCTCTGTTTGGACTCAATAAGCACCTCGCTGATATAATAAACCGGTCGTTGAACCGGATACTCCTTTCCTGCCTCCTTGCGTTCCACCACAATGGCTACGCTCACTGCTCGAGCATTGGCTGCCACATATAACAACAGCGGTTCCTTGTCAACCGGGGCCGCAAGAACAGGTGGGTTGGCCAATTGCCGCTTTAGATCCTCAAAGGCTTCATCACAGCTGGACTCCAGACGAAATTATCTGTCTTCCTCAGCATCTGGTATAAGGGGATGGCCTTCTCTCCGAGGCGGCTGACAAACCGGCTCAGTGCAGCAATCCGGCCCACCAGGCGTTGAACATCGTTGATACACTTCGGTTTAGCCAAGGAAGTGATGGCTTTAATTTTCTCCGGATTGGCCTCGATTCCTCTGTTAGACACCAGGAACCCCAATAACTTGCCAGCCGGAACACCAAAAACACACTTGGCCGGATTAAGCATCATCTTATAAACGCGCAAGTTGTCGAAGGTCTCCTTCAAATCTTCCACCAGTGTCTCCTTTTGTCTTGATTTCACCACGATGTCGTCTACATAAGCATGCACATTGCGGCCAATCTGCGTATGCAAGCAATTCTGTACACACCGCTGATAAGTAGCCTGGGCACTCTTGAGCCCAAAAGGCATAGATACATAGCAGAAGGCTCCAAAGGGAGTTATAAACGCCGTCTTCTCCTGGTCCTTAACTGCCATTTTGATCTGATGATATCCAGAGTATGCGTCCAAAAAACTTAAACGCTCACATCCTGCCGTGGCATCTATAATCTGATCGATGCGGGGGAGAGCAAAAGGATCTGCTGGGCAGGCTTTGTTGAGATCTGTGTAGTCCACACACATACGCCAGGTGCCGTTTTTCTTAAGAACCAGCACCGGATTAGCAAGCCACTCTGGATGAAACACCTCAATGATAAAGCCAGCCGCCAGGAGCCTGGCTACCTCTTCCCCAATGGCCTTGCGCCTCTCCTCATTAAACCGGCGGAGGAACTGTTTCACCGGTTTATACTTAGGATCCACATTAAGTGTGTGCTCAGCGAGTTCCCTCGGTACACCTGGCATGTCAGATGGCTTCCATGCAAAGATGTCCCGGTTCTCACGGACGAACTCGATGAGCGCGCCTTCCTATTTAGGATCCAGGTTGGCGCTGATAGTGAACTGCTTGGACGAATCGCCTGGCACAAAGTCAACAAGCTTGGTTTCAGCTGCCGATTTAAATTTCAGATCCGATTCATGCTCTGTAGTGGGCTTCTTCAAAGGGGTCATATCTGCCGGATCAACATTGTCCTTATAAAATTTCAACTCCTCCGTGGCACAGACCACCTCTGCATAAGCTGCATCTCCTTCCTCACATTCCAAAGCGACTCGGCGGCTTCCATGCACCGTTATTGTTCCTTTGTAACCCGGCATTTTGAGCTGCAAGTAGATATAACAAGGTCGTGCCATGAACTTAGCATAAGCTGGCCGTCCGAACAAGGCATGATATGGGCTTCGGATTTTCACCACTTCAAAAGTTAACTTTTCAGACCGGGAATCATGCTCATCCCCAAAGGCCACATCCAGGGCTATCTTACCAATAGGATAAGCAGATTTGCCTGGTACTACACCATGGAACACCGTATTGGACGGTCTGAGATCTTTATCTGTGAGACCCATGCGACGGAAAGTGTCATAATACAATATATTGATACTGCTTCCTCCATCCATGAGTACCTTAGTAAACTTATAGCCCCCAACCTGGGGATCTACCACCAAAGCCAGCTGACCCGGATTATCAACCCGGGGGGGATGGTCATCTCTGCTCCATACGATAGGCTGCTCTGACCAGCGCAAATACCGTGGCAAGGCCGGTTCAACAGAGTTTACTGCCCATTTGTGAAGCTTCCGATCCCGTTTGTCCAAACTGGTTGTGAAAACATGATACTGCCCGCCATTCAATTGCTTTGGTTGGCTCTGATAGCCTGACTGTTGCTGCTACTGCTGGCCCCCTTGATTACTCTGATTATTGGGATTACCCTGGTTATGCCCCGAACCAGAAGCTCCGTCCTGACCCGGCCCATGGAAACCGGATCCTGAACCACCACCTGACCCCTGGTCATATCGGAAAGCATCGGAATTTTTGAACTCCTGCATAATATAACAATCTTTCCAAAGATGATTCGATGGGGATTCCTTCGTTCCATGCTTGGGACAAGGCTGATTCAACAAGTAATTCAAACGGTTTGCACTAGCATTTGGACCGCGATTCGACTTGCCTCTGCGCCGCTGGCCTCTGTCCTGCGCATTAGTGTTGGCTACGAAATCCGGATTACCGTCATCCTTGCGCTTGCTCCCGTTTCCATGACCCGCCGGTTTAAAATGCTGCTGCTTGGAGTTGCCGTTCTTCTTTCCCTTCCCTGCTTCATCATCATCTGCTTCAGGATCCTTGGTACTGTCTGAATCGGCATATTTTACCAAAGCGGCCATGAGGGTTCCCATATCATTGCAGAACCGCTTCATACGTCCCAGCTTAAATTTCAAAGGCTCAAACCGGCAGTTGCTTTCCAATGTTATGATTGCCGAGTCAGCATTGATCCGGTCCGAAGAGTGCAAAATCTCAGACACACGGCGTACCCAACGGGTTGTTGACTCCCCTTCTTCCTGAACGCAAGCCGCCAAGTCTACTATGGACTTGGGCTGCTTACATGTATCCTTGAAATTCTGGATAAACCGGGCCCGCAGCTGCCCCCATGAACTGATAGAATTAGGCGGCAAGCTTTTCAACCAAGTACGCGCTGTGCCCTCCATCATCATGGTGAAGTACTTTGCGCACGCGGCTTCATCAACATCCAGCATCTCCATGGCCATCTCATAACTCTCGACCCACGCCTCAGGGGATAGATCTACAGTGTAATTTGGCACCTTGCGCGGGCCTTTAAAATCCTTAGGCAGGCGCACATTGCGTAAAGCGGGGATTAAACAGGGCACTCCCAAAGCGGAGGTGACTCCTGGTCCGGCGAAGGTGGTGGGGCGAACCGGTGTGTGTTGATCCGCGTCACCCTGCGCTGCTAACTCGGCCTCTCTGCGTGCTCGGGCCCGGTCCACCACCTCCTGAGCATCACGACCGCCGCCTACCTGGTGATTGCCTCGGGCCGCTTCACGGTCCCGCGCGTTACTTGATAGGGCCGGTTCATCCATGCGCCTGCTGTAGCTCCGGCTTGGACGGGGCGTAGAGTGAATCCGATCGCGGCTGTATGAATATGCTTCCTGCTGGATCAGTGCAGTCCGGAGAAGCTCCTTAACCCGGCGTGTCTCGACTGCCTGTGGGGAATCTCCTTCGACTGGGATCGCCTCCAATCGTGCCGCAGCCGCAACAAGGTTGTCCATAGGGTTAGAGTAATGGCCCGGGGGCGTCTGTACCGGCGGAGGAATTACTGTATGCTGCTGCGGAGGCTCCATCAGGCGCGGTTGGACCGTCGCTCCCGCTCCTGGTGCCTCAATCTGGTTTACCTCCCTATGCTGGGGCGGGTTACTGGGTCCGGCTCCCGGGGTCTGAAAGAGATTTCTAGGATCAAGTCCTGACGGTAGGCGTGATCTATACCTCCGCCTCAGCACCTCCTGCGACGCACTCTGGTCGAGCATGAGTTTGTAAGCTTGCGCATCTAAAGTGGCCCGCTCTGTAGCCATACGCTCCTTTTCTGCCGCTAGATCCGCTTTGGCTTGCGTGATCTGCTCTTTTACCCTTGCGATTTCTGCATTATGAGCCCCCTGATCTGCAGGGCTGTCCACCGCCATGAGCGCTGCCAACGCATCGAACAGATCTTACAAGACTTGAACCGGCGGGCGCACCGGGCCTCCTGCCCCTGCTGCCGCTGCTGAACCGGAAAGCATTGCTGCTGCGGTTGAAGAAAGGTTTGCGGCCTGCGTACCGGCCATGAATACACCGATCCGGTTTAACTGGCTTGGGGGGTCCGGAATACTGTCACCGTCGGAACAGCCCCTGATCATATCATCCTCCAACTGGTACAATGACTCAGTCTCCCCTGCTGAAGATTCATCGCCGGAATAAACGACGGTCTCGCTACCGTGCTCTGAACCGGCATCATACTCCCCTCCATGGGTGACTCCGACGAAGACATGCTTCACGGCCGGTTTAGCCCGGGCTGGTTGCGCGCGCTGAGCCGTCTCGACGAGGTCGGTGCAGATGTCCGGCTCAGGCCCTCCGATCTTGCCGATGAAGACGTGTATGCCGCCGAAGGGGACCCGGTATCCATACTCGATTGAATCGGCCTCGGGACCCCATCCAGCATCGTCGATGTAGATCCGGCCGCGACGACTCTTGGTCATCCGGCCCACGACGTAGCCTTCGAGTCCTTTGAGCTTGCCCTCCAAGATCGTCAAACCATCGTGCGATAGCCCCACGGTGGGCGCCAACTGTCGTGGATTTGTCACGGCAGATGTCCTAGCATAAGGACTTAGTCGTGGAGCCATCGCTACGGGTTTACTTGCAGGGGTTAAAGCGGACACAAAGACACGAGGGTTTTATACTAGTTCGGCCCCTTCGATGAAGGTAAAAGCCTACGTCTAGTTGTGATGGAATTGATGTAGTCTCGATGGCTAGGGAGCAAATAAGCTTCGCCTAGGCTCGAGTTGTGGTTGTCTGTCCTTGAACCGCCGCCGGGTCGTCCCCTTATATACACGAGTGACGCCCGCCGGTTTGCAGAGTCCCAACCGGTTCATATTCGTATCCTGGTTGGTATCTCTCTATTCCTAACTTATAATACAAGTTATACATCAGGCCGGTTTACGGCTACAAGGCCTAAGCCAACTACAGGCCTTGGGCCTTTCCATGATTACACTACTAGCGGAGTTAACCCGGCCCAAGCTTGGCCGGTTTACACCTAGTGGTAATATCCCCAACAGGTTGCGAGTATTTGTTATTTGTGTGCAGGAGTTGTTTACATTGTGTTGCGTGGTTCTCCTACTGGTTCGATAACCTTGGTCTCATCACTGAGGGAAATACCTATTGTGCTGCATCATCCCTTCCTCTTTGGGGAAATACCGACGTAGTTCTAGCAGATCATATTACTCTTTGTCACTCAAGCCGACACCTATCCGTCTAGAGAGTGTGCAACCCTCAAGACTAATAGGTATGAGAACTGTAACTTAGAGTTACTGTGATGCTCAACCATTGTCTATGTTTTGGCCCTTGGTTTTCTCTCAGTGGATCTTAAACTCAAATCTCTTGAGAGGGGATGCTCAATCAATCTTCTCAGAAACCTTAAGCAGATAAGCCAGCGGACGATGATGGTGCGAGGTGGTTATTTATAGCCGCATCCTCCCTGAAGGGAAATGATCAAATTGGACACGCAGATCAGCCAATGACTGAATGACATGTCCATTGGTCGGATTTGGAGCACAACGGTAACATTCTTTGCAGAGCAAGAAATGCCTCGGTCTGAGTGATACCTCCTGCAGTACCGAAGAACAACGTATTTGTAGGATCGAAAGTATGTCAAGATGGGGTGATTAGACTACTTGACCAATTAAAAATCTATCGTTTTCCCAATTTTAGTTTTAGGCAGATTTTAGCAATTATGACAAGTCAAGCAATCAACCTACACATGCAATTCTAAGAGTATAGTAGCAGAAAGTAAAACATTGCATATGAAGGTAAAGGGAAGGGTTTGGAGAAGGAAAACCAATGGATACACGGAGATTTTTGTCGTGGTTCAGATAGGTGGTGCTATTGTACGTCCACGTTGATGGAGACTTCAACCGACAAAGGGTAACGGCTCTGCGAGTCCACGGAGGGCTTCACCCAAGAAGGTTCCACGAAGAAGCAACCTTGTCTATCCCACCATCTCCATCACCCATGAAGGAATTGCCTCACTCGGGTAGATATTCATGAAGTAGACGGTCTACTTGCCTTTACAAACTTCTTGGTTCGACTCTACATCTTGTCGGAGGCTCCCAAGCGACACCTAACCAATCTAGGAGACACCACTCTCCAAAAGGTAATAGACAGTGTGTTGATGATGAACTCCTTGCTCTTGTGCTTCAAATGATAGTCTCCCCAACATTCAACTCTCTCTCACGGATTTGGATATGGTGGAAGAAGGATTTGAGTGGAAAGCAACTTGGGTAAGGCTGGAAATCAAGGTTCGAATGGTTGGAATGGAATCTCTTGATCTCAACACATGAGTAGGTAGTTCTCTCTCGGAAAATGAATGGTGGAAGTGTAGGCACATTCTGATCTCTCTCTCTCTCTCTTAGGAAGAGGGGGTGGAGGGATATATATAGCCTTCACACAATATCTAACCGTTACATACTTTTGACTCATCTCGGTGGCACCGATTTGTTCAAATATATGAATGTTAGGAATCTCGGTGGGACCGACTGGAACTACTCGATGGGACCGACGTGCTAGGGCGCAGGTCAAACTTCATCTCGGTGGCTCCGATTGCATCAACTCAGTGAGACCAAAGTGAAGCAATAAGCAACAGAGAATCTGTCAAGCCAACTCTATGAGACCGATTGCATAAACTCGGTGAGACCGAAATGAATGCAACAAGTCACAAAGCGCTGGCAAGGCCATTGAGATCTATATCGGTGTGACCGAACTGTTAGGGTTTCTGGCAGTGGCTATGTCAAGATGAACTCGGTGGCTCCGGATACAAAGTATCTTTGGGGCCGAGTTTAGAATTAGGTTTTGGACATATTTGGATGGAGAAAGTGGCTGAGGGTTTTGGAGCAATATCACTAAGCACTTGAGAAAGTAAACCATTAAGGAACACCTCATCCCCTTTTAAAAGTATTGGATTTCCTATGAACTCAATGTGATCTTGGATCACTAAAATAAAGATGAAGAGTCTTGAGCTTTTGCCAATCCTTATCCTTAGCAGTTTGAGGGGTTCACATCTCTAGTCCATGCCATCCCAATCATTGAACATCCTGAAATATTTATCTTGAATGGATATCAGTTCAATGAGCTACATATTGTTACGAATTACCAAAACCACCCGGGGATTAGTTGCACTTTCAATCTCCCCTTTTTGGTAATTGATGACACCATATAGATCAAAGCTTCGACAAATGATTAAATGAATGAAATACAATGTCGCTTTGAGAAGTAAGTGATAAGAATGAGCGCCCCCTAAATTTGTGCATTATTAAAATTTTGCATTTGAATGCAAATGCACTATCGATTAGGATCATGGGTCACTCTTCCATGTCACATACATCTTGGTGGAGCACACGAAATGATATGAATGAAATAACATGCACACATCACCAAAGACATAAGGGAATGATCATACACAAATAATTGTAGGGATAAGCACTAAGCACACATTAAACATAGTATGATCAACCACAAAACCAAACATAGTATCTCACAAGCATAGCGATCAAGTAGCATGAATAAAACCAACATAGTAGCAAAAATGCGATAAAAACCAAAGAGCAAAAGCGAGACACACACATATTCTCTCTCAGCCTAATGATCTATACAATTTCTCCCCCTTTGGTAACAAGTACCAAAAAGCTCAAAAAAGGTATATAGCTATACGACTCTCTAGGCATGATCCTCTGGAGCTCCTGAAGGTGACTTTTGGCTTGTGGCTCCAGTGTGCGTAGATGGTGTCGAGAGAACCGCGTCTGCAAATGCCTCTGACGATGTCTGCTGAACTGGTGGAGTGGAAACTGGAGGTGGTACTGTGGCAGTAGGAGCAGGTGCAAAGTGACTGGTCCTCATGTCTAAAACTGGCACGGCTGAAGACTGGCTTCCCTGCATACCATCTGAATCTCTCAGTAGTGGGTCTCTCATATCCACTATCCTTAGTTGTGGCTCTCACAAGATTAACATCTGCTTGCAGCTTCTCCACAACTGACTGAACCTCTGTGATCTTCACACCAAGATCATGAATCTTTGTCTTGACAATCTGCTCTAGACTCTCTTGGTTCTTGGAGATGTTGGCCAGAATTCTCCCAATCCTCAGGGTGGCCTCTAGCAGATATGTCATCTGATCATTCTTTGATTTGTGGTTAGCAACTGTTGCAATGGGAGATGTAGCTTCTTGATCTGCTTTTGCTGCCTGGATCTTCTCTTGAGCCTCTGCAGATGTGGAGTGTGAGGCATCCATCACCACCACATTAGCCTCGAACTCTGGCTGAAGAGGGAGATGCTCACATCTAGTAGATATGTGCTCGTTACAACTTTGGAGTTGATGAGCATTTGAATGTGTGGAGCATATCCACAAGATCACTTCTGGTCAGCAGTGCTACTTATTGAGCTTGCGTTGATTTTTTTCCTTGAAAGGAAAGGGTGCTGCAGCAAAGTAGAGATAAGTATTTCCCTTAGTTAAGAACCAAGGTATCAATCCAGTAGGAGGTACAAGCAAGTCCCCAATATACACACCTGCACAAACTAACAAACACTTGCACACAACGCGAAAAAGGGGTTCTCAATCCCTTCAAGGTCACTTGCAAGAGTGAGATATAATAGAGATAGATATAAAAGATAAGTAAAAGGCAAAATAAAGTAAATATAAATAAATTGCAGCAAGGTATTTTAGGTTTTTGATTTTATAGCTCTGAATATATGATGGAAAATATACCCGAGGGCCATAGGTTTTAGTAGAGGCTTCTCTCTCAAAGAAAGTATTCGGTGGGCAATTGATAGAAAAGCACAAAGTTATGACGATATCCAAGGCAATGATCATGAACATAGGCATCATGTCCATGACAAGTAGGCCGAAACGATTCTGCATCTACTACTACTACTCCACACATCGACCGACTCCTGCGTGCATCTAGAGTATTAAGTTCATAAGAACGGAGTAATGCCTTAAGCAAGAAGACATGATGTAGAGGGATAAACTCAAGAAATATGATATAAACCCCATCTCTTTATCCTTAATGGCAACAATACAATACGTGCCTCACTACCCCTATTGTCACTGGGTGAGGACACCGCAAGATTGAACCCATCACAAAGCACCTCTCCCATTGCAAGAAAAACCAATCTAGTAGGCCAAACCAAATTGACAGATCGGAGAGAAATACAAAGCTATATTAATCATGCATAAATGAGTTCAGAAAAGTCTCAAATAACATTCATAGATAATCTGATCATAAATCCACAATTCATCAGATCTCAATAAACGCACCAGAAAAGAAGATTACATTGAATAGATCTCCAAGAACATCGAAGAAAACATTGTATTGAAGATCAAAGAGAGAGAAGAAGCCATCTAGCTACTAGATATGGACCTGTAGGTCTGTGGTAAACTACTTACACATCATCGGATGGGAAGCAAGCTGGTGTAGCGGCCCTCCATCATCGAACCCCCCTCCGACGGAGTACCAAAAAAGGCCCCAAGATGGGATCTCATGGGAACAGAAGCTTGCGGTAGCGAAAAAGTATTTTTTGTGTGCCCTCTGGTATAGGGGGAATATTTGAGGATTTATGGTGCTGGAGTTAGGGTTAGAGGAGCCACAGGGGGCCCACAAGCTCCCTGTCCGCCCCCTGGGGCGCGTCCCTAGGGCTTATGGCCCCCTCATGGGTCTTCTGGCCTCCTCCTGAAGCTTCGTGGGTGTCTTGTCATCCAAGAAAAATCATCCTAAAGTTTTATTCCTTTTGGATTCCGTTTGGTATTGATTTTCCGTAAAAGTCAAAAACAAGGGGGAAAATAGCAACTAGCACTGGGCACTAGGTTAATAGGTTAGTCCCAAAAAATGATATAAAATAGCATATAAATGCATTATTAAACACCCATGATAGATAATATAATAGCATGGAACAATAAAAAATTATATATACGTTTGGAGATGTATCAAGCATCCCCAAGCTTAATTCCTACTCGTCCTCGAGTAGGTAAATGATAAAAACGGAATTTTTGATGTGGAATGCTACCTAACATATTTATCAATGTAATTTTCCTTATTGTGGCATGAATGTTCAGATCGATAAGATTCAAAACAAAACTTTAATATTGACATAAAAATAATAATACTTCAAACATACTAATAAAGCAATCATGTCTTCTCAAAATAACATGGCTAATGAAAGTTATCCTTACAAAATCATATAATATTTTCATGCTCTATCTTCATCACACAAAGTATTTATCATACACAACCCCGATGACAAGCCAAGCAATTGTTTCATACTTTTAATGTTCTTAAGATTTTTCAACTTTCACGCAATACATGAGCGTGAGCCTTGTATATAGCACTATTGGTGGAATAGAGTATGGTGGAGGATGTGAGGAGAAGACTAAAAAGGAGAAATTCTCACATCAACTAGGCAAATTAATGGGCTATGGAGATGCCCATCAATTGATATCAATGCAAGTGAGTAGGGATTGCCGTGCAACGGATGCACTAGAGCTATAAGTATATGAAAGGTCAAAACAAACTAGTGGGTATGCATCCAACTTGCTTGCTCACGAAGACCTAGGGCAGTTTGAGGAAGCCCATCATTGGAATATAGAATCCAAGTTCTATAATGAAAAATTCCCACTAGTATATGAAAGTGAAAAATAGGAGACTCTCTATCATGAAGAACATGGTGCTACTTTGAATCACAAGTGTGGAAAAAGGATAGTAACATTGTCCCTTCTCTCATTTTCTCTCATTTTTCTTTTTCTCTTTTGGGCTCTTTGGCCTCTCTTTTTTATTTTTTGTCCGGAGCCTCATCCTGACTTGTGGGGGAATCATAGCCTCCATCATCCTTTCCTCACATGGGACAATGCTCTAATAATTATGATCATCACACTTATATTTACTTACAACTCAAGAATTACAACTTGATACTAGAATAAAGATATGACTATATGAATGCCTCATGCATATGAAAGCAATATGACAATGATGGTATGTGTCATAATAAATGGAATGGTGGAAGTTGCATGGCTATATATCTCAGAATGGCTATGGAAATGTCATAATAGTTAGGTATGGTCGTTGTTTTGAGGAAGGGTATATGGTGGGTTTATCACCAAAATTTGTGCGGTACTAGAGAGGCTCACAATTGTGGAAGGGTGATAGTGCGTATAATCCATGGACTCAGCATTAGTCATAAAGAACTCACATACTTATTGCAAAAATTTATTATTCATCGAAGCAAAGTACTAATACGCATGATCCTAGGGGGTAGATTGGTAGGAAAAGACCATCGCTCGTCCCTGACCGCCACTCATAAGGAAGACAATCAAAAATAAATCATGCTCCAACTTCATCACATAACGATAGATAATACGTGCATGCTTCGGGAATCACAAACCTTAACACAAGTATTTCTACCAATCCACAATTACTCACTGGCATGACTCTGATATCACCATCATTATATCTCAAAACAAATGCAAGGAATCAAACTTCTCATATATTCAATGCTCTTTATGAAAGTTTTGATTATACCCCTCTTGGATGCCTATCATATTAGGACCAAATTCATAACGTCGGCAAATTGCCATACTGTTTTTAAGATCTCAAAATGATATAAGTGAAGCATGAGAGTTCATCAAGTTCTACAAAATAAAACAACCATCGTGCGCTAAAAAGATATAAGTGAAGCACTGGAGCAATTGCCTAGCTCAAAAGATATATATATATATATATATATATATATATACATATATATATATATATACATATATATATATATATAAGTGAAGCACATAAAGTATTCTAATAAATTCACGATTAATATGTGTCCCTCTCAAAAGGTATGTACAACAAGGATGATTGTGGTAAACTAAAAATCAAAGACTCATATCATACAAGACGCTCCAAGCAAAACACATATCATGTGGTGAATGAAATTATAGCCTCAAGTAAATTTACAGATGGATTGAAGACGAGAGAGGGGATCCCATCCGGGGCATCCCAAGCTTAGATGCTTGGTTGTCATTGAATATTACCTTGGGGTGCCTTGGGAATTCCCAAGCTTAGGCTATTGCCACTCCTTATTCCGTAGTCCATCAAATCTTTACCCAAAACTTGAAAACTTCACAAGACAAAACTCAACAGAAAACTCGTAAGCTCCGTTAGTATAATAAAATAAATCACCACTTTAGTGAACTCATTCTAAATTTATATTGGTGTAATATATACTGTATTCCAACTTCTCCATGGGTCATACCCCCGGATACTACCCACAGATTCATTAAAATAAGCAACCAACACAATGAAAATAGAATCTGTCAAAAACAGCACAGTCTGTAGTAATATGGAAATTTCGTATACTTGTGTAACTCCAAAAATTCTGACACATTAGGAAAACCTGGGAAATTTGTATATCAATCTTGTGTAAAAAATTCAGATCAAAATCGCGCTTCTGTGATTTTTTTAAATTCTGTCGAT
Organism: Triticum timopheevii; assembly: GCA_963921465.1. Lineage (NCBI taxonomy): Eukaryota > Viridiplantae > Streptophyta > Magnoliopsida > Poales > Poaceae > Triticum > Triticum timopheevii. The sequence goes on along the minus strand of OY997264.1, from coordinate 78,322,526 downwards.
GAGCGCAAAAGTTTCTGTTTTTCAGCAAGATCAAATCAACTATCACCATAGACCATCCCAAAGGTCTTACTTGGCTCAAACACTAACTAAAACACTAAAACACAATTACTAGAGAGGCAATATTGTATGTTTATTGAAAAAAAGAAGGAAAACAAAAAATAAAAAATAAAATATTGGGTTGCCTCCCAACAAGCGCTATTGTGTAACGCCCCTAGCTTGGCATATTGCATAGATCTAGGTATTGTCATCTTTGGTATTCAAATCATAAGTAGCCCTCGTAATAGATTCATATGGTAACCTAATTTTCTTTCTTGGAAAGTGTTTCATGCCCTTCCTTGACAGAAATTGAAATCTAATGTTTCCTTCTTTCATATCAATAATTGCACCAATCATTCCAAGGAAAGGTCTACTAAGAATAATAGGGCATGTAGGATTGAAATCTATATCAAGCACAATAAAATCTATGGGCACATAATTCCTATTTTGAACAATAAGAACATAATTAATCCTTCCCATAGGTTTCTTAATATTCTAATCCGCTAGATGCAAATTCAAAGAACAACCATCAAATTTATGGAAACTTAGCACATCACAAAGAGTTTTCGAAATAGTGGAAATGCTATCACCCAAATCACACAAAGAATTACACTCATAATCTTTAATCTTAATCTTAATAGTAGGTTCCCATTCATCATAAAGCTTTCTAGGGATTGAAACTTCCAATCCAAGTTTTTCATCAAACGATTTCGTCATAGCATCAACAACATGTTTAGTAAAAGCTATATTTTGACTATAAGCATGAGGTGAATTAAGCATGGATTGCAACAAGGAAATACAATCAATCAAAGAAAAAATATCATAATTAAAGTCCTTGAAATCCAAAAGAGTGGGTTCAACACTACTTAAAGTTTTGACCTCCCCAATCCCACATTTATCATTTTTTTTCATTAAGTTATTCACTCTCCAAATTGTTGGGACGCCGTCTAGCTAAAGTTGACTCATCTCCAATCCCATCTTTATCAAGTTTTATATTAGTAAACAAAGATTCAATAGGAGTCACACCAATCTTATTAAGATCTTCATCATTATTTAAAGACTCCGGTTTAGCGGCCATCCTATTTACTAAAGTGGTTTGCTTATCGGAAATTTGACCTACTAAATACTCAATATGAGCAAATTGGGATTTAAGACCAAATATTTCCTTAGTAACATCATCATGCTCTTTATTGATATATTCCACCATAATTTTTTGTTCTTTAAGTTCGTTCCTAATGAAACTATTATGCTCCAATTGTAAAGACATGAAGCTTTTTGTATTTTTTTCCTTCCACTTTCTATAGTAAAGATCAAGGATCTTGGGTTGAGACATGGAGGCAACTAAGCAATCTAGCAGACAAGCAAACAAAAAGCAAACGGAAAGACGAATGAAAGAAGGGCAAATAAAAAGGCAAATATTTTTGTGTTTTTTTGAAAACATTTTAGAAGTGGGGGAGAGGAAAATGAGAGGCAAATGGAAAATAATGTAAGTTGAAGAGATGAGCATTTATGATAGGTACTTGGTAGGCTTGATATAGAACCTCCCCGGCAACAACGCCAGAAATTCTTCCTGCTACTTCTTGAGCTTGCGTTGATTTTTCCCTTGAAGAGGAAAGGGTGATGCAGGAAAGTAGAGATAAGAATTTCCCTCAGTTAAGAACCAAGGTATCAATCTAGTAGGAGGTACAAGCAAGTCCCCAATATAGGCACCTCCACAAACTAACAAACACTTGCACGCAATGTGAAAAAGGGGGTGGCAATCCCTTCACGGTCACTTGCAATAGCGAGATTTAATAGAGACAGATATAAAAGATAAGTAAAAGGCAAAATAAAGTAAATATAAATAAATTGTAGCAAGGTATTTTTAGGTTTTTGATTTTATAGATCTGAATATACATATGATGGAAAATAGACCCGGGGCCATAGGTTTCACTAGAGGCTTCTCTCTCGAAGAAAGCATTCGGTGGGTAAACAAATTACTCTTGAGCAATTGATAGAAAAGCGCAAAGTTATGACGATATCCAAGGCAATGATCATGAATGTAGGCATCAAGTCCAAGACAAGTAGACCGAAACGATTCCACATCTACTACTATTACTCCACAAATCGACCGACTCCTGCCTGCATGTAGAGTATTATGTTCCTAAGAACAGAGTAATGCCTTAAGCAAGATGACATGATGTAGAGGGATAAACTCAAGCAATATGATATAAACCCCATTTTTATCCTTAATGGCAACAATACAATACGTGCCTCACTACGCCTACTATCACTGGGTGAGGATACCATAAGATTGAACTCATCACAAAGCACCTCTCCTATTGCAAGAAAAACCAATCTGGTAGGCCAAACCAAATCGATAGATCAAAGAGAAATGCAAAGCTATGTTAATCATGCATAAAAGAGCTCAGAAAAGACTCAAATAATATTCATAGATAATATGATAATAAATCCACAATTCATCGGATCTGAACAAATGCACCGCAAAAGAAGATTACATTGAATAGATCTCCAAGAACATCGAGGAGAACATTGCATTGAAGATCAAAGAGAGATAAGAAGCCATCTATCTACGAGATATGGACCCATAGTGTCGTGGTGGGCACACGACAGATGCCAAGGGATGGCTAAAGAGAGGAGGAGGCTCGAGGGCGCTGGTGGGCTCCAGAGGCGAGGTTGGTATGAGCGGGCGCGGGACGCCGGGCATACCCAGGTTCGCGGCTCTCCGGAGAGATAACACCCCTAGTCCTGCCGAGTGTAGTTTGATGTTCGATAGCACAATGTCGCTCCTGGAGCTATATGGGGGAGGAAGAAGCTAGCCAAGGCTTAGGCTGCTCCTTCTCTCTGGGGTTGTTGTTTTGGTGGCTAGTTCCTCTCTACGCTTTGTTGTTGCTTACTTCTCCGCTTACTTGCTTTCATGCCCGTATACGTGAGGACTCCCAGGGTGTTTTATAGGCCAACCCCCCCCAGGGGTACAATGGTAATGTTACAAGTCGGTGGGTCCGGGTTGTCGGCGTCCAAGGATCCGGGCTGGGACGCGCTAGGGGCCTGTGGTTCACCGGGTTCCCCTAGGTGCGGGCCACGCATGCCTAGGGGGACTGTTCCCCTAGGTGCGTGCCGAGTCGAGTCGTGTATAGTGGCGCTCCGTCAGGTTGCCACTTGCTGTCGTCAGCGGTAAGGGCGGAGGCACTGTAGCCATGCCAGCCCTGGTTATCGGGTAGGTGAGTGGCACTGTTACCACGCTCCGGCTGACCAGAGGCATGGGCGGGGCACTGTTGCCTTGGTCATCGATGATTGAAGACTCGTCCCATCGTACGGCCTGTATGGGACGGGAGCTGACCCTTGGCTGGATTGTGGAGCACGCCACGGATGGAGCTGGCTTGTTGAGGAAGCTTCGGTTGTGCCGGGTTCGGCTGTCTTGTGCTAGTCGTTGAGGCCGAGTAGGTGTGTCTTGCCAGGTTAGAGAGTTTGGCCGGGTTGCGGGGCCTGGCCGGATTGAGCGACCCGGCCAAGCACATGCCGGCTTGAGGGGCGATGCTGGCCCCGTTGTTTTTGAAAAGGATCCGGGTTCTGATGCCTGCCCGGGGTTCATCCCCCCGACAGTAGTCCCCGAAGCTGTGAAAGTCCGCCGTCTTCGGATGAGTGGGCCTTCGCAGTTTCCCCCTTAAGCAAGGCGGATTCTGCGAGTGCCAGTTCCGGCTACACCCACTGTGTGTCGGTTTTCTCGGAAACCGGATCGTAGCTTCCCGGCGATGGCGGGAACCGAGGAGTCCGTCGAATCTTGGGGCAATCCCCCGGGCTTTGCATGAGTGCCACGTGGTGCCCGGAAGTCGGAGGGGCCTGACTGGCCATGCGCGTGACGGGACTGGGCGACGGGCTGGGGCCGTCGCTGCGCGGCCTTGGCCCACGCGCGTGGATTAAAAAAATTGCGGCGTCCGGGGGTCGGTTGCTCTTCCCCGGGTAGTTACTGCATGTGTACGTGCACACTTATTGCGGGGTAGTGTAAAGGGCGCGTATGGACGATCCCACTTCCCCACATTCAAACCGAGGGTTATAAATCGGGGGGCAGGGGGGTGGCAGACATCATTCTCGCTAGCGCCCTCCTGCCCCTTTGCTCTTGCTCTGTTCTTTGCAACCGATGCACTGCAGCGCCCGCTGCCCCGAGCAGAACTCTTCCGCCGTCCATCTTCTTTCTCCTTCCCCTTCTTTCGCAATTTCTTCTTTGTGGGGGCGTGCCAGCGCACCCACTAGGTGTAGCCCCCGAGGTTCGGGCCAACTATGTAGTAGTTGGGTCGAATCTTTAGAGCGTTGTCCTTGTTCTGATTTCTTCAGCAACTCAAGCCTACCAGGTCAGCGCCTTCAACTGTCTCCTAGGCAAGTATCGGGAGCTCAGGGAGCAGCTCGCCACCAAGGAGGAGGAGCTTCGCGTCGCCGCAGGTATGTTCATGCTTTTTTCTAGTGGGGGCGTGAAAGTGCAACTAATCCCCGGGTGGTTTTGGTAATTAATAACAACATATATATCATTGAACTAATTGTTTCTTGAGAATATTTCAGAAAGTTCAGTGATATGGGTATGGCAATGACTGATGATGTGGACCCCTCAAAATGCTAAGGAAAACATTGGCAAAAGCTCAAGACTCTATTTTTGGTTTAGTGATCCAAGATCACATTGAGTCCATAGGAAAGCCAATACTATTAAAAGGGGATGAGGTTATGATGATGATCTGGTTGCTCAAAGTGCTTAGTGATTTATCTCTCAAACTATCAGCAATCTTTCATTCCAACATAAACTCATAAGTAATCTCGGTCCCACCGATTCCATAAACTCAGTCACACCGAGATGAACCACCTCAGCCATATACCCAAACCCTAGAATTTCGGATTTTCCGATTCCAAACTCGGTCATACCGAAACTAGTGTTGCCAACCTTCTGTAACCTTCTGTACTCAAATCGGTGTCACCGAGATGAGAAAGTCGGTCCCACCGAGAATGGCAAACCCTAGACTTTGGAAGAATCGGACTAACCGAGATTGTATTTTCGGTCCCACCGAAAATCCCAACGTTCACAAGATTTGAACTTTCGGTCTCACCGAGTTGTCAACTTCGGTCTGACCGAGATTGGTCAAATGTGTGTAACGGTTGGATTTTGTGTGGAGGCTATAAATACCCCTCCACCTCCTCTTCATTCGTGGAGAGAGCCATCAGAAAGAACTACCACTCCTACCTTACATTTCTGAGAAGAAAACTACCTACCCTTGTGTTGAGATCAAGTTGCTCCACTCCCACCATATGAAACTTGATTTCTAGCCTTCCCAAGTTGCTTTCCACTCAATCCTTTCTTCCACCACAGCCAAATCAGTGAGGAGAGTTGAGTGTTGGGGAGATTATCATTTGAAGCACAAGAGCAAGGAGTTCATCATCACCAACACCATCTATTACCTTTTGGAGGGTGGTGCCTCCTAGATTGGTTAGGTGTCGCTTGGGAGCCTCCGTCAAGATGTGGAGTTGAACCAAGAAGTTTGTAAGGGCAAGGAGATCGCCTACTTCGTGAAGATCTACCCCGAGTAAGGCTAGTCCTCCGTGGACGTAGGCCATGATGGCATAGACAAGGTTGCTTCTTCGTGGACCCTTCGTGGGTGGAGCCCTCCGTGGACTCTCGCAGCCGTTACCCTCCGTGGGTTGAAGTCTCCATCAACGTGGATTGACGATAGCACCACCTATCGGAACCACGAGAAAAATCTCCGTGTCTCCAAATTGCGTTTGCTCTTCTCCACCTCTTATTTACTACATGTGCAATTTACTTTCCGCTGCCATCACTCTAGAATTGCATGTGTAGGGTGATACTTGACTTGGTTATCATTGTGAACTTGCTAAAAACTTGACCTAATCAAAAGGCTAAACTTTTAAGTTGTCAAGTAGTCTAATCACCCCCCCTCTAGACATACTTCCGATCCTACAAGTGGTATCAGAGCTTTGGTCTCCATTGGATTGGTTTCCATTGCATTGGACTCCATAAGCTTGGTTTCACAACCTAGGAGAGTATGGCGTCTAGTGAGGGTAATTTTCGTAGAGGTCCTTACTTTGATGGTTCAAACTTTGCTAGTTGGAAGCATAAAATGAAAATGCATATTCTTGGACATAACCCTGCCGCATGGGGCATTATTTGTGTTGGCTTGCAAGGTGAGTTCTTCGAAGAAGGAAAAGTTCCGGATCGCGAAGCTACAGCGGATGAGTTGCGGATGTTACAGAACAATGCTCAAGCTTGTGACATTCTCTTCAATGCTTTGTGTCCCGAGGAGTTCAACAAGATCAGCCGTCTTGAGAATGCAAAAGAGATTTGGGATACTTTGGTCGAAATGCACGAAGGTACCGAGTCCATGAAGGAATCAAAGCTAGATGTTCTTCAAGGTCAACTTGACAAGTTCAAGATGAAGGAAGGTGAAGGAGTCGCTGAAATGTACTCTAGGCTCGCTCTCATCACCAATGAGATTGCCGGCTTAGGAAGCGAAGAAATGACCGACCGATTCATCATCAAGAAGATCCTTAGAGCTTTGGATGGAAAGTATGACACCATGTGCACTTTGATCCAAATGATGCCAAACTACAAGAATCTCAAGCCTACCGAAGTCATTGGAAGAATTGTTGCTCATGAGATGACACTTAAAGATAAGGAAGAGCTTCACAACAAGTCAAGTGGTGCTTACAAAGCTACAGTTGAAGCTCCCACAACCTCAACTGACAAGCTGGTTTCCAATGAAGAGATAAGCCTAATGGTGAAGAACTTCAACAAATTCTACAAGAGTAGAAGAAAGGAAAGAAGCTCAAAGTCTAGATCATATGATGAAAAGAGATCTTCTAGTCGTGATCGAAACTGCTACAATTGTGGAAGACCCGGACACTACTCAAATGAGTGTTCAACTCCCCACAAGAGAAGAGAAGAATCTCCAAGAAGAAGAAGCTCAAGAGAAGAGTCACCTCGGAAAGAGAGAAGGAGTAGAGATGATCGTTATGAACGAAGATCCTCTCGGAGAAGCAAGGATTCGGAAAGGAAAGACAAGTCATCAAGGAGCTACACAAGAAGAAAACATCAAGCTCATGTTGGTGAATGGGTCTCCGGCTCCGACTCCGACAATCACTCCGAAAGAAGCTATCACTCCAACTCCGAATACAGTCAAGATGAAGGTGTTGCCGGTCTTGCTCTCGTATCCTCCAACTCCAACTCCTATGACTTGTTTGATTCACCAAATGAGGGAATTGGAAGATGCTTCATGGCAAAAGGTCCCAAGGTATCACACCCTGAATTTATTGACTTTGATAGTGATGAAGAAGACTTGCTTGGTGAAGATGAGCTTTTACATGACAAATCTAGTGAGCTTAGTAATGATGAACATGCTAATAGTCTTTATAGTCGAGAAGAGTCGAATGACAATGCTATGAAGGAGATTGAGTGTCTAACTAAAGAACTAAACACTCTTAAGTTAGCTCATGAAACAACTCAAGAAGATCATAGAGAGCTCCTAAGATCTCATGAGAAGCTACGCTTCGAGAAGCTCAACCTAGAGCAAGAACATGAGTTTCTAAAAGCTATCAATGACGATCTTCGAAAGAAGAGTTCTTCATATCTTGCCAAACGACTTCTCTTGTCTAATTTCTTGCCACCTATTAAAATTAAGCATGACAAGCATAAGAAAAATTCTTCATCTAGTAGTAACAATAATCATGCTAAATCCAATATTGTTGCTTCTAGTAGTTCTCTTGATTCCACTAACAATGTTTCAAGCCAAGTTTCACTTGAGCAAGAAAATAGTTTATTGAAAGGGATTATAGAGAAAGGTGTCTACAAGAGCCTTGCCGGAAGCAAGAACTTTGAGGAAATTGTTCGCAAACAAGGAAGACACCGGAAGAATCAAGGAATTGGTTTTGAGCGAAGGTTCAACGCCGAAGGTGTTGAATGGGAAGAAGGTCAATATCCCACTCCAAAGTTTGTTTCTCAAAAGGAGAAGTATGATCCTACTTCTTCCAAAGTGGAACAAGCTCAAGATGACCTTCCACCACAAGACCACAAGCTAAAAGGCAAGGACAAGCTTCAAGAGGAGATTGATGCATTCATTGAAGCACCCAAGGCCATGGTCAAGTGGGTTCCCAAGGCAACTTCAAGTTCTACTTCGACAAGCTCAACTACTACCCCAAGGATTCCCATCAAGATGATGTGGATCCCGAAGAAGAAGAACTAGAGAGTTCTTGAGGGTGACTCCGCCAACAAACTTCACTCACATTCATTTTGGCAAAGAACTTGTGCAATCAACTTCCACATCTTGCACTAGTTCATGGAGTCACAAACCCTCATGTTGGTAAGTCAAGGGACAAGGTAATCATTGCTTTCATGGACATCATCAATTGTGTACTTCAATCTATGTCCATGGATATTCTTGTTTGTTCCTTGTGGGACTAACCCATGTAGGTATTGAAAGTGCCCAAATCCAAAGGATTGCTCCCAACTCTTGATGATCTTCATCAACATTGAGCATCCACATCTTCAACATCTACATGAAGTCTTCAACGACAACCCAAGGTTAGTTTGACCCTTTAAAAGGGGTTCTCACATCAAGGGGGAGCTTTGCTCTTAAGAATTGAGCTAAAGCATCTTCAAATGATGTGAACACATTAATGCTTTATGTAAAAGTGGTAACCCCACTTGTGCTTAAACGATGAGTATGACCTATGATCAAATGTTCTCATTTGACTCCTAAGTCAATATACTCATATATAGATGACCTAGTCATCGCCAAATTGTGTGCTAGCTGCTAGTGTTTTGTTTGTGCATGTTTGACACATATTTCATTTGCCATCTTATTGTGTGAGCATGTTGGATGCATAATTTTATCCATTCGAGGACATCCATTTGTTGCTTTGGTCTTTTGGATTTTTTCTTTTTGACCAAATGGATGGACAAGAATGCCTAAGTTCCTCCCCTAGCTATCTATGCTTTCTTGTCTCAAACTCTATTCATGCTTATATCACAAACTTTGAACAAGATTTTTTCGGACAGACCGAGTGAGGAGCACTCGGAGCCACCGATCCGTCAAAAGCTTAAATTCCAAAACCTTCTAAGTACTTTCGGTCAAACCAATATACTCAAATTGGACAGACCGAAATCACTTGGATTGATCTAGGTTTTCACCTTGGTGAAACCGAGTTGCAAATTTCGGCATGACCGAAGTGAGTAACTGCTTGCAGTTAACCATCTCGGTCCCACCGAGTTTTCCAACTCGGTCCCACCGACAGCCGAAGGGTATATATACCTGAGGGCAGCGCGCGTTGATTCTTTCTTCATACCGCCTCGCCCCCAAACCCTTAGCTGCCGTCGCCGTGGTCTACGGATCGTCTCCGCCGTCGCCTGTGCGCCCTCGCCGCGGGTCTCCATCGCCGTCAACGGTCAATCTCACCGCACCGTTGCCGCCGCAGTGAAACTTCACCTAGTTGGGTGAGTTTCATCCCTTTCGTGCTTCAACCTCTGATTCAATGCATGATAGGTTTTTGCCTAGCTTCTTGCCAAGTTTGAAATCTTCCTATCCAGCAGATTAGTCCTTAGAACAAAATTCGAGTAAAAATTTTAGGGTTAGGTTTCCGCCGAACACATCTCGGTGTGACCGATTCTACATTCTCGGACTGACCGATTTGGCCTCTGGCCATTGCACTGCACTTTTCGGTTCAACCGAGTTGTGCAAATCGGTAAGACCGAAGTGAGGATTTAGTGAAACCCTAGTGATCTCGGCTAGACCGAAACCCATTTCGGTCCAACCGAAAGTGGTGTGAATGGTTAGGTTTAGACACTTCGGATTCACCGAATTTTAGACTCGGCCAGACCGAAATGCATTCTGTGAAAACCTAAAACTGAAGTTTGAACTCATTCTTTTTGCAAAATCCTCTGCAGTTTGTGATAACTCTTCTATTCTGCCTATACCTACTCTATTCACAGGTTGTCAGTCATGTCTGATGCAAGTGACAGCCAGAACAGGTCTGAATCACCAGTTGAGATTCCAGAGGCAGTTACAAGTCCTGAAGCAAGCAGTTTTTCAGATGATGGAGAGAGGAGCACTCCAAGTGGATTGCCTCCAGCTGCCACCAGGGCCAGGAAGAAGAGGAATTCTGATGAGGAGGATTCTGACTTTGTTGCTGATGAGGAGATTACTTCAAAGCCTAAAAGGAAAGTGGTTGCCAAGGGCTATCAAGGGCAACAGACAAAGAAAGGCACCAGCAAAGAGAAGAAATCCACAGTTGCAAAGAAACTGAGCATGGAAGAAGAAACCTCAAGCAAGATCAAGAAAACTTCCAAGAGGAAGAGGCTAGTTCATGATGAAGCTGATGATGACTCTGATGAGGAAGCACCCCAGCCTCCTCAGAAGCAAAAGTTGATGGGAGATGCCATCAGGGCAGGAGCACCCACAAAATCTAAGCCATCAGCTCCAGCAAAGGCAGCCCAAGCCAAACCTGCTGCCAAGCCAAAGAAAACAGTGAGAAATATTCCTGCTTCAGAGAAGAAGAAGGACAATGTGCCACCTGCTGAATCTGATGAAGAGGCACATGTATTGCTGAAGCTCAGACAGAAATTGCCAGTCCATAATGATGCTCATCCTCGAGCAGAAAATATGAAGGAAAGGAAGGACAAAGGTCTCAGGCTATGGAGGCAAGTTGATCCATATGCCACCAGGAGAAGGACAGCTGTTGACTCAAGGTTCCACACCAGAGAGCAACAAGACTTTTATGAGACAGTGCTTATGGATAAGAAGCCAATTGTTGCTGACACCAGATATGTTGACTGGGATTACATCGATAGTGAAGAGCACAGAGACTATTTCCCACATGTGCATGAGAGCTTCACTGCATGTGGAGTTGCAGAGTTCGTTGGTCAGAAGCTGACTGCTTGGAATGATGAAATGATCATGCAGTTCTATGCCACCGCACACTTCTATCCAGATGGCAGAATTGTATGGATGACTGAAGGTCAGAGATTCTCTTCAACAGTTGAAGAGTGGGCAGCACTTCTGAACGCTCCAGCATCAAGAGATGATGATGTTGATGTTTATGGAATCCCCAAGAAAAATCACGAGTCAATGAAGAACATGTACAATGAGGTACCAGCCAAGGATGTTGAGATATGGAAGCTTGGATCAGTATATCATCTTCAGGCAGGTCTCCCAACCACCAACACCATTCTGAGGCATACTTTGATGCCCAAGTCAGGAGACCACCGCATGATAAGAGGCTATTCTATCAACATGTTGCACATTCTAGATCAGAAGACACCTTTTAAGGTGATGGACCTGATAGTAGAGACTATCAAGAGGACAGCAGCAGACCAGAAGAGGTCATGTGGGTTTGCCCCGCACATTCAGATGCTCATCAATGCCAAGTTTGGCACGGGCACCTACTTGTTGGATAGACCCCACTTGCCACTGCAGCCTGAACATGAAGATAATGAAGTTGTAATGACTGAGGATGATCCCACATCTGTCGAAGGACAAGCTAAGTCTGAAGCTGCCAAACAAGCTAAAGCTGAGAAGGAAGCAGCAGCAGCAGCAGCAAAGCCCAAGAGCGTTGGAGAACAACTTCTTGAAGCCACTCAGAGAATTGAACTACGCCTGGCCAGCATAGTGCAATCTCAGGAGAGTCTTGAGAGGATAGTTGAAGACAAGTTCCATGCTCTGGATGTCAAGCTGACTGAAGTGCAGGTCACCGTCAACAAGCTTGAGGTAGATATCGAGGAAGCCAAGAGGGAGAAAGCAGAGCTCATGAAGGAGATGGAAGGTGATATGGTCCAGGATGACTATGAGCAGCCTGCTCTAGTGCCCACAAAGCCCAGATCAGCTGCTATTCCAGTGACAGACCCCAGGGCCACTACATCAGCACCTCCTACAGCTCCGTCAGTTCCAGCTCCAGCTCCAGTATCCACTCCTCCAGCTCCACAGACTTCAGCAGAAGCTTTTGCAGATGCAGCTATCTCCACTCCATCGACGCAGACAGGAGCCGCCAGCAGAGTCCCTAGTGACGATTAGCTCTGTACCTTTCGAACTTTTTGGTAACTTGTTGCCAAAGGGGGAGAAATTGTATAGATCATAGGACTTCGAGAGAGAGAGTGCTCGTTTTTGCTCTTTCGTTTCATTTGCGGTTTTCTTTGAGATACTTTTGAGTTTTCCGAGACATTCCGTGTGTTTGATACTACGTTTGCTCTACTTTGATGAGTGCTTGATCATATTATGCCTTAATGTGTGCTTAATGCTTATCATATGCTATTCATATCTTGTATGATCATTTACTCATGTCTTGGTGATTGGGTGCATGCTATTCATTCTTATCATTTTGTGCGCTCCACCAAGATGTATGTGACATGGAAGAGTGACCCATGATCCTAATCGATTGTGCATTTGCATTCAAACGCAAATCTTAAATAATGCACAAATTTAGGGGGAGCTCTTGCTTATCACATACTTCTCAAAGCGACGATGTTATTCATTGATTATATCATTTGTCGAAGCTTTGATCTATATGTTGTCATCAATTACCAAAAAGGGGGAGATTGAAAGTGCAACTAATCCCCGGATGGTTTTGGTAATTAATAACAACATATATATCATTGAACTAATTGTTTCTTGAGAATATTTCAGAAAGTTCAGTGATATGGGTATGGCAATGACTGATGATGTGGACCCCTCAAAATGCTAAGGAAAACATTGGCAAAAGCTCAAGACTCTATTTTTGGTTTAGTGATCCAAGATCACATTGAGTCCATAGGAAAGCCAATACTATTAAAAGGGGATGAGGTTATGATGATGATCTGGTTGCTCAAAGTGCTTAGTGATTTATCTCTCAAACTATCAGCAATCTTTCATTCCAACATAAACTCATAAGTAATCTCGGTCCCACCGATTCCATAAACTCAGTCACACCGAGATGAACCACCTCAGCCATATACCCAAACCCTAGAATTTCGGATTTTCCGATTCCAAACTCGGTCATACCGAAACTAGTGTTGCCAACCTTCTGTAACCTTCTGTACTCAAATCGGTGTCACCGAGATGAGAAAGTCGGTCCCACCGAGAATGGCAAACCCTAGACTTTGGAAGAATCGGACTAACCGAGATTGTATTTTCGGTCCCACCGAAAATCCCAACGTTCACAAGATTTGAACTTTCGGTCTCACCGAGTTGTCAACTTCGGTCTGACCGAGATTGGTCAAATGTGTGTAACGGTTGGATTTTGTGTGGAGGCTATAAATACCCCTCCACCTCCTCTTCATTCGTGGAGAGAGCCATCAGAAAGAACTACCACTCCTACCTTACATTTCTGAGAAGAAAACTACCTACCCTTGTGTTGAGATCAAGTTGCTCCACTCCCACCATATGAAACTTGATTTCTAGCCTTCCCAAGTTGCTTTCCACTCAATCCTTTCTTCCACCACAGCCAAATCAGTGAGGAGAGTTGAGTGTTGGGGAGATTATCATTTGAAGCACAAGAGCAAGGAGTTCATCATCACCAACACCATCTATTACCTTTTGGAGGGTGGTGCCTCCTAGATTGGTTAGGTGTCGCTTGGGAGCCTCCGTCAAGATGTGGAGTTGAACCAAGAAGTTTGTAAGGGCAAGGAGATCGCCTACTTCGTGAAGATCTACCCCGAGTAAGGCTAGTCCTCCGTGGACGTAGGCCATGATGGCATAGACAAGGTTGCTTCTTCGTGGACCCTTCGTGGGTGGAGCCCTCCGTGGACTCTCGCAGCCGTTACCCTCCGTGGGTTGAAGTCTCCATCAACGTGGATTGACGATAGCACCACCTATCGGAACCACGAGAAAAATCTCCGTGTCTCCAAATCGCGTTTGCTCTTCTCCACCTCTTATTTACTACATGTGCAATTTACTTTCCGCTGCCATCACTCTAGAATTGCATGTGTAGGGTGATACTTGACTTGGTTATCATTGTGAACTTGCTAAAAACTTGTCCTAATCAAAAGGCTAAACTTTTAAGTTGTCAAGTAGTCTAATCACCCCCCCCCTCTAGACATACTTCCGATCCTACAGGGCGCACTAGCGCACTCACTGGGTGTAGTCCCCGAGATTCGGGCCAACTGTGTAACAGTTGGGCCAAATCTTAAATCTTGCTTTCTCATTTGCTGAATCCTTCTTTTTCGCATCCGAGGTGTTGTCCTGGCAGACTCGTCTACTCCGGGCTGGTCATCACTATGACCGGCTCATTGTCGACACTGGCCGTCTTGGCGTCGAGGCGGCGCAGGCGAGGGCGGAGGCGGCTGTGGCCCGGCGGTCTCTCGACGAGGCCAACCAGCTGCAGGAGCAGCTGGCAGGTCACAAGAGCCGCCTCGAGGCCGAGGTGGAGCTTCTTAAGACGGAAGCCGCCAAGGTGGTGGAGGCGCAGTAGGCCCTGATACGTCTCCAATGTATCTACTTTTCCAAACACTTTTGCCCTTGTTTTGGACTCTAACTTGCATGATTTGAATGAAACTAACCCGGACTGATGCTGTTTTCAGCAGAACTGCCATGATGTTGTTTTATGTGTAGAAAAGAAAAGTTCTCGGAATGTCCTAGAAATCCACGGAGGCACTTTTAAGAATTAATAAGAATTTTTGGCGAAAGAATCAAGGCCAGGGGGCCCATGGGCTGTCCACGAAACAGGGGGCGCCCCCCTAGGGCGCGCCCACCTATCTTGTGGGCCCCCTGGACACCTCCCGACCTCAACTCCAAGTCCATATATACCGTCTCGGGGAGAAAAAATCAGAGAAAAGTTTCATCGCGTTTCACGACACGGAGCCGCCGCCAAGCCCTAATCTCTCTCGGGAGGGCTGATCTGGAGTCCGTTCGGGGCTTCGGAGAGGGGGATTCATCGCCGTCGCCATCATCAACCATCCTCCATCACCAATTTCATGATGCACACCGCCATGCGTGAGTAATTCCATCGTAGGCTTGCTGGACGGTGATGGGTTGGATGATATTTACCATGTAATCAAGTTAGTTTTGTTAGGGTTTGATCCCTAGTATCCACTATATTCTGAGATTGATGTTGCTATGACTTTGCTATGCTTAATGCTTGTCACTAGGGCCCGAGTGCCATGATTTCAGATCTGAACCTATTATGTTTTCATGAATATATGTGTGTTCTTGATCCTATCTTGCAAGTCTATAGTCACCTATTATGTGTTATGATCCAACAACCCCGAAGTGACAATAATCGGGATACTTCTCGGTGATGACCGTAGTTTGAGGAGTTCATGTATTCACTATGTGTTAATGCTTTGTTCCGGTTCTCTATTAAAAGGAGGCCTTAATATCCCTTAGTTTCCGTAAGGACACCGCTGCCACGGGAGGGTAGGACAAAAGATGTCATGCAAGTTCTTTTCCATAAGCACGTATGACTATTTACGGAATGCATGCCTACATTACATTGATGAATTGGAGCTAGTTCTATATCACCCTATGTTATAACTATTGCATGAGGAATCGCATCCGGCATAATTATCCATCACTGATCCATTGCCTACGAGCTTTTCACATATTGTTCTTCGCTTATTTACTTTTCCGTTGCTACTGTTACATCTACTACAAAACCCCGAAAACATTTATCTTTACTTTTGCTACCGTTACTATTATTATCATACCACTTTTGCTACTAAATACTTTGTTGCAGATACCAAGTTATACAGGTGTGGTTAAATTGACAACTCAACTGCTAATACTCAAGAATATTCTTTGGCTCCCCTTGTGTCGAATCAATAAATTTGGGTTGAATACTCTACCCTCGAAAGCTGTTGCGATCCCCTATACTTGTGGGTTATCAAGACTAATTTCTGGCACCGTTGCCAGGGAGCATAGCTCTATTCTTTGAGTCACTTGGGATTTATATCTGTTGATCACTATGGAGAACTTGAAAGACGATTGAACTACTATTTTGCCCTCAACTACGAGGGGAGGTAAGGAACTGCCATCTAGCCTTGCACTAGATTCTCCTTCTGTTATTAGTAGGCTTGCGACACCTAAACCTGCTACTGCTATGAATTCTGATATGTTGCATGTTGTTGATGATGCCACTTCTGCTATGCATGATGAAACTACTTTTGTGCTTGATACTACTTTGCCATTAGGTGAATTTCTAGATGAACAACTTGCTAGATTTAGGGGGAATGAAATTACTCAAGATCCTATTACTGATGATAGTGATGATGAAGGTCCCCCCAATGATTATGTATTACCTTTTGTTCCTAAGGGTTATGTTATGCATGAAACAACTTCTATGGAAATTCTTGCTAGCAATGATAGAAATGATCTTAAGAAATTATTAGCTAAATGGAAGCAGCAGTCTCTTAATGCTAGAATGAAGCCCGATCCTGCTTTTGCTACTTCACCTATCTGTGTTACTGATAAGGATTATGAATTCTCTGTTGATCCTGATATTATTACTTTAGTGGAATCTGATCCTTTTTATGGCCTTGAATCTGAAACTGTTGTGGCACATCTTACCAAGTTGAATGATATAGCCACCCTGTTTACCAATGATGAGAAGTCTCGCTATTTATATATCCTTAAGATATTTCCGTTCTCATTAAAGGGTGATGCTAAGACTTGGTATAATTCCCTTGCTCCTGGTTGTGTGCGTAGTCCCCAGGATATGATTTATTACTTCTCTTCTAAATATTTCCCTGCTCATAAGAAACAAGATGCCTTGTGGAAATATATAATTTTGTGCAAATCAAAGAACAGAGTCTCCCACAAGCTTGGGGAGGCTTCTCCGGTTACTTAATGCTTTGCCCGATCATCCTCTTAAGAAAAATGAAATACTTGATATCTTTTAAAATGGACTAACCGATGCTTCCAAGGACTACTTGGATAGTTGTGCTGGTTGTGTTTTCAGGGAAAGAACAGTCAACGAAGCTGAAATACTATTGAATAATTTGTTGACTAATGAAAATAATTGGACTCTTCCCGAGCCAGTTCCTGAAGTAATTCCTGAACCAATTGAGCCAACTCCAGAGCCTATTCCTAAACCCACTCTGAAGAAGAGAGGTGTTTTATTTCTCAGTCCTGAAGATATGCAAGAGGCAAAGAAATCAATGAAAGAAAAAGGTATTAAAGCTGAAGATGTTAAGAATTTACCTCCTATTGAAGAAATACATGGTCTTAATTTACCGCCTGAAGAACCACATTGTCTTGATAACCCGTCATAGGTAGTAAAGGTAAATTCTCTCTATAGATATGATAAAGTTGAAGTACCCTCTACTAAATTTCATAGACCGTGCTTAGATGAGTTTGATGACTTTATGGCTAGACAAGAAAGTTTTAATGCTTATGTTGGTAGAGAGTTAAAGAATAATGCCTTCGAGATAGGATGCGTAGGTGATAATCTGGCTAGAGTTAAAGATGAACTTCACCTCATAAGAAAATATGCTTCTATGGTTGCTACTCAAGCTGAGCAAGTACTTAAAGCTCAAAATGGTTTGCTTGATGAATTAAATAATAAAAATGACTTTGTTGTTAGAGTGGCTACTAGAACTGGTAGAATGACTCAGGAACCTTTGTATCCTGAAGGCCACCCTAAGAGAATCGAGCAAGATTCTCGGAGAAATAATTTAAAGGCACCTAGTTCTTCTAAAAAGAAGAAGAAAAAAATGATAGAACTTTGCATGCTTCTAGTGAACCTACTATAGACAGAACTGAGAATCCCAATGATATTTCTATTTCTGATGTTGAAACTCAATCAGGTGATGAACATGAACCTAGTGATAATGTTAATGATAATGTTCATGTTGATGCTCAACCTAGCAAAGACAATGATATAGAGATTGAACCTGCTGTTGATCTTGATAACCCACAATCAAAGAATCAACGTTATGATAAGAGAGATTTTGTTGCTAGGAAGCACGGTAAAGAAAGAGAACCATGGGTTAAGAAACCCATGCCCTTTCCTCCTAAACCATCCAAGTCAAAGGATGATGAGGATTTTGAGCGCTTTGCTGAAATGATTAGACCTATTTTCTTACGTATGCGCTTAACTGATATGCTGAAAGTAAATATGCTAAGTATATGAAGGATATCATCACAAATAAAAGAAAGATACCGGAAGCTGAAATTTCCACCATGCTTGCTAATTACACTTTTAAGGGTGGAATACCAAAGAAACTTGGAGATCCGGGTGTACCAACTATACCATGCTCTATTAAAAGAAATTATGTTAGAACTGCTTTATGTGATCTTGGAGCCGGTGTTAGTGTTATGCCTCTCTCTCTCTTTATATCGTAGACTTGAATTGAATAAGTTGACACCTACTAAAATATCTTTGCAAATGGCTGATAAATCAACTGCTATACCTGTCGGTATTTGTGAGGATGTGCCTGTTGTGGTTGCAAATGTCACTATCTTAATGGACTTTGTTATTCTTGATATTCCTGAGGACGATAGCATGTCTATTATTCTTGGTAGACCTTTTCTTAATACTGCAGGGGCTGTTATTGATTGCAACAAAGCCAATGTAACTTTTCATGTAAATGGTAATGATCATACGGTACACTTTCCGAGGAAACAATCTCAAGTTCATAGCATCAATTCTATTGAAAAAGTGCCCACTATCATTTTTGGAGGTTTTGAATTTCCTCTCCCTACTGTCAAGAAAAAGTATGATATTCTTATTGTTGGGGATTTTCACATCCCTGTTGAGGTAACTTAGTGTTATTCGAAATTTCTCCGGTTCCGTGTTATTCGAAATGAGTTTGTTAACAAGACCTGATCAACCTTGTTAGTGGGTTCATTTTGATGATCACGAGATGGATGAAACTAGAAGGCACAACCTTCTGTACCCTCTTTTTACTTTCTGTTATTTAGAATAAATAAGGAAAAGATAATATTATCCACCTATTTTTCTGAATTATCCGTGCATTAAAAAATAGTCCGAAAATAAAAGTGCTCCAAATGCCCTGCAAATTTAGTATGATTTTTTCTGGAATATTTGAGGATTTTAGGCACTGAGAACACTACAGGAGGGGCAAGCACCAGGCCACGAGAGAGGAGGCAGCCCCCCTGTAGGGTGCACCCCCTGTCTCGTGGGCCCCTGGTGGCCCCCCTCCACTTATACCAGCACCCACACACTTCATCTTCTACCCAAAAAAATCCCCATCCAGCTCAAGCCCGAGTTCTAGCTCGTTTTGCTGCGATTTTCGATCTCTTAGCTCAAAGCTCCGTTCGCAAAACTGATTTGGGAGATTTTTGCTTGGTATGTGACTCCTCCATTGGTCCAATTAGTTTTTGTTCTAGTGCTTTATTCATTGCAAATTTTTGCTGCATAGGTGACCATGTTCTTGAGCTTGCATGTTAAATTTTTGAGGTCCCAAGCAATTCCAAAGCATGATATAGGCTCTAGGCACTTGTAGGAGTAGTTGCTATCAATCTTGTTTAGTTTTATTCACTTTTATTTTGAAGTTACTAAAATTTCAGAAATATTCAGAAAAAGAAATATGCTTAGAAGAATGTACCAAGGTGGTTCCTCGGCAAAGAAAGGGCCCAGGATTGCTATACATGAACAAGATGTTAATTTGCCGAGGGACGCAAATGTTCGGGCTTGTGAGTGGTCATCCGATGATTTTATGGTCGAAGCAGGCTTCAAGGATGAATTTGACGCGTATGTGCGTAATGCCGAGCTGGAGGACTTCTTACAAGATAAGTGTCCTCAATATTATCAATTGACTGATTCCTTTGTGCGGAGCTTCGAATATATTTCTTCACATAATTCTCCTAGTGTTATGTTTGATATTTATGATACATCTTACACCATGGACTTAGAGGATTTCACAACTGCTTGCAAACTCCCGCAATGGGGTAATATTAATAATCCTCCCAAATCTGAAGTTAGAGATTTTCTTGCTAGTATTATTGTGGGAGAATCTAGGGACGTAACACAAGCTACCATAGGGCGCATCCATTTTCCTGCTATACATTACTTTGCTCTCTTTATTGGTAGATGCATAAACGGTAAGGACAAAGTTTGTCACATGTGTGCTCCTGATCTTTGTGTCCTCAAGAGTGCTGTGTCAGGTTATAGAGGTTATAACTTGGGGACAATAGTTGCATGTAGGTTGCATAATAATACAAAAAAGGGAGATTTCTTTGGAGGGATTTATGCAACCCGTGTGGCTAATTTTCTTAATATAACTCCACGAGAGGGGGATATGCTTGTACCTCCTATTTATTTGGATAAAGAAGCTATGTTTGATCATCATTTTCTTGAGAGGAATGAACAATTCCTCCATTATCGACTAACCTATAATAGATGCAACGTCGTCCCTGTTACTCTTCTTGCTCCCTACCTTTTTGATTATCAGACAAAAGGAAGATATGTTGTCACCAGGGAAGAAGCAACTAAATATGAGAGGGGAATGGAGGCAGCTCGCCAACACGCTGCTGCTCAGGAGGCGGTCGCCTCTGCATCTCAATACTACCCCAGTTTCACTTATGGATATCAGCCAGACAGTCATTGGTATTAATCAACTTAGGCCAAAAGCCTAAGCTTGGGGGAGTACGTATTTCTCACCGACTCTACATTCATGTTCACACACTAGTCGTCGGTGCTCACACTCTTTCATTGTATTATCCATGCTAGTTTAAATTTCTTTTTCTAGTTTTCTTCTTGTGTGTTTGATAAACTTAAGAAAAACCAAAAAAAATAGTTAGTTTAAATTCTATGCATGTATTAAAATGAAAACCCAAAAAGATTTCTCGTTCTTCTATGGCTTGTTGGGAGCTTTCCCGTGTAAATAGTTTTATTTTCTTGTCATTCTTTTGGGGGGTCGAGAAGACTATATTGAAAATGCTTAGTGGCTCTTATATGCATGATTGTTTATTTAATTTAGAGCCCATATTACTTGTCTTTTCTCTTGAGTTGAATGCTTGCAGATTCCAGCTTAGTCCAATGCACGTGCACTCTATTTATTATACACATCGTTCGGTCGTGCAAGTGAAAGGCAATAATGACGATATATGATGGATTTATTGGGATTAGAAATGCTGGTATGAACTCGACCTCTCTTGTTTTTGTAAATATGATGATTCATCGTTCCTGAGTCGGCTATTATGAAGTAAACATATTTGCAATGACATTTAGAGATTATAGTTGCTTGTGCCATGCTTGATTAGCTATGAGTTATAATGGTTTACCTTGCGTGCCAACATGCTATTAGAATAATTATGATGTGGTATGATGGGATGGTATCCTCCTTTGAATGTATTAAGTGACTCGACTTGGCACATGTTCACGCATGTACTTGAATCAAATCAACATAGCCTTCATGATATTTATGTTCATGGTAGATTATATCCTACTCATGCTTGTACTCGGTGTAAATTAATTTTAATGCATGTTTACGATTGTTGTCGCTCTCTTAGTTGGTCACTTCCCAGTCTTTTGCTAGCCTTCACCTGTACTAAGCGGGAATACTGCTTGTGCATCCAAACTAATTAAACCCCAAAGTTGTTCCATATGAGTCCACTATACCTACCTATATGCGGTATTTACATGTCGTTCCAAGTAAATTTGTATGTGCCAAACTCCAAACCTTCAAATGAAATTCTGTTTTGTATGCTCGAGCAGCTCATGTTTCAACTTGGGCTGCCTATATCTTCCATGCTAGGTGGGTTATTCTCAAGAGGAGTGGACTCCGCTCCTCATTCACGAGAAAGGGCCGGTAACCGGGATGCCCAGTCCCATGATCCAAAAATATCAAAGCAAATCAAAATAATTAAACAAAACTCCCCAAGGGTTGTTGTATGTTGGAGGCACTCGTTGTTTCGAGCAAGCCATGGATTGATGCTTGTTGGTGGTTGGGGGAGTATAAACCTTTACCATTCTGTTTCGGAACTGCCTATAATGCATGTAGTATGGAAGATACATCCATCTCATAGTTCTTGCGTTGACAGCAAAAGTATATCGCTCAAAATGTTTTTCAATCTCTATTTTAAAATCGAGCTCTAGCACCTCTACAAATCCCTGCTTCCCTCTGCGAAGGGTCTATCTATTTACTTTTATGTTGAGTCATCACCCTTCTTATTAAAAAGCACCCGCTCGAGAGCACACTGTCATTTGCATTCATTATTATTGGTTTATATTGGGTATGACTTGACTGGATCTCTTTTACCATGAATTACAATGTTTAGTGAGTCCTTGATCTTTAAAGGTGCTCTACATTTATGTTTTGCGGTCTCAGAAAGGGCTAGCGAGATACCATTTTGTTATATCATGTTATAATTATTTTGAGAAAGTGTTGTCATTCGAGTTTTATTATTATGGCTCGCTAGCTGATTATGTTATTGATATGAGTAATTGTGAGACCTATGTGTTATTGTTAGTATGGTTAGTTCACAATATTTGCTGAAACTTGAATGCTGGCTTTCATGTACAACAACAAGAGCAAACAGAGTTTGTAAAAGTTTTTCTTTATCACTTTCAGTTTATCAAGTGAATTGCTTGAGGACAAGCAAAGGTTTAAGCTTGGGGGAGTTGATACGTCTCCAACGTATCTACTTTTCCAAACACTTTTGCCCTTGTTTTGGACTCTAACTTGCATGATTTGAATGAAACTAAGCCAGACTGACGTTGTTTTCAGCAGAACTGCCACGATGTTTTTTTATGTGTAGAAAATAAAAGTTCTCGAAATGTCCCGGAAATCCACGGAGGCACTTTTCAGAATTAATAAGATTTTTTGGCAAAAGAATCAAGGCCAGGGGGCCCACGGGCTGTCCACGAGACAGGGGGGTGCCCCCCTAGGGCGCACCCTCCTATCTCGTGGGCCCCCTAGACACCTCCCGACCTCAACTCCAACTCCATATATACCGTCTCGGGGAGAAAAAATCAGAGAAAAAGTTTCATCGCGTTTCACGACACGGAGCCACAGCCAAGCCCTAATCTCTCTTGGGAGGGCTGATCTGGAGTCCGTTCGGGGCTCTGGATTGGGGGATTCGTCGCCGTCGTCATCTCAACCATCCTCCATCACCAATTTCATGATGCTCACAGCCGTGCGTGAGTAATTCCATCGTAGGCTTGCTGGACGGTGATGGGTTGGATGAGATTTACCATGTAATCAAGTTAGTTTTGTTAGGGTTTGATCCCTAGTATCCACTATGTTCTAAGATTTATGTTGCTATGACTTTGCTATGCTTAATGCTTTTCACTAGGGCCCGAGTGCCATGATTTCGGATCTCAACCTATTATGTTTTCATGAATATATGTGTGTTCTTGATCCTATCTTGCAAGTCTATAGTCACCTATTATGTGTTATGTTCCGACAACCCCAAAGTGACAATAATCGGGATACTTCTCGGTGATGACCGTAGTTTGAGGAGTTCATGTATTCACTATGTGTTAATGCTTTGTTTCGGTTCTCTATTAAAAGGAGGCCTTAATATCCCTTAGTTTCCGTAAGGACCCCGCTGCCACGGGAGAGTAGGACAAAAGATGTCATGCAAGTTCTTTTCCATAAGCACGCACGACTATTTACGGAATACATGCCTACATTACATTGCTGAATAGGAGCTAGTTCTATATCACCCTATGTTATAACTATTGCATGAGGAATCGCATCCGGCATAATTATCCATCACTGATCCATTGCCTACGAGCTTTTCACATATTGTTCTTCGCTTATTTACTTTTCCGTTGCTACTGTTACATCTACTACAAAAACCCAAAAACATTTATCTTTACTTTTGCTACCGTTACTATTATTATCATACCACTTTTAATACTAAATACTTTGCTGTAGATACTAAGTTATCCAGGTGTGGTTGAATTGACAACTCAACTGCTAATACTCAAGAATATTCTTTGGCTCCCCTTGTGTCGAATCAATAAATTTGGGTTGAATACTCTACCCTCGAAAGCTGTTGCGATCCCCTATACTTGTGGGTTATGAGGCCCTAGTCGAGGCGGACCAGCAGCGCGGCAGGCTGGCCGACAACAAGGGTCGGCTCCAGGCCGAGGTGGATCGCCTGCGGGGGCGGGTTGCCACGGCGGAGGGGGCCTGTCAGGATGAGGCCCGTCGTCGTAAGGCGGCTGAGAAGGCGGTCGACGACAAGGACGCCGAGCTGAAGGCGGCCCTCGCCAAGGCGGCTGATCTGGAGAAGACACTCCAGGAGCGCGACCGCACCATTGACTGGGAGCGGCGTGGTACGTTGCTCGAAGCGCAGCACCTCGAAGAGTCCTTCTCCAGTAAGTGCTTTTCTTGTGTTTTGCCGAGTCGGGATCCGGCCTTTCGTCCTTGTTGTCCTTCTTCTGATATGCTTCACTTTTTGTGGCAGGAGCCTTTCTAGAGACGCAACGGCTGGCGAAGAAAGCCGTCCGTTTTCAGCACGACTCGACCGGAGTCCTTGGATCCGGGACAGATCCACGGGTGGCGTGGACCTTCCCGGAAATCACTGTCACCGATGAGGCCCGCCTGCGGGTCTTGGGGCAGTAGATGGGGCGGCTGTCCCAGGCCAGCATCGCGATGATGACGGCCCTTTGGCCGGACTCCGTCGAGCCGAGCAGCTTTACGCGCCTGGCGCGTTGGCTAGAGATGGGGCTGGATCGGCTTCACGAATGGCACGTCTCCGTCGCTCGTGCCGGCGCTGAGATGGCGCTCTGGTTCATGCTGTCTTTGCCTCCGGACCTGTAGCTGGACACACTGATGGGCCAGGGGGCCGGCTCGGAGCAGCTGTTGGAGGAGCAAGCCAGCCGGATAGCCTCCCGGGCCAGCTACGTCGCTGAGTTCGCCTTCCACGACAAGTTCCACCCGGAGCGGACGGAAGACAGCAGGGTCGTGGTTGGCGACGACTAAGGCCTGCTTCTCCACGATCCGGACGGGAGTTCTGAGGAGACGGGCATCTACCGCGATGGGGTGCCAAGGAGGACACCGGTGCCTCGGTGGACCCGGAGGCCGCCAGGGGAGAGCTGTCGACGTCGTGACGCGGTGCTGGAGATGCCTGACACACTCTTAGTAGAATTTGTTAGATAGCAGGTCCACCCACCCACGGGGGGTTATAGGGTGTAATGAACCCGGGCCGTGGGCCTTTTAAATATTTATGTGTATATGTCGTGAATGTTTCTGGCTTTGCCTTCCGTTTTTGGACCTATTTCTTGCGCTTTTCCTTTCTCAAACCTCCCCCCGCGAGTCAGACGGCCGAGGCTCCGGTCCGTGACAAGGAGTTCGGTTCTTCGAGAGGAGTGTGCAGGACTTGGGCTCTTCAAAATGTTGAGCATGAGCGAAACACCCACTGGGTCGGCTGGCGGCAACCCGGCAAAGCCGGTTGGCGAGCAGCCAGTCGTGCGGCTGTTTAATTTCCGAGCAGCGGGTCGCCGTAGCATAGGATTCGCCGGATGCCCAGTTCCTTGGCAAGCCGGAGGCCGTGCACACGGGCTTCGTACTCGGTGACGTTGTTGGAGGCGGCGAAGTGGATCTAGAGCACGTAGCGGAGTCGGTCGCCCTTCAGAGACGACAGTACGATGCCGGCCCCCATGCCGAGTCACATCTTGGACCCGTCGAAATGCATGTGCCAATGCGTCGAGTCGGGGGGCGGCAGTAATTGCTGGGTCTTGGCCCAGTCGACGAGGAAGTCGGCCAGGGCGTGAGACTTGATCGTGGTGCGGGGCTCGTAGAGGATGGTGTGGCCGGCTTGCTGGAGCGCCCACTTGGCGACCTGGCCAGAGGCATCCCGGCACCCGATGATTCCTCCGATAGGCGTCGTGCTGACCATGGTGACGACGTGCTCTTGGAAGTACTGCTTCAGCTTCTTAGTGGTGAAGTACACGCCGTAACACATCTTCTGGTAGTGCGGGTAGTTCAGCTTGGAGATGGAGAGCACCTCGCTCAGGTAGTAGACCGGGTGTTGGACGGCTTGGATCTTGCCCTTTTTTGCTCGCTCGACCACCACCATCGTGCTAACCGCCCGAGAGGTCGCGGCTATGTAGAGCAACAACGGCTCATTGTTGGTCGGCGCGGCCAGGACTGATGCGGTGGAGAGCATGCGCTTGAGGTCTTGAAAGGCCTCGCCTGCCTTGTCATTCCATTCGAACGACTTTGTCTTCTTCATCAGCTGGTACAGGGGTAGTGCCCTCTTGCCCAGCCGGCTCAGGAACCGGCTGACCGAGGCTAGGCATTCGGTGAACATCGCGCAGCCGAGCCGGCTTGCGAATACGCTCGATGGCCTTGATCTTCTCTGGGTTCGCCTCAATGTCGCGTTCCGAGATGAGGAAGCCGAGTAGCTTTCCGGCCGGGACGCTGAAACACACTTTTCCGGGTTTAAGCTTGACCTTGTATTCACTGAGGTTGGCGAATGTTTCCTTCAAGTTGTCGAGGAGCGTGAGGTGCTGCTTGGTCTTCACCACGATGTCGTCCATGTAAACGTGGATATTGCGGCCGAGTTGCGGCAGCAGGCACTTCTGCATGCAGCGTTGGAAGGTGGCACCGGCGTTATTCAAGCCGAACAACATGGTGATGTAGTAATACGCCCCAAAGGGCGTGATGAAGGACATCTTCAGGGCGTCGGCCGGGTCCAGCTTGATCTAGTGGTAGCCGGAGTAAGCGTCCAGGAAGGACAGGAGCTCGCACCTGGCGGTCGAGTCGATGACTTGGTCGATCCGCGGGAGAGCGAACAGATCCTTTGGATAGGCCTTGTTAAGGCTGGTGTAGTCGATACACATGCGCCATGTCTTGTTCTTCTTCAGGACGAGAACTGGATTGGGCCAGCCACTCGGGGTGAAACACTTCCATTATGAAGCCGGCTGCCAAAAGCTTAGTGACCTCTTCACCAATGGTTCTTCTCTTCTCTTTGGAAAAATGTCGCAGGGGCTGACGGACAGGCTTGGCGTCCTTGCCGACGTGAAGTTTGTGCTCGGCGTACTTCCTCGGGATACCTGACATGTCATTGGGGGTCCATGCGAAGATATCCCGATTCTCACAAAGGAAGTCGACGAGCTCGCCTTCCTATTTGCTGCCGAGGCGGGCGCCTACGACAACGTACTGTCTATAGCTGGGGTCTTCCGGGTTCAGGTTCACTTTCTTGGTCTCCTTGGAGGGCTTGAAGGCGGCCTCATTGGCTGGGTCCTTGGTCAGGATCGACGCAGCAGAGGCCTCGCCTGCCAAGGCGACGATCCAGTCGAGCTGGCGCCGCTCCTCGGCAATGACCAGCGAGTCGGCCAGCTTGCGCCGTCTCAGGCGCACTCCAAGGACTTGCGGTTGTCGCCGGTGATTGTGATGAGGCCCTTGGGACCCGACATCTTCATCTTCAGATACGCGTAATGGGGGACCGCCATGAACTTGGCAAGCGCGGGCCGGCCCAGCAATGCGTGGTACGCGCTGGACAGGTCCACCACCTCAAACCAGATTGGTTTGCGTCGGAAGTGGCTGCTGTCACCGAACAGGACGTCAAGCCGGACCCGGCCAATGGGAGAGCAGGAGAGGCTGGGCACAATGCCACGGAAGATCGTCCAGGTTGGTTCCAGGTCCTCGGCCTTGAGGACGAACTTGGTCATCATGTCGCGGTAGAGGATGTCGATGTTGCTGCCGCCGTCGATGAGGACTCGGGAGAACTTGCATGTGCGCCGTGCAACGATGGTGGGGTTGAGGACAAGGGCATAACCACCTGGACTCGGCATGACCGCCGGGTGATTCTGCCGGGTCCAGGTGATCGGGCGATCCGACCAATGCATGAACTCCGGCTTGGCCGGGACGACGGTGTTCACCTCCTACCGAAGGAGGCGCTCGCTGCGCTTGTCGTTGCCGAAGCTGGTGAAGACGACGTAGGCTGTGTTCTGGTCCGGGTAGGCATCGTCGCGCATAGCGCCGCCAACTGGAGACGGCGGTGGAGGTGGAGGCAGCTGCCCCGCGCACTACAAATAAAAAGACACATCCGTGACATTTTGGGCCGAACGAATTTTTTTTGTCATACATATGACACTTCTATGACGATAATTGTAACAAAACCCGGTATCATCATAGATGTGGTGGGCTCCTACTTCTATGATAAAAAATCATGACAAAAAATGGGCTTTTCGTCCTGGGCGGGCCGGAGACGCAGCTGCATGACATTTTTTGGGCCGTCCATGATGGAAAAAAACCGTGGTAGAAGCTAGGGGAGGAAAATTTCGGGGAGTTCCCGGTTACGGTGGGAGGTCGGGGGCCGAGCGATGCTCGTTTCTCTCGTACACGTACGCGCGTGTGTGCGAGGCATTGGCTCTAACTAAACCCGAGCGAGGGGTTGGGCTCTAACTGAACCCGAGCGATTGCACTGCGGGCTACGCGTTACTGAACCCGAGCGATCGATCGATGGCTGTTAACTGAACCCGATCGAGCGATTCATTCGCTGCTGCTGCTAACTGAAGCCGATCGTTTGGATGAACAGTGAGCGTTGCGGGGGGGGGGGGGGTTGGATGAACAATGAGCGGTGGCATTGCCTC
This sequence comes from Triticum timopheevii, assembly GCA_963921465.1. Lineage (NCBI taxonomy): Eukaryota > Viridiplantae > Streptophyta > Magnoliopsida > Poales > Poaceae > Triticum > Triticum timopheevii. The sequence goes on along the minus strand of OY997264.1, from coordinate 78,294,020 downwards.
TGGATGAACAGGACCCCGTGGTGTGAAGGGCTGGATGAATAGTAGACGATGGAGGGGTGCCCGTGGAGGGGGGGTTGAACAAGACCCCATGGTGTGGAGGGCTGGATGAACAATAGACGGTGGAGGGGTGCCCGTAGAGGGGAGGTTGAACAGTAGCCGGTGGAGTAGCGCGCGGTGGAGGCTGGATGAACAGGAGCCCGTGGAGGCTGGAGGAGGTCGACAGTAGCCAGTGGAGGCTGGAGGAGGTCGACGGTGTAGATGAACAGTATCCCGTGGAGTCCCGTTTTGCGGTATGCCACACCCCTCCCAATGAACAGGACCCCCTTTTCGACTGTAACGCTCCAACACAAGTCCGTTTCGTCCGTTTTGCGGTACGCCACACCCCTCCCGATCAACAGGACCCCCGTTTCGACCGTAGGAGGTCCGTTTCGTCTGTTTTGTGGTATGCCAAACCCCTCCTGATCAACAGGACCCCCGTTTCGACTGTAGGAGGTCCGTTTCCTCTGTTTTGCGGTACGCCATACCCCTCCCGATCAACAGGACCCCGTTCCGAACGTAGGAGGTCCATTTCCTCCATTCTGCGGTACGCCAGGCCTCGTTTCCATCGCCTGTTCCGTCCAAGCCCTCCCGATGAACACGACCAAGCATTCCGTTCTGACCTAGCCGGTTGGCTCCCACGCGTTCCGTTACCTCCCGATGAACACGACGCATTCCGTTGCCTCCCCATGAACACGACACATTCCGTTGCCTCCCCATGAACACAACGACGACGCTGTTTCTCTGTTCCGACCCAGCCATGTCAACAAGCCCTCGCCGTACGTATGCGCGAGTAGGCGTTCGAGACCCCGCCCGTATATACACATACGTGGCCGTATTTTCTTTCTTGCAATCGAGCCGCTCTACGTACGTGTACATGCTACGTGCGCGCCTCTACTACGACACGTGCACGCCTCTACATCCACCAATATATATGTACATACACGTTCGCGACCAGAATGACAACGCTATGTACGCTTCGACCAGGTGGGTCCCGACTGTCAGGCACTTCCTTGCGTGCAAAGATGTAGCTTGTGGGTCCCAGCAGTCAGGGGGCGAATCGTTTTTTTCCCCGGACGCACTTCCTTGCGTGCGAAGGTGTAGCTGATGGGTCCCAGCAGTCAGGGGGGAAACGTTTTTTTTCATGAAATATGGTGGCCCGTCTGATGGGTCCCTGTTGTTAGGTGGAGGAATAACTATTTTTCACGTAATAAGGAGGCACTTCCTTGCTGCGGCCGTGGACCCAGCTGTCAGCCTTTCCACGTACAGTCCACGTCCGATGGAAGCCGTTCATTGACCACGTTGACCACGCCGCGCCGAGAGCACCAGGTCGATGGACGACGGCGAGGCCTAGGAAGGGGACGACGCGGAACCGGGGAAGACGCGGCAGTGGATGCCCATGCGTAGAGGAGTACGAGGGTTCACTGGTTCGCTGCGGTGTGAGGCTGCCATCGCCACAGAATAACAGGGGGTGTGGGTGAGTAGAGGGATGGCCTGGCCAGCGGTGGGAGTAGTAGGGGGCGGTGAGGCCTCCGCCGCATCACAACCGGCCACGGGAGGCAGGAGCACGAGGCACGACCGGCGCTGGTTTGGGCGGCTGGAGCAAGAAGACCAGAGGTTGAAGAAGCACTACGGCCGTTGGATGGACATCGTACGGTCATTGGACCTAGAATCGTGCATATTGACTAAGTTGACAAAGCCCTCCATCCCCGTCAACTTAGTAGGCCCACAAGCCAGCCTGCCACTATACTGGGTCCCAGCTAACAGGGGGAGTATTCATTTTTTTTTGTGCGTAATAAGGAGGCACTTCCTTGCGTACGAAGATATAGCTGGTGGGTCCGAGCAGTCAGCGGCGGTAACGTTTTTTTTGCGAAATACAGAGGCCCTTTCGGTGGGTCCCTGATGTCAGGTGGAGGAATCATTATTTTGCACGTAATAAGGAGGCATTTCCTTGCGTGCGGCCGTGGACCTAGCTGTCGACCTCTCCGCGTACAGTCCACTTCAGATGCATGTCGGTCGTTGACCACGTTAACCAGGCCGCGCCGAGAGTACCAGGGCCGTGGACGACGGCGAGGCCTAGGAATGGAACGACACGGAGGCAGGGAAGACTCGGCAGTTGTTTCCCACGCAGAGGGGAGTACGACTGTACGAGGGTTTACTGGTTCTCTACTGTCGCCGGAGAATAACAGCAGGTGTGGGTCAGTAGAGGGATGGCTAGGCCAGCGATGGGAGTACGATCGGGCGGTGAGGCCTGTGCGGCAGCACAGCCAACCGCGGGGAGGACGGAGCAGGCAGTCCCGCTGACGCTTGTTTGAGCGGCTGGAGCAGGAAGAGCAGATATTGAAGAAGCACGACGGCTGTTTGATGGACATCCAACAGTCATTGCTTGTGCGTCAACCTTTTTTTAGGAAAGCCTCATATCTGTGGAAAACAGCATACAGCCCATCTGCCATTATTTCTAATAATTTACAGCCCATTTGCTAATTCTGAAGGTTTTTTTGGAGCCCATATTCTTTTTTATTAGCATTACAGCCCATATTGTGGCCACGGTTAAAAAAATATACGAAATTTTGCATATTTCGGTGCGGTCCGAACTTTTTTTAAGCCATAAATTTCGACTCACATTCAAACTGATTTTAAAAATAAATGTATATCAATATAAAATCCAACAAATTCTCCACGCATAAAAATTAATGTAATTTAAAATCTCAAAATAAAAAAAGATATTTGAAACTAATTGCCGGTCTGATGTGTTTTAAAAATGTACAACCCATTTCTCATTACTGATATGCCATTTTCTCGGCCAGCCGAATGAAGCTCTCCTCGTCTTGAAAGATTTGCAGCCCAACAGGCCTGACAAAGCGACTTATTTGGCAAATCACAAAAAACTGGGCTGTGGTCGTGGACCCAGCTGTCAGCCTCTCCACGTATAGTACTCTTCCGATGGAAGTCAGTCGTTGACCACATTGACCACGTCGCGCCGAGAGCATGAAGGCGGTGGACGACGGCGAGGCCTAGGAAGGGGATGACACAAAGCCGGGTAAGACGCGGCAGTGGATGCCCACGCAGAGAGGAGTACAAGGGTTCACTGGTTCGGCTGCGGCGTGAGGCTGCCGTCGCCGCAGAATAACAGGGGATGTGGGTGAGTAGAGGGATACCCTGGGCCAGCGGTGGGAGTAGTAGGGGGCGGTGAGGTCTCCGAGACATCACAGCCGGCCACGAGAGGCAGGAGCACACGACACGACCGGCGCTGCTTTGGGCGGCTGGAGCAAGAAGACCAAAGGTTGAAGAAGCACTATGGTCGTTGGATGGACATCGTACGGTCACTGGATCTAGAATCGTTCATATTGACTAAGTTGACAAAGCCCTCCGTCCTCGTCAACTTAGTAGGCCCACAAGTCAGCCACCCACTATGGTGGGTCCCAGCTAGCAGGGGGTATTCATGTTTTGGTGCGTAATAAGGAGGCACTTCCTTGCGTGCGAAGATATAGCTAGTGGGTCCGACCTGTCAGCAGGGGGAACGTTTTTTTCACGAAATACAGAAGCCCTTCTACAGTGCACGTACAGTGCGTAATAAGGAGGAACTTTCCTTGCGCGCGACCATGGACCTTGTGGGTCCCAGCCGTCAGGCTCTCCACGTATAGTCCTCTTCCGATGACTCTTGTATGTTGACCACGCCGTGTCGAGCGCACCGAGGCGGTGGACGACGGCGAGGCCCTAGACTTGAACGACCCGAAGATGGGGAAGACGCGGCAGTGGAGTCGCAGACAGAGAGGAGTGGGAAACTTGACTGATTCGGGTGCGGGGTGGGCCTACACTCGGCAGAGAATAACAGGAGGTGTGGAGTGCAGAGATGGCCTGGCCGTCGGCGGGGTAGCGTTTCGCTTAGGAGCGCAAAACAACGCCGCTGGACGCCAAAGGCTGGAGCAGGTGGTTCCGGCAGCACTGGGGGAAGAAGACGAGAGATTGAAGAAGAATGCCGGGCGTTGGATGTAAATCCAGCGCCTTCTTAGGCTTCGACCTACTGGCCCACATGTCGGCCAGTCCATTTGTTTTTTAGTCCATTTGGTGGGCTGGGTGAAACAATGATGTGGCATCTATGCAGCCCGTTTAAATCCCATTTGCATTTTTCTCGAAATCCGTGGACTTGCTAGGCTGGGTGAAAATATCATGTTGGGCTAGACGGAGAAATGTTATAAAAACATAAACACATGATTGCACGTCTATTACTGCATTGGTCAGTAAAATCTTTGCAAGCTTATGTAACGCAATCACTAGGAGTTAACTTGCCAAGTTACATATAAACAATTATTATTATTATTTTGTAAGAACTTTCAACTTACAAAATAAAATATCATTTTAATTTGATGAGTTAATAGTACGTGGGGTATTATTATTTTTTAGGCTAGACGTGGGACAGTTGAGTTGGTTCTAGGGGAAAGTACTGGGAGAAAACTCAGTTTACATCGAAAAAGAAAGTGGGAGAAAATTCAGAGACCTGCTGGGTCCACCTGAGGAGGGGAATATGTTGGGAGGAAGGAGATTCAAAGCACGGCAGCCGAGTGAACTAGTTCATTTTACCGGACAAGTGAACTAGTTACATACATAAGCAAATAGCCACTAAAAAAAGCAATCAGGTTAATGGGTTCTTAAAAGAAATATTTCGGACAAAACAGATAATTATGACACATATGCTAATGCATGAAATACTCAGATGATAAAGGTGCTTATAAACAGAGAAAGTACAACATCTAGACCTTCCTGGCATGCTTGATCATGACGCTGCGGCTGTCCGTGTACTCATCGGTTACGGGAAGCAGACACGCCATCATGTCCAATATCTGCATGTACATGTCATAGCATGCATATGCGTCCTTGGCCGCGTAGGTTATGTAGGCTAGATTCAGAGGTACCTCCCACATGTTCAGGTCGTCTTCTTTCATGTTGGCGTATCAGGGGTCGATGATGGTCTCAGCGAGGTCAACCACGGAGTCCTTCTCCTGCCCGTTGCTGATGATCTCTTATTGCTTCTGGATGTTGACAAGCTTGTTGCACAAGATGGCTGAATCGTCGCGTTCTTCCTTATCTTCACCGTAGCGAAGGTGCAGTCGGCGCTACCGATGATACGGAAGAATGCTCCAGAACCTGGTGCAGCCATAGGACTGAGGCGAGGCAGAGCTTCACCAAGTTTGTATCGTTGGTGTAAATCACATTCAACTTGGTGCAGCCATAGGACTGAACGGTGAACTCAAAGGGGAACTCCTTGCTGAAGTCCATATCTAGCAGGCTCACCCCTCGGATCACCATTGGAGTCTCTTCGAGTGCATGAGTGTGTAGGCGGCGACAGCAGTTCGTTTTTCAGCTCTTGGGGAACTAGATTCAACAGTAAGCTGAGTGTGTACAGGCAACAACAGTTACTACCCCTCCCTCGTCCGCTGCATGCCCGGCAGAAGATGCACCCTCGGCGCATTCAAACGCCTCCATTAAGAAACCTACTTCGGCCACACGTCGGTTCACGAGCGGGTCTGTATTGGTACTGTAATAACAGGAGTTAGTGGTCACTTTACTTAAATTTAATTAGCCTTAATAGAAATTTGTACTTAAAACAAGCATTGCATTGGCTCGTTCTATCAGTGCCATAGGATCAACATGCACAACAATTAGAATTATTATTCTCAGGACGCACACGATCAGCACATTTGTCACACTTTCACAAAGATAGTACTACCAAGTTTGAACTGTTTGTTATGGTTGTTGTCCTCTGCATCATCATGCCGTGTTTCCCAACTTGCAAGATTCAGAACCAACAAATAAGATCCAAATAATAAGTACAACAAAGATGCCTACACATCTCATTGATTCCCAGCTTGCAAGATTTAGAATCAACAAATAAGATCCAAATAATAAGTACAACAAAGATGCATACACATCTCATTGATTCCCAGCTTGCAAGATTTAGAACCAACAAATAAGATTCAAATAATAAGTACAACAAAGATGCCTACACATCTCATTGATTCCCAGCTTGCAAGATTCAGAACAAACCCATTAGAGCCTTTTAATAAAGTGAATATCGGGATTAAATCCATCTTGGCCAGCCATGTCATACAATCGAAGAACTTGGCGAATGCTCTTGACCGTCACAACATCTGTAGTTGAGTATTCCTGTTTGCACAACACAAACAAGGAGAGCATGATTTCACTTTAATAGTGGCCTCCTTGAACTCAACTTACAGCTCTACTTGGATGAGGTCCGCCTGGAGTTCCATGATTCAATTCAAGCGCCTTCTTCTGCAGTTCACCTGAAATGAAGCAAGGATTGCATCATTCAGCTAGCAAGAAGTACTTGCTCTTGTGAGCTGGCAGGTTCTTCTTTAGTAGTTGCACTAAAATTGAGGAACATTAAGGTTGGCTGTCCGGCTCATGTAAGGTGCAACTATAATTTTCTTATCCTTTTGTGAAGTTCCACTAAAATAAAGTGCCATTGTGGTGACAGTGACGGCTCCATCTTGCAAAGGCTAATAAAATGTTACACGAGATTACCAGCAGAACTTGACGGAGATTTTGGAAACTCCAATCACCGTTTTGTGCAGTTCCACCAAAATTAAGAGATGTTGGCCACGTGACATTTTAGTTGAAGTGCACAAGACACTCATTCCAAAAAAAAGTGTTTTGTGCAGTTCACCAAAAGGTCACAATAGCAACAAGGTGAAATGGATATCCCTATCTGCACAAAAATATAGAAAGTAAACAATTGTTGGTCAATAAGAATATATGAAACATATACAAAATGAAAAGAAGCATCTTAATTATGTTCATGGCAATCATGCAAGGACAGTGGAAATTTTAAAACGTCAGCAATGCTTCATGTTACCAGAAGCATTACGATCAACAATGAGATTCCTCAAATATGGGATTACTTTAATGGTGGCATTGCTTGTTTACCAGACACAGTAAATCAACAGCAGCTAAAGAGTTGGTTTAAGGGCATGGGACCGTGGGGACACCAGGACACTCAACAGCGTAAAGGAGCAACTTACTTATCATACTGGGGAAAACAGCAGGAGTGCCATTTGTAACACAGTTTAATTGCATCTTATCACTGGAGGCATTAGATTAACAATAACACTGGTTAGACGTGTCCCTAAGGTAACAGTGTGATCGCTTCATTTACATGCGCCCTTACATTAACAACAGCAAAAGGTTGGTATAAGGACATGCGACAGTGGACGCATCAGCACAATGTACCTGCAAGGAGGCATAAAGTGGTGATGACGAGTTTGTTCATGCTATGTGAGGGCAGCAAACCTAATCCTGGAGACCTTGTACTATGTGAGGGCAGCAAATCTAATCCTGGAGACCTTTTACTCTGTGAGGGCACCAAATCTAATCTTGGAGACCTTTTACTATGTGAGGGCAGCAAATCTAATCCTGGAGACCTTTTACTATGTGAGGGCAGCAAATCTAATCCTGAGACCTTTTACTATGTGAGGGCAGCAAATCTAATCCTGAGACCTTTTACTATGTGAGGGCAGCAAATCTAATCCTGGAGACCTTTTACTATGTGGTGGCAGCAAATCTAATCCTGGACATACTCTGTTGACTTGTCCACCAGCCGCCACTTTCTATCCTTTTTTCAACCAATAATAGATCTGTTCCTTATCCAGTTTGTACTGCGTTTTCCCATTATTTCCCTTTTCAACCAAGAGACCGGTTGGGTATCCGGTCTCTACTACTTTCACCATATTATTTCCTCTTTGAATCAAGTTCTAGATTCATGCTACAACTTTCCCACCTTTCTTCCTTGTTTGAACAAAGCCCTAGATTCGAATGCATGAAGTAGCTTTACCTCTAATAATACTAAAAATTTAGGTGGCTTTGGAAGAGCTTATGGGAGTAGAAAAAGATGCACATGCAGACACGTGGGGAGTTGGGGCAGTAGAGCAAGGCCGCTTTCGAAGAACTTATACCTGAGGGTAACCGGGATGTCAGCGGCGGCAGGTCGGATCTGCGGACAATACGACAGGGAGGAAGAAGGGTCGAAGGACCTCCTGAGCCAGCGCTGTGTCGGAGAGAACGACACGGGCAGAGGATCGGGCCCCTCCGGCAGCTGTGGGTTTCCTCCCTCGGCAGCGATGACCGCGTTAACTATGCACCTTTTAGTCCTCTACACACACCGGCCGAAGGGATCCGGCCGGATCTGTGACCAGCGGTGAGCAGAGAGAAAATGTCACTACCGCTGTCTTGTTTATATCTAGAGAGGATGAGAGAATGAAGAAAGGAACCCTAGTAAAGCAAGCGCTCAGGCCCCTGCGTCCATATATAGTGGAGTGATTATCTTTTTTTCTCCACAACAAGCGTTTCAATTTGTGTACGTGGCATTAAAGAAAAGAAACTCTCTATTTAAGGTGACTACTATACGACTCCTACTTACTACTAGTAGTACTATAGTATTGTTCACTTGTGCTCCCCGCCCTCCATTCATTGAACAACCCCACGGGTGAATAAACATACAGTAAGTACTGTATTTATATAGAATGAACAAGCTCGAATTATTTTCGTGTAGTTTAAAGTTGAGGGCGGGGCTTTTCCCGGGCAGTACGCGCGGCAGTTTTCGGGTAGGCTGTTTGATAGAGAGGCGAGGAGGGTGAGCGAGTGGGGCTGTGCGATTTTACGGCGCGTTACTGCTGGAAAGACTTGTGATATGAACAATCACTATAGTCATGAATTACTAGCACTCCGATCGGGGTGATGCCCCCCTTCCATTCCGCGCTCTAATCTGGTGCATGACATGTCGAGCTGGATGCTGGCTCTCCCACATGTCGGAGTAGTAAGAAGGAGCAAAGAATGATGCGGTATAAACTAGTACTATACTACTCCCTCCGTTCCTAAATATAAGTCTTTGGAGATATTTCACTATGGACCACATACGGAGAAAAATGAGTGAATCTACACATAAAATGCATCTACATACATCCGTATGTGGTCCACAGTGAAATATCTACGAAGACTTATATTTAGGAACGGAGGAGTACTACTTAGGTCGGAGGAGTGCGAACCACGGCAGCCCAGTGAACCAGCAGTGCGAACCACGGTAGCCCAATGAACTAGCAGTAGAAAACAATGTGGTGATATGGCCATAAAAAACAATGTGCTACGGTCCACACTGTAGCATGTACAGTAACACTCCTCTTTGTTTGGATCCCTGAGTTAGAGCTAGTTTGGGTTGAAATAGCCTCAAATTATCGAAACAAGAGGGGTTAGTTTGAGCTAGTTTGCTCTAACCCAGCTAAAAAACTAGCCCGATGGAGAGGTTCTAATTGGGTTAGTTATCCTCGGGCCCACTAAAAGAGAACTAAAAAAATCTCCCCTGCCCGCACCAGATCGCTCCCCGCCATCTCGCACGACTCCTCTTTGTTCCCCATAGGGCCGCCCACCCAAGCGTCGCTCGCCCTCTCCTTCCGGCCTCCGCCGCCCTACTCCGGCCGCCCTCTCCTTCCGGCCTCCGCCGCCCTACTCCGGCCGCCCTCTCCCTCCGGCCGTCAAAGGTCGCCCCGCTCCCCATTCACCAGTTGTTTTTCTCCCTCTGTCGTGCGCGGCGGCGGCGCATCTACCAGGGAGGTCGCGAGAGGGGTGAGTTTGTTCGTTCCTTCTCTGTCTCACGGTCATATCATTGATCTTGCTTGCTCTAGCGCTAATTCTGATTTGGAAAAGTAGATCCTGATCAAACTTGGTATATATTTGTGGTGCACGCATGGAATTGTTTGATGCTGCTTGAGGAGGTAATAAATCTTTCTAGAGGCCCAAAGATTCAGGTCACCTTTCAAGGTATTTCAATTTCAGGATTGCATTATTTCTAGAGGCCCAAAGATTCAGTTCACCTTTCTAGGTATTTCAATTTCAGGCTTGCATTATTTCTTGAGGCCCAAAGATTCAGTTCACCTTTCTAGGTATTTCAGTTTCAGGCTTGCATTATTTCTAGAGGCCCAAAGATTCAGTTCACCTTTCTAGGTATTTCACTTTCAGGCTTGCAGTATTTCTAGAGGCCCAAAGATTCGGTTCACCTTTCTAGGTATTTTATTTTTAGGCTTGCATTATTTCTAGAGGCCCAAAGATTCAGGTCACCTTTCTAGGTATTTTAGTTACAGGCTTTGCATTATTTCTAGAGTCCCAAAGATTAAGTTCCTAGTCGGCGGCAAGCGGCCCTGCTACCCATGCCGGTGTCGACCTCAACTCGCAAGGGCCGACGTCGGAGGGGTTCCCGGGGCTTGGGCCCTACATAGCCTTCCTCCAGAGCGATGATGGCGAGCTCCTCCCTCAGTGTGCGAGGGGCTCCGGGATCCCTCCCTATCGTGAATGACTTCCGTGATGAGTTAGCTCATTCTTTGTTTCATGAAGTGTTTTTTTATTTTGTAAAGCTTGATTGACGACTTGTATGTTTAAGTGGGATATCTCATTTGTACGGACAAAGTAAAAATTATCATGTTTTGCATGCTTTATTTGTATAGATGGTTCGTTTATGTCAATTGTGAGCGGGAGGAGGCCACAGAAGAGCCAGCCACACCAAGAGGGTGCTTGGATCCAAGGGACTTATTTTAGTCTGACTAAAAATAGTCACTTTAAGAGGCTAAAGTTCCAAGCACCCCTGACTAAAGAGGAGCTAAAACTAGTATTGAGACTACAAAATTTTAGTCAGGGGTACCCTTACTAAAATGTGGATTAGTCCTCTCTCTCTTCATTTAACTCCTCTCCTTTAACACAGGCGAGTTCTGATTGGAGGGTTTGGAGGATAATAAATGCTCATTAACTTGATTTTAGTCTCTTTAGTATTTGGATCCAAGCATGGGTGAGGCTAGCAAGTTTTAGTCCCACTACTTTTAGTCATGGAGCTAAAACATATCCAAGCACCCTCCTCTCGGTTCATCACCATCATACTTTCCCCACTCCTGTGTTTTCAGTATCCTGCGAATCAAAGGGGCCCTTTTTTTGCGGGAAAAATCAAAGAGGCCCTTAGACTGGCTTAGGTCCGATCATTTTTTATAAACGTGTTATGTCCAAAATTTAATGAACGTGCTTCGGTTTCCATGAAAATAATCCGGTTTCATGTAGTAATTCATTCATTTATTTATTCTTCTGCGGGGGGTTTGCATGTAATTCGTGAGGTCTGAAATGTAAAGTACCCCGGCATATGCTCCGAGTCGTGCATGCACTACGACCCAGATGCTCTATGTCCCACATGTCGGCGAATGGGAGCACGTGAAAATAGCCTAGGAGTACATATAGGAGGATAAATGCGTGAAAAAATATGTACTGTGAAGCGTCGCCGCGGTTCGAAAAGGAGACCTAAAGTGATGATAGCTATAGCTCACATGCACCGAACTAGTGGTACTAGACATACGACTAATTTTTCCGTCAAAAAAAAGGGGCACGAGTGCTCAGTACTCCTATTCTATAAACACGAGTCCCATCTGACAACCGCATCCGTGCTACAGCTAGCTCTCCTCCCTCGTTTCTCTCTTCTAATTCTAAACTCGGCCGACACCCGGTGGACGGGGTGGGTTTGCTCAACTGCGGCCCCACCTCATAGTGAAAATGTTACGACTGGAATAAAAATGCCATATACTCCCTCCGTTCATAATTATAAGCCTTTTTAGATACTATTTCAAATGGAATACAGCATACAGATGTATGTAGACATAGTTTAGAGTGTAGATTCACTCATTTTGCTTCGTATGTAGTAGTCACTTGTTGGAATCTTTAGAAAGACTTATATTTGGGAACGGAGGGAGTACTATACTAAAAAAACATTAAGGCCACGAGGCGATGCAGTGCTGGTTACAGGAGGCAAGAAGAAGAGATGCATCCATCGATGACGTCCACCTCCTCGACTCAAGGCACCGGCCCACCGAACGACGCCTAAGTAGCAGCGGCTTTCGTGGCCAGGTCGATGTGCTTCTGAACAATGGCGTCCAAAGATTCCAGCCGGTGGAAGAAGGCCAATGTCTTTTTGTCCTTGCTTGCCTTGTTGTGGCCTATGTAGACGATTTCCTCGTAGACGTGGATGTGCAAGTCGATGGTTTTTTGCATGGCGAGGCGCTGCGCGGCGAGCGCGGCCTCGAGGTGCACATTCTTCGTCGCGACCTCTAGCACCTGCAGGGCAACCAGGGCTTGAAAGAGTTCGTCACCATGGAGGCCGATGAGGGTGGCAGGCAATGAGTAGCCTGGGCGCGCGGGCTGGAGCAGTACGACAAGGTCGTCAGCGTGCTTCTTGATGGCGGTGAACTTGCGGATGGAGTTGACCATCATGTCGTCCATGCGAGAGGCCAAGCCGGCGTCAGCGAGGGCTACGATGCCTACGATCGCTAGCACCTGGAAACACTACGCGGTGCGGGGCCGCAGGCCGGCACCTTAGATTATTTGGCACAGCCGACTGCCGCTCGCGTCCATCGCCTCCATAGGTGCTTGTGGCTTCTGGTCACTTGGTCTTGGATTGGAGTGAGCAGTGTTGCGCAGAGACTTGGGAGTAGATGGTTGGAGTGGTGGGGCGCCTTTATTATATGAGAGTCCAAACTTTGTTGCATTCACATCGTGCTGGCTCTATTCTGCTTCTCTAATTAATTCCCTCTGCATGTAATTGAGGATGCATCATTGACCGTTCAACGCCTCGAGAACCACTACCCTCTCCCTCCTTGGCATTCAAGCACATATGGACCCGTCGATGACTTGGTGCCTATGGTGACTTCGTAAATTTCAAGATGATAGTGTTGTGCATGTGTGCGTTCATAGGGGTGAGTGTATGCGCGTGTATATGAGCGCTTGCATCTGTACTGTGTCAAAAAAACGTAAATGTGTGTCAAAAAGAGACTAGTCAGTATACTCAATATTGTGCACCTCGGAGAGGAAAACGATAGAACTAGTATGTATTTATTTACGGTGCAGATTCACTCATTTTGCTCCATATGTACTCCGTCTCGGTGTAGTCTAGTCACTTGTTGAAATCTCTAGAAGGGCAAATGCTCCTTTCTGGTTTACAGGCCTATACTAGCAAGTTGTTGTACGTACTAGTACAATAGTGGGCTGACATAGAAATTTTGTCTCATGCAAGAGCCTGGCTATATGCGTGCTCCAATGTTCGCAACTGCAACGTTCGGTTTGCGCTTAGCTCTTCGCCTCTTTGAGAAGACGAACAATGATGTTACTACTACTGCTTCTAGAGTGTCGAATCCACTGCTGCATGTCCATCCACCGCGAGCGGGACGGATAGCTTGTTGTAGAAGTACTACTAAGCAAAATCCTGTCCTCGTTTGTGAGCAACACCGCGCATGGGAGAGGGAGAAGGCGTGTAGTAAAATCAAGCTTCTCCTCGTTGTACGAGTTGAGGCGACAAATCATAGCACTGGCCCCACATGCTTGCCTCTAAACTTGGCTGAAAGACCCGTAGTGTACAATATATTTGCTGCAACCTCTAACATTTACCCACCACAAATTAAAATATATGTGGCCTTATGCATCATTCTGATGCAGAGGCCGGGGAGTCCCCCCTTTTCTAAAAAAAACAAATTAAAATATATATTCCTGTCTTGACCAGATGAGCGTGCAAACTACAATCACCAGGGTGACAGGTAGGGCCAGAAGAATATTTTAATTTAAAAAAAAACATCGAGACGGCCACATAGCATGGAGCTGACCCCAACGATTTTAAGCTTACATGCATGATACACGCTATCCTAGACTACTTTGCACATGAAACTGCCACACGAGCGTCCGGGCTGCGCTGGGCTCTTCGCCTCTTCGGGAAGTCGAAAAATGATGGAGTACTACTGCACTGGAGGAGTACTACTGTATGCTTCTGGCCATCCGACACCGATTGAACTGCTGCATGTCCACCGCGTGCGGAAGGGAGAGCGTGTAGCGAAAGCTTCTCCTAGTCTTGCTAGCCACCATGCTCATGGGTGAGGGAGGGACGCTCCTGCCTTTGCGTGTATGACAGGTGGGCCTGACAGGTGTGTGGCCAACCTGTCATACAGCCAAAGACAGGTGCAGTTAAGTTCGCGAGGGAGAGGATAATCAAACTTCTCGTTGATGTACGAGTTGACGTGACACATCAAAGCACTGCACTCGATATATTTCAATAATTTGTGTTTACCAATGCATTAATTACAACGCATGCATGCAGGCCGTGACTCTCCTTTTGATACTTGCATGTGTTGATTTAATGCACCTTGAAGTAGCGCTCCCTCCCTCTATGTGTGTAAGCCATCTTACGAAAACCAAATAATCCCAAAACACTTAGGCACGGTGCATTAACTTCTACCTCGTTTCTTGTTTCTTCACGTGTTAACCAATAAGAAACGAGGGGTGTGCATGATTTTAATGACTTGAGACTACCAAACATGACATGCAGTGGTTAGTTCATTGCATGCAATGCTATTAATTAGCAAATAAACATTAATGTCTCTCGTTTTTCTCTCCTCCTTGGTCACGGTGCATAACCTAAGATGACTTACTCACCTAGACGGAGGGAGTATAAAATATGTGACGGAAAGCTTTGTAATACCCTGGCCCAAGTCGAGAGATGGTTGTGCACGAGGAGGGCGAGATCATGCAGACCGAACAGGACCCAATGATGGAGCTCTCTAAGGTCTCGATGGACCTCACCGTGCTCCACTGCCCCTTGTGCCTCCGCCCCTTGACGCCTCCAGTGTATGAGGTTCGAATACACCTCGTCCGTTCGGCTGATTGAGCAAGGTGCAGGTTTCTTGTTGATGTGCTGTTCGATTGATTTCTACAGTGCAAGGGAGGGCACCTGGCCTGCGTGGACTACCGCGTCGAGCGCCTCGGGAACCAGCGGCAGTGCCAGAAGTGCGAGCTCGGCGGTGGCTTCGACGTGCGGAACACGGCGGTGGACTCCGTCCTTTCATCGGTGAGGGTGGACTGCTCGCATGAAGGCTGTGGGCTCTACGTCACTTACCACAAGCTCGCCGATCACCAGAGCGTGTGTCCGCTCGCCCCCTGCAAATGCCCCTTGCCCGTCTGCGGCTAAGAAGGCCCGCCACCAGTGCTCTACCACCACATCAGCACCGCGCATCCCATGCCCGTGCATAGGATCCAGTACGGCAAGGTGCTCCAGCTGCAAGTGTCACTGTCAGAGCCACGGCTCTTGCTGTTCGCGGAGGAGGAGCGCCGCGCATTTTTCTTGGTCGACGGCATGCTCGACATCGGCGCGCCTATCGCTGTGCCGGTCGTCTGCATCAGAGCGGGGGCGTCCCCACTACCGCACTACGTGGCCAAGCTGTGGGCGAACGGCCCGCCGGGGGAGCCCAAAGGCACGACCGACGTCGTCAAGGTGGAAATGGAGGTGACAAGCAGCAAGGATCCCGGCGACGTCGACGTGCAGGAGCTGACCTTCTTCAAAGTTCCAACCAAGCTGCTGGCCGGGGCTAAGCTTATGTCCCTCCACATTCAGATTGACAAGCTCACGTCCTAAATGTTTCTACAGTGCCTTCTGTTTATCTTAGTAATATGCTAATATAGGGATTACCTTGGTCTACTTTAGCTTAAGAAATGGTGGGTTTTGGTGGCGATGCAGCAATTACATCGACATCATATCAGTAATTTCCAACAGTCGAACGGATATTTTGTGTCTGTTGGATATAAAGTTCCTTTGGGTAAGAAGTACTACTTGTCATCAAAATGGATAAAAGGAGATGTATGTAGACGTATTTTAGTTTTAGATACGTCCCTTTTTATCAATTTTGATGACAAGCACTCCCTCCGTTCCACAATACATGCCTTCCATTTATCAAAATATAGATGTATCTAGACATGTTTTAGTATATAGGTACATCCATGATAGAGCCAATCGGATGGTTGAGAACACTACAATCCGTAGCTACAGAAGCGTGTGTGACTCCCAGATGCAGAGGCCGAGGGTCATCATCCTCCTTTTCGAGAAAAAACAGACGCGTGTGTGAGAGGACAAGTGCGTGCGTGCACCTCTTCACTTCCTGTATAACGTACTACAAACTCGGAGTACAAGTTTTTGTGGGTGGCACAATGGTGCGTGCGAGAAGTCCCGAGAGATAGGTTTAATGCGTCTGAAAAAAAGACTAGCCTAGAGCTCGCCACGTGGCTATTCCTATCAAACGGCCCATTAACCGTAAGATATGTATACGACGGTGCCAATTATTGCACGTACACAACATTACTCCCTCCTTTCTGGTTTATAGGGCTTAATTCAAAAATCTCACCAACCAAGATGGTGAGTGGTGGAATATTTTTTGTAGTTTGCAAAAGCACCTAATTAATGCTCTTGTTTTTCTCAAAAAAATTATGTTTATCAATGCATTAATTGCAATGCATGCATGCATAAAGTACATGCCTTGGTCAATTTTCTCTTAATACTTGCATGCAATGATTTAATGCACCTTGGAATCTGAACATGTGTTGGAGAACAACCAAATTGAGCCTTATAAAATGGAAAAACTAAAATTTTGAGATAAGCCCTATAAAACCGGAAAGGAGGGAGTAGAAAAAGAACTACTCCCTCCTTTCTGGTTTATAGGGATTATTTCAACTTTTTTGTTTTTCCAATTTAAAGGGCTCATCTCCATCACATTTTCAGTTTTCAAGGCGCGTTAAATCTTTGCATGCAAGTATTAAAAAGGGACACACCAATGCATGTAATATTCCTACTCATCTAGTGGCGAAGCATGCATGCACTGCAATTAATCCAGATTAATGCATGTGTTTAATTTGAGTAGTTTTGTAAAGTACGAGATACATTCCTCCACTCATAAAATGCCTTGGTTGATGAAATTTCAAATTTGAGACCTACAAACCGGAAAGGAGGGAGTAGTCCATCCGGGAATAGTGCCGCACTTCGAAACTAGAACCATCAATAAATTTTGAGCTTACGTCTTGTCACATTCCAAATTACTCCATGCTATATTGAATTGCAAACCTGTTCACACCGATCACAACCTAAATGGTTTCCCACTTAGGAGCGTATTAGTACCATGCTATATTGAATTGCAAACCTGTTCACACCGATCACAACCTAAACGGTTTCCCACTTAGTAGCGTATTAGTACTCGGTTACAAATACTAGTATGCCAAGATGACTGCACATTCCTCCTCAACTCCTCATCCACAAAAACAAACAGGTCATTCAGCATCATTCCCTTGCATCTGCGATGGCCAGCGTGAGTTCTGGGTCGAGAGATTGCCACCAGGGTGAGGTGAGCATGGAAGTGGAAGCACGAGAGATGTCACGCCTCTCTGCAAGAGCAGCCGACATGTCCCGCCATGCAAAAGTAGCAACACAGAGGACCCGCCGCACCGCTGAAGCAGCACGGAGGTCCCGCCGCGCCGTCGATGCAGCAGACTGGTCCGGCCACACCGCGGAAGCAGCAGAGATGTCCCGCCGTGCCACGATGGCAGCAGAGATGTCACGCAGTGCCGCCGCGGCCTGGGAAAATTTCTCGCGGGCAGGCGACGACTGTTACAGGCGCATGCATGCGATCGTCCATAGCCAGATGGATCAGATCTCCGGCTGGGCGAGGTTGCAGGTCAACATGAAAGCCTCGTTTGAACAGGCTACCGGCTTCATTCGACAAATAAGGGAGGGCAATGAGAGGCTCTGGGCCAAGCGCGACCTGCTAAGGGAGAAGATCGTCCGAAGTGCAGACTAGCAGGAGGAGACCAGTGCCTTGTTGAAGAGGACCGGCGTCATCGTCAAGAAACTTATGGACGAGAATGACATGCTCCGCAACGAGCGCCAAAGGCTGGTGGAGGAATCCGTGGTTGTTCTCAATCAGCGTCTTGAGGACACGAAAGAGCTCATCGCCGCTCGCTGCGGAGACTAGTTCCCGCGGGCTGCAGCAACGCATCAAGAAAGTAGAGATCAGCGAGCCAGATCCTTGTCTTCCTTCTTATTTTTCCCTTGTGTATTTTGGGCGTAGCCGCATGTGGGTTTTTTAATTATCTTTCTAATTATGTAAGACAATTAATCGTCCTTATCTTTCTGTGGAATATCAATGTTGCGTGGCTGGAATGAAGAAAACTCTTGTTGTGGCGACCCTGACGTTGTTGTTCTTCTAGTTGCTGCTGGGCTTCCTTCAGTTTTGAAAGTGCAACTAATCCCCGGGTGATTTTGGCAATTAATAACAACATATATATTATTGAACTAATAGTTTCTTGAGAATCATTTCAGAAAGTTCAGTGATATGGGTATGGCAATGACTGAAGATGTGGACCCCTCAAAATGCTAAGGCAAGCATTGGCAAAAGCTCAAGACTCCATTTTTGGTTTAGTGATCCAAGATCACATTGAGTCTATAGGAAAGCCAATACTATTAAAAGGGGATGAGGTTATGATAATGATCTGGTTGCTCAAAGTGCTTAGTGATCTAACTCCCAAACTATCAGCAATCTTTCATTCCAACATACACTCATAAGTAATCTCGGTCCCACCGATTCCATAAACTCAGTCACACCGAGATGAACCACCTCAGCCATATAGCCAAACCCTAGTAATTTCGGTTTTTCCGATTCCAAACTCGGTCTCACCGAAACTAGTGTTGCCAACCTTCTGTAACCTTCTGTCATCAAATCGGTGTCACCGAGATGATAAAGTCGGTCCCACCGAGAATGGCAAACCCTAGTCTTTGGAAGAATCGGACTCACCGAGATTGTATTTTCGGTCCCACCGAAAATCCCAACGTTCACAAGATTTGAACTTTCGGTCTCACCGAGTTGTCAACTTCGGTCTGACCGAGATTGGTCAAATGTGTGTAACGGTTAGATTTTGTGTGGAGGCTATAAATACCCCTCCACCTCCTCTTCATTCGTGGAGAGAGCCATCAGAAAGAACTACCACTCCTACCTTACATTTCTGAGAAGAAAACTACCTACCATTGTGTTGAGATCAAGTTGCTCCACTCCCACCATATGAAACTTGATTTCTAGCCTTCCCAAGTTGCTTTCCACTCAATCCTTTCTTCCACCACAGCCAAATCAGTGAGGAGAGTTGAGTGTTGGGGAGATTATCATTTGAAGCACAAGAGCAAGGAGTTCATCATCACCAACACCATCTATTACCTTTTGGAGGGTGGTGCCTCCTAGATTGGTTAGGTGTCGCTTGGGAGCCTCCATCAAGATGTGGAGTTGAACCAAGAAGTTTGTAAGGGCAAGGAGATCGCCTACTTCGTGAAGATCTACCCCGAGTAAGGCTAGTCCTCCGTGGGCGTATGCCATGATGGCATAGACAAGGTTGCTTCTTCGTGGACCCTTCGTGGGTGGAGCCCTCCGTGGACTCTCGCAGCCGTTACCCTCCGTGGGTTGAAGTCTCCATCAACGTGGATTGACGATAGCACCACCTATCGGAACCACGAGAAAAATCTCCGTGTCTCCAAATTGCGTTTGCTCTTCTCCACCTCTATTTACTACATGTGCAATTTACTTTCCGCTGCCAATACTCTAGAATTGCATGTGTAGGGTGATACTTGACTTGTTCATTATCTTGAAATCTGCCAAAACTTGTCTAAATCAAAAGGCTGAATTTTTATATCGTCAAGTAGTCTAATCACCCCCCCCCCCCCCTCTAGACATACTTCCGATCCTACAAGTGGTATCAGAGCTTTGGTCTCCATTGGATTGGTTTCCATTGCATTGGACTCCATAAGCTTGGTTTCACAACCTAGGAGAGTATGGCGTCTAGTGAGGGTAATTTTCGTAGAGGTCCTTACTTTGATGGTTCAAACTTTGCTAGTTGGAAGCATAAAATGAAAATGCATATTCTTGGACATAACCCTGCCGCATGGGGCATTATTTGTGTTGGCTTGCAAGGTGAGTTCTTCGAGGAAGGAAAAGTTCCGGATCGCGAAGCTACAGCGGATGAATTTCGGATGTTGCAAAACAATGCTCAAGCCTGCGACATTCTCTTCAATGCTTTGTGTCCCGAGGAGTTCAACAAAATCAGCCGTCTTGAGAATGCAAAAGAGATTTGGGATACTTTGGTCGAAATGCACGAAGGTACTGAGTCCGTGAAGGAATCAAAGCTAGATGTTCTTCAAGGTCAACTTGACAAGTTCAAGATGAAGGAAGGTGAAGGGGTCGCTGAAATGTACTCTAGGCTTGCTCTCATCACCAATGAGATTGCCGGCTTAGGAAGCGAAGAAATGACCGACCGATTCATCATCAAGAAGATTCTCAGAGATTTGGATGGAAAGTATGACACCGTGTGCACTTTGATCCAAATGATGCCAAACTACAAGAATCTCAAGCCTACCGAAGTCATTGGAAGAATTGTTGCTCATGAGATGACACTTAAAGATAAGGAAGAGCTTCACAACAAGTCAAGTGGTGCTTACAAAGCTACATGTGATGCTCCCACAACCTCAAGTGACAAGCTAGTCTCCAATGAAGAGATAAGCCTAATGGTGAAGAACTTCAACAAATTCTACAAGAGTAGAAGCAAGGAAAGAAGCTCAAAGTCTAGATCATATGATGAAAAGAGATCTTCTAGTCGTGATCGAAACTGCTACAATTGTGGAAGACCCGGACACTACTCAAATGAGTGTTCGACTCCCCACAAGAGAAGAGAAGAATCTCCAAGAAGAAGAAGCTCAAGAGAAGAGTCACCTCGGAAAGAGAGAAGGAGTAGAGATGATCGTTATGAACGAAGATCCTCTCGGAGAAGCAAGGATTCGGAAAGGAAAGACAAGTCATCAAGGAGCTACACAAGAAGAAAACATCAAGCTCATGTAGGTGAATGGGTCTCCGGCTCCGACTCCGACAATCACTCCGAAAGAAGCTATCACTCCAACTCCGAATACAGTCAAGATGAAGGTGTTGCCGGTCTTGCTCTCGTATCCTCCAACTCCAACTCCTATGACTTATTTGATTCACCAAATGAGGGAATTGGAAGATGCTTCATGGCTAAAGGCCCCAAGGTATCACACCCTGAATTCATTGACTTTGATAGTGATGAGGATGACTTGCTTGGTGAAGATGAGCTTTTACATGATAAATCTAGTGAGCCTAGTAATGATGAACATGCTAGTAGTCTTTATAGTCGAGAAGAGTCGAATGACAATGCTATGAAGGAGATTGAGCGTCTAACTAAAGAACTAAACACTCTTAAGTTAGCTCATGAAACAACTCAAGAAGATCATAGAGAGCTCCTAAGATCTCATGAGAAGCTACGCTTCGAGAAGCTCAATCTAGAGCAAGAACATGAGTTTCTAAAAGCTATCAATGACGATCTTCGAAAGAAGAGTTCTTCATATCTTGCCAAACGACTTCTCTTGTCTAATTTCTTGCCACCTATTAAAACTAAGCATGACAAGCATAAGAAAAATTCTTCATCTAGTAGTAACAATAACCATGCTAAATCCAATATTGTTGCTTCTAGTAGTTCTCTTGATTCCACTAACAATGTTTCAAGCCAAGTTACACTTGAGCAAGAAAATAGTTTATTGAAAGGGATTATAGAGAAAGGTGTCTACAAGAGCCTTGCCGGAAGCAAGAACTTTGAGGAAATTGTTCGCAAGCAAGGAAGGCACCGGAAGAATCAAGGAATTGGTTTTGAGCGAAAGTTCAACGCCGAGGGTGTTGAATGGGAAGAAGGTCAATATCCCACTCCAAAGTTTGTTTCTCAAAAGGAGAAGTATGATCCTACTTCTTCCAATGTGGAACAAGCTCAAGATGATCTTCCACCACAAGACCACAAGCTAAAAGGCAAGGACAAGCTTCAAGAGGAGATTGATGCATTTATTGAAGCACCTAAGGCCATGGTCAAGTGGGTTCCCAAGGAAACGTCAAGTTCTACTTCGTCAAGCTCAACTACTACCCCAAGGATTCCCATCAAGATGATGTGGATCCCGAAGAAGAAGAACTAGAGAGTTCTTGAGGGTGACTCCGCCAACATACTTCACTCACATTCATTTTGGCAAGAACTTGTGCAATCAACTTCCACATCTTGCACTAGTTCATGGAGTCACAAACCCTCTTGTTGGTAAGTCAAGGGACAAGGTAATCATTGCTTTCATGGACATCATCTTTTGTGTACTTCAATCTATGTCCATGGATATCCTTGTTTGTTCCTTGTGGGACTAACCCATGTAGGTATTGAAAGTGCCCGAATCCAAAGGATTGCTCCCAACTCTTGATGATCTTCATCAACATTGAGCATCCACATCTTCAACATCTACATGAAGTCTTCTACGACGACCCAAGGTTAGTTTGACCCTTTAAAAGGGGTTCTCACATCAAGGGGGAGCTTTGCTCTAAAGAATTGAGCTAAAGCATCTTCAAATGATGTGAACACATTAATGCTTTATGTAAAAGTGGTAACCCCACTTGTGCTTAAACGATGAGTATGACCTATGATCAAATGTTCTCATTTGACTCCTAAGTCAATATACTCATATATAGATGACCTAGTCATCGACAAATTGTGTGCTAGTTGCTAGTGTTTTGGTTTGTGCATGTTTGACACATATTTCATTTGCTATCTTATTGTGTGAGCATGTTGGATGCATGATTTTATCTATTCGAGGACATCCATTTGTTGCTATGGTCTTTTGGATTTTTCTTTTTGACCAAATGGATGGACAAGAATGCCTAAGTTCCTCCCCTAGCTATCTATGCTTTCTTGTCTCAAACTCTATTCATGCTTATATCACAAACTTTGATCAAGTCATTTTCGGACACACCGAGTGAGGAGCACTCGGAGCCACCGATCCGTCTAAGACTTAACTTCCAAAACCTTCTAAGTATTTTCGGTCAGACCAACCCACTCAATATCGGACAGACCGAAAGCACTTGGATTGATCTAGGTTTTCACCTCGGTGAAACCGAGTTGCAAATTTCGGCGAGACCGAAGTGAGTAACTGCTTGCAGTTAATCATCTCGGTGCCACCGAGTTTTCCAACTCGGTCCCACCGACAGCTAAAGGGTATATATACCTGAGGGCAGCGCGCGTTGATTCTTTCTTCAAAACGTCTCGCCCCCAAACCCTTTGCTGTCGTCGCCGTGGTCTCCGGATCGTCTCCGTCGTCGCCTGTGCGCCCTCGCCGCGGGTCTCCGTCGCCGTCAACGGTCAATCTCTCCGTGCCGTTGCCGCCGTAGAGAAACTCCACCAAGTTAGGGTGAGTTTCGATCCCTCTCGTGCTTCAACCTCCGATTCTATGCACGATTGGTTTGCCTAGCTTCTTGCCACGTTTGAGATCTTCCTATCCAGCAGATTAGTTCGTTAGAACGAAATTCGAGTGAAAGTTTTAGGGTTAGGTTTCCGCCGAACACATCTCGGTGAGACCGATTCTACATTCTCGCACTGACCGATTTGGCCTCTGGCCATTGCACTGCACTTTTCGGTCCAACCGAGTTGTGCAAATCGGTACGACCGAAATGAGGATTTAGTGAAACCCTAGTGCTCTCGGCAAGACCGAAACCCATCTCGGTCCAACCGAAAGTGGTGTGAATGGTTCTGTTAGAACACTTCGGATTCACCGAATTTTAGACTTGGTCTGACCGAAATGCATTCTGTGAAAACATAAAACTGAAATTTGAACTTATTCTTTTTGCAAAATCTTCTGCAGTTTGTGATAACTCTTCTATTCTGCCTATGCCTAATCTATTCACAGGTTGTCAGCCATGTCAGATGCCAGTGACAGCCAGAACAGGTCTGAGTCACCAATTGAGATTCCAGAGGCAGGCACTAGTCCTCAAGCCAGCAGCTTTTCTGATGATGGTGAGAGGAGCACACCAAGTGGTTTGCCTCCTGCTGCCACCAGGGCCAGGAAGAAGAGGAATTCTGATGAAGAAGACTCTGATTTCATAGCTGAGGAAGAGATTTCATCTAAGCCTAAGAGGAAAGTGGTTGCCAAAGAGCATCAAGGGCAACAAACCAAGAAAGGCACCAGTAAAGTGAAGAAGTCCACAGTTGCAAAGAAGCTGAGCATGGAAGAAGAAACCTCGAGCAAGGTGAAGAAAACTTCCAAGAGGAAGAGGATTGTGCATGAAGCAGCTGATGATGATTCTGATGAGGAAGCACCCCAGCCTCCTCAGAAGCCTAAGTTGATGGGTGATGCCATCAGGGCAGGAGCACCTACAAAGTCTAAGCCATCTGCTCCAGCAAAGGCAGCTCAAGCCAAGCCTGCTGCCAAGCCCAAGAAAACTGTGAGAAACATTCCTGCTTCAGAGAAGAAAAAAGACAATGTGCCACCAGCTGAGTCAGATGATGAGGCACATGTATTGCTGAAACTCCGTCAGAAACTGCCAGTCCACAATGATGCTCATCCTCGAGCTGAAAACATGAAGGAAAGGAAAGACAAAGGTCTCAGGCTATGGAGACAAGCTGATCCATATGCCATAAGGAGAAGAACTGCTGTTGATCCAAGGTTCCACACCAGAGAGCAGCAAGATTTCTATGAGACTGTGCTTATGGACAAGAAGCCCATTGTTGCAGACACTCGCTATGTTGATTGGGCATACATTGACAGTGAAGAGCACAGAGACTACTTTCCACATGTGCATGAGAGCTTTACTGCATGTGGTGTTGCCGAGTTCGTAGGTCAGAAGCTGACAGCTTGGAATGATGAGATGATCATGCAATTCTATGCCACAGCTCATTTCTATCCAGATGGCAGGATTGTATGGATGACTGAAGGTCAGAAACTCTCTTCTACTGTTGAAGAATGGGCAGCACTGCTGAATGCTCCAGTGTCAAGAGATGATGATGTTGATGTCTATGGTATTTCCAAGAAAAACCATGAGTCTATGAAGAACATGTACAATGAGGTACCAGCTAAGGATGTAGAGTTCTGGAAGCTCGGCTCAGTGTATCACCTCCAGGCAGGTCTCCCTACCACTAACACAATTCTGAGGCATACCTTGATGCCCAAGTCTGGAGATCATCGCATGGTAAGAGGTTATTCTATCAACATGCTGCATATACTAGATCAGAAGGCACCTTTCAAGGTGATGGACCTGATAGTTGAGACTATCAAGATGACTGCAGCAGACCAGAAGAGGTCATGTGGATTTGCCCCGCACATTCAGATGCTTATCAATGCCAAGTTTGGCACGGGCACCTACTTGTTGGATAGACCCCACTTGCCACTGCAGCCTGAGCATGAGGACAATGAAGTTGTGATGGATGAGGATAACCCAACGTCTGTTGAAGGTCAAGCAAAGTCTGAAGCTGCCAAACAAGCTAAAGCTGAGAAGGAAGCAGTAGCAGCAGCAGCTAAACCCAAGAGTGTTGGAGAACAGCTCCTTGAAGCTACCCAGAGGATTGAACTACGCCTGGCCAGCATAGTGCAGTCTCAGGAGAGTCTTGAGAGGATAGTTGAAGACAAGTTCCATGCTCTGGATGTCAAGCTGACTGAAGTGCAAGTCACCGTCAACAAGCTTGAGGCAGATATCGAGGAAGCTAAGAGGGAGAAGGAAGAGCTCATGAAGGAGATGCAGGATGACCTAGTCCAGGATGATTATGAACAGCCTGCTCAGGTTCCTACCAAACCCGATCAGCTGCTATTCCAGTGTCAGATACCAGGGCTACAGCCTCAGCACCTCCCACAGCTCCATCAGTTCCAGCTCCAGCTCCAGTGACCACTCCTCCAGCTCCACAGACATCAGCCGAAGCCTTTGCAGATGCAGCTATCTCAACTCCATCAACCCAGACAGGAGCCGCCAGCAGAGTCCCTAGTGACGTTTAGCTCTATACCTTTCGAACTTTTTGGTAACTTGTTGCCAAAGGGGGAGAAATTGTATAGATCATAGGACTTCGAGAGAGAGAGTGCTCGTTTTTGCTCTTTCGTTTCATTTGCGGTTTTCTTTGAGATACTTTTGAGTTTTCCGAGACATTCCGTGTGTTTGATACTACGTTTGCTCTACTTTGATGAGTGCTTGATCATATTATGCCTTAATGTGTGCTTAATGCTTATCATATGCTATTCATATCTTGTATGATCATTTACTCATGTCTTGGTGATTGGGTGCATGCTATTCATTCTTATCATTTTGTGCGCTCCACCAAGATGTATGTGACATGGAAGAGTGACCCATGATCCTAATCGATTGTGCATTTGCATTCAAACGCAAATCTTAAATAATGCACAAATTTAGGGGGAGCTCTTGCTTATCACATACTTCTCAAAGCGACGATATTATTCATTGATTATATCCTATGTCGAAGCTTTGATCTATATGTTGTCATCAATTACCAAAAAGGGGGAGATTGAAAGTGCAACTAATCCCCGGGTGGTTTTGGCAATTAATAACAACATATATATCATTGAACTAATAGTTTCTTGAGAATCATTTCAGAAAGTTCAGTGATATGGGTATGGCAATGACTGAAGATGTGGACCCCTCAAAATGCTAAGGCAAGCATTGGCAAAAGCTCAAGACTCCATTTTTGGTTTAGTGATCCAAGATCACATTGAGTCTATAGGAAAGCCAATACTATTAAAAGGGGATGAGGTTATGATAATGATCTGGTTGCTCAAAGTGCTTAGTGATCTAACTCCCAAACTATCAGCAATCTTTCATTCCAACATACACTCATAAGTAATCTCGGTCCCACCGATTCCATAAACTCAGTCACACCGAGATGAACCACCTCAGCCATATAGCCAAACCCTAGTAATTTCGGTTTTTCCGATTCCAAACTCGGTCTCACCGAAACTAGTGTTGCCAACCTTCTGTAACCTTCTGTCATCAAATCGGTGTCATCGAGATGATAAAGTCGGTCCCACCGAGAATGGCAAACCCTAGTCTTTGGAAGAATTGGACTCACCGAGATTGTATTTTCGGTCCCACCGAAAATCCCAACATTCACAAGATTTGAACTTTCGGTCTCACCGAGTTGTCAACTTCGGTCTGACCGAGATTGGTCAAATGTGTGTAACGGTTGGATTTTGTGTGGAGGCTATAAATACCCCTCCACCTCCTCTTCATTCGTGGAGAGAGCCATCAGAAAGAACTACCACTCCTACCTTACATTTCTGAGAAGAAAACTACCTACCCTTGTGTTGAGATCAAGTTGCTCCACTCCCACCATATGAAACTTGATTTCTAGCCTTCCCAAGTTGCTTTCCACTCAATCCTTTCTTCCACCACAGCCAAATCAGTGAGGAGAGTTGAGTGTTGGGGAGATTATCATTTGAAGCACAAGAGCAAGGAGTTCATCATCACCAACACCATCTATTACCTTTTGGAGGGTGGTGCCTCCTAGATTGGTTAGGTGTCGCTTGGGAGCCTCCGTCAAGATGTGGAGTTGAACCAAGAAGTTTGTAAGGGCAAGGAGATCGCCTACTTCGTGAAGATCTACCCCGAGTAAGGCTAGTCCTCCGTGGGCGTATGCCATGATGGCATAGACAAGGTTGCTTCTTCGTGGACCCTTCGTGGGTGGAGCCCTCCATGGACTCTCGCAGCCGTTACCCTCCGTGGGTTGAAGTCTCCATCAACGTGGATTGACGATAGCACCACCTATCGGAACCACGAGAAAAATCTCCGTGTCTCCAAATTGCGTTTGCTCTTCTCCACCTCTATTTACTACATGTGCAATTTACTTTCCGCTGCCAATACTCTAGAATTGCATGTGTAGGGTGATACTTGACCTGTTCATTATCTTGAAATCTGCCAAAACTTGTCTAAATCAAAAGGCTGAATTTTTATATCGTCAAGTAGTCTAATCACCCCCCCCCCCTCTAGACATACTTCCGATCCTACAAGTTTCCTGGTTTCTTTTGATGTGATAATCGGTTTAGGATGTGGACTGTGTCTCAGTTGTGAAATGTTGGGTTCTAGCGCGGATGTTTGGCCTTTGTTGGCCTCTTGGGATGTTGCGATTTCAATCTGGTAGCTTTTAGTCCTTCGTGTTAGGCTGGAGTTGTGCTGAACTTCTTGTGAATTGTGGTGGTTTTAAGTAATAAAAATCGGAAGGGGCAAGCCCTTCTTTCATCAAAAAAAATTAATCGTCCTTATATATTCATCAGTCTTGCTATAAGTCGCAGTAGATGCTATATAGGTCCGTCGGATCTTACATCAAGATCCGTGCTTTCAGATTTTCTTTTTTCTCTCTTAAATCTCAGTCGAGTGAGACATAGTCACGCCATTAAACAGAGGCTCGAGCGCCATTAATGGAGACCTTGGGAGAGAGGTGCACTACTAGGGAAAAGCCTAGCAGCAGCGCGGGTTTTGGGCCTATTAGTAGCGCGGGGGCCGGCGCTACTAATAAGGCGCTACAGCTAACTTATAGCAGTAGCGTGGGTACGACCCGCGCTACAGCTAACGTATAGCAGCAGCGTGGGTAAAAACCCGCGCTACTACTAATATGTAATCTCTGAATTTTTTTTTGAATTTTTTCGACAAATTTTTTTGATTTTTTCCCCTAATTTTCAAATTTCTGAATTATTTTAACCTCAAATCTCTAATCACCCATCATCGCTGCTCAATTTAATCTCTAATCACCCCTCATCATTCCAAATCATCTAACTTCCCGAACGGTCACCCATCCTCTCACTACTCCAGCCTGAGCACGCTTAACTTCCGGGTTCTATTCTCCCTCGTTTCCAAGTCTGCACTTGTTGTTTTCCTGACAATAGTAAGATGTCAATCCTATTAACCTCAGGAATTTAGCTTGAGCATGTACTGACACATTTCACTGTTTGAGTTTGAAACTATTGTTCTAAAATATTAGTAGCACTAATATTTCTTGAATAATTAGTTTGACCCACAGTTTGACCATAGTTTGACCAGATTTGACCACAGTTTGACCAGATTTGACCAAAATTCAAAAAAAACAAAAATAATTATTTAGTAACACTAATATTCTTGAATAATTAGTTTGACCATAGTTTGACCAGATTTAACAAAAATTAAAAAAACTGAAATTTGATGAATTTTTTTGCCTCCAGATCTTAAAAGCCCCGTAACTTTTTTTTCTGTTAGGTTTTTGAGGATTTTGAAAATGTTTAATATGGTTCCCCCAGTTAAATTCGGATGTAACTTTTCGAATAGATGATTTTTCATATAAAAAACTTTTTCATCCGAGTTCGTATGCAAAAGTTATGGCCATTTTACAAATTTCCAGAGAGATTTTGCAAATAAAGTCGAAATTCATATTTGTAAATTTTCCCAACAACTAGACCACATATCACATGGGAAACTTATTTTCTTTTATTTTTTTGACATTTTTATCATTTTCTTTCATTTATTTTTAAAACCGAAAAGGCGGTCCACCGGGGCTACCCCGCGCTACTACTATGGCAGACTACTATGGCAGACGATTAGTAGTAGCGAGGGGTAAAAACCCACGCTACTGCTATCAACTTAGTAGTAGCGCGGGTTTATAACCATCGCTACTACTATGGCATGGTCCAGGGGCCACTTAGTAGTAGCGAGGGTTAAAAAACCACGCTACTGCTATCAACTTAGTAGTAGCGAGGGTTAAAAACCCACGCTACTACTATGGCATGTCCCGGGGGGCACGGTAGAGACCGCTTAGTAGTAGCGAGGGTTATAATCCCGCGCTGCTGCTATCAACTTATTAGTAGCAAGGTTTAAAAACCTGCGCTGCTAGTAAGTAGCAGTAGCGAGGGTTTTTAACCCTCGCTGCTGCTAAGATTCTGTGTATAGGCTTTTCCCTAGTAGTGGTGGACAGCAGATGGAGGTCAAAGGGTTCTCCTCTTGATAAGCACGCGCAGGGGTCTGATCTCACGCCTCTCGTACTCAAATAGCCACCCTGCACGGCGCCTCCTAGCTAATAAAAAATGGGGACGCGTGACGGCACTTAAATGGTACTAGTAAGTAGAACGCCCACGGTTTCAATAATACTTGTGTTTCCGATTGTAACGTGACAACACTTGTTCCAAAATGACTATGTTGATTGTTAATGTGCGCGCCTTCGCAAATCGGACTACCAATTTACCACAGCATGTTGGTGCCATGTCATGGCACCAAGCCAAGTTTCATTATTTTCATGTGTGTTTTGGATTTACAGGAATTAAAAAACTAAGTTTCTCAATGTTTCCAACCCAGCCACGACGCCCAGAATTTTGAATTTCATTCCAATTTCTTGCATGGAACCTAGAAATTTACCTGAGGACACATGTGATTTTTCAACCAACTTTGGTGCACTGGAACATGTGCTTGTATTTCAAATTTGAATTATGCACACGAAGGTGACACGTTCCCTCCCAGAACCACGAGCCTTCTTGAGAGTAGCTCCGATTTGCAAGAAGCTTATACCAAAATTTGTTCCTATTCGGCCAATTTTTTTACCACGGCATGGTACTACCATGACATGACACCATGCCAAGTTTCATGATTTTAAAACCAAGTTTCTCAATGTTCTCGACCGAGCCACGATGCCCAGATGTTTGAATTTTATTCTCATTTTTTGCATGGGACCTACTCCCTCCTTCCATCTATATAGCGCCTAATGTGTTTTTCAAGACAGCCTTTGACTATTGACAATATTAATAGCACATGAGATGTATACTATGAAAATTATATTATTGGAAGCTCCTTTGACATACAAATTTGAAGGTATGCTTTGTGTAAGTTGCATGTCATTTCTTATTTGCTCTAACGTTTGGTCAAAGTTATGCTTGAAAAAACGCATTAGGCCCTATATAGATGGAAGGAGGGAGTAGAAATTCACCCGAGGACACAAATGTGATTTTTCAACCAACTTTGGTGCACGGGAGCATGTGCTTGTAGTTCAAATTTGAATTATGCACATTAAATGACCAAAAACTCAATTAATGTGTAAATAAGGCCAAACGAAGCCGGAATAATTCCAAAATTTAACAGGGCACTCATGTAGTTCTATGTTGCCTTTGTAAATAAACTCAAGGGGGACAACGTATATCATTTCGCACTCAAAGGTGGCATGTTCCCTTGAACCACGAGCCTTCTTGAGAGAAGCTTCGGTTTGCAAGAAGCTTATACCAAAATCTGTTCCTATTCAGCCAATTTTTTTACCACAACATGGTAGTACCATGACATGACATCCATGCCAAGTTTCATGATTTTCAGACGTGTTTTGGATTTACAAGAATTTTAAAACCAAGTTTCTCAATGTTCTCGGCCGAGCCACGATGCCCAGATGTTTTAATTTTATTCTCATTTCTTGCATGGGACCTAGAAATTCACCCGAGGACACAAATGTGATTTTTAACCAACTTTGGTGCACGAGAGCATGTGCTTGTAGTTCAAATTTGACTTATGCACATTAAATGACCAGAAACTCAATTAATGTATAAAAACGACAAACGAACCCGGAATAATTCCAAAATTTAACAGGGCACTAATGTAGTTCTATGTTGCCTTTGTTAAGAAACTCAAGGGGGGGCAGCATATATCGTTTCACACTCAAAGGTGGCACGTTCCCTCTTAGAACCACAAGCTTCCAAATCGGCCCAATTTTTTACCACAACATGTTAGTGCCATGACATGACACCATGCCAAGTTTCATGATTTCCAGGCGAGTTTTGGATTTACATGAATTTAAAATCTAAGTTTCTCGATGTTCTCGGCCGAGTGATGACGCCCAGATGTTTGAATTTCATTCTCATTTCTTCCATGGGACCTAGAAATTCAACCAAGGACACACATGTGATTTTTCAACCCACTTTGGTGCACCGGAGCATGTGCATGCAATTCATATTTAGATTATGCACATTAAAAGTCCAGAAACTCAATTAATGTATAAAAAGGCCAAATGAACCCGAAATAATTCCAAAATTTAACAGGGCACTCATATAGTTCTATGTTGCCTCTGTAAATAAAATCAGGGGGGAGGCAGCGTATATCGTTTCGCACACAAAGGTGACACGTTCCCTCTCGGAACCACGAGGCTTGTTGAGAGAATCTCCGGTTGAGGGACATTACTCTTTCTTTGGTGGGACTTGATTTGTTTTTTTTTTTTGTTGTTGAGGGAAGTGCGAATCGATTTGGTACTGTGCAGGGTAATCTTGTTCTCCCGATTTTTTTTTACATTTTTCTTGTAGTTTTTTCAATGGCATCTATAGCAATATAGTAAAAGGGGACATGACTCTCTTGTGTCTTGTATGAATTTTTTTTACACGTTAAGTTTGTTCTGCCGAACAAGGAATCCGCACCTTGTTATACCAAAATTTTCAAGCTCGAGTATCTTTTGTCTCACCTGCTTTGAAACTCCCGCTTCTTCAACCCGCGCCGCGCCTTGTAATCCCAAAATTTGGACGCGTGCGAGAACTCCCTCCTCATCCGAAATCGCTCCCGCAGCCCATACACGCGAAATCCCCTTCTACCCCTTAGCCGAAAATGAAGCTCCACGTCGCGTTGTCAAAACTGGTGGGGGGTACGCTGGTAACTTACCCTACATTTCGGACAAGCGCGTCCCTAAGCTTGGCTCCCCCCTTCCCCTTCGCCCCCCCCCCCCATTTGTACACCGAGGCCGCCAAAACCCGTGAAACCGCACGCTCCTCCGTCGGCCTCCCGATCGCCGCCCAGCTGGAGACTCTTCCCCGACTACGTCGTCCACCGCAACAGCTCGCCGTCCCTCATCCACCGCACCGGATGAGGATCCGTTATCGATCTCGTCGTCCCGCCGGATCAGACGCTCCGTCCTCCACCTCCAAGGAGCTCCCCCGATGTTCGCCTCGTCTATCGCGCCACCTCAATCCTCACAGCACCATCTTGACCTGCCCCACCGGAACCGCAGCACCCTCACCGATTCCTCCGATGAAGTCGAGGCCAACTCGGCGCCACCAAGGAGGTTCTGCACTCACCACTGCATTTTATCTTTTATTCGATCTCACGGGGCTGCCGGTGCTCAATACCGAGCAGACATGGCGTGTCTCCATCGACGGCGCCGTCGCTGGCCACATCATCCATGGTGTCTATCCCCCATGTTGTTGCTTCCTCGGCGGCGACTTCCACAACGGCACTAGATTCAGCTGCTCCGGCTCTTGCTCGCTCTGCGGCTCTGTTCTTGTTGTTGGTCGCGCTGCTGCACTGCTCCTGCTTTCGTTCGTGCTACTGCTCTGCTCTTGCTCTCGCTTGCACTGCTGCTGCTGCACAACCTCCGACAGCTACAGGAGTTGTTGCTTTAGCACTCGCTCGTGGTGCTAGTGCACGACTTTCTCTCTACTAGTGCGTTCCCTGCTCGAGCGTCTGCTGATTTAGATCACTGCTTCTCTGCTACTAGTGCTCGAATGCCCTAAACATCTATTGCAATCTCTGTTACTAGTTCCATCAGTTTCAATAGTAAAATTCAGTTTTGACAGTGAAGTTCAGTTTCGACTGTGATGTTCATTTTCTTCAGTTAAGTTCAGAGTGAATAGTACTTACAACATCTGTCGGAGCGGCCGTGGCGCGGCTGATGCGTTTTACATCTAGCACTTTTTGGTGATGTATTTTACATCATCTATTGCAGATGATATTAGGGTCCCACTTCAGATTAACGTTGTCTGTCTTGTCATGCTTCAGCCTTGTCGCCGTACACCTTAGCGGAGCTGCTCCAACGATGGAACCGTCCATCACAGCGGAGCAGTACCCTCGGCACCGTTTCCAGAGGCCTAGGATCTTCTTCGCCGCCTCCGACAGTCACACCAGCATCATCACCATCCTCCACGTCCAACCCAATGATGCTGAGGTCCACAAGGCTATGCCAAAGAGGTTGTACACTGGTCGCATCACTTTGTTTCTCCATTCCTCTGTTCTTCCAATTCATGTGAGCCAAACACCCAGGTTGACTGAAATCCTATGTTTCCAAATGCTTTGTTTTGCACGTGCATTCCTATCCTATTCCTGTGTTTTTCCCGTCCCTGCGTTTATAGAATCCTCCAATTCTAAAGAGCCCTTATAGATTTACTTCATTTTCAGATAGGCGTCAAAGAAAACTCTGTGTGTTATGTCCTACTCCTGCCGTGTCGTCATCCACCCCACCTGAGGTGCACCATCGACAGAAGCGTTCACTACAGTAGAGATCCCCCCTGCAAACTTTCTTTCGCCGCCTCGGATCATCTTCCCCATTGCCGGCAGCCACGCCAACTGCATTACCATCATCGACTGAGCAGATGAACCTGAGGACTACACAGTTCCGGAAGAGAGGTCGCGGTCTTTCATGTTTGCTTATGTTATACATCGGTTATTATTACCTGCTACTTTATTGTTCAATCTTGAGTTTTGAATTGCCCATGGGTCTCATATCGAGCCAGCAACAAATAGTATCTGTCTACTATCTGGTTCATCTGGGGTCTTCTATGTGGTTCATGTTGGGTGGGCAACAAACAATAGATGATCCATTGTCTATCTTTTTAAACTAAAGCTATAATCTACCTGCTATCATTAGTTTTGGATCCATCCACTCGTTTGCTACCATCAGTCTTGATTTTTTCATGCACCCCTTAGTCCTTACAAAATCTAACTATTTTTTTATTATGCATGTCAGTTATTGTACACAATCGTACTGAACATGTAGAGAAAAAGAGAAGACCGTTGCGTGCGAATATAATGTCATGCAGACACCGTTCCATGGTGGGCGAAGTGCCCCCCCCCCCTCCTGCATTTCCAGATTGTATTCCAGAGGAAGATAACTGTTCAGATGGTGATTTAGAAGGAGCCGACCATGCATGTTTACCACCTGAGGTGTTTGCTCTAACCTGGCATGCTGATGTTGGTCATATCATGCATATGGCGCCTTGCATTGCTTACATTATACATCTTATATGTCATCACCTTAGTTTAGATTTGCTTTGTGTGAATGCCACCTATTTGGTTTCTATATCATACTCCCACCATTCCTAAATATTTGTCTTTTTAGACATTTCAACAAGTGACTACATACGGAACAAAATGAGTGAATCTACACTCTAAAATATGTCTATATACATCCGTATGTGGTAGTCCATTTGAAATCTCTAAAAAGAAAATTATTTAGGAACGGAGGGAGTATATGGGAATTATGCAATGCCATCTTCTTTAGCCAGGCATCATATACGTGAATCATGCAATGCCATCCTGTTTAGCCAGTCATCGTATATGTGAATTGTATCGTGCCATATTTTTTCCATAATGTACTCAATTTGTCAACAATGTTTATACATTCATCTACTCTTCCTGTGCATCAGCCATTTGAGTCGGTCATGGGAAAATCTGGAGTGAAAACAAGGTCTTCTGAGCAATCAGTGCTACTTGTCAATGTAGATTTCTTGCTGGTTACATATAGCTCCTCAGAGGAGGATTTAGAGACAGATGACCAGTCGTATTCCCCCCCCCCCCCCCGAGGTGCATGCTCTAACTTGGCTGGGTTATATTGCTCATATCATGCATATGGTGTCTTGCATTGCCATGCCATCTGAGTAGATTAGACATGCTTTGTGTGAATGCCTCCTGTTTGCTTTCTATATCAGATATGTGAATTATGCAATGCCATGTTTTTCAGCCAGTTATCATATATGTGAATTATGCGCCGCCATGGAGCCAGGCATCATATATGTGAATTATCTCATGCCATCTTTTTTTTCATTACGTATTCCATTTGTTGACAATCTGTGTATATTGAACTACTCTTCATGTGTATCAGCCATTTGAGCCGGTTATGGAAAAATCTGGAGTGAAAACAAGGTTTTCAGAGTAGGCAATGGTACCTGTTGAAGCATATATGTCGATGGTTACAGGGAGCTCCTCAGAGGAGGACTCAGAGACAGATGACCAGTCCTATATCCCACCTGAGGTGTATGCTCTAAGTTGCAATGTTTATATTTCTCATATGATGCATATGGTGTCTTGCATTGCTTAGTTTAGACATCATATGCACAATATTGAATTCTATCTGCTTAGTTTAGAGATCATACATGCGAGTGCCAGCTGCTTAGTATATGAATCAATTATGTCAATTATATCATGCCATCCTGTATACTTAGACAACATGTATGTGAATTATTTCATCCCAACCAATTTTAGAAAGACATCATATAGTTTTGTCATGTCATCCTGTTTAGGTACTCATCATATGTTGAATTATGCCATTATATCCTGTTAAGTTATCCATCATATATCTGAAACTGTGCCATGCTATCATGTTTAGTTAGGCATCATATATGTGAAATTGTGAAATGCTGTCCTGTTTGGTTAGACAACATATATGTGAATTACCACATATGTCTCATACAATGTCTGTACGTTCAATTTCTTTTCTTGTTTATCAGCCATTTGAATTGGAGGGGTGATGGCAGTATCTAAGGGAGCAAAAGCCCGTTCTTCACAAAATACAGTGCTACCCGTCGATGCAAATAGAACCATGGTTGTACTGGCCCACAAACTAGCCCCACCACACATAGTCGAGACTCTTCCAGATTGCAAACTTACACCGTTGGGCAGAGAACCAGCTACAACCCATCTAACCGCAACCCCAGCAGATAGTAACCCACTTATAGTTGACAAAGCACCATGTCCACCACAGAGTACCCCCACACGAGCAGTTTGTAAAGCTACTGCAGTGCCCAAAGCATGAAGATCACCACAGCTAACCCAAACTCCACGTTTAAAGCAGAAGAGCAACTGTTCTCAGGTCAAATTCCGTAGCTATGGTCCAAACTCCTTTGATGTTGCATCACTGTATTTACTCATACCAACTACTTTCGAAATTGAAGGATCCAATTGAAACTCCAATGGCGCAACATGTATGTTTTTAACCTATATCTTTAACTGGATTACTGTTCTAACTTCTTGCTCTATGTTGATTTCAGTTTAAGTTGTATAAACAGTTATGTTCTCATGTGATGCACATTACAAGTGCTGCCACTGCTGTGTAGTTTCTCACACTTATATTCTATCTATGCTGTCGTGTCTTAAAAATATATGAGTTGAACTGTGTCTCTATCTTGATTAGGGAACATAAACTAGAATGATATGGACAATACAGTGACCATAGTACATAGTTATATGTTTGTTTCATGCTGTTATCCTGTCCACCTTACTACTGAACCGGTTTACCAAAATGAGTTTCGTATACTACAAGCTAAACATGTGATGTGTCTGCTTGTTTCTCTTGTAGTATGCAAACAGAATATTGGAGAAGAGCACCCCACTATGCAATGGTAGAGAAAGTAATGTAGATAAGGTTCAAGGTAGTGAGACAACCCTGTTGGTCTCCAAGAAAGGTGGTAAAAATGATCTTGTAGACAGTGAGAAAACCCCACAGTCCTGCATTGATGTAGTGTTCGAGTTACTGGCCAGTACTGCTAGCACAAGCTCTTCGAACTCGCTGCCTGAATCACTTCGGCTTCTTCAGTCTCAGCTACAAGCTGAAAGGCATCAGTCAGCTGTGCTGCGGCAAGAAGCCGAAGGACTGAGGAAGTCCCTGCAGAATTCAGATGCGTACTTTCTTGTGCAACAGCAAGCGCTGGAGGATTTAAGCGCCAAACAAGAGAAAGATAATAAGCTTGCTAAGCATCTTGCCAGCATTATGGGTACCCAGGATATTGTTTCTTGAACTCTTCTGAAGTGGTTTCAGTTCTGGACTTGTTTTGCTGTGGCGTTTATATGCTTCTTTGTTCCCTATATTTGCACTGGTGTCGAACTTTGATGCGCAGTGGATGTAATATGTGTAATAGCCGTGATAGCCTAGCATAAGTTGCTTGCTTATTTATTTCCTTGTTGTCTTGTTTATTGGTTTGCTTGTAGTCAGTGCAGTTCTTTTTCCGCGGTTTGCTAGTGGCTGCAATAACCTATTTTTTAAAACTAGGCCACAATAACCATGGGCTAATATTTACTGTAGTGACACTAGGCCTCCTACGGGCCGCAGAAACAGTGGGCCTTCTACGGGCCGTAGAAACAGTAGGCCTTCTACGGGTCGTAGAAACAATGGGCCTTCTACGGGCCGTAGAAACAATGGGCCTTCTACGGGCCGTATCATTAATGGGCCTTATACGGGCCGTATGATCGATTGGCCAAACATGGGCCAATAACAGGCCGCATTATGTCCGTAAACGGGCTAGAGTTGGAATCGTCCGTTCATGGGCCGACCATAACGGGCCATCGTTAATAGGCCGTATTTGATGACGCTATGAAAACGGCCCAACGTATTAATGGACCACAAACGGGCTGACTGTAACCACGGGCTGAATTTGGCCAACAAGCAGAAAATGATAGTAACGGGCCGTAAGTAAACGAATGCTGGAAATGAGCCCAAGAATATATGGGCTCTGAGAAGGCCGAAAGATAACATGGGCTGGAAACAGCCCAACGGAATAACGGGCCGTTAATGGGTATAAAGTGATACACTGTTCATTACGGGCCAGTTTCATCACGGGTCGTCAATAGGCCAAGAGTTACATAGGGCCTCATATGGGCCTAAAGACGTCATGGGCCATACATGGGCCAGAAGTGAAAACAGGCTGGAATCATATTGGGTGGCCCAGATGACGCTACTGGGCCTAATTCGGATAGGGCGTAACGGGCCTTGGGTTAGCGGGTTGTAAATGGGCTATATGCGAACAGGCCATTAATAGGTTTTACATGGGCCGGCCCGCCACCTTTTGACCAAGTCAAACGGGCCAGCCTTTTCATAGGAATAGGCCTCTGTTGGGCCGTGCCACGTGTCATCGTATCATAGGCGCCTTTTGTCCAATGAGTGGATGACATTTGTCCCAACGATGAGCCGACACGTGTTTCCTCCAGCCAATGATGATTTTACACATGGAAAATCCCCATTGGTCGGGGCTGTTAACGGGTTATCGGATCCAAAACCCGACCCGATAGCTTAACGGTGTTCTGTTACGGTGGTTGCCACATGTCAGTCACCCTTGACAAAAGCACTTCTGTGATGCGGGATTTATCGCCATGGAAGTGGACACTTCTGTGATGATAATTTTGGTAATGTCATGGAACACTTGTATGGCAGCACAGGTATGACTATCTTGATTCTATCATAAAATCGTCATGGATGTACATGCATGACAGAAAATGGGACCTACTGTGACAAACACGTATCATCACGGAAGTGTATTTTTTTGTAGTGGCACCTGGACCCGGAGCCGGAGGAGGCGGGACGTTGCCCCTCATGATGCGCTTTGTGATGGCGCACTGTTGAAGCATGTGCGTGGACGGTCTTGCGCCGATGTGGTGCTTGCAGGGAGTGTCGAGCATCTCTTTGAAGCTCATGGCGGGCTGCTACGCCGTCTTGCCGGTCTGCCAACGCTTCGCCACCGGGTCCACCGCGGGCTCGATGGCCGCGACGAGCCAGTTGTCGTGGCGCTGCGCCGGCTGGTCGGCCTTGCGCTTGTTGTTCTGGTGATGCTGCTGTCGGCTGCTTTCACCGGCCGGCTTCGGAGGGGGAACCGGTTTCGCCTTGCCGGCTTCATCCAGCGCCACCTGGATCTTCATGGCAGAGTCGGCATTGGCGTATTTGTCCGCCGTTAACATGAGCGCAGCCATGGTGTCCGGCTCGGAGCGTAAGAGCTTGTGCTAGAGGAGGGTGTCGTCTCGGCACCCGCTGACAAAGTACTGGATCGCCTGGACTTCATGGACGCCCTCGCAGCTGTTCCAGAGCTCGGTCCAGCGTGCAAGGTACTGGCGACCAGTCTCTGTTGGCCCCTGCATGCACATGGCGAACTGGCTAGGGCGGCCGGGTCGCTTGTAGGTCCCTGTGAAGTTGCGGACGAAGGCTTGCTCGAAATCGACCCACGTGTTGATGCTGCCCATCGGCAGACTATTCAACCACGTGTGGGCCGACCCCTGGAGCATGAGTGGTGCGTAGCGCATGGCGAGACGGCGATTGGCACCGGTGATGCCAATGGCCGTGGTGTAGTCAGTGAGCCAGTCTTCTGGCTTCACGTTCTCGTTATACTTGGGGGTGTCGCGGGGGATCATGAACCATTTGGGGAAGGGCTCTTCCCGCATACATGGGCCGAAGCACGTCGGCCCGATAGCACCGCTCTCCTCCACCTCCAGGGAGCAAGCGAGCTGATCGAGGCGGTGGCGAGCGTCGGCGTCGTTGATGGCGCGTGGACCGAGTCTACTGGCGGCCAGGCCACGGGGGGCCGGGTCGGTTGGAGCCGGACATCGGCCATGCTGGCCGGGTCCATGCTGGGTCTCCGGGACGGGATCATCGCCCAGGTTGCCGGCGGCTGTGGCAGTCGGGTCTCGCCGAGTCCGAGCTCAGCCGAAGTGCACCACGCCGGGCGGCGAGGAAGCTATGTGCAGAAGTTCGCTGGGTCCGCCACAGCGGGCGGAGCCGGATCCTGCCGGCCTGGCGAGCTGGTTGAGGCGGTCCTGCTGGGTGTTGGCCGCGTTGAGGAGTTCGCGCATCCGCCCGATGTGCTCCTTCAGCTCCTCACCCATGAGCTAGTCTAGGCCGACTACGGCTGCCTGGGCAGCACGCATGTTCTTCGCTGGGGTCTCGTAGACGGTCCGGACGGCGCCGAGGGCCCGACCGCTCGCTTCTCCCCGGGCACGCACATCGGCGACCCGGCTTGGCTCGGCCGCGGCGGGCGTGAATCCATAGGCGGCATCGCGCTCCACCTGAGCGGCATCCAGGCAACACTGGGTGGCGGCGAGCGTCTTGGACAGGTCCAGCATCTGCTGGCGCCTTTCATTGAGCTGGGTTTGGGCCTTAGCGATGTTGGTGGCGTCGACGTTGGTGCCAATGGGGATGCGGAGGCTCTGCATCATGGCGCGCAACGGATCGGACGGCTCGGTCCATTCTGCTGCCGCCCTGGCTTCGGCAGCCTTCCTCTTCTTGCTCGACGAGGAGGAGGCGCCATCGCCGGTAACGAAGACCTCCACATGGACGTCCATCGCCCCGGCGGAAATGCCACCGCCGAGGGAGAGGGGGAGTCGGAGTAGCTGAGCACCTCGTTGGGGTACTCATCGGCCGTGAACGCATCGGAGATGCACAGTGCGGCAAAGGAGGCGGCAAGCGCGCCGACGACGTTGTCCTCTAGTGCGGCGGACTCGTCGGTGTAGGAGAAGGGCCCCGTATGAAGCATGCTCCCGGCCAGCTCCTCGAGCTGCCCCACGGTGGGCGCCAACAGTCATGGTGGGCGCACGGCAGATGCCAAGGGATGGCTAAAGAGAGGAGGAGGCTCGAGGGTGCTGGTGGGCTCTAGAGGCGAGGTTGGTATGAGCGGGCGCGGGACGCCGGACATACCCAGGTTCGGGGCTCTACAGAGAGATAACACCCCTAGTCCTGTCGAGTGTAGTTTGATGTTCGATAGCATAGTGTCGCTCCTGGAGCTGTATGGGGGAGGAAGGAAGCTGACCAAGGCTTAGGCTGCTCCTTCTCTCTGGGGATGCTGTTTCGGTGGCTAGTTCCTCTCTACGCTCTGTCGTTGCTTACTTCTCCGCTTACTTGCTTTCATGCCCATATACGTGAGGGCTCCAGGGGTGTTTTATAGACCAACCCCCCAGGGGTACAATGGTAATGTGACAAGTTGGTGGGTCCGGGTTGTCAGCGTCCGGGGACCCGGGCTGGGACCCGCCGAGGGCCTGTGGTTCGCCGGCTTCCCCTAGGTGCGGGCCCTGCATGCCTAGGGGTATTGTGCGTCGTCTTGTCGATCGTCAGGGCGTGGCCGAGTCAAGTCGTGTACAGTGGCGCTCTGTCAGGTCGCTGCTTGCTGTTGTCAGCGGTGAGGGCGGCGGCGCTGTACCAGCCCTGGTCATCGGGTAGGTGAGGGGCACTGTTGCCACGCTCCGGCTGACCAGAGGCATGGCCGGGCACTGTTGCCTTGGTCATCGATGATTGAAGACTCGTCCCATCGTACGGCCTGGATGGGACGGGAGCTGACCCGTGGCTGGATTGCGGAGCACGCCACGGATGGAGCTGGCTTGTTGAGGAAGCTTTGGTTGTGCCGGGTTCGGCTGTCTTGTGCTAGTTGTTGAGGCCGAGTCAATGTGTCATGCCGGGTTGCAGAGTTTGGCCGGGTTGCGGGGCCTGGCCGGATCGAGCGACCCGGCCAAGCGCGTGCCGGCTTGAGGGGCGATGCTGGCCCCGTTGTTTTTTGAAAAGGATCCGGGTTCCATTGCCTGCCCGGGGTTCATCCCCCCGACACGTAGGTCTGTGGTAAACTACTCACAAATCATAGGAAGGGCATTAAGGTTTGTGTAGAGGCCCTCCGTGATCGAATCCCCCTCCGATGGAGTACTAGAAAAGGCCCCAAGATGATATCTCACGAGAACAGAGCTTGCGGCGGCAGAAAAGTATTTTTTGTGTGCCCTCTGGTAAAGTGGGATATATGAGGAATTATAGTGCTCAATTTAGGGTTAGAGGAGCCACAGGGGGCATACAAGTATTGGGGTGATAACCCACCAGTATAGGGGATTGCAACAGTTTTCGATGGTAGACTATTCAACCCAAATTTATTGATTCGACACAAGGGGAGCCAAATGTCAATTCAACCACACCTAAAAGACTTGATATATGCAGCAATGTTTTAGAAGCAAAGTCATATGGAAGTAAGAGTAACAGTGGCAAAAGTAATAGTAGCAGTTTTGTAGTGATTGTAAAAGTACCAACGGAAAAGTAACTTAGCGAAGATCAATAGGTGAAAAGCTCATAGGCATCGGATCAGTGATGGACAATTATGTCGGATGGCATTCATCATGCAACAATTATAACCTACGGGGACATAGAACTAGCTCCAATTCATCAATATAATGTAGGCATGTATTCCGTATATAGTCATACATGCTTATGGAAAAGAACCTGCTTGACATCTTTTGTCCTACCCTCCCGTGGCAGCGGGGCCCTAATGGAAACTAAGGGATATTAAGGCCTCCTTTTAATGAACCGCACCAAAGCATTAGCACTTAATGAATACATGAACTCCTCAAACTATGGTAATCATCGGAAAGAATCTTAATTATTGTCACCCTGGGGTATGCGGATGATAACACGTAATAGGTGTCTACAACTTGTAATATAGGATCAAAAACACGAATATATTCATGAAAACATAATAGGTTCAAGTCTAATATCATGGCACTCGGGCCCTAGTGACAAGCAATAAGCATAGCAAAGTCATAGCAACATCAATCTCAGAACATAGAGGATACTAGGGACCAAACCCTAACAAAACTAACTCAATTACATGATAAATCGCATCCAACCCATCACATTCCAGCAAGCCTACGATGGAACTACTCACTCCCGGCGGTGAGCATCATGAAATTGGTGATGGAGGAAGGTTGATGATGATGATGATGATGATAGCAACAAATCCCCCTCTCCGGAGCCCCGAACGGACTCCAGACCAGCCTTCCTGATGAAGAACGGGAGGCGGCGGCGTCTCCGTATCGTCAAACGTGATGAATCCTTCTCTCTGGTTTTTTCTCCATGAACAGGTACTTATAGATTTGGAATTAGGGTCGAAGGAGCTCCAGGGAGCCTACGGACCTGTAGGGTGCGCCCCATGGGGTTGGGCGCGCCCCCAGGGCTTGTGGCCTCTGGGTGGCCCCCTCTGGTTGATTCTTTCACCAATATTTTTATATATTCCAAAAATATTCTCCGTAAATTTTTAGGTCAATAACACCATGGCAATTCTACTAAAAATAGCGTCAGTCCGGGTTAGTTCCATTAAAATCATGCAAATTAGAGTCCAAAACAAGGGCAAAAGAGTTTGGAAAAGTATAGATATGATGGAGATGTATCAATTCCCCCAAGCTTAACCCATTGCTTGTCCTCAAGCAATTCAGTTGACAAACTGAAAGTGACAAATAAAAACTTTTACAAACTCTGTTTGATCTTGTTGTTGCAAATATGTCTAGCCAATATTCAGGTTTTCAACAAAGATTATGAACTAACCATATTCACAATAACATTTAGGTCTCACACTTACTCGTACCAATGGCATAAGCAACTAGCGAGCAATAATAAAAAATTATCTCAGATGACAGCACTTTTTCAAAACAATCATGATATAATATGACAAAATGGTACCTCGCTAGCCCTTTGTAAGACCGCAACACATAAATGCAGAGCCCCCCTGAAGATCAAGGACTGACGAGACATTGTAATTCATGGAAGAAAAGATCCAGTCACAGTCATACTCAATATCAATTAATAACAACGCATACAAATGACAGTGGTGCTCTTTAGCTGGTGCTTTTTATAAAAGGATGATGACTCAACATAAAAGTAAATAGATAGGCCCTTCGTAGAGGGAAGTAGGGATTTTCAGAGGTGCCGAGCTCGAGCTTTTAGAACATAGATGAATATAATTTTGAGTGGTATGCTTTCATTGTCAACATAACAACCAAGAGATCTCACTAGCTTCCATGCTAGATACATTATAGGTGTTTCCCAAACAGAA
Source organism: Triticum timopheevii (assembly GCA_963921465.1). Lineage (NCBI taxonomy): Eukaryota > Viridiplantae > Streptophyta > Magnoliopsida > Poales > Poaceae > Triticum > Triticum timopheevii. The sequence goes on along the minus strand of OY997264.1, from coordinate 78,249,670 downwards.
TGGTAAAGTTTTTACTCCCCCTCCACTAACAATCATACTCCACGGCTGGTCCGAAACAACGGGTACCATCCATACCAACAACAATCCTGGGGTTTTGTTTGAAGTTATATTTGATTTGATTTCAAGCATGGAACCGGGCATCCGGATTACCAGCCACTTTCTCGTGAATGATAAGTGAATCAACACTCATCTTGAGAATAACCCACCTAGCATGGAAGATACTGACAGCCCCCAGTCACTACATGAGCGATTCGGGCATATAAACAGATTATTATTTGAAGGTTTAGAGTTTGGCACATGCATATTTACTTGGAACGACAGGTAAATAGCGCATATAGGTAGGTACGGTGTACTCATATGGAACAACTTTGGGTTTAAGGAAGTGGATGCACAAGAAGTATTCCCGCTTTGTACAAGTGAAGGCTAGCAAAAGACTAAGGAGCGACCAACTAGAGGGCGACAACGGTCATATACACGCATTGAGCTTAACCAACACTGAGTGCAAGCATCAGTAGGATATAAATCACCATGAACATAAATATCGTGGAGGCTATGTTGATTTTGATTCAACTACATGTGTGAACATGTGCCAAGTCAAGCCACTTAAATCATTCAAAGGAGCATAGCATCCTATCATACTACATCATAACCATTTTAATTTGCATGTTGGCACTCAAGACAAACCATTATGAACATCTAGCTGACTAAGCATGGCATGAGTAACTATAATCTCTAATTGTCATTGCAAATAAGTTTAATTCATAATAGGCTGAATTAGGAATGATGAGCTAATCATATTTACAAAAAAAATAGGCCGAGTTCGTGCCAGCTTTTCTCCATGTCAATCATTTCATCATATATCGTCATTATTGCCTTTCACTTGCATGACCGAACGATGTGAATAATAAAAAGAGTGCATGTGCATTGGACTAAGCTGAAATCTGCAAACATTTATTCAAAGGAGAAGACAAGGTAATATAGGCTCTTTGTAAGATCAACAATAACGCATATGAGAGACACTCAACATTTTCATCGTGGTCTTCTCCTTATGACCCAAACAAAAAGGAAAAGAATATCAAAGAAACACACACTGAAATATTTTTGAAGTTTTTGTTTTTCTGAAGAAAGTAAAACAAGAACGAGAAAAACTATTTACACGGGAAAGCTCCCAAAAAGCAAAAGAAGAACGAGAAATCTTTTTGGGTTTTATTTTAATACTACTACTAAATTAAACTAGAAAGAAAAAGTAAAAAGAAGTGAGAACTATTTTTTTGGAATGAAAAAGTATGAACACTGACAATTGAAATGAGTGTGTGAACGTGAATATAATGTCGGTGAGAAATACGTACTCCCCCAAGCTTAGGCTTTTGGCCTAAGTTGGTCTAGGGCCACGGCTGACCCGGATAGTATCCAAAATCATAGTTGGGGTTGTACTGAGCTGCTGTTGCCATTGCCTAAAGCGCTGCAGCGTGGAGGTGAGCGGCCTCCACCTCTCTCTCATACTCGTCTGCCTCCTCTCTGGTTATAAAGTATCTCTGTTTTACCGGAAAGTTAAAGAAGGCAGGAGCGGGCGGTGTAATAAAGAATACGTGCTCCCTGTCAAAGATTAGTCGGTACAAGAGGGCTTGTTCATTGCTCCCAAGAAGCTGACAGCGTACCATATCATTATAATCAAGGAAAGCAGGTGGTAACTCAATGTCAGTTTCCCTTATGGGCACCCCAAGATAATTAGCTAACCGGGTGGCATAAATCCCACCAAAGAAATCTCCATCTTTAGCATTATTATGTAACCTCCTTGCAATAATAGCCCCCAAGTTATATCATCTATCACCCATTACTGCACACTTGAGGACACTATGATCTGATGCACAAAGGTGGCTATGATCATGTTTACCATTAATACATCTACCTATAAAGAGAGCAAAATAATGTATAGCAGGAAAATGAATGCTCCCTATAGTAGCTTGCATTACATTTCTAGTTTCTCCCCTAGTGATGCTAGCAAGGAACTTAGAATAATAAATTTTACGAGGCTCACTATAAATGCCCCATTGTGGAATTTTGCATGCAACACTAAAATCTTCTAGGTCCATGGTATAAGATTTATCATAAAGATCAAACAGAACAGAATGAGTATTGTGCTGGGATGTAAACTTAAATCTTCGCACAAATGAATCAGTGAGGTGATAGTACTGCCGACACTTATCTGACACGAATTCTTCAAGGCCAGCATTTTGTACGTATGCGTCAAATTCCTCCTTGAAACCAGCATGAACCATGAACTGATCTGATGGCCATTCACAAGGCTGCACTAGAGCTTCCCTCGATGGTTCAAGGTCTAGCTCACGTACTGCAAGTCTTGGGGCCTTCTTCGTTGAGGAACCCCCTTGGTATATCTTCCTAAACATTTTTCTTCCTCTAAAAAAATCTGAAATTTCTAGTGACCCAAAATAAAAGTGAACAAAACTCAACAAGATTGATAGCAACTACTCCTACAAGTGTCTAGAGGCTATATCATGCAACAAATCTACTTTGAACCATATAAATTTGACATGCAAGCTCAAGAACAAGGTCACCACAACAGCAAATAATTGCAATATATAAAGAACTAGAACAAAAACTAATTGGACCATTGGAGGAGTCACATACTGAAGAACAATCCCCCAAAACACTTTTGCGAGTGGAGCTTTGAGCAAGGAGATCGGAAAGTGTACCGTATGCTCATTACCATTGACATGAAAAGTGGCATTTCCCTTGTTGCAATCAATAACAGCCCCTGGAGTATTCAAAAAGGGTCTACCAAGGATGATCGACATACTGTTGTCCTCAGGTATATCAAGAATAATAGAGTCCGTTAAAATAGTAACATTTGCAACCACGACAGGCAACTCCTCACAAATACCGATGGGTATAGTAGTTGATTTATCAGCCATTTGCAAAGAGATTTCAGTTGGTGACAATTTATTCAAATCAAGTTTACGATATAAAGAGAAAGGCATATCACTAACACCAGCTCCCAAATCACATAAAGTAGTTTTAACATAGTTTCTTTTAATGGAGCATGGTATAGTTGGTATTCCAGGATCTTCTAGTTTCTTTGGTATTCCACCGTTAAAAGTGTAATTAGCAAGCATGGTGGAAATTTCATCTTCCGGTATCTTTCTTTTATTTGTAACAATATATTTCATATACTTAGCATAAGGAGACATTTTCAGAATATCAGTCAAACGCATACGCAAAAAGACAGGTCTAAGCATCTCAACAAAGTGCTCAAAATCCTCCGATCCTTTTTCTTGGATGGTTTAGGAGGAAAGTGCATGGGTTTATGAACCCATGGTTCCGTTTCTTTACCATGCTTGCTAGCAATGAAGTCTATCTTATCATGTATTTTATTCTTAGGTTGTGGGTTATCAAGATCAACAGCAGGTTCAATCTCCACATCATTATCATTACTAGGATGAGCATCAACATGAACATCATCATTAACATCATCACTAGGTTCATGTTCATCACCAGATTGTGTCACATCATTAGAAATAGAAATATCATTTGGATTCTCAGGTGTGTCTGCAACAGGTTCACTAGAAGCATGCAAAGTCCTATCAGTTTTCTTTTTCTTTTTATTACTAGGACTAGGTGCATCAATATTAACTCTCTGAGAATCTTGTTCAAATCTCCTAGGATGGCCCTGAGGATACAAAGCTTCCTGAGTCATTTTACCACCTTTAGTCATAACTCTAACAACATGGTCATTGTTGTTATTATTCATCTCATTTAGCAAATCATTTTGTGCCTGGAGAACTTATTCTACTTGATTTTTTACCATGGAAGCATGTTTACTAATAGTTTTGAGATCATTAACTGTTCTACACATGTAGTCACCCAAGCAGTCAAGCATATAAGCGTTGAAGGTTTTTTGTTTAACAATAAAGTTATCAAATTCATCCAAGCATTGACTAGCAGACTTATTATGAGGAATATGACCTTCATCAAATCTATAGAGAGAATTTACCTCTACTACCTGTGTTAGAATATTAAGACCATGTATTTCTTCAATAGGTGGTCAATTCTTAACATCTTTAGCTTTACCTTTTTCTTTCATAGATTTCATTGCCTCTTGCATATCTTCAGGATTAAGGAATAGAATACCTCTTTTATTTGGAGTTGGCTTAGGAGGTGGTTTGGGAAGAGTCCAATCATTATCATTACTCAATATATTGTTTAATAGCACTTCAGCTTGTTCAACAGTTCATTCCCTGAAAACACAACCAACACAACTATCTAGCTGGTCCCTAGAAGCATCGGTTAGTCCATTATACACTACTAGGGAAAAGCCTAGCAACAGCGCGGGTTTTGGCCCTCTCAGTAGCGCGGGTACCGGCGCTACTAATAAGGCGCTACACCTAATGTATAGCAGTAGCGCCTGTTGACCCACGCTACTGCTACTGATGAATAGCTGTAGCGCTCTTTGGAAAAGGGCGCTACTGATATTATCTGCAGCGCTTTTCAGCAGGAAGCGCTACAGGTAAGTCGGCGCTACTGCTAAATTTCCCCCCCTCGCTACTACTAGTTTTATTAGTTTTTTTCCTGCATATTTGTTTTTTATTTGTTTTGTATTTGATTAGGCTTTATACAATAATCTTTAGCATATCATCCACATACAAATGTAATCATAGCATATACGTACAATTAGTCTCATCAAATCATGTCATCATCATAATCATCATCCAACACAAAGTGGTCTCTCATCATCAATCTCGAAAATAGCGATACAAGTATCGATTACTTGCAAATACATCGTCATCCATCTAAACAATGATATACGCGAGAATAGCTATCACTTTGAGTACATGAGTTCGTATCCCTCTCTCGCATTAGCGTGAACCTAAATTAAGTACTGCGTGTCGCTCGAAAACCGAAAACCGGTACACCTGGGCCTGACACTCCGGCCACTTGTCGTATATATACTCCTGGCGTAGCACTTCTTTGCCATCTATGATCTATGCACCTACATCGTCACAGGAGTCGATGATATGCAACATATATAGTTGAGCAACAGAAAGAGACAGACTTGGCAAAAATAGAAACATATCATAAGCATAAATAACAAAGTTCATTATACCCAAAATGACCTAACTAGAGTGATTTTCGCTAGTCGAGGAGGAGGACGGTTTAATTACATCACAAATAAAGTTTTACCATGTATAACTCAAAGTTTTGTCATAAAAGAAAGTATGGACTAAACGGACACATTGTCATATATCGACAATCACTCCATCTTGTCGTGCCATCCATCCATGTCAGGGAGATAGTCATCGAGCTTAGTGAAAGGCTTCATGTCGAGACGCTGAGAGGCTATCCATGTTCGGACGTCTTCCCGCGACATTTGTCCTTCTGCATGGAACATCCCTGTTTTTCCGACGACCTCATTCATGATGATTTGGGTAAGTTCGCGCTGGATGTTATAGAACTCAGCTCGAAGTCGATGATCCTCGATATCTCCTATGTCCTTTGCCCATTGTAGAATATGGGCATCGCCAGATCTAGGTGCCATGTGAAGGTTCTGGTGATCCCGTCTGTACTCCAGCATGTGGTGTAGGACATAGAATCCATCATTAAGAGAATCGTTTGGTTGCTGGATGCAGCAGAAGTCGGTCTTATGGCTGAAGGAGACCCTGCCGCCCCTTCTCTTCTTGTCCCTAACCTCTCCACCCTTGCTTGGTAGTAAAACATAGCACTGTCGAGAACATCTTTGATGTGGGTGTAATCCTTTTTGTGAATGTTCTTCGACGAGTCCAAGTAAAGAGCGTGGGAGAATCGGGGGTAGAGGATGATGAGGACGGCGCGCCCGCCGCTGCGCAAAATAAGTACACCTCAAATTAATTAGCCTCCACCGTGCAAATGAATTATTGAAATCGAAGGAAGGATAGCAGCCCGGATGACTTACACGGGATGATAAGGCACGAGAATCGCCTCCTTGTCCTTATTGGCGAGCATGAAACTGACGATGTAATCCCTCGCGTATTCACGATGCTGTGCACAGACTCCCAAGAAGCCCTCGTGCATGTAGTACGGGTCAGCGACACAGATAAAACGTATCTGCTCAACCCCAATGATGTAGTTCATGTGCAAGGCATAAAGGCGGAGAAACGTAAAATCCAGCTTCTTCACGTGAAACATGTCGAATATGTAATCAAATCGGAGGAAGAACTTATCCGCGGGGAAGCCGTCGACATACGACATTTGCCGCGGAACGTTAACCACGTAGAGTGGGTATCCTGGATCTTTCGAGGCGATGAGGCCTTTCTCTACCCGCAGCACATCGTCATGAAGTCTCCTTAGATCGACGAATCTGGCCCGTAGCGCTATTTCAGGTAGGATTGGTCGACCGGGGATATGCCATTTATCTGCATCAGGGATATCTACACAGTCCTGAAGCCGACGCTGCTGAGGCGGCTGGATCATAGAATCAGCTTTTTTGCCTTTCCTCGCTCTCTTCCTAGGCTTCTTTACCACCGGATGGTCGTCAATAATACGTTGAGACGGTAATTCAGGAACCAACTCATGATGCTCAAACCCTGAGGATGCGCCAGTATAGACATACTGTTCAGCGCCATCGTCATCCTCATCCTCATCCATGGCGATGTCATCAGCGACTAATGGAGCCACCTGCTTACCCCGTCCGCTATCACCCAACCCGACACCCGACGCTAATTGGGTAGGTGGGGTGTTGATGTTCATACCTTGCTGAGGCTGCGTGCTCGTGGGTGTGCTCCCGGCCGCCTCCAAACGAAGCAGACTCTTTGGCCACAACAGGACCCACCCATTGCAACAATCACCAAGCCGCCGCGGGGTCTTGTCGTCATCCCCCACTAGTATTAGAGGAGGAAAATTCTCGTGGGCCAGTTTGACACTGGCCACGGAAACCTTGAAGACGTTCGGGGGGATCGACCGGCTATGGAACAATGGTTCCTTCGGCTCCATTATCGTCCCCTTCCCCACGTCCAACTTCTGTTTGCCGATGGTGTACAATATGGTGCACGGGGTTTCGTCGGCCTGCAAAGAAAAGTCTGCGACGTGAGACATCCGAAAGGCAACGAAAACGGGAGATTATACATTTATATTGAAGGGGGCCGGTGTGGCAGATACCGTGAGGGCATCGAGCTCATCCAAAGAGGAGGCACCACCGAGCACGTCCGGTGCGGGAGCCGGTGCGGGAGCCGGTGCGGGAGCCGGTGCAGGAGTCGGTGCGGGAGCAGGTGCTCCCAAGAAGTCAGCAAGGGGAAAGTCCTCTGCATTTTTTTCTGGATGTTTCCTTGTCCAAGTGTAAATGCTCATCACCAAGGAAGTAGATATATGTGCAATCGCCTGTTTTGCGGCAGCTACCGCTGTTGCGACTGTCTGAGATGATTTCTTCTCAACCGCAATCTCAACCTTCTTGTCGATGCTTTCTTCAGTTAACATCCTCCCTTCCTTTTTCTCCTCCGTGGTCTCACGGTAGTACTTCTTCCACGTGGCGCCATCTCCGACACCGTGCACGCGTCCATACGACGGTCGAGTATCCACCGGTTGTTGTTTCAATATGTTCAACGCCCGGTTGAATGGAGTGTCCCACTTGGGCCTCGCCAATGCCTAAGACGGCGAGTCGCTTTCGGCCGCAATCCGGTGCTGCTCTCTCTGCAAAAGGCACAAGGATCGTTTACAAATATGACTAACTTGTGCAGTCGAATTGATCAGAAACTAAAATTACCAGCAGTCTCATGAACTCCGTAATGACCGGTGTTGTCTCGTAAACCTTCTTCACTGGGTCCCAACGGTGCCAGGCCCTCAGGACGTCACGCTCCTGCGGGACGGTGAAATCCGCCAAGGGGTCTGGGATGCCCAGACTCACGGCTTCCGCGTCCTCCTTGGCCCATTTGGACCTCTTTCCGCCGTAACCACGGCTTCCGAGGTGGTGGGTCCCAATGTTCCTCTTTTGAAGTCCCTTCATGTACTTAGACTTTTCTTTGGCAGCTTCGGCCTCGCAAGCCTCCTTGAATATTTGAAACTGCTCTTCCGTGATTGTCGGACTATCCTTTACAATCTCAGAGTAGGGTTCCCCATCGTTGATCTTTGCTTTCACTCGATTTTTCCAGGCGGCCAACGCGTTGCTAAACTTGGTCATGGCGTGTTTGTTTATCTTCTTCATTACCGGGTCCTTGTATGGATCTTCATAATCCTTCTCATTCCAGCCCGGGAACAAGAATATCTGGTGAAAATTCTTTAGGAGGGAGCTCCTCATATTTTCTATCTTCTTTAGATTCTCATCGTTGATGGTGGCGATTGTCCGTATGATGCAGCCTATTTGATTGCCGTAGCACGCGCGCGCATCCTCGGGCGCCTTTGGCTCAAAATTGCCGTTGTCCACCTCCGTGACCACCAGTCTAGTAGTCCTGAGTTTGTTAGGAACCCGTTGCCTCTTTGCCTTCGGTTCTACACCGGCTCCGCTCCCCGAGGCAGCACCGGTCTCAGCGCCGGTCTCGATGTCGGTCTGAATCTCAGCGCCGGTCTCAGTCTCAGCACCGGTCTGCGTGTCGGTCTCAGCACTGGTCTACGTGTCGGTCTCAGTCCCCGATGCCACCGGTGGGCCCAGCAACAACATCTGTTGATCGTCGGTAAGGCTAAAAAATTCGTCTGCCGCCCGGTAGACGTCGTCGCAATCACCAGAACCCTGTCCTTCATCGTTGCTAGCCATGTTTCCTATGATTAAATCTAGTCAATTAATTCTAGACCTAATAAAATGAATAATGACATAAAAAGGACTATTGATTTGCAGGAATGTTGACTCCTTTCTGGTGCGGCAAATCCCGGGCACTCGATATGTCCTAGTTTGTAGCACAAGTCATGCCGAAATTCACGGGAAATTTTGGCATGACCTTTGCTAAAAAGTGGACAAATCGAGAACCTGAAATTTGCCGGAACAGAAATGAATCAACATTCCGGCAAAACATAGGCCACTCAGCATCATTCCCTGGAAACAACAAAGCCACTTGGGCACAATCAAACAACTTCAATGAAAAGATATAACATGACCACTTCAATGAAAAATAAAATTTGCCTAAATTCTTTTCCTTGAAAAATAGTGGTCTTTTCAAAAATCAAAAACCTTTGCCAATCTACTTAACCTAGCTTGTTAATCCAACGAACCTAATTAACCTACCTATTTAACCTAGTTAGTTAATCTAGTTTACCTAGATAATTAACCCTAATTAAACTAGTTAACGCAGCTAGTTCTCTGTCAAAGCCTAAAATAAATTTTTGCACTAATTAACCTGGATAATTAACCTAATTAAACTAGTTAACCTGACTAGTTCTCTGTCAAAGCCCTAACTAAGTTTTTGCACTAACCTAGATAATTAACCTAATTAAACTAGTTAACCTAACTACTTCTCTGTCAAAGCCCTAACTAAATTTTTGCCCTAACCTAGATAATTAACCTAATTAAACTGGCTAACCTATGCATGAGAGAGAGAGGAGGGGTGGGGGCTTATAGATGATGGCTCCGGTGGTGGCGACGGAGGTAGTGGTGGCGAGGGAGGCAGGGGCGTCTCCGGTGACGGCGATGAAGGTGGCGTCGACGGCGGCTCCGGTGGCGTTGACGAGGCCGCGCGGCTCCGTGGCGTTGGGGGCGGTTCCGGTGTCGTCGACGGCGCACGACTCTGGTGGTGTCGACGTCGGCGGCGAAGTGGGGCGACGGTGAATCGGGGAGACGGCGGCGCGTGGGGTGGGTTGAGGGATTTGGGGGAGAAGTGGTGGCCGGGGGGGGGAACGGTTTTTCGGTTAAGTCAAACTTAGCGGTAGCGCGTTTCGCAAAATGCGCTATAGCTAAGATAGCTATAGCGGTTTCTGCAAAACGCGCTGCTGCTATAGCTATATAAATTTATTCGTTTTTTAATTTCCTTTTCTGTTTCTATAGCGGGGGTCTAGGACACGCGCTGCAGCTACGATAGCTATAGCGCCTCTTACAAACAAACGTTGCTGCTATGCCTTCCTCCGATTTTTCGCTTTTTCGTTTATTTTGCTTTACATTTTATTTTTTCCTTTCTCCTTTTTCTATTTCTTTCATTTTCATTTACTTTTCTATTTGTTTTTCATCTTATTTTATTTCCGTTAGTAGTAGCACTCTTCTCAGGAAACGCGCTGCTAATTATGCCCTAGCAGTAGCGCATTTCTTCGAAGCCCGCTACTACTACGCGTAGCCTATCATTCTGCCAATGGGAATATTAGTAGTAGCGCTTTCTCGACCACAAGTGCTACTGCTAAGTTTGTATTTGTAGCGCAGTTTTTCTTAAATCGCTACTACTATATATCACTAGCGCGCTTTTTTGACCCGCGATGTTGCTAAATTTCTGTGTATAAGGTTTTCCCTAGTAGTGATAAAAGATATCAAGTATTTTCATTTTTCTTGAGAGGATGATCAGGCAAAGCATTAAGTAATTGAAGAAGCCTCCCCCAAGCTTGTGGGAGACTCTCTTCTTTAATTTGCACAAGGTTAAATATTTCCTGTAAAGCAGCTTGTTTCTTATGAGCAGGAAAATATTTTTCAAAGTAATATATCATATCCTGGGGACTACGCACACAACCAGGAGCAAGAGAATTAAACCATATCTTAGCATCACCCAATAACGAGAAAGGAAACAACTTAAGAATATAGTAATAGCGATTTTTTTCCTCGTGAGAAAATAGGGTGGCTATATCATTCAATTTGGTAAGGTGTGCCACAACAGTTTCAGATTCATAACCATGGAAAGGATCAGATTCAACCAAAGTAATTAACTAAGGATCGGCAGAGAATTTATAATCCTTATTAGTAAGAAAGAGAGGTGAAGTAGCAAACTTAGGATCATATTGCATTCTAGCATTCAAAGATTTTTGTTTCCACTTGCATAATAATTTCTTAAGATCATCTCTACCTTTACAAGCAAGAAAGTCCCTAGTTACCTCTCCATCCATAACATAACCCTCAGGTAAATTAGGCAATTCATATCTAGGAGAGCTAGGTCTAGCAGGTGTCTCAAAGTGTTTAGTTTCAATAATTTCATCAGTTTCTGAAATATCATCAGTTTCAGCATTAACTCGACACAATATTATCGAGAAAAGTATCATCATAAGCATCATGCATAGCAGAAGTAGCATCATCGATTACTTGCAACATATCAGAATGAATAGCAGGTGGTGGTGTCGCAAGCTTACTCAAAACAGAAGGTGAATCAAGTGCAGACCTAGATGGCAATTCCTTACCTCCCCTCGTAGTAGAGGGAAAAATCATGGTTTTGTTGTCTTTCAGATTCCTCATAGTGATCAACATATATAAATCCCAAGTGACTTAGAGAATAGAGCTATGCTCCCCGGCAACAGCACCAGAAAAGGGTCTTGATTACCCGCAAGTATAGGGGATCGCAATAGTTTTCGAGGATAGAGTATTCAACCAAAATTTATTGATTCGGCACAAGGGGAGCCAAAGAATATTCTTAATTATTAGTAGCTTCGTCAATTCAACCACACCTAAAAGACCTAATATCTGCAGCAAAGTTTTTAATAGCAAAGTAGTATGGAAGTAAAGGTAACAGTGGCAAAAGTAACAGTAGCAGTTTTGTAGTGATTGTAACAGTAGCAACGGAGAAGTAACTTAGCAAAGATCAATAGGTGAAAAGCTCGTAGGCATTGGATCAGTGATGGATAATTATGTCGGGTGGCATTCATCATGCAACAATTATAATCTAGGGTGACACGGAACTAGCTCCAATTCATCAATATAAAGTAGGCACTTACTCCGTATATAGTCATACGTGCTTATGGAAAAGAACTTGCATGATAGCTTTTGTCCTACCCTCCCGTGGCAGCGGGGTCCTAATGGAAACTAAGGGATATTAAGGCCTCCTTTTAATAGAGAACCATACCAAAGCATTAGAACTTAATGAATACATGAACTCCTCAATCTACGGTAATCACCGGAAAGAATCCCAATTATTGTCACCTTGGGGTATGCGGATCATAACACGTAATAGGTGTCTACTGTCGGTGTCAAAACCGACAGATCTCGGGTAGGGGGTCCCGAACTGTGCGTCTAAGGATCGAACGTAACAAGGAGGCAGGGGACACGATGTTTACCTAGGTTTAGGCCCTCTTAATGGAGGTAATACCCTACTTCCTGCTAGATTGACTTTGATGAATATAGGGGTTACAAGAGTTGATCTACCCCGAGATCGTAATGGCTAAACCCTAGATGTCTAGCGTGTATGATTGTGATCTTGCCCTATGGACTAAACCCTCCGGTTTATATAGACATCGTAGGGATCTAGGGTTATACAGAGTCGGTTACAGAGAAAGGAAAGCATATGATCAGTATGCCAAGCTTGCCATCCATGCAAAGGAGAGTCCCATCCGGACACGAGAAAAAGTCTTCTATCTTGTATCTTCATGGCCCATCAGTCCGGCCCATATCACATAGCCCGGACGCCCGAGGACCCCTTAGTCTAGGACTCCCGTAGTAGCCCTTGAACCAGGCTTCAATGATGATGTATCCGGCACGCAGATTGTCTTCGGCATTGCAAGGCGGGTTCCTTTTCCGAACACACAAGGCAGCATTCCGCACACCAGAGCTGTATCCTCCACACGTACAACCCTAAGTTGTAACAATAGTTAAAATAAGCCACGTCCATGGGCTACTTTTTCGGCGAGACATTATGTTCTGGCCTTATTATTATTCTGAACCATTTTGCAACCCCGTTTCGTATTTCGAGGCACGGCCCATGACACGTCTTGTCAAAGCAGAGATCATGTCCCCTTATCATGGGATTCTCATCAATAGGGGTTTTGGGTAATCCAACCTTGGCGTTCACACGTCCCCTTGGGAATAGGCGAGACTTAAGGCTTATGAGGGGGGGCTTGATATTCATTGCCTCTATAAGAGGACAATGACCCCTCTATTCATCCCACGCCTTCTTCTTCCTCTGCCTTTCAATCCCCCAAGCTCCAACGCCCAAGTTCCAAACTTTCCTCCCTCTCTAACCTCTCTAGCTATGGCCGGATCTGGCTTTCAGGGCAAATGGATGGCCTCCTCCGTAACGGAGAAGAACATCCAGGACCTGCAGGAGGAGAGGTACCTGACAGCGGAGATCAAACACAGGCTCCCAACTCCGGGGCAGATCATCCCCACCCAGATCCCGGTGAAAGGGTGGTCTTTATCCCTCACTTCCTCCGAGGTCTCGGATTCGCCCTTCACCCCTTCATCCCAGGTCTCATGTACTACTACGGGCTGGATTTCCACGATCTGGCCCCCGAATTCTTTCCTCCACATCTTGGCGTTTATCGTCGTGTGTGAAGCATTTGTCCGTGTCCCCCCACACTTCGGCTTATGGCTCAAGGTTTTCAATGTGAAGCCGAAGGTGGTTGAAGGCCAACATGCCGAGTGCGGCGGCGCCATGGTGAGCAAGCTCAACAAGGTTACCTGGGCCAAAGGAAGATTCATAGACATCGTCAAGATGTGGCAGCAGGAGTGGTTCTATATCACCGAACCCCGCGGCACCAAGTGTGCCACTGCTCCTGCCTTCAGATCGAGACCTCCACTGAGGCTCACATCCTGGACCAACAAGGGCCTAGATTGGGTGTCCCGGACAATGTGTCGGCGCTGCAGAAGCGCGTCAAGAGCATGATAAACAAGGACATCACTCTTGCCGATGTGATCAGGTGATGCTCATCCGCCGGATGCTTCCTTGCCAATGACGGCCTCTCAAAATGTGGGAGTTCAATCCGGAGGGGGCACGGACTCTGCAGCACTTCTATGGCACGACGCACAAAAAGATCTGGAAGCTGCTTTTTAAGAAGCAAAAGACGTGGCCACGGACGTCCAACAACACCGGCCTTGACTGCAACAATTCTGCATCCCGAGTAAGTATTATATTGCCGAACACTATTTAGCTTGTTAAACTCAGGGAGGAGTCCTGAAAATTCCATTTCTTGAATAGGACTGGCAAAAGAAGGTCGAGCAGATCAAGTGTCCGTCCCCACTCTCCGAAAACCCAGTCGATCCTTTGTTAATGAAGATGCTGGTCCCGGCACCCTATCAGGCGCCGGCGAAGAAGGACAAGAAGAAGAAGAAGAACAAGGCAGCCCAAGGCGACCTTCATCCCGAAGAGACTTCAGGCGCCGTGTCCGGGGGAGTCGAAGCTCCTTCCTCTGGTGAGGAAGACGAGGACGATGAGGAGGAGGAGGCGGCGGCGGAGGAGGAAGCAGTGAACCCTCCTCCCAAGGGGAAAAAGAGAGCGACCTCCATAGATGTGGAGGAGGGGGCGCCCAAGAGGGGAAGGGTGTCCCTCTCTGATGACTCGGATTCGGGCACCGAGGCCGCTCACAAGCACCGCTCCCGCACCAAGCCCCTTGCCGAATCGTGAGTACTTTCAGATGCTTTGTACACATCTAATCCTCTTTACAGATTATGAGAATGATATCAAATTTCATATCACAGTCCGGCCCAGGACATTCCTCAAGGATCGTCGTCATCGGGGGATCTTTCGCTGGACAAGATGGAGAGCGAGACGCCTCCACGGGCTTCCTCGCCTCCTAGGGTGGACGATCCCGAGGTGTCATCCCAAAGGGTTTCTCCGGGCACCGGAGAAGTGCAGGAGACGACCAATCCGGCGCCGGAGGCTGCCGAGGACATGGGGGGCGTAAACCCTATGGAGACCGGCCATGGGGATCCTGGGTCATAGGATCCTCAGCCGGATATCGTTCCAGAGACCCATACAGTCCCGGAATTGGATCGGCACTCCCCTCCGCAGGAGGGGAGAACAACGGCCTCTACCAATACAGAGGCATCGAACAAGCTGATGGATGCACGCCAAGGTGCATCTATCTTGGAGGAGCACCGTACCTTAATGGGTACGGTGGTTGAAAAAGTTCAGTCCGCTAAGAGCGGACTATATGAAGCCTTCACAAGCCTACTAACCGGCTTCGAGGTATGCAATGTAATGTCTTTTAGCCGCTTTCCATAAAAATATGTCTACATATAGATAGTAGCCCCTGAGACTCTTTTTGGCCATTGAAGGAGGGCGAACAGAGGGTCTATGGTTATATGCATGAAATAACATACTTAGCCTTATTTTTTGATAATCATCAGGCTTCACTATTAGCAGCGATCGCTCAGGCTGCCGAAGTTTCCGAACTGAAGCGGAAACTGCAGCTGGTCGATGAGGGCAACATTCAGATTAACAAGCGGCTCGATGAAGCGCAAGGTTTGTTTCAAGTGCTCCATATTCCACCAAATTAGTTTTGCAAATGCTAAAGTGAGGCTCACGCGCCATTATACGCATAATGGCAAATGGCGCTGTGGAGGTCGAGACCCTCCGAAGTGACCTTGCCCGCGCAAAGGAGCAGGCAAGGGTGAGCAATGCGGTCGCTGAGAAAGCGGCTGCCGATTTGAAGGAGGAACAGGCCACACGGAGCCAGTTCGAGGAGCGCGTATCCAAGATTGAGCAAGAGATCAAGGACGTGACTCGCAAGTGCGAGCTCCTCAAGGAGGATAATAAAGCAAAGGCGGCCGAACTCGCCAAGGCCCTTCAGGACGCCCAAGAGGCGAGGTCTGAATCCCGCGCGGCTCGCGAGGAGCTCCGACAGGCCGGACAGATAGCGGCTGGTAACCCCTTTATTTTACAGTCTAAGTTTGGCGATCAGAGGTATGCCTTACTTAATCGACTATGGAGTTCTCCAGACTCCTTTGCGGATCAACCGAAGAGCGCAGCTGATGCGATGCAATTTTGCCGGGACCGGGAGGGGCATGCGATGGAGAAGCTGTTCTGGTCGCAGTATGCGACACAGGAGCGTTCGACGCTGCTAAATGACCAGATGGCACAGTAGGCTGAGCTGCACAAGATGTCCGGAGCGGCCATGAAGGTGGTTATACTCCGGCTATGGCCAGCTAAATCCGTTCCAAGCAGTTATTTTGGCCTAGTGTGGTGACTCGTCGATGTCGTGCCCCGCATTGATGCCATCAAATGATCGGTGTGCATAGAAGGTGCACAGAGGGATTTCGCCCGTGTGAAGATGCATTGGGCCAAGATGAAAGCCGCCATTGTTGCGGTGGAGGGTGCTCCCAAAGGCAAGGACCACCGCACGCCAGAACGTTATTTGAGCGACGTCATGGAGGGTGCTCGTTTGATAGAGGGTCAATGCTCAAAGGATATCATGTTCGAATGAATGTAATCGAACAACCCGATCGTGTGTACTATAAACATTATGGCTTTGTAATATATTTGCACCATTATCTAAAATTGTTTCCTCCTGTGCGGCCATATTTTTTAATGCCTGAGAGTTTTCCAGTCGTTGCCTTTGACCCCCACGTATATTCTATGGGGGTGTTCGGAAAGGCACATTAACACTCTTGACCCAATGTCTTGGTCCGTGACGGAGGTGTTATAATGCGTCGAACCAGGCAATCGGACTATACGGCTTTACCGCTCTCACAAAGCCATTGGAGTTTGACGTTGGGGCAATAAAATGGCCCCTGGTACGTATTTGACTATTTGAATGCGGATGCGTTACATGTAAGACTGAAAAAATAGTCCTTCATTTAAAACGGAAAAATCATTAAAGATTTAGTAAGTCACCGAACGGCTGACCAGCTCTCGCCGCATCATGATAGTCAGTTTTCGGCTTTCTCTACTGAGGTGCTTAACCGGATGAACCAGAACACAATCGCAGTAGTTCTCCCTTTACTACCCTAACCGAACAAACGGAACGTAAGGTAGCAAACACAGGAGCCGGGCAACCCAACTATTGACCAAAGACATGATTCGAAGCCGATGCATATAATGCCAAGATCGGGACGCCGAAGTGTGCTACAAAGCTATTCAGGCTTTCGTTTAGTGGCTCATGAGTGGCCGTATAGAGCCCCTGGCGATGGGTGTCGAGGTATGTGTGATAGCTGGAGAGGCAGACTACAGTTTTATAAATAAAGTAGATACCAAAAGATAAATGTTGCAACTAGAATCTGATTGATACGTCAAGACGTGATTGTCCAGGAAGGTACCATAAGCAATGAAATCATTTTACATGTCGGGGGTCTAATAACAAGGAGAAAAGCTCAATACAAGTCCTTTTAAATAAGGTTTGGTCCGAAGAGTCCTTTGGATGTCCTGTCGCACGTCTGCGCCGCTTTCGTCCTGTAGAGAGGGGTTCCTTGAAGGAAACGGTCTTTTGTTTGCCGTACAGAACCGGGCTCGGAGTGAGTCCTTGTAAGTCCGTAGGATACATGGGCTCGAACGCACCTGTGGTAAAAAGGTAAAAAGGTGGAAGATCATATAGGGTCGAGGTGTACTATAGACCTTCTCATATTGTGCCTCCGCCGATGCCCAATGTATTTTGAGTGTGTAATGATGCATGAGTGGTACGAATTCCGCTGGTGTGCCTGGCGATTGACGGAGGTGGAACTGCTAGTCTAGCTCTCGATGTACCGAACCACTAGCTTGCGGAATTGTCTGGACTCTTTTAAAAGGGTCCGACGGTTTGGTGACCGACGAGGTGTGTGGCTTAAAGTGGCCGCTCTGTACCTTGGTTGCAAGAGCTGCGGTGTGCTCCTCTGTGCTGAGGGAGCATTTTGTGTTTCATTGACTATTATAACACCGCGTGGAGCGGGCATTTTGAGCTTTAAGTAAGCATAGTGTGGCACCGCATTGAATCGAGCAAAAGCGGTCCGTCCGAGCCGTGTGTGATAGCCACTTCCGAAAGGGACGATATCGAAGATCAAGTCTTCACTGCGGAAGTTATCGGGCGAGCCAAAGACAACTTCCAACGTTATGGAGCCCGAGCAGTGGGCCTCTATGCCAGGTATTACTCCATTAAAGGTAGTTTTCGTGGGCTTGATTCTTGACGGATTGATACCCATTTTGCGTATGGTGTCCTGATAGAGCAGGTTAAGGCTGCTGCCATCGTCCATGAGAACTCGCGTGAGATGGCACCCGTCGATGATTGGATCGAGGACCAAAGCTATTGATCCTCCATGACGGATACTGATCGAATGTGATCGGGCAAGCCGACCACGGGTTGAATTTTGGGATGACCGGCTCTACGGCGTAGACGTCCCTTAATGCGTGCTTGCGCTCCCATTTGGGGATGTGTGTGACATAGATCATATTCACTGCTTTGACCTCAGGGAGAAATTGCTTCTGCCCCCCTGTGTTCGGTGGGCGAGGCTCTTCATTGTCATCCTCGCTGGGCGGCCTTTTCCCCTTGTTTTCGGCGTTGAGATTGCCGGCCTGTTTAAGCACCCAACAGTTTCTGCTGGTGTGATTGGCAGGTTTATCGGGGGTGCCATGAATCTGGCAAGGCCGATCAAGTATTCTGTCCAAACTAGGTGGACCATCTTTGTTTCCTTTGAATGGCTTCTTCCGCTGACTGGATTTTGAGCCACCGAATCCGGCGTTCACCATTATGTCTTCTATATTGTTTCAATGCTTGTTCTTGTCGCATCGTAGTTTGCCATTGCCGTCTCTGGCTTCAGAGGTGCCTGGGTCGCTGGTGCTATTGCTTCTACGAGCGAGCCAGCTATATTCTCCCGCGCAAAAGCGGGTCATAAGTGCGGTAAGGGCTGCCATGGACTTTGGTTTCTCTTGGCTGAGGTGTCGGGCAAGCCACTCGTCTCTCTCTGTTTGAAGGCTGCGAGGGCTTTAGTGTCCGGACAATCCACAATCTGGTTCTTTTTAATTAAGAACATGGTCCAGAGCTTCCGGGCTGATTCATCGGGTTGCTGGATGATGTGACTAAGGTCATCGGCATCTGGGGGGCGAACATATGTACGTTGGAAGTTGTCTCTAAAGGCGTCCTCCAAGTCTTACAAGCTTACAGTAGAGTTTTCTGGGAGGCTATTCAGCCAATGTCATGCTGGTCCCTTGAGTTTTAGGGGGAGGTACTTGATGTCATGTAGGTCATCACCGCGGGCCATGTGGATATGGAGAAGAAAGTCCTCAATCCATACTGCAAGATCTATGGTGCCATCGTATGATTCAATGTTTACGGGTTTAAACCCTTCTGGGAACTGGTGCTCAATTACTTCATCGGTGAAGCATAGAGGGTGTGCGGCTCCTCTGTATCGGGAAACATCACGGCGTAGTTCGGATGGACTCCGTATGTGGTTTTCTGCCCGTGTGAGGTTGTGTGTGTCGTGCCAGGCTTGATGGCCATCTTCTTGCGCTTGTACATGCCCTCGTGATCCATAAATTGATCTTGCATGGCCGGCTCTATTGTCCAGGTCCTGTCACAGGTCGTGCGTGAGTCCTGCAGCCGCTGTTTCTCTACCTCAAGGGCGAGGTGGTGCAGGTTGGTGTTCGGCTTGGGTTGCTGCTTTGTCCCGACCATGAGGTGGCCGGTCAGGTACGTTAGCCGCATTACATGCTGTTGATATAGGCTCTGGGACCTCTTCGTCGAATTGGGAGAGCAACATGCGCTTTGGGTAACTTTTAGTTGGGCGCTCGAGGCCGTATTCCTCAGCTGCCAGGACATTAGTTCGTTTGTCGTTGAGTAAACCCTGATCATCTTGAAGTTGCTACCACTTCTTTTTCAGGCTTCTAGCTGTGGCTATTAGCCGGCGCTTGAAGCGCTCTTGTTCGAGGGGGTCCTCTGGTACGATGAAGTCTTCGTCGCCCAGGCTCTCATCCTCTTCGGAGGTCGGTAGGTAGATACTATCCTCCGAGCCCTCGTCCCCGATAGGATCATCGAGGTTGACTTGCCCCTCTTCCCAATCATCCTGCTCGGATGTTGGCTCGACAGGGGCTTCTTGGTCTTCGGCATTATCCGGAGTATTGTTGTCTCTGGTGCCGGTGTTACTGTCTTTTCCTCGGTGCAGTTTAGAGCGGCGCCGCTGACGACGAGGCTTTGGTGGTGCCTGTCGGTGACAAAACCGGTGGATCTCGGGTAGGGGGTCCCGAACTCTGCGTCTAGGCGGATGGTAACAGGAGACAAGGGACACGATGTTTTTACCCAGGTTCGGGCCCTCTCGATGGAGGTAAAACCCTACTCCTGCTTGATTGATATTGATGATATGGGTAGTACAAGAGTGGATCTACCACGAGATCAAGGAGGCTAAACCCTAGAAGCTAGCCTATGGTATGATTGTTGTAATGGTTGTGTTCTACGGACTAAAACCCTCTGGTTTATATAGACACCGGAGAGGGCTAGGGTTACACAGAGTCGGTTACAATGGTAGGAGATCTACATATCCGTATCGCCAAGCTTGCCTTCCACGCCAAGGAAAGTCCCATCCGGACACGGGACGGAGTCGTCAATCTTGTATCTTCATAGTCTTGGAGTCCGGCTATCGATGATAGTCCGGCCGTCCGGACACCCCCTAGTCCAGGACTCCCTCAGTGCCACAAGAGAATTATTCTCGATTGGGTCCTTCCCACCTTCACCGTCATCCTCTTTGAGTGTGTCCACCATATACACGTCATATGTGGAAGTAGCCGTCCAGCGTCCAGTGAGCGGAGGGTTCTGGATTTGCTCTTCTCCAACATCGTCGTCCATGCGGTCGATGTCCTCGGAAGCGTAATCGAGCATGTCAGTTAAGTCCAGAGCCTCGTATAAGAGTGGGGTATGGATAGGGAAGCGAGAATCTGTGGAGCAGGGCGGGACAGTAGTTCCCTGGCCGAGCTTATATAACCCGGATTTCGATAGTTCGGAGTTGGTGTACGGAGGTGAGTCCGTCTTGATGGGGATAGAGGGAGCCTGGAGTGACTCCGAGCTGGCCGGTGAAATGATCCTCTCCGTATCTTCGGTGTTGAGCTCTATGGCTGCGGAGAGTCCGACGGGTTTTAGATTCCCGTCTTCAGACTTGATGAGGTGCTCTAGATTTGAGGCTGGAGCCGTGGTTGAGGTTGCGAACCTTTGGAAGATCAAACCTCCCTGGATATCCATGACGTAGCTTAGGTTTCCAAACCTGATCTGATGACCAGGGGTATAGTTGTTGACTGCTCCAGATGGGCAATCGAGTTGTCACGCAGTGCGAAACCACCGAATACGAAGATTTGGCCGGGGAGGAAAGTCTCCCTTAGGGCGGAATTGCTGTGGATGGTTGATGGAGCCATCGGGCCTCCTGGTGACGACACAGTGGAACTCTCAATGAAAGCACCAATGTCAGTGTCAAAACCGGCAGATCTCGGGTAGGGGGTCCCGAACTGTGGGGACACAATGTTTACCCAGGTTCGGGCCCTCTTAATGGAGGTAATACCCTACTTCCTGCTTCATTGAGTTTGATGAATATAGGGGTTACAAGAATTGATCTACCTCGAGATCGTAATGTCTAAACCCTAGATGTCTAGCCTGTATGATTGTGATCTTGCCCTACGGACTAAAACCTCCGGTTTATATAGACACCAGAGGGATCTAGGGTTATACAGAGTCGGTTACAGAGAAAGGAAAGCATATGATCAGTACGCCAAGCTTGCCATCCACGCAAAGGAGAGTCCCATCTGGACACGGGAAAAAGTCTTCTATCTTGTATCTTCACGGCCCATTAGTCCGGCCCATATCACATAGCCCGGACGCCCGAGGATCCCTTAGTCCATGACTCCCTCATCTACAACTTGCAAGATAGGATCAAGAACACAAATATATTCATGAAAACATAATAGGTTCAGATCTGAAATCATGGCACTCGGGCCCTAGTGACAAGCATTAAGCATAGCAAAGTCATAGAACCATCAATCTCAGAACATAGTGGATACTATGGATCAAACCCTAACAAAACTAACTTGATTACATGATAAATCTCATCCAACCGATCATCGTCTAGCAAGCCTACGATGGAATTACTCACTTCCGACGGTGAGCATAATAAAATTGGTGATGGAGGAACGTTTATGATGATGATGGCGATGAATCCCCTCTCTAGAGCCCCGAACGGACTCCAGATCAGCCCTCCTTATGAAGAACAGGAGGCGGCGGCGGCTCTGTATCATAAAACACGATGAATCCTTCTCTCTAATATTTTTCTCCATGAATAGGTACTTATAGAGTTGGAATTAGGGTCTGAGGAGCTCTAAGGGGCCCACAAGCCTGCACGGCGCGCCTCCAAGGCTTGTGGCCTCTCGGTGGCCTCCTTTGGTTGATTCTTTCGCCAATATTTTTTATATATTCCAAAAATATTCTCCGTAAATTTCCAGGTTAATCCGAGAACTTTTATTTCTGGACAAAAATAACACCATGGCAATTCTGATGAAAACAATGTTAGTCCGGGTTAGTTCCATTCAAATCATGCAAATTAGAGTCCAAAACGAGCAAAAGAGTTTGGAAAAGTAGATACGATGGAGATGTATCATGGGGAACGTTGCATAGAAAACAAAAAATTTCAGTGCACACGCAAGATCTATCCATGGAGATGCATAGCAACGAGAGGGGAGAGTGTGTCTACGTACCCTCGTAGACAGTAAGCGAAAGTGCAGTCAAACTTCTTTGGGATCCAACCGATCAAGTACCGAACGTACGGCACCTCCGTGTTCAGCACACGTTCAGCTCAGTGACGTCCTCGCCTTCTTGATCCAGCAAGACGGGCAAAGTAGTAGACGAGTTCCGGCAGCACGACAGCATGGTGACGGTGGTGGTGAAGTTATCTCCGCAGGGCTTCGCCTAAGCACTCTGGAAATTTTACCGAGGGACAAAACTATGGAGAGGGGTGCCGCACACGGCTAAGAGATTGTCGTGGTCTTGTGTGGTGCTCCCTCCCTCATATATATAGGTGGGGGAGAGAGGAGGCATCTAGGAGGCGCCCCCAAGGAGGATGAATCCTCCTTGGGCTCCTGCCCTAGCCCCCCACTTCCTTATTTGTGCGCGGGAGGAAGGCAGGGGGAGGTGGCGCCTCCCTTTCCTTTCTCTCATGAGGAGGGAAAGGCAGGAGGGGCCAACCCTCCCCCTTTCCTTCCCCTAGGGCTGACGGCCAGGGAGAGGGGCGCACTAGCCCCTTGTGGGCTGGTGTGTCCCCCCCCCCCCCCCCCGGCCCATTAAGCCCATATAGCCTCCCGAGGCTTCCCGGAACCCCTTCCGGATCCGATGAATTCCCGGTACCACTGAAACTCTTTCCGTGTCCAAACATCTTGTCCTATATATCAATCTTTACCTCCGGATCATTTCAGAGCTCCTTGTCACGTCCGTGATCTCATCCGGGACTCCAAACAACATTCGGTCACCAAATCACGTAACTCATATAACACTATATTGTCAACGAACGTTAAGCGTGCGGACCCTACGGGTTCGAGAACTATGTAGACATGACCGAGACACTTCTCCAGTCAATAACCAATAGCAGAACCTGGATGCCCATATTGGTTCCTACATATTCTACAAAGATCTTTATCGGTCGTACCTTATGACAACATATGTAATTCCCTTTGTCTGTCAGTATGTTACTTGCCCGAGATTCGATCTTCAGTGTCTTCATACCTAGTTCAATCTCATTACCAACAAGTCACTTTACTCATTTCGTAATACATCATCTCGTAAACTCCTGAGTCATTTTTCTTGCAAGCTTCTTGTGATGTGTATTACCGAGAGGGCCCAGAGATACCTCTCCGACACTCAGAGTGACAAATCCTAATCTCGACCGATGCCAACTCAACAGACACCTTCGGAGATACCTGTAGAGCATCTTCATGATCACCCAGTTACGTTGTGACGTTTGATAGCACACAAGGTATTCCTCCGGTATCCGGGAGTTGAATGATCTCATAGTCGAAGGAATATGTATTTGACATTAAGAAAGCAATAGCAATAAACTGAACAATCATATGCTAAGCTAATCGATGATCTTGTCCATCACATCATTCTTCTAATGATGTGATCCAGTTGTCAAGTGACAACACATGTCTATGGTTAGGAAACCTTAACCATCTTTGATTAACGAGCTAGTCTAGTAGAGGCTTACTAGGGACACGGTATTTGTTTATGTATCCACACATGTATTTAAGTTTCCAATCAATACAATTCTAGCATGAATAATAATCCTTGATCATTAATAAGGAAATATGAAATAACAACTTTATTATTGCCTCAAGGGAATATTTCCTTCAACAAGCCCCTTGGCCGCCCCCCTGGGGCGCTCCCATGGGGCTTTTGGCCCCCTCATGGGTCCTCTGGCCTCCCTAAGCTTCGTCGGTATCTTGTCGTCCAAGAAAAATCATCGTAAAGTTTTATCCGTTTGGACTCCATTTCGTATTGATTCTCTGTAGAAGTCAAAAACAAGGAAAAAATAACAACTGGCCTACACTTCCACCATTCGTTTTTGGAGAGAGAACCACCTACTCATGTGTTGAGACCAAGATATTCCAATCCAACCACAAGAATCTTGATCTCTAGCCTTCCTCAAGTTGCTTTCCACTCAAATAATATTTCCACCATAGCCAAATCTGTGTGAGAGAGTTGAATGTTGGGGAGACTATCATTTGAAGCACAAGACCAAGGAGTTCATCATCAACACACCATCTATTACCTTTCGTAGAGCGGTGTCTCCTAGATTGGTTAGGTGTCACTTGGGAGCCTCCGTCAAGATTGTGGAGTTGAACCAAGGAGTTTTTAAGGGCAAGGAGATCACCTACTTCATGAAGATCTACCCAAGTGAGGCAAGTGTTTCGTGGGCGATGGCCATGGTGGGATAGACAAGGTTGCTTCTTCGTGGACCCTTCGTGGGTGGAGCCCTCCGTGGACTCGAGCAACCGTTACCCTTCATGGGTTGAAGTCTCCATCAACGTGGATGTACGATAGCACCACCTATCGGAACCACGCCAAAAATCTCCGTGTCAACATTGCGATTGCTCCCTCCAAACTCCTCCCATTTACTTTCTTGCAAGTTGCATGCTTTACTTTCCGCTGCTCATATACTCTTTGCATGCTTGCTTGAATTGTATTGTGATTGCTTGACTTGTGCCAAGTTGCTAAAATCTGCCAAGAATTAAAATTGGGAAAAGGTTAGGGTTTTATTTGGTCAAGTAGTCTAATAACCCTCCCCCTCTAGACATTCTTTCGATCCTACATGTACACACCACTTGACTTGGTGTGGAGCTCTTACTTATCCTTGAGTGACATCTCATGAGCAACAATTCTACCAATGACTTCCGTGGGCTTGAGAACTTTGTAATTGGGCATCATTTGGATCAATGTGCACACAGTATCATATTTTCCATCCAAGGCTCTAAGGATCTTCTTGATGATGAATTTGTTGGTCATCTCTTCACGTCCTAAGCCGGCAACCTCATTTGTGATGAGAGCGATCCTAGAGTACATTTCGGTGACTCCTTTACCATCCTTCATCTTGAACTTGTAAGTTGACTTTGAAGCACATCCAACTTGGATTCATTGATGGACTTGGTACTTTCGTGCATATCAACCAAAGTATCCCAAATTTCCTTTGCATTCTCAAGGCGACTAATGTTGTTGAACTCTTCAGGGCATAATCCATTAAAGAGAATATCACAAGCTTGAGCGTTGTATTGCAACATCTTCAATTCTTCCATGGACGCTTCACGATCCGGTTCTTTACCATCTTCAAAGTACTCACCTTGCAAGCCAATACGAACAACAGCCCAACGGCGGAGTTATGACCAAGAATATGCATTTTCATCTTATGTCAAATTAAGGACCTCTACAGTGATAGTTTCCCTCGCTAGATGCCATACTCTCCTAGGTTGTGAAACCAAGGCTATGATCACAATACCTATGGAAATCAAGGCTAATGTAGACCAAAGCTCTAATACCACTTGTAGGATTGAAAGTATGCTAGATGGGGGTGATTAGACTACTTGACCAATTAAAAATCTATCCTTTTCCCAATTATAGTTGTAGGCATATTTTAGCAATTATGACAAGTCAAGCAATCAACCTACACGTGCAATTCTAAGAGTATAGCAGCGGAAAGTAAAACATTGCATATGAAGGTAAAGGGAAAGGTTTAGAGAAGGCAAACGCAATGGAGACACGGAGATTTTTGGCGTGGTTCCGATAGGTGGTGCTATCGTACGCCCATGTTGATGGAGACTTCAACCGACGAAGGGTAACGGCTACGCGAGTCCGCGAAGGGCTCAACCCACGAAGGGTCCACGAAGAAGCAACCTTGCATATGCCACCATGGCCATCACCCATGAAGGACTTGCCTCACTCGGGTAGATCTTCACGAAGTAGGCGATCTCTTTGCCCTTACAAACTTCTTGGTTCAACTCCACATCTTGTCGGAGGCTCCCAAGCGACACCTAACCAATCTAGGAGACACCACTCTCCAAAAGGTAATAGACGGTGTGTTGATGATGAACTCCTTTCTCTTGTGCTTCAAATGATAGTCTCCCCAACACTCAACGCTCTCCCTACAGATTTGGCTATGGTGGAAGAAGGATTTGTGTGGAAAGCAACTTGGGAATGGATAGAAATCAAGGTTCAAATGGTTGGAATGGAATCTGTTGTTCTCAACACATGAGTGGGTGGTTCTCTCTCAGAAAATGAATGGTGAAAGGGTAGGCACATTCTCAGTGGTATCCAACCATTACACACTTTTGACTAATCTCAGTGGTACCGATTAGGAAACTTGGTGGCACCATTCTGTTAAAAAATATGAACATTAGGAATCTTGGTGGGACCGATTGTAACAACTCAGTGGGACCGATGTGCTAGGGCTTAGGGCAAACTTCATCTTGGTAGCGCTGATTGCATCAACTCGGTGAGACCGAAGTGAAGCAATAAGCAACAGAGAATTTGTCAAGCCAACTCGATGAGACAGATTGCATAAACTCGGTGAGACCAAAATGAATGCAACAAGTAACAGAGCACTGGCAAGGCCATCTCGGTGGGACCAAGATCCGTATCGGTGTGACCGAACTGTTAGGGTTTCTGGCAGTGGCTATGTCAAGATGAACTCAGTGGCTCCGGGTATAAAGTATCGGTGGGGCCAAGTTTAGCATTAGGTTTTGGACATATTTGGATGGAGAAAGTGGCCAAGGGTTTTGGAGCAGTATCACTAAGCACTTAAGCAAGTAGACCATTAAGCAATACTTCATCCCCTTTTAATAGTATGGGCTTTCCTATGGACTCAATGTGATCTTGGATCACTAAAATAAAGATGAAGAGGTTTGAGCTTTTACCCATCCTTGTCCTTAGCATTTTGAGGGGTCCACATCTATAGTCCATGCCATGCGAGTCTTTGAGCATACTAAAATATTTATCTTGAATGGATATTAGTTCAATGAGCTATATGTTGTTATGAATTACCAAAAACCCCAGGGATTAGTTACACTTTCAGCCTTCTTCTGACTGGTAATCATTCGGAGGACAAATAGATTTCTCTCAGTCTTTCATAGTTTTGAATTAGCATCACATCGGACCTAAGCATCGAGAACCCATACCCCTCTTAATATTACGGAGGTCCTCTGACTCAAATAAGAAAAAGAAGAACAACAAAATGAATGCTATGTCTCCACTTCGTTTTCAACTTCTCGAATGCAGTTATTTTTCCTTGGATACTCCAAATGAATATTGCTTCATGTCAGTGATAATTTTAAGGGGTCGATTCCTTCGATGCAGACTTTCGCTTCCACATCTTCTCAACATGTCGCTCATCCTCTCTATAAAACAGATAATCTTCAGTGAAGTTCTTCGAAATTCTCTCTGAATACAACATTCTTCTCGGGCTTGCATGGACTCTTTTTCACTATGTGCACTAGCAAACAAATCAGTCCATGCCTCTTTCTAGCAACAATCTCCAAAACACATGGGGCAAACTATTGCACCAAATCTTTCATCTCACATGCATCAATTTCTATGTTGTGGTGAGGTAATTCTGTCACTCCAACCACCATACGCATAATCCTATCAACATACTACTAACTCTAAGGTGTGATCCATGGGCTCGCTCATCTGATGGACACCAAAGGACAACACCATAATGGCATGCAACTCAAACCAACCATGGAAATTCACCAATCAACCCATTAGACAAAATAGTTTACTCAGACATATAGAAGATGCAAGAAACCATCATATAATAATTAATACCATCCAACACCATGTTCAAGTAGGGGATTACATCGGGTTGTCAAAGAGTGGACACTGAATAGAGACTAAGGAAGGTGATGGAGATGCTGATGGAGCCATTAAAGTTGATGGAGACAATGGCGGTGATAATGGTTTCCCCGGCAGCGCTCTGGCGCAACTAGGAGAGAGAGGGGGGAGAGGTCCCCTCGTTCTTATTCTTCATTGCCCCCCCCCCTAGACAGGGAGAGGTTTCTTCCTCTGTACCTTGGCCTCCCGAGCTCCCGGAGGGCGAGAGCCCCTCCGAGATTGGATCTAACATCTCCCTTTTTAGGTACTTTTCTAAGGCCGATCACCCATTTCTTTTATAGCCCGAAGATTCATAACTCTGATGGGGCCGAAATTTTAACGGAAATTTTACAATTTCAATAGCTTTCTTGCGGTAAAAGTAGAGCCCCAACCAACTTAAGGAGAAGCCACATGGGCCCACCACACGACTAGGGGGAGCTCGTCTGGGCAGGCCGTGTGGATCCCTCATGGCTCCCCCGGTTTTCATCTTGTGGCTTCAATAGTCGTTTATTCCATTAAAAAATCACAAAAAATCCAGTTCAATCCGATCATTGAATTTTTCACCTAAAAACCAAAAAAAATAGAAAATAGGAACTAGCCTCTCGCACTGGTTTGTATGTGAGTACAAATAAATATTATATATAATTGTGCCAAAATCATATACTCCCTCCAATTTATATTAATTGTTGGTCAAACGAATGTATCTAGCATTGAAAATACGTCTAGATACATCCGGCAATTGATATGGATCAAAGAGAGTATAAATGATGTGAATATAGCATGAATACTTCATAAATTATAGGTACATTTGATACGTATCATCGCTTTGTGTGAGAAGAAGCCATTCAATTTAAGCAATTGTTGGAAGAAATTGAATGGGAAACGAAAATGGCAACATCTTGCTAATGACCTCAAGAATAGCAACTAGAGGTTGAAGAAAAATTATGGCTCCGGCTCTCAACAATCCATTGGATTGGACGAAGAAGAGGAAAAGTTGTAGGGGATAATGGATGAGTCACCGTGCCCATGAAGAATCGCCTAGTGAAGGGAAACAAGTGGAAGAAGGGGACAGTCGCCTATGAAGTTGCGTCGAGTAAAATGTTGGCCAAATGGATAGTCATTTTTTCCAAAGACAGGAGAAGAAATAGGACAGATATAAGATCATGTTGGATGTGCAAAAAGAGGGGATGGACATAGACTGGGAGAGGGTGAACAACAAGTTGCAAATTGAGAGGGAGAAATAAAATGTGTTTGTCAAATGGGAGTTCGAGAATGTCCAAACTTGAGAAGGAGAGGTTGCAACTTGCTCGAGACATGGAGTATTTTAGGATAGTGTTGGCGGTCGCAAGCCTCTGGGACCCGGAAGTCAAAAAGTGGCTTGAGGGAAGGAATGAGGAGATAAACATGCGTAGAGCGGCAGCCATAGCAACGAATGCGGTATGGATGGCGGTCGGCGAGTGATTCGATCATGTTGGCCAGTCATGACTGACACCCATGTTCGAATTGTTGAATTGCGATTTATTTTTCTTCTTTGCATTATTGAATTGTGGTGAAGTTATGCTATATGATCAACGTGCAAGGATTTAAGGGTTTTGATATGAAGAGTGTTGTTGTCTGACATGACTTCTGAGAGACCGTCTCACGCTCTTCAGGGCCGTGCCCGGGGGCGTCCGCAATCGTTTACGGAGCCGTATTTGTCGAAGTCTGCCTGTAGAAGCCGTAAGTAGTCATTTGACTCAACTGAGAGCAACTCCAATGTGGCGACCCATTTCGTCCGCGCGCATCCGTTTGGGTCGCGGCGGACACAAAGTCGGCCCAATGCGCCGACCCAAAGGGACACGTGTCCGCTTTTCGTCTGCCTGTCGACCCATTCCTGGCCCATTTTGTAGCCTCATCTGCGTCAGTGCGGGCAAAAATGTACGCGTCGGCGCCCGCCTACTCCCCCTGGCCTGCTAGTCGGTGGTAAAGCCTCCACCATTTCCCTCCACTTTCCCCAAAACCCTCCCTCCCCCGCACGCTCCCACCGCTCTCCATAGACGACGACCTCGATGCCGCCGCCGGCCTCACCTCCCTCGTCTCGTCCGGCATCACGACCGACCCTTTCGGCAAAGGCATGCCCCGCGCCCCCCGCAAGACCGCCACCATGCCCAAGAAGAAGAAGAAGCTGACGCCCGAGGAGCGAGCCAGGGAGTCGGTGAAGAGAAAGGACCGGAGGCACGCGGCGGACGCAAGGGACAAAGCAGCGGCCGTTGCGGCCATAGCCACCTCCGCACAGCAGAAGGACACCGCCGCCCGCGTTGCGGCGGCAACGAGGGAGGCGCTATTGTACTCAGGGTTAAACCCTGGCCAACACAGGCTCGTCAACTCCGTCGTAGCCGCGGCCAACACCGGCTCGTCTGCGTTTCCTCGGATAGTGCTGCCAGAGTCACCCCGCGCGTTGGCGACTCACCCGATTCCCGACTTTCACATCTACCCGCAAGCCTCCCGACTCTCCGGGGAATGCTTGCTGGAGGTGAGCATGGTGGCGCCTTCCACGCCTGTGCCCATCGACCTCAACACCACTCCAGTAGCCGTTGGCTTGTCATCCGGTGGGTGCGATGAAACATGCACGGGAGATGCCAGCCGACATGCTCCCCGATTCCCGCAACCTGTTCGACAGAATGCCGGCGGCTGGCGAATACGAGATGACGGACCGTTTCATGGAGAGCATCATCTTCGAGGGTGTTATGGCGGCCTCTGGTGGTGCCGCCATGGCTGGCTATGATCCCGATGAGACACAAAGTCATGACGGCCGACGGCCGTTCACGCCGTCGACCTTCGATCAAGCTGGCATGCGGGCTGCCTTCATGCGAGATCAGGTCGGCGTGGACTTGGACGGCTTCCCAGTCGACCACGAGTTTCCGAAGGACTACGGCCTCGAAGAAGAGGATGAGTTGGACATCGATGGCGAGCCTTTGTTCGAGGGCGAGCTCGCTAGCCAAGCCGCCGGGATTAAGCCGAAACGCAAGAGCAGGCGGACGAAGGAATACACGACGGCCGAGGACAAGCTCCTTTGTGAGTGTTGGAGGAATATTGGGCAAGACCCCAATGTCGGCGCTGAACAAAAGGCATCAACCTTTTGGACTCGTGTCCATCGTGAGTTCCATGAACGCAAGAAGTTTCCGTCGTACCAAATGCAAAGCACGCGCGGGTGGGTGTCCATTTCGAAGCGATGGAAGGTGATCCAACAAGAGTGCAACAAGTTTTGTGCCACTTTTGAGAGCATCAAGGCACGCCCCCGTGAGCGGCATCGGCATGCAAGACATGGTATGCATGCATGTGCCCCTCTTTGTTTCACTCCGTTTATGCTTGCACGTCCATTTCGATGTCCATTTGCCAATATGCTTGAATGTAATTCATTTGTAGGCATTTAAGGTCCAACACTATGGCAAGTCCTTCAACCTCTCTCATTGTTGGAGGGTCATCAAAGATGAGGAGAAGTTCAAGGCGCAACATGCTGCCCTCATGACGCATGGGGGGAAGAAAGCCGTGGAGGAGGTTGGGAAGGGCGAGAAGCCACGGCCGCGGGGGAAGACCAACTCCAAGAAGGAGGACAAGTGGGTTGCGGCGTCGATCGTCTTGATCGCAACCGTGGAGAGCATGATGACCAAGAAGGACTCAAGGGAGGAGAAGCGCCGGCAAGACAAGAAAGAGCAAATGAACGCCTTCATGGAGATCCAAAGGAGGAGGCTTGAGATGGAGGCGGAGAAGCAAGCCAAGATGCTTGAGATGGAGGCGGAGAAGCAAGCCAAGATGCTAGAGATCGAGACCGCCAATGCCAAGACCAAGGCGAAAGAAGTGGCTCTCGCTAGCATGATGGCGGGGGTGGAGATCATGAAGGTGGATCTCAACACCGTGTCGCCAAGGAAGAGGTCGTGGTTCGAGAAGATGCAGGCCGACATGGTCAAGTTCGACGACGAGTGATTTCTGGCGGCGAGCGCCATCCTATTTTGTATGTCGGCATGACCACGACCGCGATGGCGTGGTCAAACTCCCGCCCCTTTTGTGTGCTGGTATGTGTGTCGACCGCTGGCAAGTGCGCCAGCGTGAACTGTGTAATGTTTTTTCAAGCTGGCATTGTATGCCGACCGCTGGCATGGTGCCGGCATGAACTTTGGACGACGACATGGCCACTGACATGAACTATGACCTCGGGTCTTTTCATATTTGTGCGCGGACATGAAATGGATCGTGGGCGTTGGACGCACTGCCGACCCAAATGTTAAACAGGAGGGACGCCGAACGGGCGGCCGACCCAAACGAACAAAATACGGACAAAAACGTCGTCCGTTTGGGTCGGCGCGTTGGAGTTGCTCTGACCAGGCTAATCTGGTCAATCGGAAATGACTAAAATAATTGCAAGATCAACACCAAGTTGAAGCAAGATGACAGTACATACACAAAGCGTTCTCCGGGAACAACGGTACATCAAAAAGTATTACACCACTACTAACGGGAACCCAAGAATAGTTGCAACTTAATACGGTCCCCAGTTTGGTTTGGTTTGCTGCCGGCCGTGCCAACAAGGTCGATGTTCTACCAACTCAGGTATTCATACACCTTGTGTTTTTATCAGGACCAATCTATGAGCACAGCCATGTTTCCACCGAATCATCTCACACGCGGCGGACGGTACAAGCTTCAATGCAAAAGATGAGCCTTGGGCTCTCTTTCCAGCATTGATATGCTCACAAATTTCCGGACATGTTGATATAGAAAATCATACGATAAAAACTCAGACGTCCGACATAAGCCCGTAGATCTCCCTCAATACTACTCCCTCCGTTCCGAATTACTTGTCGCACGTATGGATGTATCTAGATGTATTTTAGTTCTAGATACATCCATTTCAGCGACGAGTAATTTAGAACGGAGGGAGTAGTATGGACCATAGATACACTTCACACCAAATGCATGCACTGTATCTCGATCAAGATGCCCTAAACCCAAGCAGACCAAAAGATTCAGATACGTTTTCATCAAAATTCGCCTGCTGTTTTCGGAGAACGACATGCTTTTTTTGTTCTCCCGTGTGCTAATTCGCAGGCCAACAGAGCCACCGAGCATATTTTCGCCAACACAACGAGAAAAAGAGTAAGGAAGAAGAGAGCAAAGTGGGTACTTGGTCGGAACAGCCGATGTGACTGACACTCGATCCGGCCACAAACCCGGCCACACGGCGACGCGGGACACCGGATCGGGACAGGCCACGCCCCCCTCCCTCCATGTGAGGCTCTGAAACTGGGAGCGCCTTTTACCCCCTTTCTTTTTCGTACGCGCCGGTGGGCCCCACGCTCCAATCTACTCCCCTCGTATCGTAAACAAGCAATTTTTACGTGAACACTCACGCGTACGTAGACCGTGTCTGTGTGTCTGACAGCGTGACGCGAATCATAGACTAATCGAAAGCAAGATCCATCCAGTTCAAAAATACCACTCCTGCTCCTACAATTTGAACCGCGCTAGAGGACAAGCGACCGTGGCCCGTCCGTCTCGCTGTCAGACATGGCCATGCACAGAGCGGATTCAATACGGCATGCCACATGCGCTGTGGCCACGGAGCGGCGAGCGCGCTGTCGACGGGCGGGCCGCCGTACATTTGACGAATGACCAGTGTACGTAACGGAGTACGTATGGTTGCGCGGTAGCGGTTGTGCCCCGTTCCGTCCAGACAGGTGACATGACGCGGTCACGCGACGTCGTATTTCCCCCAGCTGTGGCGCAGCCGGCGTACTACGTGCTAATTCTGGTAGTTTACTTGTCATCGGAAGACTGTTCCTACTCTACTTACTCGTAAGACATTTCTGCCAAGTTCAATCATTGCTACTTCCATACGGTATGAGTCGGAAGTGAGTAGGTGAAAGAGACACATACGGCGACTTGGCCCTCCAAAATCTTATAAAAACACAGCTGCTGGCTTCCACCATGGAGCCATCGGTGAACTCGTTTTGCTGCGGTTGGTTGGTAGAAAACGGAATGAGGCCAGGCAACGGAAAACGATGGACCCGCGAAAACAACCGCGGGCAGGGCCTCCATGTGCGCGCGCACGGGATGCCACTCCTCGCCGTGCCGTGCCGTGCCGTGCCTGCGCGCGCCCAGGGCGGGGCAAAGGGCAGCGCGCGTGCACGCGAAAGGCGGTGAAAAGAGAGCGGGGGCCGGGCAGCGGCGACCAACCAGGCGCGCGCGCGCGCTGCAAAAGCCGAGCCAAAAGCCCCCGTGTGTGCGCCCAGGGTCGTCGCTTCTTTTCGCGCCATATTCACCCCTCATCCGTGGGCATGGGCGCCAATCAGACCTGGCGTTCGGCTTTCCCCTTCCCTCCGACCAAGTTCGCGGCCTCGGCCACGATCGTGAACGGCAGGCGCTCTGGGCTCTCGCCGCGCGCGGCCTTGCCAACGGATGATGATCGATCACTCGCGCGACCGGCGTCGCGATCGGCCTGGAGACCGACCCGCACGGTCCGATCCGGGGTAGGAGCACGTAACACGAGCTGACGCGGCAGCAGCAGGGGGGGGGGGGGGGGGGGGGTGGGGGGGGGGGGGGACAGACAGCGCCCGTCGCGCGCCCAACAACAAGCGAACAGAACAGGCGGGCCCAGACGGAAAGTGACGTGGAAATTGCGGTTTATCCCCGTCAATTTTTTTTCATTCACGTATGCTCCATTATTCGAATGAGCATCATGGGAGTGTATTTTACACTTGAATTTTGGGTTTGATCCGTGGCCAGTGGAGGCCGAGGGAGACGGAAGGAAAGCGACGGCGAGAAGGACGTACGCGAGGCGAAGGAGGATGACGGGGAGCGCGCTCGCTCGCCCGACGCCCCGATATGCACGCTCCGCTCCGTGCGGCTCGTCCCAGTAAAAGCTACGTACTACTACGCGTTAATTAGAGCCACTAAGATTAACTAGACAACAACAATCATCTGAATTCTGAAGTGAGAAAAGGAGAAGAATAATCGTGTTTGCACAACAGTGGGGCAAGCGACAAGGATCTGGGAGTAAACAAACCTTGTGAAGCGACGGAAAGGCGAGCGAGCGAGGCTAGCTTTAGCTCGGCTACGGCCTACGGGCATCAAACGGAGGAAAGAGTATAAAAATGCCGGGCCGGGCCGGGCGCCATTCTTATCGCGAAAGGCCGCCGCAGCGGCAGCGGCAGCGCAGCGGGGGAGCAGCGGCGACGAGGCAAAGGACAAAGCGGGGCGGGACGGCGACCGGAGTGGGCGCCGCCGCGTGGGCCGCTGGGCCCCGGTCCGGTCAGCACCCCAGATCGCGGCCATTCCAGTCAATCACGCACAGATCCACCCCGCGGTAACAGTAAAAACGAGAATTCACAGCACAGTAGCACCGTTTTTTACCGCCGGATTGATTGGTGTCCCTATCCATCCGTTCGGAGAGCACACGAGGAATGCAGAGAAAAGAAAGGGGGGAAAGAGGCGGTGACAGAGGCGGTGGATCGAGTTTTTATAAATGGGGGCCACGGAGATCCAGATCTATCTATCCTCCCTCCTGAGACGACGAGCGAGCGGGGAAAAACATCACAGCAGCAGCGGCAGATAAAAACACCGCAGGACAGGCGCGTTTTGCGGAGACCCCCTCGTGGGTTTTTGACAATCGCCGGCGGCTCCCTCGTCCTCTCGTCTCGTCTCCTCCCGGGAAAAGGGACGGCGGGCGGCCAGCTTATACATAGGGAGATTGGGATACAGCGCGAGGGGGACGGAAGGGAAGGTGCGCACCACCCTCGTGCTGCCGCTGCAAGTAGTATAGCTCGCTAGCTAACCCTTGCCACCAACGAGCTCTGGGGATTCATGGAGGACGGGAGCTCGAGCTCGCTCTCTAGCTAGTTGTTCGTTGTGCTGTGCGAGGACGGGAGGGAGGGTGTGAGGTTGTTTGTAAGCTAGGTTTGGTTGGGTTGGGTTGGGCGAGCTTGGTCGATCGGCGGCATGGACGCCTACGAGGCGACCAAGGTGGTGTTCGCGCGGATCCAGGGGCTGGACCCGGACCACGCGGCCAAGATCATGGGGCTGCTGCTCATCCAGGACCACGGCGAGAAGGAGATGATACGCCTCGCCTTCGGCCCGGAGGCGCTGCTGCTCGCCGTCATGGCCAAGGCGCGCAAGGACCTCGGCCTGCTCCCGGGGTCGGGGCCGGGGACGCCCACCTCCGCCGGCCACTCGCCCTTCATGCTGTCGCGCCAGAACTCCGGGCGAGGCGGCTGCGGCGGAGGCGGCACGGCGCCCTCGCCGCTGTCGGTCTCCTCGCCCTCCTCGTGGGCCCCGCCGCCGGTGTTCTCCAGGAGCAACAGCGTCAGCAATGGCGCCGCGGAGGAGATGGCGGGCGTCGGGGAGGAGCAGCTGATGAGCCCGGCCAACGGCGGGGGCGGGGGCCCGCAGTCGCCCTTCTTCGGCGGGGACTCCTCGCTGATCCTCGACGAGCTCCACCTGCAGGACCAGCTCGCGTTCCTCAGCGAGGGAGGCATGGGCGGCGGGGGAGGGCGTCAGCTCCCGCTCTTCGACAACGGCGAGTGCCGAAGCCCCAGCGGCGGCGGCGGCGACGGCGGGCTCTTCCCGTACGGCGCAGGGTGGGCCAACGGCGGGCCCGGGCACCGCAGGAGCGCGTCGGTGAGCGAGCTCTGCTTCGGAGGCGGCGACGGCCTCGGCTGGAAGCCGTGCCTCTACTACGCGCGCGGGTACTGCAAAAACGGGAGCGCCTGCCGGTTCGTGCACGGCGGCCTCCCCGACGACCTCGCCGGCGCGAAGATGGATCAGGCCGCCGTGGAGCAGCAGTGCCAGGACTTCCTCCTCCGCTCCAAGTCCCAGCGCCTGGCCGCGGCCGCAGGCTTCGCCTACTCGCCCACCGGCTCCCTCCCTGGCTCCCCCTCCGCGGCGAGCAAGTGCCTGAGCTTGCTCCTGCAGCAGCAGCAGCAGCAAAACGAGGGCCAGAGGTAAAATACCCACCACCCTCGCCACCGACGAGCTCCTCGCTCTCGTTTCTACCCGCGGTCAGCTCACCGATTGCTCTCCAATTCGCAGGGCGGCGGCCGCGGCTGCCGCAGCGGCGCTGATGCTGGGCGGCGACGAGGCGCACAAGTTCATGAACCGCCCCCGTCTCGACCGCGGCGACTTCGCGAGCATGATGAACCCGGGGTCCCGGCAGATTTACCTCACCTTCCCGGCGGACAGCACCTTCCGCGAGGAGGACGTCTCCAACTACTTCAGGTACATCACCGTGCTCGCTCCCACACCACAGTTCTACCTCCGCACTGCCCGGAGTTCTCGCCGGAATTAACCGTGCTCTTCCTCCGAACCGCAGCATCTACGGCCCTGTCCACGACGTGCGCATCCCCTACCAGCAGAAGCGCATGTTCGGGTTCGTCACCTTCGTCTACCCGGAGACGGTGAAGCTGATCCTGGCCAAGGGCAACCCGCACTTCATCTGCGACGCCCGCGTGCTCGTCAAGCCCTACAAGGAGAAGGGCAAGGTCCCCGACAAGTTCAGGCAAGCCCACGGCGATCTTTGCCGCTTGCTTCCGGCAGCAGCAACTAACAACAACGACAACATCCCGATGACCATTTATTTCCGCTGTTGCTCTGCAGGAAGCAGCAGGGCGAGAGGGTGGACTTCTCCAGCTGCGGGTCTCCCACCGGGCTGGACGCCAGAGACCCCTTCGATCTGCACCAGATTGTTGGTTCGTCATTGCTGCAACTTCCATGTCTGTTGATTGTTCATGTTCATATGCATGATGAGTGAGTGTGTGCTGACTGCTGAGCTGAGATTCTTGTGTTTGATTTGGATTCCAGGTGCGAGGATGCTGCAGCACTCCAACAGCGCCAACGAGATGCTGCTGAGGAGGAAGCTGGAGGAGCAGCAGCAGGCGGTGGAGCTGCAGCAGGCGATCGAGCTCCAGAGCAGACGCCTCATGGGGCTGCAACTGCTCGACCTCAAGACCCGCTCCGCCGCCGCCGCCGCGGCGCCGACCCCCATCGGGAAGCCCTTCAGCCCCACCCACACGACGGCCGCCACCCCGACCCTCGATTCGCCGCCCGATTCCGGTATTACTTGTGTGTGGCCAACACAGAAGAGCTTATTATTACCTGGCCACAACAGATGCAGGTGTTGCTCACATTTTCTGTGCCGATCTTGTGTTAACAGGGGAGCAAGGCAACGGCTGCGGCTTCCTTTTTCCTCGCAACAATGCGGTCAACGGAGCTGATAAGGATGAAACCTCAGGCGATTCCACCACCAGCCCTAACACTGACAGCGACCAAAGGTGGAATTTAACGCTAAACAAATCACCATCATCATCACCATTTGTTCCTTTCATCACACTTAGCTTTCATCCAGCAGTGCAGGGAAGTAAGCATTTCACCAAACTGATCTTTTAGCCTCTTGTACTAATCTAATCTGCAGCGCGGAGCATAACCTGCCGGACAGCCCGTTCGCGTCGCCAACCAAGTCGGGGGCCTTCGCCCGTGATCCTTTCGCGCCTACTGAGTCGGAGATCGCCGCCGCCGCCGCCTCGACCGGTTGCAACGCGGCCTACACCGGCGGCATCAACAGCAATGGTGCCAGGAACGGCGGCATTAACCACCATCTCCTGCCTCCAGCATTGGACATACCCTCACCAAAACCTTACTTCTTCCCCATGTCCAGGTGTGCTTGACAGTTGACACCATCTCTATGTCCCATGCATAGTTGCATTTAGTATTGCAAATTTGCATGATTGGTGTGCTGAAGGTATCATGGATGCAGGCTGTCCTCCGATCACGGCGCGGTCGGGATGTAAAGTAGCGCTGAATGGAAGTGAGTGATACTACTGCCTAATCATAGTAAGCACCCCCTCTCTTTTTACCAGCCCATCAACACCATGCTCCCCAGTAAAATCATGCCATGCCTTTTTCACTTATTGGAATGATGGTGTCTTAACCTTGGATCCTTCTGCGTGTTTTCCCTTGTCTATGTCGTGCAGGAATACTAGCAGCAAAGAAAAAGGAATAGTGCAACATAGGAAAAAAGAGTGAAGAAGTTGCAGCATAGTTTTAGTTTCAGCAGCCCCCCCTTTTTTTTACTTTCTTTCCCTTCACCTCTCCTCAAGCTGATGGCACCAGCTTATTCAGACCACAAGAGGCGAAGGACAAAAAATACTGCTACTACTAGCAACCCCAAGGCTTTAAAAACAGTGTCAGATACGTTAGGGCCCCTCCTATTATTACCATTACCATATGCATTAGTTACTGTTAGTTGATTACTCCTGCTACTAGTACTAGTACCACCACCAACAACCAATACTACCACCACCACCAACCCCCCATTGATGTGCCACCAAGCTCCAGGCCAAGCCACCGCCAATATAATAGCCACTAGTAGTAGTTCTCATGTAATAGTAGCACATTAGGTGTGATGTTTAGCCCAAAAGTACAGAGGAATACTACCACAATGTAATGACATACACTAGTGCTCTGCTCGCTGTATTGCAAGACAGTGCAACAAGATACGGAAGTGACGGACAGGCAGGGAGGCATAGCTAGCTAGTTTGTGTTGGTGTTTACGTATGTATAATTTCACTTCACTGGATGAATGAAGATAATGAACAGGTCCGTCAGTCATGTCTCGGTGCTGTGGGCGTGTCGTGTCAGGGTGAGGGTTGGACTGGACCACTCGCTCACTGCCGTGCCCGTGCAGCAGCAGCGGTAGGGCGAAGTGTCAGCGCTGGCCGTGGATCATGGTCCCTTCTTCCTCAGCAGCGTTGGCTGTTTTTTCTTCTTGAATACTTTCTCCTCGTTTGTCCTGTTGAATCTACACAACCAGTTCGGTCTGTACCGTTGCTTTCCGGCATTGTTGCAACGCATTGCCGGACGGGGACAGCGACGGGATGGAACGGAGCCACGGAGGGGACATGCTTTTCTCGCGACGCGTAAAAAAAACGACGGATGCCCACGCCGTCCGCGTCCGGAGATCGGATGAAACGGATACGAGTGCGACGTCGGGATTATTATCATCGCCCGGAACAGAAAAACCGAGCGCTTGAAAAGAAAAAGGCGATGCCGGTGGTCACGATTATTCCCCTCCTTGGTGATGAGATTAGATTAGATTAGATTAGATTAGACTGCTGGTGGCGATTACGTACGGTTGCTAATCATGTCAGCAGCCAAAACGAATTCGGCCGGGTGTAATCAGTAGTTAGGAGGAGGAGGACGAGGCTCGTTGCTTTTGGAGACGGGATGGTGGTGGTGGTGCGATCCCGGCGGCGTCGCTCTCCGGGGGCGGAAAGGCGCCGCGCCGTGGTCGGATTGGAGGCTGGGAGCGGCTCCAGATGTCTGGGCGCCGGATACTTTCTTTTCTAATGACGGGTGATTAGGGTAAGTGCTTGCCGTTTTCAGGTGCTTTGGCTTCGGGATTAGAGCTACTAATCACCCAGAATAATTGCCGTTATGATAATGCCTCCTATGGGCTATGGCTACGGCCATGCATTTCTAAAAAATAATGGAACAACTTTTTTGTGTAAAGAATTCAAACCTATTACATTATAAAGTTCATCAAAAACAGTACGAATCATCTCAAACACGATAAAAAAATAATACATCAAGCCTCCTAAGATCACCAAACAATCTTCGAAACAAGAGCTGTCAATGCGTCATTATCGCTTATCACATACTGGATCCGGCCTGCCCTTGTCGATGACAACCAGAAAGTCTTCGCTTATGTGTCCTCGAAGAACGAGTGCTCAGGTGTCACATTTGTCACCTTTGAGCCCTTGAATCACTGAAGAGCCTCACACCAAGTCTCGACCTTTTCGCTCCAAGGAGCCGGTAGGAATCTACACCGAACCTACGTCAAACTCGTTCCGACAGACAAACTCGTCAAGGATTGAAACCTAGAAAACCGATCTTAAGATGAAGCGTCATCATCCGATCGAGCCCCGTCTATACGAGGACTAAATCTCTAACCTATCTACTAGCCATAGAGACACACCGAAAATCCTCTCCCTGCCATTGACAGCCCCAACGGTTGAAAGAAGGGAGGCGAATCCATGAACTCACTCGGGGTAATCGAGGGTAGAAAGACCGTGCCATAGCTGTCGCGCACCTGTGGGGGGAAAGAAAACTATAACAGAAAATAATTGAATCTCATAGCACCAACAATGAGAGACCTGTGCGAACGGAGCCTATCTCATACGGCTAGGTTCTTTGTGATGGAAACTCCCATGAGAGTTCAAGACCTTGACTAGATATTGGTGCTCGAATTTTGTCTAGATTTATT
This sequence comes from Triticum timopheevii, assembly GCA_963921465.1. Classification (NCBI taxonomy): domain Eukaryota; kingdom Viridiplantae; phylum Streptophyta; class Magnoliopsida; order Poales; family Poaceae; genus Triticum; species Triticum timopheevii. The sequence continues at coordinate 78,208,281 of OY997264.1, read as the reverse complement.
TCAGTCTTTCCGCTATGTTCCTTCAGTGTGAAGAGATGCTACTGTCGACTATGAAGGCATTTGTAGTGACTTTATTAATCTCAACATGATGTGTCGGTTCTCGGAGGTGCATTTTTAAAAATGAAAGGGTTCCCACCAGCCCAAATTTATTAAGCCAAGGCTAAAGCATAGCAGACAGACTATTTAACAGCTCTCGGTGATAACCAAAGTAGCTGCCACAGACCAAACACCACAGGGTTCAAACGCTACCCTATTACATTTTTTCTTGCAGAACAAGAGAGAAGTGCAAAGAGAACAGTTTCAGTTGAGCACACAAAACAGCACTCTCCCTGTCTAAATTGGGCATGCCATGCTATCGTAAGCAATTCCCCTCTTCAATGATCCAAAGTCCTTAAGCACCGAAGAAGAAGAGCACCATGTACGTATGAATACTGAATTTTGCACTGCCTGATCATAGCTCCCAGCCTCCCACCATCCATGTTTTAATTCTCGGAGGTGCTCTTATGTATGACCGTCTGCATGTATATAGTGTTAGAAAAAACAACGAGGGATCTGTCACGCAAAGTCAGACAGGGCGGGTAGATCAGCGCATACAAATTTTACGGCAAAAACGACAAAATTAACCTATGGACGAAATCAATTCAAAAACTGAACTGCTTTCGAAAAAAATCCGCTCAACTGACCCTTTTGTGTGGCGTCTGACGTCAAGGTGCCACACTCTACTGTGCAACGCCTAGCTATCAAGTGTTGCATGTCTGGCTAGCGTGGCACCCCCAAGGCCCACACCGAGCAGTGCAGCGCCTGAGAGCTAGGCGCCACACATGTTATGTGCAGTGCCTAGCTCTTAGGCGATGCATGTCCTATTAGTAGTTGGTAGGCTGGCCCCCTCCCCCAGTCCCCACACACCCCAACCCCACGCCCCCCGTGATTTTCCCCCACTCCCCTCTCCCCATTTCAAATCCTTCTCCAAATCTTCCAAATTTGAAGATTTCGTCCGTGGATTTTGAACTCAATCCCTTCCTCAAGGTAATCTCCTGTGATCCCCTTGTTTTGATCCAAAAAATGCTAACATTTGCTCATTGTTGCTAGTTTCGGGAAACCCAAGTTTTTTATGGATCTTGAAATTTGTATGGACATATGAGCTGTTTGTTTGCCAATTTCCTAGGATTAGGGTTGTTACTATGTTAGGGTTATTGTTATGGGTGTTGTTATGTTGGTGCTAGGGTTAGGCTTGTTAGTATGTTAGGGTTAGGGTTATGGGTGTTGTTATGTTGGGGCTAGGGTTAGTGTTAGGGTTGCTAGTATGTGAGGGTTGTGTTTATGGTCATTGTTAAGTGGGGGTTAGGGTTATTGTTGTTTATGAAAGATATGTTACGTTTGGTTATTTTAATGCTTATAGGGATGGGACGAACATGTGAGTATGTTCATCATGTGGACAAAGACGCCTTTTTAAAAGGCAACATTGAACCGGACCCGGATGAGCTTGACATGGTGTTTGATAGTAGTCCTAGCTATGCCGAGGTCTTGGAACAAGTGATATTGTCGAGTTTGAGGGAAGGCATAATGTTGGTTTCGGAATGCACATCCGTTGGAAGACCATGTGTGTTGATATCTGCTACACAACTTGTTCTTGTAGACTCGTGTTGGGACTCTGAGGGAGTCCTGGATTAGGGAGTATCTAGACAGCTGGACTATATACTTTGGCCGGACTGTTGGACCGTAAAGATACAAGACTCAAGACTTCGTCTCGTGTCCGGATGGGACTCTCCTTTGTGTGGAAGACAAGCTTGGCGATCCGGATAATAGATTTCCTTCTTTGTAACTGACTCTGTGTAAACCCTAGCCCTCTCCGGTGTCTATATAATCCGGAGGGTTTAGTCCTTAGAGGGACAATCATAATCATCATAGGCTAGCTTCTAGGGTTTAGCCTCTACGATCTCGTGGTAGATCAACTCTTGTAACACCCATATCATCAATATCAATCAAGCAGGAAGTAGGGTTTTACCTCCATCGAGAGGGCCCGAACCTGGGTAAAACATCGTGCTCCTTGCCTCCTGTTACCATTAGCCTTAGACGCACAGATCGGGACCCCCTACCCGAGATCTGCCGGTTTTGACACCGACAATTGGTGCTTTCATTGAGAGTTCCTCTGTGTCAGTCGCTTCAAGGCTCGATGGCTCCTTCAATCTTAAGGAAATATGCCCTAGAGGCAATAATAAAGTTATTATTTATTTCCTCATATCATGATAAATGTTTATTATTCATGCTAGAATTGTATTAACCGAAAACATGATACATGTGTGAATACATAGACAAACTTAATGTCACTAGTATGCCTCTACTTGACTAGCTCATTAATCAAAGATGGTTATGTTTCCTAACCATATACATGTGTTGTCATTTGATTAACGGGATCACATCATTAGGAGAATGATGTGATTGACTTGACCCATTCTGTTAGCTTAGCACTTGATCGTTTAGTATGTTGCTATTGCTTTCTTCATAACTTATACAAGTTCCTACAACTATGAGATTATGCAACTCCCGTTTACCGGAGGAACACTTTGTGTGCTACCAAACGTCACAACGTAACTGGGTGATTAGAAAGGAGCTCTACAGGTGTCTCCAAAGGTACATGTTGAGTTGGCATATTTTGAGATTAGGTTTTGTCACTCCGATTGTCGGAGAGGTATCTTTGGGCCCTCTTGGTAATGCACATCACTATAAGCCTTGCAAGCAATATAACTAATGAGTTATTTACGGAATGATGCATTACATAACGAGTAAAGAGACTTGCCGGTAACGAGATTGAACTAGGTATTGAGATACCGACGATCGAATCTCGGGCAAGTAACATACCGATGACAAAGGGAACAACGTATGTTGTTATGTGGTTTGACCGATAAAGATCTTCGTAGAATATGTAGGAGCTAATATGAGCATCTAGGTTCCGCTATTGGTTATTGACCGGAAACAGTTCTAGGTCATGTCTACATAATTCTCGAACTCGTAGGGTCCGCATGCTTAAGGTTTCGTTGACAGTTTTATTATGAGTTTTGATGTACCGAAGGTTGTTCGGAGTCCCGGATGTGATCACGGACATGACGAGCAGTCTCGAAATGGTCGAGACATAAAGATTGATATATTGGACGACTATATTTGGACACCGGAAAGGTTCCGGGTGAGATTGGGACAATACCGGAGCTCCGGGAGGTTATCGGAACCCCCCGGGAGGTATATGGGCCTTATTGGGCCTCAGTGGAAAGGAGGGAGAAGAAGCAAAGGAGGGAGAGCGCCCCCCAAGCCCAATCCGAATTGGGAGGGGGGCCGGCCCCCCTTTCTTTCTTCCCTCCCCCCTCTTCCTTCCCTCTGCCTCTCCTAATAGGAAAGGTGGGAGTCCTACTCCCGGTTGGGGTTGGACTCCCCCCTAGGGCGTGCACCACCCTGGCCGGCCCCCTCCTCCACTCCTTTATATACAGGGGAGGGGGCACCCCATAAACACAACAATTGATCTCTTGATCTCTTAGCCGTGTGCGGTGCCCCCCTCCACCATAGTCCTCAATAATATTGTAGCGGTGCTTAAGCGAAGCCCTGTGAAGGTAGAACATCAAGATCGTCGCCACGCCGTCGTGCTGACGGAACTCTTCCCCGACATACTGCTGGATCGGAGTACGGGGATCATCATCGAGCTGAACGTGTGCTAGAACTCGGAGGTGCCGTAGTTTCGGTGCTTGATCGGTCGGGCCGTGAAGACGTACGACTACATCAACCGCGTTGTTCTAACGCTTCCTCTTTCGGTCTACGGGGGTACGTGGACAACACTCTCCCCTCTCGTTGCTATGCATCACCATGATCTTGCGTGTGCGTAGGAATTTTTTTTAAATTACTATGTTCCCCAACAGTGGCATCCGAGCCTGGTTTTATGCGTAGATGTTATATGCACGAGTAGAACACAAGTGAGTTGTGGGTGATACAAGTCATACTGCTTACCAGCATGTCATACTTTGGTTCGGCTGTATTGTTGGATGAAGCGGCCCGGACCGACATTACGCGTACGCTTACGCGAGATTGGTTTTACCGCTGTGATTTGCACACAGGTGACTAGCGGGTGTCTATTTCTCCAACTTTAGTTGAACCGAGTGTGGCTACGCCCGGTCCTTGTGAAGGTTAAAACAACACTAACTTGACGAACTATCATTGTGGTTTTGATGCGTAGGTAAGAACGGTTCTTGCTCAGCCCATAGCAGCCACGTAAAATTTGCAACAACAAAGTAGAGGACGTCTAACTTGTTTTTGCAGGGCATGTTGTGATGTGATATGGTCAAGACGTGATGCTATATTTTATTGTATGAGATGATCATTGAGGGAGTCCTGGACTAGGGGATGTCCGGACAGCCGAACTATCATTATCCGCCGGATTCCAAGACTACGAAGATACAAGATTGAAGACTCCGGCTCGTGTCCGGATGGTACTTTCCTTGGCGTGGAAGGCAAGCTTGGCAATACGGATATGTAGATCTCCTACCATTGTAACCGACTCTGTGTAACCCTAGCCTCCTCCGGTGTCTATATAAACCAGAGGGCTTTAGTCCGTAGGACAACATACATTACAACAATCATACCATAGGTTAGCTTCTAGGGTTTAGCCTCCTTGATCTCGTGGTAGATCTACTCTTGTAATACCCATATCATCAATATTAATCAAGCAGGACGTAGGGTTTTACCTCCATCGAGAGGGCCCGAACCTGGGTAAAAACATCGTGTCCCTCGTCTCCTGTTACCATCCGCCTAGACGCATAGTTCGGGACCCCCTACCCGAGATCCGCCGGTTTTGACACCGACATTGGTGCTTTCATTGAGAGTTCCTCTGTGTCGTCACCGATAGGCTTGATGGCATCTTCAACCAGCAACGCTATCCAGGGCGAGACTTTTCTCCCCGGACAGATCTTCGTATTCGGCGGCTTTGCCCTGCGGGCCAATTCACTTGGCCATCTGGAGCAGATCGAAAGCTACGCCCCTGGCCGTCAGGTCAGATTCGGAAGCTTAAACTTCACGGCCGATGTTCGCGGAGACTTGATCTTCGACGGAGTCGAGCCACAGCCAAGCGCGCCGCACTGTGACGACGGGCATGATCTAGCTCTGCCACCGAACAGTGCCTTGGTGGCCGCACACGGATCCGCTTCAGCCATTAGCCCGGAGCCGATCGCCCAGATCGAGGGCCGGTGGATAGACGCCGCCCTGGGGGCTTCAACATCCACGGCGATGGAGCCGAACACCAATCTTGTCCCCCACGAAACTCGAGATTCCGAGGCGCCGGACTCCTTGCCGGACTCCGAACCTCCCGTGCCCCTACCAATCGATCCGGATTGGGCGCCGGTTATGGAATTCACCGCCGCGGACATCTTCTAATGCTCGCCTTTCGGCGATATCTTGAATTCACTAAAGCATCTCTCGTTATCAGGAGAGTCCTGGCCGGATTATGGCCAGGATGGTTGTGATACGGACGACGAAGAAATTCAGAGCCCACCCACCACCCACTTTGTAGCCACTGTCGACGATCTAACCTACATGCTAGACTACGACTCCGACGACATCGACGCCATGGACGACGATGCCGGAGACGAACAGCAACCAGCGCCTACAGGGCACTAGAAGACCACCTCGTCATACAACATATATATGGTGGACACCCCAAAAGACGGGGATGGCGAAGAAGCAGCGGAGGCAGATTCTCTAAAGAAGCAGCCCAAACACCGACGTCAACGGCGCCGCTCTAAATCCCGCCACAGCAAGAATGGAGATTCCGGCACAGGAGATAATAATACTCCAGAGAGTGCCGAAGACAATCCCCTCCAGCAAGACTCAGCGTAGGAGGATGCAGAAGCAAGCCCTCAAGAGAGGGCGGCAGACGAAGAGGTTGAGGATGATAACTATATGCCTCCCTCCGAAGACGAGCAAGCCTCAACGATGATGAATTCGTCGTACCTGAGGATCCCGTCGAACAAGAGCGCTTCAAGCGCAGGCTTATCGCCACAGCAAACAGCCTAAAGAAAAAGCAGCAGCAGCTCCAAGCTGATCAAGACCTGCTGGCCGATCGATGGACCGAGGTCCTCGCGGCCGAAGAATATAAACTCGAACGCCCCTCCAAAAGCTACCCAAGACGCAAGCTGCTCCCCCGATTAGAGGAGGAAGCGTACATACCTCCATCACCAGCGCATGATATGGCTGACCGACCACCCCGTGGTCGTGACAGAGAGGCATCCAGGCCCCCAGCCAAGACCGTACCCCGGCATCGCTCCAAAAGTACGAAGCCAAGAGGGAACACGCCGGACTTGCGAGACACATTGGAGGACAAGGCAAGGCAATCCAGATCCATCTACGGATCACGTGCGCGCCCTACGACCCACGACGAATACCGTCGCGCCGGATATAATAACCCCGGCCGGGCCGAACACAGCAGACAGCGCTCTCTCGAGCCGCGTCGCGATATCGCTCAATACAGAGGCGCCGCACACCCTCTATGCTTCAGTGACGAAGTAATGGATCATCAGATCCCCGAAGGGTTTAAACCCGTAAACATCGAATCTTACGATGGCACAACAGACCCCGCGGTTTGGATCGAAGACTATCTCCTCCACATTCATATGGCCCGCGGTGATTATCTCCATGCCATCAAGTACCTCCCACTCAAGCTTAAAGGACCAGCTCGGCATTGGCTAAACAGCTTGCCCGCAGAGTCAATTGGGTGCTGGGAGGACCTGGAAGCCGCATTCCTCGACAACTTCCAGGGCACGTATGTGAGACCACCAGACGCCGATGACCTAAGCCACATCATTCAACAGCCAGTCGAATCGGCCAGACAATTCTGGACATGGTTCTTGACGAAGAAAAATCAAATCGTCGATTGTCCGGATGCAGAGGCCCTTGCAGTCTTCAAACATAACATCCGGGACGAATGGCTAGCCCGGCACCTGGGGCAGGAAATACCGAAATCCATGGCAGCCCTCACATCGTTAATGACCCGCTTTTGCGCGGGAGAGGACAGCTGGCTAGCCCGTAGCAACAATCTCCGTAAAAACTCTGGCAGTCCGGATACCAAGGACAACAACGGCAGGTCACGACAAAACAAAAACAAGCGCCGCATTAACGGCGACGATAAGGAGGATACGGCAGTCAATGCCGGATTCCGAGGCTCTAAACCCGGTCAGCGGAAGAAGCCATTTAAAAGAACCACTCCGGGTCCGTCCAATCTGGACCGAATACTCAACCGCTTATGCCAGATACATGGCACCTCCGAAAAGCCAGCTAACCACACCAATAGAGATTGCTGGGTGTTCAAGCAGGCCGGCAAGTTCATTGCCGAAAACAATGACAAGGGGCTAAACAGCGACGACGAGGAAGAGACCCGGCCGCCGAACAACAGAGGACAGAAGGATTTTCCCCCACAAGTGCGGACGGTGAATATGATATACGCGACCCACATACCCAAGAGGGAGAGGAAACGCGCACTAAGGGACGTCCACGCGATGGAGCCAGTCGCCCCAAAGTTCAATCCATGGTCCTCTTGTCCGATCACTTTCGATCGAAGAGACCATCCGACCAGCATACGCCATGGCGGATTCGCCGCATTGGTTTTAGACCCAATCGTCGATGGATTTCACCTCACGAGATTCCTGATGGACGGCGGCAGTAGCCTGAACCTGCTTTATTAGGATACAGTGCGCAAAATGGGCATAGACCCATCAAGGATTAAACCTACAAAGACAACCTTTAAAGGTGTCATCCCAGGAGTGGAAGCCAACTGTACAGGCTCAGTCACACTGGAAGTGGTCTTCGGATCCCCGGATAATTTCTGAAGCGAAGAGTTAATCTTCGACATAGTCCCGTTTCGCAGCGGCTATCACGCTCTGCTCGGACGAACCGCGTTTGCAAAATTCAACACGGTGCCGCATTATGCATACCTAAAGCTCAAGATGCCAGGTCCTCGTGGAGTCATCACGGTCAATGGGAATACGGAACGCTCCCTCCGAACGGAGGAACATACAGCAGCTCTCGCGGCAGAAGTACAGAGCAGCCTTCTAAGGCAATTCTCAAGTCCGGCAGTTAAAAAGCCGGATACAACAAAGCGCGCCCGGAGCAATACCAACCAAAACCACCTGGCGCGATCAGAGCACGCGTAGCAATGCGGCCCCAACCCTCGCCCGTGCATGATCGCAAGTATAACATTCCGCGTACATCATTACGCTTTGGAGATACCATGGGCGCAGGGAAAGGGGCACGATCACAATGGACCCAGAGTGCGGCTCGACCACACCAGAGGCTCACAAGTGCGCCTCCCTTCTTTTTTATTTTATTTTTCTCCTTCTTTTATGTACACAGGACTCTGTTAACCAGAAGCCCTGTCCAGCGGCGAACCTGCTGAACTCATGATGCAACAGTCAGGGACTAAAGAAGGCCGCGACGAACATTCAGGTGGTCTCAGTTACGAACATTAAATTCGATTATATACACCAAGTCTGCAGCTCATCCCTGGAGGGGGACATGTTTATTTAGTCCAAATCCCTTGCTTACCGCACTATTTGTATCAGTCCGCTCTACTAGCAGACTTTCTTTCATAAATAATGCAGCACTTTTTTATTGCAATTGCATTATCTTTTATATATATGTTCATTACATGACATCTTGCACCCGTATATTTTGGTACGGCCGAATACGCCAGGGGCTTCTGTTCCCCAAATTATGGTGTGATAAAGTCCGAACACTTTCACAAGTGCGGCACCCCGAACTTATAGCATTATATGAATCGGCTCCCAATCATGTCTTGGGTCAATAGTTGGGTTTGCCCGGCTCCCACGTTTTGGTGCCTTACGTTCCGTTCTGTCGGCTAAGGTGGCACCGGGAGAACCACTGCGATTGCGCCCCGGTTGAGCCGGGCTAACGCCTCAGTGAAGAAAGCTAAAACTGACTGGCATGATAAGGCGAGAGACTGGTCGCTGTTCGAGAGGTTTTTTCGGGTCCTTAAAGACTCACGCCGCTTCGAGCGAAGTTCCGGATAATGTCCGACGAAGGCGTGGATAGCGCCCCGGATTCGGTCTTCCGAACACCAGGGGCTTCGCCGAAATTTAAAATTATAGAATTCTATGGCTAAGTGAGAGTGTTCAAGCATTATAAGTCCGGTTGCCTTGTTCGTCGTGTTGAGCGCCTCCCTAGATGGACCCAAAAATGGGAACAAGAGTGCTCAAGTTTATCCTGAACACCCCAGCACTTGTGGCTTGGGGGCTGAAGCCAACGACTTGCCATCTCTCAGATTTTACAAACGGCCGCACAGAAGGTAATATTTTAAATTAAACAAGCGTTTCTCATGGCGCATATGAACGAGGTTTTCAGTGCACAGGATAAATACACAGCGAGTTCACACAAAGATTGCATTTCGGGAGCACTCATCTGCAATATCGCAGGCTCCCTTCAGGATAATTTTATAATACTTCTCCGGCGTGCGATACTCCTTGCCCGGCGGTGGTGGGTCCATGAGAAGCTTCTTCGCATCCAATTTGCCCCATTGCACCTTTATGCGGGCAAGGGCCCGACGAGCGCCTTCAATACAGGCGGAGCGCTTGACTACATCCAGCCTGGGGCATGCATCCACCAGCCGCCGCACGAGGCCAAAGTAGCTCCCAGGCATGGCCTGTCCAGGCCACAGCCGGACTATGAGGCCCTTCATGGCCTCCTCAGCTACCTTGTGGAGTTCGACCAACTGCTTCAGCTGGTCGCTTGGGGGCACCGGATGGCCAGCCTCAGAGTACTGAGACCAGAAGACCTTCTCCGTCGAGCTCCCCTCCTCGCCACGATAGAATGCGGCGACATCAGACGCACTACGCGGCAGATATGCAAACGCCCCTGGAGAGCTCCGAATTCGGGTAAGTATCAGATAGTTCACATTAACATGCCTGCTTTGCATGAAAAATGCCTTACCCGCCGCTATCTTCTTTATATCTTCAACCTCCTGAAGGGCCTTACGGGCCTCGGCCTTGGCGGACTTGGCACTTTCGAGAGCCGAGGCAAGCTCGGACTCTCGAGTCTTGGAGTCACGCTCCAAACTCTCATGCTTTTCCATGAGAGCCTGGAGCTCTTTCCGAACTTCCGCCACCCGTGCCTCTTGTTTTTCTCGCTCGGCCCGTTCCGCGGCCGCACTGCGTTCGGCCACGGACACAGCCTCCTTCAGGGCCGTCACCTCGTTAGTGGCCCCTGCAATACACATATTATCCTTGTTAATTTTATTTGCAACCAAAATCCTTTTCTGTAAGGTACTTATTCAAAGAGGTGTTACTCACCTTCTTTTTCCTCGAGCTGCTTCTTTGCATGGCCGAGCTCTTGCTCGGACTGCTCGAGATCCTTCTTCAGCACGTCAACCTCCGCCGTTAGTGCGGCAGAGGTCAGAAGCGCAGCCTGCAAACCCATATTGACATATTTTAGGCAACCCTGCGTATATCTTGTTAGATCCTTAGTCCGGCTTTTCTTTCCGAACACCGAACTAAGCATCAGGGGCTACTGTCTATGTGGTATTACATTACATAATTTTAAACTTCTTACCTCAAAGCCTGTTAGAAGGCTGCTGCAGGCTTCGGTCAGCCCGCTCTTGGCGAGCTGAATCTTCTCAATCACCGCACTCATGATAGTGCGGTGTTCTTCCTCGATGGAAGCGCCTTTAAGCGCCTCCAACAGGTTATCCGGCGCCTCCGGTTGGACGGAGGCCGCCGGCGTCACGGTCCTGCCCTTCTTTCGAAGGGGCCGCTTGCCGGACTCTGGAACCACTGCGGGTTCCGATGTAGAGTCCGGCACGAAGTCCGGGAGGCTGCCTGACGGCGCCTCTGGAGCCTCCTCCTGATGGGTCCCTCTCTGGGATCCCACCTCGGCGTCCTCGTCGGCGCGTGGGGTAGAGGCAGTCGGGATGGAATTCACATCCGACGAGGCCAATGACCCGCTCGATGAGTCGGGGAGATCATCGTTGGCCGGACTATGGGCAGAATGCGGCGTTAGAAGGATACTACGCGACACAAAAGAAATTACACATCAAGGATCCGGATACTTACGATCTTGCCGGACGCCTGGCCCTTGGAGGCCGCTCATCCTCGCCAACGCTGATGTTGGCGAAACTGTCTGGGGGGATAGTTCTCCCCCTCTTGGACCCTTCGGCCTCCCCGATCGGGGAAGCCTTCCTCTTCTTCTCTCCCTCCTCCGGGAGAGAATACTCCTCCTCGTCGTCTTCAGGGGCGGAGTCTGCATCGTCATCAGAAGCCTGATTATGGGAACTCTTTCGGGTCCCCGCGGCCACCTTTTTGGCCTTCTTCTCCGGCACCACGTGCGGTGCCGGAACCAGCAGCCCTGTTAAGCGGGCGTCCACTGGGTCTTCTGGCATGGGAGCCGGGCTGATAAGCAGCTTGGCCTTCTCCATCCATTCCTGTCAAAGGAAGAGGCAGAATGAAACCTCATTAGAGTCAATCTAATTATCACAAGTGTCCCGTAATGGGGTTGAATCACTTACCTCGTTAGTTGGATACTGCGAGCTGAATCCGCGGTCTTCAGTCGCGGACGCGGGGGCTTCGGCGCCCTTGAACAGCACCCTCCAGGCGCCTTCGTATGTTGTATCGAAGAGCCCGCTTAGCGCCTGGTGCTGTTCCGGATTGAACTCCCACAAATTAAATGCCCGTTCTTGGCATGGGAGGATCCGCCGAATGAGCATGACTTGGACCACGTCGACGAGCCTGAGCCTATTGCTCACCATCTTCTTGATACATGCTCGGAGTCCCGTCACCTCCACCGGATTCCCCCAGTGCAAGCCCTTCTCTTTCCAGGAGGTGAGCTGCATGGGGATGCCAGATCTAAACTCGGGGGCCGCCGCCCATGTGGGCTTGCGCGGCTTGGTGATGTAGAACCACCCCGATTGCCACCCCTTGACGGAGTCCACAAAGGTCCCTTCGAGCCATGGGACGTTGGGCAATTTGCCCAACATGGCGCCTCCGCATTCCGCTTGTGTGCCCTTCACAACCTTCGGCTTGACGTTGAAGGTCTTGAGCCACAGGCCGAAATGGGGCCGGATGCAGAGGAAGGCCTCACACACGACAATAAACGCCGAGATGTTGAGGATGAAGTTCGGCGCCAGATCGTGGAAATCCAGGCCGTAGTAAAACATGAGCCCCCGGACGAATGGATGGAGCGGAAAGCCCAGTCCGCAGAGGAAGTGGGGGAGGAAGACGACCCTCTCATGAGGCCCAGGGGTAGGGATGAGCTGCCCCTCATCAGGCAGCCGATGCGCGATATCGCCGGAAAGGTATCCGGCGTCGCGCAGCTTGGTGATGTCCTCCTCCTTAGCGTTGGAGGCTAACCATTTACCTCCCACTCCGGACATATTGGGAGAAGGTCGAGGCGAGATGCGCAAGCTTGGGCGTTGGAGCTTGAGTGCGCGGAGATGGATAAGCAAAGGAGGAAGAAGGCGTAGGTGAGAAGGTGAATCCTTATCCCTTATATATAGGCGGACGAAAACTATGCGTCCCCCACCGGCCTGATAAAACTCGCTTATCTCCCAAGCGCCACCATCAATGGCGCGGTTGGGTTACCCACGTCCGTATTGATGAGAATCCTGGAATAAGGGAAACACGATCTCTGCTTCGACAAGACATGCCAAGGAAACCGCTTCGCTAAACGTGCTAAGGTGGTATAGTAAAAAATGATTCAAACAAGGGCTTGGTGGCGGTGTGATGTCACGCCGCATAATACGTCAGCAGATTGAGCTAAGTGTACATTTTATTCTCTCTATGGTGGAATGTGGAAATTATTTTTGCAGAGCCGGACACTATCCTGGTGTTCATGATCTTCTCTGGATTATTCAAGGGAGGAACCCGCCTTGCAATGCCGAACATTATGCGCGCCGGACTTATCGTCATTGAAGACTGGTTCAGGGGCTACTGAGGGAGTCCTGGACTAGGGGGTGTCCGGACAGCCGGACTATCATTATCCGCCGGACTCGAAGACTACGAAGATACAAGATTGAAGACTCCGGCTCGTGTCCGGATGGTACTTTCCTTGGCGTGGAAGGCAAGCTTGGCAATACGGATATGTAGATCTCCTACCATTGTAACCGACTCTGTGTAACCCTAGCCTCCTCCGGTGTCTATATAAACCGGAGGGCTTTAGTCCGTAGGACAACATATATTACAACAATCATACCATAGGCTAGCTTCTACGGTTTAGCCTCCTTGATCTCATGGTAGATCTACTCTTGTAATACCCATATCATCAATATTAATCAAGCAGGACGTAGGGTTTTACCTCCATCGAGAGGGCCCAAACCTGGGTAAAAACATCGTGTCCCTCGTCTGCTGTTACCATCCGCCTAGACGCACAGTTCGGGACCCCCTACCCGAGATCCGCCGGTTTTGACACCGACAATCATGTTTTGTAACCGAAGTTATCGGCAACTGGCAGGAGCCATATGGTTGTCACTTTATTGTATGAAATGCAAACGCCCTGTAATTGCTTTACTTTATCACTAAGCGGTAGCGATAGTCGTAGAAGCAATAGATGGCGTAACGACAACGATGCTACGATGGAGATCAAGGTGTCGCGCCGGTGATGATGGTGATCACAACGGTGCTTCAGAGATGGAGATCACAAGCACAAGATGATGATGGCCATATCATATCACTTTTATTGATTGCATGTGATGTTTATCCTTTATGCATCTTATCTTGCTTTGATTGACGGTAGCATTTTAAGATGATCTCTCACTAATTATCAAGACGTGTTCTCCCTGAGTATGCACTGTTGCGAAAGTTCTTCGTGCTGAGACACCACGTGATGATCGGGTGTGATAGGCTCTACGTTCAAATACAACGGGTGCAAAACAGTTGCACACGCGGAATACTCAGGTTAAACTTGACGACCCTAGCATATACAAATATGGCCTCGGAATGTGGAGACCGAAAGGTCGAACGTGAATCATATAGTAGATATGATCAACATAGTGATGTTCACCATTGAAACTACTCCATCTCACGTGATGATCGGACATGGTTTAGTTGATTTGGATCACATGATCACTTAGATGACTAGAGAGATGTCTGTCCAAGTGGGAGTTCTTTAGTAATGTGATTAATTGAACTTAAATTTATCATGAACTTAGTACCTGATAGTATTTTGCTTGTAGATAGATGGCTCGTGCTGTTGTTCCTTTGAATTTTAATGCGTTCCTTGAGAAAGCTAAGTTGAAAGATGATGGTAGCAATTACACGGACTGGGTCCGTAACTTGAGGATTATCCTCATTGCTGCACAGAAGAATTACGTCCTGGAAGCACCGCTGGGTGCCAGGCCTGCTGCAGATGTGACTAACGACGTTAAGAACGTCTGGCAGAGCAAAGCTGATGACTACTCGATAGTTCAGTGTGCCATGCTTTACGGCTTGGAACCGGGTCTTCAACGACGTTTTGAATGTCATGGAGCATATGAGATGTTCCAGGAGTTGAAATTAATATTTCAAGCAAATACCCGGATTGAGAGATATGAAGTCTCCAATAAGTTCTATAGCTGTAAGATGGAGGAGAATAGTTCTATCAGTGAACATATACTCAAAATGTCTGGGTATAATAATCACTTGATTCAACTGGGAGTTAATCTTCCTGATGATAGTGTCATTGACAGAATTCTTCAATCACTGCCACCAAACTAAAATATGCAAGGGATGGACAAGACTATTCCCGAGCTCTTCGCAATGCTAAAAGCTGTGGAGGTAGAAATCAAGAAGGAGCATCAAGTGTTGATGGTCAATAAGACCACCAGTTTCAAGAAAAAGGGTAAAGGGAAGAAGAAGGGGAACTTCAAAAAGAACAGCAAACAAGTTGCTGCTCAAGAGAAGAAACCCAAGTCTGGTCCTAAGCCTAAAACTGAGTGCTTCTACTGCAAGTAGACTGGTCACTGGAAGCGGAACTGCCCCAAGTATTTGGCGGATAACAAGGAT
Source organism: Triticum timopheevii (assembly GCA_963921465.1). Classification (NCBI taxonomy): domain Eukaryota; kingdom Viridiplantae; phylum Streptophyta; class Magnoliopsida; order Poales; family Poaceae; genus Triticum; species Triticum timopheevii. Next base: position 78,193,270 of record OY997264.1, on the reverse strand, counting down.
GGTAAAGTGAACAAAGGTATATGTGATATACATGTTGTTGATGTGTACCTTACTAATGCTCGCAGTAGCACGTGGGTATTTGATACTGGTTCTGTTGCTAATATTTGCAAATCAAAACAGGGACTACGGATTAAGCGAAGATTGGCTAAGGACGAGGTGACGATGCGCGTGGGAAATGGTTCCAAAGTCGATGTGATCGCGATCGGCACGCTACCTCTACATCTACCTTCGGGATTAGTTTTAGACCTGAATAATTGTTATTTGGTGCCAGCGTTTAGCATGAACATTATATCTGGATGTTGTTTGATGCGAGACGGTTATTCATTTAAATCTGAGAATAATGGTTGTTCTATTTATATGAGTAATATCTTTTACGGTCATGCACCCTTGAAGAGTGGTCTGTTTTTATTAAATCTCGTTAGTAGTGATACACATATTCATAATGTTGAAGCCAAAAGATGCATAGTTGATAATGATAGTGCAACTTATTTGAGGCACTGCCATTTGGGTCATATTGGTGTAAAGCGCATGAAGAAATTCCATATTGATGGACTTCTAGAATCACTTGGTACTTGCGAACCGTGCCTCATGGGCAAGATGACTAAAACGCCGTTCTCCGGAACTATGGAGCGAGCAACTGATTTGTTGGAAATCATACATATTGATGTATGTGGTCCAATGAATATTGAGGCTCGCGGCGGGTATCGTTATTTTCTCACCTTCACGGATGGTTTGAGAAGATATGGGTATATCTACTTGATGAAACACAAGTCTGAAACATTTGAAAAGTTCAAAGAATTTCAGAGTGAAGTGGAAAATCATTGAAACAAGAAGATAAAGTTTCTACGATCTGATCGTGGAGGAGAATATTTGAGTTACGATTTTGGTTTAAATTTGAAGCAATGCGGAATAGTTTCGCAACTCACGCCACCCGGAACACCACAAATGGTGTGTCCAAACGTCGTAATTGTACTTTACTAGATATGATGCGATCTATGATGTCTCTTACTGATTTACCGCTATATTTTTTGGGTTATGCTTTAGAGACGGCCGCATTCACGTTAGATAGGGCTCCATCAAAATCCGTTGAGACGGCGCCTTATGAACTGTGGTTTGGCAAGAAACCAAAGTTGTCGTTTCTTAAAGTTTGGGGCTGCGACGCTTATGTGAAGAAACTTCAACCAGATAAGCTCAAACACAAATCGGAGAAATGTGTCTTCATAGGATACCCAAAAGAGACTATTGGGTACACCTTCTATCACAGATTTGAGGGCAAGATTTTTGTAGCTAAATTCGGATCCTTTCTAGAGAAAGAGTTTCTCTCGAAAGAAGTGAGTGGGAGGAAAGTAGAACTTGATGAGGTAACTGTACCTGCTCCCTTATTGGAAAGTAGTTCATCACAAGAACCGGTTCCTGTGACAACTACACCAATTAGTGAGGAAGCTAACGATATTGATCATGAAACTTCAGATCAAGTTACTACCGAACCTCGTAGGTCAACTAGAGTAAGATCCGCACCAGAGTGGTACGGTAATCCTATTCTGGAAGTCATGTTACTTGACCATGGCGAACCTACGAACTATGACGAAGCGACGATGAGCCCAGATTCCGCAAGATGGCTTGAGTCCATGAAATCTGAGATGGGATCTGTTGGTGTCAAAACCGGCGGATCTCGGGTAGGGGGTCCCGAACTGTGCGTCTAGGCGGATGGTAACAGGAGACAAGGGACACAATGTTTTACCCAGGTTCGGGCCCTCTTGATGGAGGTAAAACCCTACGTCCTGCTTGATTAATATTGATGATATGGGTAGTACAAGAGTGGATCTACCATGAGATCAAGGAGGCTAAACCCAAAAGCTAGCCTATGGTATGATTGTTGTAATGTATGTTGTGTCCTACGGACTAAAGCCCTCCGGTTTATATAGACACTGGAGAAGGCTAGGGTTACACAGAGTCGGTTAAAATGGTAGGAGATCTACATATCCGTATCGCCAAGCTTGCCTTCCACGCCAAGGAAAGTCCCATCCGGACACGGGACGGAGTCTTCAATCTTGTATCTTCGTAGTCTTGGAGTCCGGCGGACGATGATAGTCCGGCTGTCCGGACACCCCCTAGTCCAGGACTCCCTCAGTAGCCCCCAAACCAGGCTTCAATGACGATAAGCCCAGCGCGTATATATTCTTCGGCGTTGCAAGGCGGGTTCTCCCTTTAAGTTCCATGTACCTGCCGAACAGTGTCCGGCTTCCTCATAAATATTGTGCTTCTTGGCTTCTACGCCCAATAATGGCCTTCCTCCACGCGTCGCACAAATGCGAAAAGCCAGGGTGTCTTTTATGTTTCACCCCCTAGTCGTGCAAGTCATCCGCCTACAAAAAGAGGCAAAAATCCAGATCCAAATCACACCATCTTCCTTCCGCGAATACTCATCGGAGCGCCTTTGACCCAAAAATCCATTCCATCATGGACCGTCAACGCGGCTCCTCTTCTCGCACTCCCAGCCCACCGCCAGGAGATTGGAGGAGGTGCTCTGTTCCACACAACGAGCTAGTGAAGCTCCAAGCGGGGGGATATCTCCCTCCGGCCTTCATGGTCCCGGTTCGAGCCGGGCTGGCCACCTACCAAGGTGGGAAGCAAGCAGAGGCTACCCCAAGTCCCAACAAAGGGGAGCGGGTATGCTTCGTCCCTTATCTGATAAGGGGACTCGGATTTCCAATACATCCGTTCCTCCGCGGGCTCCTGGAGTTCTACGGACTCCAGCTCTATCACCTTACACCCGCCTCTGTCCTGCATATCGCGGGTTACGTAGCTCTTTGCGAACTATTCCTGGGCATCGAGCCCCATTTTGCACTGTGGAAGAGGTTGTTCTGCCTCGTACCCCGTTCTCACGAGGGATCTATATAACAAGTAGGCGGCGCCGAAGTATGGCGCATTGCCGGGACCGGATATCCATCCGGTACCCCGAAGAAGGCGTCCGAAGACTGGCCTTCGGAATGGTTTTACATAGAAGACGCTCCGCTGCCGGACCCAGTCCGGGTCGGCCTCCCGGAGTTTAGTGCTGCTCCTCTGAAGAAACGCCTTAGCTGGCGCCCGCGGAGCCCCCAATTGGAGGAAGACAGGAGCGTCCATTACCTGATGGGCCGAATAAGATTACTAGCCCATTCCGGGTTGACCATGATTGGAGTCATGGCAACATGCATCATGCGGGGGGTACAGCCATTGCAATACAGGGGCCACCCCCTGTGGGATTTCAACGGGGAAGACGATGCCACCCGCCATGGCCGCAAAGGGCCAGATTCGACCGAGGATCTGGTGCAGATCCTGTCCGTCCTGTACAAGGGGGAGAAGGAGGACTTCCTTCGAATGAACCCCTTGAATGGGTTTTCCATGAATAACCCTCGGGGCTGGGTAAGCGAACACTTTTAAGGGCTCAACCATGCTTTCAAAGTCTAAGCTTTTTACATTATGTCTTCGGCGCAGGAACTGCGCCGGATTGTGGAGGACATGGTAAGTCCAGCTCCGCAACCCGAGGATCCAGAGAGATCCCAGGATCCGGCCTCCGAAGAGGATCCGGATATCAAGGTGGAGCTGATCGACGGGGTGTTCCACCAGCTCAGCATGGATAACGCTTTAGTCGCCATTACGGCGGACTACCCCGGATTATATCCGGCTTCCCAGGTGATTGTGACCGAGGTCCGGACACCATTATCTCTTCCTTGCCCATTTCTGACCTTCGCAAATGATGGTGCTTTACAGGAAGCGCCTTCAAGGCAGGAAGCCGAGCCCGCGGCGGCTGACCAACAAAGGCCAGTCCAGACCAGCAGGTGGAAAAGGAGCGCGGCACGGACTGGAACGTCGCCGCAAAGGTATAGTTTGTATTTAAATATTCAGAGCAACGTTCCTAGGGAGCGTCTGAGTGCTCATGATCTTTGTAGGAGAAAAAACGCTCGTCGGACTGCGGGCGTAGAGGTTGCCGATCCGACCTGTACCGGCCAAGCTCCAGCGCCCGGTCTGGAGGGGGAGACAAGCGCAAGGCGCGGGCCGGATACTCCTCCAATGGAGGATGCCGACAGACTGTCTGCCACCAAGTCTGAGGTGGAGAGCGCCATGAACCATAGGCGCCGCCGGACAGTATTTCGTGAAGCGTGCTTTTCCCCTGAGGCGCTGAACGCCTTTAACGCGGGGGACGCGCACCTCCGTGCTGCTCAAGATGGTTTTACCAGAGCCACGGAGCAGTATGTAAAAGACATACGGGTAAGGGAATTTAATGGTTATATATGCCAGTAGCCCCCGAGACTTAAAGTAGTTATGTTAACTGATTTAAGGATCATTTGAAACGAAGGCTCTTACCGAGAAGAATGCCCAGCTGTCTCAGGAGCTGCAAGAATGCAAGGCCCAACTTGAGGCCGCACTTGCTGCCACAGGAGGAAACACAGAGGCCCCTCCTGGTAACACATTTTTTGTTAAATAAGCGCTGTGCGGCGTGCGCGCAAGTCTAATAATGACATTGCAGGTGCTGCCGGACAAGATCCGGACAGGCAGGAACTGCTGCGCCAGCTGAAGGCCGGCGAGAGGGTGCTGAATAGAGTACAGCAGGAAAGGAACAAGCTTCAAGATGCCCACACCCAGCTTGGAGAAGAGCTAAAAGACATTCGGGTCGAGCTGTCCGGCTCCGTTAAGGAGAATCAGCGGCTTCATCGCGGCATCTATAGTAAGTGCTTGAGCGAACTCCTTTGAAAAGAAGAGTTCGGCAAGGAAGTTAATTGACAGAATATGTCTTGTAGGTATACTCACAGGTCGCCCTGTGGAGGAGATGCCCGTATCGACGGGTGATCAACTTCCCGAGCTGTTGCAACTGCTCGAACGAGTTCGGCAGGCGATGAGCGGCGTCGTCCAGGCATTATGGCTAGTCGTCTCCCTACCCGAGGGCCTTGGGGAGCTTGCAGAGAAACTCCAGGGAGTGCGGCAGCGCTTCCGTTTATGGAAGATTTCGGCCTGCCGCCAGGGTGCCAGGGAGGCTTGGGCCATGGTGAAGACGCGGTACAAGAAGGCGGATCCCAACCACATGGCCGAAGTTGGACCGGTGGGGCCCGATGGGAAGGAGATCCCTGTGAGTTTAGTATACAGCCAAGTAGAGTTGGCTGCTAAATTTTTCCAACGGGACTATAAGTTAGACAGCCTGTTAGACGGGATTGAGGAGGAATACAATCAGTAAATTTGACAATGTATTTTAAAATGACATGTGAAATGCCTTCTAGCCGGATTGTAGATCGTTTGTCTTTGCCGACCTTTTCGCTTCGACCTCGGGACCCTAGAGTCCGGAGTGTGTCCGAATACCTTTTTGGTTAAGAAACAACCGGGGTATGCATGGAGACCAGGCGTAGGGGTCATTAGTGCGTTATCAGACAAGTGCCCAACTAGTTATGTTATATTACATGGTTAGTAAGAAACATCTTCCAGGGAGAATAGTTCCGTTAAGGGTTCCTTTCCCTGGGAGGCATGCCCTAAAGTGCATGTCCGGACTGCGAAAAAACCAGAAAAACATCTGGGGGCAGATAAACAGGTAGGTAAAAAATCATCTTTCAAGTCACCGACCGAATATTCCCTTAAGAACGCTAGCTTTCGGCTTCACCCAGTCTGAAGTACACATCCGGCTGACCCGGCAGTAACAATCGCAGAGGTGCCCCCTTTACCTCCTAGCCGAACAATCGGGAACGTAGGGGTAAGCACAGGAGCCAGGCAACCCAGCTTGGCCAAAACTTAAGTCATATCGATGCATATAATGGTGAGTAAAAGGTACATGTGGAAGCATGACACATGTGTTGGGTCATGAAGCCCTTATAGTTGAGCTTCTGGAAAAGAAGCCCCCAGGTATAATGAGTGCGGATAGCACATCAAGTGTATGCAAGTAGGCCCTTGGGGACCTTTTAGTAGAAGGTTAAGAAAAGAAAGGGAAACAAAGGACAACTGCAGTATAAAAATTTGAACGGGGGGAGGGGACGAACCCTTAGTCCGACACTATGCGTAAAATCTTCGGAGGCGGGTTGCGTTCCATGGGTTCGGCTCGAGTCGGTTGTCCGATGCATTTCGTAGACGGTACGCCCCGCCGGTCAGGACTTGGTCGATGATGAAGGGCCCCTCCCATTTGGGCTTGAGCTTGTCCTTTTTCTTGTCCGGCAGGCGTAGAACTAGTTCGCCAACGTTGTAAGTCTTGGGCCGTACTTCTCTGCTTTGATATCTTCGAGCCTGCTGCTGATAAAATGCGGAACAAGCCTTGGCAACGTCGCGTTCCTCCTCCAATGCGTCCAAGCTGTCCTGTCGATCTAGCTCGGCTTCTCGTTCTTCGTACATGCGCACTCGAGGTGAGTCATGAATGATGTCGCAGGGCAAAACTGCCTTTGCGCCGTATACCATAAAGAATGGTGTAAATCCGGTAGTACGGTTGGGCGTTGTTCGCAGCCCCCAGAGTACAGAGTCGAGCTCCTCTACCCAGTGCGTGTCGGATTTTGTAAGTGACCGCACTAGTCTGGGTTTAATGCCGCTCATTATTAGACCATTTGCTCGTTCCACTTGACCGTTGGTTTGAGGGTGATAGACTGAAGCGTAGTCGAGCTTAATGCCCATGTTTTTGCACCATGACTTAACCTCGTCGGCCGTGAAGTTCGTGCCGTTGTCGGTGATGATGCTGTGGGGGACACCGTAACGGTGTACGACCCCGGATAGAAAGTCTATCACTGGTCCGGACTCTGCCGTTTTGACCAGTTTGGCCTCTATCCATTTGGTGAATTTATCCACCATGACCAATAGGTACCTTTGCTTGTCGGTTCCCCCTTTAAGGGGTCCGACCATATCAAGCCCCCAGACCGCGAACGGCCAGGTAATGGGTATAGTTTTGAGGGCGGTGGGTGGCATATGGCTTTGATTAGCAAAGAGCTGACAGCCGACGCATCTCTGGACTAAGTCCTGGGCATCTGCCCGGGCCGTCGGCTAATAAAATCCTATACGGAATGCCTTTCCTACAAGGGCCCGGGCTGCTGCGTGGTGTCCGCCTAGTCCGGCATGAATTTCAGCCAGGAGGTTTCGCCCTTCCTCTTTGGAGATACACCTTTGAAGGACTCCGGTAGTACTTTTCTTATAAAGTTCTCCCTCATGGACCTTGTAGGCTTTCGATCGCCGGACTATGCAGCGGGCCTCATTTGGTCTTCGCGGAGTTCCTGCCTAAGCAAGTAGGCTAGGAATGGTTCTGTCCACGGGGCGATTACTGCCATTATGTCGTGGGTTGAAGGTGTTATGTCATCGGCTGAATCGCCGGTTGGCGCGGTTGTTTCTGGTTTGTTATTTCTGGTCTCCCCTTCCCATAGTACGGACGGCTTGAAGAGCCGTTCCAGGAAGATATTTGGAGGGACAGCGTCACGTTTTGCACCGATGCGTGCCAGTACGTCGGCTGCTTGGTTATTATCTCGGGCTACGTGATGGAATTCAAGTCCTTCAAACCGAGCTGACATTTTTAGGACAGCGTTGCGATATGCTGCCATTTTCGGATCCTTGGCGTCAAAGTCTCCGTTTATTTGGGATATTGCGAGGTTTGAATCCCCGCACACCTCTAGGCGCTGAATGCCCATGGAGATTGCCATCCGGAGACCATGTAGGAGGGCCTCGTATTCGGCTGCGTTGTTGGAGTCCGTGTACATTATTTGAAGTACATATTGGACTGTGTCCCCGGTTGGGGACGTCAAGACGACGCCAACCCCCAGTCCGGCCAACATTTTGGAGCCATCGAAGTGCATAGTCCAATTGGAGTATGCGCCGTACTCTTTAGGGAGTACGGCTTCGGTCCATTCAGCGACAAAGTCCGCCAAAACTTGTGACTTTATAGCTCGCCGAGGCTTGTAGGTTATATCGAATGGTAGGAGCTCAATGGCCCATTTTGCAATCCTGCCCGTTGCGTCGCGGTTGTTTATAATGTCATTGAGTGGTACTTCGGAGGCCACTGTTATCGAACACTCTTGAAAGTAGTGTCGGAGCTTCCGGGATGCCATGAACACCGCGTAGGCTATCTTTTGATAGTGCGGGTAATGGGACTTGCAGGGGGTTAACACAGTGGATACGTAGTACACTGGTTTTTGAAGAGGGAATTTATGCCCTTCTGTCTCTCGTTCAACGACGAGTACCGCGCTTACAACTTGATGTGTTGCTGCGATGTATAACAACATGGGTTCGCCTAGGTTTGGCGCGGCTAGGACCGGATTTGTTGCCAATATGGCCTTTATTTCTTCGAGTCCGGCATTGGCAGCATCCGTCCACTCGAAGTGTTCGGTGCGCCTAAGGAGGCGATAAAGGGGCAGTGCCTTTTCTCCCAAGCGGGAGATAAAACGGCTTAGAGCTGCCACGCATCCGGTCAATTTTTATATCTGCTTGAGGTCTTTTGGAATATCCAACTATGATAGAGCTCGGATCTTGGCCGGGTTTGCTTCAATTCCTCTACCGGATACAATGAAGCCCAGCAGCTTTCCGGCTGGTACGCCGAAAACGCATTTTTCCGGATTCAGCTTGATGTCATATGCTCTGAGGTTGTCGAATGTGAGCCTCAAATCGTCTACTAGAGTTTCGATGTGTTTGGTTTTGACGACTACGTCATCTACGTATGCCTCGACTGTTTTGCCGATCTGGGTAGCCAGACATGTTTGAATCATGCGCTGATATGCTGCGCCGGCGTTTTTAAGTCCGAAGGGCATCGTGTTGAAGCAGAATGGTCCGTATGGAGTGATGAATGCCGTTGCGGCTTGGTCTGCTTCCGCCATCTTGATTTGATGGTAGCCAGAGTATGCTTCGAGGAAGCACAACGAATCGTGCCCTGCGGTAGCATCGATAATTTGGTCGATGCGGGGGAGGGCGAAGGGATCCTTTGGGCAAGCCTTATTGAGGTCTTTAAAATCGACGCATAGGCGCCAGGATTTGTCCTTCTTTGGTACCATTACCAGTTTGCTAGCCAATCCGGATGTTTGATATCTCTGATGAATCCGGCTTCCAATAGTTTGGCTAGCTCTTCTCCCATTGCCTGTCTTTTGGGTTCGGAAAATTGTCGAAGAGCCTGTTTGACTGGCTTGAATCCTTTTTGGATGTTTAGGCTGTGTTCTGCCAATCTGCGTGGGATTCGGGGCATGTCCGAAGGATGCCAGGCGAAAATGTCCCAATTTTCCCGAAGGAATTCGCGCAGTGCGGCGTCTACCTCGGGGTTCTATTGTGCCCCAATGGAGGCCGTCTTTGTTGGGTCCGTTGGATGGACCTGGAATTTTACTATTTCATCTGCTGGTTTGAAGGAGGTGGACTTGGATCTTTTATCGAGTATCACATCGTCCCTATTCACCGTAGAGCGCAGCGTGGTGAGTTCTTCTGCCGCTAAGGCTTCGGATAGTGCCTCCAGGGCTAGTGCGGCTGTCTTGTTTTCGGCGCGGAGTGCTATGTCCGGATCACTAGCGAGAGTGATTATTCCGCCGGGCCCAGGCATTTTGAGCTTCATGTACCCGTAATGGGGTACGGCTTGAAAAATTGTGAATGCCTCTCGTCCTAATATAGCGTGATATCCGCTGTTGAACGGGGCCACTTGGAAAGTGACTTCTTCGGATCTATAATTGTCCGGTGAGCCGAACACCACATCGAGTGTGATTTTTCCGGTGCAGCGCGCTTCCCGGCTAGGGATTATTCCTCTGAAGGTTGTGCTGCTTCGCTCAATACGGCTCCAGTCTATTTCCATTTTTTGAAAAGTTTCCTCGTAGATGAGGTTTAGTCCGCTGCAGCCATCCATGAGGACCTTTGTAAGTCGAAGGCCGTCCACTATGGGACTAAGCACCAGTGCGGCTGGTGCTCGGGCTGTTCGGAATTTAGGTTCATCGCTGGCATTGAAGGTGATGGCTGTGTCGCTCCACGGATTTGCTGTTGCTACTTGGTAGATTTCGGCGAGGCCGCAGATTGTCCGTTTTCGCATATTATTTGATGCGAAGGTCTCGAAGACTGTTGATACCGTACCGGTATTGTTGGAGTGGTTTTCCGGGGCTAGAAGCTCCTCGCCACTTTTGGCCACCTGCCGTAATATCCAACATGCTCGAAGGCTATGTGTTGGGACGGCGCCCTCTGTACTATGAAGCTTACAGGGTCCACTGAGCCATCCCTCCAGTACGGTTCCGTGCCCTCTATGGGGTTTTTGCTTTTTGGTTTTTGTATCTGGGGCCTGAGTATGATGCACCCTTTGCGGACTAGGGTTGTATTCGGGGCCGGATTGTCCCAAAACTGGTTTTCGGTTTTCCGGAAACTCTCTATCGCACAGTACTTTCGTACTATGGACGCCAGATCGGTGAAGCGTGTGATTTTACGACGGCCGATGGCGTTCAATATTCCCTTGTCCGTGCAATTATTGCAAAAGATTGAAATTGCGTTTTCCTCTCGGCAGTCCTTTATCCTGTCCATAACTAGGAGGAATCTGGCCCAGTAGTGATGTACTGTTTCAGCGGGCTCTTGCCGTATTAGAGATAGATCGCATATGTCTGGGCGGGTGGGTGGAATAAAATCTGGATCCCTACCCATCTCGGGGCTTAAAGGCCGTGAAGTTTCCGATTTTGGAAGCTTGGATTGCTGGACGTTGTCCAACGAGTCCGGTCTGATGCCTGACTCTAGGTTCAGTGCTCGATCGAAGTCCGTTCCTCCGCGGAAATCCGGCTTGGAGGGTTCGGGAGCCCGGACATGTCTAGTTTTTAATACAGGAGGAAAGTCGCCGCATTGTTCCTCTACCACTGTGACGTGGTGGGTGACCTGGGGGGAGTTAATCTCTCTCAGATCGGTTTTAAGCCCAATCTGATTGTAGTCCATAGCGACTCCCAGGGCGGCGATGCGATCCAAGAGTTCGTTGACAGACAAGAGCTCTATCGGATCCAGCCGCTCGGCGAATTCCGAGCTGACGTGGAGATTGCCTTCAACGACTTGAGAAGCCATTGTCGAAGGAGTGGCCGGACATGCGGTCATAAGGAAACCACCTAGCCGGATAGTTTGGCCGGCGGCCAAGGCCCTTTTGGCGAAAATACCGTCCTTGAAGACGGGTGGAGGCATCCTTCCTATCGGTGACGACACAGAGGAACTCTCAATGAAAGCACCAATGTCGGTGTCAAAACCGGCGGATCTCGGGTAGGGGGCCCCGAACTGTGCGTCTAGGCGGATGGTAACAGGAGACAAGGGACACGATGTTTTACCCAGGTTCGGGCCCTCTTGATGGAGGTAAAACCCTACGTCCTGCTTGATTAATATTGATGATATGGGTAGTACAAGAGTGGATCTACCACGAGATCAAGGAGGCTAAACCCTAAAGCTAGCCTATGGTATGATTGTTGTAATGTATATTGTGTCCTACGGACTAAAGCCCTCCGGTTTATATAGACACCAGAGAAGGCTAGGGTTACACAGAGTCGGTTACAATGGTAGGAGATCTACATATCAGTATCGCCAAGCTTGCCTTCCACGCCAAGGAAAGTCCCATCCGGACACGGGACGGAGTCTTCAATCTTGTATCTTCGTAGTCTTGGAGTCCGGCGGACGATGATAGTCCGGCTGTCCGGACACCCCGTAGTCCAGGACTCCCTCACCCTCTTCCGAAGGCGCAACCTCCAACATCTTGACTAACACGGGATCCGGCGTGGTCTCAGGGAGGGGGGCCGGACACCGTATCAGTTTTGCTTTCGCTGTCCACTCATGTTCAAGGGATAGCTGGTTAAAAGGCAAACCTATGATAAATAAACGGACGATATGTCCGGACACAGGACTACTAACTTGAGTATCCGGGCGATTGCAACTTAGGCCGACGTCCTCGGTCAAGTCTTGACACATCTCTTGTGATCCGAAGAACAATTTATACATCTCCATGGGTGTCGTACCCATGAGGTGTTGAAGAGCTCGTGGTCCCTCCGGATTAAATTCCCACAGGCGGAGGGGGCGGCGTTTGCAGGGCAGAAGGCGCCGAATCAGCATAACCTGCGCCACAACGATCAGATTGATCTCCCTTTCTTGGAGGTCTCGAATGCGGCCCTGCAAAAGTGGCATGTCCTTGGACGGCCCCCAGTCAAGCCCTTTGTTGACCCACGACGCCAGCCGTTGTGGAGGGCCCGAGCGAAAGGCGGGTGGCGCCACCTGCCTGGTGCCCCTAGGAGCGGTGATGTAGAACCACTCCTGCTGCCACAAACCAAGCTCCTCTTGAAAGGAGCCCTCGGGCCATGGAGCATCGGCCCTCTTGCTTATAACTGCCCCTCCGCAATCTGCCAGTCGCCCCTCAATCATCTTCGGCTCCACGTCGAAGGTCTTGAGCCACAATCCGAAGTGATGGGTAGTGCATAGGAAGGCTTCGCAGACAACAATGAACGATGAGATATGGAGGATGGACTCCGGAGCCTAGTCATGGAATTCCAGCCCATAGTAAAACATGAGCCCTCTCACGAAGAGATCCATCGGGAAGCCTAAACCCCGACGGAGGTGAGACACGAACACGACAATCTCACTAGGCTCGGGAGTGGGAATGACATGCCCTTGGGCGGGCAACCTATGCGAAATCTCGTAGGTTAGGTACCTGGCGTCTCTCAGCTTTAGCACGTCCTCCTCCGTGACGGAAGAGGACATCCATCGGCCCTGTAGGTCGGAGCCGGACATTGTCGAAGGTCCGAAGCGCCCGAATCTGGAGCCTTGGGTGTTGGAACTCGGGGCGAGGGGCGGATTCGATTGAGGATTGAAGAAAAGGAACAGGCCTTGGTCTCATTATAAAGGGGGAGAATACCAAGAGCCGTCCTCGTGACCGTTTGGAACTCGCCTTCGATGGAGGGGGCGTGGCAACGGGCGTGGTTGGGTTACCCACGTCCGTATTGATGAGAATCCAGGAATAAGGGGACACGATCTCTGCTTCGACAAGACGTGCCAAGGAAACCACTTCGCTAAACGTGCTGAGGTGGGATAATAAAAACTATTTGAGTAAAGGCTTGGTTGTGGAGTGACGTCCCGCCACAAAATACGTCAGCAGATTGAACTTGTGTAAATATTATTCTCTCTACGGAGATATGTGGAATTTATTTTGCAGAGCCGGACACTATCCTGGCGTTCACAATCTTCTACGAATTATTCGGAGGAGGAACCCGCCTTGCAATGCCGAAGACAATATGCGCGCCGGACTCGTCGTCATTGAAGCCTAGTTCAGGGGCTACTGAGGGAGTCCTGGACTAGGGGGTGTCCGGATAGCCGAACTATCATCATTGGCCGGACTCCAAGACTATGAAGATACAAGATTGAAGACTTCATCCCATGTCCGGATGGGACTTTCCTTGGCGTGGAAGGCAAGCTTGGCAATACGGATATATAGATCTCCTACCATTGTAACCGACTCTGTGTAACCCTAGCCCTCTCCGGTGTCTATATAAACCGGAGGGTTTTAGTCCATAGGATGAACAACAATCATACCATAGGCTAGCTTCTAGGGTTTAGCCTCCTTGATCTCGTGGTAGATCTACTCTTGTACTACCCATATCATCAATATCAATCAATCAGGAGTAGGGTTTTACCTCCATCGAGAGGGCCCGAACCTGGGTAAAAACATCGTGTCCCTTGTCTCCTGTTACCATCCGCCTAGACGCACAGTTCGGGACCCCCTACCCGAGATCCGCCGGTTTTGACCACTACAAGAAATATGTCAACTTATGACCACCACTATTGGTCACTGAAAGGTCACAAATTTCCATTTATGACCTTTTTGTGACCAAAAACAGAAGGTCAAAAGCTAACCGTCGTAAACTGACTATAGCGACCTTTCTTCTGGAATGGTCAAAGACGTTTACGACCAAAATATTCCTACTGTGGCGTTTTGGTCACTAGCAACCTCCCCCAGGCCACGTAGGCATCCAGCGTGGCAAGCTGATGTGGCACAAGATTCAGTCCGGTCCAATTCAATTTTCTACATGGGCCTAGCCCATTTAGTATTTTTTTCATGTTAATTCTGGTCGGCTTCATGGGCCACGCCTTACAATTCAGACTTTTAATTTTCTGGGCCATGGCCCTTTTGCAAACCATTTCATTAGGCCTTTTTGTTCAGGTTTTCTAGAAATGCACAATGTTCCAGTCCACTATTATTTGGGCTGTAGCCTTTTTAGAGCCCATATATTATTTGGTCCAATAGAACATTTGGTCTTTTTATTCACTGATTTCTAGTTTACACATTTGAAGAACAAACACTAAATAATTCTTTCAATTAAATGATTAAATTCAAAAATCATTCATCCAAATACACACGACAGCACATACAACTCTGCACGTCCAACATCATCTAAAACAAGCAAAAACAGATACACAAGCACATACAAGTGTGCCTACAAGCAAAAACAGATACACAAGCACCAAAACATGGTGCAACATCAACTAGAACTGTGGTGCGCATCTCCATGCCTCTTCTGATCTTCCGTCACAGTAGCAACAACCTAAACAACATTAGATCCTGATCCATATCAACAAAAAAGAAACATTATTAAATAAAATGATTAGGAACAAAATAAAAGTAAATCTAACAACATATTTACTCTGCAAGGAACCACAACATATTTCTGTAGAAAAAGAACATGTATGCAAAGCAACCACCAAACAAATAACGGGCTGGTTCATCTTATACAGGAATAAAAAAGAACACCGACAAGGAATAGAAGCATTCCTTGGTTTTCAAGCACACCAATTCATAAACATGATTTGGATATGGAGAAGACAAACATAGCAACAAGAGATAATCATAGTAAGTCAGCCATCCTACTATTCAATAAATGGTTCAGATTTCACCGTGACAAAACACTTAACAACCTCAACACGTGTATTTTTGCTTGCTGCAATCTAAACAACATCACCACAAGTTCTATGATGCATCCAAACTAGTGAACTTTATGCATAGATTGGATTGAATCAAAGAGAGAAGGGGAAGGGAAGGGCTACATTGAGGATCAAATCGAATCAGCCTGCTTCTTCCTGCCATCTTCTTGTGAATAGTCTTCTTCTTCCTGCCATCAGCGGAAAGCTTTTTAAGTGCAACAGGAGAAATGTTTCATACAGCGGAAAGGGGGACTTGATCAACATCCACTAACTTCACAAAAGAAAACACCTATCCAGGCAATAATTTCCCCCTGATTTATGGGTATATGGGTATCAAAACAAACAAGAAAGGAACGACAATCTATTTTAAGTACTTCAGGTTTGAGCTATTTTTTATACTAAAATCAATACATAACAGCCATTATTATGTGTGTACAACCAATCAATAACTACTACAGCTAGTCAACATTATGTGTGGACAACCAGCCAACATTATGTGTGTACAACTAGTGTCAGTGCTGCACATGCGCCCATGTGAATGTGATGTGATCTGCCGAAACAACTACAACCAGTGAATGCTGGCAGCAGAGAACAAGATCCATGGACAACAACGAGGTATGTGTGTACTGTGATAATAATTATGTAACACTGGAGCAAGATAGTGTACAATCTGTCATCATCAAGCTCAAGGAATCATTCTAGCTAGTACCAAATCGACAGCAACAACATGGGAGGAGAAGAATCTCCCTAGTATGGAACAGAACAAGATCAAGAGCATATCACAAAATTATGAACTGAAATCAAACACAAGCGACTCCTAATTACTCATTAAGTTTGTACACGATAATGAGACGCTGACACAAGACGACAGACAGTACTAGTAGAATGCAACGTAGAATGCAACAGGACGTTGCTTGCACACTGCCATTGTGCCAGAGGTCTTCCAAGCATATGTTGTTCACCTGATCACCACTTCCCTGCATGCCACACACACACTGCAAGTTAGATTACATACAAACAGATTGTGTTTCTAATGCATGCATACCACTAACCGAAACCGTGGTGTTCTAGGATGATGCAGAGTCCATCTAACTAATCAATATCATATATGATGCAGAGTCCTCCTGGTGATGGAATACATTTCAAAGTGAGGCATCCTTAGAATACTAGGTTGTTCTGATGCTATATAAAATAGCATAAAAAACTAAGGTAATCATCCTAAACATGTGAGCAAACCAATACAGCTTGCAACTAATAAGCACAGGATATTGCTTGGAAAAGAAGCCACCAGGATCCAAGTAGATCTAGATTTACAGGTGCAATCTTCAGTAACTACAGATTTTTTTATAGTAAAAACTGTGTGTACAAATCTGAATATAGCAAACACAAAGTACAGAGATAAGAACAACAATGCACACCCAAGACTAAACAAATCTGCATTCATGCGGTACTGAAGAAAAATACAGATAACTAGGGCGTGGATTCTCTCGAGCTCTCGCAGGGATCTTCAATGGGCGAGCAGGTGATGGCACACGCTCCTGTTCATCCAACAGCGGCAGTTCAACACCACATCGGAGTACAAAGCAAAATAAATAAAGGAGGAGAATATGTACAATACTGCCCCAGAAGCAAGACATCAGGCAAAGAAAATAAGGAGCCTAAGAATACATCTACTCTGCTTTGCTGTCTGCTGTAGCAAACATGCACTTGATTCCTTAAGAGGTAAATGCATACACAAGTGTTGTCTGCTGTAGCAAACATGCACTTAATTCCTTAGAGGTAAATGCATACACCAGTGCAAATGTTACTCACATGTTACTGCTAGATTCAACTTATACAAATATAAAGAGACATGGAACTATACATGCGTACCAGAGACGTCTAGCCTAGCATCAAAGTTGAATTCATGGTAGATGTACTAGAAAAAAACTAACGAGGCTTGGATCGATCAATCGATCGTTGGAGCGAGCAGTCATACACTGATTGATTCTATGCGGCCAGGGATACAAGAGATGAGTACATAACTCTACTACAGATCCTAGCATCTAGGAGTACTGCATTTGCCAAACACCTCCTAAGTTGACTGACACTTGAACAAAAAACAAGCACTGTACTTGGTGCCAATTTGCACCTGAATGTCCGATGGCACAGCTAGCTTAGATCCGTTCATGAATAAATAAATCCAGTCAAATGGTGACACGGAGCAGACCATCACTAGAGCCCCAAATCATAGAAATTTCCAAGGTCAACTCCAGCATATAAACTAACAGGGCAGGGCTCAATGGCCAGGCATGGACACAAGGAGCACTGGAGAAAACAAAGGAGGGGAAGGTAGTGGCTCACCTACGTCCGCAGGAGGGGAAGGTAGCAAAAGGAAGAATCGAGAGGAGGGAGCACGTCCATCTTGTCCCCCCGAGTTCCAGCGGCGATTGATCTTGGTGAGGCCCGGATCTGGACTCCTCCTCCGGCACGCCACGGCCCGGGCGAGCGGCTTCAAAGGGCACCGACCGCACGGCCGCGTCATCGTCGTCGACCACACAACAACGGAAGAAGCAGACGGAGTCGTGGTCTCCTACTAGGATGTGCACCTGCGCGCATGCATTAGGGTGGGTCGCCATGGCCGTCGCTGGTCGCTGTTGCTCCTACTTGAAGAGGCAAAGACAGAGACGGGGGTGAGCACAGAGGGAGTTTGAAGGAGAAGAAGAAGTGGGGGAGGGGAGGGGGAGGGGGGTTCATACCATACCGCCGTCGTCGAGGCCTTTGGGTGCTGCGGTGGGTCGCCATGGACGGGCGGCTAGGGTTTCCGTCCAGCGCGAGGAGGGTGGATCTGACGGCGGCCTGAGATGCTGCTCGAGTGGATCCACTGCTGGAGGTGGAGGGAGGGAGGGAGAGAAGGGGTCGCAGGCGCTGGACGAGGCCGGGGTTGGGAAGGGTTGGCGGCAGTGCTTGCGTTGGATCGAGAGACAGAGAGGAGAAGGAGGAAGATGACTGCGTGGATGGATCCCGAAGCGGAGCGGGTGGGGGCGGCGAGGTAGGTTGCCGCGCGGGTTGGATCGGGAGGGGTGCGGTGGCGGCGGTGGAGATGGGGACGAGGGAGTAAGGGTGCGACGGGGGGCGGCGTGCGGGGGCAAGGAGGCACGGGTGGGGCGCTAGGGTTTGGAGTTTGGACGAGGGGGGTGAGAGGGATGAGAGTGTGAGGGGGACGAGGGCTGCCGTCGGATCTGGGGCCATCCGACGGCATTGGAGGCGCGATCTGCGTGACATGCTATGGACCAATCAGAACCCAGTAAACGTTATGACCATCTAAATTGGTCAAAATAAGGTGTTGAATCATATAAATAGTTTTATGATATGAAAAATTCAAAAGAAAAAACATTCTCATTGTGTGAGCAAATCTAACCTACTTTTTAGGAAAACTTGGAATTGGAATAAGACAAATATCTATAAAAAGTGTTATGAGAAATGAGTTTTTAGGAAAAAATTAATTTCTATTTTCGGAATGACAAAAAATTTTTTTTGAGAAGAATCTACCAAATATTTGTTTCAAAATGGCACCACACCATTTCCAAAACTATAAGACATCATTTTATGTACAGTTGACCAAATCTTAACATGTAAAAATTTTTCGATCCACCTCTCATCAAAAAGACAAGTTATGTTTCAAAAAAGAATCTACCTGAGCATTATTTTGTTTTTCTTCTATCTTTTCACATGAAAAATTAAAAAAATGATCTCATATTGTGCACAAGGGTGCATCTTGGAATTCAAGACAATGTTGCCTAAGGGAGTTTCATTTTCTTTGCACGGAAAATTCATTTTTCATTTTTCGAGTGCCCGAAATGAGTTTTTTTTAAGGACCTACCATATATTTGTTGCAAAATTGTACCAAATCAATTTTATAAAATACTAGGCCATGTTTAATGCACAATTGAAAAAATGGTTGGGTGTAAAAAGTTTTTATCCACCTCTGGTGAAAAAGACAAATTTCCGCCGATTCAGCTGGAAGCGGGTCAAATTTGAACTGCAGTTGCCTCATAGTTTGCTTTTTATTTTTTCCAAAAATCATTTCTAAGTACATAAGTATCTATTTAATCAGAGAAACATCAAAAAATTTCCATGATTCAACCACTAGCTAGGAACAGTCATTCCCGTCGTTTTGACCGCATTTTGAAACGGGCATAAAAAATTCAAAAAAAAATCATAAAATTGGAAAACCTTCGCATTGTGTCATTATATATGACCAAGTTCCCAGGAAAAATAATAAACTTGTAATACGACAATTATTTTAAAAAGTGTTCTCAGAAATGAGCTATCACCTCTGAAGATTCATGGCTTTCAAGCCAAATGATCAATCTTATGGCCACATTCATGGCATAGTTTTTTCAAATGATCTCATATTGTGCACAAGGGTGCATATTGGAATGGCAAACAATGTTGACTAAGGAAGTTTTCATTTTCTTTGGACGAAAAAACCATTTTTCATTTTCCGAATGCCCGAAAGGAGGTTTTTTTGTGAAGGAACTACCAAATAATTGTTGCAAAATTGGACCAAATCATTTTTCTAAAATACTAGGCCATATTTAATGCACAAATGACCAAATGGTTGGGTGTCAAAAGTTTTGATCCACCTCTCGTGAAAAAGGCAAATTGCTGCCGATTCAGCTGGGAGCGGGTCAAATTTGAACTGCAGCTGCCTCATAGTTTGCTATTTATTTTTTCCAAAAATCATTTCTAGTTACATAAGTATCTATTTAATCATAGAAACACCAAAAAAATCCAAGATTCAACCACTAGCTAGGAACGTTCATTCCCGCCGTTTTGACCGCATTTTGAAACGGGCATAAAAAATTCAAAAAAATCATAAAATTGGAAAACCTTCGCATTGTGTCATTATATGTGGACAAGTTTCCA
Organism: Triticum timopheevii; assembly: GCA_963921465.1. Classification (NCBI taxonomy): domain Eukaryota; kingdom Viridiplantae; phylum Streptophyta; class Magnoliopsida; order Poales; family Poaceae; genus Triticum; species Triticum timopheevii. The sequence goes on along the minus strand of OY997264.1, from coordinate 78,173,494 downwards.
GGAAAAATAACAAACTTGTAATACGGCAATTATTTTAAAAAAGTGTTCTCAAAAATGAGCTATCATCTCTCAAGATTCATGGCTTTCAAGCCAAATGATCAATCTTATGGCCACATTCATGGCATAGTTTGTTCAAATGATCTCATATTGTGCACAATGGTGCATATTGGAATGGCAAACAATGCTGACTAAGGAAGTTTTCATTTTCTTTGGACGAAAAAACCATTTTTCATTTTCCGAGTGCCCGAAAGGAGGTTTTTTTGTGAAGGAACTACCAAATAATTGTTGCAACATTGGACCAAATCATTTTTCTAAAATATTAGGCAATATTTAATGCACAAATGACCAAATGGTTGGGTGTCAAAAGTTTTGATCCAACTCTCGTGAAAAAGACAAATTGCTGCCGATTCAGTTGGAAGCGGGTCAAATTTGAACTGCAGTTGCCTCATAGTTTGCTATTTATTTTTTCCAAAAATCATTTCTAGTTACATAAGTATCTATTTAATCATAGAAACACCAAAAAAATCCAAGATTCAACCACTAGCTAGGAACGGTCATTCCCGCCGTTTTGACCGCATTTTGAAAAGAGCATAAAAAATTCAAAAAAATCAAAAAATTGGAAAACCTTCGCGTTGTGTCATTATATGTGGACAAGTTTCCAGGAAAAATAACAAGTTTGTAATACGGCAATTATTTTAAAAAAGTGTTCTCAGAAATGAGCTATCATCTTTGAAGATTCATGGCTTTCAAGCCAAATGATCAATCTTATGGCCACATTCAGGGCATAGTTTGTTCAAATGATCTCATATTTTGCACAAGGGTGCATATTGGAATGGCAAACAATGTTGACTAAGGAAGTTTTCATTTTCTTTGGACGAAAAAACCATTTTTCATTTTCCGAGTGCCCGAAAGGAGGTTTTTTTGTGAAGGAACTACCAAATAATTGTTGCAAAATTGGACCAAATCATTTTTCTAAAATACTAGGCCATATTTAATGCACAAATGACCAAATAGTTGGGTGTCAAAAGTTTTGATCTACCTCTCGTGAAAAAGACAAATTGTTGCCGATTCAGTTGGAAGCGGGTCAAATTTGAACTGCAGCTGCCTCATAGTTTGCTATTTATTTTTTCCAACAATCATTTCTAGTTACATAAGTATCTATTTAATCATAGAAACACCAAAAAAATTCCAAGATTCAACCACTAGCTAGGAACGGTCATTCCCGCCGTTTTGACCGCATTTTGAAACGGGCATAAAAAATTCAAAAAAAATCAAAAAAATGGAAAACCTTCGCATTGTGTTATTATATGTGGACAAGTTTCCAGGAAAAATAACAAACTTTTAATATGGCAATTATTTTAAAAAAGTGTTCTCAGAAACGAGCTATCAAGTGTGGAGATCAATGGCTTTCAAGCCAAATGATCAATCTTATGGCCACATTCATGGCATAGTTTGTTCAAATGATCTCATATTGTGCAAAAGGGTGCATATTGGAATAGCAAACAATGTTGCCTAAGGAAGTTTTCATTTTCGTTGGACGAAAAAACCATTTTCCATTTTTCGAGTGCCCGAAAGGAGGTTTTTTTGTGAAGGAACTACCAAATAATTGTTAAAAAATTGGACCAAATCATTTTTATAAAATACCAGGCCATATTTAATGCACAATTGACAAAATGGTCTGGTGTAAAAAATTTTGATCCACCTCTCGTGAAAAAGACAAATTTCTGCCGATTCAGTTGGAAGCGGGTCAAATTTGAACTGCAGCTGCCTCATAGTTTGCTATTTATTTTTTCCAAAAATCATTTCTAGTTACATAAGGACCTATTTAATCATAAATACATGGTTTGGTGGCGATATGTCGAGGTTTGGGCGGTGGCCGAGGGCCCCAACTCTAGAGCGCGTAAACTCGCATGCCCGCCGCATGGTCACCGCGTGACCGTGGCGTTGCCATGTGTTATGGGTGGCCTAGGCATGTCTAGTGGGTTGGGCACTCCCCAGGTTGGTGCTAGGAAGAAAATTACAACATAAGATTCTCGCGAGGGGACCAATCGATGCTTAAACATGAATTAGCAGCCAAGTGTTTGATTGGCGGTACGGGAAATATACATGGCTAATGGGCGTGAGTTTTGGCTGAGGATGATCAGTTACTAAGAAGACCGTTTTCACAAATTTTCAGCTCAAAAGGAGGAGCCTAGGTGGTACTTGCTTTGCAAACCACCACACTGGACATAAATACGAATGTTGAAGCTCGGCTCAAAATAATGAATGGATTGAGCTGGCATTTGGTGGAGGATGGTTATTTGGGCATAGGAAAGCACTGTAGAAAATGGATACTATTTGGACATGCCAAAGTGGTACTTCCTTCACAAACTGTTACTCTGAACAGAATAGGAAAATGAATATTTTTGAATTATTTTTGAACTAGGCAAGGAAGGTTTTTACATATTTGACGAAGATATGACCCAAAGAATTTATGAGATTTTTTTTGGGAATTTTGGGAATGGCGGAAATATAGGTTGCTTCACAACCTAGGGCAAAAACTGCCACATGGACATGACACATAGGCAAAACTGATGAGGTGGCGCCTAGTCATAGCAACCCACCACAATTTACAAGGCTATGACCATCTATATTGGTCGTTAACAACTAGAAATAAGGCAGCGGACTAGCGCTGTTAGCTTTATGACCATTCCATGTAAGGAAATTATGACCTTTCTGACCAAAATGGTCGCAATGGTTTAGGGTTTGGAGCCCCTCGAACAGCTTTTGACCAATTGGTCTCAAATGGTCATAAATCTATGACCAATTCTTCCAGGGTCACTGACAGAAGGTCATAAGTTGACATATTTCTTGTAGTGGACACCGACAGTGAGCCTCGGCAACGATGAATTCGGCGTGCCTAAGGATCCTGCGGAACAAGTTCGCTTTAAGTGACGGCTTATGGTCACGGTGAAAAGCCTGCAAAAGAAGCAACAACAGCTCAAAGCTGACCAGGATTTGCTCACAGACAGATGGACCAAGGTCCTGGCCACCAAGGAATACGGACTCGACCGCCCCGCTAAAGGGCACACACGGCACAATTCGCTACCTAAGAAGGAGAACCTAAAGCCCACACCCTGACGCCAATATACTACGGTCCGGGACAATACGCAAGAAACGCGAGGCAGCATCCATAAACCTCAACACAATCGTCATAAGCGTCAAATCAAGGAAGTTGGCACCGAATCCAACGGCCCCCAGAAAAAGAACAGCTCAAGCCCATCAGGCCCGAGCAGCATACTTGATCAACCATGTGAAATTCATGGTACCCCTAGAAGGGCGGCCAAGCATACCAATAGAGAATGCTGGACCTACAAAACAAAACGGCCGGTCGTGCGCCGGAAACAATGGAAGGAGCTTTCAAACAACGAAAGACCGATCAAACATGGCGAGGTCAAAGGAAGATCCTCCACAGTACAAAAAAGTACGGCCGATCATCTCCGATCACATCGACCATCCAGACAACAGCAACCATAGCAACTTAATTGCACTCACTATCGACCCAATAGTTTGTGGACTCCATCTCACACGAGCCCCCACGGGCATAAAAATTATCAATAACATCTTCTAAAAGATGCCAGGTGCAAAGGCCAAGTTTTAGAGGCCCACCACACTCGTGGTTGTCTTCGGATCACCAGACAAATACCATGCCGAAGAATAAGTCTTCGGCATTGTCCCCTTATACAGTAACTACCACATACTCTCAGGATGAACCATGTTGGCTAGACCCAACAGGGTACAACATTAGGCCAATCCCGCGTGACATAGTCACAATTTTGGGCAATGCCGAACTCCACCCTCAGAGTGGAAATCATACCACCGCTGGAATAGCAAGTTGTGCCCATTTCGATTCGGCAGCCAATTACCCGGACACCAACGGAGGAGTCCGAGCTACTTTGTGGCATGATAACCTGGTTCGCCTAGGCTCCGATCAGGCACCCGCGGTTCAACCACAACATGACATGCAGCTGCCTTTAAGCATTTGTCTTTACAGACTGACTTTGGCGCAGAACAGGACTGGCGACGTGGAAACAGCTCAAATGCACGAGGCGGGAACACATAAGTAAATCCCCCCCAAAAGGAGACAGTCCGGATACACTTCGGATCCACACACAGCCTCCTCCAGTCCGGCCACGACAGGTTCCGCCAAAACACCTCTTTTCATAATCATAAACCGTACTCATATGCATAGACATGTCACTCTACCACAATGCGTAGACTTAAATAACACTTACCGGCCGTCATTCCTCATTGACGCCCTTTTTGTCATAAACGGCACCCGTACATCGTGTTATACCCCACTATGCCAGGGGCTTCATAATGCCCATAATATGGCAACAAAGTCCGGCCACCTTTTCGGTCGCTCGGCACCCCGAACTTATAACACTATATGCATCAGCTCCGAATCATGTCTTGGGTCATTAGTTGGGTTTGCCCGGCTCCCATGTTTTGGTACCTTACGTTCCGCTCTATCGGCTAAGGTAGCGCTGGGAGAACTATTGCAGTTGTGTCCCGGTTCTTCCGGACGAGCACCTCAGTAGAGAAAGCCGAAAACTGACTGTCATGATATGGCGAGAGCTGGTCAGCTGTTCGAGAGGTTGTAAAATCCTTAAAGATTTATTCCGCACAATGCCATAATAAATGCAGAGTGCGATGGATTGGTTTTCCGATCAAGCGCCATTAGAGCCCCTAGTACGGTCTTCCGAACACCAGGTGTCGTGGTACTAAGACTGACAGTAGAATGGGGGTAGGTATGGAGAGGCAAGATCTTAGCTATGGAGTAGTTGTATACACAAGGGATTTACGAGTTCAGGCCCTTCTCAGAGGAAATAACAGCCCTACGTCTCAGAGCCCGGAGGCGGTCGACTGGATTATATGTGTATGAGTTACAGGGGTGCGAACCCTTCTGCCAGCGGAGGGGGTGGCTTATATAGTGTCCGCCAGGACCCTAGCCATCCCACGCAGCGGAGGGTTTAAAGTACATTAAGGCCAGGCATTAACTGTAACGCCTTACATAAAGTGTGATCATGCTCATAAAGACTACTTAATTACAGACCGTTTGGATACAGAGTGACTCATGGTCTCCTGGTGGACGAGTGGGTCTTCATGGTCGACTGTCTTCGAGTCCGTCGAGTGGAATCCCTCTTGGTCGACTGGAAGGCAGCTTCTTATAAAGATGTCCTTGGGGAGGGTACTCTGGACAGGTCCATGACCCTACCCTAGGTACATGACTTCATCATTAGCCCCCAAATGGATCGAGGTTTGAGTGAGGAAGGAGTTGATAATCTTTCCGACCTGTTTTTGTGTTCTGAGTATGCCTCATTCTGGATCAATGACTTTTTAGCAATGGCATCAACTTTTCTTTCAGTCGCCTTGATCCATTGTTTCCCTTTGTCAAGTGAACTTTTGAACTTAGTAGACCTCCAAGCGACGGATCGCCAGAAATCTACCGTCTGACAGGTTGCTCTACTATTAGCGGATTTCGTGGGATCTGAATTTTGGGAAGCGCGCGAAGCGGAGAGGACCACGATACTCGGATGGGATAAGACGGAGGCGCCTCGATTTCCGTGCCGCCTTTTTCGCCACGTATCATGCGCGCGACTGTTTCGGGATTTGACAGGATCGCCTAGGCCTACCTGTCAGCCACTCGGAAGTGCCCTTATATAAAGTGCCGAACGGGGGTTTTTGAACAGTGCGTCTCCATTCCCCTCCCCACCTTCCTCAACCTCGCCCGCTGCGCCCTCTTCTTCCTCCGCCCATCCGCTCTTTGCACGCCTCGACGGCGAAGATGGTGAAGGAGAAGACGACGGCCTTAGAGCGAGCAAAGAAGGCTACGGCGAAAGCGAAAGCGAAGGGGAGAGCGACCAGTCGGGGCGGATCCTCGTCGCGGTCCCGCCTGCCGCAAGGTTGGGTCCAAGGAGATTGGATCCGCTCGACCATCACCCAGAAGGACCTCGATGATCTGGCCAATGAGGGACTGATCTCCCATGGGTCAGCAAGACTTCCGAGGTCCGAGTGGCAACCGCAACCGCTGGAGGGTGAGTGTGTTCTCTTAGCCACTCATGTAGATCGCGGATTCTCTCTGCCACCGAATATTTTCTTCCATGGGTTCTTGAACTTCTTTGGGGCACAACTCCACCATTTCACTCCCAATTCCATAGCCTACCTTGCTGCTTTTGTGTCTATGTGCGAAAACTTCCTAGGCTGTCGGCCGCACTGGGGTCTCTTTAAGCACATATTCACTTGTCGCTCTCAAACGGTGAAAAAGGCGAGTCCGGATGATGAGAGGACCAAGGTTATCCAGATGTGTGGGGGCCTTGGGATCCAAATGAGGAGTAAGAGTGCTTTTCCAGCCATGACCCTTCCCGAGTCGGTTAGAGGGTGGCAGTCGACCTGGTTCTACTGCCAAGACCAGTCGACGCCGGGGCAGTCGACTGGCCTCCCTCCGTTCTCCATGGACCGAGTGGACAAGCCATCTTCTCTGAAGGTACTTCCGGAAGAAAAATCTCAGGTTAAAATGTTGGTGGAGCGTGTGGTTCACCTCATTCGCGACGGTGTTACTGGCATGGACCTTTTGGAGGTTTTTCTTTGATGGCGCATTCAGCCGCTCCAGTACCGAGGTCACCCGATGTGGTTGTACTCTGGTACTGAGGACACCACTCGGGTCCACCTAGAGGAGGTCGACGGCGCCACACTGGAGAGGTGGATGACTGCCATCATGGGGAACAAAGATAACCCTCGTGGTGCTAGGAGGATTCCACCACTCGACCTGTCTTATCAACTAGACACGGTATGACCACTTACTCCTGGTGGGGATCCTGTTTCATTCATTTTGCTTTGCTGCCAATCGGTCGATTAACCTTTGCCTTGTTTTGTTGTTTGTCAGGCCACCACTGAGTTGTACTCGATGCCCAATGGGGCGCAGGCACCGACTGAGGAGGAGGAAGGAAGTGGGGGCGAAAGCCCGGAGGAGTGGGATTTGGATGCTGATGATGATGATGAAGACGATGACTCTGATGAGGAGGAAGAGGAAGAGGAGGAGGAAGTTGCACCTCCCCGTTCTGAAAGGCGCTCGAAACTTGTCCATGACCCTGCAGCTGAGCGCGGTAAGGGGGTTGTGCCCGTCGCGCAGTCGACCAAGCGTCCACGGACGACTTCTCCAGCACCGACTGAGAAAGCCCAGAAGCAATCTCGAGTAGCGCCGTCGAAGCCGGCGAAGGTCTTGCCGAAGATGAAGATGGTGATCCCCACTATCTCAGGGTAACGGTGTAACTTGGGTTTTCTTGTTTCACATGGATTTTATTCTTGGTCGATTTGTGGGCTGACCGACTGACTTCTGGAATTGCAGTGCTGCTACTTCTGATACCTCGACCAGACCCGAAGATCACGAAATGGAAGATGCTGTCACTTCAAAACCTGGTATGAATTTTATCGTTCCGTCTTCAGTCGGTTGGACCTTTGTCTTTAATTTTGACCCTTTTCTGCAGCTCCACCAAACGTCGTTATTGACCTTCCTGACAATGACGACGAGGAACCACTGAGGCAGAGGAGGAATAGGAAAGCGTCTGCTGGTAAGGCGACTCAGGATGTGTCAGCACCCGAGACGTTGGTTGTGGAGGGGGACAACGTCACTCGGCCTACCGTCTCCTTTGCGGTGCCGCTGACGAGTGCTCGCCCTTTGTCATTGAGTGCTGCTCAGCCTTCACTTTTCTCGACCCACCACGTCCCAGAAGACCAAGCAAGCGCTGCTAAGGAAGCAATACGCTAGGCAGGGTTCATGATGGAGCAAGTCAAGGCAATCCGAGACGCCAGCCAGGCGGCCTATGACGCCAGTTCAGCTCTCCAGAGCAATGTTCAGGTTAGTCGATCACCGCCTGTTCTGTTAGGATATGATACCTGAAAATCTTTCTTTCTGAAAATCTTAGTGTCTGTCGTACACCCACTAGGTGTGTCGATTGAAATTCTGTATCGGTGGGGGCACGCTGAGTGCACCCACTGGGTGTAGTCCCCAAGGCTATGGTGGACTGCTGGCAGTCGACCATAGTCTTTATGTCTTAAGCTTTTTCTTTACTCGACCAGGTCGAATGTAATCATAAACTGGTGGGGGCACGCTGAGTGCACCCACTGGGTGTAGTCCCCGAGACTGTGGTCGACTGCTGGCAGTCAACTACAGTCAGAGGAACACCTCTCTCTCTCTCTTTTTTTACTCTAACTGATAGAACTAGTGGGGGTACGCTAAGTGCACCCACTGGGTGTAGTCTCTGAGACTATGGTCGAATGTTTATATTCGGCTGTAGTCTTAGAAACGTTATGATTTTTCTTTAGTCACTCGGAAGTGACCTGTCTTTGACATCTGTCGATTGGTTTTTCGCAGAAATCTTGCGAGCTTGCAGCTCGTTACACTGAGTTGGAGAACAAGCACGTCTAGCTCGAACTTGATCTGAAACTTGTCCAGGAGAACTTCATGAAGGCAAAGGAGGAGGCAAAAGGTATGTTTGGTGAGAACCTCGACGACTGCTTTTGTCTCTTGCCCATCTCTGAGTCTGATCTCACTGTGACTTTATAGACAAACTGAGGGATGCTCTGAAGAAGAAAGACCTTGACTTGGCTGAGGCGCAGAAAGCGGCTTTAGAGAAGACCAAGCTCGCAGATCAGAAGCTGGCTTCAATCACCAAACTTGAAGAGGAAAACACCAATCTGAAAGCTGCTCTTGACGCAGCCAACAAGGAACTCAGTCAACTGAAGAATGACACGATTGCTTTGAGTGACAAGGCCAGCGAGTTGGTGGGAAATAAGAATGATCTGGAGGCTTATCTGGGAGGACTCGCCCAAAAGCTATTCCTCATGCTTGAAGGTAATCTTTTGCAACAAACAGTCACTTTAACTATGATCTCACCATCAGGCTGCTGTCTTGACTTTGGGGTTGCGCTTGCAGAGTTCTGTCAGAACTTCAAAGAGGAAACTGGTCGACTGGAGCCGAACCTAGATCCCATCAACTCCCCTGTGAAGGACGAAGTGGCCATGTATGTGCTTCGACTTGAATCTCGCGTTGCTGCTGTTGTCGACTATCTCGCAAGGCTGAAGGTTGCAACTTCCCGCATCGACACAACACTCTGTCCAGGAGAGACGCTTCAGAACGACCTCGAGTCTCTAATGACTCGACTGAACGATGTTCCAAGTCGAGTGCAAGAATGGAAGAAGTCCTCTGCCAGGTGTGGTGCGGATGTTGCTCTGTCTCTGGCCCGTGTTCACTGCAAGGAAGCGCGAGAGGACAAGCTGGCAGCCCTTAAGGTGGCCAACACCAAGAAGCATGATTTCCGATCCTTCATGGAGACCTTCATCGCCGCTGCCACTCGGATCGCAGATGGAATCGACCTGGATGAATTCGTTGCGCCTTCCAGCCCTCCGCAGGAGGGGTAAAAAACTTCTATGCTTGACACTTTAAATTTGTCTCGGTATGCCGAGTGGTTTTTGTAACCGATAAACCTTAACGGGCTTAGCGCCTGAGCACTTATGGTCCCGTAAGACGTTATCCGAACTTAGATTCATCATTGAATATGTTTGCATTCTGGTTTGAGGTGTCTTTTGCAGGCTAGGATGAAGCACTTATTGCAATCGACTTGTTCCTCACCATACTTAGGCGAGCACTGGGCTGCAGCTAAGCCCCCGAGTGGGAGGTCTGCTCACCACTCGGTAGGATTTTCAAAAACTTAGGCGAGCACTGGGCTGCGGCTGAGCCCCCGAGTGGGAGGTCTGCTCTCCACTCGGTAGGATTTTCAAAAACTTAGGCGAGCACTGGGCTACAGCTAAGCCCCCGAGTGGGAGGTCTGCTCTCCACTCGGTAGGATTTTCAAAAACTTAGGCGAGCACTGGGCTGCATCTAAGCCCCCGAGTGGGAGGTCTGCTCTCCACTCGGTAGGATTTTCAAAATCTTAGGCGAGCACTGGGCTGCAGCTAAGCCCCAAGTGGGAGGTCTGCTCTCCACTCGGTAGGATTTTCAAAAACTTAGGTGAGCACTGGGCTGCAGCTAAGCTTTTTGCGGCGTACTTCCGAAGAAGAAAGGCGTCGATCGACCTATGCCTTGTCTTCCCTGCGGAGCGCACATTATACTTGTGGCATAGCTCGGAAGGAGAAGTGGCAGTCGATCTGTACCTCGTCCTCCTTGGGGAGAACACATTATACTTGTGGCGTAGCTCGGAGGAGGAGGGTAGCAGTCGACCTGCACCTCGTCTACCTTGCGGAGCGCACGTTATAATTGTGGCATAGCTCGGAGGAGGAGGGTAGCAGTCGACCAACACCTCGTCTACCTTGCGGAGTGCAGGTTATACTTGTACTTAGGCGAGCGCTATGCTGCAGCTAAGCCTCCGAGTGGGAGGCTGGCTCACCACTCGGTAGGATTTTATTGAAACTTAGGCGAGTACTTGGATTGCAGCTAAGCCTCCGAGTGGGAGGCTGGCTCACCACTCGGTAGGGTTTTATTGAAACTTAGGCGAGTACTTGGACTATAGCTAAGCCTCCGAGTGGGAGGCTGGCTCTCCACTCGATAGGATTTTATTGAAACTTAGGCGAGTACTTGGACTGCAGCTAAGTCTCCGAGTGGGAGGCTGACTCACCACTCGGTAGGATTTATTGAACTTAGGCGAAACGGATTCGCGGCTAAGCCTCCGAGTGAGAGGCTGACTCACCACTCGGTAGGATTTATTGAACTTAGGCGAAACGGATTCGCGGCTAAGCCTCCGAGTGAGAGGCTGGCTCATCACTCGGTAGGATTTTTACAAACTTAGGCGAAACGGATTCGCAGCTAAGCCTCCGAGTGAGAGGCTGGCTCATCACTCGGTAGGATTTTTATAAACTTAGGCGAAACGGATTCGCAGCTAAGCCACCCACTGGGGGGGAATTTTATTGATCAAGCAAAAGTAAAAAAACAATCACTGGGAAAATTATAACACTATTGTCTTTGAAAAATGAACTACAGAAGTACTTTTATTACATTTCCGAGTGCACACTTATGTGTAAAAGGGGCGGAGCAGCTCCGCGTTCCAAGCTCGGATCTCGTCGATCTGATGCTCGACATTGTAAAGACGGTACGCTCCATTGTGGAGAACCTTGGTGACGATGAAGGGACCTTCCCAAGAAGGAGCGAGCTTGTGTGGTTTCTGCTGATCCACTCGGAGAACCAAATCTCCTTCCTGGAAGGCTCGACTCCTCACGTTTTTGGCGTGGAAGCGATGCAAGTCCTGCTGGTAAATGGTCGATCGGATCAAAGCCATCTCCCTTTCTTCCTCTAGAAGGTCGACTGCGTCCTGCCGGGCTTGTTCTGCTTCAGCTTCGGTGTAGAGCTCGACTCGGGGGGCGTTGTGAAGCAGGTCACTCGGCAAGACCGCTTCCACTCCGTAGACCAAGAAGAACGGAGTTCTCCCAGTTGATCGGTTGGGCGTGGTCCTTAACCCCCAAAGTACTGATGGAAGCTCGTCGACCCACGCACCCGCTGCATGCTTGAGATCACGCATTAGTCGGCGTTTCAACCCTTTGAGAATCAATCCATTGGCTCGTTCTGCCTGTCCATTCGACTGTGGATGAGCGACCGAAGCGTAGTCGACTCATGTGCCTTGAGATGTGCAGAACGCCCTGAATTCCTCGGAATCGAAGTTTGACCCATTGTCAGTGATGATACTGTGTGGGACTTCATATCTGAATATTAACTCTCTGATGAAGCTGATAGCAGTACCGACATCAAGATTCTTGATGGGTTTAGCCTCGATCCACTTGGTGAATTTGTCGACTGCTACCAGCACATGGGTGAAACCGCTTCTGCCTGTTCTTAGAGGTCCAACCATATCCAATCCCCATACAGCGAAGGGCCAGACGAGTGGTATGGTCTTTAAGGCTGAGGCGGGCTTGTGTGACATGTTGGAATAAAATTGACATCCTTCACACTTGTCGACTATCTCCTTTGCCATTTCATTCGCTCTTGGCCAGTAAAATCCGACTCGGTATGCTTTGGCCACAATGGTCCGAGAGGACGCATGATGGCCACAGGTCCCCGAGTGGATGTCGTCAAGGATTATTCGTCCTTCTTCTGGTGTTATGCATTTCTGACCAACTCTAGTCGCACTTTCTCTGTACAACTGTCCCCTTATCACAGTAAAGGCTTTAGATCGACGGACGATCTGTCGAGCCTCCTCTTCATCCTATGGGAGCTCTTTCCTTAAGATATACGCGATATACGGTACTGTCCAATCGGGAGTGATCACTAGAACTTCCATGATCAGGTCGACCACTGCTGGAACTTCAACTACAGTCGGATCCGTGACACTTCTAGGCTGCGGAGCTTCTTCGGTAAAAGGATCTTCTTTGATTGATGGAGTATGGATATGCTCCAAGAACACATCACTGGGAATGGCTTCTCTCTTGGAACCTATCTTTGCCAAATCATCAGCCGCTTGATTCTTCAGTCGGGGTATATGGTGGAGCTCTAACCCTTCGAATTTCTTTTCAAGCTTCCTCACTGCATTGCAGTATGCAGTCATAGCTGGGCTTCTAATGTCCCACTCTTTCATCACCTGATTGACCACCAAATCTGAGTCGCCATAAACCATAAGGCAACGGACGCCGAGTGAAATGGCCATGCGCAACCCATACAAAAGTGCTTCATATTCTGCTTCATTATTGGAGGAATCAAAGTGGATCTGGAGCACATATCTGAGCTTATCTCCTCGGGGAGAAACCAAAACTACCCCAGCACCGGAACCATTTAACATCTTATATCCATCAAAGAACATGGTCCAATGCTCTGAGTGAACTTAAGTCGGCTGCTGTTGTTCAATCCACTCAGCAAGGAAATCTGCTATCGCTTGGGACTTAATGGCTTTCTTTGCCTCAAACTTGATATCAAGGGGAAGGAGTTCAATCGCCCATTTCGCCACTCGACCAGTTGCATCTCTGTTGTGCAGAATCTCTGATAGTGGGGTGTCGCTGACGACTGTAATGGAATGATCAGAGAAATAATGAGCAACCTTCTTCGTGGTCATGTAGATCCCATACACAAGCTTCTGATAATGAGGATATCTTTGCTTCAATGGGGTCAAAACTTCGGAAAGATAATACACTGGGCGCTACACTTTGAAGGCTTTCCCTTCTTCTTCCCGCTCGACCGTAAGCACTGTACTGACGACTTGTCCTGTGGCTGCAATGTAAAGCAACAGAGGCTCTTTGCTGATTGGAGCAGCAAGCACCGGCTGGGTGGAGAGCAGAGCTTTTAGCTCGGCAAACGCTACATCAGCTTCTGGAGTCCACTCGAACTTGTCTACCTTCTTCATCAGTCGGTAAAGAGGCAATGCCTTTTCACCGAGGCGAGAGATGAATCGACTTAACGCGGCCAAGCATCCAGTAAGCTTCTGGACATCGTGCACACGCACAGGGCGTTTCATTCGGAGTATGGTGCCAACTTTTTCTAGGTTAGCGTCGATTCCTCGTTCGGAAACGAGAAAACCGAGTAACTTTCCACCTGGAACTCCGAATGTGCACTTTGATGGATTGAGCTTGATATCATATCTCCTGAGATTGGCAAATGTTTCAGCGAGGTCAGTCAACAGGTCGGAACCCTTTCGTGACTTGACCACAATATCATCCATGGATGCTTCCACATTTCGACTAATTTGAGTGAGTAAACACTTTTGAATCATCCTCATGAACGTGGCTCCGGCATTCTTGAGACTGAAAGGCATGGTGACATAGCAGAAGCACCCGAATGGAGTGATGAAAGCTGTTTTAATTTCGTTGGGTCCATACAGACGGATCTGATGGTACCCGGAATAGGCATCTAAAAAAGACAATCTCTCACATCCCGCAGTCGAGTCGGCAATTTGGTCGATGCGAGGGAGAGGAAAATGATCTTTCGGGCAAGCCCAATTGATGTGTTTGAAATCAATGCACATGCGAAGTGACTTGTCCTTCTTGGGGACCATGACAACATTAGCGAGCCACTCGGAGTGGTATACCTCTCGGATAAACTCTGCTGTCAGGAGTTGAGCCACCTCCTCGCCGATGGCCTTTCTCTTCTGGACGGTGGACCGTCGAAGATGTTCTTTGACAGGTTTTGCTTTTGAGTCGACTCTTAAACGATGCTCGGCCAGCCCCCTGGGAACACCCGGCATGTCAGTAGGCTTCCATGCAAAGATGTCCCAGTTCTCACGGAGGAACTGGATGAGCGCTTCTTCCTATTTGGCGTCAAGTGTTGTGGAGATATGAGTCGGAGCAGCACTGGGGTCGGTCGGGTGAATGTGAACGGGCTTCATCTCACCAGACGACTGGAACGCTGACTCCGTGGCAGGCTTCTTGGCTCGCAATAAATCACTCGGATCTACATTTTTCTGATATTCCTGCAACTCCACCACTGTTATCTGAGCATCGGCAATCTTTGAGCCCTTCTGAAAGCACTCTTCTACCTTTTTTTGATTACCAGTGATGGTGATCACGCCTTTGGGGCCGGGCATCTTCAGTTTGAGATACACGTAACATGGCCGAGCCATGAACCGTGCATAAGCCGGTCTCCCCAAAATAGCGTGGTAAGCGCTTTGGAAATCCACAACTTCAAATGTCAACTTCTCTTTGCGGAAATGTTTCGAGTCACCGAACACAACATCTAGAGCTATTTGGCCGAGGGACTCAGCCTTCTTTCCAGGAATGACGCCATGAAAACTCATGTTGCTGGAGCTGAGTCTGGACATCAGAATGCCCATACCCTTTAGCATCTCCGCATACAATATATTCAGTCCACTACCACCATCCATCAGCACCTTGGTCAGTCGAGTGCCTTCAACGCCTAGGTCGACCACCAAAGCTTGCCTCCCAGGGGTGGCTATGTGGGTCGGGTGATCAGACTGGTCGAACGTAATGGCGGTTTGAGACCATTTCAAATAACTTGGTGTCGCCGGAGCGACCATATTTACCTCTCGATTGATAACTTTCAATCGACTTTTGCTCTCCACATCAGCAAAAGTCATCAGGGTGGAATTGACGTGGGGGTATCCTCCATCGCTATCCTCTTTGTCCTCAGCCTTGTCCGACTCCTTTTCCTTGTCCTTGGGCTGTTTTCCTTGAAACTGCTAGATTAAGAGCCGGCACTGGCGAGTGGTATGTTTCGGGTAGATGAGGTTACCCTCTTCGTCTTTCTTCGTGTGGATGTGACACGGCAAATCCATCACGTCATTCCCTTCTTTATCCTTTACCTTCTTGGGATTCCATGACCCTTTGGGCTTTCCTTTGAATTTGCCCTGAGTCACTACCAGAGCCTCTCCAGGAGCAGCTGGCTTGGCTTTCCGCTTCTGCTTCCGACTGGAGTTTCCTTTTTTCGACTAACTCGGCTTGTACTTGCCACTCCGGAGTCGATCCTCTTCTTCACCATTGGCGTATTTTGTGGCAATCTCCATCATTCGATTCAGGGTCATATCCCCGGTCCGACCAAACTTCAGACTTAACTCTATGTTCTTCACACCATCCTTGAAGGCACAGACCGCTTGATGATCAGATACATTCTCCACGATATGATGCAAAGTGATCCATCTCTGGATGTAATCTCTCAGGGTCTCATTCGACTTTTGCACGCAGACCTGCAGCTCTGTCAGTCCTACTGGTCGTTTGCAAGTCCCCTCAAATGTCCCGACGAACACTCGGGAAAGATCTTCCCAAGTGTAAATGCTGCTAGGAGCTAACTAATTCAACCAGGCCCTGGCCAAACCCTCCAACATGAGTGGTAAATGCTTCATGGCCACTTCATCATTGCCACCTCCAATCTGTACAGCCACTCGGTAGTCCTCGAGCCAGGTTTCGGGCTTGGACTCACCAGTGAACTTACTTACTCCAGTCGCCAACCTGAAGTTGGGAGGTATCACTACGGCTCTGATGGCTCTGCTAAAACATTCTGGACCTGAAACATGAACTCGGCTGCTAGTGGGCGCATCTCTATCATGGCCACCTCGATGAGCTCTGTTCCGATCGACCAAACCTTGCACGATGATGGATCTCGCATCAAAGCCTGGTTCTCTGGGGTCGACTGGAGCTCTTCGCCCAACACTGAGCTGGCGCCTGTCATCTTGCTGCCGATGGGCGTAAGACCCACCCCTTGGAGGAGGAGTGGGCACTCGACGCCAATCATCATGATCGAATCGGTCATCATACTGGTCACGTTGACCTCCACGTCCCTCGCGCCGCAGAGGCGATCTTGGGCTATGTGCCGACTGGACTATATTCGCAGCGACGGATCGACTACGAATCCTATTGCGTGACTGTGACACAACTGAATTCTGATCTCCTGCTACCCGGAGCAAATCCCGGATCTGCATCAAGCCTCTGCCAGCCTCTGACTGAGAGGGCTGAATCGACTCTGCTATACGGGCTGCAGCTGCTAGATTCTGAATCGGGGTTCGATATACCTGAGTTGGTTGCGGAAAGAGTTGACGTCGACTGGAGTCGGGTACTCGTTGCCGCGCTCGTTCGTCGAGTGCTCGCTGGAGGTTCTCTAGTCGAGTGCGTTCAGCCAAGTTGGCCAAACGTGCCTCTTCCAAGGCACGAGCTTCAGGAGTTTCCCCCGCAATGGGAGTATGCAGAGCATCCATGTTCCGACGGTGTTGATCTTCCCTTTGCAGAGAAGTGAGCGGCTCGGGCTGATGTTCCTCGTGAACCTGAGCGGGATCGCCTCCACCATCCATCCCGTCGGCGTGAGGGAAGCAGGGAGGACTACGAGGCCCATTGACCATCAGAACCTCCGCCGCTGGATCACTGCTGTCGCACTCGGATGCAGTCTCTACGGAGCCAGTCGAACAGGCCGAACAGGGATTCGTCAGGCTCGATTGCCGCGACTTGGGTGGTGGCCGATTGGCGAGCCACTGTGTCGGGGGTTGGGTGCGACATATGCCAAAGGATGGCTTATCATGGTGGGGGCGAGTAGAACGTCGTCGGTGCCTGGAAACGGGATGAGGCATAGGCATGCACGCTGGCGAATCTTACCCAGCTTCGGGGCTCTCCGGGGAGATAACACCCCTACTGCTGCTCTGCGGGGTCTCCGCATGATCACTAAAGCAAGCTGACTACAATGGTGCTCCTTGAGCTGTATCGGGAGGTAGGAGAGAGCAAGGCTAGTCCTCTCCTTCCTTTGCTATCTGGTCTATCTCTATCAAGGTCCGAACCCTTTGCATGGGTGCCCCGGGGGGTTTATATAGGCCTACCCCCCGGGGGTACAATGGTAATCCGACTGGGCGCGGGCCCCAGCCGTCTGTCTCTCACACCACCGTCTTTCCCGCCGGCTTCTGGGGCCCGCTGACTGGTGGGCCCCGCGGACAGGCCTGACACTGTGCGGCGCTCCTGATGATGCAGGCTTGGTCATTGGGTCGTGCCAACAGTGCCGCCGTCTATCGGGCGATCACTGTCGCCATTCCCCATCCTATCTGGTTAATGGCTCATGGGGCCCTGGAGGGGAAGCGGCCGACTCCAGGGAGGCCGACTCCCACAGGGCCGTCTTCGGTTCACCCACTGACAGGCGGCCCCATGTCCTCGGGCCGTACAGGCCGGCATCGTGGGTACAGTGCATCGTGCACTGTGGCTGAGGTCAGGGCAGGCATGGCAACAGTGCCGCGCCTCGCCAGAGATCTTCCGGCGATACGGCCCACTGTAGCCATGCCAGTCCCTCGTAGGCAGGGAGGACGGCCACGTCGTGACCGTACCCTGCATCGGGCTTCGGGAAGAGTCATGGGCCGACTCCCAGAGTCGGCCTCTCTGGAGGTCGCCAGCTTGGAGTCGGCTTGTCTTGGAGTCGCCGCCTGGGACTCGGCTTGTCCTAGAGTCGCCGTCTGGGACTCGGCTTGAGGGGCGCGGCCTGCCCCGATGTCTTGAATGATCTTGGGTCCCGGGTTAGCCTACCCGTGGCCCATTACTCCGACAGTAGTCCCTGAAGCTGGTGAAGCCCCGCGGACACCGCCTTGTGGGGCTTTAACAGTTTCATCCTTCCCCGCATAGACTCTGGAACTCGGCTGCCATCTTCTCTTTGGCCGACTTGTGGAAAGTCGGATTTTTTCTAGCGAGGGGCCGCTGCTTGCAAGTCGCGGTGGGAAAACGGGCGGCGTATCTAATACGCTTCCCTGCTGCCATCGAGGCGGTCCTATCGCGTGGCGCCACGTGGAGAGGACAGTCTGCTCACCCACGCGCGCGATGGGACGGGCCGTTAGGCGGGGCCCGCCACTACTGCACCTCGGCATACGAACGGATCCGTTGCGGCCGTGGACGGTTACTTTCCCCACAACATTACTGCACGCAGTAACTTCGTGGGGTAAATCGTGGGGCGGCGTGGGGCATCGTGCGCAGTTAATCCCACGCCCGCCCCCTCGGCTCCTCAGCCAACAGGGCTATAAATAGGCGGGGAGGAGCGGGGCGGCACCGCACGCGCACCCTTCTTCCCCATTCTCCCACCTCATCTTGCCTTCTCTTCCTCCTGCCCTCGCCGTCAAGCGAGAACACTTCCTCACCGCGGCGATGAGCTCTTCCTCGGTCGCGGCCCCCGCCGTGCGCTCCGGCGTATGGGACGGCTCGGAGGTGGAGGAGGAACACATCGAGTTCCTCCGCCAGACCCGCCGTCTCCCCAGCGCGGACCTCGTGCGCACCCACCCCGCGCCGGTGGGGGAGATCTGACCGGCGCCGGAGGAGGGCGAGCGGGTCATCTTCCGCTCGCACCTCATGCGCGGCCTGGGGCTGCCGGCGAGCGGTTTCTTCCGCTCGTTCTTGGAGTTTCACGGCCTTCAACCACACCACCTTACTCCAAATACGGTGGTGTTGCTCTTCGCCTTCGCCACTCTGTGCGAAGGCTTCCTCGGCGTTCTCCCCACCCTCGAGCTGTGGGGAGAATTCTTCTCTTCAAAGCTCGGCACGCACGTCGCCGGCATTCCGGCTCAGTGCGGCACCTACGTAGCGGTGCGGCGCTCGACATCCGACAACCCCTTTCCTCCCATCTCGCTGATAAAGTCGGTGAAGATGTGGCAGCGCTTGTACTTCTACGTGAAGAACCTCTCCACCGAGGGCGATTCGGTCAACCTGCCGCCCTTCAACGCTGCCCCCCTAACTGGGAGGCTCCCCAGCTGGTCTCACCGGGCCAATTCGCTGACTCCCTCCGGAGCCGCCGCCGTAGCGCGACTCCGAGTCTTGCTGCAGTCGGAGGGCCTCGTCGGATCCGACCTCTTGGCCGCCTTCGTGGCGCGCCGAGTCCTCCTGCTCCAAGGCCGGCCTCACCTGATCTGTCAGATGAGTGGCCTCCGAGATCCAAGTCGGATGAGCACCAAGGAGATGCCCCGCAAGGAGGTGGCGAACTTGGTGAACCACATCGCGTACTGCGAGTTCACGGAGGACTGGCAGTTCGGCAAGGAGCCGCACTCGCGCGACAACCCCCCTCCAGTGGTAAGTCGCATCTCCCTGTAGTTTTTTCTTCTTTTACAACCGACTCCGGCTTCTAACTCTTGTCGGTTTCTTCTGGCTAGAACCCCCTCATGGAGCCTACAGCCGGCACCACGAGACAGCCCCGCGAGTACGTCCCTGACCGCACGGACAGCGACGTCGACGACCCCGACTTGGGGGCGGCGGTGATGGAAGCCGACGCCGAAGGCGGCGGAGAAGGGGCAGACGGCGGCTTCAGGACCTCGGCCACCTTCGCCGACTGGCCTGATGATGATGCAGACGGGGAAGTCGCCCCGCGCCACCAGCCGAGGGCCGGCCTGGCCGGCCAAGGCGGCGCGAAGAGGCGTCACACCGGGCCGAGTGCGCCCGGTGGCAAACTAAAGAAGTTCAAGGGGGCGGCCGCCGCGACGAAACGGGAGGAGGCGGCCGCGAAGGCCAACCGCTTCCGAAGGGAAGTGAGAAGGCCGCCGCTAGTCTCAGCGTAAGTCTTCATGCTCTTTATTTTCTTTCATTGGATCTTGCCCGGATTTTCCTTTACTCTTCCTCCGTTCCTCTTCAGGGCCCCCCTCTCCCTCGAGAGAGTCACCGTCCCCTCCGTCAAGGGGTCAGTAGAGACGTCCACCAACACTCGGCGGGCTGATCCCGCCGCCGACCTCCTGGAGGCGACGGAGCGGAATGCGCAGGAGAAGCGCGGCGAGGAGGAGGCCGACCGCCTGGAGAAGGCGCAGGCCGAGAAGGCGGCCACCAATGCCCAGAAGAAACTGGAGGACGCCGAAGCCGCCCTTGCGGCGAAGCGGCGTGCTGAGGAGGCCGCGCGTCGCCGATCGGCGATGCTCGTCCCCCCATTGTCGTCGGCACCGCCGGCTCCGGAGTTCATGGGGCAGACCGGAGAGGTCTGCACCGAGAACCCCCTCGTGGAGGAGGGCGGCGAGGCTTCAGGCTCGGACACCCTCGTGCCGCCTCCGCCACCGTCTATAAGACCGCACGGCAAACAGCCGGTGGGCCAGTCGGAGCCGCCGACCGTGGACGAGGCTGAGGCGCGGCTGCTTGTTCAAGTTGCCACGCCGGTGCGCCGCCGTCTTGAGAGGACGACCTCGGCGCCGCGACCTCGGGAAACCGGCACCGCCAGCTCGGCGAGTCTGGACGTCGTGGCCTCCAGTGCCGCGCCCACCGGGTGGTTGCGCGGAGGCGGCACCGGACCGCTGAACCAAGCGCTCCTGGACGTCCAGGCGAAGCTGCGCGCTGAAAGCAACGCCCTTCAGGTCTGCACCAGGGCGCATCTGGCCGTGCGGACATCTGTCCGAGTACGTTTTCTTCTTCTTTTTGATTCTTGTTTTTTCTGTGGGGGCGCGCTAGCGCACCCACTGGGTGTAGTCCCCGAGTTCCGGCCGGCTGCTGAGCAGGCGGTTCGGAACTCCCTCTGGCGAGTTCTGAATACTGACTTTGCCTTCATTGGCTTTTTGTAGGAGTATCATAACCTTCACGCCACTGCCTTCAACCGCAATGTTGAGGAGTTGAACAAGCGGACCGCCGACTTGGTGGAAAGCCGGGGTGAGCTCTTTTCTTCCTTCTTCGCGGGGGCGCGCTGGCGCACCCGCGGGCTGTAGTCCCCGAGATTCGGGCCGACTGCTGAGCAGTCGGGCCGGATCTCCTTGGCGATCTACTTTACTGACGACTTGCTTGTCTCTTTCTTCGTTCTTTAGGTGCCAACGCCGCTCTTCAGGAGCAGCTGGGCGAGGCCAACACCGCTCAGCGTGCCAAGGAGGAGGAGTGCGGCAAGCTCGCCAAAGAGCGTGACCTGCTGGCGGCGCAGCTGGCCGAGCAGAAGGAGCTGCTCCAGAAGGCACAGGACGAGCTCAAGACGCGGGAGGCCGCTCTCATGGCGAGTTCGAGATCGAGCACTCCGCCTGGACCGATAGGGAGGCGATGCTGACCTCTGGCTACCACGAGATCGAGGACATTGTTGATGGTAAGTTTCTTTCGTTTCTTCGGGCTTCCGACTATGTATCAGGTCGGCTTCTGATTTTTCGACTTTCTTCTTTTTTGTCTTGGCAGACTTCTTTCCTGGTCATTCACAGGCAGTCCCTCTAGCCATCGAGGCTGCTCGGGAGGTGCGAAGGGTGAAGGGTGAGGAGATCGCCGCTAATGCCCCCCGAACCATCGACGAGCAGCTCCTGAGCATTGAAGCCCGTCTTCGTCCGGCTCACCGGCTGCTGCGCCGGCTTCAGCGCGCCGGCGCCCAGGCGGTTGCCACCCTGTGGCCGGTTATGCCGGCTCTGCGCACCGCCAGTCGGACTGCCGACTGGCTGGAAGTCGCCGCCGGCCGTCTTGAGGCTTGGAAGGGCTCCTCGGCCTGGGTCGGAGCACGCCGGGCCTTAGAGTTCGTCAAGGCGTGGTATCCAGGGCTGGACCTGGACCGCCTGGCCGCGTTCCGGTCAGAAGCCCAGGCCGAGCTGGAGGCCGTGGAGGGCGCCCTTGTCGAGCGTGCGGCGGCCATCACCGAGTACACGGACACCAACGTCTTCGTGCCCGAGCGGGCTGAAGGCGGTGAGGAAGTGCCGCCGGACTGGTTCGGGATGAACCCGGAGTATGGTGAAGACTCGGCGGAGGTGATCGACTCCAGCGCCGAGGAGGAGGACGAGGCGGAGGACGGAGGCGAGGCGGAGGCGCCAGAAGACGGAGCAGGCAGCCAGCCTCAGCTCGATCGCGCCTCCAGCAACGAGCCGCGTGGAGACAAGGCGACTGCCGCCGGAGGCGACCAACCCGAGACCGCCGAGCGGACTGCCCCGGCACCCGACGCCGCCGTCTCCTCCGATCCTCCGGCCCCGGAGGCCGCCTCCTAGGCTGCTTTTTTCCGCCTCTGTTTATCTGTCTTTAGTAATCTTTTGAAGACTGGTTAGGCTCGAACAATTTCACCCGCGGGGTGTATCCTGAACTTCTATTCGAAGATTCGGCCAAGGGCCTATGTAAATATTTATCCGATTTCCGCCTTTCCTTGCTTATTGCTCCTTGGGCTTTTTCCTTTGTCGCCTTCCTTTTGTTGCTGCCTTGCCATCTGGACAGCCGCTCTGCAGGCTGTCGCTGGGTCAAGTGCTTGGCTACTTCGGGAAGGCAAGTACTTGGCCGTTTAGAGTTTCTTTAGCAAGTCGGCTAGAAAGCGACAGGTCGACTATCCGAGAGTCAACCGTCTTTGATAAAAGCTAAGATGGCGAGCCGACTACTCATGAGTCGGCTCTGCAGAGAGAGGCTGGTAGCCGGCTTGAGCTATGCATACGCTTTAGGTCCTTAGCCATTTTTTCATGTGTGCGCTCGTTCTTGCTTGTTCTCCGCCTACCAGCAGTCGCTCTGCGAGCTGCGGCTTTCGACAGGAGATGGCTTGAGCGCAACACATTACTTGTCCGACTGCAGTAAGCATTTCATAGCGCAAGACGGCAAGTCCCCGGGCCGACTAGTCGGACTCGGTGCCAGGCGGTATGATAAAAAGAGTAGCATATTCGGAAGCGTGATTCTTATCATACAGATAACAAAAAAAAGGCAGTCCCCGAGCTCGTCTCGGGGGGCCCAAGGTCTTAGTACTTTATTACAAAGGGGGTAGCGCGATACATACTGCATCAACTGTAAAACCTTGGAAGAAGATTTGCGTTCCACAGGCACTCTGTTTCTTTGCCGGAGTCGTCCCTCTTGCGTGCTCGAGGCTTCTGAGCGTCAATCAGATAGTTGGCGTCGTTCCCTAGCACCTTGCTGATGATGAAGGGGCCTTCCCAAGGTGCCGACAGCTTGTGCTGGCCGGCTGTTCTCTGAATCAGCCGGAGCACAAGGTCGCCCTCTTGAAACGATCTCGGCTTGACCTTTCGGTTGTAGTATCGGTGCAGACTCTGCTGGTAGATGCCGGACCGGCTGAGTGCCAACAGTCAGACTTCTTCCAGCAGGTCGACGCCGTCTTGGCGTGCTTCTTCAGCTTCCTCTTCGGTGTACATGGTGACTCATGGAGAGTCGAACTCTATATCCGTCGGGATGACGTCTTCGGCACCGTAGACGAGGAAGAAAGGCGTGAAGCCGGTTGACTTGTTTGGAGTTGTGCGCAGACTCCAGAGGACGGCTGGTAGCTCCTCGACCCAACAGTCGGCCGAACGCTCGAGTGGTTCAACCAGTCGAGGCTTGATGCTGGACAGGATGAGGCCGTTTGCTCGTTCCATCTGGCCGTTTGCGGATGGGCAACGGACGCTAAGTCCAGTCAGATGCCCTGTGTCGCGCAGAAACGGGCCAAGGCGCCCTTGGCAAAGTTTGTGCCATTATCGGTGATGATGCTATGCGGTATGCCATACCGCATCGTGATGTCGGCGATGAAAGTCACTGCAGTCGGCCCGTTCAACTTCTTGATGGGCTTTGCTTCTACCCACTTGGTGAACTTGTCCACTGCGACAAGCAGATGAGTTAGGCCGCCTCGGGCCGTCTTGAATGGTCCCACCATGTCCAGGCCCCAAACTGCGAAGGGCCAGGTGATGGGGATTGTCTTCAGTGCGGAAGCCGGCTGAAGTGGCTTGGAGCGGAACATCTGGCACCCTTGCATTTTTGGACTAACTCTTTAGCCTCTTCTAGCGTAGTCGGCCAAAAGAAGCCGTGCCGGAAAGCTTTGGCGACGAGTGCTCTTGAAGCCGCATGGTGGCCGCACTCGCCCTGATGAATGTCTCTGAGGATTGCTTGGCCTTGTTCCAGCTCTACGCAGCGCTGGTAGACGCCAGTGACGCTGCGCCTGACCAGCTCTCTGTTGACTATGGTGTATGCTGCTGCTCGGTGTTGCACTTGCCAAGCTAGGATCTCGTCTGTCGGCAGCTCTCTGTTCACTAGAAACTTGAGGATGGGCTGTGCCCATGAGGGTGCTGCTATCTCTTCAACTGCTACCACAGCGACTTGGACAAGGGTGGCTGGGCTGGGAGGCGGCGGGCTGGAGTCCGCGGCTGTTTGCTGGATTGACGGAGTCCCTGGGCCGACTGACGCAGTCCCCGGGCCGGGCTCTGAAGTCCCCGGGTCGGCTGGCGCAGTCCCCGGGCCGGGCTCTAAAGTCCCCGGGCCGGCTTCGACTGTAGTTTTCTTGGGGCCGTCCGCTGGGGCTCTGGAGTCGGATCCGACTACTTCTGGAGGGGCCGGCACAAAGATGGAGTCTGACTCTGGTGAAGGCTTGATAGACGGCTTGAGGAGGCGCTGAAGAGCGACACTGGAAGGTATTGCTTGGCGAGTGGAGCCGACTCGTGCCAAGGCGTCTGCTTGATCATTGTCATTTCTTGGCACGTGAAGGAATTCGCACCCCTCGTAGTATTCACTGAGTTGCTGCACCAGGAAGCGGTAGCTCGCCATGTTCGCGTCTTTGGCGTCCCAGTCGCCGGATGATTGTTGTACCACCAAGTCGGAGTCGCCATAGCACAGGATCCGGCGAATGCCGAGTTCTTTGGCAAGCCGGAGCCCATGAATGAGCGCCTCATATTCGGCGACGTTGTTGGAGGCGGCGAAGTGGATCTGCAGCGCATACTTGAGCTTGTCGCCCTTCGGGGAGGTGAGGACGATGCCGGCACCCAGGCCGGTGCGCATCTTGGAACCGTCGAAATGCATCCGCCAATGGGTGGAGTCAGGCGCTGGCGGCAGGTACTGGGTCTCGGCCCAGTCGACGAGGAAGTCGGCCAGTGCTTGCGACTTGATGGCGGTGCGGGGCTGGTAGTAGATGGTGTAAGGAGCCAGATCTATAGCCCATTTGGCTACTCGGCCGGAGGCGTCTCGGCTTCCAATGATCTCGGCGAGTGGAGCGGTGCAAACCATAGTGATTGGATGCTCTTTAAAGTAAGGTTTCAGCTTCTTGGCGGCAAAATGCACACCGTAGCATATCTTCTGGTAGTGAGGGTAGTTCTGCTTGGAGGTCGATAGTACCTCGCTCAGGTAATATACCGGCCTCTGGACAGGGAGCGCATTGCCTTCCTCCTTGCGCTCGACTACGATGACTGTGCTAACTACTCGGCTCGTGGCAGCGATGTACAAGAGCATGGGCTCTTTGGGAGTCGGAGCCGCCAACACAGGGGGAGTAGTCAACATCTTCTTCAGTTGGAGAAATGCCTCATCCGCCTTGCGGTTCCACTCAAAAAAGGTGGTCTTCTTCATCAATTGATACAAGGGCAGAGCTTTCTCGCCCAGCCGACTGATGAATCGGCTGATGGACACCAAGCAGCCGGTGAACTTCTGCACATCTAACAGTCGGCTGGGTACCTCCATCCTCTCGATGGCCTTGATCTTCACGGGGTTGCACTCTATGTCGTGTTCGGAGACCAGGAAGCCAAGGAGCTGGCCGGCTGGTACTCCAAAAACGCACTTCTCAGGGTTGAGCTTGATCTGGAATCGGCGCAGATTCTCAAAGGTCTCCTTGAGGTCTTCCAGCAGCGTCCCACGCTTCTCCGTCTTCATCACCACATCATCCACATAGACATGGGCATTCCTGCCGAGTTGCTTGAGGAGTCACTTCTGCATGCAACGCTGAAAGGTGGCGCCGACATTCCTCAAGCCGAACGTCATCGTCAGGTAGCAGAAGGCCCCAAACGGCGTGATGAAGGCGGTCTTCAGTCTGTCTGCCGGGTTCAGCTTGATCTGGTGATATCCTGAATATGCATCTAAGAAGCTCAGCAGCTCGCATCCGGCTGTGGAGTCTATCACCTGGTCAATTCTCGGTAGGGCAAATGGATCCTTTGGGCAGGCTTTGTTGAGACTTGTGTAGTTAATACACATCCACCACTGTTTGTTCTTCTTCAACACCAGAACTGGGTTAGCTAGCCACTCTGGAAAAAACACTTCCATGATGAAGCCAGTCGCAAGAAGCCGAGCTATCTCTTCTCCAACAACTCTTCTTTTCTCTTCTGACAGGCGGCGCAAGGGCTGCCTGACGGGTTCCATATCTGGCCTGACGTGTAGCTTGTGCTCGGCGAATTCCGTCGGGACACTAGGCATGTCCTTGGGGGACCATGCGAAGATGTCGCGATTCTCACGGAGGAAATCGACGAGCTCGCCTTCCTATTTGCTGTCAAGGCCTGTGCCTACGACAGCGTGCCTCTCTGGGTGCTCTGGGTCCAAGGGTATCTTCTTGGTTTCTTTGGCCGGCTTGAATGATCCTTCTGCTTCCGACTCCTTGGGGTCGGGCGACATCTCTAGCTGCTTTCCTGCCATCGCCACGACCCGGTCAAGGAGCCCCTTCTCAGGCGCGATCACCAGGGACTCGGCCAGCCGACTGCTTTCGGCCGCGCAAGCGGACGACTTCCTGTAGTCGCCGGCTACGGTCAGAATCCCCTTGGAACTCGGCATCTTCATCTTGAGGTGGGCATAGTGAGGAACCGCCATGAACTTGGCCAAAGCAGGTCAGCCAAGCAGTGCGTGGTAAGGGCTTTCCAAGTCCACTACCTCAAACCAGACCGGCTCTCGGCGGAAATGATCTTTGTCTCCGAAGAGGACATCTATCAGGATCTTGCCGATTGGCAAACAGGAAAGGCCGGGTACAATTCCATGGAACACAGTCCGGCTGCTCTGCAGCTGTCTTCGCTTGATTCCTAGCTTCTCCATGGTATCTTTGTACATGATGTTGATGCTGCTGCCTCCGTCTATCAGGACTCGCGAGAAACGGGCGGCCCGCCTATCAGTGGCCAAGGTGGCACCTAGGACCAGGGCATAAGAGCCTGGACTCGGCATCACCTCTAGGTGATCTGCCCTACTCCAACTGATAGGCCTCTCGGACCAATGCATGAAATCTGGAGTATCTGTTGCTACAGCATTTACTTCTTGTTGCTGTTGGCGCCTGCTGCACCGGTCGTCTGCCACACTGGTGAACACCACATAGGCTCCGTGCTCTTCTGGGAACTCGTCTTGCACCGCGCCGACTGGCCGAGCAGCCGGCTGCTGGGGCGGCGGCGGAGGCGGCGGCCCAGCAGGCGGCGGAGGTGTGAGACCGTCTTCCTTGGCGATTCTGGTGAGCCAGTGGCACTTTCTGGTGGTATGATTTGACGGCTTCGCGCCGCTGTGGAACTTGCAGGGACCATCCAAAGTCTGCTCATAGGAGAAGGCTGGCAACCAGTTGGATTTGCCGCCTTTCTACCACTTGGTCGGAGGCTGCCCCTCCGGCTGTTGGTCTTCAACGGTCGCTGTCGGTGTCAAAACCGGCGGATCTCGGGTAGGGGGTCCCGAACTGTGCGTCTAGGCGGATGGTAACAAGAGAGGAGGGACACGATGTTTTTACCCAGGTTCAGGCCCTCTCGATGGAGGTAAAACCCTACGTCCTGCTTGATTAATATTGATGATATGGGTAGTACAAGAGTAGATCTACCACGAGATCAAGGAGGCTAAACCCTAGAAGCTAGCCTATGGTATGATTGTTGTAATGTATGTTGTCCTACGGACTAAAGCCCTCCAGTTTATATAGACACCAGAGAGGGCTAGGGTTACACAGAGTCGGTTACAATGGTAGGATATCTACATATCCGTATTGCCAAGCTTGCCTTCCACGCCAAGGAAAGTACCATCCGGACACGAGCCAGAGTCTTCAATCTTGCATCTTCGTAGTCTTGGAGTCCGGCGGACAATGATAGTCCGGCTGTCCGGACACCCCCTAGTCCAGGACTCCCTCAGTAGCCCCTGAACCAGTCTTCAATGACGATAAGTCCGGCGCGCATAATGTTCGGCATTGCAAGGCGGGTTCCTCCCTTGAATATCCAGAGAAGATCATGAACACCAGGATAGTGTCCGGCTCTGCAAAATAAATTCCACATTCCACCGTAGAGAGAATAAAATGCACACTTAGCTCAATCTGCTGACGTATTATGCGGCGTGACATCACACCGCAACCAAGCCTTTGTTTGAATCGTTTTTTACAATACCACCTCAGCACGTTTAGCGAAGCGGTTTCCTTGGCACGTCTTGTCGAAGCAGAGATCATGATTCCCTTATTCCGGGATTCTCATCAATACGTGTGTGGGTAACCCAACCGCGCCATTGATGGTGGCGCTTGGGAGATAAGCGAGTTTTACCAGGCTGGTGTGGGACGCATAGTTTTGTCCGCCTATATATAAGGGATAAGGATTCACCTTCTCACCTACGCCTTCTTCCTCCTTTGCTTATCCATCCCGCGAACTCAAGCTCCAACGCCCGAGCTCGCGCATCTCGCCTCGACCTTCTCCGAATATGTCCGAAGCGGGAGGTAAATGGTTGGCCTCCACCGCTAAGGAGGAGGACATCACCAAGCTGCGCAGCGCCGGATACCTTTCCGGCGATATCGCGCATCGGCTGCCCGACGAGGGGCAGCTCATCCCTACCCCTGGGCCTCATGAGAGGGTCGTCTTCCTCCCCCACTTCCTCCACGGACTGGGCTTTCCGCTCCATCCATTTGTCCGGGGGCTCATGTTTTACTACGGCCTGGATTTCCACGATCTGGCGCCGAACTTCATCCTCAACATCTCGGCGTTTACCGTCGTGTGCGAGGCCTTCCTCTGCATCCAGCCCCACTTCGGCCTGTGGCTCAAGACCTTCATCGTCAAGCCGAAGGTTGTGAAGGGCACACAAGCGGAATGCGGAGGCGCCATGTTGGGCAAATTGCCCAACGTCCCTTGGCTCGAAGGGACCTTCGTGGACTCCGTCAAGGGGTGGCAATCGGGGTGGTTCTACATCACCGAGCCGCGCAAACCCACATGGGCGGCGGCCCCCGAGTTTAGATCTGGCATCCCCACGCAGCTCACCTCCTGGAAAGAGAAGGGCTTGCAGTGGGGCAATCCGGTGGAGGTGACGGGACTCCGAGCATGTATCAAGAAGATGGTGAGCAATAGGCTCAGGCTCGTTGACGTGGTCCAAGTCATGCTCATCCGGCGGATCCTCCCATGCCAAGAATGGGCATTCAATTTGTGGGAGTTCAATTCGGAACAGCACCAGGCGCTAAGTGGGCTCTTCGATACAACATACGAAGGCGCCTGGAGGGTGCTGTTCAAGGGCGTCGAAGCCCCCGCGTCCGCGACCGAAGACCGCGGATTCAGCTCGCAGTATCCAACTGACGAGGTAAGTGATTCAACCCCATTACGGGACACTTGTGATAATTAGATTGACTCTAGTGAGGTTTCATTCTGCCTCTTCCTTTGACAGGAATGGATGGAGAAGGCCAAGCTGCTCATCAGCCCGGCTCCCATGCCAGAAGACCCAGTGGACGCCCGCTTAACAGGGCTGCTGGTTCCGGCACCGCACGTGGTGCCGGAGAAGAAGGCCAAGAAGGTGGCCACGGGGACTCGAAAGAGTTCCCACAATGAGGCGTCTGATGACGACGAGGACTCCTCCCTCGAAGACGAGGAGGAGGAGTACTCTCTCCCGGAGGAGGGAGAGAAGAAAAGGAAGGCTTCCCCCATCGGGGAGGCCGAAGGGTCCAAGAGGGGGAGAACTATCCCCCCGGACAGTTTCGCCAACGTCAGCGTTGGCGAGGATGAGTGGCCTCCAAGGGCCAGGCGTCCGGCAAAATCGTAAGTATCCGGATCCTTGATGTGTAATTTCTTTTATGTCACGTAGTATCCTTCTAACGCCGCATTCTGCCCGTAGTCCGGCCAAGGATGATCTCCCCGACTCATCGAGCGGGTCATTGGCTTCGTCGGATGTGAATTCCATCCCGACCGCCTCCACCCCACGTGCCGACGAGGACGCCGAGGTGGGATCCCAGAGAGGGATCCATGAGGAGGAGGCTCCGGAGGCGCCGTCAGGCAGCCTCCCGGACTTCGTGCCGGACTCTACATCGGAACCCACAGTGGTTCCAGAGTCCGGCAAGCGGCCCCTTCGAAAGAAGGGCAGGACCGTGACGCCGGCGGCCTCCGTCCAACCGGAGGCGCCGGATAACCTGTTGGAGGCACTTAAAGGCGCTTCCATCAAGGAAGAACACCGCACTATCATGAGTGCGGTGATTGAGAAGGTTCAGCTTGCTAAGAGCGGGCTGACCGAAGCCTGCAGCAGCCTTCTAACAGGCTTTGAGGTAAGAAGTTAAAATTATGTAATGTAATACCGCATAGACAGTAGCCCCTGATGCTTAGTTCGGTGTTCGGAAAGAAAAGCCGGACTAAGGATCTAACAAGATGTACGCAGGGTTGCTTAAAATATGTCAATATGGGTTTGCAGGCTGCGCTGCTGACCTCTGCCGCACTAACGGCGGAGGTTGACGTGCTGAAGAAGGATCTCGAGCGGTCCGAGCAAGAGCTCGGCCATGCCAAGAGGCAGCTCGAGGAAAAAGAAGGTGAGTAACACCACTCTGAATAAGTACCTTACAGAAAAGGATTTTGGTTGCAAATAAAATTAACAAGGATAATATGTGTATTGCAGGGGCCACTAACGAGGTGGCAGCCCTGAAGGATGTTGTGTCCGCGGCTGAACACAATGCGGCGGCGGAACGGGCCGAGCGAGAAAAGCAAGAGGCATGGGTGGCGGAAGTTCGGCAAGAGCTCCAGACTCTCATGGAAAAGCATGAGAGTTTGGAGCGTGACTCCAAGACTCGAGAGTCCGAGCTTGCCTTGGCTCTCGAAAGTGCCAAGTCCGCCAAGGCCGAAGCCCGTAAGGCCCTTCAGGAGGTTGAGGACATAAAGAAGATAGCGGCGGGTAAGGCATTTTTCATGCAAAGCAGGCATGTTAATGTGAACTACCTGACACTTACCCGCATTCGGAGCTCTCCAGGGGCGTTTGCAGATCTGCCGCATAGTGCGTCTGATGCCGCCGCATTCTATCGTGGTGAGGAGGGGAGCTCGACGGAGCAGGTCTTCTGGTCACAGTACGCTGAGGCCGGCCATCCGGTGCCCCCAAGCGACCAGCTGAAGCAGCTGGTCGAACTCCACAAGGTAGCTGAGGAGGCCATGAAGGGCCTCATAGTCCGGCTGTGGCCTGGACAGGCCATGCCTGGGAGCTACTTTGGCCTAGTGCGGCGGATGGTGGATGCATGCCCTAGGCTGGATGTAGTCAAGCGCTCCGCCTGTATTGAAGGCGCTCGTCGGGCCCTTGCCCGTATAAAGGTGCAATGGGGCAAATTGGATGCGGAGAAGCTTCTCACGGACCCACCGCCGCCGGGCAAGGAGTATCGCACACCGGAGAAGTATTATAAAATTGTCCTGAAGGGACCCTGCGATATTGCAGATGAGTGCTCCCGAAATGTAATTTTTGAGTGAACTCGCTGTATATTTATCCTGTGCGCTTAAAACTTCGTTCATATGCGCCATGAGCAAGGCTTGTTTAATTTAAAATATTACCTTATGTGCGGCCGTTTATAAAATCTGAGAGATGGCAAGTCGCTGGCTTCAGCCCCCAAGCCACAAGTGCTGGGGTGTTCGGGATAAACTTGAGCACTCTTGTTCCCATTTTTGGGTCCATCTAGGGAGGCGCTCAACACGACGAACAAGGCAACCGGACTTATAATGCTTGAACACTCTCACTTAGCCATAGAATTCTATAATTTTAAATTTCGGCGAAGCCCCTGGTATTCGGAAGACCGAATCCGGGGCGCTATCCACGCCTTCGTCGGACATTATCCGGAACTTCGCTCGAAGCGGCGTGAGTCTTTAAGGACCCGAAAAAACCTCTCGAACAGCGACCAGTCTCTCGCCTTATCATGCCAGTCAGTTTTAGCTTTCTCCACTGAGGCGTTAGCCCGGCTCAACCGGGGCGCAATCGCAGTGGTTCTCCCAGTGCCACCTTAGCCGACAGAACGGAACGTAAGGCACCAAAACGTGGGAGCCGGGCAAACCCAACTATTGACCCAAGACATGATTGGGAGCCGATTCATATAATGCTATAAGTTCGGGGTGCCGCACTTGTGAAAGTGTTCGGACTTTATCACACCATAATTTGGGGAACAGAAGCCCCTGGCGTATTCGGCCGTACCAAAATATACGGGTGCAAGATGTGATATAATGAACATATATATAAAAGATAATACAATTGCAATAAAGAGGTGCTGCATTATTTATGAAAGAAAGTCTGCTAGTAGAGCGGACTGATACAAATAGTGCGGTAAGCAAGGGAATTGGACTAAATAAACATGTCCCCCTCCAGGGATGAGCTGCAGACTTGGTGTATATAATCGAATTTAATGCTCATAATTGAGACCACCTGAATGTTCGTCGCGGCCTTCTTTAGTCCCTGACTGTTGCATCATGAGTTCGGCAGGTTCGCCACCGGACAGGGCTTCTGGATAACAGAGTCCTGTGTACATAAAAGAAGAAGAAAAACAAAATAAAAAGGAAGGGGGGCGCACTTGTGAGCCCCTGGTGTGGTCGAGCCGCACTCTGGGTCCATTGTGATCGTGCCCCTTTCCCTGCGCCCATGGTATCTCCAAAGCGTAATGATGTACGCGGAGTGTTATTCTTGTGATCATGCGCGGGCGAGGGTTGGGGCCGCATTGCTACGCGTGCTCTGATTGCGCCAGGTGGTCTTGGTTGGTATTGCTCCGGGCGCGCTTTGCTGTATCCGGCTTTTTAACTGCCGGACATGGGAATTGCCTTAGAAGGCTGCTCTGTACTTCTGCCGCGAGAGCCGCTATATGTTCCTCTGTTCGGAGGGAGCGTTCCGTATTCCCATTGACCGTGATGACTCCACGAGGGCCTGGCATCTTGAGCTTTAGGTATGCATAATGCGGCACCGCGTTGAATTTTGCAAACGCGGTTCGTCCGAGCAGAGCGTGATAGCCGCTGCGAAACGGGACTATGTCGAAGATTAACTCTTCGCTTCGGAAATTATCCGGGGATCCGAAGACCACTTCCAGTGTGACTGAGCCTATACAGTTGGCTTCCACTCCTGGGATGACACCTTTAAAGGTTGTCTTTTTAGGTTTAATCCTTGATGGGTCTATGCCCATTTTGCGCATTGTATCCTGATAAAGCAGGTTCAGGCTGCTGCCGCCGTCCATCAGGACTCTCGTGAGGTGAAATCCATCGACGATTGGGTCTAAAACCAATGCGGCGAATCCGCCATGGCGTATGCTGGTCGGATGGTCTCTTCGATCGAAAGTGATCGGACAAGAGGACCATGGATTGAACTTTGGGGCGACTGGCTCCATCGCGTAGACGTCCCTTAGTGCGCGTTTCCTCTCCCTCTTGGGTATGTGGGTCGCGTATATCATATTCACCGTCCGCACTTGCGGGGGGAAACCCTTCTATCCTCTGTTGTTCGGCGGTTGGGTCTCTTCCTCGTCATCGCTGTTTAGCCCCTTGTCATTGTTTTCGGCAATTAACTTGCCGGCCTGCTTGAACACCCAGCAATCTCTATTAGTGTGGTTAGCTAGCTTTTCGGAGGTGCCATGTATCTGGCATAAGCGGTCGAGTATTCGGTCCAGATTGGACGGACCCGGAGTGGTTCTTTTAAATGGCTTCTTCCGCTGACCGGGTTTAGAGCCTCGGAATCCGGCATTGACTGCCGTATCCTCCTTATCGTCGCCGTTAATGCGGCGCTTGTTTTTGTTTCGACGTGACCTGCCGTTGTTGTCCTTAGTATCTGGACTGCCAGAATTTTTACGGAGATTGTTGCTGCGGGCTAGCCAGCTGTCCTCTCCCGCACAAAAGCGGGTCATTAACGATGTGAGGGCTGCCATGGATTTCGGCTTTTCCTGCCCCAGGTGCCGGGCTAGCCATTCGTCCCGGATGTTATGTTTGAAGGCTGCGAGGGCCTCTGCATCCGGACAATCGACGATTTGATTTTTCTTCGTCAAGAACCATGTCCAGAATTGTCTGGCCGATTCGTCTGGCTGTTGAATGATGTGGCTTAGGTCATCGGCGTCTGGTGGTCGCACATACGTGCCCTGGAAGTTGTCGAGGAATGCGGCTTCCAGGTCCTCCCAGCACCCAATTGACTCTGCGGGCAAGCTGTTTAGCCAATGCCGAGCTGGTCCTTTAAGCTTGAGTGGGAGGTACTTGATGGCATGGAGATCGTCACCGCGGGCCATATGAATGTGGAGGAGATAGTCTTCGATCCAAACCGCGGGGTCTGTTGTGCCATCGTAAGATTCGATGTTTACGGGTTTAAACCCTTCGGGGATCTGATGATCCATTACTTTGTCAGTGAAGCATAGCGGGTGTGCGGCGCCCCTGTATTGAGCGATATCGCGACGCAGATCGATAGAGCGCTGTCTGCTGTGTTCGGCCCGGCTGGGGTTATTGTATCCGGCACGACGGTATTCGTCGTGGGTCGTAGGGTGCCCACGTGATCCATAGATGGATCTGGATTGCCTTGCTTTGTCCTCCAATATGTCTCGCAAGTCCGGCGCGTTCCCTCTTGGCTTCGTACTTTTGGAGCGGTGCCGGGGTATGGTCTTGGCTGGGGGCCTGGATGCCTCTCTGTCACGACCACGGGGTGGTCGGTCAGCCATATCGTGCGCTGGTGATGGAGGTATGTATGCTTCCTCCTCTAATCGGGGGAGCAGCTTGCGTCTTGTGTAACTTTTGGAGGGACATTCGAGTTTATACTCTTCGGCCGCGAGGACCTCGGTCCATGGATCGGCCAGCAGGTCCTGATCAGCTTGAAGCTGCTGCTGCTTTTTCTTTAGGCTGTTTGCTATGGCGATAAGCCTGCACTTGAAGCGCTCTTGTTCGACGGGATCCTCAGGTACGACGAATTCGTCATCGTTGAGGCTTGCCTCGTCTTTGGAGGGAGGCATATAATTATGACCCTCAACCTCTTCGTCTGCCGCCCTCTCGTGAGGGCTTGCTTCTGTGTCCTCCTGCGCTGAGTCTTGCCGGAGGGGATTGTCTCCTGTGCCGGAATCTCCATTCTTGCTGTGGCGGGATTTAGAGCGGCGCCGCTGACGCCGGCGTTTGGGCTGCTTCTTTAAAGAGTCTGCCTCCGCTGCTTCTTCGCCATCCCCGTATTTTGGGGTGTCCACCATATATATGTCGTATGACGAGGTGGTCTTCCAGTGCCCTGTAGGCGCTGGTTCCTGTTCGTCTCCGGCATCGTCGTCCATAGCGTCGATGTCTTCGGAGTCGTAGTCTAGCATGTCGGTTAGATCGTCGACAGTGGCTACAAAGTGGGTGGTGGGTGGGCTCTGAATTTCTTCGTCGTCCGTATCCCAACCATCCTGGCCATAATCCGGCCAGGACTCTCCTGATAACGAGAGATGCTTTAGTGAATTCAAGATATCGCCGAAAGGCGAGCATTGGAAGATGTCCGCGGCGGTGAATTCCATAACCGGCACCCAATCCGGATCGATAGGTAGGGGCGCGGGAGGTTCGGAGTCCGGCAAGGAGTCCGGCGCCTCGGAATCACGAGTTTCGCGGGGGACAAGATTGGTGTTCGGCTCCATCGCCGTGGATGTTGAAGCCCCCAGGGTGGCGTCTATCCACCGGCCCTCGATCTGGGCGATCGGCTCCGGGCTAATGGCCGAAGCAGATCCGTGTGCAGCCACCAAGGCACTATTCGGCAGCAGAGCTAGATCATGCACATCGTCACAGTGCGGCGCGCTCGGCTGTGGCTCGAGTCCGTCGAAGATCAAGTCTCCACGGACATCGGCTGTGAAGTCTAAGCTTCCAAATCTGACCTGACGGCCAGGGGCGTAGCTTTCGATCTGCTCCAGATGGCCAAGTGAATTGGCCCGCAGGGCGAAGCCGCCGAATACGAAGATCTGTCCGAGGAGAAAAGTCTCACCCTGGACAGCGTTGCTGGTTGAAGATGCCATCAAGCCTATCGGTGACGACACAGAGGAACTCTCAATGAAAGCACCAATGTCGGTGTCAAAACCGGCGGATCTCGGGTAGGGGGTCCCGAACTATGCGTTAGGTGGATGGTAACAAGAGACGAGGGACACGATGTTTTTACCCAGGTTCAGGCCCTCTCGATGGAGGTAAAACCCTACGTCCTGCTTGATTAATATTGATGATATGGGTAGTACAAGAGTAGATCTACCACGAGATCAAGGAGGCTAAACCCTAGAAGCTAGCCTATGGTATGATTGCTGTAATGTATGTTGTCCTACGGACTAAAGCCCTCCGGTTTATATAGACACCGGAGAGGGCTAGGGTTGCACAGAGTCGGTTACAATGGTAGGAGATCTACATATCCGTATTGCCAAGCTTGCCTTCCACGCCAAGGAAAGTACCATTCAGACACGAGCCGGAGTCTTCAATCTTGCATCTTCATAGTCTTGGAGTCCGGCGGACAATGATAGTCCGGCTGTCCGGACACCCCCTAGTCCAGGACTCCCTCAGTCGCCACTTGCCGACTGTTGGAAGTCGGCTGTTGGGCCTTGCGCTTGTTGTCGTTCTGTTGTTGGCGCCGATTGGTGTCTCCAGCCGGGGTTTTGGGAGCCAGAGGGGTCACCTTGCCAGCGGCGTTGACTTGGATCTCTGTCTTCATGGAAGAGTCGGCCGTGGCGTACTTGTCTGCTATGACTAGCAGTTCGTCGAGGGTTCCTGGCTCGTCGCAGAGGAGCCTGTGCTTGAGGAGGGTGCCCTCTCGGCACCCGGCAGTGAAGTACTCGATAGCCTGCACCTCGTGCATGCCCTTGCAGGAGTTCCGAAGCTCGCCCCAGCGCGTGAGGTAGTCGCGTGTTGATTCATCAAGGCCTTGCACGCACAAGGAAAGCTGGTGCGGCTTGGGAGGTCGCTTGTACGTGCTCGTGAAGTTGCGGATGAAGGCTTCAGTGAAGTCGACCCAGCTGTTGATGTTGCGGGGCTTCAGGCTGTTCAACCATGTCCGGGTCGTGCCCTGGAGCATGAGAGGAACGTACTTCACGGCAACTCGCTTGTTGCCGTTCGCTATGCTGACGGCTGTGGAGTAGTCTATCAGCCAGTCCTCCGGCTTCACGGAGCCGGTGTACTTGGGTGTGCCTTGGGGGAACGTGAATCCTTTGGGGAAAGGCTCGTCTCGGATGCGGGGCCCAAAGCAAGGCGGACCCAGCTCGTCTTCTTCTTCTAGCGCCAGGGATCGGTGGAGTTGGTCGATCCGATGGCGGGCGTCGTTCTCTCCGACTCCCTCTTGGCAGCCAAGGCGGCCTCCGAGAGTCGGATGCTCAACAGGCGGCGGGGAAACTCGCCGCTCTCTTCTGGGCGGGGGCGGCAGGTAGTCGTCCCGTCGCTCTACTGCTCTCGGGCGGCCGTCTTGGTCGCGCTTAATGGTGATGTGAGTCCGACTGTGACTGACAGCCGGCTCCTTTTCTTTCCTTCCGCGGACTCCGCCAGTCGGCGTCTGAGAGGTCGCGCCTTGATCTCGGCGGGGAGGCAAGTCGTCGTTCGGCTGCTGCCGCGCGTCTGCGCAGCCGCCGGCCGCGTTCTGCGCAGCAACCGCGTCGAGGAGTTGCTGAACTCGCTCCGTCATCAAACGGCGCTCTTCGCCCTCGAAGTTCTTCAGCTCGTCGGTCGCCGCTTGGGCGGCGCGGATGTTCTCCGCAGGGGTGGCGTACACGGGGCGTTTTGCCCCAAATAAGTCGGCGATGTCTGCGCCGCGCTGTCGGACCGCGCCTAGACGGCTCGGCCCAGTCGGAGCCGGTGAGCCGCCTACAGCGTGATCCATCTCACGCTGGTATGCCTCTGACAAGCGCCTCATGCTTGCCAGCTTCTTGGCGCCTTCGATGATCTGAAGGCGGCATGTCTCCAGCGTCTCGGCGTCTGCGTCCTCTAGAATGGGCGCGGTAAGGTCGTGCAGGGCCGCAGCAAGCGGGTCCTGGGCTTCTTCGCCGGAGTGCTCGCCGTGACTGATGACGAGAACCTCCGTGACGGCGCTTCCGCCGCTCTCCTCGTACGGAAGCGGCTCGTCGTAGACCACCACGTTGGTGGGGAAAATGTCAAGCGACACGGCGTCGGAGTCGACCAGCATCGGGTCAGTGGAGCCTATGGACTACAAGTCCACGGCAGGCTCGCCGGCGACGTGAAGTTGGTCGAGGAGGCCCGCGAGAAGGCTCTCGGGGCCACCCGTGCCTGCATCGGATGCAGGCTCGTCGAAGAGTCGCACCTCGCCGACATGCTCGGCGAGGCGGCTTGCTGCGCAGGCGGCCTCAGCGCCGCGCAGCGCGTCGATGCAGACTCCATCTGGTGAGCCTGGCTGGCTGCGCTCGTCAGGGAGGAAGAGGGTTCCCGTCCAGAACAGATCTCCGAACGAGGGTGCACCATGCCCCACGGTTGGGTGCGACATATGCCAAAGGATGTCTTATCATGGTGGGGGCGAGTAGAACATCGCCGGTGCCTGGAAACGGGATGAGGCATAGGCATGCATGCCGGCGAATCTTACCCAGCTTCGGGGCTCTCCGGGGAGATAACACCCCTACTACTGCTCTGCGGGGTCTCCGCATGATCACTAAAGCAAGGTGACTACAACGGTGCTCCTTGAGCTGTATCGGGAAGCAGGAGAGAGCAAGGCTAGTCCTCTCCTTCCTTTGCTATCTGGTCTATCTCTATCAAGGTCCGAACCCTTTGCATGGGTGCCCCGGGGGGTTTATATAGGACTACCCCCCGGGGGTACAATGGTAATCTGACTGGGCCCGGGCCCCAGCCGTCTGTCTCTCACACCGCCATCTTTCCCGCCGGCTTCTGGAGCCCGCCGACTGGTGGGCCCCGCGGACAGGCCTCACACTGTGCGGCGCTCCTGATGACGCATGCTTGGTCATTGGGTCGTGGCAACAGTGCCGCCGTCTATCGGGCGATCACTGTCGCCATTCCCCATCCTATCTGGTTAATGGCTCGTGGGGCCCTGGAGGGGAAGCGGCCGACTCCAGGAAGGCCGACTCCCACAGGGCCGTCTTCGGGGCGCTCAAGCCGCCTTCGGTTCACCCACTGACAGGCGGCCCCATGTCCTCGGGCCATACAGGCCGGCGTCATGGGTGCAGTGTGTCCCGCACTGTGGCTGAGGTCAGGGCAGGCATGGCAACAGTGCCGCGCCTCGCCGGAGATCTTCCGGCGATACGACCCACTGTAGCCATGCCAGTCCCTCGTAGGCAGGTAGGACGGCCACGTCGTGACCGTACCCTGCATCGGGCTTCGAGAAGAGTCATGGGTCGACTCCCAGAGTCGGCCTCTCTGGAGGTCGCCAGCTTGGAGTCGGCTTGTCTTGGAGTCGCCGCCTGGGACTCGGCTTGTCCTGGAGTCGCCGTCTGGGACTCGGCTTGAGGGCCGCGGCCTGCCCCGATGTCTTGAAAGATCCTGGGTCCCGGGTTAGCCTACCCGTGGCCCATTACTCCGACACACTGCGTGTCTCACCCACCGCTGGAGCCTCGACCGGCCAGAGCGCTTGCGCTGGCGGGAGACAGGGAGGGAGGACGACACAGGAGTCGACCGATACGAAGTCGACGGTTGCCGCAGCAGGACGCCGGGGACACACGCACGAAAATGCGTCGCACCGCGGATGGGGAGCGCGTTAATGTCGAGTGGAGCCTCCTAGAGCCAAGCAGAGTCGTCGGCGATGAACGTGAGTGCGCCGAGACGGATCTCGCGGCCCTCGACCAGAACTCCGCCAGAAACCATGATGAAGGCGATCGGAACAATTGCAACTTCTCCAAAAAGTCGCTAAGACACCTGCCCCATGGTGGGCGCCAACTGTCGTGGTACTAAGACTGACAGTAGAATGGGGGGTAGGTATGGAGAGGCAAGATCTTAGCTATGGAGTAGTTGTATACACAAGGGATTTACGAGTTCAGCCCCTTCTCGGAGGAAGTAAAAGCCCTATGTCTCGCACCCCTGTAACTCATACACATATAATCCAGTCGACCGCCTCCGGGCTCCGAGACGTAGGGCTGTTACTTCCTCCGAGAAGGGTCTGAACTCGTAAATCCCTTGTGTATACAACTACTCCATAGCTAAGATCTTGCCTCTCCATACCTACCCCCCATTCTACTGTCAGTCTTAGTACCACGACACTAGGGGCTGCGCCTACCATACTCGAATTCCTATGGCTAAGTGAGAGTGATAAAGCCCTATAGTCTGATTGCCTGGTTCGTGGTGAGGAACACCTCCTTAAACAAACCCAACAATGGGATAAAGAGTGTTCAGGTATGTCCCGAACACCCCCGTACTTTTTACGTGGGGGCAGAGTCGACGACTGGCCAACTCTCAGGATTTATATACACTAAACAGCCGCACAGGAAGAACAAATGTTCACATAAACAGGCAATAAATAATAACAGTGCCATTCTCCCGCATTACAAAGGATGGCATAACTGCCTTCAGAGAAATATAGTGTCTTTGGTACACTGATCCGCCACAAGGCGGGCTCCTTCCAGGACACCTTCATAGTATAACTCGGGCTTGCGATGCTCCTTACCCTCCAGTGGTCCCTCAGTCATCAGCTTCTCAGCGTCAAGCTTCCCCTAGTGCACCTTCGCACGGGCAAACGCCATGCATGCACCCTCTATGCAAACCGATCGCTTAATGACATCGAGCCGAGGGCAAGCACCAACAATCCGCTTCACGAGTCCGAAGTAACTGCTTGTAATTGGCTCCGCGGGCCACAGCCGGACAACCAAGTCCTTCATGGCTAGTTCGTCCGCCTGGTGCAGTTCGACCAGCTGCTTCACCTGATCGATAAAGGGCACCGAATAATTCGGCGCCAAATACTGCGACCAAAAATCCTTCTCCGCAGACTTCTTCTCCTCAGTCCGGTAGAATTGGGCAGCATCTGATATGCTGCGTGGCAGGTCCACAAACACCCCTGGAGAAACAAGAATTCAGCTTGTCGCTTAGAGTTCCTCCCATTACTATGAAAAAATGGCCTTGAGTACAAAAGGCCTTACCAGGTGCAACCTTCCGTGCCTCCTGAATGTCGTTCAAAGCACCTCGGGCTTCTTCCCGAGCATCCTCCGCGGCTTGGACAACTTGGGCGAGTTCGGATTCTTTCCCTGCTAGACTCTGCTCCAAGGCCTCATTTTTCTTCACAGCCTCCTGGAGCTCTCGCTCAGCTTCAATGACCCTGGCCTCGTGTTTCTCACGAAGAGCCTGCTCGGCGGCGGCCTTCTCGTCGGCTTCGGCCACGGCCTTCTTCAGTGCCTCTATTTCGGCACTCGCCCCTGGAGCATACAATACAAATATTTTGATCAGGAACAACTTCTAATTCGTGCTCAACCTAGTAAAAGGTTTCGACATACCTTGCTTGTCCTCCAACTGCTTCTTCACGCGGCCAAGTTCCTCTTCGGTCCGTTCCAGACTCTGCTTTAGTCCGGACACCTCCGCATTATGAGCGGCGGTCGTCTCTGCAGACGCCTGTTTTCAAACAAAGGGATACACGTCATTAACTGAGTCTCCTGCAAAAGCGGAAAATTTGATCCCCTGTCCGGCTTTCTCTCTCTTTCGTCGAACAGTGCATCAGGGGCTACTACTCATACTATGACAATCTCCCAAAGGTTTCTAAAAAACATACCTCAAAGCCTTTTATAAGGCTAAGGCAGGATTCATTCAGTCCGCTCTCGGCGGACTGAATCTTTTCAATCACCGCACCCATGAGGGCGCGATGTTCATCGATGATGGACATGCTCCTTAGCGCTGTCGATAGGTCGCCCGGCAACTCTGCTTGGACAGAGGTTGCTGGCGGAGTGGGCAAGCCTCCCCCTGTCAAAGGTGGCTGCTCGCCCGATCCTGGAGCTATAAAGGTCTCCAGGACCATGTCCGGCTGCGGTCCGAACCTAAGATCGCCCCCGCCATCAACACACATGGGAACCTCTGCTCCCGTGTATCCGGCCCCAGAGATGTGCCCTCCCTGGTCCGGGTCGCGCTGACACAACACCTCGGTGTCGCGCTTAGGCTTCGGGGAAGGGGCCTCTGGAGGCGTCTCGCTCTCCAGGGCATCCGAGCTTAGCGAATCCACTGATGAGGACTGTCCGGCGTGGGACCTCGCGCGGGCTACACAAAGAATGGCGACAATTAAACTACTATATCCTAATGATCCCGGGCACGTAGGTGTGTGCGGGTTTTGTATACTCACGACTTTACCAGGGGCTGGGCCCTGGGATCCCACTCCGGGCTGCTGTCAGCAGCCGTGGTGGACGCCTAGGGGAGGGAACCTTTTCCCCTCTTTGGCGATTCGGCCTCCAGGGATGAGGAAGTCGTCCTCTTCTTGCCTCCCCCCTGCGGGAGACTCATCTTCTTCCTCCTCCTCTTCATCTTCGGAGGAGGGATGGTCGCTGGAGTCTTCGGATTTTGTGTCTGAAGCATCGCGACGACGGAGACCACTCCGGGTCTTCTTGACCTTCGTGGAGGCCTCTTTCTTCGGCGCCTCGTAAGGCGCTGGGACCAGCATCTTCGTCAAAAGAGGTCCGGCCGGTTCCTCCGGCAGTGGGGCCGGACAGTGTATCCGCTCCACCTTCTTCGTCCATTCCTGGGATTATTGTAGAAAGCATGGTAAGTGCGTCTCCCTCGGGGTATGACGGCTAAAACACGGATGGGCAGAGCGCAGCAATGACTTACCGGACTTGCAGAGCGGGATAGTTGATACCCGCGGTCCTCGGCGGAGCCCGGCCACGGTTTGCCAGACTTGAAGAGCACCTTCCAGATGTCCTTGTGGGAGGATCCGTAGAGCTCCCGTAGAGTCTGGTGCTCGGCTGGGTTGAATTCCCACAAATTGCAGGCTCGACGCTGGCAAGGGAGAACCAGGCAAACTAACATCACCTGGACTACATTGACGAGTTTGACGTCCTTGTCGACCAAGCTCTGAACGCGCGTTTGGAGCACTGACAGCTCGTCAGATGAGGACCAGTTCAGGCCCTTCTCGGGCCAGGACGTGAGCCGCACTAGGGCTCCAGATCTGAATTCGGGAGCAGCGGCCCACTTTTTACCGCGCATTCGGTGATATAGAACCACTGCTGCTGCCACTCTTTGATGGAATCATTGAAGGCGCCTGTCGGCCATACGACCTTGGGCATCTTGCTCACCATGGCGCCGCCACATTCGGCGTGCTCTCCATTCACCACCTTGGGCTTCACGTTGAAGATTTTCAGCCATAAGCCGAAGTGGGGTGAAATACGGAGAAAAGCCTCACACATGACGATGAACGTCGAGATGTTAAGGAAGGAATTGGGGGACAAATCATGAAAATCAATCCTGTAATAATACATGATGCCGCGAATGAATGGGTGAAGGGGAAACCCAAGCTCGCGGACAAAATGAGGGAGAAACACGACCCTCTCGTGGGGCTCTGGAGAGGGGATGATCTGTCCGGCCGGCGGAAGACGGTGGCCGATTTTCTTGGCCAGGTACCCGGCCTCTCCCGGACGGTAGAGGCCATCCATTTGCCTCCTGCTCCGGACATCTTCGGAGGACCTCTCTTCGATGGAGAAGAAGAGTGCTTGGGCGCTAGGGCTTGAGAAGAGGGGAAAGGCGTGGGTAAAGAAGAAGAGACCTTATCTCTTTATAGAGGCGGTAAAAGCTTTTGCGCCTCCCCACTTGCCTGGTGGAACCCGCTCGTTCCCCACTCGCCGCAATTAGCGGTGCGGTAGGGCAACCCGTGCCGT
Organism: Triticum timopheevii; assembly: GCA_963921465.1. Taxonomy (NCBI): domain Eukaryota; kingdom Viridiplantae; phylum Streptophyta; class Magnoliopsida; order Poales; family Poaceae; genus Triticum; species Triticum timopheevii. Next base: position 78,129,579 of record OY997264.1, on the reverse strand, counting down.
ATTGATGAAGGCCCCGCGATAAGGGGAGCACGATCGCTACTTCGACGAAACCTCCTCGTCCATGGTGCTATGCCCTGCTATCCAAAGATATCAGCAGATTATGTTTATGGAATATTGTTCTCTCCATGATGGCATGTGAAGATCATCTCGTGGATCCGGACACGATTCAAGTGTTCGATAATTAATTTGGAGTATTCGGAGATGGAACCCGTCTTGCAATGCCGAAGACAAACTGCGTGCCGGACTCATCGTCATTGAAGCCTGGTTCAGGGGCTACTAAGGGAGTCCTGGATTAGGGGGTATCCGGACAGCCGGACTATATACTTTGGCCGGACTGTTGGACCAAGACTCAAGACTTTGTCCCGTGTCCGGACGGGACTCTCCTTTGCGTGGAAGACAAGCTTGGCGATCCGGATAATAGATTTCCTTCTTTGTAACCGACTCTGTGTAAACCCTAGCCCTCTCCGATGTCTATATAAACCAGAGGGTTTAGTCCTTAGAGGGACAATCATAATCATCATAGGCTAGCTTCTAGGGTTTAGCCTCTACGATCTCGTGGTAGATCAACTCTCGTAATACCCATATCATCAATATCAATCAAGCAGGAAGTAGGGTTTTACCTCCATCGAGAGGGCCCGAACCTGGGTAAAACATCGTGCCCCTTGCCTCATGTTACCATTAGCCTTAGACGCACAGATCGGGACCCCCTACCCGAGATCCGCCGGTTTTGACACCGACAGCCTCCAAGCGCAGAGTTTTATAGGACGGTAGCAAATTTCCCTCAAGTGGATGACCTAAGATTTATCAATCTGTGGGGGGTGTAGGATTAAGATGGTCTCTCTCAAACAACTCTGCACCAAATAATAGAAAGTCTCCTGTGTCCCCAACACATCAGATACAATGGTAAACTATATAAGTGCACTAGTTCGGCGAAGAGATGGTGATACAAGTGTAGTAATGATAGTAGATATTGATTTTTGTAATAGTAAGATTTAAAAAAGCAAGGTAGCAAGTAACAAATGTGAGCACAAACAGTGTTGAGACCTAGGGTCCGTACTTTCACTAGTGCAATCTCTCAACAAGGCCTGGGGTCCCGATTTTTTGGCGTTGGTTTCACACGAAGATCGGCCTCAAGGGGGCCACTATCCACCAGGGCGCGCCAGAGGGGGGTGGCATGCCCTGGTGCCTTGTGGGCAGCAGGGGGCCCCCTCCAGTGGTTCTTTGCTCTAGTATTTTTCTTTTCTTCCAAAAAAATTGGTCAGCGGTCAAGAATATCCTGAAGTACCTGAAAAGGACCAAGGATATGTTTCTCGTTTATGGAGGTGGTGAAGAGCTCGTGGTAAAAGGTTATGTTGATGCTAGCTTTGACACAGATCTGAATGACTATAAGTCACAAACTAGATACGTATTTATACTGAATGGTGGAGTTGTCAGTTGGTGCAATCCCAAGCAGAGCGTCGTGGCGGGATCTACTTGTGAAGTGGAGTACATTGCTGCTTCAGAAGCAGCGCATGAAGGAGTCCTGATGAAGGAGTTCATATCCAATCTGGGTGTAATACCTAGTGCATCGGGTCCAATGTCAATCTTTTGTGACAACAGTAGAGAAATTGCCATAGCCAAGGGGCCCTGGTTTAACAAGAGAACCAAACACATCAAGCGATGTTTCAACTCCATTCGTCAATATGTCAAGGATGGAGACATAGAACTTTGCAAAGTACATACGGATCTGAATGCAGCAGACCCGTTGACTAAACCTCTTCCGCGGGCAAAACATGATCAACATCAAGACTCCATGGGGTGTTAGATTCATTACTATGTAATCTACATTATTGACTCTAATGCAAGTGGGAGACTGATGGAAATATGCCCTAGAGGCAACAATAAAGTTGTTATTGTTATATTTCCTTATTCATGATAAATATTTATTATTCATGCTAGAATTGTATTGACCGGAAACTTAAATACATGTGTGGATACATAAACAAATACCGTGTCCCTAGTAAGCCTCTACTAGACTAGCTCGTTGATCAAAGATGGTTAAGGTTTCCTAACCATAGACATGAGTTGTGTTACTTGATGACGAGATCACATCATTAGGAGAATGATATGATGGACAAGACCCATCCATTAGCTTAGCATATGACCATTCAGTTTATTGCTACTACTTTCCTAATGTCAAATACATGTTTCTTCGACCATGAGATCATGCATCTCCCGGATACTAGAGGAATACCTTGTGTGTTATAAAACATCACAATGTAACTGGGCGATCATAAAGATGCTCTACATGTATCTCCGAAGGTATATGTTGAGTTGGCATGAATCGAGATTGGGATTTGTCACTCCGTATGACGAAGAGGTATATCTGGGCCCTCTCGGTAATATAGCATCACAAGAAGCTTGCAAGCAAAGTGACTAAGGAGTTAGTTACGGAATGATGTATTATGGAACGGGTAAAGAGAAACATAACAAGCTAAGCCTAGACGTTCAACGACATAACAAGTTTGACATATCAGAACAACCACTAGCCGAGTTACATAAGAAAAGGAGGAGGATGACTAGTTCCTTTCGCGCTTATTGCCTCCTCTTCCCCTCCTGACGGATGTCTTCTTCTTCCTAGAACGAGCAACCGGCTCCGGCTCCGGTTCCTTCTCCTCCACCTCGTCCACATAATCATCCAAGGTCACCATCCGCGAGGTAACGACCATACTCTTGGCTTTTCAGTGAAGTCTCCGAGCGTGTATTTATTGATTCCCCTCCCAGGCTTTAACATGTATGTTGACCGAACTTGATAGTTCTGCAAGGTCATGTTATCATCAAACTATTATAAAAACAAATGATATGGTAAAGAACATGCGTCAAAGATGAAGTTAGCAATGCATCAAGAAATGAATATGTGCCATTGGCATACCTCTTGGGTGACCGCACCCACATCCTCCAAAGGAGCCCCATGATCAGAAGTGGGATCTGATGGTGTAGCTGACCTAGACCGCTCAGGGGATACATATTCAGGGTCACGACAACTGACAAGGTTCGACAACCGCCTTAACCTTGGCCCCGACGCTGCAACATGTACAAGTGAATGAGATATTGGATGTAGAAACACATGTAACATGGATGATTGAAAGAGATGTGTACCTTAATGAATGCTCGAAGTGCACCTTCCCTATCGCTTTTTCCAACCGGGGTTGTCTCTAGAATAGTATGGTTCTCATTAGCTGCTTTCTTGATCTGGGTACGTTGTGAACGAAAATGACATAAACGTGTTATGCAAGGGGGAAGTCTTTACCATGAAGTTCATCACTAGAGCTGAAGGGACTCGGTTGCCTTCCCTGACAAGTTTGTTCTATTGCTTCTAGGTTAGATCATCAAAGACGCTGGTATCTTCCAAAATCTCATCATTATACGCCGGCCTGCATATATCCACACGGGTACTTGCAAGAAACTGTTGCGGAACGTAGTAATAATTCAAAATTTTCCTACATGTCACCAAGATCAATCTAGGAGATGCTAGCAACGAGAGAGAGAAAGGGAGTGCATCTTCATACCCTTGAAGATCGCTAAGCGGAAGCGTTACAAGAACACGGTTGATGGAGTGGTACTCGCGGCGATTCAAATCGCGGAAGATCCAATCTAGCACCGAACGGATGGCGCCTCCGTGTTCGACACACGTACAGCCCAGGGACGTCTCCTCCTTCTTGATCTAGCAAGGGGAGAGGAGAAGTTGAGGGAGAGCTCCGGCAGCACGACGGCGTGGTGGTGGAGCTTGTGGTTCTCCTGTAGGGCTTCGCCAAGCACTACGGACGAGGAGGAGATGTTGGAGGAGGGAGGGGCTGCGCCAAGGGAAGGGGTGCGGCTGCCCTCTCTCTCCCTCACTATATATAGAGGAGGAGCGGCCCTAGGGTTTCCCTAGGGGAGGGGCGGCGGCCACAGGGGAAACCCTAGAAGGGTTTGGGCACCCCCAGCCCTAGGAAACTTGCCCCCAAGCCGAGAGGGGTGGCTGCCCTAGGGGAGGCGCCCCCACCTCTCCAGGTTACGTGAAATGGGGTGGGAGGGGCGCTCAGCCCCTTAGTGGGCTGATGTGCCCCCTCCCCTTGGCCCATAAGGCCCCCCAACGCTTGTCGAGGCCTCTGAAACCCCTTTTGAACACGCTGGTCGTCACCCGGTACCCCCGGAACAATTTCGGACTCCAATACCATTTGTCCAATATATCGATCTTCACCTCCGTACCATTCCGGAGTTCCTTGACACGTCCAGGATCTCATCCAGGACTCCGAACAACCTTCGGTAACCACATACTATTTCCCATAACAACTCTAGCGTCACCGAACCTTAAGTGTGTAGACCGTGCGGGTTCGGGAACCATGCAGACATGACCGAGACACCTCTCCGGCCAATAACCAATAGCAGGATATGGATACCCATATTGGCTCCCACATGTTCTACGATGATCTCATCGGATGAACCACAAAGTCGGGGATTCAATCAATCTCGTATTCAATTCCCTTTGTCCACCGGTATGTTACTTGCCCGAGATTCGATCGTTGGTATCCCCATACCTCGTTCAATCTCGTTACCGGCAAGTCTCTTTACTCATTCCATAACGCATGATCCCGTGACTAACTCCTTGGTCACATTGAGCTCATTATGATGATGCATTACCGAGTGGGCCTAGAGATACCTCTCCGTCATACGGAGTGACAAATCCAGTCTTGATTCGTGCCAACCCAACAGACACTTTCGGAGATACCTGTAGTGCACCTTTATAGCCACCCAGTTACGTTGTGACATTTGGTACACCCAAGGCATTCCTACGTTATCCGGGAGTTGCACAGTCTCATGGTCTAAGGAAATGATACTTGACATTAGAAAAGCTCTTAGCAAACGAACTACACGATCTTGTGCTATGCTTAGGATTGGATCTTGTCCATCACATCATTCTCCTAATGATGCGATCCCGTTATCAATGACATCCTATGTCCATGGTCAGGAAACCATAACCATCTATTGATCAACGAGCTAGTCAACTAGAGGCTCACTAGGGACATGTTGTGGTCTATGTATTCACACATGCATTACTACGGTTTCCAGTTAATACATTTATAGCATGAACAATAGACAATTATCATGAACAAGGAAATATAATAATAACCATTTTATTATTGCCTCTAGGGCATATTTCCAACAAAAACCATCTGAGGTAGTTGTTGAACACAAGTGGGAAGTGCTCACGAAGCTTGGATCCTTTGCCAGCATTTGCTTGCTCCACACTAAGTGCGAACTGTGTGACATACTTCCTGTGATGTTTGTCCCAGTCCGTAATCTTGTGTTGCCTTCTCCTATCCAACCTACATGTTAGAAAACAGAATATTAGCACCGTCGAAATGGACCTGACACTGCTAACTGCACAAGGTTCATCTCTCTTACCCATGTAGCATTCTATTCGTGTCCTCCCACACCACCGGGTGAGACTGGAACAAACCAAACTGGCGGTACACACGATGTGACATGTGAAGCTTAAGCGCCCAGCCAAAGATCCCTATCCCTCGGGCACATAAGATTTAGCTCAAACTCTCGAGCGATACCTAATCTATCCCCGGCGCCATATGGCTCCCATTCCACCTGCAACATAGCATACAACAAGGCAACATTGAGGGCAAGTTTCCATAAAAGCATGAGAATGAGTGATGCAATGTTAGTGTCACCTGCTCGGCCGTAATCATGTCCAACTCGCTCGTGTACTGCTTATACATAAGCAAGGGATCGTCCGTCATCTCAGGTACCACATCCCACTTGTAAGCCCAAGCGGGGAGCCGTACTGCGTCGTGTTTGTCGTCCCAGTCCTCGTACGTCACCTGCTTCGGGCGTCCAACCGGCAAGCGCTCCCAGCTCCATACCGAAAGTACGAGCATACAACCACCAATACATCCGTCCTTTGAGATCCTACAAGAGGCGTCGTCTAACTGCACATAAAAGATAACATGGTTGACTTAACAGGAAGATCGCATTGATAATGTAGCAATGAGGTGAAAACAAACAACTGCCTACCTGTCCATATAAGTAAGCCAGTGCCGCCAAACCCCAACTCCATTTGCTATCGAAGACGGTCAATGCCTTCAGCCACATCCATGGAGCATTATTGCCCGTGTAGTCAGCAAACAGAGTCCTGGAGATAACGTACCACATGTAGACACGAGCATATGTCTGGACCTCTTCATTGGTAGCCTCCTCGGGGCAATTCCCAAAGTGCCATGCAATCCAGGTGAAAGGAGCACCGGCTGCGACTCTTTCTTTCTTCTTGTCTCTTTCTGGCTCTGGAGGCTCTGGAGGAGCCATACCGATAAGGGCCTCCATCTGCTGGCACCACCCATCAGAATCGGTGCTCATACAGAGAGGATTCCCCTCGATAGGAAGGCCAAAGATCATAGAGATATCCTGGAGCGTCACGGTCATCTCCCCGGTCCGAAGATGGAAACTGTGTGTCTCTGTCCTCCACCGATCAACAAGCGCGACGATTGTTGCAGCATTGAGGTTCGACGTCGACCGTCTGACCAGCTGAATGAAAGGAAGGAGTCCTGACTCCCTGATGTACGGTGTGTACTGCTCATCATAGCGCATGCCACCAGCGGTGACCAGGTGAGACCAAATCTTGAGAGGTTGAAGCTCCTACAAACAAGCAAATCAGAATATCACATATGGGGCATGTGTGTTTGAAATAAACACAAAATTCAAAATACAAACCACTTTGATTATTACCCGTTGCTTCTCCGACATAAAGTAAGCCCGATGTCGAGTGCCATAGTAATCATCGAGAAGCCAAACAATCTTGCACATTTCAAACAATACTAATGTAAGATATACAATCGAAGTCCAACAATCATCACAAAATACATATGTATCCAAAACAATATAGAGTTCCATAATGGTTTCATCTAAAAAACATCTAAACATGTAGGTTCCGCAACGAAAGCATTCTTGTAAATACAAAGCTAGGATTTCATCCCACTCATCTAAAAAACATTAACACAAACATCTACACATGTATAGGGTTCATCTCAACAATCTAAGTTTTCACTATGGAAGCATATATTGTCAATACAAATCAACTAAACTAGGGTTACAAAATGATTAGAAATCATCTACAAATCCTAGATCTAACAAATCTATTTCAAACATGCATGCAAGTTTCTAATCCAACCAAACAAGGGTTCCACAAATCTTTGAAATAAATAACATTTTCTGGATAGAAAGAAGGTGATCGGAGGAGAATACCTTCTACAATGGATTAGTGAAGAAACCCACCCACCAAATAGTCAGATCTGAAGATTTTGGGAGAGAGGATTGAGGGGGGGGGGAGAGGAAGTCGTTGCCGCACTGTTTCCGTAACAGGAAGGAATGGGGTGGTGTGGGAGGAGGGCCAGTGCGCGGCTGCCTCTAAGTCACGGTGCAACGACTAAGAGCTAAGCGCTGCACATTGCATGTGTAGCTCTCAGGCGCTGCACGACTCGGTGCGGGCCTCAGAGGTGCCACACTGGCTAGATGTGTAGCGTCTGAGAGCTAGACATTGTACTGTAGGGTGTGGCGCCTGACTGTCAGGCGCCACACAAAAAGGTCAGCTAAGTGAATATTTTTCAAACGAGTTCAGTTTGTGAATTGTTTTCGCGAGTAGGTTACTTTTGTCGTTTTTGCCCAAATTTTACAACGGTACACGCGTGCACCGTGGATACGCGAGCCGAAAGTTCAGATGGTGGTGGGCCCGGCACTGTCAGACCTTGCGCGCACGCCCCACGTGTCCGTGCGCCCCCGCCCTGCTTTTTACCGAACCAAATCCAAATATCGAACCACTACCTCCTGCTGATGCTGCTGTTGCTGCTGCTGCGTGTGAACTTTGGAGTTTTGTGTAACTTTTTTTTACTACATTTGAATTCTGCGTGCTACTGTAGGAGCGCGGTAGTAGCCATGGTAACAAAAAATGTCCCGCTTTTCGTCGTGTCCTCTTGTTCGTAATCGCTCGCACGTGAACCAGCTCGTGGTTCCCTCCATCTCTCTCTCTCTTTTGCCGTGGACTGGTCAAACTCCATTGTTGGATTAGTAGTTAAGTATGCCCAGCTGATCCGTACCGGAGCGAAAAAGCTCAAGGTGCGTTGTGCAAATGGTGCAAACTCAGGGAGCATTTCCTGATTAGTCAAAGCATGGGCACGGAGGCGATGCACTGTGGTCTGGACAACTTTTTTTTTTTTTGTGTTTGCGGCCTGGACTACTTGGAGTAGTAATCTACTACTAGTACTAGTAGTAGAGTATGTATTCAACATCCTTGTTTAGTTTAGAGCGGCTCAACCTGCGATCGATGCGCCGGTGCGGGCCAGCAGCGCGACACGAGCGCGGGCAGGGCCCACCTGTCATCACCCACCACCTTGTTCAAGCAAAGCAAAGCAAAGCAAAGCAAAAGCAGTGTGCGTGTCTCTCGATCGGTATGATCTCATCTCCCGGTGTCAAGATGGCAAGTGCGTGCACGCCTGCGGTGGTGTGTATGTGTGTCCTGCATCGATCGCGGCGAGTGTGTGTGTACTGTGTGGGGTATGCGCTCGTCTCGTTCGTTCTCCCCTATCCTGTCCTCTCCTGTCCCTACCCGGGAGCGCCGTGGTCGAGGAGGGACGGCGAGCATGTGCCCCCCCATGTGCTGCCGCTGCCGCCCATCTCCAGCTTGTCCCCTCAGATGCACTACTGTACGTCTGTACGTGTCTGCGGCCTCAATAATGTGTCAGTCGCTGCATGCTCGATCGCTCGGGGTCGTGGTCCTATCGCTGGCCGTATTGTAGCTCGGCTGGCTGCAGGATACGTACGTGCGTACGTAGAGCTGTTGATGGAGACGGTACGTACGTTGGGCTTTGCCCCACCGGCGTGGCCTCTCGTGGTGGCAGCGAGGAACTTGGCCGGCCGGCCGGCCAGCCGGAAGGCAGCGTGCATGCATGGTCGCAGGTAGGACGGGAGGAGTGGATCTGTTCGCCACCGCGGACGTGGAGCCAGCGCCGACCCGGCCGCGCTAGCTGGAATCGTTATCCGGAGACCGCCACGGGGTCGATCGATCACCGGAAGTATGCAGGAACCATCAATGAGCAGAGCAGAGGGTTCTGCTCCACAACCTCCACTCCACTCCACCGGTGCTACGTACAGTATAGTTTTTACTCGGGATTGAGGAGTAGAAAAATGAAGTGGTTGTCCTTTTTGAGAAATGAAAGAAAAAATGAGGTGGTGGGTGTGGGGAATGTGCGCGCCCAGGAGACCGTGCCGGCCTCCGTCTCCGCCCGTGACCGGTGCGCGTGTTGGTGCTCAGTTCCCCATGCCATGCGCCGATGCGCGCGGGGTGGTTTCCTTCGGGTTCACGGATGCCCCGCCTCCCAACCGGGCTTCTTCTCCTCCGTCGGGTTGCGGTCGCGGGGTGGATTGGGCGAGCGCTGCCGCGGAGTCTGACCGAGCCTCGGAATGCGTGCGTGTTTGCGGGCAGGCCCGTGTGGTGCAGCTCTTGCCGTGGCTGCGGGGTGCAACCGCGTGCAAGGCTAGCCCAGCCCTACCCGCTCTTCGTAAACATCTGGAGGTGTCTTGTGTTACACGGCTGCCGTGTTTTTGTCATGTATAGGGTCGGCGCAGTCTTGCGTAGGTTCCTGGCCAAATCTTTTTCTGTTTCATACTCCCTCCGTCCCAAAATTCTTGTCTTAGATTTGTCTAGATGCGGATGTATCTAATACTAAAAGATGTCTAGAAACATCCGTATCTAGACAAACCTAAGACAAGAATTTTGAGACGGAGGGAGTAGTAGATAGTACTACCCCGGTTGTCTGTGCGGCGCTGCGAAGACCGAACCGATCGATGCACGGGAGATCCATGCATGTGCGGCAAGGCTTCGAGCAGATTAACGTCACATGCATATGCACGGGCCCTCATCAGCTTTATAACTTTCTTTAAGGGGAAACTCAGCTGGTTTAATAAGGCAGTACTCGGAGCTCCGGTTCGGCGCCTTAAGCGAGAGGTACCTGGCGCCCGCAGCAGTGCCTTGCTGGGCCGGCCCACAATGGGAAAGAGTAGGGAACAAAATCACTATAATAAAATGCAAAAAATGTGGCAACTTCAGGAATCAAACCCGCATCGCTCGCAAACGAGAGGCCAGTTCGACATTAGCTGACCACCACAGCCATCGGACACTAGTGATTTTTCATTAGTGCTAACAGTACATGAACCACTATGGCCACACTATTTATTTATCATTTAGTTTTTTTATTTCTTTATAAAACGTGAATTTAAAATCGTTCATCGATTTTGAGACAACAAGTTCACAGACTTCAAAAAAGTTCATCAATTTTGAGAAATAGTCTATCATTTTTGAAGAAAATTTCACAAACTTAAAAAAGTTCATCGATTTTGGAAAAAACATTATGAACACGTTTTAAAAGATCATCGTTTTCAAAAAAAATTCATCAGTCCTCAAAAAAAGTTCATCGGTTTTGGGAAAAAAGTTCATCGTTTTCGAAAAAAGTTTATTGGTTTTGAAAAAAAAGTTCAGCCAGTTTTAAAAAAGTTCACAAAATTAAACGCAAAATTCATCACTCTTGAAAAACGTTCATGAAATTTAAAAAAAGCTCATCAGATTTGGAAAACGTTCAACGATTTTGAAAAATAAGTTTACAAATTTGAAAAAGTTCATTGACTTAGAAAAAAGTTCATAGAATTTGAAAATGTTCATCAATTTATAATTTTTGTGGATACATTCGAAAGAAAATCATTGAATGAGGAAGAAGGAAAAATACAAAAAAGAAAAACAAAAATAGAAAGCAGAAAAAAAACAAAAAAAAATAAAGAAAAGATGATAAGGAAAAGAAGTGATGGAACTTAGTGTATAAAGTTCCTGTGGCAGGGTGGTTACCACAGTGTGATGTGAGCCCGGAGATTTTCGGTTCGAGTCCCAGCTATCCTGAATTTTTTGTGCCTCGAAGGATAGAGATGCGGGTTGGAGGGGAGGCGAGCGCGAAATGGGCCGAGCCCAGCTAAATCGGTTGCAGGCGCTGGTTTGCGGAAACAGCCTATAACTGGCGCCTGCAGCGCCAAATAGCAAATGCCGTGTTGCACATTGCTTTGTTGGTGGGAGCAACTAATTAACGAGCGCTCCTTCGGGAGCCTCGCAACGATCAGCGCCACTTGGCACGCTCTCAGCAATTCGCCACGTGTCGCGCTTTGGGCGCTCTCTCTGGATTTTGTTTTTTTATTTTTCTGCACGTGTTTTCGGCTTTTTAAACGGTTTTTTTGGGTTTTTTGATGTTTTGGTTTTCTACCAGTCTTCCCTAGCTTTTCGACCAAAAATTTTCCCGAAAAAAAAAATATTTTTTTGCGCAAAAAATGCATTTTTTCGCGAGAGTCACGGTTTTGTTTTCGCGAGAGGCACGGTTGTGGTTTCGCGAGAGGCACGCCCGTGCCTCTTGGAAATGAAAAAAAACCGTGTTTTCTGTTGTTTTTTCTTTCGCGAGAGGCACGGTTTTACTTCTGCGAGAGGCACGGTTGTGCTTTCGCAAGAGGCATGGCCATGCCTCTTTCGGAAAGAAAAAAAACACGTTTTCTTTTTTTCGTGAGAGGCATGGTTTTGCTTTCGCGAGAGGCACGGTTGTGCTTTCGCGAGAGGCATGGGCGTGCCTCTTTCGGAAAGGAAAAAAAACGTGTTTTTATTTTTTTTTCTTTCGCAAGAGGCACGGGCGTGCCTCTTTCGGAAAGGAAGAACGTGTTTTTTGTTTTTTTTTCTTTCGCGAGAGGCACGATTTTGCTTCCGTGAGAGGTACGGGCGTGCCTCTTTCGGAAAGGGAAAAAACACGTTTTCTGTTTTTTTTTCTTTCGCGAGAGGCACGGTTTTGCTTCCGTGAGAGGCACGGTTGTGATTTCGCGAGAGGCACGGGCGTGCCTCTTTCGGAAAGGAAAAAAACGCGTTTTCTGTTTTTTTTTTCACGAGAGGCACGGTTTTGCTTCAACGAGAGGCACAGTTGTGATTTCATCAGAGGCACGGGCATGCCTCTTTCGGAAAGGAAAGAAAACCGTGTTCCCGGTTCGGTTTTTTCGTTGGTTTTCTCCGTCCGGTTTTTTCATGAAAAAAAAGTTCGTCAAAACCTATCAACATGGGATCTAGTTTTGAAGATCTCGACACGAGGAATCCAGCGGCTAAAGCGGTTCGAGATTTGGACGCACGATTTAAGAGATAAAACGTTTTGAATAAACTGAGCTATGAAAAAAGGGAAAACTCCCAGGTTGCGACAAGTGGCGCACATGCAGCGCGCCACTTGTCGCAACCTGGGGAAGTTGGAGTGATCTCCGCAAGGAGTACTCCTTAATTGGTGATTTCGTTTGTTGGTTTGGCTGTTACGTCACTTCTAGTGGGCCATGTTTATAATCAAGGACTTAGACATCAGGCCGATAAACCCGCATTGCATGTGTATGGACTGTTTTCTTTATGCAAATAATTTGTATCTATTATAAAAGTTCATCAAAAAATACAAAAGCATATTAAACAAATAAAAATTACCTCGAGGTCTCTGGATCACCGAACAACCACTATTGTCATCAGAATGAGCGCGAACGCGCTGCTTCGCCTATCAAAACCCGTCTAGCCTTATCAATGACAACCTGGGAGTCTTCGTGCAAATATCCCTAACCCTAAGGATCAGTTCTCTGGAACCACTGTTGTCTTCCTTGAGCTCTTGAATTGATTTGGAGAGCTTGACGCTGAATCTTGCCATATCACACGCAAGATGAGCATCCCTGACTCGCCACCTCAAAGAGACGACATGAATATATGTCGATACTCCATCACCTCCGTCCAGGCGAACGAACCCGAGGAGGATCAGAGCCCGAAAGATCACCTTAATGAAGAAGGACCACCATCTGTTCGAGCGTCGAAACTGAGGCACAAGTGTGGTTTTTCCCACCACCGGGCGTCAGAGTGACATTATTATTAATTTTCTTTCACTCCTTTTGTTTTTTCTCTTTACCTTTTTTCCATTTTAGAATTCAAATTTTTCTGAATTTGGGAACATTTTTCAATTCATTAATACTCCCTCCATTCCCTTATACAAGGTCACTATAAAAAATACAATTTGCATCTATATAAGGCCACTAACTATAATCGAGACAAAAATTAATTATGTTTTCTCGTACTACCAACTGTTTTAATACTTATATGCATGTAGTCATAGTGACAATCTAATTCCTTCCTTTCACTAACTATAATCGAGACAAAAATTAATTATGTTTTCTCGTACTACCAACTGTTTTAATACTTATATGCATGTAGTCATAGTGACAATCTAATTCCTTCCTTTCATGCATGTGGGCGTATTAATGTCCCCGCTTAACGAAAAGAAAAGTAGACTTGCAAAGTCGTCATTAAATTTTACCTTGGTACCTGTAATTTGAGTTTGTGGCCTTGTATAAGGGAATGGAGGGAGTATTTTTTTAAAATTAACGAACATGTGTTTAATTGGTGAACATTTTTAAAAATGTGAACACAATTTGAAATTTGCAAATATTTGTTGAATCGACAAACATTTTCTGGGATTCGGGAACATTTATTGAAACATTTTTTTTAATTGGCAAACTTTTTTAACTTTGTATGTTTTTTGAATTCATGAAGATTTTCTAAATTAACACACATTACTTGAATTCATGTACATTTATGAATCCCAAACACTTTTTAAAATTGGTGTTTGTTTTTTGAAAATTTAGAATGTTTTTCAAATTCATGCATATATATGAACTGTTCTTGAAGTAAAAAAACAAAAAACAAAGGGAAATGAAAAATGAAAGAAGAAAAATGAAAAAAAAGGAGCGCACACTGAATCCAATGAATGCACTCACACGTATGTGCACGCACACTGAATCCAATGAATGCACTCACACACACCCTTTCTCTATGGGCACCTATGAGATATTGAGCCGGCATAATATCTTAAGATTGACGAAATCGCCGTAGACGCCTTTGTAGTCAACGGGACCGTCTCCTCTCATTAGACGCATATTGTCGGAAGATCTGAAATGAAACAAGGAAAATGCAACCAACAAAATGCAACAGAGTTAACAAAAAGATATGCCGGATGTGAGACTTAGAGGCCCAAGCCCATAGACTTCCAATTCAACTCATGAACCTGAAAAGTACTGCGCCTCACTCCCTTGCTGAATTAGTCCCACATTGCTAGTTTCGAATCGTAGACACCAGCTTAAATAGCCATCCCTCCCCTTCACTAACAGCCGGGCCTGGTCGTGCGCGCCTCTTACTCCAACTACGGAGGGCGAAAGAGTTGGTACATGGTGGGTTGTAAGTTTGAAGCCCATGTCAAAGCTCTCCTGCCGTTTGGTGGATTATCTTCTGCCCAAACCCACGCTTATGTGGGCCAGGTGTCATTCCTCGGCCCAGAGCACTAGGGGAAATACCGTGGAAACCCGTGAAGGTTTCCACGGAGGCGTGACCCCTTAATTATGTTTCGAAGGGTGCCCGTTACAAGGCTCGCTTATGTATGTGTTTAGAGCCCTGCTGCGTGGTGCATGAGCTCGCTTACTTCCCACTTTGCCAACTCTTTTTTATTTTCCTTATGACGAATATTCGAAGGAACATATACATTTTGAGAAATGATTACATTCCGGCTTTATTTTCTTTGTTATGACGAATATTGAAGGAACAGATACATTTTGAGAAATTATTACCTTCCGGCTTGTTCTAATGCATTAGTATAAGCTTGTTTATTTACCTAATTTTCATCGACCTCCGAATAATGTGATCAAAACACAAATATGCTTTTCTTAAAGCAATGCCTTTGAAATAGAAAATAAATAATTTTTTCTTTCTTTGAGGATCAAATAAATAGTTTGTTGTAGAACATGACAAGAGTGCAAAAATACCATCTCTCAAACAGAAGACCGGAGAATTGGTCGGAAACTCCTAATGCTGCTCTCACCATCCCCATAGTGTATGAGGTCAATGTAGGCATTTCGATTAGGTCACGATTCTACCAGATATGTCCTCTTCATTCCGTCGAAAATCGATTTTACGTATATGTGCTTATGACCTCCGCCTCTATGCGGCACTACGTGACCCATTTCAAAAAAATTGCCCTATAAGTAAATATGAAAAATATCCCACATGGTTCAAGTGTCTTCTCTGAAGGATAATAGGGCCCAATTGTTGGATTATATGGAACAAGATATCCGTCCTTTAGCTGGTGTGTATTCATTTATCCAAGAAACTTCATAAACACAACAATCAGATATTACTTCAAAACGTCTCAAATGTACAGTTTTTTTTGGCAAACCTCAAAAGTACTGCTGATCAACCAACCAAAAAGGGCTACTCTTTAATATGACGAGGGGAAGCCTCTTGGCAGGCTTGTCATAAACTCAACTGGATAGGTGCTGCTGACACTTGCCTGGTCAGAGATCATTGCTAAGCTTTCATGCTCATAGTTGTAGTAAACATGGTAGTAGCGCTAGAAAACGATATTGTGGGGAAGTTTCATGGAGGTTCTTTGATCCCATTTGCATGATGCTCTCAAGTATTTTCAGCAGCTACATTGACAACTCCTCTTCAAGTTGATTCTCAATGGAAGACAACAGAGTCCAATGAAAATACTGGTCATAGGTTCAAACCAATTGCATTGTGTTTTAGAAAAAAAAACGACATCAAGATATTAAAAATATATACAGCTTTGGTAAGCTACATTCAAATGGTGCAAGCGCTTGGCCAAACACCAGCCTAACAATCTAATCTTCAGTTATCTGAAGCCACCAAACAAGGTCGTCTTAATATTCCCTACACTCCACTTTAAAAACATCGGCTACACAAAAATATGCAGGATACCAATTAAGACAACCATATTTAGGAGAAAATAAAGCAATCATAAAATTGAATATGGATTGGTTTGACGAACAGCTTGAGACACTTTCATTCATGCAATGGAACCGGGAAGAGCCTCACTCAGCTTATTTTAAAAAACTGAATATGGATAAAAAGTCATTACTATTTTATAAGAGCAAAAACTACTTGTATCCATAAATTAGGCGTCAATTTGGTTTTACTTCGACCACACCAGCTTGTAAAAGGCAAACACTTGCATGTCAAATTCAGAATTACATATTTGTTCTGATTGATATGATATGGAGGTGATTCTTGAGATTTATCTCATTACACAATCACCTTTCTCCTTGGATACATTTTTAGTAAAATAAACACTGGGAATAGTGCGGTCAACAGTTTCTTCTGCATTTGACGTCATTGTTGCTTCAAAAAGTTTCAACGGGAACAGATTGCCATGGCATTTCCTTCTGTATTTGCTCTAATATGGGAATCTTCAGGAAAGCCATGATACCAGAAGAACCACTATCTGAGATACTTGCGACTGTGACTTGATTAGTGAACGAACCTATGTCATTTTAAACACTGGCAACCTGGAGACTAATTAAATAAATATTATAATTGCATGTTCATAAGCTGTTCATGCCTTGCCATATGCTCAATTCTTCCTAATGCAGCTGTACTTATTCAAGAAAATGAATTGCAGTACAAAGGGAAGCAATACTGGAACACTAACAAACAGTAAGTCGATGGTCAGAAATCACATGGAGCTAAACCATGAGACATACAAACAAATTATGCAAGACGTCTGAAAAGATTTTTCAGGTAACACACAGATGCGTCATGGAAAAGCCAGCAAGTTATTTATGCTTTGTCATGGGAGAAAATACGTTGTATGTAACATAAACTGGTATTACCAGAGTAACAAAAACCATCTACAGAATAACTAAGAGGAAATGTAGGAGAAATAATGCGAGTTATAAAAACTACGCAGCCCCTTGAAGGTTGGATCTTATCATCTCCTAGAATCAGGAGGCCAGTGTCATTGGAAAACCGACGCCTTCCAGAGATGGTCTCGAGCAGAAGCAAGGCAAACTTATACACTATGCTGCACTCGTCAGGCTCATCGAATTCGTCCTCGCCTTCCTTCCAGTCATCGCCAAAACTGATGTCTGAAATCTTCGCAGCGTTGTCTTCGGTCAGGTATACCTATGTCTCTAACTGGGCCAGAGAGAAAAAAACGGCCCACTAACGCAATCCAGGAGGAAAAGGAACGCAGCCACGGTCTGTCCACATCGAGCAGAACCTCGTCCTTTCCCTCAAAAAAAAAAAAGAAAAAAAAAAAGCAGAACCTCGTCCTCCTCGCACAGCCGCCTCGCCGTCAGTTCCCCTGCCCGACCCCGACACCCAGCGCCTCGTCGTTCCTCGCGACCTCGCCGGTAGCCGGCCGGATCCCGGAGCCCAGCCGCCCAGGAGGCTCGCGCCTCCCCTTCCCGGCTTCCCGCCCAGCCCCTACCCTGCGCGCAAGTCCTGTTGCGCCCCTGCCCCCGCCAGGCCGTACTCCTGCAAAGCCGGTTAGTCATCTTCCGGTCAGCGCGGCAACCAACTGATTTCGTACCTTAAAATACCCCGATTTTAGAATTAGGGTTTTCTTCTTTACTCCAATTTTCTGCACACGAACACATACGCAGGTAATTTTGCACATCATTTATGCCTCAATTAGCTTTATTGATTAAAAAAGTAGTTTTTATTACAGAATTTAATATGTAGGCTTCCTTATGCAAACCAATGTTGGGGATATCGCTTATTGGGAACTTATCGGTCGACCCATGATAAGGGGTAAATTGGCCAGTTTATTGGCATATCGGCCGATTTATCGCCATATCGGCTGATTTATCTGATCGGTCAGACAACGGTAAGCGATAAATCAGTCGATTTATCGAAATATCGGAAGATATCTTGAACAGTGATGCAAACTGAGATTTAATTGAGAATTTTAGTGTGTTTGTATTTGTAAGACCATATTGATATTTTTCTTTGTGATATTGGTAATTTGTTAGAACGTCACATGTCATGTTCTTATAATTTTTTTTGGGGGCGGACCACCCTGTCGTCAAATGCTAGCTCCGCCATTGTATGTTAGCTGCTGCTCTTTGAATGCCTGTAGATTGTACTAGTAGTGTACTAGTGTAGTACTGCTTTCTGCTTCAGTTTAGGTGCTTCTTTTTGCTAGCTGAATGTCATCCTGCTCTTGAATGCTTGTGTTGCTGCTGTTGCTTGCTACTCATGTCATGCTGCTGTTGATCATGAATGATGAATGCTTGCTGTTTCCTGTTTGTACTGCTTGCTGTTAGGTTAGGTAAATATTGGGGTTCCGGCCCATCCCGCTTGTCGTGAGCTTGGTAAGCACGAAAGGCCGCATCTGAAAAAACAAGAGAAAGCTCGGAAGGCTCTCTCCTCTTCCCCCAAACCCCAGCCATGGCCAACGCCGCCGCCGACCAAAACCCTAAGCACGCCGGGAACCGCGTGCCCGAGCCCTGGGCTGGCGCTGATGGAGAAATCACCGAGGAGGAGTATGAGTACGAGGAGGTGGAGGAGCTGGACGAGCGGGCGGCCGCGGCCCTCGAGCGGGAGAAGGTGCAATCCGTGTTCCGGAGGCTCTCCTCGGACCCGGTGGGGATCCGCGTCCACGACGTCATCATCAGGGGCAACGCCAAGACACGGGAGGAGCTCATGGAGGCGGAGGTTGCCGATCTCCTCCGCTCCGCCACCACCGTGCAGGATCTGCTGAGCGCCGCGGCCGATGCCAGCGCGCGGCTCCGCGGGCTCGACGTGTTCGAGGCCGTCAACATCACGCTCGATGCCGGCCCGCCCGAGCTGCCCGGCACCGCCAACGTCGTCATTGAGGTCGTCGAGCCCGCCATCCCCATCAGTGGCAACGCCGGCGTCTTCTCCAAGCCTGAGGTGCGCTCTCCACTTGGTTTGATTTGTTGGTGATTGCACTGGATGATCAAGCTATGAGTTCAGTTATTGGTGTTCAACATGCAACTTTCACAACTATAGATTACCTTGTTTGTTTGATCTTCAGCACATTCTACCGGTGTTTTCAAGTTTCAACTAGCTCAAAAATTAATACTAATGTTTCAACGTTTCTAACAGTTACTTTTTAAGTACGGAACAAAAAGCTGCATTTACTAAGGTTTAGTGTATGTTTCATTGTGCTCTAATCAAAATATAGTTTGGATGTATGTGTTTTGTTAAAAATAAGTGAACGCATTGTCATGTGTTCTGTTAAAATAATTGTTCTGTTGAGAAGTATACTTGGTAATTACCTTTACCCTATACTGAATACAAATACATTAGTATAAAATATAACTTTATAGGTCATGATGTTACCGAACCTATATTGTCGGCATCATAAGGGCAGGAAAAAGAACACTGTTGTTTTTCCTGCATGGCAATCTCCACTACTATTTCAGAGGTTATCACATCTGATGCATGAGTGTGTACTCATTACGTTTGTAGGCAAAAGCATGGTCACTGGAAGGGGCTGTTAAGTGGAAGAATTTGGCTGGCTATGCAGACATCTGGGATGCTTCAGTTGCATATGGTTGGGACCAAACAACAGAGGTTGGCGTAGGAGTCTCGCTGCCAAGATTTAAATCAATACCAACACCCTTGATGGCTCGGGCTTCATTGTTGTCACAAGATTGGATGAAGTTCTCATCATACAAGGAGCGTCTACTTGGTCTTTCATTTGGTTTGCTTTCGACCAGGCACCACGATTTATCTTACAACCTTACATGGTGTACCTTGACTGATCCGTCACACCTCGCGTCAACGTCCATCAGAAGGCAGTTTTTTTCCAACCGGGCTCACACCCCTTTCCATTAATTTTACAATCAACGGAAATACATCAGTCTGTTACTGTTGTTCAGAGAGCAGCACAAAATGAGCATCGAGCCAAAATAAGACCAACTACCAAGCAAAGGAGACTGAAAGGGGAAGAGCGAGTTGGTGCATCGCCAGGAAACCCACTGCATGATAGCCCTGAAACGGACTATCAGCCGTGGGGCGAAAACCTGACGACACATTCAACCAAGTTCGCTACAGGTTTAGCCTGACTAGAGTCTAGTCTTTTGAGAAGATAGGATGATCAACATCAAAAGGAACGATCCAGCGGGCATCAAACCCCAGTGGATAAACGACTAAGCTGAGATGAGACTATCATGATCTAACCAATCTGTATGACATCACCATCTCCCAGCAGAAACCTGCCACGCGCATAGGGTCTGTCTGCCAACGCCGCTGCCACATGAGCCAGTCTCTTCACGCCATCCTGGAATTTCCTCCTGTCATCCTCCTTAAGCAACCCTGCCCAGTATAACATAAAAGAGCAAGCGGTGAAGACAGCCTCCAGCGGAGAACGAGCATTATACTTATCAAAAGTAATCTTGTTGCGAAGGCACCAAATCCCCCAGCATACTGCCGCAATGACCATCATATAGAATTTTTTGCCTCCAGGGAACAAATTATACATCCAGGTAATACTTTGCCATATTGACCTGGGAGCACAGGAGGCCCCAACAGTCCACCCCAGTACCCCCCAAACTGTGCGGGCTAGAGGGCAAGTGAAAAAAAGATGGTTAGCAGTTTCCACATTAGTACAAAAGGAGCACACCGGGTTTCCTGGCCAATTCCTCCGCCGCATGTTATCGCGCGTGAGCACAACATTTTGGAATAATTGCCATAGGAAGATTTTTATTTTCAATGGGATAGTTGCTTTCCACACCCACTTATAATTAGGGCCAGATAAGTCCCTCTCCAGCCACTTATACACAGATTTAGTGGTAAACCTACCTCCCTTATTCAGAGACCAGGAAATAACATCAGGGTCCTCATTCAGATGCAACTTCTTAGCCTCACACACCATCCACTTCCATTGTTCCTCCAGCTCTCCAAAGAGTCTACGTCTGAAGGGGAGATTATATTCATTGCCTACAAAAGAGGCGATAGAACAATCTTGATCTTGACAGATATCATACAAAACAGGAAATCGTTCCCGTAGGATATCATTCCCCATCCATGGATCATGCCAAACCCTTGCCAGGTCCCCTTTGTTAATATTGACTCTTCTCCCGGCCATATAAACGTCTTTGACCTTCATGATAGATTTCCAACAAGGAGAGTCAGAGAAGCGGCTGCGAATGTTCGCGACCGTTTTGGTTCTGAAATATCTTGCCCGGATGATGCGTTGCCATAACCCATCACCAGTTTCCAGTTTCCACCACCACTTCACAAGTAGGCTGATATTTTGTTTGTGAAGGTCCTTAATGCCCAAGCCACCAATGTTTTTCGATCGGCAAATTCTAGCCCATTTAACCATATGATACGCTCGCTTCTTATTCTTCCTCCTCCAGAAAAAACGTCTACGATGTTTGTTAATTTTTTCTATAAATGTTTTGTTGAAAAGAAGCATTGACATCAAGTAAGATGGGATACCATCCAAACTAGAATCAAGCAAGGTGAGCCTAGCACCAGAGGAGGCTGCATATGCCACCCATGCATCCAGTTTCTTAACCATTTTAACATCCAGGGAATCTAACTCAATGTTCTTAAGAGTGGAATAAGTAACTGGAACTCCCAAATATTTCATAGGTAAAGATCCCACACTACAGCCAAACAGATCAGCATATATGCTGTCCGTATCATTATCCCCTCCCACCACAAACACTTCGCTCTTATCATAGTTGATTTTTAAGCCAGACATAAGTTCGAAAAGATACAGCAACAGCTTAATGTTAACAGCTTTGTCAACATCATGTTCGAAGCACAGGACAGTATCGTCCGCATACTGCAGGATGCCTACCCCTCCTTCTATCAATCCAGAGGCAAGCCCCTTAATGAGATTATTTTTTTGGGCTGAAATGACCATCTTAGTCAGGCATTCTGCCGCAAGATTAAAAAGAAATGGAGAGTGTGGGTCACCTTGTCTCACCCCTTTAGCACTTTGGATATAGGGCCCCATCTCGTCATTGATCTTTACACTGACCGTGCCATTCCTAAGGATCTGAGACACCCACCCGCACCATTTTGAATTAAAGCCTCGTTTAACATGACAATCCAGAAGGAAATCCCAGTTGACTTTGTCATAGGCTTTCTCAAAGTCAATCTTAAACATCACTCCCACCTCTTTTTTCACATGAGTATAGTGCATCACCTCATGCAAAGATAATATACCATCCACAATGTGTCTCCCTTTAATGAAGGCATTCTGCTGGATGCTAAAAATTTTACTAGCAACTTTCGCAGCCCTAAGGTCCATAGCTTTCGTGATCAGCTTGTATGGGCATCGTAGCAAGCAAATAGGTCGATACTGCTGTATCCTATTTGCCTCCACAGATTTAGGGAGTAGCGTGATAACCCCATAGTTCAGACGTTGAACATCTAGTTTTCCCTCATAAAACCACTCAAAGATATTGAATAACTCTGGACATACAATATCCCAGCAATGTTGATAAAATTCCGCAGGAATATTGTCCGGCCCAGGGGCACGATTAGGTTTCATCGCAAACAGTGCCGTCTTGATTTCTTCAAGAGAAAAAGGGCGGGTAAGGTATTCATTATCCTCAGGTGTGATGTTTTCATCCTGGGACCATAATGAGGCGTCAATTTGGCAAATGTTGCCAGGGGCTGGTCCAAACAACTCTCTGTAGTAATTGGTAGCATGAGAAAGTAGGTTTTTGGTCCCTTCTATAACCACGGAGCCACACTCCAGTGAAACCATGGAATTTTTCCTGCGACGCCCGTTGGCTACCCTATGGAAGAAACCAGTGTTGTTGTCCCCTTTTATAAGCCATCTCCCACTCGAAAACTGGTGCCAATAGATCTCTTCCTCAGTATACATGTTATTAATCTCTACTAGAATATTCAACTTCCTAGTATAGGCCTCCCCACACAGGTCATTTTCTTCTTCCATTTTCTCCAGCTCCTGGAGCTCGAGCCTGATAAGGTTTTTTCTAATTTTATTCTGACCAAAAATGTTAGACCCCCATCCTGAAGAATTTCTTAATTCTTTTCAACTTGATGTTTAAAACATCAATAGGGTCACTAGTGTAAACAGGCTGCGCCCAGATAGCAGCTACTAGAGGAAGAAACTCAGGATTGCTCAGCCAAGCGTTATCAAACTTAAAGCATCTGCTACCAGGTGCTCTAGGAGAAGCCACTCCCCCATCCAATAATAAGGGATTATGGTCAGAGATTTCCTTAACTAGCTTCTTAACAGTGACAAGAGGATAAAGATCCTCCCAGTCTGAAGACATTAAAACTCTATCCAGCTTTTCCAGGGTAGGGTGTTCCTGTTTGTTCGACCAGGTGTAACAGCCACCTGACATATGAATCTCTCTCAGCCCCAGCAGGTGTATAACTGAGTTAAAGACATCAGAGAAATGAGATAAAGGGGTTCTTTTGTTCTTCTCTCCGCTGTGACGAAGGATGTTAAAGTCCCCTCCGACTATATAAGGAACAGAGGTTTTATGGCACATAGATGACATCTCCGCTATGAATTCTGGTTTATTCTCGTCCTGAGCCGCCCCATAAACTACCATCAGTACCCAAATGCAACTTCTGCTCTTGTCAAAGAGCTTAACTTGCAAAATGTACCTCCCATGTTCCACTTCCATGATGTCAAACTTATCCTTATTGACCCCACAAAGAATTCCCCCAGATTTCCCCCTAGAAGGGTTCCATTCCCACATAAATTTTTGGTGTGGATCCAATTTTCTAAAAAAAGAAGGAGAATAACTATTCTTCATGGTTTCCTGCAACCCAATGAAATCCACCTCATTGGCACTGATGATGTCAGTGAGACAGGTAGACATGCCCTTCTTACCTGCCCCCCTACAATTCCAAAAGAGGCCAATCATTTATAACGATCAGGTTTATCTCTCACCCTGGTAGGTCTGCCATGATTCTTAGCAGCCTTACCCACCCCCTCCTCTTTTTTCTGACTTCTAGTCATGGGTCTGACAGGGTCTTTATGGGGCGAAATGACCACTGTTCGCCTTCTCTGGTTTCTTTTTTTCTTTTGTTTGGATTGGACAAGGATAAAAGGTTCCTCCTCATCTTTATCTTCTTCCCATGTTAAGGATAATGGAACACTGTTGCCCAACCCATCATTAACAACAATCTTTGATGGGTCTTTTTCATTTTTCTTATCTAGAAGTAAGTTCCTAGATATTTCTAGCTCACGGATAACATCAACAGTAGCAAAGTTGTCATCAGGAATTTGAACTCCCATAAGGGAGGCACGCAAGACAATTTCAGTATTAGATAACACAGAGAATTGGTTTTTTGTGTTAAGCATATTTTTACCTTCAAGATCACGCTTCTTCATTCTATTAGTGGCCCTGTCCTCCATCTTTTCCAGCTTCTCAAATTGCCTTCGTGAGGTCAATTCTTCAGATATCACCACTTCCCTGAGAGGAGACCCGTTGGGCGATTCAACAGTGTAAGCACTGCAATCCCCTCCACCCTCTGTCGACCCTTCTTCAAGCGGGACTATATGAGGCAGGGAGGGCCAGCTCACATAATCTAGCAAGGGAGGGTACACATGCCCATGAGCATTTTCACAATGAGGCATAAACATGGGAGAAGGAGGGATAGGGGTTTGAATAATTTCCCAAGCACCTTTTCTGTTGGCAGGCAGGATACCCCCATCCTCACAACTCATCTCATCACAAATGTTCACAGCAGCCGTGTTGTTGACAGGAGAATCATAATGTGACACATTTTCTTTATCATGTTCTCTGGCCATAGATTCAATAAGCAGCTCAGTATGATTCCCTTCGTCACTGTCCTCCTCTTCCTCATTTTCAGACACAACAGCTAGTCTCTGATAACTTTTATCATAGTTTTGCGATGACTGATTCCCCACCATAGAAGCATCAATATCCCCTTGTTCCATAGAGGGAGCTGGGTATGAATCCACCCTAGCTTTTTTAGGTACTGATGGTGATGCACCACTGTCAACAGCAATGGAGGTTTGATTTTTCTCTCCCCCAACAGATACCACCTTCTCAACCTCATAGAAAAAATCATAGAATTGTTCACCCAACATCCCTTCCGCAGAAGGAGGAATTTTCTTAACCTCCCTGCATCCAAGCAATATCCTGGCATATTCAGGCTTATGTAATGTTGCCTCATCCACCTCCAAAGTAATGCCAACCAGCCCCCCAGCATATGCAACATGCTCCGGGCATCTTTTTTCCAGTGGAACATTTCTAACACGAACCCAAGCTTTTTCCATACTCCCCTTAGCCCCCACAGATGCAGACCATGGAGTAATGCACACAATAATAGAACCATCCTTCAAAGGGAGACGCTTACCATAGCAACATGCTCTTTCCACCTCACTGGCATTCGGGAACCGCATGACAAATTGCGTTGGACTAATGGAACGGGCAGTACATCGCCATTTTTTCTTGCCAGGTTTATGTGCAAAGATGCAATTGAATTCATGCTCTATCTCTTTCACAGTAGCAGCCCCTTCTATGACAGTGATAACTACATTATTAGTTTTCTCAGAACTCTGTTTAGCAGCACACAAATCAGGGATATAGAAAAAACCCTGTCCAGGTGATTGAAACCCGCACAGCATAGGAACACATTCCCACGGCCTGAGAGATTGGCACAACTGAGCCATATGACCAAGTTTGTTGCATTTCTCGCAACGAATAGTGGGGCAACGTGGAGTGAAATGACCTGAGTTATTGCAGTTGAGGCATCGCTCCACGGAGCTCTTGGAGGCTGGGGTTGTGGTTGAATCTGCGGCGGGAGGAGGAATCGCCTCCTTGGGGGCCGCCGTCTTCTCCCACTCCTTGGCTCCCCCTCCCATCGCCCGCGCCGCCGCCTCCCACTTGTCACCACCGCCGTCGCCTGCGGATCTGGAATTCCCGGCCATGGCCGTCGGTGGATCTGGCCGCTGCCACACCATGTTGCGAGTGGGTGGCGGTGGTCGGCGTCCACCCCCGAACCCACCACGGCCAGCGAAGTCGCGTCGCCCTCCGAATCTCCCCCCGCCTTGATCCCCCATCGCCTTGGATGGACCGAGACGGAGCTTCGAGCCCTCTGCGACTTGCGCAAAGGAGCGGTCGTCGCCGCCGACCTTGCCACGCCACCAGCCGAAGGAATCGCGCGGCGGGGGTGGAGAAGAGGAGGAAACCCTAGATCGCTCCCACAAGTGCCCGAAGAGATAGGCCAGATGCGAATCGGATCCGGTATGAGTGGTGGTAGGTGGAGGATTGGCAGCGCCCGCGCCCCCTCGGTGGCCATTAAGTACCTCGACGCCATTGCTGGGCCCCGCATGGCGGTGGGGCGGCCATGGATCTGATCCGGCCGCGCTCCCCGCGCCAGATGTCGCGCATCCAGCCGCTGCATGCCGTTCCTCCGTGCGCGTACCAGGCCCCGCATGCAACGAGGACGCGCTTGGAGCCTGAATGCGCTGCCCAACCCTAGCCACATGGCACGGAAATGAGATCGCCTGCCCAAATTCGATGCATTCGCCCTCGCGCATGTACCGCGCGTCTACCGTCACGCCTCGCTTGTCGATCAGCACCATCCGGAGCGCGCCATGACGAAGGAGGATCTCGCCGTCGTTGGCGACGAGAGTGCGCGCCGTGACGAAATTGGGAACGAACGTCGCGTGCCATCGCGTGTCGGCCATCGCGTCATGCACTTTTCATCAGAAGGCAGTTAGGGCATAACCTTCTATCTGCATTGAAATACACATACAAGATTGATCAAAGGGATTCACATATCAGGCCAACAAAAGGATATGCATTTCTCTCATCCTCTCAAGTTGGTGGTCTTTGGGATAACAAAGGATTGAGTTTCTTTCGCCAGGTCTGTTTTGAGCCTTTTCTGTCCCCTTTTTCACGATTTCTTTAGATCCAATCTATTTATTATTTCTCTGTTCCTTTTTATGGTTCCTCACAATAATGGAGAAGCATACTTGTCACATCCATTCTCATTATTATTATCTTATTACAATATGGTGCTTTTGACTTTACTTCAGGAGTTTGATGTTCGTGCTGCCGTGCCTTTTGGATTCTGGAACGCTGCTCTCAATGTTGGTGTAGGAGCTGGTGTTGTTTTACCACTGGCAAAAGGATTTATGAATTCGTCTACACCTGTGACTGATAGATTTAACCTGGGAGGTCACTCTTCTCCAGTTTGCAGCCTGGGTGGAATATCATCCTTGCTCGGTTTCAGAACAAGAGGGGTTGGCCCGACAGAACCACGGAGGCTTGTCCCCGGCGAGTCGGAAGATGGTTCTGCTGCTGTTCCAGGGAGGGATTACTTGGGTGGCGATCTTGCTGTTTCTGCCTTTGCGGACCTTTCCTTTGATCTGCCTCTGAAGGTGTTTAGAGATGCTGGAGTACATGGTCATGCGTTTCTCACTGCTGGGAATCTTGTGAAACTGTCGGAGGGCCAGTACAAAAACTTGTCGCTTGATGAATTCCGTCGTTCGTTTAGGAGTAGTGCTGGCGTTGGCATTATTTTGCCGACTAAACTGTTCCGGGTCGAGGTATGTTTCGATAGACCTCTTCGATTTCTTCCTTTGCAACAGATTACAGATCATGTGGTGTGCCTGCCTGCCTCCTGACTAACAAACTTGTTTTACTGCATTTGTTTCAGGTGAACTACTGCTACATTCTGAAGCAATCTCAGCACGACAGTGGAAAGACGGGAATTCAGTTCAGCTTCTCCTCGCCCTCGTAGAGACCTGCCACCAAGTATCCTACACTCCACGTGGCATCCCTTTTGCCTCGCCGACCGCTTCGCTCCCCCTTCTCTTCTTTTCTTTCTCGACGAGTAGTTGCTGGACAAGCGTAT
This sequence comes from Triticum timopheevii, assembly GCA_963921465.1. NCBI lineage: Eukaryota > Viridiplantae > Streptophyta > Magnoliopsida > Poales > Poaceae > Triticum > Triticum timopheevii. Next base: position 78,101,810 of record OY997264.1, on the reverse strand, counting down.
TTGTGTTTGCAGCCTTGTTTTGGGCGAGAAAATCGGCTATTTGCCACTTTCAATACCGTGCTGTTGGGCGTTTTTGCACATCTTACGGAAGAGTTCAGTTCGCTTCCCTTGTTAACACTAGTGATTGTCGTGGACATGCCTGTGTAGCTTAAATACCGATGCATGCTGCGATGGTGGATAAGAGTAATATAATTTGTGTGGACGAAAAAATCCGCTACTGTGATGTCACTTTGCGAGCCTATTTGGAAGTGTTGTGAGCTTTTGCGATGATGGAAGAGTTGTGATATCACTTATGCTGCTGAAGATTAGATTAGACTGCTTAGTGGCGATTACGTACGGTTGCTAATCATGTCAGCAGCCAAAACGGATTCGTCCGGGTGTAATCAGTAGGGAGACGGGAGGAGGAGGAGGACGAGGACGAGGCTCGCTGCTTTTTGGGACGGGACGGTGGCGGTGGTGCGATCCCGGAGGCGGAAAGGCGCCGCGCCGTGGTCGGATTGGAGGCTGGGAGCGGCTCCACATGTCTGGGCGCTGGACCTGTGTTTTTCCTAATGACGGGTCATTAATTGCCGTTATGATAATTGCCATCTCGGCCGAGCTAGCTCCGTGGACACTGGAGAGCCTACCAAGACGAACACGGGTGCGTGGCCGTGCCCTCCCATTTCCCCCGGTCCGATCGGCTCCACAGTATCGGCAGCAGGAGCACGAGCGCGCTGCCGGTGGCGCACATGCGCGGCGCCCTGATTGAATCCCCGAACCGCACACCCAGCGTACCAGTACCACGGACGATGCGAGGACGCAACCCGGGTCCAAGGGAAAACGAACGAATGAACCCCGCAGGCGCGCATTCCACCGTCGTTTTCGGCCTTTACATGGCGTCAAACGGGAAAGGCGCCCGCCCCGCTTTCCTCCCTCTCCTCCGGCCGAAACAGAAGGAGCAGGCCTCGTCTCGCCAACGGGCCCGACCCGAAAGCGGCGGGCCCCGCGTCCCCGGTCTAGCGTGCGCTGCACTGCTGTAGGCACGAGCGAGCGAGCGAGCCGGCCCGTCCATCCAACGGAGAGGACGGACAGGCGCAACATGGCACGGTCTCGGTCGCGCTGATTCAGCACCATGTGCCCTGTGTCATTGACAATGCGTCCTCCAGAACTAAAAGCTGACTCAGAAGGCACCGTGGACGCCGAAATAGCCAATATGTCATGAGCAATTGTAGAGAGAACCGGATACTTGAGTGAGTTGATTTTCCACCATTCTAATATGTCCAACTCTTTCTTCTGTGGATACAACTCCTCTTCAAACTAGTACAATGCCCGTGCGTTGTCACGGGCTTCTTAAAATTTATATCGATTGCATATATAAACACGTGAAATTTGACATGTAAAAAAAAACCTTTAGCATAGCTTAAATAACTGAAACTGACTCCACTTGCAATGTATTTCGATAAATGAAATGATATTCGACGACATAGCTATCATATATGCACAAAAAGTAGAAAAGGTGGCCCAAAACATAGAACCCTTTATTGTGCACTGCATTACAAATGATAGATAGCACATGAAACCCTTTATTATCCATTAAGTAATATAACACATGGAGGATTTTGTACTCTTAAAACGAATGTTTCAAGATGCTACAACCAAAACCTTGATTGCATTACGAAATTGTCTAAGAAATTATTACATATGAAATTAGGCACTTGGAGTTTAGAATTTAGGTACTACTACAGCAAAACACATGTCCCATGGCAACACAAAATATTTTAAGCCTTCCCCATCTGTTATTCATAGCTCAAAAGATCTTGGACAGACCATGTCTACCTTTCTTGGCTCAAATGGATTGAGGCCCCACCAACTGCACTCAACTTGTAAGATATTTCTTCTTTAATGTCCATGAAAGCAATCATCCAGTAAGGTCGTTAGTGATTGTAAGTGATATTTATAATTACTTGACATTTTCATATACAATATCTAAATAATAAACTACAATCATTATCCTCCATTTACCCCCCCCCCCCCCCCCCCCCCTCAACTCAGGTGCAACTGCAGCCCTCTAATTAGAAACACAACAGTAAAGTATTAAGCCAACAATAATGAAGAACGTGATAATCTATCAATTGGTTCTGCGGCATGGTAACCACTCCGACAACTATTGCACATAACTTTGGCCTTTCTCTGTTCATGACAAAATATCAACTCCCAAGGCAATGCTAGGAGTGCCTATTTCTTATGGATGTCACAACTGTTGTAATATGATTTGCCGACACGATTGTATTTTCATAGAGCCAGACAAAATAAATACAAATAATTAGAGGCCTGGATATCAACCATTTGATAGCCCCATAAAAATTGCATACATGTAATCCTTGTAAATATTTTGCTTCTAATAATACATGTTTTAGACATCTGGTAGGAAATATTGAGTCTTGATAGCAAAGATCAAACACATGCTTCCCCGTCTGAGGTGTAAATATGTGTAATTTCTTAATTGGTACGCTTTCAAAATCTTCTAGCTCATAACACCATAATTCCAGTGATTTTGCCACACATTTTGTTGGAACATATACATAAGCACTTCCTCACCCTACAATATATTGTTTGGGATCAAACTGAAAAGCGAAACATACGCCTTTTCACAAAAATTGTAAAATTGATGAGACTAAAAAAAATGAATACCACCTAGTAGAAACAAATCGGACATGTAAATACCTGAGCAAAGGACATACACGAAAACCAATCAAAATCCAAAGAGAAGGGCTTTAACGCTCCAATCATTATTCTGGTGTCCTGCATTAGGCATGCTGCTGTAGTGTGAGACTGTCACATTTTTCTAGGCTGCTCCTAGCTGATTTACCCAGAATGCCCCTGTCGTTTATGTTCGTTGAAACGGCTTCTCCAATCTCCAAAACTAAATTGTTATCGGGTTAAGCAGTTGTAACTTCAAGTTTAGAAGATCAACAGTGCTAAGTTTTTTGCTCCTGTATTGGAGGAGATGCTGCAAAAATAAACCAATGCAGATTAAATAAAGCAATTAAGGATCTCAATCATCTCAGACTAAGTAAAGTTTAGATGAAGCAAACTTGCCCAACCATGGATCTTATAGGTCAAGAAGCCTTGCTCATGTCCACCTGCGGCGCCTCACTCACGACCTCACCTGGTGGTTGGTGCCATTGTAGTCACGAGAAACCACCATCACACACAACTTCTAATCTAATTAATCAGAGTGCTCTTTCTCATCTAGATGAAGAATCTCTTTCCCTCAAAATAAACTGTACGAACTCTCGACGCACAAGAAAACCAAAGGCACAGACAGACACAATTTCTTCCCTATCAATTGAAGCTCGGTAGAAGATGCTACCTTCAACCAATCCATTAGGGCAACTCCAACGCACCACCCCGTCCGGTCCGCGTCTGCCCGTTTGGGCCCAAACGGACAGACCGCACGACTCAACATGTGACCGCATCCGCATTTTCTGTCCGTTTCGCGTCTGGGCCGCCCATTTCCGGCTCAAACTTGCGCCCGGTTTGCGTCCACACGGACGCCCACGCGCCCGCTCCGCGTCCGCCTTGGGACCGCGTGGTAGCCGCCCACCTACCACCCACCGTCCACTTTTACGATGCACGCGCGGGTGGCCCCGCTTGTCAGCCACCCCGGCCGAGTGGTCACCGTCCTTTTTAATGCGGAAGCCATGGACTGGTGGGGGTACACACTTCCACTTCCCCACTCCCGGCGACACATGCCTCCTTGAAGCCCGACACGCTCGGTTTCTCCAAACCCTAGCTCCACCTCGCCGCCGGCCACACTGGATCTCTGGCCGCAAGGGCAGGAACGACCACGAGGCCGGCTCTTCCTCTGGCCGTCATCGTCGCCGCTCCACCCCTCCACCTGCACCTCCAACACCCGCATTTCACATCGCGCCGCTAGCGGCCGGACCTCGAATGAGGCCATACGTGAAGGCGGAGATTTGCAAATGGGAATACCTCTCATAGTCATCAAGAAAATGATTGCATGAGATTAATTTTGAATTGGTAGAATACAAGTAATCCCTCCCAAGCCATGATGGATATCAGCTCGCCGCAACTTGGATCAGCGTCCGACGCATTCAAAGCAACATCAAGTTGAGAAGACAGTCACCTGTATTCAATCATCCCCAGTCCCCGACCACACTTCCATGACAAATGCCCTCATGATGGTGCTGCTAATCATGGCCAACGCTCATTTATTCATAGCCGTAGCTACTTGCATAAGTGTCACCCCGCTAATAAATGTCACCTCTGTTAACTACCTCCAAATAAGTTATGTATCTTGTACGTTAGCTCTGTATTTTTCATAGCAGTAGGGAACAACTGATTTCCTTTTCTAAGTGGTTACGCTAGTTCTATATTTCACAAAACAGCTTGCTTTAACGTTGAGTATTCACATGCATTAACATATGTCAGTCATCTCTACTATCTAACGATACCAAAGGGAAGCAAGCCCGAGCACTAAATGTCTGCGCCCTAAGTTAGTATTGCTACTAAGATTGCATTTCTGTGCTTTGATGGCTTATTTCTTATGCGGCAAATTTGAAACTGAAACAATTATTTGAGCAGACATAGAACAAACCAAATTAGTTGTTTCGCAGTGATATGAAAAATAACCTTTTCTCTAGCATTGGGCATAGAATCAAGCGGTGATTATAATTTCATCCACTACTTAAATGCACACCATATAGTCAAATTCTTAAATCAAGAATAGAGAATGCATGTTAAAGGGACTCCAGTCTACACAAATCATGGAAAAGTTTCCTTCATTTCGCTAGTAGCTTAGGCATGGATGCATGGTGATATGTACTAATACAAGCTGCAAAGCATGTGCCTAATAATTGGAAATCTGAAACAGCAGACACCTGAGTGTTAATGCAGAATAGCAAAAGATAAAAGGGCAGACGAGAAGGTGAAAATTCATGTCACCTTTTTGCTGAAATTCTTATCATGTCAGTAGCCAAACATATATGATCTCCTTCAAGGCCTTGGAAGGCAATAGTATGCACCGGCTCAATCTACGCCGCTTCAAAATCTTTCTGGATCTTTCATGTGTTACCACTGTCGGCATGAGAAAAAATTATAGCTACAGCAAAGAGACCATCTGTAAGGTTCAGGCTACAAACAAACATAAACAACCTGATGTATTCAAAATACCTTAGACCATAGAAAACACGCAAACAACTTTAACTCTGAATATATGGTATGCGAGTGAGCACAACAAACCTCCTAGAGTCGCCACATGCCTTATCAAGTCTTGAGCTGAAGTGAATTTCCTTGCTAGCACAACCTTTTTTGTTCCAAAAAATTTCGGGTTTTGTCAAACACCGTATCGGATTGTGATATATGTGAAGCGAGATTTAGGTCATTTAACACCACAATATCCCCAAGTAGCAGGCATATTCTTAAGCTTCTGTACGAGTTTGCAAAGAAATTTTGTTGACATATCTAGATTGTCTGAGCAGCAGTATTGACCTCAGATTGCCGGTTGTATATCTCAAACTGAAATTCAGATTTAAACACTTGCAGCAAACTACACAGAAAGTCTCTATCTCAAGAAGAATGCTTAGAATCAATTCCATTCTTTCTTATCCTTGTGTTAACAGATAGTATAGTTTCACTCAAAACTTACACGGTTTAAAAAATGATGCAACCACATGAAGGAAATGCTAGATATCTTACTGGCCTATCCTTACAAAAAGTGAACGACACCTGATTCGCAATTAAAGAAAACACTATACGATCCTCCACAACCTATACTGACGTGGGATAACTGTATAAGAAATCAATGAACATAACTATATTTCTAAACTGTTAACAGAAGGATGCAAGGTAAGCATAATTGAAAAAGTATCAACAAGTATAGATGACAAAGTCTTCACCTTAATATATCGTTGCCTTGTGTGATGATACAGTGTGACTCTTTGAACAAATTATTCACAAACTAAAAGTCTTATAAGCTACATATTAAGGTGTTGTATGAAAAAATGTTCATTGTTACAAACAATTCGAAGTGATTCACAACGCAATTTATTGAGCCAAATAATATAAGTTGACAATCTATTTTCATATGCAAAAAAATACTATATGTCTGCATGACTGAATATAACTTCTATATTACCAGTTGATATGAGCAACTTTTGATATCTTGACAACAAATCCTTCATTGTTTGATCTTGTGTTACAAATTGCAATTATTCATGCCAATCTACACTCCCCCAATCATTTTGGTCCGAACAGGGCCGGCTCTGGCCCAGGGCAAGAGGGGCGACGGCCTGGGGCCTGGCCAAAATAGGGGCCCATATAATCTGGTACAGTATATAGGGCAGTGTAAAGGAAAAAAAAGGGAAAAAAGCCCAGCCATCCCAGCTGCCCAGGCAAGGCCTGAACACGGTGGAAGAAGGAACGTCCAGGTTCAGAAGGTTGAGGCTTCGTTTTCTGTCGAGCGAATCACGCACGGAGTCGTCGCCCAGCCGCCCACTCGCCTGACTGGAATCCCTAATTCCCAAATCATGCAAGGTCACAGAGAGTTGGAGCGATCAAAGTCGGCAAGAAATCAAGGAGAGATCAAGATCAACAGGTAATAATTCGCAGATTAAAAACTTTGCAAGCAGATTATGCCTGCTGGGTTCAATCTTTTCGTGCTCTCAATCTAAAAATCTAAATCAGGTGTCTGATTTTACTTTCTTTTTACATCACTTGCAACTGCATCCATTCGTTAGCGTGCCAGACTCTCAAATCGCTCGGTTTGTTCGATTGTTCGTGGAGGAGTTAGTCAGCCTCGGTCAGCGTCACTTGGTCATTCAGATATCAGATCAGATAGCCTTGTTTGGGAGGCTTTGAGTTTGCTAAGTTGCTACAACGTTCTAATGATACTGGAGGAGAGGTCAGTGTCCTCTCTCATTTTATAGTAATCATGTTGCTGAATCATAATTACTGGAGGCTTCGAGGTCTGGTTTGTTAGCATGCTATTTCTCTTTCTTTTTATGCATTGTAGCTTCTATCATACTTGGTTTGGAACAAATGCAAAAATATTATCAGATATTTGATTCTAATGAAAAAATTATTAGTCTTTGTGACTTCATAATAACTGTATTAATTCATGTATCAAATCGGATTTTTCTCTCTATTGGGCCCATTGGTGGAGTCCGCCCTGGTGCCTTTGAAATCCCAGAGCCGGCCCTGGGTCCGAACGCGAGAACTAAAAAGACCCAAACTCCAAACCTATCCATGATAAGAGCAAGGAGAATATGATAGCACTGCTCACTGAACAAATTTGGGGAAAGCAAGTTCAGGGTCGAGCCACGTCCACTAATATGCCTTGCTCAGGCACCTTGTCGAGCACCAAGAGCCGCTCGTTCTCCACGTGATGGCAGGGTCGCTCCTCCCAATAGCCTAGAAGAAGAGCAGAACTCACGTTACACCCAACTACATGGTGAAGTAAACATGAGGTGGAAAACTAATCCATCAACATGTTTCATGGCTTGATCCGGCGCTTATTGCGAAGCCTTGACCTGGTCCTCGCCGCCACTGTCGCGCCAGCCAGTGCTCCCCCGGGTGAGTTTCAGCTTGCGCCAGCGGCGGTCGGTGGTGGACGATTCGAGCAAGCCGCTACAGTGTTGGAGACAGTGCGGTGAAAGAAGTTCAGTGGAACACAGAATTTAAAAATAAAATCTGTAAATCATCTTCCGTCAAGGTAAATCCATCACCAAGATTTATTCCCTCTGCTAGAGTTTATACAAGAAAAATAGCTGACACACGCTAATAGGGGAATGAAGGGGAACAAACTGAAAGGAGGGGATCTCACCTGAGAGAACCCTTGCTGTTGGTGGTCGCACAGAATAGTCAGTACAACATAGAATAGTTAGTACAACATAGAGTAGTCACATATCTGAACCCATTTCCTCATGATCTGAAATAAAATAAAAGAGCAATACCTTCAGAGCGATTGATTGCTAGTTGTCTAAACTCGGAATCAACTCATGTGCAATTTATGATAGAGGCAGTACAAGCATGTATCCTTATCCTGCTATATAATTGTACTCCCTCCGTCTAGGTGAGTAAGTCATCTTAGATTGTGCACCGTGACCAAGGAGGAGGGGAAAAGGAGAGTACTTAATGTTCATTTGCTAATTAATAGCATTGCATGCAATGAACTAACCAATGCATGTTGTGTTTGATAGTCTCATGTCATTAAAATCATGCACACCTCACATTTCTTATTGGTTGATATGTCAAGAAACAAGAAACGAGATAGAATTTAATGCACCGCGCCTAAGTGTTTTGGGAATATTTGGTTTTCGTAAGATGACTTACACACCTAGACGGAGGGAGTAGTACGGTTAAAAAGAAAGGAATTTGTCCCAAATAATCCAAGTAATTGGACTGCAAGATGAAGGTGCATACAACATTCAGTTCTGCTAGTGGTCTTCCACACAGAAATTTTTTGTTCTTGAAGCAAGCCAGAACTGAAGAAGTGATAGAGGCTCGGACCCCGGGAGACGCACTTGAGCCATGGATTTCGTAGAGCCGAGAAGTGCTGCCACATCTCGGACCCATCAGCTCAAAACGAAATCTAGAAGAAGCATAGGGGAAAAATTATAGTACCTGTGTGTACGTGGGATCAATCCACGGTTCCTATGCCCGCAGCCAATTCCCACCAACTGCAGCTCTCATGCCGGTACGCCCGAGCATACTCCCGCTACAGCGAGCGTCGGCGCCAGTCGAGCTCTCCGGCGAGCAGGGCCTTCTCCGCCGCCTTTTTTCTTCACTCCTCCTGCTGCTCCTCCCTGACCTCCCCCTCGTCTCGTTTTCTCTGCATAGGAAGCCATGGCGCCATCCGAGTTGCAGCTTCGCCGCCGTCCCAAACCGCTGCCGCCGCGTGCCTACAGGTCTCCCCATCACGCCCGTCAGAGACCATCTCGCCGCCGACACCCGCCTCGTCGCCGACGCCCCTCTCCTCCTCCCGCCCGGAGGGAAGCGCCGGGGGCATCTCATCGACGCCCCTCGCCCCGTCCGGCTCACCGCTGACGCCCCTCTCCCCCTCCCACTCGGAGGGAGGCACCAGGAGCATCGACGCCCCTCACCCCGTTGCGCTCGCAGCTGCCCCCCACCTCCTCCCATACCCACTCCCAGCCCCAGGGCTCCACCTCGCCGCTGTCGACGCGGCTGACCCCTACCTCCTCCCGCTCCCAGGGATCCGCCTCGCAGCGACGTATCCGAGGCGCGGTGGTGGCGGTGCAGGCGGCGGCGTCCTGGTGATCCACGACGGCGGCGACGGTCGCCGGCGTCTCCCTGGTTCGGCGGCGGCGGCTGCATCCCGGGAGAGGAGGAGCAGCGGCTTGGGATCTCGTCCGCGTCTTCCCTGCGAGGTCCGCGGTGGCGATCTGGTGCGTCTGCAGTCATAGATCGTAGGTCGAGGGGATCTAGAGGGCAGTCTCACTCGTGCGTGCGAGTTCCGGTTTTTTTCGTAGGTTTTCTTTCAGGACGGGAGGTTGGGCGTGTGCGGGACTTGATCGCGGTTTTTTTTTTTTTTTGGTTTTTCGCGGCTGTGAGGGAGGTGGGAGGAAATACCAAAGAAGTATCAAAAAAGACCGGGTGAGGTGAAACGAAAATAAAACCCGGAACGCGACCTACCAACTGAGACATTAGGAGTAGAGATATTGATCCAGCTCATTATTTGCTTGCCCTTTTTTGCAACTGATATAATGACCCCACTCTGCAAGTGGATCATCGTCTTCTTTATCCTCCTCGGCACCAGGACTCCCACAATCTTCTTGTTGGTGATGAACAGGAATCTCTCGAGAATACTAATCGAAAAGCTTTTGGATTGCTTTCTTTAATTTAAGCATCCATTCATTGGCTTCAATTTCACTTCCAAAGTATTTTAACATATATTCAAGTAGATCAAACTTAAACCTTGGATCAGATACAGCCGGAACACAAATCGACTTTATTTCTCTAACTTTATTTCCTTTTGTTGCACCATATGCGCAATGATGGTGTTCTTACTTGATGACTCTCTTCAATATCTTCTTAATCTTACATAGTTGGGGGAAGTAGAGATGACTAGTCGGATACTTAGATCCAGAGAAGTTTGGTTGATGTGTAAAATCCTTTTAGCAATTTGCATGCAGATTCAACCATTTTGCATTCAATAGGTGTTGGACAAAACACGTACTCCTTGTCTTGCTGCCCTAAGGCATCAAATGCACTTCTAAATGGTATAGCTGATTCAAGCATCAAATATGTGGAATTCCAACGAGTTTGTACATCTACAGAAGGTTGCCTACCAAAACAACACCCCACTTGATTGATTATCTCTTGAAATTGTTGGCCTCTTAATTGTGAACTCTTTATGAATTGGACAGATTCTCGAATGTTGTTGACCATAGGTTTCATTGCGAGAAGAGCATCTTGAACCATCAAGTTGAAGATGTGAGGAGCACATTGACAATGAAATAATTTTCCTTTCAAGAGAAGACAACCTTTTTTAACCAAATTCTTTCTTAAGTGGTTTATCATCGCGGTATTCACCGGTGCGTTGTCTAACGTGAAACCAAAGAGCTTATCCTCTAAATTAAACTCTTGACTAGTCTTTAGTATCACACCATACATGTTCATAGCATTGTGAGGTGTCTGCATCATGAAGAATCTTGTGACAATTTTTTGAATTTTCCAATTTGAATCAATCAAGTGGCAGGTGATGCAAAGATAACCCAATTTTCAGTTTGACGTCCACATATCTACTATCAAAGATACTCTACTAGTAGACTTCTCAAAAATACTGTTGCACGTTTAGTCTGTTTCTCTTAAAATTTGCCATGCAATCATTTTTGACGATTGTTCTCGAGGGCACTTTGAACCACAGATTTAAGTAAACAGCAAAGTCCCAAAAATGGTTTGTACTCCGCGAGAGAGAACGACAATTCATTCACAACAATCAACTTGACTAGTTCAAACCATGAGACTTTAGCATCAAATTTCCAATTAGGATCTACCACCTCAGGAGGACCCAACTTGTCAATCATTTTATTCATAGCAGTTTTCATTGGGCATACCTTCAAGTGCCGATGTAAGTGGCTGGTCCCACTGTCTCGTGTGGCCGAAAAAATTTGTTGGCAATGATTACACTGGCCTTTCACAAGCATTCGACCATCATAGATTGGCTCGGCCTCCTCCCAAATGCGAGATACCAGCTTGCGGCGTCTACACTTTGACCCTGCATGCATGAGAAAAGAACACCTTAAACATAGAGGTTGAATATTTAGAGGCATCTCGAGTTACTCTACAAAGTCGACTGTAGGTATATCCGGAAGAAAATCTTACCATGGGAACTAGGTCTTCTCGTTGCAGGAGATAGATTTTGAAGCGAAGGGGTGTTCTGTAGCGATGTTCGCTATGAAGCAGGTGTCTCTAGTTGACCTGCTAACTTTGCCCTTTTTGTGGAAGCTTGCCTCACCGCTGATGACATCCTCTTCAATGCAACTGATCTTGCTAACATATTGACCCCTGGGGAGCTCGCCACAATCTTTGGAGAATAAACTCATGGACTAGCTCTCTAGAACAATGTAAACAATAATGGGTCAGAATTCAGTTAAGAATTATCATATAAGCAGACTAGTCTTTATCATATAAGCAGACAATGTAAACAATCTAACTGGATATGTAAAATAAGTAAAGTAAAACATGCCCCTTTCATACCTCAGTATCAAAATGCCTATTGACTATTGTTGGTAGACTATAGTTCGTACCTTGCAAGGTTTAGCTTCCTTCACATCAACCTCCTTTGCCTTGCGAACATCTTCCGCGTTCAATATAGTGTCACCCTCAATCAGATTTTTCTCCAAGAGCTGGAGACCCTCAAAATCTACAACAGCAACCCTTTTCTCCTCGGGTTTAGAGGCCTCTAAAGACTTCTTCTTTTCTTGCATCTTCTCATATTCTTCAAGGGTCATCTCCTGCTCCAAATTAACACATCAGTAAAAAACTTGAAAAATAGCTGAACGTGAGGCAAGTGTAGGAAAGTACAATTTTTCCTTGTTCAGTGGGAGCCTCCTGCTCTTTCTCAGCAGTGGTCCCACTAGGAGCATCCCCATTAGAGTCTTCCTTCTTAGGTTGTTGCTTCTCCGGCTTCCTCTTGACAGAGCCACTGAGGCACTTGGTCTTGTCAGATTTAGAAGCAAGGACGGCTTCAACAACATTCTCAGCAGGGGCCTCATGGACAACAACTTTCTTCTTCTTCTTCTTGGAGCCAGACCTTGGGAATTCATGCCCAGGTCGCTTCTTGCGAGCCTCGTCGGTGAGGGCCATGGTGGAGGTTGACAGCGGCATTGGGGTTGGCATGGAGGATATGGATGGCTGCACTGGTCCGACCGTGGGGGAGTTGGAGGGTTGCGCCGGTCCGGCCGTGGTGGAGTTGGACAGCTGCGCTGGTCTGGCTGTGGAGGAGTTGGACGGCGGCGCTGGTGCAGCTATGGGGGCAGTGGATGACGACGTTGGTGCGGCGACGTTGGAGGTGGAAGGCGGCACTGCGGCGTCCATGGAGATGATGGATGGCGGCGCAATCTGACAGAAGGTTAAATGACTGGATATGTCAAATAAGAGTAGAACAAACACCATATTTATATCAGAGAAAACATTAACTACATAGAGCAATTACACAAAATAAAAACTGCTACATGCTGCTAAACTGAACTGATGGGAGTTAAGGGAGAATGGGAGATGTTTTCTGTTAACAGAACTGAACTAGCAGAACTGAATTACAACTAAACAGAACTAATGGAGACTACTGTAAAAAAACATTATATGCACGTAAGGCCAGATCTCAAGGGGATAACCGGATAACTACCTTGGCAGGTTCTTCTTGGATAACAACAATCTTCTTCTTCTTCTTCTTCTTCTTCACTGGTGACGGCCATGGTGGTGGTTGACGGCAGCGCCGCTAGGGCAGACATGGAGGAGATGAATGGTTGCTCTGGTCCGGTAGTGGGGGAGTTGGAAGGCGGCGCTGGTACAGCCGTGGGGGAGGTGGACCACAGCGCTGGTGCAGCTGTGGGAGAGGTGGACAGTGATACTTCCATTTTGCATCATGCTTCTATATCAATATTTATTGCATTATGGGCTGTTACTAGACATTATGTCACAATACTTATGCCTTTTCTCTCTTATTTTATAAGGTTTACACGAAGAGGGAGAATGCCGACAGCTAGAATTCTGGGCTGGAAAAGGAGCAAATATTAGAGACCTATTCTGCACAAAAGTCCTGAAACTCCACGAAAGTCAGTTTTGAAATATATTAAAAATATTGGGCGAAGAAAGCACCAGAGGGGGAGCCACCCACCAGCCACGAGGGCGGAGGGCGCGCCCTACCCCCTAGGCTGGCCCCCTACCTCATGGGCCATCTGGCAGGCCCCCGACGCCCATCTTCTTCTATATGGTGTCTTTTGCCCTGGAAAAAATCAAAAGGAAGCTTTCGGGATGAAGCGCCGCCGTCTCGAGGCGGAACCTGGGCAGGACCAATCCAGGGCTCCGGCGGAGCTGTTCTGCTCGGGAAACATCTCCCCGGGAGGGGAAAATTGTCGCCATCGTCATCACCATCAATCCTCTGAGCGAGAGGGGGTTAATATCCATCAACATCTTCACCAGCACCATCTCCTCTTAAACCCTAGTTCATCTCTTGTGTCCGATCTTTGTCTCAAAACCTCAGATTGGTACCTGTGGGTTGCTAGTAGTGTTGATTACTCCTTGTAGTTGATGCTAGTTGGTTTATTCGATGGAATATCATATGTTCAGATCCTTAATGCTATTCAATACCCATCTGATTATGAACATGAATATGATTTGTGAGTAGTTATGTTTGTTCCCGAGGACATGGGAAAAGTCTTGTTATAAGTAATCATGTGAATTTGGTATTCGTTCGAGATTTTGATGAGATGTATGTTGTCTCTCCTCTAGTGGTGTTATGTGAACAATGACTACATGACACTTCACCATGATTTGGGCCTAGAGGAAGGCATTGGGAAGTAATAAGTAGATGATGGGTTGCTAGAGTGATAGAAGCTTAAACCCTAGTTTATGTGTTGCTTCGTAAGGGGCTGATTTGGATCCATATGTTTCATGCAATGGTTAGGTTTACCTTAAATATTCTTTCGTAGTTGCATATGCTTGCGAGAGGGGTTAATCATAAGTGGGATGCTTGTCCAAGGAAGGGCAGTACCCAAGCACCGGTCCACCCACATATCAAATTATCAAAGTAACGAACGTGAATCATATGAGCATGATGAAAACTAGCTTGACAGTAATTCCCATGTGTCCTCAGGAGCGCTTTGCTTTATATAAGAGTTTGTCCAGGCTTGTCCTTTTCTACAAAAAGGATTGGGCCACCTTGCTGCACCTTGTTTACTTTTGTTACTTGTTACCTGTTACAAATTATCTTATCACAAAACTATCTGTTACCAATAATTTCGGTGCTTGCAGAGAATACCTTACTGAAAACCGCTTGTCATTCCTTCTGCTCCTCGTTGGGTTCGACAGTCTTACTTATCGAAAGGACTATGATAGATCCCCTACACTTGTGGGTCATCAGACGATAGCGCTGGTGCGGCTACGATGGAGGTGGAAGGCGGCGCTGTGGTGTCCAAATGATGGATGTCGGCGTTGCGGCTTCTATTGGGTAGGTGGACGTCGGCGCTAGATCGGCCATTGGGAAGGTGGACGGCAGTGCTAAGCTGGCCATGGGGAAGGAGGCGGCAGCGGCGGCGTGCCCTACCCTAGTAGCATCGTACGAAGAGGGGAACGAGGAATTAAGTGGTTCTTATGCGAAAACATGGGTCAGTCCACTTAGCCCACTTTCTAAATCGCAGGTTACGCGGGCGTCCACGAGCACAAATTAAGTGGTTTTTATGCGGGCACCGTGGATGCCTGTGTCCACTTGCAACATGAGTTGCCACATTTTAAAGGGCGCTGCTACCAGTCATCCGACTGATGCATGTCAAAGATAAGCCGTCTCATCCATCGTTAGATGATAAAGATCAGAGCCGTCCGCTCGTCTCCACCTCCTTGCAGCACAAATTGTAGCGCAGTCGTAGCCCCCGCATGCAGCCAGCACTTTGCAATAGACGCACCTTTTAGCATCATTCTAGATACCACCCCACACCTCCGGTGAGTAGCAGTCGTCGGTTGGATCCCAACACCAGCTACAGCACTATCCGCATGCAACACCATCATGGATGGCGCCCCGTAGCTACCACTATATTACGAAGTTGCACCATCGCGTGTGAGAGCAACCGTCGTGATGCAATGCATTGTCGCTGCCGTTGCCACTTCTCCAAGGCTGTCATCGACGTTGTTGTCTTTACTCCAAGCTGCACCTCTCCGTTGTTTGAAGCATAGCCCTTGTTGTGGCACGTCCCGATGACCCCTCTCCTTTGCAGCATCTCTGCCTAGTGCCCACCTCGAAAGCATGACCCTGCACCATCAACGTTGCCCTCGGTAGCAACGTTGTCCGACTCATGTCCCAACCTCCATGGGAGCACCGTGACCCCCCCCCTCGCGATGCTCCGTCACAATGCCGATGACACCCGATGATGCTCCATTGCAGCTCCATGGTAGCATCGCATGGCCCTGGTGATGCTCCGTCGTAGCACCGGCGACTTCTGAGGATGCTCCATTGCAACACCGCCTGACGACAGCGATGCTCCGTCGCAGCACTGACGGCCTCCGATGATGCTCCATTGTTGCACCGCACATCCCTAGTGATGTTCAGTCGTAGCACCGATGACCTCCGAGAATGCTTCATTGCAACACTGCCAGACCACGACGATGCTCCGTCACGGCACCGACGACCTCCAGGAATGGTCCATTGTAACACCGTCCGACCACGGCGATGTCCCGTCGCAACACCAATGGCCTCTGACGATGCTCCATTGTTGCACCGGCCAACCACGACGAGATGCTCCGTCACAGCACCGATGGCCTCCGAGGATGTTCCATTGCATCACTGCCCGACCACGGCGAGATGCTCTGTCGCAACACCGCACGGCCTTCAACGATGCTCCATTGTTGCACCAGCCGACCACGGCGAGATGCTCCGTCGCAGCACCGATGGCCTCCGAGGATGTTCCATTGCATCACCGCCCGACCATGGTGATGCTCTTTTGCAACACCGACGGCCTCCTACGATGCTCCATTGCCGCACCGCCCAACCACGGCGAGATGCTCCGTCGCAGCACTGACGACATCCGAGGATGTTCCATTGCATCACTGCTCGACCACGGCGATGCTCCATCACACCATCGACGGCCTTCCACGATGCTCTATTGCTGCACCGCCCAACCACGGCGATGCTCCATTGCAGCACCGACGGCATCCAAGGATGCTCCATTGCAACACCGCCCGACCACGGTGATGCTCCGTCGCCACACCAATGGCCTCCGACGATGCTCCATTGATGCACCGCCTGTCGTGGAATTGACACGTCAGATGTCCTAGCAGAAGGACTTAGTCGTGGAGCCATCGCAACGAGATTAGCTTAAAGGGGTTAAACCAGAACAAGGGACACATGAAGTTTATACTGGTTCGGCCCCTTGCGGTGAAGGTAAAAGCCTACGATCCAGTTGTTGTGGGATTGATTTATCTCGATGAGCAGGGAGCGAATCCGCTTTACCTATCTCTCGAGCTGTTGTTTCTTGTCCCTGAACCGCCACCGGGTCGTCAGTTGGCGCCCACCGTGGGGCTATCGCACGATGGTTTCGAGTTCTTAAAGGGAAACTTTGAAGGACTCAAAGGGTACGCGGTTGGCCGGATGACCAAGAGTCGTCGCGGCAAGCTCTACATCGACGACGCAGGCTGGGGCCCCGAGGCCGGTTCAATCGAGTACGGGTACCGGGTCCCCTTTGGCGGAATTCACATTTTCATCGGCAAGATCAGCGAACCGGGCCCTGAGCCGGACATCTCCACCGACCTCGTCGAAACGGCTTAGCATGCAAGTCCTGCCCGAGTTCAGCCTGCCATGAAGCGTGCGTTCGTAGGGTTCATCCATGGTGCTGAATCTGAACCGGTGTCTGACGATGAGACGACCATCTACTTAGATGGTGAATCATCCGCTGGCGAAACCGAGTCACTATACCAATTGCAAGATGGCCGGATTGGGGGATATTCCGATGGCGACAGTATTTCGGGCCCCTTTGAACCGCCAAACCGGGTTGCAATCTTCATGGCCGGTATGCAACCCACCATGCAATCTTCATCTACAGCAGCAATGATCTCTGGATCGGCAGCCGTGGCAGGAGGCCCTGCGCGCCGGCCGGCTCAAGTTCTTGCCGGTCTGTTGGACGCTTTGACGACATTGTTGACCACGGCAGTCACCCCGGAGACCCAAGATCAGCATAATGCGGATGTTACAAAACTAAAGGATCAGATAACTCAGGCCAAGGCGGACTTGGCGGCTGAGGAGGCCAGGATGGCTGAAGAGCGGGACGCTTTAGATACCCAATCACAATAGATCCAGGCGCATAATTACTGGCTTATGTTGGATCAGAACGCGTCAAACGAAGTAATAAGACGGAAGTACCGGTCTCGTCTGCCGCTGGTTTACGAGGGTATGAATCTCTTCAATACACCAGGAGCCGGGCCCAGTAATCCGGTAGTAGTAAACCGGACCGAGGCACCTGGGGCGGCGCCGGATCAGCCACGGGTGATGGACCCGCCTCGACGGACGGACAACCCGTCGCAATACGTAACAACGCCACCAAGTCACTTCTCTAGCCCTTTGGATAACATCATTGCTGCAGCGTCGCATTTGGCAGCTATTCTGATGGAGGGTGACTCACTAGCAGCGGTTGAGACACGACGGTCCAGGGATCTTATTCAAGCCGCTGTTGTGCAGCAGCAGGCTTACTCCTACAGCCGAGACAGAATACATTCAACCCCCGTCAGAGCAAGAGTTATAGCAGGCACATGGACGAACCGGCCGTGTCAAGCAGTGCGTGGCGTCGTGATGCCCCTCGAGGGCCTAATCCGGCGCACGCGGTTTGAATGCTCAGGATGTGGTGAACAATGGCAGAGCACGGTGTGAGGCAGAGTTAGCAGCGCAGTTGGCAGCGCAGTTGGCAGCGCAGTACCGGAATCAACCCGCTCCGGTTCAGCCAGCGGCATCAGTTGAACGTGGTTTGGCCTTTAGCTCTTGGGGAGTACAGTGCCTCACCCCGGCCCTACGTAATGTGCGGCTGCCCAAGGATTTCAAAGGCCCGCGTAAAGTGCCTAATTATACCGCTGACCAACCCCCCGAGGCGTGGGTTGAAAGTTATGAGATGGCAATGGAGATGCTAGATGTGGATGAAGCGGCGTGTGCAAAATACTTCACCATGATGTTAGAAGGAACGGCTCGTACCTGGCTGAAGAGCCTGCCCGTTAACTCGATCAGTTCATGGGATGAATTGAAGGCCAAATTTATAGCAAACTTCAAGGATACATGCAAGCAACCTATGTCCATTGTAGATCTGGCGGCTTGTGTCCAAGGAGAGAATGAATCAACAACTCATTGGGTGCGCCGGGTTTTAGAAATTTTGCATTCGTCAGGCCGCATCAATCCTGACACGGCAATTGTGACCTTGGAAGGTAATTGCCTGTTTAAGTCACTGAAGATGAAGTTGGGACGGCTCAAGCGTCACTGCAATGATATGGGAACGCTCATGGCGGCTCTGGTTAAGTATGCTGATTCTGATAATACCAAGGACCCCAATTCTGATGAAGAAAAGCAGGAGAAGGGAAAGAAGAATGCCAGTACAAAAGGACAGCATAACCAGGGGAGTCACGGGAACAATGGTAAGCGTAAAGCAGACAATTCAAATTTTGTGGCTAACACCAATATGCAGGGCAATATGCAGTGCCGTAAAGGTAAAACGCCCCAGCGCGATGGAGGCATGAATCTGGAACGCTTGTTAAACTAGCCCTGCCCAAAGCACGGGACAAAGGAGGTTCCGACCACACACCTCTGGAAGGATTGTTTCATCATGAGGGAAATCAAAAACTCTGATCTCTTCCTGTATGATCAGGGTCCATCCAGTGGTTCCGGTCCAGGGTCTCACGGGCCGGGTTACGGTGGCGGCGGTTCAAACTCAGGATTTCAGAATAATCAGGGCAATCAGAACAACCAAGGTGGTCACAATGAGCAGAGTAATCAGGGGAATCAGCAGCAGTCGGGTTATCAGAGCAACCCAAAGCAGTTAAACAGTGGACAGTATCATGTCTTCACTACTAGTTTGTGCAAGCACGATCAGAAGCTCCATAAAAGGGCAGTAAACTCTGTTGAGCCGTCAGTGCCCCGTTATCTATGCTGGTCTGAGCAGTCTATTGTCTGGAGTCGGGAGGATCATCCGCCCCGGGTTGAAAATCCAGGCCACCTAGCTTTGGTGGTTTCACCGCAGGTTGGAGGTTATAAGTTCACCAAGGTGCTCATGGACGGAGGGAGCAGTATCAATATCTTGTATTACGAAACCTTCCGGCGTATGGGTTTGACAGATAAGAACCTTAGACCGTCAAACACCGTTTTTCACGGTGTGGTGCCTGGTAAATCAGTTTACCTGGTTGGTAAGATAGCTCTGGAGGTGGTTTTTGGAGATGATCATGATTCAAGATCCGAGACGGTGACCTTTGAAGTAGTCAAGATCAGAAGTACGTACCATGCCTTGTTTGGACGGCCGGTTTATGCTAAATTCATGGCAAGACCGTGTTATGTTTATCTGCAGCTCAAGATGCCGGGTCATAAGGGGACCATCACGGTTCATGGTAGCCGTAAGATTGCGCTGGAGTGCGAGGAAGGTGATGCGGCTTATGCTGAATCGGTTTGTGCAACGGAGGAGTTGAAGTTTTATAAGGACAATGTTGATCCGGCAGATATGACTTCTCTAAAGAAGCCAACTACAAAGCATGATCCAGCTTTGAAGTTTAAATCGGCTGATGAGACTAAATTGGTTGATTTTGTTCCTGGCGATTCATCCAAGCAGTACAACATCAGCGTCAACTTGGATCCGAAATAGGAAAGCATGCTCATCGAGTTCATCCATGAGAACCGGGACATCTTTGCATGGAAACCTTCTGACATGCCAGGTGAACCGAGGGAACTCGCTGAGCACACTCTTAATATTGATCCGAAGTTCAAACCGGTCAAACAGTTTCTTCGCCATTTTAATGAAGAGAGGCGCAAGGCCATTGGTGAAGAGGTAGCCCGGCTGTTGGCAGCAGGGTTTATTGTGGAGGTGTTTCACCCAGAGTGGTTGGCCAATCCGGTGCTGGTACTTAAGAGAAACGGCACTTGGCGTATGTGTGTGGATTACACAGATTTGAACAAAGCTTGTCCAGCTGATCCCTTTGCCCTCCCTCGTATTGATCAAATCATTGATGCTACGGCGGGTTGCGAGCGTTTGAGTTTCTTGGATGCTTATTCTGGTTATCATCAGATCAAGATGGCAGTTAAGGACCAGGAGAAGACAGCCTTCATCACTCCCTTTGGAGCCTTCTGTTATGTGTCTACGCCCTTTGGGCTCAAGAGTGCCCAGGCAACTTATTAGCGCTGTGTGCAGAATTGTCTTCATACTCAGATTGGGCGCAATGTTCATGCTTATGTGGATGATATTGTGGTAAAATCCAGGAAAAAGGAGACACTGATAGATGACCTCAAGGAGACCTTTGATAATCTGCGGGTTTATAAGATGATGCTCAATCCGGACAAGTGCGTCTTCGGTGTTCCGGCAGGCAAGCTCCTAGGGTTTCTGGTATCTAATAGCGGTATTGAGGCTAATCCGGAAAAGATTAAAGCTATTACGTCCCTCTGAAAGGACCACGATGTCGCCTAGGGGGGGGGGGTGAATAGGCGTTTTAAAACCTTATACAGATTTGGCTATATCCTAATGCAGAAATAAACTAAGAGGATACTTTTCAAGCACAAATCATAAATATAGTAGGCTAACTAAGTGCACCAACAACTTAGGATAAACAAGATGAGAACAACGAGGAAATGAGTAAGCACAAGTAAGTTACACAAACTTACTCAATGTATATCACAAGATATATAAATGAATAATACACACAACCACAAGTAAGTAATACAGGCTTACACAAATTGTATCACAATATATGGAATTGAATGATACAATGAAACTCAAATAAGCACTACAAGCTTACACAAGTTATGTCACAAGATATGGAAATTAATGTTACAAGCTAGCAATTCACACTAAGCACACGATAGAACAATAGTAGCAAGTATGAATTGCGGACTATAAAGTGTTGGCCTAGATAATCTCTACGATATGGTAACCAACACAATATAATGAGGACAACAAGATATAGTGAATGCAAGGTCAAGAGACCAAAGTAAACCACAAGTAGTGGCTAGGGTTAGAATTAACCGAAGACACGGAGACGAGGATGTATCCCGATGTTCACTTCCTTGGAGGGAAGCTAGTCACCGTTAGAGAGGTGGATGTTACCACGAAGGCACACCAACGCCACGAAGGCTCACCCTATTCTCCTTGAGATATCACCACGAAGGCGATTCTCAACCACTAGTGGTAGACCTTGAGGCGGCCTCCAAACCTTCACAAACTTTGCGGGGGACAAATCACAAGTTGATTCCTCACCGGAGCACTCCTACCTTCTAGGAGTCTCCAACCTCCAAGAGTAACAAGATCAAGGGGGAAATGCTCAAGACTTGCTCAAATGACGAATTGATTTGGTCACAAGAGGGAGAGGGAGAGGATCTATCTTTTGATTGGAACAACTCTCAAGAACACTCACTAATCTCTCCGGGATCTAAGATTTGGTGTAGGAGAAGTGAGAGGGAGCCACTTTTGTTCTTGGGACGATTTGGGATGAAGTGCTCAACCCTCCCCCGGAGTGGGAGAGGGATATTTATACCCCCAAAGAAAATAGAGCCATTTCCCGCAGTTGTTGACCTGCCCGGATGATCTGGACGCATACCCGGATGATCCGGGCAATGCCCGGATGATCCGGGAAGGTCAATATACAATGTGGTGAAGTAGATACCCGGATGTTCGGGGACATAGCCGGATGATCCGGCTAGCGGAATAAGCTTCTGTGATGAATTTTACGAATAACCCGGATGATCCGGGCAAAGCCCGGATGATATGGGAGAGGACCCGGATGATCCGGCCAAACCAAACTGTTGCAGCCTAGAAACTGAAACAGGCACAACTTTTACATCCGGACTCCGATTTTGATGATCTTGGGCTCGTTTTGAAGCTATGAAAAAAACTCAGGTCCTCACATAGAGAACCACCCAAGATGAACCAAAATGGAGGATGCAAAATATGCAAAGATTTTATCATGTATTTGGGTAACCTATTTGGCTTTGGATTTTCTTTGGTATATAGGATATGAGTGGAATTGTGTAGAGAAGATGTTGACTTGAGCAAATCTATCACGAACCCCTTTGATCCCCTCTTAATAGTGTGGGATCCCTATAACTCAAGAATCATAAAAGTTCTACACTACATAGCTATCAAGAATCCATTCTTGAGTGTATGTGTTCCTTCGGTGTTCATCACTCCACAACACTAACGTCGAAGGAACTAATACCTTTGACTCGAGCCTTCCACTTGAGCTTGAAGTTGAAGTTTCTTCTTGGATCAAGTTGAATGGCAAGACATTGGTGAAGTCTTCAAGTAGCTCCCCTATACACAATGTGGGAAGCTTTTCTTTGTATTTATCATGTGTCCATCATGTGATCATCCACAAGCTTCAAGCATGTAATCCTTCGGGATAGTTATCTTGAACTTGCCCTTGTCAACCATGATCATCAACACTTGATGCCATCCTCTCATAAACACTTGAAATCTCTCTCTCGATGCGAGCCCATGAGAATCTCCTCTCAAAAACATAGGCAACACATAGTATGAGTTAGTACACAAAGCGCAATTGACAAATTCTTACCATACCACAAGATCTCACGTGGCACATGATTTGCGCTTGTGTGTTGACCATCTTTGAATTCAATCTTCGATCTTCATCTTGGTCAACCTTAATCTTTGCTCCATGATTAATCTTGATGCACAACTACATGTATATGGCATTCATTCCGAATCCATTCAATTATCCTTGTTGCATCACCCATGGAACAAACCTTCCTATATAACTTGATGTCATTGTTTCTTCATAGGAATTGTAATTCATTATCAAGTCTTAATGCATATATAGATGTTGATGGATTTCATCCACCAATGCATCCAATATTCTTCATGCATTGCAAATGGAACTTTCCTTCAAATGTATATCTCAGTGCAAACATTAGTCCATTAGGATTGTCATTTAATTACCAAAACCACACATGGGGACTACATGTACTTTCAATCTCCCCCATTTTGGTAATTGATGACAATCTCAACAAGAGGGTTTATATAATGAATTTTTAAACAAGCATGAAATTTATCCAAGGATAAATTGTATACCTGGGATGGTTGTAGTATCATCAATACACTACACAAGCCTTTGATGATAGTACACCCATAGTATATAGAGCAAACTCCCCCATAATATATGAATTTGTGAATGAACTTTGAATGTCATTGCATATATTGGTTGACATAAACTAGGAGAAGATTTCTCTATATACAAGACTCATCCATGCAATAAGAATATATAATAAGGGTAGATATGCATGAGTGACAACAAGAACTAGAAAAGATATTTATGAGGAAAACAACAAGTGCAGACTTGGAAATGAGGGAGAATAGAACCCGGAAGTTAAGCGTGCTCAGGATGGAGTAGTGAGAGGATGGGTGACTGACGGTGTCAAAACCGTCGGATCTCGGGTAGGGGGTCCCGAACTGTGCGTCTAGGCGGATGGTAACAGGAGACAAGGGACATGATGTTTTACCCAGGTTCGGGCCCTCTTGATGGAGGTAAAACCCTACGTCCTGCTTGATTAATATTGATGATATGGGTAGTACAAGAGTGGATCTACCACGAGATCAAGGAGGCTAAACCCTAAAAGCTAACCTATGGTATGATTGTTGTAATGGAGGTTATGTCCTATGGACTAAAGCCCTCCGGTTTATATAGACACCGGAGAGGGCTAAGGTTACACAGAGTCGGTTACAATGGTAGGAGATCTACATATCCGTATCGCCAAGCTTGCCTTCCACGCCAAGGAAAGTCCCATCCGGACACGGGACGGAGTCTTCAATCTTGTATCTTCGTAGTCTTGGAGTCCGGCAGACGATGATAGTCCGGTTGTCCGGACACCCCCTAGTCTAGGACTCCCTCAGTAGCCCCTGAACCTGGCTTCAATGACAATGAGTCCGGTGCGCATAATGTTCGGCATTGCAAGGCGGGTTCCTCCTTTGATTAATCCAGAGAAGATTGTGAACACCAGGATAGTGTCCGGCTCTGCAAAATAAATTCCACATTCCACCGTAGAGAGAATAAAATGTACACAAGTTCAATCTACTGACGTATTTTGCGGCGTGACGTCACACCACTACCAAGCCTTTACTTGAATCGTTTTTTATTATACCGCCTTAGTGCGTTTAGCGAAGCGGTTTCCTTGGCACGTCTTGTCGAAGCAGAGATCGTGTTCCCCTTATTCCGGGATTCTCATCAATACGGGCGTGGGTAACCCAACCGCGCCATTGATGGCGGCGCTTGGGAGATAAGCGAGTTTTACCAGACCGGTGGGGATGTATAGTCTTCGTCTGCCTATATAAGGGATAAGGATTCACCTTTTCACTTACGCCTTCTTCCTCCTTTGCTTATCCACTTCCGTGCACTCGAGCTCCAGCGCCCAAGTTCGCGCATCTCGTCTCAACCTTCTCCGACCATGTCCGGAGCGGGAGGCAAGTGGTTGGCCTCCACCGTCAAGGAGGAGCACATCACCAAGCTGCGCAGCGCCGGATACCTTTCCGGCGACATCGCGCATCGGCTGCCCGACGAGGGGCAGCTCATCCCCACCCCCGGGCCCCATGAGAGGGTCGTTTTCCTTCCCCACTTCCTCCGCGG
Source organism: Triticum timopheevii (assembly GCA_963921465.1). Lineage (NCBI taxonomy): Eukaryota > Viridiplantae > Streptophyta > Magnoliopsida > Poales > Poaceae > Triticum > Triticum timopheevii. Next base: position 78,076,775 of record OY997264.1, on the reverse strand, counting down.
ACTGGGCTTTCCACTTCACCCCTTTGTCCGGGGGCTCATGTTCTACTATGGCATGGATTTCCATGATCTGGCGCCGAACTTCATCCTCAACATCTCGGCGTTTATCGTCGTGTGCGAGGCCTTCCTCTACATCCAGCCCCACTTCGGCTTGTGGCTCAAGACCTTCAATGTCAAGCCGAAGGTTGTGAAGGGCACGCAAGACGAGTGCGGAGGCGCCATGTTGGGCAAGATGCCCAACGTCCTTTGGTTCGAAGGGGCCTTCGTGGAATCCGTCAAGGGGTGGCAGTCGGGGTGGTTCTATATCACCGAGCCGCGCGACCCTGCTTGGGCGGCGGCCCCCGAGTTCAGATCTGGTATCCCTACGCAGCTCACCTCCTGGAAAGAGAAGGGCTTGCAGTGGGGTAATTCGAAGGAGCTGACGGGACTCCAAGCCTGTATCCAGAAGCTGGTGAACAAGAAGCTCAGGCTAGTTAACGTGGTCCAAGTCATGCTCGTTTGCCGGATTCTCCCATGCCAAGAACGGGCATTCAATCTGTGGGAGTTCGATCCGGAACAGCACCAGGCGCTGAGCGGGCTCTTCGACATGACGTACGAAGGCGCCTGGAGGGTGCTGTTTAAGGGCGCCAAAGCCCCTGCATCTGCGACGGAAGACCGCGGATTTCACTCGCAGTGTCCAGCTGACGAGGTAAGTGATTCTACCCCTTTACGGGACACTTGTTGTTAATAGTTCGACCCTAAGCGGGTTTCGATCTCCCTTTTCCTTTGACAGGAGTGGATGAAGAAAGCCGAGCAGCTCATCTGCCCGGCTCCCATGCCAGAAGACCCAGTGGACTCCCGTCTAGCAGGGCTGCTGGTCCCGGCACCGCACGTGGTGCCGGAGAAGAAGGCCAAGAAGGTGGCCACGGGCACTCGAAAGAGTTCCCGTTTTCAGGTGTCCGACACTCCGAGGCGGATTCCTCCCCCGAAGATGAGGAGGAGGAAGAAGACTCTCTCCCAGAGGAGGGAGAGAGAAAGAGGAAGGTCTCCCCAACAGGGGAGGCCGAAGGGTCCAAGAGGGGAAGAACTATTCCCCTGGACAGCTCCGCCAACACCAATGTTGGCGAAGAAGAGTGGCCCTCAAGGGCCAGGCCTCCGGCGAGATCGTAAGTATCCGGATCCCTGAATCTGCAATTTCTTTTGTGTCACATAGTGTCCTTCTAATGCCGCATACTGCCTGCAGTCCGGCCGATGACGACCTCCCCGCTTCATCGAGCGGGTCGTTGGCTCCATCGGATGTGGATTCCATCCCGACTGCCTCCACCCCTCGCGCCGACGAGGACGCCGAGGTGGGATCCCGGAAAGGGACCCATCAGGAGGAGGCTCCGGAGGCGCCGCAAGGCAGCCTCCCGGACTTTGCGCCGGACTCCATACCGGAACCCGCAGTGGTTCCAGAGTCCGGCAGGTGGCCCCTTCGCAAGAAGGGCAAGAACGTGACACCGGCGGCCCCTGTCCAACCGGAGGCGCCGGACAACTTGTTGGAGGCGCTCCAAAGCGCTTCCATCGAGGAAGAACACCGCACTATCATGAGTGCGGTGATTCAGAAGGTTCAGCTCGCCAAGAGTGGGTTGACCGAAGCCTGCAGCAACCTTCTAACAGGCTTTGAGGTAAGAAGTTAAAATTATGTAATGTAATACCGCATAGACAGTAGCCCCTAATGCTCAGTTCGGCGTTCGAAAAGAAAAGCCGGACTGAGGATCTAAAAAGATATACGCAGGGTTGCTAAAAAATATGTCAATATGGGTTTGCAGGCTGCGCTGCTGACCTCTGCCGCACTGACTGCGGAGGTCGGTGCATTGAAGCAGGATCTCGAGCGGTCCGAGCAAGAGCTCGGCCGTGCCAAGAAGCAGCTCGAGGACAAAGAAGGTGAGTAATACCACTTTAAATATTTACCTTACAGAAAAGGATTTAGGTTGCAATAAAAATGACAAGGATAACATGGGTACTGCAGGGGCTACTAACGAGGTGGCAACCCTGAAGGAGGCTATGTCCGCGGCCAAACGCAATGCGGCCGCGGAACGGGCAGAGCGAGAGAAGCAGGAGGTGCGGGTGGCGGAAGTGCGGCAAGAGCTCCAGGCTCTCATGGAGAAGCATGAGAGTTTGGAGCGCGACTCAAAGACTCGAGAGTCCGAGCTCACCTCGGCTCTCGAAAGTGCCAAGTCCGCCAAGGCCGAGGCCCATAAGGCCCTTCAGGAGGTTGAAGATGTGAAGAAGATAGCGGCGGGTAAGGCATTTTTCATGCAAAGCAAGCATGTTAATGTAAACTATCTAACACTTACCCGAATTCGGAGCTCTCCAGGGGCGTTTGCAGATCTGCCTTGCAGTGTATCCGATGCCGCCGCATTCTACCGAGGCGAGGAGGAGAGCTCAACGGAGAAGGTCTTCTGGTCTCAGTATGCTGAGGCCGGCCATCCGGTGCCCCCTAGCGACCAGCTGAAGCAGCTGGTCGAGCTCCACAAGGTAGCTGAGGAGGCCATGAAGGGCCTTATAGTCCGGCTGTGGCCTGGACAGGCCATGCCTGGGAGCTACTTTGGCCTCGTGCGGCGGCTGGTGGATGCATGCCCCTGGGTGGAGGTCATCAAGCGCTCCGCCTGTATTGAAGGTGCTCGTCGGGCCCTTGCCCGCACAAAGGTGCACTGGGGCAGGCTGGATGCGGAGAGGCTTCTTACTGACCCGCCGCCAGCGGGCAAGGAGTATCATACGCCCGAAATGTACTATAAGACTGTCCTGAAGGGTGCCCGCAATATTGTGGATGAGTGTCCCAGAGATGTAATTTTTGAGTAAAACTCGCTATGTATTATCCTGTGCGCTGAAAACTTTGTTCATATGCGCTAAGCAACACTTGTTTAATTTAAAATATTACCTTCTGTGCGGCCATTTATAAGATCTGAGAGATGGCAAGTCGTTGGCTTCAGCCCCCAAGCCGCGAGTGCTGGGGTGTTCGGGATAAACTTGAGCACTCTTGTTCCCATTTTTGGGTCCATCAAGGGAGGCACTCAACACAATGAACAAGGCAACCGGACTTATAATGCTTGAACACTCTCACTTAGCCATAGAATTCTATAATTTTAAATTTCGGCGAAGCCCCTGGTATTCGGAAGACCGAATTTGGGGCGCTATCCGCGCCTTCGTCGGACATTATCCGGTACTTCGCTCGAAGCGGCATGAGTCTTTAGGGACCCAAAAAGACCTCTCGAACAGCGACCGGTCTCTCGCCTTATCATGCCAGTAAGTTTTAGCTTTATCCACTGAGGCGCTCGCCCAGCTCAACCGGGGCGCAATCGCAGTGGTTCTCCCAGTGCCACCTTAGCCGACAGAATGGAACGTAAGGCACCAAAACGTGGGAGCCGGGCAAACCCAACTATTAACCCAAGACATGATTCGGAGCCGATTCATATAATGCTATAAGTTCGGGGTGCCGCACTTGTGAAAGTGTTCGGACTTATTACACCATAATGCGGGGAATGTAAGCCCCTGGTGTATTCGGTCGTACCAAAATATACGGGTGCAAGATGTCATTTAATGAACATATATGTAAGGTAATGTAATTACAGGCAAATGGTGCTGCATTATTTATTCAAGGAAGTCTGCTATGAGTGCGGAGGGATACAAATAGTGCGGTAAGCAAGGGATTGGACTAATTAAACATGTCCCCCTCCAGGGGTGGGCTGCGGACTGGTGTATATAATCAAATTTAATGCTCATAATGGAGACCACCTGAGTGTTCATCGCAGCCTTCTTTCTTCCCCGGCTGTTGCATCGTGAGTTCGGCAGGTTCCCCGCCGGACAGGGCCTCTGGTTAACGGAGTCCTGTGTATACAAAGAAGGAAAGTAATAATAAAAAAGAGTGACACACTTGTGAGCCCCTGGTGTGGTCGAGCCGCACTTTGGGTCTGTTGTGGTCGTGCCCCTCCCCTACGCCCATGGTATCTCCAGAGCGTAATGATGTACGCGGAGGGTTGGTCTTGCTATCATGCGAGGGCTGGGGTCAGGGCCGCATTGCTACGCGTGCTTGGATCGTGCCAGGTGGTCTTGGTTGATGTTGCTCCGGGCGCGTTTGGCCGTATCCGGCCGTTTAATGGCCGGACTCAAAAATTGCCTTAAAAGGCTGCTCTGTACTTCTGCCGCGAGAGCCGCTGTATGTTCCTCCGTTCGGAGGGAGCGTTCCGTATTTTCGTTGACCGTGATGACTCCACGAGGGCCTGGCATCTTGAGCTTGAGGTATGCATAATGCGGCACCGCGTTGAACTTCGCAAACGCGGTTCGTCCGAGCAGAGCGTGATAGCCGCTGCGGAATGGGACTATGTCGAAGATTAACTCCTCGCTCCGGAAATTATCCAGGGATCCGAAGACCACTTCCAGTGTGACTGAGCCTGTACAATTGGCCTCAACACCTGGTATGACGCCTTTGAAGGTCGTCTTTGTAGGTTTAATGCTTGAGGGGTCTATGCCCATCTTGCGCACTGTATCCTGATAAAGCAGGTTCAGGCTACTGCCGCCGTCCATCAGGACTCTCGTGAGGTGAAATCCATCGACTATTGGGTCTAAAACCAATGCGGCGAATCCGCCATGGCGGATGCTAGTCGGATGGTCTCTTCGATCGAAAGTGATCGGACAAGAGGACCATGGATTGAACTTCGGGGCGACTGGCTCCATCGCATATACGTCCCTTAGTGCACGCTTCCGCTCCCTCCTGGGTATATGGGTTGCGTATATCATGTTTACCGTCCACACTTGTGGGGGGAAACCCTTCTGTCCTCTACTGTTCGGCGGCCGGGTCTCTTCCTCGTCGTCGCTATGCAGCCCCTTGTCATTGTTTTCGGCAATTAACTTGCCTGCCTGCTTGAATACCCAACAATCTCTGTTGGTGTGGTTAGCTGGCTTTTCGGGGGTGCCATGTATCTGACATGAGCGGTCGAGTATTCGGTCCAAATTGGACGGACCCGGAGTTGTTCTTTTAAATGGCTTCTTCCGCTGACCGGGTTTAGAGCCTCGGAATCCGGTGTTGACTGCCGTATCCTTCTTGTCGTCACCGTTAACGCGGCGTTTATTTTTGCTTCGACGCGACCTGCGATTGTGGTCCTTAGTGTCCGGACTATCAGCATTTTTGCTAAGGTTGTTCCTGCGAGCTAGCCAGCTATCCTCTCCCGCACAGAAGCGAGTCATTAGTGATGTGAGGGCTGCCATGGATTTCAGCTTTTCCTGCCCTAGGTGCCGGGCTAGCCATTCGTCGCGGATGTTATGTTTGAAGGCTGCGAGGGCCTCTGCATCCGGACAGTCGACAATTTGATTTTTCTTTGTTAATAACCGTGTCCATAACTGTCTGGCTGATTCATCTGGCTGCTGAATTATGTGGCTTAGGTCATCGGCGTCTAGTGGTCGCACATATGTGCCCTGGAAGTTGTCGAGGAATGCGGCTTCCAGGTCTTCCCAACACCCACTTGATTCTGCGGGCATGCTGTTAAGCCAATGCCGAGCTGGTCCTTTAAGCTTGAGTGGGAGATACTTGATGGCGTGGAGATCATCGCCACGGGCCATGTGGATGTGAAGGAGATAATCTTCGATCCAAACCGCGGGGTCTATTGTGCCATCGTAGGATTCAATGTTTACGGGTTTAAACCCTTCAGGGATTTGATGATCCATTACTTCGTCAGTGAAGCATAGCGGGTGTGCGGCGCATCTGTATTGAGCAATATCACGACGTAGCTTGAGGGAGCGTTGTCTGCTGTGTTCGGCCCGGCCGGAGTTGTTGTATCCTGCGCGACGGTATTCGTCGTGGGTCGTTGGGCGCCCACGTGATCCATAGATGGATCTGGATTGCCTTGCTTTGTCCTCCAATATATCTCGCAAGTTCGGCGCGTTCCCTCTTGGCTTCGTACTTTTGGAGCAATGCCGGGGTACGGTCTTGGTGGAGGGCCTGGATGTGTCACATCCCCAGTTCAGGCCTTGCTTGTCTTCGCTTTATCATCCATGCATCATGTTTAAAGTTTATGAAACTTGAAATGGGGATTGCCTAAACCCTAGCATCAAAGGAATTCACTAGGTTCAACTAAAATATTTTCAGTGAATTCCAAATGGCTTTAAAAAAATGTTCATCATTTCTGGAAAAATGCTAGAACCATAACCAGAGGTGTTGCACATTTTTCCTTAACATATTTGGTCACTGAATTAAATCATATAGTATTTGCAATTGGGCATTTAAATGCTATACATTATTTTAAGTGCTCAATTAATTCTGAACTTAAGTGTGGGATGCTAGGAATAATCCTAACAGAGCCCACAACTATTTTCAGGATTTTTGGAAACGTTTTTGTATTTTTAATAAAGCCACAAAGTCGCAGAAATAAATAGAAAACAGTAATTAAAATAGAAAACAGAGAGAGAGAAGAAACTACCTGGCCACTTACCTGGACAGGCCCACCTGGCCTGTCACTGTAGCAGCCCAGCTGGGCAAAGCCAGCCCAGCCCGCCACCGCCAACTCCCCTGTCGCCTTCCTCCTCTGCCAGGAGGACGAGCGCGTGGCCGCAGCGCGCCGGCACGCGCCCCGGCCACCTCCACCCTGCCTGCCTGTGTCCCCGTCGCCTGGATCTCTCCCGCGTCGCCACGCACCCCCCCAGGCCCTCTCACTCTCCCGTGTCTCTCCCTCCGTCCCTATCCCCCTCTGTTCTCTCTCCCTCCCGCGACCGAACGGAGCCCGTCGCCGCCGACCAGCGCTCGCGCGGCCGCAGCCATCCCGAAGCCTCTCTGACACGTCCTAGAGCTCCGCCGGTCCTCCCTCGTCCTCCTCGTCGTCTCACGCGACCAGAAGAGCCCCGGAGCGCCGCCTCCGACGTTTTCCCCCTCCTCGGCCGCCGGAGATCCGCCTCGCCGTCCCGCTCGCTCCGACACTTCCCCGGCCCCGTCGTCTACACCGACCAACTCCCCGTGAGCTCCTCTTCCTTCTCCCCCTAGTCACGTTGCTCGAGCTGCCCCCAAACCCCGTTGGCCATCACGGCCGAGAGCTCGGCTCCGCCGGCCATGTCGCCGTCGTGGCCACAGATGCGTAAGCTCGAAAACGAGCACGTCGGCGTGCTCAGCGAACCCCCAGGAGCACGTAGCACCCTCCGGTTTCTCCTCTAATGCACCGTAGCTCCTTCTCCCCTTCCGTGGAACTCCGGCCGCCGCAAAGCTCGACGCCGTCAGTGCTGTAGACCACCTCAGCCCCTCCCGCTTGGCTAGATGGATGCGGCTGAGCGCCAGCTACGCGTAGATGATCGCTGTCGCCGATTTGGTCGCCGGAGGAGCGTTTCCGACGCCCTCCGCCGTTGCTGGCGTCGCCGGCGATGAGCCGCGGGTCAACTCCGGCGAGTTGACCCGGGTTTGACCAAGCTGACGTGGCTGGCTTAATTAGCCACTAACCACCGCACCGTGTCACAGACAGCCGGGCCCCACCCCCTAACTAACCGGCTAACTAAAATAGATTAAGTTTAATCTAATTACAGTGGCCCCACGCGCCAGTTTTGACCGCGCCGACGTGGCCGTTGACTGGGCCCACACGTCAGCGGCACTAACCAGCCCCAGTCACTGACCAGTGGACCCCACTGGTCAGGTTTGACCAGCAGCAGTGTCTGTTGACCTGCTGACGTCATAGTGACGAAATGCTGACGCAATTAACCATTTTCTGGATTTAAAATATTCAGGAAATTCCAGAATTTAGTTCAAACTTCTAAAATTCATATAAAATCAACCGTAGCTCCAAATCAAACAAACTATATATGAAAAATGATCAGAAAAATCCAACCTATCCATCTGTACTGGTTTCATGCATGTTAGAGCAACCTAACCTTGCTGTTTAGATGAAACATGATAATGCACTTATATGAGTTCATAGCTTAGGCTTATATTTGAATCTTTGATTCAAATAAGATCAAACCACTCTGGTTTTAGTTGCATTAGCTCAATCAACAACATATTGCCATGACATTATCATGCATCATATTTGTTGCATCGCATTGATTGTGTCCCTCTTTGTTTGCCGGTATTTGTCCCCTCTCGATAGACGTGATTTCGACGATGAAGATCGATGACACTGATGAAGAACTATATTATCTTCAGAAGTGCCAGGCAAGCAAAACCCCCTTGTTCATTCCGATACAATCCTACTCTCTCGCTCCTGCTCTCTTTTACTGCATTAGGACAACAACGATTCATCTGTTACTTGCTGCGGTAGCTGAACCCCTTTATCCTTTGCATGACCTGTCATTCCACAGTAAATAGATGAAACCCACTAGCATGAGTAGGAGTTGTTTGAGCCCTGTTGTGCCTACTCATTCATGTTTGTTTGTCATGCCTGCTACTGCTTAGAGTTGAGTCAGGTCTGATTCATCGAGGATGAATCAGAGGTGTGTGAACATGTCCTACTATGTGTGAGCTAAGTGTGTGAACACGATTTGGTAAAGGTATCGGTGGGAGGCCATGTAGGAGTACATGGTGGGTTGTCTCATTGAAGCCGTCCTTAGGAACTGAGTTCTGTGTTTGTGATCCATGATTCAGCTACTACCATGCATTGGGCCCTGAAATATGACCCCGCTCGACTTCTTATTCACCCTTGTCCTCTGTCCAGGAGTTGCAAGTAGTTTCTGGTGTTTGTAGTATGCTGGAGGCCGTGCGCAGTGCTGACCGTAGGGGTGGGCTGTGATGCGGTAGGCACGTGGCCGGGTAAACCGGGCGCCCGTTTGGTGTCACGGAACCCTGTTCACATCGTTTGGGGCTGTGAGCGAAACTTCGGCCGGAACTCCTCATAGATGGAACCCAAATAGGCGATAAACCTGGACTAGAGACTTGAGTGTCTAGGTAGGTCGTGGTCTACACCCACGTCGGCTTTCGCTTGAAGTCTGCCGAGCACATGTCGTGTGCAGACGCTAAGTGGTGGAAACATGTATGAAGAAGTACACCCCTGCAGGGTTAATATGATCTATTCGAATAGCCGTGTCCGCGGTAAAGGACTTCTGGGTTGCCTATAACAGTTCATAGACAAGTGAAAGTGGATACTCTAAAATACGCAAGATAAGCGTGAGTGCTATGGATGGCGTTCTCGTAGGAAGACGGGAGCGGATCCATAGTGGGGTATTGATATGGTGAATATGTGGACTTGTGTGCGCCACCTCAAAAGAGTTACTTGCAGTCGTAGTTCAGGATAGCCACCGAGTCAAAGCTGGCTTGCTGCGGTTAAACCCCACCATCCTTTATTGATAATGATGCATATGTAGTTAGTTCTGATGTAAGTCTTACTGGGTACATTTGTACTCACGTTTACCTATTTTATGTTTTTGCAGAGAGACCTCGGTCTCGCTAGTAGTTCCGCGTGGACTTCGACGTTTAGCTTGTTATCTCAGCTACGATCTTGTGCCCTCGGCAGGATCTGGTAGATAGTCAGGCTTTTCAGCCTTTTTCATTTATAGATGTCTGTACTCAGACATGATAGCTTCCGCTTGTGTTTTGACTTGTATGCTCTGAATGTTGGGTCATGAGACCTATGTTTGTAATATCTCGCTCCTCGGAGCCTATTGAATAAATGCTTGAGTCGTAGAGTCATGTTGTGATGCCACGTTGTATTTGCACATATCGAGCATATTGTGTGAATGTTATTGAAATGCTTGGTATGTGTGGGATCTGACAATCTAGTTGTTTATCTTTAGTAGCCTCTCTTACCGGGAAATGTCTCCTAGTGTTTCCACCGAGCCATGGTAGCTTGCTACTGCTCCGGAATCACTTAGGCTGGCCGGCATGTGTCCTTCTTCGTTCCTGTGTCTGTCCCTTCGGGGAAATGTCACGCGATGAATACCGGAGTCCTGTTAGCCCGCTACAGCCCGGTTCACCGGAGTCCTGCTAGCCCAGTGCTACAGCCTGGATTCACTCGCTGATGACCAACACGTTCGATGTTGGGTCATGGATGCCTGTCCCTGTAAGTCTGTGCCACTTTGGGTTTACGACTAGCCATGTCAGCCCGGGCTCCTTATCATATGGATGCTAGCGACACTATCATATACGTGTGCCAAAAGGCGCAAACGGTCCCGGGCAAAGGTAAGGCGACACCCGTGGGAATACCGTGCGTGAGGCCGCAAAGTGATATGAGGTGTTACATGCTAGATCGATGTGGCATTGAGTCGGGGTCCTGACAGCTTTGGTATCAGAGCTTGACTGCCTGTAGGATTTCCAAGCCAAACTGGTCGAAGTTGTGTCTAGAAATGCTTTAGTTATATGTAGGGGAATTGATTGTGGGATGGAACGTAAGGCTCTTTTTACTCCTTATACCTCATGGCCTTCTGATCTGAGTCAACCTCTTCTCTTCTACGGGGATTAAGAACTAGGCCTTCTCATCTATCTATTAGGATGACGTGTTACTAATCCATAGACTTATAGGATTGATAGTTTCAAGCCTCAATTCAGTCTCTACTACTTTTAATATGTTCTCAGTTGAACCAGAACCTTGATATTGTGATATTAAGTGGCTATGCCACCATTTTTTGTAGTATGTCTCCAATCTTTTGAGCATTTACAGCCGTTATGCTGTCCGAGTCATCCCAGGTTTCTAAACAATCTGATGCACTTGCAAATCCTCTCCCTCTGGTTTTGATGTTCCTTTGGGCCAGGTTAATCACACTAATTGCTGAGTTGAGGTATTCTATGGCCTCGACATATATGTTGGAATTATTATTATGACCCTAGGTGTTTTAGGGAGTCACCTAGTAATCTGGCAATGTTTAATGTTCCCAGTGTGAAGATTCTGGCCATCATTTTCGAAAGCATCCCGTAATGCCATTTAGTAGTAGGTATTCTATTCCTGGGTTCTTGAACCCGAGATTCACCCTACTTACTTCATGTTGATAGCAATTGCTAGCTCCCTTAGGTTATTAGTAACCTTGCGATAGTCCTCGAGGTCCGTGGTATTTCCTTCTTCCAAATACTATGAACCATTAAGGCAGAAGTTATTTGAACCAAAAGATCACAATCAGAGTACTCTTGAGGAGTTCTCCAATTTATATTGTGACTCTGTCAGTTCTACCTTCTGCATTGGTTATCCGGAAGAAATGTTGAGTTTTGTTCGACATACTAATCTATGCATCCACAACTCAGAAAATCGTATGTCCTTTTGGGTTGTCCCTCCTTAGTTGTATTCTGACCCCCGTCTATCATTTGATAGTCAAGATTATGCGTGCGATTGTTCATCGATACCTATTACTCTTGTGGTCCGTCAAGCCATTCTATTCTGGAATGACTAGGAGAAACAAACTCCAGTACCTCATCCATTTCTAGGAATGGGTCAAAGCAGTTGTATTCCACAGATCAAAATGCCAGTCCAGCTTTTGTTCTGTTCTACCTTGGAGTATTACCATCTTTTATATCGGGATTATTATGGGAATTACACACCATCCTATGAACTCTTGGTACAGTGATACTTCTTGCCATCATTGATCATTCCTCGGTTTCCGTGTTATTGTAACCGGAATGCCGACAAGTGATTCGTGATGTGTGAAATCAATACTGCTAGCAACTCCGTTGCTTGGTAGTTAAATGGACAATAACCTCATTCTTAGCATGTTGATTTTGAATCATCACCCTAAGTATGATTGTGCTACCTAGTCCTTATTTCCGGTGCACACTCCGATCAATGAGTTAGGATTTTGTCAAACCCTTGCTCTATTGATCATATCGTCTTGCCCTGAAAAGCAAGATTGTTCTCGAGCTTAGTAACATATCGATGGTTCGTGTTTCTCCGAATGTCCTCTCGGAGGTATCACCAGGATGTCACCTGACCGCTATGTTGAGCTCGTGATCAAGTTGGTTTCTTGTAACCACCCCTTCTCCAAGGATCTGTATCGGATACCCCTGAGCTAGTTGGTCAAGCTAAACAACAACTTGGAGAGTTGGAAGATAAAAGCTTGTCTGACTTAGTTCGTGTTAAAGGATATCTTGTGTGTGTGTTGAAGAAAGATGGTATCTTCATCGACTGATCCTCGTGACCAGTTGTTGGAGCTATTGTCCTGCCAAAAACTTTGATTTGAGTGTGGGCTATTCTCAAATCAAATCAGAACCAACGATGTTCGTAATGTTGTCTTACTCGTGGATTTTCCTCGAGCATACACCATTATGTCTTTTGGGTCTGACCAATACTATCACCTTGTTCACATAGTTATGGAATTCCATCTCCATGGGAATCTGGATGAATTGTTGTTGAGCCCATCGACAACACCCTTATCTCCTCCATGATTTTGGTGAACATTAAGCTAGTGTTTGGAAACTTTGTAAGCATTGCCTTCATGCTCCGTTCATGAGGTATATGTTCGGATGAAAGAAGTGACTTCCTCTAATTCACGGTACTTGGTGTAAGTTGCCGCCGTGAATTCGATAAAGTCAATGTTGCTCCCTTGGAATCATCCCAAGTTAGTCACACATGTGCAAAGTATTCTATGGTTTGGTAGATTAATTACCTCCACTCCATATGTATTCTGTAGCACACCAAGCCACTGATTGATTTGTTCAAGGAGAAGAAGCTCCTTCTTAAGAGCAAGACTTATGCAGGGACTTCGATATCCTTGATGATGGTTTCCCTCCTGAACTCGGTAGTGTTTTATTATAAGACTACTGTGTGGTCATGCTTGTCTGAGATAACGTGTTCACATGTTTGTAGCAGAACCAGCTCATGTTTTGGAGCTTGCTATCGTAGTTCATTCCCCGAGAATCTCGCAACGTCATCTCGTCGACTTGTGTTGCAAACTTTCATTTTATTTTCTAGACTCGATGAGTCTAGATTATTCTGACACCAACCAGATCTGAATCTCAGGCAGATATGATGGTTGGAACGTTTTCCAAGAGTTATATTATTGGTCTCTCTGTAACCGGTAAAGTGGTTGTCGTGGCTAACACACCCAGCCGGAAGACCTGTTATTGTAATATCTTGATTGAATAAGTTGGCCACCTCCCCATAAGGACTTCGTAGGATTTACTCCCTAGTTGTCCCTTATGGACTTTTGTGTTTCCGAAGTCCGACCTTTACTTGATGTTCTAGATACCAGACCATTTCAATGAATGGGATACGCTAGTACATCAAGGAGAACATTAGAAGCGGAGTGCTAAATGTCTCTCGGTCGATCATCCAGATTTTGTTCTTGGCCTCGCTAAGATGGAATCTAAGAAAGTGTTATCTTCCTTTGCATCTGCATCGTCCATCGCTATTCATCATGGTAGTATGTTGTGTTGTCAGCACCCTTGACAGGGATGTTGATAAAACCTTGATGATTATGGAAATGCTCAAGTTCTTGAGAGCACGCACAAGCACTATGTATTATCACCAGCACTAACTGGAATTGCTCCTAGTCTTTTCGGTTATGCTATAACCACTCCAATAGTGGAATCACTCTCTACTGTTGAGCTTTTCCCAGTTACTAAAATCATCCCTTGTGTTGTTTTCAACAAGGTAATCCACATCATCCATTCTAATCCGGGTATGCCATTCTACCGAACCCCTCTAAACGGTCGCTCGAGAATTGCCTTAGGCTGGTACAAAGAGTTTCAATGATCTCTGAATCAAAGGTAATTCTTTTGCCACCTAAGGGGATACTTCTACCAGTCACCTTCCCTAAGGTGCATCGTTATGGTATCATGGCAACCCAACTCCTCGCTACGTTGACCACCGTTCACCACCCTCGTAAGTGTGGAATTGTTGTCTACCTAGTGAACCCTCGTCACCTGTTCCACTCCATTCCTTTAGATGTGTGCTTCGTGTCTTAGCTCGAGAGATGTTGCTATACTTCATTCCGTGAGTTGGTCCCGAGCTGTTTGATCTTTGAGAAGATCGATTCTTTTAGAGTTTCCCTATCCTCATTGTCATGTTAGTTGAAGTTCCTGGAGCAAGACATCGAGACAATGATGGTGATCGAATCAACGTTTATTTGAAGTGCACCCTGGATCATGAAGATTGTGTTCGTTTGCGTTCCCCTTCATCTTACCCTACACTTGAATCTCGGGACGAGATTCTTGTTTAGTGGGGGTGAGCTGTCACATCCCCAGTTCAGGCCTTGCTTGTCTTCGCTTTATCATCCATGCATCATGTTTAAATTTTATGAAACTTGAAATGGGGATTGCCTAAACCCTAGCATCAAAGGAATTCACTAGGTTCAACTAAAATATTTTCAGTGAATTCCAAATGGCTTTAAAAAATGTTCATCATTTCTGGAAAAATGCTAGAACCATAACCAGAGGTGTTGCACATTTTTCCTTAACATATTTGGTCACTGAATTAAATCATATAGTATTTGCAATTGGGCATTTAAATGCTATACATTATTTTAAGTGCTCAATTAATTCTGAACTTAAGTGTGGGATGCTAGGAATAATCCTAACAGAGCCCACAACTATTTTCAGGATTTTTGGAAACGTTTTTGTATTTTTAATAAAGCCACAAAGTCGCAGAAATAAATAGAAAACAGTAATTAAAATAGAAAACAGAGAGAGAGAAGAAACTACCTGGCCACTTACCTGGACAGGCCCACCTGGCCTGTCACTGTAGCAGCCCAGCTGGGCAAAGCCAGCCCAGCCCGCCACCGCCAACTCCCCTGTCGCCTTCCTCCTCTGCCAGGAGGACGAGCGCGTGGCCGCAGCGCGCCGGCACGCGCCCCGGCCACCTCCACCCTGCCTGCCTGTGTCCCCATCGCCTGGATCTCTCCCGCGTCGCCACGCACCCCCCCAGGCCCTCTCACTCTCCCGTGTCTCTCCCTCCGTCCCTATCCCCCTCTGTTCTCTCTCCCTCCCGCGACCGAACGGAGCCCGTCGCCGCCGACCAGCGCTCGCGCGGCCGCAGCCATCCCGAAGCCTCTCTGACACGTCCTAGAGCTCCGCCGGTCCTCCCTCGTCCTCCTCGTCGTCTCACGCGACCAGAAGAGCCCCGGAGCGCCGCCTCCGACGTTTTCCCCCTCCTCGGCCGCCGGAGATCCGCCTCGCCGTCCCGCTCGCTCCGACACTTCCCCGGCCCCGTCGTCTACACCGACCAACTCCCCGTGAGCTCCTCTTCCTTCTCCCCCTAGTCACGTTGCTCGAGCTGCCCCCAAACCCCGTTGGCCATCACGGCCGAGAGCTCGGCTCCGCCGGCCATGTCGCCATCGTGGCCACAGATGCGTAAGCTCGAAAACGAGCACGTCGGCGTGCTCAGCGAACCCCCAGGAGCACGTAGCACCCTCCGGTTTCTCCTCTAATGCACCGTAGCTCCTTCTCCCCTTCCGTGGAACTCCGGCCGCCGCAAAGCTCGACGCCGTCAGTGCTGTAGACCACCTCAGCCCCTCCCGCTTGGCTAGATGGATGCGGCTGAGCGCCAGCTACGCGTAGATGATCGCTGTCGCCGATTTGGTCGCCGGAGGAGCGTTTCCGACGCCCTCCGCCGTTGCTGGCGTCGCCGGCGATGAGCCGCGGGTCAACTCCGGCGAGTTGACCCGGGTTTGACCAAGCTGACGTGGCTGGCTTAATTAGCCACTAACCACCGCACCGTGTCACAGACAGCCGGGCCCCACCCCCTAACTAACCGGCTAACTAAAATAGATTAAGTTTAATCTAATTACAGTGGCCCCACGCGCCAGTTTTGACCGCGCCGACGTGGCCGTTGACTGGGCCCACACGTCAGCGGCACTAACCAGCCCCAGTCACTGACCAGTGGACCCCACTGGTCAGGTTTGACCAGCAGCAGTGTCTGTTGACCTGCTGACGTCATAGTGACGAAATGCTGACGCAATTAACCATTTTCTGGATTTAAAATATTCAGGAAATTCCAGAATTTAGTTCAAACTTCTAAAATTCATATAAAATCAACCGTAGCTCCAAATCAAACAAACTATATATGAAAAATGATCAGAAAAATCCAACCTATCCATCTGTACTGGTTTCATGCATGTTAGAGCAACCTAACCTTGCTGTTTAGATGAAACATGATAATGCACTTATATGAGTTCATAGCTTAGGCTTATATTTGAATCTTTGATTCAAATAAGATCAAACCACTCTGGTTTTAGTTGCATTAGCTCAATCAACAACATATTGCCATGACATTATCATGCATCATATTTGTTGCATCGCATTGATTGTGTCCCTCTTTGTTTGCCGGTATTTGTCCCCTCTCGATAGACGTGATTTCGACGATGAAGATCGATGACACTGATGAAGAACTATATTATCTTCAGAAGTGCCAGGCAAGCAAAACCCCCTTGTTCATTCCGATACAATCCTACTCTCTCGCTCCTGCTCTCTTTTACTGCATTAGGACAACAACGATTCATCTGTTACTTGCTGCGGTAGCTGAACCCCTTTATCCTTTGCATGACCTGTCATTCCACAGTAAATAGATGAAACCCACTAGCATGAGTAGGAGTTGTTTGAGCCCTGTTGTGCCTACTCATTCATGTTTGTTTGTCATGCCTGCTACTGCTTAGAGTTGAGTCAGGTCTGATTCATCGAGGATGAATCAGAGGTGTGTGAACATGTCCTACTATGTGTGAGCTAAGTGTGTGAACACGATTTGGTAAAGGTATCGGTGGGAGGCCATGTAGGAGTACATGGTGGGTTGTCTCATTGAAGCCGTCCTTAGGAACTGAGTTCTGTGTTTGTGATCCATGATTCAGCTACTACCATGCATTGGGCCCTGAAATATGACCCCGCTCGACTTCTTATTCACCCTTGTCCTCTGTCCAGGAGTTGCAAGTAGTTTCTGGTGTTTGTAGTATGCTGGAGGCCGTGCGCAGTGCTGACCGTAGGGGTGGGCTGTGATGCGGTAGGCACGTGGCCGGGTAAACCGGGCGCCCGTTTGGTGTCACGGAACCCTGTTCACATCGTTTGGGGCTGTGAGCGAAACTTCGGCCGGAACTCCTCATAGATGGAACCCAAATAGGCGATAAACCTGGACTAGAGACTTGAGTGTCTAGGTAGGTCGTGGTCTACACCCACGTCGGCTTTCGCTTGAAGTCTGCCGAGCACATGTCGTGTGCAGACGCTAAGTGGTGGAAACATGTATGAAGAAGTACACCCCTGCAGGGTTAATATGATCTATTCGAATAGCCGTGTCCGCGGTAAAGGACTTCTGGGTTGCCTATAACAGTTCATAGACAAGTGAAAGTGGATACTCAAAAATACGCAAGATAAGCGTGAGTGCTATGGATGGCGTTCTCGTAGGAAGACGGGAGCGGATCCATAGTGGGGTATTGATATGGTGAATATGTGGACTTGTGTGCGCCACCTCAAAAGAGTTACTTGCAGTCGTAGTTCAGGATAGCCACCGAGTCAAAGCTGGCTTGCTGCGGTTAAACCCCACCATCCTTTATTGATAATGATGCATATGTAGTTAGTTCTGATGTAAGTCTTGCTGGGTACATTTGTACTCACGTTTGCCTATTTTATGTTTTTGCAGAGAGACCTCGGTCTCGCTAGTAGTTCCGCGTGGACTTCGACGTTTAGCTTGTTATCTCAGCTACGATCTTGTGCCCTCGGCAGGATCTGGTAGATAGTCAGGCTTTTCAGCCTTTTTCATTTATAGATGTCTGTACTCAGACATGATAGCTTCCGCTTGTGTTTTGACTTGTATGCTCTGAATGTTGGGTCATGAGACCTATGTTTGTAATATCTCGCTCCTCGGAGCCTATTGAATAAATGCTTGAGTCGTAGAGTCATGTTGTGATGCCACGTTGTATTTGCACATATCGAGCATATTGTGTGAATGTTATTGAAATGCTTGGTATGTGTGGGATCTGACAATCTAGTTGTTTATCTTTAGTAGCCTCTCTTACCGGGAAATGTCTCCTAGTGTTTCCACCGAGCCATGGTAGCTTGCTACTGCTCCGGAATCACTTAGGCTGGCCGGCATGTGTCCTTCTTCGTTCCTGTGTCTGTCCCTTCGGGGAAATGTCACGCGATGAATACCGGAGTCCTGTTACCCGCTACAGCCCAGTTCACCGGAGTCCTGCTAGCCCAGTGCTACAGCCTGGATTCACTCGCTGATGACCGACACGTTCGATGTTGGGTCATGGATGCCTGTCCCTGTAAGTCTGTGCCACTTTGGGTTTACGACTAGCCATGTCAGCCCGGGCTCCTTATCATATGGATGCTAGCGACACTATCATATACGTGTGCCAAAAGGCGCAAACGGTCCCGGGCAAAGGTAAGGCGACACCCGTGGGAATACCGTGCGTGAGGCCGCAAAGTGATATGAGGTGTTACATGCTAGATCGATGTGGCATTGAGTCGGGGTCCTGACAGGATGCCTCTCTGTCGCGACCACGAGGTGGTCGGTCGGCCGTATCATGCGCTGGTGATGAAGGTATGTATGCTTCTTCCTCTAATCGGGGGAGCAACTTGCATTTTGGGTAACTCTTGGAGGGACGTTCGAGTTCATACTCTTCGGCCGCGAGGACCTCAGTCCATTTGTCGGCCAGCAGGTCTTGATCAGCTTGAAGCTGCTGCTGCTTTTTCTTTAGGCTATTTGCCATGGCGATAAGCCTGCGTTTAAAACGCTCTTGTTCGACGGGATCCTCTGGTACGATGAATTCGTCGTCGTTGAGGCTTGCCTCGTCTCCGGAGGGAGGCATGTAATCATCCTCGACCTCTTCGTCTGCCGTTTTCTCGCGAGGGCTTGCTTCTGCGTCCTCCTGCGCTGAATCTTGCTGGAGGGGGTTGTCTTCGGCACTATCTGGGGTATTATTATCTCCTGTGCCGGAATCTCCATTCTTGTTGTGGCGGGATTTAGAGCGGCGCCGCTGACGTCGGTGCTTGGGCTGTTTCTTTAAGGAATCTGCTGCTTCTTCGCCGTCCCCATCTTTTGGGGTGTCCACCATGTATATGTCATATGACGAGGTGGTCTTCCAGTGCCCTGTAGGCGCTGGTTCTTGTTCGTCTCTGGCATCGTCGTACATACCATCGATGTCATCGGAGTCATAGTCTAGCATGTCGGTTAGATCGTCGACAGTGGCTACAAAGTGGGAGGTGGGTGGGCTTTGAATTTCTTCGTCTTACGCATCCCAACCATCCTGGCCATAATCCGGCCAGGGCTCTCCGGATAGCGAGAGATGCTTTAGCGAATTTAGGATGTCGCAGAAGGGTGAGTGTTGGAAGATGTCCGCGGCAGTGAACTCCATGATCGGCGCCCAATCAGATTCGATTGGCAGGGGCGTAGGAGGTTCGGAGTCCGGCGGGGAGTCCGGCACCTCGGAGTCACGAGCTTTACAAGGGACAAGGTTAGTGTTCGGCTCCATCGCCGTGGAAGGTGCAGCCCCCGAGGCGGTGTCCTGCCACCGTTCCTCGATCTGCGCTATCGGCTCCGGACTAAGGGCCGGAGCGGATTCGTGTGCGGCCACCAAGGCACTGTCCGGCGGCAGAGCTAAATCATGCCCATCGTGACAGCGCGGCATGCTCGGCTGTGGCTCAAGTCCGTCGAGGATCAAGTCCCCACGGATGTCGGCCGTGAAGTTTAGGCTTCCGAACCTGACCTGATGGCCAGGGGCGTAGCTTTCGATCTGCTCCAGATGGCCAAGCGAATTTGCCCGCAGTGCGAAGCCGCCGAATATGAAGATCTATCCGGGGAGAAAAGTCTCACCCTAGACGGCGTCGTTGTTGATTGAAGGAGCCATCAAGCCTATCGGTGACGACACAGAGGAACTCTCAATGAAAGCACCAATGTCGGTGTCAAAACCGGCGGATCTCGGGTAGGGGGTCCCGAACTGTGCGTCTAGGCGGATGGTAACAGGAGACAAGGGACACGATGTTTTACCCAGGTTCGGGCCCTCTTATTGGAGGTAAAACCCTACGTCCTGCTTGATTAATATTGATGATATGGGTAGTACAAGAGTGGATCTACCACGAGATCAAGGAGGCTAAACCCTAAAAGCTAACCTATGGTATGATTGTTGTAATGGAGGTTATGTCCTACAGACTAAAGCCCTCCGGTTTATATAGACACCGGAGAGGGCTAGGGTTACACAGAGTCGGTTACAATGGTAGGAGATCTACATATCCGTATCGCCAAGCTTGCCTTCCACGCCAAGGAAAGTCCCATCCGGACACGGGACGGAGTCTTCAATCTTGTATCTTCGTAGTCTTGGAGTCCGACGGACGATGATAGTCCGGCTGTCCGGACACCCCCTAGTCCAGGACTCCCTCAGTGACCGTCCGGGAAGTTAGATGATTTGGAATGATGAAGGGTAGATATGCATGAGTGACAACAAGAACTAGAAAAGATATTTATCTTAAACCCTCTAAACTTCTCCCCCATTGGCAACAAATGCCAAAATGGAAGACAAAACATCTAGCAGACCAATATAGTATGAGTTCCTCCTTGATGTGTGCATATAACAAAATGTGAGTGAAAACAAATGCACATATTCAATGATGAACAATTAAAGGAGCTCGAAATCTATAGAATGCAATCAGATACGAAGATATGAACTTTTTCATGTATAAAAATTTCTAAGTGGCCTATAATAATCATGATATGTATCCACAAAGAAACTCGTATACACCAAAATAAAGGTTGCAATTGATAAGAACATGATATCCAAGTGAATCCACTATTATACAACTTGAGCCTAGTCATAATAGCAAGGCACATGGCACAAAGCACATGGCACAAATTGATCTCATTTGCATAACACAAAGTGAAGCAAGCAATCAGAAGATCCGATGAGCCAAAAGGATAAATGAATACTATGATTTGGGAAGAGGAGTGTTCGAAGGAAAATAGAGAAGCTCCCCATGATTTGTGCACTATTTAGAATTTTTGTATTTGGATACAAGTGCACAAAATAGGATCATCACTCCCCCAAAATCAATAGGAACACAAAACAATTGCAAGCAAGCATACATAAGAAAAGAAGCCTAGCATTTGCAACAAACATATGGTTGAGCAACATATAAATGAGGCAACCTAAGAATAGGCACAACCAAAATGATATGTGTGATTCACGTCAAAGCACTTGAGAAGACTAGTATAAGGATGAGAATTAAGCATCAACATAGTCTTGAGTAAATGAGATACAAGGTGCAAGACATGTCCTTCCCACACACACAAAATTAAGAAGGTCACACACACATCAAGAAAATGGGTTCACAAGCTCACTAGTAGCAAATTAAAAATCAAAGGTTGTGACAACCCATGATGAAGATAGGAAATAATAGGCTTGTCAAGACAAGCACGAGGACAACAATCTTCACCAAACATGAGTGCACTAAGATGCAAAGAGGTAAGACACGCACTCATACAACAAATGCTTCCACGGAGCCACCAAAGATATAAAAAGAGAATGAAACAGTGGACATGAAAGAATAGGGATATCAACTAGGGATGTAACTTGGCTCACGTGTATAAGATTCTAGGTAGATGACAATCATGATGATATATATCCACAAAGAAGGATGTACACATGAAATAGTTACAAAAGGAAAGAATAAGATATCCAAACGGGAGACATAAAATATACCAATGAGATCTTTGCTTGAAAGTATATAGCACATGGCTTAATCTAATCTTCTCGTATATTGATGAACTCCAAACACACAACCATCAAAGACATCACAACTAGCAACAAGAGATCATTGTTGCGATTCTTTGAGAAAGGAAACAAGTATGACAAGAACGAGTCAAGAAATTCATGCCATGATGCAACCTACACAAGGTTGAATGCAAGAAGTGTATGCATGAAGTAAATACTTGTTACCGAGATAGCATTGGAATGATGTAGTAGGTAATGGTTCGAGCTTGGCTCTAATTTCCTCATAGTGCCACCACTTTCATTAATAAGCCAAGCACCCAATGCTTCTCAAATGTACCTAAAACAATTTAAGTACAATATGGTCCCCAAACTTATTGGGTCCAAAGTAGTTAGCATAACTACAAAACATAGGGTAAAATCACTTAAATATGTGCATATCGATATGAATTTGAATATCATGCACATCTTAGCTATTAAGAATTTGATGGATTTACCATATATATATTGGATCAAATAAAGCAAACAAGGCATGCGAATTTACACATAGTAAATACACATGCACAAGCCTCCCAAAATCCAGGGAGATGCAAATTTGACAAATGAACACATAACTGTTAATACTTCCAATAACATCACTAGTCATTCATGTTGTTTAAAATGACTCAAAGTGAGAAATCAACATATGATAGCACACAAAGTTCAACATATAAACCAAGGAAAAAACAATGAGCATATAAGATATGCATTGCACACATACTCATGGGAATATATCACTCAAGTAGATATAGGACACTATAAACAATGAGATAACAAACTACCATAAATCCATACAAACTAATAAGATGAACCCAAACAAAATGGTGTTTCAATTTGACATTTGGTGTAGAAACCAAATAAGTACATGATCATCTATACTAACACAAGCATAATATGAGAGTTTAGAAATAAACACAATGTTTGGATAGCATATTATTAACATTCCAATTAGATAGATCATCATGCAAAGCAACAATTGGAATGGATCTATTCAAATGATTTTCCAAATACGATTTTTGAGATAACCATGGGCAAAACCGCACAAGAATACCATACTCAAACAAAGCATTGCATGCCACGGAGATATAAGATAATCTCAAATATAAATTCTAAGTGGCAAACTGGCAAACCTTTATTGTTAATGTTCACACGAGAAGTGATATGCACAAAGTATATCACTCCCCCATAATGTGATAATCCATGTATTGTCCATAAGAGGCAAATGAAACCCAACTAAGGACAATTAATGGATGAGGATTTGAGTTTCAAATGAACTTTACATACCACATAGTAACTAGATAATATTGCACTAACAATACTAGGTGGTATCCTACATATATACATATTTAAGGTTTGTGATATGGATAAATCATAGCACTCCCCCATAATGTGATGATCCATTAATATCTCAAAAACACCAATGAAGATTCAACTAATGAAGTAATAAAGGCTCGAAACCACACACACAACTATATGATGTGCATAGCAACTTACGCATGCTAGATAACACGAATCAAGTATATTAGGAAACACAACATATACAAGCACATGCTAGTTACAAAACTTAAACACGCAAGGGACTTAGTAACTTTCAATGTACACAATGCAAGTACAAGTTACCGCAAAGAGGAGCATTGGATTGATAGATATGATGATAATCCACTTGACTTGGCATTAACCATAACATATGGTGAAAATAGTTTTTCTTCATGAAGTAGCCAAGTCTCCAATGCCCTCCACACACCTATTGATCAAGTTTGAGCTTGATGGTCCCCAACCAAGTTGGGTCCTAAGAAGTTAGTAACAATAGGCTTGGCAACCCAAATGGTCTTGTCCACTTTGAAACCACTTTGGGCACCCACAAATTTGGCAAACACATTGCCAACAATATCCTTCCTTAGTGAATAATGATTATTGACTATAGGAGGCTTAGATATGTTACCATTGGGGCATGATGAAGCTATGTGTCCCTTTTGACGACAATCATAACAACATTTCCTCCCTTTTCTCTTCTTTAATTTCTCAACTTGGGGAGCAATAACATGTTTCATCATGGATAGTGGCTGTTCTTCAACTTGAGATTGAGCTTGAGGCCGCTTCCCATGTAGCTTCTCATTATAAGCCCTTTTCTTCAATGGGCAAGATCTCACATGATGTCCAATCTTTTTGCATTTGAAGCAAGTAATGTTGGCCGAATTCTTGTAATTCCCTTGTCCCTTCTTCTTGTTCTTGGACTTCTTCTTGTTGGAGTGAAAATTATGTTCAACATCACACTTTTCCAAGTCTTTCTTCAAACTAGTGACTTGGGCCTTGAGCTCATTAATTTCCTCTACATGGTTAGTTTCAACACTAGAAACAAGAGGACTAGTGGAAGTAGAAACTTCATGGTTAGAGCAGCAAGACAAGGTGACCAACTCATCATGAGTGGATATAATATGAGAGGTGGATGAATTGCAAGGATTAGCACATGGCAATAAAGCATTTAGAGTAGATGTGCTAATGTTCACATGAGACTCACAAGATTTTACCTCGGAGACCATAGCCTCGTGAGCTAACTTTATCTTACTATGAGAGCTTAAAAGATCCTCATGAGTGCTTGAGAGCTTTGCATGACTTTCTTCCAATTTCCCATAATTTCTTGTTAGCAAAGCAAGTTGAGCACATAGCTCAACATTCTCCTTCAAAATTGATGCTTCACATGAAATCGAGTTAGTAGCACAAACATCATTATCAATATGAGAGGAGCAAGTAGCACTTAGTGACTTCTCACGAGTTGATTGAAGCTCCTCATGAGACTTAGAGAGTTTTATGAGCTCTCCCTTGACACTATTGCATTCAAGGAGAAGGATCTCAAAATCATCTTTAAGCTTACAATGTGTAACTTTAATCTCTTCTTTTGAAGACCTCAAGTCACTAAGCGTTTCATGAGCCTTAGCAAGTTCATGTTCAAGCTGTTCACTTTTAGCTTGCTCATTGAGAAATAAATCATTACGTTTTTCAAAGCAAGCAAGTGTTGGAAATATGCCCTAGAGGCAATAATAAAAGTATTATTATATTTCCTTGTTCATGATAATTGTCTTTTATTCATGCTATAACTGTATTATCCGGAAATCGTAATACACGTGTGAATACATAGACCACAATATGTCCCTAGTAAGCCTCTAGTTGACTAGCTTGTTGTGATCAACAGATAGTCATGGTTTCCTGGCTATGGACATTGGATGTCGTTGATAACGGGATCACATCATTAGGAGAATGATGTGATGGACAAGACCCAATCCTAAGCATAGCACAAAGATCGTGTAGTTCGTTTGCTAGAGCTTTTCCAATGTCAAGTATCTCTTCCTTAGACCATGAGATCGTGTAACTCCCGGATACCGTAGGAGTGCTTTGGGTGTATCAAACGTCACAACGTAACTGGGTGAATATAAAGGTGCACTACAGGTATCTCCGAAAGTGTCTTTTGGGTTGACACGGATCGAGACTGGGATTTGTCACTCCGTGTAAACGGAGAGGTATCTCTGGGCCCACTCGGTAGGACATCATCATAATGTGCACAATGTGACCAAGGGGTTGATCACGGGATGATGTGTTACAGAACGAGTAAAGAGACTTGCCGGTAACGAGATTGAACAAGGTATCGGTATACCGACGATCGAATCTCGGGCAAGTACAATACCGCTAGACAAAGGGAATTGTATACGGGATCGACTGAGTCCTTGACATCGTGGTTCATCCGATGAGATCATCGTGGAACATGTGGGAGCCAACATGGGTATCTAGATCCCGCTGTTGGTTATTGACCGGAGAACGTCTCGGTCATGTCTACATGTCTCCCGAACCCGTAGGGTCTACACACTTAAGGTTCGATGACGCTAGGATTATAAAGGAAGTTTGTATGTGGTTACCGAATGTTGTTCGGAGTCCCGGATGAGATCCCGGACATCACGAGGAGTTCCGGAATGGTCCGGAGGTAAAGATTGATATATTGGATGAAGGGTTTTGGAGTCCGGAAGTGTTCCGGAGGTACCGGGTGATGACCAGCATGACCGAAAGGTGTTTCGGGAGTCCTGACAAGTGTTGGGGGGCTTCATGGGCCAAGGGAAGGGGGCAAACCATCCCACTAAGGGGTTGTGCGCCCCCCTCACCTATTCCCACGTGACCAGGGGGTTTGGGGCGCCCCATCTAGGGTTCCCACCTCCTGGCTTGGGGGCCAAGTCACCCAAGGGGGAGATCCCATCTGCCCTGGCCGCCGCCCCCCCTAGGGGAAACCCTAGGGCGCCTCCCCTCCCCTTTGCCCCTATATATAGTGGAGGTTTTGGGGCTGCCTAACACACGAGAACTTCTCCTCTTGGCACAGCCCTACCTCTCTCCCTTCTCCTCATATCTCGCGGTGCTTGGCGAAGCCCTGCTGGACTACCACGCTCCTCCATCACCACCACGCCGTTGTGCTGCTGCTGGACGGAGTCTTCCTCAACCTCTCCCTCTCTCCTTGCTGGATCAAGGCGTGGGAGACGTCACCGGGCTGTACGTGTGTTGAACGCGGAGGTGCCGTCCGTTCGGCACTAGGATCTCCGGTGATTTGGATCACGACGAGTACGACTCCTTCAACCCCGTTCTCCTGAACGCTTCCGCTTAGCGATCTACAAGGGTATGTAGATGCACTCTCCTTCCCCTCGTTGCTGGTTTCTCCATAGATAGATCTTGGTGACACGTAGGAAAATTTTGAATTTCTGCTACGTTCCCCAACAGTGGCATCATGAGCTAGGTCTATTGCGTAGATTCTTTGCACGAGTAGAACACAAAGTAGTTGTGGGCGTTGATTTTGTTCAATATGCTTACCGTTACTAGTCCAATCTTGTTTTGACGGTATTGTGGGATGAAGCGGCCCGGACCGACCTTACACGTACTCTTACGTGAGACAGGTCCCACCGATTGACATGCACTTGGTGCATAAGGTGGCTAGCGGGTGCCAGTCTCTCCCACTTTAGTCGGAACGGATTCGATGAAAAGGGTCCTTATGAAGGGTAAATAGCAATTGACATATCACGTTGTGGTTTTGCGTAGGTAAGAAACGTTCTTGCTAGAACCCATAGCAGCCACGTAAAACATGCAAACAACAATTAGAGGACGTCTAACTTGTTTTTGCAGGGTATGCTATGTGATGTGATATGGCCAAGAAGAATGTGATGAATGATATGTGATGCATGAGATTGATCATGTTCTTGTAATAGGAATCACGACTTGCATGTCGATGAGTATGACAACCGGCAGGAGCCATAGGAGTTGTCTTTATTTATTGTATGACCTGCGTGTCATTGAACAACACCATGTAATTACTTTACTTTATTGCTAACCGGTAGCCATAGTAGTAGAAGTAATAAGTTGGCGAGACAACTTCATGGAGACACGATGATGGAGATCATGATGATGGAGATCATGGTGTCATGCTGGTGACGATGATGATCATGGAGCCCCGAAGATGGAGATCAAAAGGAGCAAAATGATATTGGCCATATCATGTCACTATTTGATTGCATGTGATGTTTATCATGTTTATGCATCTTGTTTGCTTAGAAAGACGGTAGTAAATAAGATGATCCCTTACAAAATTTCAAGAAGTGTTCTCCCCTAACTGTGCACCGTTGCTAAAGTTCGTCGCTTCTAAGCACCACGTGATGATCGGGTGTGATGGATTCTTACGTTCACATACAACGGGTGTAAGACAGATTTACACACGCGAAACACTTAGGGTTAACTTGACGAGCCTAGCATGTACAGACATGGCCTCGGAACACAGAGACCGAAAGGTCGAGCATGAGTCGTATGGAGGATACGATCAACATGAAGATGTTCACCGATGATGACTAGTCCGTCTCACGTGATGATCGGACACGGCCTAGTTGACTCGGATCATGTAATCACTTAGATGACCAGAGGGATGTCTATATGAGTGGGAGTTCATAAGATGAACTTAACTATCCTAAACATAGTCAAAAGATCTTTGCAAATTATGTCGTAAGCTCACATTTTAGTTCCATTGTTTAGATATGTTCCTAGAGAAAATATAGTTGAAAGTTGACAGTAGCAATTATGCAATCAGTAGAAAGCTTATGTCCTTAATGCACCGCTCAGTGTGCTGAACCCCAAACGTCGTTTGTGGATGTTGCGAACATCGGACATACACGTTTTGATAACTACGTGATAGTTCAGTTAAACGGTTTAGAGTTGAGGCACCAAAGACGTTTTCGAAACTTCGCGGAACATATGAGATGTTTCGAGGGCTGAAATTGAGATTTCAGGCTCGTGCCCACGTCAAGAGGTATGAGACCTCTGACGATTTTCTTAGCCTGCAAACTAAGGGAGAAAAGCTCAATCGTTGAGCATGTACTCAGATTGTCTGAGTGCAACAATCACTTGAATCGAGTGGGAGTCGATCTTCCAGATGAGATAGTGATGTTTCTCCAAAGTCATTACCACCAAGCTGCTAGAGCTTCGTGATGAGCTATAACATATCAGGGATAGATATGATGATCCTTGAGGTATTCACGATGTTTGACACCGCGAAAGTAGAAATCAAGAAGAAGCGTCAATTGTTGATGGTTGGAGAAACCACTAGTTTCAAGAAAAGCAAGGGCAAGAAGGGATACTTCATGGAACGGCAAATCAGCTGCTGCTCTAGTGAAGAAACCCAAGGTTGAACCCAAACCCGAGACTAAGTGCTCCTGTGATAAGGGGAATAGTCACTAGAGCGGAATTACCCTAGATACTTGGTAGATGAGAAGGCTGGCAAGGTCGATAAAAGTATATTGGATATACATTATGTTAATGTGTACTTTACTAGTACTCCTAGTAGCACCAGGGTATTAAGATACCGGTTCGGTTGCTAAGTGTTAGTAAATCGAAATAAAAGAGCTACGGAATAGACGGAGACTAGCTAAAGGTGAGCTGACGATATGTGTTGGAAGTATTTCCAAGGTTGATGTGATCAAGCATCGCACGCTCCCTCTACCATCGAGATTTGGTGTTTGCGTTGAGCATAGACATGATTGGATTATGTCTATCGCAATACGTTTATTCATTTAAGGAGAATAATGGTTACTCTGTTCATCTGAATAATACCTTCAATGGTCTTGCACCTAAAGGAATGGTTTATTGAATCTCGATCGTAGTGATACACATTTTCATGCCAAAAAGATATAAGATAGTAATGATAGTACCACTTACTTGTGGCACTGCCATGTAAGTCATATTCGTGTAAAACGCATGAAGAAGCTCCATGTTGATGGATCTTTGGACTCACTCGTTTTTGAAAAGTTTGAGACATGCGAACCATGTCTATTGGTGTATACGCATGAAGAAACTCCATGCAGATGGATCGTTTGGACTCACTTGATTTTGAATCACTTGAGATATGCAAATCATACCACATGGGCAAGATGACTAAAAAGCCTTGTTTTTCAGTAAAATGGAACAAGATAGCAACTTGTTGGAAGTAACACATTTTGATGTGTGCAGTCCAATGAGTGCTGAGGCATGCAGTGAATATCGTTATGTTCTTACTTCACAGATGATTCGAGTAGATGTAGAGTATATTTACTTGATGAAACACAAGTCTGAATTATTGAATGGTTCAAGTAATTTCAGAGTGAAGTTGAAGATCATCGTGACAAGAGGATGAAATGTCTATGATATGATCATAGAGATGAGTATCTGAGTTACGAGCTTTGGCACACAATTAAGACATTGTGGAAATTGTTTCATAGTTAATACCGCCTGGAACACCGTAGTGTGAGGGTGTGTCCGAATATCATAGTTGCACCCCATTGGATATGGTGCGTACCATGATGTCTCTTATCAAATTACCACTATCGTTCATGGGTTAGGCATTAGAGACAACCACATTAACTTTAAATAGGGCACCACGTAATTCCGTTGAGATGACACCGTATGAACTATGGTTTAGAGAAACCTAAGCTGTCATTTCTTAAAGGTTTGGGGCTGCGACGCTTATGTGAAAAAATTTCAGGTTGATAAGCTCGAACCCAAAGCGGATAAAATGCATCTTCATAGGACACCCAAAACAGTTGGGTATACTTCCTAATTCAGATCCGAAAGCAATAGGGATTGTTTCTTGAATCGGGTCCTTTCTCGAGGAAAAGTTTGTCTCGGAAAGTTGAGTGGGAGGATGGTGGAGACTTGATGAGGTTATTGAACCGTCACTTCAACTAGTGTGTAGCAAGGCACAGGAAGTTGTTCCTGTGGCGCCTACACCAATTGAAGTAGAAACTTATGATAGTGATCATGAAGTTTCGGATCAAGTCACTAACGTACCTCGTAGGGTGACAAGGATGCGTACTGCTTTAGAGTGGTACAGTAATCCTGTCTTGAAGGTCATGTTGCTAGACAACAATGAACCTACGAGCTATGGAGAAGCGATGGTGGGCCCATATTCTGACAAATGGTTAGAAGCCATGAAATCCGAGATAGGATCCATGTATCAGAACAAAGCATGGACTTTGGTGGACTTGCCCGATGATCGGCAAGCCATTGAGATAAATGGATCTTTAAGAAGAAGACGGACGTGGACGGAAATGTCACCGTCTATGAAGCTCGACTTGTGGCGAAGAGTTTTTCACAAGTTCAAGGAGTTGACTACGATGAGATTTTCTCATCCATAGCGATGCTTAAGTCCGTCAGAATCATGTTAGCATTAGCTGCATTTATGAAATCTGGCAGATGGATGTCAAAACGAGTTTCCTTACCAGTTTCGTAAGGAAAGGTTGTATGTGATACAATCAGAAAGGTTTTGTCGATCCTAAGGATGCTAAAAGGTATGCTAGCTCCAGCGATCCTTCTAAGGACTGGAGTAAGCATCTCGGAGTTGGAATATGTACTTTGATAAGATGATCAAAGATTTTGGGTTTATACAAATTTATGAGAAACTTGTATTTCCAAAGAAGTGAGTGGGAGCAATATAGAATTTCTGATGAGTATATGTTGTTGACATATTGTTGATCAGAAATGATGTAGAATTTCTAGAAAGCATATAGGGTTATTTGAAAAGTGTTTTTCAATGGAATACCTGGATGAAGCTACTTGAACATTGAGCATTAAGATCTATAATGATAGATCAAAAAACACTTAATGGTACTTTCAAAATGAGCACATACCTTGACATGATCTTGAAGGTGTTCAAGATGGATCAGTCAAAGAAAGAGTTCTTGCCTGAGTTGTAAGGTATGAAGTTAAGACTTAAAGCTCGACCACAGCAGAAAAGAGAGAAAGGACGAAGGTCGTCCCCTATGTTTCATACGTAGGCTCTATAGTATGCTATGTTGTGTACCACACCGGAAGTGTGCCTTGCCATGAGTTAGTCAAGGGGTACAAGAATGATCCAGGAATGGATCATTGGACAGCGGTCAAAATTGTCCTTGGAGTAAATAAGGACATGTTTCTCGATTATGGAGGTGATAAAGAGTTCGGCGTAAAGGGTTACGTCGATGCAAGCTTTAACACCTATCCAAGTGACTCTGAGTAGCAAACCGGATACGTATAGTGGAGCAACCATTTGGAATAGATCCAAGTGGAGTGTGGAAGCAGCATTTACAATATGACCCAGAGATTTGCGAAGTACATACGGATCTGAAAGTTGCAGACCCGTTGACTAAAACCTCTCTTGCAAGCAAAACATGATCAAACCCCAGAACTCTTTGAGTCTTAATCACATGATGATGTGAACTAGTTTAGTGACACTAGTAAACTCTTTGGATGTTGGTCACATGGCGATGTGACCTGTGAGTGTTAATCACATGGCGATGTGAACTAGATTATTGACTCTAGTGCAAGTGGGAGACTGTTGGAAATATGCCCTAGAGGCAATAATAAAAGTATTATTATATTTCCTTGTTCATGATAATTGTCTTTTATTCATGCTATAACTGTATTATCCGGAAATCGTAATACACGTGTGAATACATAGACCACAATATGTCCCTAGTAAGCCTCTAGTTTACTAGCTCGTTGTGATCAACATATAGTCATGGTTTCCTGGCTATGGACATTGGATGTCGTTGATAACAGGATCACATCATTAGGAGAATGATGTGATGGACAAGACCCAATCCTAAGCATAGCACAAAGATCGTGATAGTTCGTTTGCTAGAGCTTTTCCAATGTCAAGTATCTCTTCCTTAGACCATGAGATCGTGTAACTCCCGAATACCGTAGGAGTGCTTTGGGTGTATCAAACGTCACAACGTAACTGGGTGACTATAAAGGTGCACTACAGGTATCTCCGAAAGTGTCTTTTGGGTTGACACGGATCGAGACTGGGATTTGTCACTCCGTGTAAACGGAGAGGTATCTCTGGGCCCACTCGGTAGGACATCATCATAATGTGCACAATGTGACCAAGGGGTTGATCACGGGATGATGTGTTACGGAACGAGTAAAGAGACTTGCCGGTAACGAGATTGAACAAGGTATCGGTATACCGACGATCGAATCTCGGGCAAGTACAATACCGCTAGACAAAGGGAATTGTATACGGGATCGACTGAGTCCTTGACATCGTGGTTCATCCGATGAGATCATCGTGGAACATGTGGGAGCCAACATGGGCATCCAGATCCCGCTGTTGGTTATTGACCGGAGAACGTCTCGGTCATGTCTACATGTCTCCCGAACCCGTAGGGTCTACACACTTAAGGTTCGATGACGCTAGGGTTATAAAGGAAGTTTGTATGTGGTTACCGAATGTTGTTCGGAGTCCCGGATGAGATCCCGGATGTCACGAGGAGTTCCGGAATGGTCCGGAGGTAAAGATTGATATATTGGATGAAGGGTTTTGGAGTCCGGAAGTGTTCCGGAGGTACCGGGTGATGACCAGCATGACCGAAAGGTGTTTCGGGAGCCCCGGCAACTGCTGGGGGGCTTCATGGGCCAAGGGAAGGGGGCAAACCAGCCCACTAAGGGGCTGTGCGCCCCCCTCACCTATTCCCACGTGACCAGGGGGTTTGGGGCGCCCCATCTAGGGTTCCCACCTCCTGGCTTGGGAGCCAAGTCACCCAAGGGGGAGATCCCATCTGCCCTGGCCGCCGCCCCCCCCCCCCTAGGGGAAACCCTAGGGCGCCTCCCCTCCCCTTTGCCCCTATATATAGTGGAGGTTTTGGGGATGCCTAACACACGAGAACTTCTCCTCTTGGCACAGCCCTACTTCTCTCCCTTCTCCTCATATCTCGCGGTGCTTGGCGAAGCCCTGCTGGACTACCACGCTCCTCCATCACCACCACGCCGTTGTGCTGCTGCTGGACGGAGTCTTCCTCAACCTCTCCCTCTCTCCTTGCTGGATCAAGGCGTGGGAGACGTCACCGAGATGTACGTGTGTTGAACGGGGAGGTGCCGTCCGTTCGGCACTAGGATCTCCGGTGATTTGGATCACGACGAGTACGACTCCTTCAACCCCGTTCTCTTGAACGCTTCCGCTTAGCGATCTACAAGGGTATGTAGATGCACTCTCCTTCCCCTCATTGCTGGTTTCTCCATAGATAGATCTTGGTGACACGTAGGAAAATTTTGAATTTCTGCTACGTTCCCCAACAGCAAGAACATCTTGGAACCTTTCATAAGTGTTATTTTTAGCTCTATGAAGAGTTTTCCCAATCGCATAGAGATTTTGAGTCAAGTCATCATCCTCATCCTCATTACAACTATCATCATTATCACTAAGAGAAGATGATACCTCGTCATTACCTCTTGCCACGAGGCACATGTGAACAAAGGGGGTTGATGATGATTCTTTTGGAGAAGAGGGTTCTTAATCAATCAAGCATGCCTCATCTTTCTTGATTTCCTCTGCATGCTTAGTCATAGAACAACTAGAGGAAACCAAGGCATTTCTATCATGGCAACATGCGAGATCAAGCATATCATCACAAATGAGCTTAACACTATCATCACAAGATATTTCTTCACTCACCATGTCATTACTTTGTGGCACGCCACATGTTGGTGAAGTGGAAGATATTGAAGTGTCCAAGTAATTGGAGGTGGAAGCAATAGATAGTTCTTCATGATTTAAAAATGTGGAGAACTCCTTCATTAACTCCCCAAAAATAATATTGTCTTCATCAAGACTGGACCCACCATATATATCTTCAAGTTTGGTCCAAGTCTCATGAGCCGACTTGAAAGTCGTAACTGCCTTAAAAACTTAAAAGGTTAAAGCTTGATGAATGACAAGAGAAGTATCACAATCAACATACATATCCTCAATAGATGGAGAATGTCCATCCTTAGCAATAGAAATTCCTATAAGAACAATTCGCAAAGCATTTGGACCCATGGCCCGAAAGCGACAAAGCATGCGAATTCTCCATAGGTGATAATTTGTGCCATCCAAATCAAAAGTGTTGTCGTGCACTAGTTCACTAGTCGACATCGTTACTCTCTAGGCGGTGAAGCCAAATAAGGAGAGACCGGGCTCTGATACCAATTGAAAGGACCACGATGTCGCCTAGAGGGGGGGTGAATAGGCGTTTTAAAATCTTATACGGATTTGGCTATATCCTAATGCAGAAATAAACTAAGAGGATACTTTTCAAGCACAAATCATAAATATACTAGGCTAACTAAGTTCACCAACAACTTAGGATAAACAAGATGAGAACAACGAGGAAATGAGTAAGCACAAGTAAGTTACACAAACTTACTCAATGTATATCACAAGATATATAAATGAATAATACACACAACCACAAGTAAGTAATACAGGCTTACACAAATTGTATCACAATATATGGAATTGAATGATACAATGAAACTCAAATAAGCACTACAAGCTTACACAAGTTATGTCACAAGATATGGAAATTAATGTTACAAGCTAGCAATTCACACTAAGCACACGATAGAACAATAGTAGCAAGTATGAATTGCGGACTATAAAGTGTTGGCCTAGATAATCTCTACGATATGGTAACCAACACAATATAATGAGGACAACAAGATATAGTGAATGCAAGGTCAAGAGACCAAAGTAAACCACAAGTAGTGGCTAGGGTTAGAATTAACCGAAGACACGGAGACGAGGATGTATCCCGATGTTCACTTCCTTAGCTAGTCACCGTTAGAGAGGTGGATGTTACCACGAAGGCACACCAATGCCACGAAGGCTCACCCTATTCTCCTTGAGATATCACCACGAAGGAGATTCTCAACCACTAGTGGTAGACCTTGAGGCGGCCTCCAAACCTTCACAAACTTTCCGGGGGACAAATCACAAGTTGATTCCTCACCGGAGCACTCCTACCTTCTAGGAGTCTCCAACCTCCAAGAGTAACAAGATCAAGGGGGAAATTCTCAAGACTTGCTCAAATCACGAATTGCTTTGGTCACAAGAGGGAGAGGGAGATGATCTATCTTTTGATTGGAACAACTCTCAAGAACACTCACTAATCTCTCCGGGATCTAAGATTTGTTGTAGGAGAAGTGAGAGGGAGCCACTTGTGTTCTTGGGACGATTTGGGATGAAGTGCTCAACCCTCCCCCGGAGTGGGAGAGGGATATTTATACCCCCAAAGAAAATAGAGCCGTTTCCCGCCGTTGTTGACCTGCCCGGATGATCTGGACGCATACCCGGATGATCCGGGCAATGCCCGGATGATCCGGGAAGGTCAATATACAATGTGGTGAAGTAGATACCCGGATGTACGGGGACATAGCCGGATGATCCGGGCAATTCCCGGATGATCCGGGTGGGTAGCCGGATGATCCGGCTACCGGAATAAGCTTCTGTGATGAATTTTACGAATAACCCGGATGATCCGGGCAGGAACCCGGATGATCCGGGCAAAGCCCGGATGATATGGGAGAGGACCCGGATGATCCGGCCAAACCAAACTGTTGCAGCCTAGAAACTAAAACAGGCACAACTTTTACATCCGGACTCCGATTTTGATGATCTTGGGCTCGTTTTGAAGCTATGAAAAAAAACTCAGGTCCTCACATAGAGAACCACCCAAGATGAACCAAAATGGAGGATGCAAAATATGCAAAGGTTTTATCATGTATTTGGGTAACCTATTTGGCTTTGGATTTTCTTTGGTATATAGGATATGAGTGGAATTGTGTAGAGAAGATGTTGACTTGAGCAAATCTATCACGAACCCCTTTGATCCCCTCTTAATAGTGCGGGATCCCTATAACTCAAGAATCATAAAAGGTCTACACTACATAGCTATCAAGAATCCATTCTTGAGTGTATGTGTTCCTTCAGTGTTCATCACTCCACAACACTAACGTCGAAGGAACTAATACCTTTGACTCGAGCCTTCCACTTGAGCTTGAAGTTGAAGTTTCTTCTTGGATCAAGTTGAATGGCAAGACATTGGTGAAGTCTTCAATTAGCTCCCCTATACACAATGTGGGAAGCTTTGCTTTGTATTTATCTTCATGTGTCCATCATGTGATCATCCACAAGCTTCAAGCATGTAATCCTTCGGGATAGTTATCTTGAACTTGCCCTTGTCAACCATGATCATCAACACTTGATGCCATCCTCTCATAGACACTTGAAATCTCTCTCTCGATGCGAGCCCATGAGAATCTCCTCTCAAAAACATAGGCAACACATAGTATGGGTTAGTACACAAAGCGCAATTGACAAATTCTTACCATACCACAAGATCTCACGTGGCACATGATTTGCGCTTGTGTGTTGACCATCTTTGAATTCAATCTTCGATCTTCATCTTGGTCAACCTTAATCTTTGCTCCATGATTAATCTTGATGCACAACTACATGTATATGACATTCATTCCGAATCCATTCAATATCCTTCTTGCATCACCCATGGAACAAACCTTCCTATATAACTTGATGTCATTGTTTCTTCATAGGAATTGTAATTCATTATCAAGTCTCAATGCATATATAGATGTTGATGGATTTCATCCACCAATGCATCCAATATTCTTCATGCATTGCAAATGGAACTTTCCTTCAAATGTATATCTCAGTGCAAACATTAGTCCATTAGGATTGTCATTTAATTACCAAAACCACACATGGGGACTACATGTACTTTCACCCTCGCTAAACCGGCATGTATCAATGATGTTCAACGTCTGGCAGGTCGCATTGCGGCTTTGAGCCAATTTATCAGCAGATTGGGAGAGAAGGCGACCCCCCTGTATCAGATGTTGAAGAAGACAGACAATTTTGTCTGGAATGATGCTACTGATGCGGCGTTT
This sequence comes from Triticum timopheevii, assembly GCA_963921465.1. NCBI lineage: Eukaryota > Viridiplantae > Streptophyta > Magnoliopsida > Poales > Poaceae > Triticum > Triticum timopheevii. Next base: position 78,039,953 of record OY997264.1, on the reverse strand, counting down.
GAGGACTTAAAGAAGCAGTTGGCTGAACCGCCAGTTCTTGCTGCTCCAGTTGATAAGGAGACACTGTTGTTATATGTGGCTGCTAATGCCCGGGCTGTTAGTGTAGCTATTGTGGTGGAGTGCAAGGAGGCTGGAAAGGAATACCTGGTTCAAAGGCCGGTTTATTATATCAGCGAAGTGCTCATTGAGTCAAAGCAAAGATATCTGCATTGGCAAAAGTTGGTGTATGGGGTTTTCATGGCAAGTCAGAAGCTTAAGCAGTACTTTCAAGGTCACCCCATCACAGTGGTCAGTTCCGCTCCTTTGGGGGATATCATCCAGAACAGGGAGGCAACTGGCCGAGTTGCTAAGTGGGTTATTGAACTTGGACCACACGGTTTGAAGTATATGCCTCGAACAACTATCAAATCCCAAGCCCTTGTGGATTTCATCAATGATTGGACAGAGTTGCAGACACCGGAAGACAAACCGGACAGTACATACTGGACTATCCACTTCGATGGGTCCAGGCAATTGGAGGGCTCGGGGGCTGGAGTTGTCCTTACTTCCCCTCGAGGTGATAAAATTCTTTATGTTCTTCGCTTAATGTTCCCTTGTACTAACAATGCAGCTGAGTATGAAGCCTTACTCCATGGTCTTCGAGTGGCTAAGGAAATGAACTTAAGCCGGGTACGATGCTTTGGAGACTCGGATCTGGTAGCCCAGCAAGTTTCAGGTACTTGGGATTCCAAGGATCCACTCATGGCGGCTTACCGATGAGAGGTGGATATTGTCGCTGGTCACTTCAAGGGTTATCAAGTGGAGCACATTGACCGGTGCAAAAATGAGGCAGCTGATGCTTTAAGCCGTCTGGGATCTCAGTGTAAACCGGTGCCACCCAATACCTTTCTGGATGTCTTGCACAACCCGAAAGTCCAGTTGCCTACAGAGGAGGACCTCGCTATTCCTGATCCGGAGGCACATTTGGTGGCCACTTTACACATTATTCCAGATTGGACGGTTCCATACTTGGCATATCTGAACCGGGGCGAGTTGCCAGAGGATGCAGTTTTGACCAGACAGATAGTTCGGCGATCCAAGTCCATGGTTGTTCACAACGGCGAGTTACACCGTTGCAGTGTCTCTGGTGTGTTCCAGCGCTGTGTTTCTCCTGAAGAAGGCCGTGAGATTCTACGAGAGATCCACGAAGGGGACTGTGGTCATCACGCCGGTTCAAAATCCTTGGTTGCTAAAGCTTTTCGTCATGGTTTCTATTGGCTGACGGCTCATGCTGATGCTGAGGACTTGGTAAGGCGGTGCGGCGGTTGTCAGAAATTCTCACGACGAGCTCATGTTCCGGCTCAGGAGCTACGGATGATTCCCATCACCTGGCCGTTTGCTACTTGGGGGCTTGACATGGTAGGGCCTTTCAAGCGATCCAAAGATAAGAAGACACACCTGTTGGTGGCGGTTGACAAGTTTACTAAATGGGTTGAAGCAGAGCCAGGAAGCAAGTGTGACGCAGCCATGACGGTTCAATTTATCAAAAATGTGATCTTCCGTTTCGGTTTTCCACACAACATTATCACAGATAATGGCACGAACCTCTCCAAAGGCGAGATAGAGGACTTTTGTCAACGAGAGCACATCCGGGTTGATGTGTCATCTGTGGCTCACCCCAATCTAATGGTCAAGCTGAGAGAGCAAATCAGGAAATCTTGAAGGGTATCAAGCCCCGGCTTATGGTTCCTTTGAAGAGGACGCCGGGTTGTTGGGTGGAGGAGCTACCATCTGTGTTATGGAGCATAAACACCACCCCAAACCGATCTACAGGTTATACACCTTTCTTCATGGTTTACGGGGCAGAGGCGATACTCCCAAGTGATATTCGTCATGACTCGCCCCGGGTTGCCAATTATGTTGAAGCGGACAACGAGCAAGCACGTCAAGAAGCACTGGACCTGTTAGATGAAAAATGGGACATGGCGTTGGCTCGTTCGACGGTTTATCAGCAGGACCTGCGGTGTTATCACAGCCGCCGGGTTAAAACAAGAACCTTTCAAGAAGGCGACTTAGTGCTCCGGCTCATCCAGGATCAGACCAATATGCACAAGTTATCCCCACCTTGGGAAGGGCCCTTTGTGGTCAGCAAGAATCTGCACAACGGATCATACTACCTCATCGACGTTCGCGAGCACAAAGACTCAAGCAAATCAGAGGAGGAGACCCGTCGGCCGTGGAATATCGCTCTTCTACGGCCTTACTACACCTGAGCCATAGGCTCTCATTATATACATATTTTGGCCATGTATATATTATGATCAATATAATAAACCGGCATCCTTGCTACAAGCAGGGCCTCTGCCATTCTTCCAATATTTCTTGGTTACAACGGGGCTTCTGCTTACAAAGTGACGTCCTGTTTGTCCATTAAGCCGGCTATCATGCCACAATAAAGCTTGGGAGCTTCACACCCAAGGGGCCAAAGAGAGTATTGTTGCTAAAAGCACAACTCAAACATAGGCACCCATTGAGCATAGCTCACAAAGTTACTTGGGGGCTCTTTGTGCAAAGCAACAGAGAGTTTGAAAGGACCCTTGTAATTGGCTATCGAGCCACGGCTTGGAAGCCTGGTGTATTCACCTAAAATCCCGGGTTAACCTGCCTTCATCAAGTAAGCCACTCCTATCCAGGTAATCCTGGCATGACCCGCCGAACTTTTGACAAGTCAATCTTATACAGACCCTGAACTTGTCAAAGTTAAAATGACGATTGGTTAGTTGGAGGCCCATCTTAAAAGGCTTTGTCAAATGGTTTAACTCAGCGGCCTGGCAGCCCATGAAAAGCCTCGAATTTGGGCCTGGCAGCCCTTGAAAAGCCTCGGCTACAAGTTTTATTTGATTTTGTTTTTGCAAAGTTTCATCTCTTTTGATAAAGTTCTAAGATAAACCGGTGTCTACTGACCTGGCCAGACTATATGTCATTACATCAACCCGGTGTTTCTTAACCCAGCGTGGCTTGCAGTTATCAGCTGTTAGCACATAATAAATTATGAACCGACATCTCTTAATCTGGTCTGGCATTGACTATAAGTCGCCAGGATGATCATCCGGTGTTTATCATAACCCGGCATGGCTTATTACGCACCAGCACAATGCGGTGGGCATTTTCAAACACTCAAGGTTTGGGTTATCACCCTTACTACATAAAGTTGGTAAGCCAACAAAAGGTGATTTAATATCACAGGTATGATATATTTCATATTTCATTACTTTATAACCTTGGTTATGAGAATTCTGGTTCTCTATTGGGTATCATAACCCGTCCGGCGGTAAACCACCAGGACATGTTCAAGATTTTCAAATGCAGAAGGCATGATTTTATAAGAAGTGCCAAGGCAAATAAATCAAGCATAGCAACAATCATGCCGGATTACAATATCAGGTAGCAGTGCACGATGGAAGAAGATCAAAGTATTTCAACTAGCCTATTACAAGGCGCTTTGATGCCCAAAAGAATAATTGTTTGTTGCCCACAACGCTATATGTGAAAATCAAACCGGCTGGCGGATTATGATTCATCACCAGGCTGACGTGAAGTTGAAGGATCATCTCGCGTTGGTTCAACCTCCTCCTCCTCCTCCTCACCCAGTGGCTGGAAGTCAAGGGTGGCCCAATCAATCCTGGTTAAGGCTTGGAAGACAGCTTTGTTGCTTATAAGATTGGATGGTTCAATGTCAGGGGCATAGGTGTGCTTACGAATTGGAGGGATAAGATTTTGTGCTTCTTTCACAGCTGCGTCAACCCGTTTGTTGTCTGCGTCATAGCTGGACCGATAGACAGACAAGTCAACCTCTTCGGCCAATTGGCTTGCCAACAGGCGCATCTCTTTTGTCAAGGCTTTGAGGGCTTCATTATCAAAGTCTGATCCGTCTTCTTGTTGGCCAGGATAGCCCTTTGCGATATCTGCCGGATCAAGATCAGCAATCCAAGCTTTGGCATGCAAGTGTCGAGCAAAGAAGCTAGCATGTGCCATAATCCAAAGTGATAGATCAAGTTTTTTTTAAGAAACACAATATAGACCCAGACGCGCACACACTCACCCCTATGAACACATGCACATCCTATCCCTATGAGTAACTCCAAGAGACCAAGGAGGTAGATTTTGAGATTGACGAAGTCTTCATAGACGCCATTTAGTTGACGGACACGCCATAGCGCTCAAAGAATAGCCCCAGAAAGCTTGGTGTCGTAGATATAATCCCGACGATACAACATGGGTGTGAATGTAGAGACAATCATATCTCGTCGGTGGAGGTAACACCCCACTCCTGTATGTGGTGTTCTTGCTCTTGTTGTTGGTTACAGCATGAGAGAGTTCAACCTCTGCATGGTTCCCTCCTCATGGCTTATATAGAGTGCACTAGGAGGGGTGTCATAACGGGTTGGTAATAGATGTGATATTGATGGCCTAAGGCACGGCCAACTGTTCATGGCCATTACTGTCAATAACTGTCGTGTTTAACTAGATTACCCCATCGTTGGTTAATGATACATTGATGGCTTCATGGGGTCATGATATCCTAGGACGTAGCCGATTGTAGGACGATTGATTGCCCCTGTCTTGGGGTGGTAATGACCGATTGTTGGTACTTGTCCATCAAGGGGTGGTGTATCCAATTGTGGGTATTTGGTCCGCTGGTGAGGAACCCCTTGCCTTTGATATCTTGGGCTATAACTTCAGTGGGCTTGATATGCTACCTCTTGGCCCATTATCTTTTGGGCCGCATCCTTGATGGGTTTGGGCCCTTGGCTGGGCCGTTATGTGTCCATGGGCCTACCTCGTAGGCGTTGCCCTGCCAGTAGCCCTCGAGTGTGGCGAGGTCTTGTGAGAGACAACTGACTGCGCCTCAAATATTCGCGCATATTGGAGGTGAAAGGCGAGCAATATCGGAAACAAACTTGGTGATACCCGATTCGATCTCTTCGGGAGAGAATGGCTCATTGCCCGACTGTGTGCGTATCATGAAATTTTGAGTGGTGGCTTGAGACGCCTGGGCTTGGATTTACCCAAGTGTCACCAATATCCTTCAGTTGGAACGTCAACCAGGCCCCCTTCTCGAGAACCAAGTTTACACAACGGAACATTTGGTTTTCCTGAGAAAATCTAACTTGCACCTGAGAGGATGTTACGGGTGCTCCTTGCTCTATGAACAAAACGGATCCGCAACGACTTTTCAACCATAATAACTGCATTATGACAATTTTGGTGAAAAAGGGCACCTTAATAGGGCCGCCATCTTGTTATGGATCACCTCAATTAATGGAGCACCCTTCGTAGCTGGCCTCCCAATTGGCGCTTACTTTTGAATCATGCTCCATATGACAATTACGTGTAATTCCATGTGGCGCAAAAGAAATTTCAGCCACCTCACATGAAATGATAGGAAAGTTGGGGAAATAAATGTCTCATTAACAAGCGGGGTCCCACGGTTATAGAGGCAGCAAATATGAACACTATGAGTTTATGTGCACATGCTATGATTTTGGCGACTCTGCTAAAGTTGTTCTAATGACAGCCTGCGGACGAGAGGCGAGGTTTATCACAATATGCACCCACATTTTCCTTATTTGACGCTCTTTGAGTAAACGAACGGGCAGAGTGAACAGACTCGGGTAAAATGGGTTGCTCAATGAGGCGTAATGCAGTCTATAGGGGATCCGGTTTTAGGAATCTTCTATATGGTTTTGGTTTGTTTTTTTCTTTTTCTGCTGTTTTCTTTTCCATTCTTTACCGGTTTCATTTTTCATTTTTCCCTTTTCTATTGTTTTTCTCTGCCAGCTCTTTTAGTTTCATTTTTTTTCAGAATTTCAAAAAATATTCAGGTTTAAAAAAATAATGTTAGTGCCTTCATTTTTTTTGAATTTTAAGAAATGTTTGCATTTTCAAAAAATTTATTCATAAATTCATGTTTAAAAATGGCCACAATTTTTTTAAAGGTGCTACAATAACCACCCCCTAAGGTATCTTTCTTATCTTGCGTTTTCCGTTCCCCATAAAAAAAATAGTGCGTTGTCTGCTACAATAGCCTATTTATACGAGAACAAAACTTTACTGAGTTACCTATAAAGGGCAGAAAATATACGTGGTCCAACATGCAGCAAAACCCTCTCTTGGAACAGCTCGATTGGTTTTTTACATCATTAAACTGGACTGCCAAGTTTCCAAACACCACGGTGACCCCCCTGGGTAAACCAGTATCCGATCATGTCCCCTGCTCTGTGGCCATTCAGACCTCCATACCACGAAGTAAGATTTTCAGGTTTGAAACCTATTGGATCGCACACCCTGGGTTTATGGATGTGGTGTCCCTGGCCTGGAATAAACCGATCAAATATAATAAAAAATCTAATGCTGCATCCCGATTGTGTCAAAAACTGAAGGCAGTTCGGCATGCTCTCAAACAGTGGAGCCGCCATATCTCTCGACTGAAGATTGCGATTGAAAATACCAACAAAGCTCTAGTTGAACTTGACAATATTGCGGATCGGCGATCTCTTATGTTGCCTGAAGGTAATTTTAGAGAGATACTCAAAAAGCATCTGCTTCGCTTGCTACAATACCAAAAAGAACATTGGAAAAAACGTTGCACCATCCGATGGATTCAATTTGGTGACGAGAACTCAAAAATTTTCCAAGCAGTGGCCACTGAAAGATATAGAAAAAACTTTATAAAAACCTTGCAGGACCATCATGGAGTTGAAGTGGATGACCACTTAGCAAAAGAAGCGATCCTATTTGACACATACAAAGACAAATTGGGCTCTTCTAACCCACAACCGATGAAGTTTAACCTCTCACAAATGCTCCGACAAGAGGTTGATTTTCACACCCTGATTACACCATTTACGCATGCTGAAATAGACTCTGTGGTCAAAGAAATGCCACCAGATAGGGCCCCAGGACCGGATGGGTTTAATGGAGCCTTCATTAAAGCTTGCTGGCCTATTATCAAATATGATATCTATCAGCTATGTGAAGAATTTCATGAGGGAAACTTGAATCTGGAGAGTATCAATTATGGACATATCACTCTAATACCTAAGAATAATGCCCCTGTAACAGTCAATGACTTTCGCCCGATCACACTTCTGAATTGTTGCCTCAAGCTCATAACCAAGATACTTGCCAATCGACTCCAGAAGATCATTTTAAAGATTATTCATCGCAATCAATATGGTTTCTTGCGTGGTCGATCCATACACGACTGCCTGGCCTGGGCCTTCGAGTATATTCATCAGTGCCAGGCGTCCAAAAGGGAGATTGTGCTACTGAAACTAGACTTCGTGAAGGCCTTTGATACGATCCAACACCCGGCAATGCTGCAAATTATGAAACACATGGGCTTCCCACCCCAATGGCTCAACTGGATGGAAAATATCTTCTCATCGGGCAAATCTTCGGTGCTTCTCAATGGGGTGCCGGGTCGGCAATTCCCCTGTAAATGTGGAGTACGTCAGGGCGATCCACTGTCACCACTATTGTTTGTGTTAGCTGCAGACCTGCTTCAAACCGCTCTAAATGAGGCACTCCAAAACCACCTCATCCAACATCCAATACCACCAAAAGGGAGTGATCAATACCCGGTGATCCAATACGCGGACGACACAATAATTGTCCTTCCTGCATGCCTCAATCAGGCCACCAAGATCAAACAGATTCTTGAAGACTATGCCGCTTCTGTGGGTCTCAAAATAAATTTTCATAAGTCAACTTTAGTGCCCATTAACACCCCTCAGGAAATATGTGATGAACTGGCAGCGATCTTCGGTTGTGTTCAAGCAACCATGCCTTTCACTTACCTTGGGCTGCCCCTAGGTACCACTCGACCTACGGTTTTGGACCTGACACCGTTTGTCTGTAAGGCAGAAAGAAAGATTACTGCGGCCATGTCGCTCATGTCCTACGCCGGAAGATTGGCCCTCTTAAACTCACTCATCACATCACTGGCCATCTACCCCATGGGTACCTTGAGACTCCCCCCCAAAATCATTGAACAACTGGACAAGATCAGAAGATACTACCTCTGGAACAAGAAAACTGAAAATGGAGAGAAATGTAACTCATTGGCTGCCTGGTCTATGGTTTGCCGCCCAAAAAAGTGCGGTGGCCTAGGGGTTCTGGACCTACATATCCAAAATGACGCTCTGCTGCTAAAACTACTGCACAAGTTTTACAACCAGCAAGACACACCTTGGGTTAGCCTCATCTGGAACACATATTACACAGACTCTGTGCCCCATGCAACAGAAACCTGTGGATCCTTTTGGTGGCGAGACCTCATCCGATTAATGCCAATCTATAGAGGAGTAACCCAAGTCAACGTGCACAATGGCAGCTCAGCACTTTTCTGGAAAGATGACTGGAATCATTCTATCTATGAGGAAAAATACCCCAGGGCCTTTTCTTACTGCAAGAACAGTGACATTCAGGTCCAAGCCTTCCTTGCCGTTACGGACCTGGCAACAACCTTTCATCTCCCACTTTCTGTACAAGCCCATGATGAGCTACGACAAATCCAAAGGGAAGTTGTCAATGTGGTTTTGACAAACGAGAATGATGAATGGATCTACTGCTGGGGCGCACACACTTTCAAAACGACTGCATACTACAACTACTACTTCAGAGACATAAAAGCACATGTGGCTTTCACCTGGTTGTGGAAAACTAAGTGCACGGCAAAAATTAAAGTTTTTGGATGGCTGCTCCTCTCTGACCGCCTCAATACAAGGAACATGCTAAAACGGAGGCATTACAACATAGGTACAAACCTGGACTGCTTGCTCTGTGGCCAACACATTGAAGAAACAGTGGAACACCTTTTCTTCCAATGCTCGTTTAGCCAGTCCTGCTGGAGGAGATTGAACATCACATGGAGCAACCACACTCATCGCCTCCACCTACTGGAAAACTTGAAGGAAAGACACCATCGCAAGATGATCATGGAAGTATTCCTCCTGGCAGCTTGGAGCTTATGGAAAGAGCGCAATAACAATCATTTCAGGAACATACGACCGTGCATTGACACATGGAAGGAGAGGTTCACCAATGACTTCAGAGATCTCCTGCATAGACTACCTGACCATAAAAAACATCTTGTCCACGACACTTTGGTTGCTGTACACTGATCCTGTACATAAGGGGGGCTACATAGGAACCCTTGCTAAGGGTCCTCCATTCTGTAATTTGGCTAGGTAGATTTTCATTGCTTCCCCCCCCCCCACCCTGTACATGTGTAACGAACTTGGTTGATTGGTGGTAATACAAAAGCAGTAGGAGCCTTTCCTACTGTCCTAACCTTCAAAAAAAAAAAACTGTACAGTTGTGTAACGGGCCGCCCCACCGTGAAGGCGGAACCGGCTTCTCTCAACTGTGTCGCTGGCATTGGGAATCCTATTTCGCGTGTAGGTTGCCAGGAAGCGACCGCACGCGTACCCCCCGACGCATACATGTGGGCTGTCCCAACTAGCTCATGTCCGGTGTTGGGAAGGTTCTAGAAACTTCGCAAACCATTTTTTTTAGTTTTTTCTCTCCGTTTTTTCTTCTTTTATTTTTATTTTGTTTTTTCTTTATCTTTTAATTTATGTTTTTCCATTTTTTTTAGTTTTCATTTTTTATTTCCAAATTTCTCATTTTTTTATGAAATCTGGGAACATTTTTTTATATCAGTAAATATATTTTGAAATTCATTTTTTTTCAAATCGGGGTTAACATATTTTAGTTCAAATTTTTTTCATTGAATTAAAAATTTGCTCATTGAAATAAAAAAATTAGCATAATCTTTTCAGAAATTTTCATGAATTGTTAAAAAATGTTCATCATATTTCAAAACTGATCATAGAATTCAAAATTCATTCTTCAAACTAAAGAAAATGTTCAGAAATCACGGATTTTTTTTTTCATATAGATGAACATTTCTTGAAATACGAATATTTTTCAAATCAGGACGAATATTTTTGGAATTCAAAATTTGATCATCATATTAAAAATTATCCATTGAATTCAAATAATGTTAATAATATTTCAAAAATGTTCATCGAACTAAAGGAAATGTTCTGAAATTATTGAACATTTGTTTCATATTGCTGACATTTTTTTTAAATACAAATATTTTTTCAAATCATGGTGAATATTTTTGGAATTCAAAATTTATCACCGAAATAGAAATTTCTTCATTGAATTCAAATAATGTTCGTAATACTTCAAAAATGTTCATATGATTCAAAATTTATTCATCAAAATCTAAAAAATGTTCATTGAATTTCACTTTTGTTCATAAAATACCAAAAATGTTCATCTAAATTAGAAAAATGTTTCCGTCTGCACCATGTTATGCCCATGAATATTACTAGTTTACTAGCTTTTAAATAATAATAGTTAATTAGTTAATCATATTTTGGGGTCTATTATTACTTAATCTACGCATGCGGGTGGTGAATCTGCTGGGCTAGTTAGATTGACTTTTGGTAGGCATATATCATCAATGCGCCCAGTGCGGTCTCCCTCCTATTTGACGGAAAGAGCACCGAGATTTGGATGCACGGTTTAAGAGATAAAATGTTTTGAATAAATGAATGTACGATTTTTTTTTTTTGTAAAACTCCCAGGTACGACAAGTGGCACACATGCAGCTCCCCAGTTATCGCAGCCCTTCAAAGTGGGAGTGATCTTTCAAAAGAGTACCCCTTAATTAGTGATTTCGAGAAAAGAGTGTCTAATAGGAGGTCCCATGCACAAGGCCCCTTTTTAGTTAAGTCCGAGTGGAAAGCCTACTAACAAGTTTGTCGCAATCGAACTCATTCCTTTCCAGGCTGGCCATTTACATCATCATCAGGACAAAAATAAACCAGGATAAGCGATTGCTGTATTTTTCTTTGCAAGTGGCAAGTAACCGTTTTGTTCTAGAGAGAGGAAAAAGAATGGCAGGCTGACTGAGAAAGTGTTGGTTATTACGTAAAATGACTTTTACATGTATTTAGTGGAATAGAATGGCAGGCGAAATAAAAACCTTGGAAGCCAAAATTCTCAGCAGGGAAGGAAGTTCTACAAAAGGAAGAAGTGGAGGTGGGTTCAGCCTATCCGGTAGCGGCATCCCATAATAGGCCGGAGATGATGAGATACAGACGGAATCCTATACAACACTCTCTTTGTCAATTTGTCGTCACAGCTTCGCACAGCGAACAACATAAAATGGGTCGGGCCACTTGACTTGTATTGCATGTGTGAGCCACCGGTTTTCGGACCTTCTTTTACAGTTTTTTGTTTTTCGAGTTTTTCCCTTATTATTTCCTTTGTGTTTTTTGATTTGCAAACAGTTAATAATATAATTTTTTTTTGAAAAAGACCCCGACTTAAAAAATGCACCTAATTTTCAAAAAATTCAAACATTTCTCCATTGTTTGGAAATTTGAAACTGGTTCATGTTTTGTAAAAAATCTTCACAATTTTAAAAGATGTTCAAATATTCTAAAATTCGCAATTTTCTAAAATCATTTGAACTTCAAATTTTTTGTCATAATTCTTAAAATAGTTAAAAAAATTATAACAATTTTTGAAAGTAAATCATTTTAAAATATCCTTTTTTAAAATCATTCATATTTTGAAAATAGTGTTATCATTTTCAAAAGTTGTTCACAAATTTGAAAATTTTCCAAACTTTTAAAAATGTTAACTTTTTTTCTTAAAGCGTTCACTAGGAACTGGGGCGCTAGAGTAAACCGGTGCGCGTGGAGAACCGTTAAGGAGGACACTACATTTTTTTAGGGGCATCACTACGTTTTATTACTCAAATGCCACATGAAGTGGGATATAAATGGGATCATGGGGTTAGACCAACCATACATGTTGTGCTGATCAAGATAATGAGAAAACTTGGCTAACCTATCAGCATCGCCATGAGTAGCACGACCTTATAAAATAAAGATACAATTACAAGGCATCATCGTATGTTTGATTACGGTAATAATGTTACCATATAATCCGTTGCACCCTCTTGCAATATTGTTCATTATCTGCTTTGAGCCTGAGGCAACAATAAAGTTTTGGAGCATCCAATCCTCAACCGGAGAAAAGGTTTCTCGGCATGCAATGGCCTCCAAAGCAGCTAGAGTAACCGTGCTATAATGAACAGAGGTGCTACACTATCGCACTGCATTGAATTAGTCCGCTAAAGTTGCCAAAGGGCCAATGGCCAGTCAGGTGGCCCCTGTGCCCCTAAGCTACAGTATGCACCATGGCTGTTTTCTAATTAAGTCCAGGTGGAAAGCCCACTGACAAGTTTTTCACAACCTAACTGACCCCTTTCCGGTGAGGCAATTTACATCATCGTCGGGCCCAAAATAAACCAATGTTATACGAGAGCAACTAACTAAAGGGTAACCTTGCGGGAGGCATAGATTTGTTTTCGCAAGAAGCAAAAAATCATGATTTTTTTTGCTTCACGAGAAGCATAAATTTGCTTCTCATGGGGGCACAGATTTGTTTCTCTGAAAAGCATTCGAAAAGGGAAAAGAAAAAAAACCTGCGATTTGTTCTCGTGCTTTCACAAGATGCACATATTTGCTTCCTGTGGAGGCACAAATTTACTTTCGCGAGAAGCATAGTGGTGCTTCTTTGTAAAGGGAAAAAATCATTAATTTTTTACACCTTTTTTTGTGCTTTCACGAGAAGCAGAAAAGAAAATAAAAGTGGAAAATAAAAGTGGAGGCACAGATCTGTGCTTCCCGAAAAGAAAATAAAAGTGGAAAAAAAAAATACCGCACTTCCGTCTCGTTTTTCTTCGTGAATGGTTTTCACCAAAACCTATGAACATGGGATATAGTTTCGGAGATCTCGACGCGATTATCCAATGCTGAAAATAGTTCGGGATTTGAATGCACGGTCCAAGAGATAAAATGTTTTAAAAAAATCTATGAAAAAAGAGAAACTCACAGGTTGCGACAAATGGTGCATATGTAGTGCGCCATTTTGCCAGTGTATGAAAATGTAGGAGTGACCTTTGCAAGGGATACTCTTTAACTATTGATTTCGGCGTCATAGATTGCTGTATTTTTTGTTGTCCCGAATTGCAAGTAACTGTGTTGTTCTAGAAGACCTCCTATTTGGCGCCTCTAGTGCCAGGTAAGCTGCACAGCGGCCTCAGGTCCCCATGGGCCGCGGCCCAGTATACGTGGCCCAGTGTATGTGGGCATGCTCGCGCCCGCCCGCCAGCTTATTTTTCTATTTGGCGATTTGACTTCTGACCCACTGACGACCATTGACCCATTGATAAATTTGACCATTGAATTTTTTAGAAAAAAAATCATGAAATTGAATAAAGATTACGAATTTGGAAAAAGTCCGCGGATCATAGAAAGTTGACAGATTTGTAAAACGTTCATGCGTTTGGAAAAAGGGTTCACGAATTTGGAAAGGTTAACGGGTTTGAAAAAATCTTTATAAATTTGGTAAACGTCCAGCATTTGGAACCGTTCATGAAATTTAGAAAAATCATGAATTTAATTTTTTTTTCACAAACTTAAAAAATGGAAAACTAATAGAAAAAAGTAGGAAAGTAAAATAAAATAATAGAAAAGAAAGAAAAATCAGCCAAATAAAATACATAGAAAACACACGAAAATAACACATGAAAAACCCGAATGGGAAGCATATAACGAACATAAAAGGGGAGTTTATATGGGCCGGCCGTTACATACGCGCATGAGTACTGAGTACTGATAACGAACAAAACGGTGCAGCGGGCGCCAAATGGGAATCAGCTTGTTCTAGTAGAGATAGAAAACAAAATTGCATTGCCTCAGAAAAATAGAGATCGAAGTAACCATGTTTGTTTTCCCCAGCCTGACAGAGAAAGTCGGTTCTGTTCTGCTCAGCGCTGCTACAGCGACACGAGGTAAAAAAATCTACTACCACCCTCGAGCTTGGGAATATACCTCTAATCAAACTGCAGTACAACGGTCAAGCTCAGCCTTGCCCTATCAGAAAATTACCACTAATTCACAAGCTTCCACAAGCTGGATTTGAACGGGCATCACGTAGAACAACAAGGACGACGGCGTTCCATGATTATGGATACATCGTGACGCCGTCGACAAGTTTCACCCTGAAGTTATCTTTGTCTAGTAAATAAAAAAAATAAGCTGAAGAAGAAAAACTCACGCACACAGACCACTTTACTTTCCTCACCACACGATCGATCAGCTTCACATATTCAATCGGCCGACTGGTAAAGTGGGAGTTGAACACTGTTCATTGTCACAGTATATTCCGCGGTCTCTACGGTAGCTGCATGCACGCACGCATGCATGGTTGCATGTCCATCTCACACTTGGATGGTGCAAATGTATCTCGTCGGCTTTGTCGATCTGCTTCTAGTCCAGATGCTCCATTTGGAAGATGTCACTGTAGGCTAAAAGGAAGGATTACTAGTGGCGTACGTAGCGTGCGGTTTTTTACCACTTGCACTTACCACACCACGTGGTCGTATACACCACAGTCTACAGAGACGCTAAGCTGTACGCCACGCTAATGTCGACACCTAGCCGATACGCCGTCGACCAAATCTTTTCCTTCCTTCGCTTTTTCACCTAATGGGATTGGCAGCACGTTCAGAAATTACCGTAACCAACCAGGTCGATCTTACTACAGTTACTCCATCCTTTTCTAGCAGCCAAGTTGCATATCACTGCTCCACTCCAATGACCCCATCAATGGATGCTTACCCGTGGTTGCGTAATTTCTTGTAGCTTTGGTCGAAACGCGATAGCTACGCACAACTCCCGCTGCATCGTCCAGTAGCCCCAGCTGTGAAGTCTCTCACAACACACATCGCGCATGCATGCACCAGACACGAGTGCTCTACATATATTCCTGGACTATTCAGTCTGTTTCCTTGTCTCGAAGAGAGGCTGGTGACACCGCCGGAGAGCGATCTCGAAGCGATAAGCGTCAAGTTGTTATCGCATGATCATCTCCCCCCTCCCATTAAGGTCTCATTCCTCCGCCCCTTTTGCGAGCGCAGTCGGCGTGGATTATTGGTTCAAATCATACGCTACCTAACAGAAAAATCTAGCCGAAAAATCTATCGGTGAGCGCTCCATGCGTGACGTATGTGACGACGTGCATGGCTTACATATATGTCTGCCAGTAGTACCGGCCGCGAGCGAGCTTGACAAACGGCGCTTTATTCCATGCTCAAATGCCATCTTCCCTGTCGTCGCCTCACTGGCCAGACCGGCTGGCCTTATCGTCTGATTTGGAATCGGTGGCGAGCCTTCTTACGGAAGTGCTGATCATTAGCTAGTCAAGTCGTCCTGCATGTACATGTCTTTTCCAGGAACCTCACGCGGTAGTAAAATTCGGAGTACTCCTACGTGGTTATTTCGAATCTTTTCTCCCTTTCGTGACTTTGGCTGAGTGCATCCATCTAGATGTCTGCAGGTTTGTTACTACAACGTGTGAAAAGGTTATCTGGCTGCTCTGAGCTTCTACTTAGCCACCAAGACAAACGTCTTCAATTAAATTATTTTCTAGTACGTGAGAAATAAAGAGAGCTGAAAGAGAAAGAAGTGGTGTGGCAATAGCTAGCGGCCGAACAAGTGGTGGCTAGCTGTGCAATGTGGAGCCCGGCCGGCGAGCTACGTTTATGATGGGATGGGGATGAGGAGCTATCGAAATCTTTTTGCGTCGAGTGCAACAGCTTACCACTACTTCACTCTAGCTAGCTAGCTCTTCCGTGGAACGTGTCCTGTGAAGCTACCGGCCAGTCAAAAGGGGCACGCGCGCATACAGATACATGCATGAATGAAACTGAAACTGAAACCCCTCAACGTACGTGACCGAATTCACCCATGTCTCTCGTGCGTATGCAGTGATGCAATTCCATGCAAGCTGCAGGAGCATTAAGACGACCATATAAATTTATCTTTTTGATTTCTCTCATCTGTTTCGACATGTCTATACACGTCGTCCTGACCTCACACGCACGTATTACACCGTTTATTCACCACGTGGACACGTTACTCGTACCATTCTGATCTGTCTCAGAGACAGAGAGACTGGTGCGACCAGGCGCGAGACAAGAGGGGACTGAACGATGCTAAGTGGATATACCGGCCTTGCTTCCACGAGTGGTGAGTTCGGATAACCACACCAAGACTTTTGGCACGCCCACGAGCTACCTCTACCCGACTCTCCCTAAAATGAAAACTACCTCTACCCGATTGTACATTCTCCTTTTTGAACAAGACTATTCTTTTCCTTTTTGAGAAACATGGTACAAGCGCAAATGCTCACATGCACGCACGCACACTATCCTTATGAGCACCTCCGAAATACTGGGTCGACGGGTCATCAGATTGACGAAGTCATCACAGAAGCCTCACTATCAAGGGGAACTGTAGCCTCCTACTGAAAGAATATATCCGCCTTTTCGAAACATACAAATATACACAATACTTTTTTGAACATTAGTCGGGTCTAGTAGCTGTGGCGGAGCCAGCCAGTAGACAATGGGTGTATGTATTTCCTTAAAAATAACAAATTCACTAGAGTTTTCAGTTTATTGGTGCATATATGTTTATTATACATGGGTAGTCAACATTTTTGCAAAAATAATTGGTGTACAAGGGTGTACATTTGTACACCCAAAAAAACATGTAGCGCCGCCCATGTCCAATAAGACCCAACGAGTTCACTTATCACTTAGAAAAAGGAATATTACAAGAAAATCCCTGGTTTTTGCAAGGAGGACTCTCAACCCTAGAAACAAGATTACAATCGGCAACTAGCACCATCACCAACCAGATCAGGGAGAAAACCAAGCTTATTGAGAGTGCTTCCTCTAGATCCATCATCATCCACCATCCACGATTGATGGGCACCTTGGGTGTGATCCAGAAGCCCTTGAACAGAGACCAGATGCGGGAGGATAAAGCACCAACACGACATGACACCGGAGGCCATTAAGACATATCACCTAGACCTAGCCCTACAACTAACCTAGCCCAACTATGAACACGGAAATCCCACACTCTACTCCGGTCTCCACTCCGACCATCTTGTACACAAGCACGAACTTGACTACCTTCATATTTTAGAAACCCTATCGAGTCGCCCATCCAAAAGGATGGGAGGTCGTGATCGTTGAACGTACTTTGGACAAGGATGGTCCCCTAGAGTTACATGTTATCGGACCACAATATCTTCACAATAATGCCAATGGAGAACTTCAAAGTCACAATAAATAACACTAAGAAAAATCACCAGAAAGCACTAACATGAACTCATCGGATCCTAACGAATAGATATGCGAGGACATGAACCTAAAATCTACATGATCAGACACACCAGACATGCAAAGACACAAAATATCTGGCTCCAAGACCAGTGGTGGAGCCAGAAAATTCGGACAGGGGGGCCAAGTATTGTTAAACCTTTTTAGGGAGGGTCAATCCATAAAAAACCACTATTTTAGCAAAATCAAATCACTGTTACTATTCATTCTAGGCTTAAATCACTTATGTTAGGGGGGCCAGGGCCCTGGCTGGCACCCCCTGCACAAGAAGAACCAGAGTACCTTTACTCTCAATGACATCATATTCTCCGCGAGGATGTTGCTGATGAAGACCATAGAAATCATTTTACAAAAGCGTTTGACTAAGAAAAAGATACAAGGCCCCACTCCCTTTGCAACATGACCGCCGGTGGTGAGGCGAATCAACAAAGTGTGTGGCTGCTTCCTCCTGGAACCCTAGCTTCTCACGTGTAGACACAACACAATCACAGTCTTACTCCTTATTGTGATATGTTTGTCCTGATCAAATTATGGACCTTAGGTATTGCTTTTGACCCAACTGCACGGATAAATGAAGAATCACTACAAACACTTCATTAGTAATCAAAAAGCATGGTATAAACGGAGGAGGAAGTTATAAAAGGTTGGCATCTACAACGCTGACCCCCCAAATCGGACACCGTATTCGTTCGCTAACCAAGGGGAACTAGTCCGGGGACACTGATCTGGGAGCCAACCATCCAATCATAGCCGGATACATCCGCCCCCATCTTTTTTTCCAATTTGCACACTCAAAATAACCGCCTATCTAGTTTCAATTTAGCTAAAAATTGTTCAAATGTTCAAATGCAGCCGTAGTTCTAATTTAAATATTACAATCGAACAAAGTATTCAAATTATAATAGTTCAAATTTGAATTTAACTAGCACATTTTACTGGTTGTCCCCTTTTACCGCCCACAGATGCTCAATCAAATCTTCCTTCAGTTGCTCATGAGTTGCTCGATTTCGAATTTGTTGATGCATTTGAACAAATCCATGAAATTTGGTCGGATTCCACTTTCGATGTTCAACAGGCTCACTCACATTCTCAAATTTAAGAACCGCGACAACATCCTCACTCTCATCCTCCACAATCATGTTGTCCATGATCACACAATATGTCATCACCTCCCACAAGCTCTCCGGACCCCATTGTTTGGCAGGTCCACGAACAACTGCAAAATGGGACCGCAGAACTCCAAATGCCCACTCAACAACCTTTCTAACTGCTTCTTATCTTTGGACAAAGAGAGACTTTTTCTGACCAACTGGCTTAGATATGGTCTTGACAAAGGTAGTCCATAGAGGATAGATATCGTCGACCAGATAGTAGCCCATGTTGTACTCATGCCCATTGATAGTATAGTGGCAAGGAGGAGCTTTCCCTTCAGTCAGCCCAACAAACAATGGTGATTACTACATGATACGTCTCCAATGTATCTATGATTTATGAAGTATTCATGCCATGTTTACAATAATTTTATTTGGTTCGGGTGCAATTTTATATGATTTAAATGGAACTAACCCGGACTGACGTTGTTCTCAGTAGAACTAACGTGGTGTTGTTTTTTGTGCAAAAATCAAAGTTCTCCAAATGCAGCGAAACTTTTTAACCATTTTTTGGAAGAAAAGAGACACTAGAAGTTTCGTGGGAGGGCCAGAAGAGCCACGAGGGACCCACAAGCCACCTGGGTGCGCCTAGGGGGTGGGCTCGCCGTGGTGGCTTGCGGGCACCCTGTGGCCCTTCTTAGCGTGAGACCAACGCCAAAAAATCTTATAAATAGAGAAACCACCAGAAATAAACCTAGAACTTTAACTCCGCCGCCGCAAGCCTCTGTACCTTCAAAATACCATCTGGAGCCCTGTTCTGGCACCCTGACGAAGGGGGAAATCATCACTGGAGGCTATCTGTTGGGGAACATAGTAATTTCAAAAAATTTCCTACGCACACGCAAGATCATGGTGATGCATAGCAACGAGCGGGGAGAGTGTATCCACGTACCCTTGTATATCGAAAGCGGAAGCGTTAGCACAATGCGATTGATGTAGTCGTACGTCTTCACGATCCGACCGATCCAAGTACTGAACGTACGACACCTCCGAGTTCAGCACACGTTCAGCTCGATGACGTCCCGCGAACTCCGATCCAGCAGAGCTTCACGGGAGAGTTCTGTCAGCACGACGGTGTGATGACGGTGTTGATGTTTCTACCGATGCAGGGCTTCGCCTAAGCACTGCTACGATATGACCGAGGTGGAATATGGTGGCGGGGGGCACCGCACACGGCTGGGAGAGATCAACAGATCAACTTGTGTGTCTAGAGGTGCCCCCTGCCCCCATATATAAAGGAACAAGGGCGGAAGGCAGCCGGCCAGGAGGAGGGCGCGCCAAGGGGGGAGTAGGACTCCTCCTTTCCTTGTGGGAGTAGGAGAAGGGAAGGAAGGGAGAGAGGAGGAGAAGGAAAAAGGGGGGCGCCGCACCCTCCTTGTCCAATTCGGACTAGAGGGGGAGGGGGCGTGCGGCTGCCCTGGCCGCCCCTCCTCTTCTCCCACTAAGTCCCATTAGGCCCAATATACTCCCCCGGGGGTTCCGGTAACCCCCCGGTACTCCGGTAAATGTCCGAAACCTCCCGAAACACTTCCGGTGTCCGAACATAGTCGTCCAATATATCGATCTTTATGTCTCGACCATTTCGAGACTCCTCGTCATGTCCGTGATCATATCCGAGACTCCGAACTACCTTCAGTACATCAAAACACAAAAACTCATAATACCGATCGTCACCGAACTTTAAGCGTGCGGACCCTACGGGTTCGAGAACTATGTAGACATGACCGAGACACGTCTCTGGTCAATAACCAATAGCAGAACCTGGATGCTCATATTGGTTCCCACATATTCTATGAAGATCTTTATCGGTCAAACCGCATAACAATATACGTTGTTCCCTTTGTCATCGGTATGTTACTTGCCCTAGATTCGATCGTCGGTATCTCAATACCTAGTTCAATCTCGTTACCGACAAGTCTCTTTACTCGTTATGTAATGCATCATCCCGCAACACTCATTAGTCACATTGCTTGCAAGGCTTATAGTGATATGCATTACCGAGAGGGCCCAGAGATACTTCTCCGACAATCGGAGTGACAAATCCTAATCTCGAAATACGCCAACTCAACAAGTACCTTCGGAGACACCTGTAGAGCACCTTTATAATCACCCAGTTACGTTGTGACGTTTGGTAGCACACAAAGTGTTCCTTCGGTAAATGGGAGTTGCATAATCTCATAGTCATAGGAACATGTATAAGTCATGAAGAAAGCAATAGCAACATACTAAACGATCAAGTGCTAAGATAACGGAATGGGTCAAGTCAATCACATCATTCTCCTAATGATGTGATCCCGTTAATCAAATGACAACTCATGTCTATGGTTAGGAAACTTAACCATCTTTGATTAACGAGCTAGTCAAGTAGAGGCATACTAGTGACACTATGTTTGTCTATGTATTCACACATGTATTATGTTTCCGGTTGATACGATTCTAGCATGAATAATAAACATTTATCATGATATGAGGAAATAAATAATAACTTTATTATTGCCTCTAGGGCATATTTCCTTCACTATCTTCATCATCCCGGCGGCCACCATGATGAGGAGGGAGTACTTCACCCTCGAGGCTAGGGTATGTACAAGTAGCTATGGTAGCTATGTGTTTGATCTCTCTCTCTCTCTCTCTCTCTCTCTCTCTGTTCTTGATTTGGCATGATCTTGGTGTATCGCGAGCTTTGCTAATATAGTTGGATCATATGGTGTTTTCCCCTCTCTATCTTGTTGTGATGAATTGAGTTTTTACCTTTGAGGTTTCACTATTATCGGATTGAATACTTGTATGGATTTGAGAACACTTGATGTATGTCTTGCATGCGGACACCCGTGGTGACAATGAGGTGTTCTATTGATTCACTTGATATATGATTTGGCACTCAACTCGCGGATTCCCGAGGTGACATTGGGGTAATCTATGCATAGGCGTTGATGCACGTTTTCGTCCTACTTTCTCCGGTAGAAATCATGTGGCTCTCTTTGAAGTTTTTTGTATTGGATTAAATATTATGAATCTGAAGTTGTTTGATGCATATAGAATAATCAACTCACTGATATTTGTGGTGACATTGGAGTATCTAGGTGACATTAGAGTTGGCTGAGGTGTATAATATGGTGTTATTTTAGATTGAGCTCTAGGGCTGTTTGTGCCACTTGTAGGAATAGCTCAATAGATTGATCGGAAAGAATAACTTTGAGGGAGTTCCATACCCTACAAACCATTTCGTCTTATGTTCTCCGCTAGACAAGAACTTTGGAGTGACTCTTTGTCGCACGTTGAGGAATTGTTATATGATTCAATTATGTTAGCACTGTTGAGAGATTGCACTAGTGAAAGTATGAATCCTAGGCCTTGTTTCTAAGCATTGCAATACCGTTTGTGCTCCGTTTTATCACTTGCTATCTTGTTGTTTATTTATTTATTTTCAAATTACAAAAACCAATATCTACTATCCATACTACACTTGTATCACCATCTCTTCGTCGAACTAGTGCACCTATGCAATTTACCATTGTATTTGGTGTGTTGGGGACAAAAGAGGGTTTTTTTGTATTTGATTGCAGTGTTGTTTGAGAGAGACTATCTTCATCCTACGCCTCCCACATATTGATAAATTTTAGGTCATCTACTTGAGGGAAATTTGCTACTGTCCTACAAATCTCTGCGCTTGAAGGCCCAACAGAGTCTACAAAAAGTAAAGTTGCGTAGTAGACATCACTGCAGCACATAGATGTCATTGTGAGACCCGGACATGTCAAAGAAAGCATGCCAAATCCAAAGATCTTATGATACAACTGCTTCAAGAATGGTAGTGGGCTTCTTAATATGACCCTAATATTGCTCCTGTAGTGCTTTTGGGCAGTTCTTCCAACTCTGATGCATGCAGTCAAGAGATCCAAACAAATCTGGCCAGCCTCTTGCTTCAAACATTGCCAAGATCCTCTTAGTGTTTGCGACAGTTGGTTCTCTCAGATAGTGAGGTCCAAACACCAAGACCATGGCAGTAGCAAATCTGACTATGGCGTCTCTGTGTGTGCTCTCAGAATATCCGTAGGTATTCGTCGCATGAATCAACGGTTGTGACATATGAAAGCATCCACAATGCAACCATGCACTTCTGGTAACCAAAGATCTCAATCCTTCCTACGACATCCTTCTTCAAGATGAAGTAGTCATCGAAGGACCACACACCATGGTAGAGACGATCAAAGATATTTTTTCGCATCCGAAAGCGCCAGCAGAAATTGTCTATGAGTACGACATCGGGAGTCGTTAATGGCCACATGCCATGTTGCGATTGAACACTCGATAACCCTTGATCGACCCCTTGAAATTTGGAACATGCTCTTTTGCATGCCACGCGTCTGCAAGGACCGCCAGTATCATCGCCGTCTCATCCGTGCAGGACGAGTCGTCGGATGACTCAACATAGTGCTTACCCCTTTTTGGTATAGAGGGATGGAGGAAGCTAGGCTAGCCGAAAGATGGTATAGGTTTAAGGACACAAGGTGGCCCTGCTTTTTCAGGGTAAGAAGGGATAGAGAAAATGTTTCGATCCGAGGTCCGAGTACCAAGCACTGCAGCGCTGAAGTATGAGTCCCATGGACTAGTAATTGCTTCTCCACGAAGCTCATACTAGGCGCTACGACCTGAAGTATGTAACCGATGCCATCCTCCCAAGAAAGCTAACGACCTTCAACAAAAGGGTACCTATACCCGAACCCGACACATGTGGATAGGTAGAGAATACCTAGGGCGCGAGACAACTCTCTCTAATGAACTTGGCAAAATAGCCCCCTAACTTCGGGAGAAGGGGTGCCCCCTCACAAAAGGGGTTCGCAGTGGTCAGGCCCGAGCAACTGTAGCCCATATTCGAATCCATTGCTTCAAAGAAGAAGGGACAAAAAAATTAGCACACACATTTCTATGAACGGTTGCCGGACATGGTGACTACCGTAGGGGCGGATGATACCTTTGCGGTGGACGGAGGAGAGGTATGGACCGGTGGCGGAGGACAAGCGGCGTGAAGCCCGGGTGTAGCGGTGGAGCTGAGGGAGTTGCAGAGTTCCCTAAGGTGGGGCAGGGCGGCTGGGGTGGTATAGCGACAACGTCGGCATGCAAGAGAGAGAACAGATACAGAGAAAAATGGAAGTCGGAGGCGCGGGGTACGGGAGCGGTTTTGGGTGGGCTATGGGTGTCGAAGTCATACGTGACAGCTGTCCGGACTCCTGCAAAGCCCCTCCCCCTCCTTCGGTAGTTTGCTTCTGGTTTATGGGGAAAAAGACGTTCTGACGGCCTGTGGATGGATACAGAACCGCGTTGGATGACAAAATACATCCGGACCGTGCACTGCAAATTGTTATTGTGTGCGTTTTGAGGGTCCGCTTTGAAGATGCCCTTAGTAACTATATCTAAAGTTTTTGACTGACTAGAGGAAGTTATAAAAGATTGGTAATTATATCTAAAGTTCTTGACTGGCTAGAGGAATGGTCAAGCCGTCAAGAGAACGTGTTTTGTTTACTCACCCGTTCTAGTGGCACAGTGGATTCGTATATATCCGGTCCTGCATGCTCGGAGAATGGTGCAAGTTTTTGACTCCGAACCCTTTTCAGAAAAAGGAAGGATAAACCTCCCGCCCTCTGCACCCTGGAATGCACACTCGGATGCACACACACAGGCTTATCTCTGAACTTGTGTTGCCACATTTTCTCTTTCAGCACGTGAAAACTTCGAGGCTTACGTATGATGCACCTGGTCACGCTGAATTAGTTCCACTGAGGGCAGAAGTCAATTGTTTCCATTTCATTTTCATGTGGCTTCTGAACCAGGGCAGTGATGCACGCGGAATGGTCAAGATATCGATCGATGCAGGGACTACGTTCCTAGCTTAGCTGGTACCGTAGCTAGCTATAGGTATCCCTATAGGTATGGTCGTCACGTACGTTCAAACGGCTTTCTTCATGCAATTGAACTCCCTGCTGACCATGCATCCATGCGTGCGTGCATCTCGGTCACCGACATCGTCGTCCCCTTTAATTTATTCTCGTCCATCTCACCGGCAACCAATTATTTGCGTGGCGGCGGCACGCACACTACTACTACTAGCTGCAGCGGGCAGCATGGGCTTGTACCAAAATAGGCTGAAAATTTGCAGTTATTTTCGTTATCTTCTTCCCACCACCCCCATTCAAAATCTGATATACTGATTGTCACCTCATATTCTTTGCTATCTGGATACATATTTTTTTTGAGAAAAGACATACGCCGAGCCGGATATACATATACACATAATACATGCACGAGACAATTTTTTCCCCTGACAAATTTATAGCGTGGGGGAGGCTTATCATTGGCGCTGACCTGCACGCTCTACGTTTGTCACGGAGCTCCATGTCAATTTCGGCAAGTGGACAGCTCTAGCTCTGGCTCCGCGCGCGCGTCGCCATACGTCTTCATCGTCATCGTCACCGAGGACGGATGACCCCCACCATCCCTCTCAGCAGTTTCAAGATCGGGTGGGCCGGCCGGCCGGCCGGCCGACGGCGCACGTCGACACGTGCGACGACGGCGACAAGACGGGCGATACCAAAGGTAGCTAGGCCCCGGCCCCCGCCCAGGTCCAACGAGTTCACGTCAAAGGCGACGTGCGCGCGCTCATTCGTACGCTACATGTCGTTGTTCCTCCATGCTTTTGCCTGGTTCCATTTGTTTCGGCAGACAAGCACCCCAAACGTACCCTATAGCTAGCACGGGCCTACAGTACGTGCTACAATTTATGTGAGAGATTGTACCACTGTATCAAGTACCCTTGTTCTGTTGTTCATGCATGGATGCATGTGTGTGCACAGATAGATTGATAGATATATGTGCAGTGACCCGTGTGTTATTAAGACGAATCTTAGCGTTGATGGGTTTGGTAGACTATATAGTCCGTTCGAGATATGGGTTTGTCACCTGTCACTTGTCACGCACGTTTGGTTGGTGTTCTCTCGACTAGTGCACCTACGTGCCTCCTTGACTTGAGTAACTCGACTCTATCTCTCTTCAGAAAACACTGGCTGAGCTTCATAGCATACAGCTTAATGCATGATGGCTAGTGTCAGGTTGCTCGTCACACCGTAAAAGTAGTGGCTACGGACCTAACTTCATACATGTTGACGTAAACATAAGATTGACCGGGCAGTCAAGGTTTTTATTACAAAAAAGTAGTATCAACTCCTCGATTACAGGTGATCCCTGTACGTATATGGATAACTTAGATGGCAACAACACTGGTAAAACCACCTTGATTAATTATTTAACCAACCAATTTATACTGTAGCTAGGATAGCTTATTTACGAGTAGCGGCGAGGAATATAGTGGGGAAATAGAACATGTATTATCCGGCAATAAATTTAGCACGTCCACTTCACAATTCGGATTTTCTGAGCTTAGCCTTTTAAGCCGATAAGGACGAGGCATGCGAGACCAATGAATTCATCCAGAACCTAGCGCGGTGGCGAGCCAACCTGTTGTTGGATGGTTTGAAGGACAATGGTATCCTCAGCGCACCATGGTTCAAGTCCTGTTGTCGCATTATTATTGAATTTATTTCAGGATTTTCGGCAATGCGCGTTTCGTGGAAGGAGATGTTTCCGTCGACTACGAGGCGCCTATGGTGACTTCATCAATATTAAGATAATTTGCCGGCTCAGTCTCTCGGATGAGGTGCTCATAGGGTTAGGGCCCATGTGTGTGTTCATAGGAATGAGTCTATACGTGTATTTATAAGCCCTGTGTTCTAGAAAGAAAAATATCTAGCGCAGTGGCCAGTGGCCAAGCACAAGTTCCAGTATATCGCCGTAACGTACTACGGAACTACCAAGGAAAACGACCACATCCACAACCATATGCTAGGACTTAAACAATACCAGTTGAAGGCTAAACTTGTGCCAGATATAACGCAGAATAAATATTCTGTTTTGTTGCAATAAATAAATTAATGGGAATGCTAAAACATAGACACCTGGCAAATTTTAACGTCACAAACTCTCTTTTTTTTCGTTAATTGGTGTTTCAGTCGCTCCGTGGTGAAGTTTCATCCACTTATATGGAATCGGAAATAAAAGTTACTTTTGCAGTCACACTTTAACAGATCAGGAGCCGGAGCCGTAGAATAATTGTTCTATGGTATTTTAATTATTAAATAAATATGTACAAACAAATAATACAACTAGTGTCACCCAATACCAGTTCTAGGAAACATTAAAAGTTATGCGCTATCCAAATTGTGATCTAAACACTCGCCCATCCTATAGAGTAAACTTTTCAAAAACTTTCGTAAAACAAACTTTTATATGTAGCAATTGCGCCTTTGAAAAAACTTCCATAAATGAAACTAAGTGTCCAACGACAAGAGAAACAACTCGGTTCCAAGTGGCCCGGTCGACAAAAGTGTGAGTGAGAAAGATCCCACACTGGCACTTGCACAGCTAGCTACAACCTAGATTTTTCATGCATGCTAGATTTTTAAGGGGCGGAGATATCACATGAGATTGATGAGCAGTGAGGGTGGTGGGCGGCGGCTATGAGTGCTGCTACTAGATACGGTTGCGCACAGCTCATGGACGCAAACGGGCCGGGCGCACGCAGGCCCCCGATCGGCTCGCTGACGCCACACGCGCTCACGCCGGACGCGAGGAATAACGAACCGATCGGCCGGCGCGACGCGACCCCCTCCGTCTGTGTAGTGCACCTGCCGCTTCTGCCCCTCGAGGAGCGCAGCAACCACGGAACCCTGCCACCCAGCGCTAACGGACAAGATACCCTGGGCCATATAAGCACACGCCCGCCCGTCCATCCCATCCGGCCACTCGATCCCCGAGATAGATTCTAGTCTGGTCCAGTGTGTCTGTGAGCTTCTCCCTTCCTCTTCTGATCGTGTGTGTGAGAGTAAGCTTGTCGGTCGGGTGGTCGATCGATCATGTCGATGGCGCAGCAGGGGCAGGGGGCGGCGACGTCGCTGCCGCCGGGGTTCCGGTTCCACCCGACGGATGAGGAGCTCATCCTGCACTACCTCCGCAACCGCGCCGCCGCCACGCCGTGCCCGGTCCCCATCATCACCGACGTCGACATCTACAAGTTCGATCCATGGGACCTCCCCTGTACGTTCTTAACCAATCAACCGATCACCGCTGTATGTAGTATGTAATTCCTGCTCTGCTTGCTCACCATGCTTCGACTGTGATGATGGAACTGCAGCCCAGGCGGTGTACGGCGACTGCGAGTGGTACTTCTTCAGCCCGCGGGACCGCAAGTACCCCAACGGCATCCGCCCCAACCGCGCCGCCGGCTCCGGCTACTGGAAGGCCACCGGCACCGACAAGCCAATCCACGACGCCGCCACCGGTCAGGGCGTCGGCGTCAAGAAGGCGCTCGTCTTCTACAAGGGCCGCCCGCCCAAGGGCACCAAGACGGCCTGGATCATGCACGAGTACCGCCTCGCCGCCGACCCCCTCGCCGCCGCCGTCAACACCTACAAGCCCATCAAGTTCCGCAACGTCTCCATGAGGGTACGTGCCGCCCGCCCATCCCACTTGCTTCGATTCTTTGGTCCGGCATGGACGACTTTCGCTCTCGTTCAGTTCGTTACCGGCGGCGCCGGCCATACCCGTGCGCAACAGTGTCACGCGGCTGGCATGCATGCTATCCTGATCCTCTTCGCGCCCCGGCCCATGCTTTTGCCTTGCTGCACGGTTGCACCGGCCGTGCCGTTGCAGCGCTCGATCGGTTATGCATCATCTTTATTTATTGACCAAATTGCCCTCTAATCTTAGATCACTCTGATTAGAACTAGTACTACTGTACTGACATCGATCACGAGTGAACACGAGAGATGCTTAATTTGCTTTCCTGTGCTCTGATTGGAGGAGAAATTAGCTTCGCGATTGATGGGTAGCTAGCTAGTGGCACGGCGTGCAGTTGGATGACGGGCATAGCTAGTGGCAGCCATTGATTCGTCAAGCTCAGTAGCTTTCGACAAGGATAAGCATGGCGCGGTACGTGTATGATATTGATATGTTCACATGTATGCAGCTGGATGACTGGGTGCTGTGCCGGATCTACAAGAAGACCGGCCTGGCGTCGCCGATGGTGCCGCCGCTGGCCGACTACGACCACATGGCCGACCACGACGACCTCTCCGGCGGCGGCAGCACCTTCGACGACGCCGCCTGCAGCTTCTACGCGCACTCCAGCAGCAGCAGCGGCGCCTGCGGAACCATGATCACGCAGCAGCAGCCGCACGCCGGGAGGCTCCCCACGATCCCGTCCTTCTCCGAGCTCTTCGACGACTACTCGCTCGCGCAGATCCTCGATGCCGAGGCCGAGCACGGCGCCACCCACCACCTCGCCGTCCACCCTTCCCTGAACATGCTCCTCCCCGTCGGCGACAGCGCGCACGGAGTGCAGCCGTCGTACTACGCGCCGTCGTCGTCGTCGCCGGACGCCAGCGGCGGGAGCGCGGGGAAACGCAAGGCGGCGAGCCCGGAAGAATCATCAGCCAAGAGGCTCAACGGGTCCTGCTTCGACGCGCCGCCGCAGTCGGCGACCGGCTGGCAGGCGGCGGCGTCGGTGCTAGGCGGCCTCAGCCATCAGATGCTTCCTCAGTTCTAAGCTGTAATTAAATTTAACTTAAATCGGCCGTGTAAGCGCGCGCGGCGACATGAAACGATCTTAGGCTTCCAGAAAAAAAAACATGAAACAATCTTGTACTACATGCTAAATAGGCTATCAAGAATTCAAGATAGATAATACTATGGGTGTAGAATTAATTATTCTATTATTGAACAAGCAGA
The DNA here is from genome assembly GCA_963921465.1 of Triticum timopheevii. Taxonomy (NCBI): domain Eukaryota; kingdom Viridiplantae; phylum Streptophyta; class Magnoliopsida; order Poales; family Poaceae; genus Triticum; species Triticum timopheevii. The sequence continues at coordinate 78,010,631 of OY997264.1, read as the reverse complement.
CATGTACACGATTTTTCTTTTGTCTCCCGTGTATTCATTTTTCCAGGTAAATAGTGCAGAGGTACTACAGCCTTTCATTGAAGGAGAGGGCGGCAAAAGCCTATGTATCGATTTTTGTTTGGGGTTCAAAAAAAAGACGAGTATAATGATTGTATGGAGTGTGCAAACAACTACAGCTATTTTCCTTTTCTTTTCTTTTTTGCCATTTTTACGGGGATATCTTTTCGGTCAATTTATTGGTGGTTCCGGACCACTTTTCATGCCAAACCAAGGGAATAGTTAAACATGTCCATGAATCTTTGTTGGTCCCTTTTTAGTGGGTTCAATGCAAGTTTTGTTTATGGTTGGTTTTTGTGTTTGTAGCGATGATCTTACGATGTTGTAAGCGGTGTCGCAAATGATAGAAGTCACATGGCCCCGTCCATATGCAGACATGGCGATCTTGGTTGACTCGGCTGAGAAGAAATAGCATATATGTTATGTTGTTACCGTCAAGAAAACAAGAGGGTAGGGGGTATCTCGTGGATAGCGACGACGTAATTCTAGCCCCCCCACCCCCCCCCCCCCGCCCCCCCGCGCGGTATTGTCCATTGAGATACATCTCCGCCGCAGGCTCTAAGGCTCCCCCACCTCTCATGCCTTTCCCTCCATCCTGCCTCCTCCTAAGCTTGGAACCAGCATAACTAGAGAGGGTGGAATAGGTTTGTGAGGTGACATGGGCCGCCTATAGGAGGATAATGTAGCAGTTCACATTGGATTTCCTCGGGGATGCCCTTGGGTGGATGCCAAGGGTGGTCGTTGCAGCGAGGACCTCATTCGCGCAAGTGATTTATTGGGATGCGACGGCGGAGAAGGAGCGTTTGGTTCCGCTCGAGGAATGACCATGACTATCGATATGTCTTTCTAGTTGGTTTGTAATTTGCGATGGACCACTGATGCGAAGTCCGAGAAATGTTCATTGGGTTGTTCGCGAGGTCTTTGGGCCTGCTATGACTGACACCGAGGCCATGCTAGAGCGCCGTCGGGGATGATGAAGAAGGTTTTTTTTCGGGGGGTGCCATTAGGGGCAAATATTTTCTACTGGCTTGAAATATATAATTTCTGGTGGTTGCCATGTTGAAAGGAACTTGATGTCGCCTAGAAGGGCGTTAATAGGGGTTTTGAAACTATTACAGATATGTCTTCATCCTAATGCAGAATTAAACTAAACGGATACTTATGAAGCACAAAAAACTAAATATTCTAGACTTAACTAAGTGCACCAACAACTATGCTAAACAATATAGGCACTTAAGGAAACTAGCAAGCACAGACTATATTGCAAGATATGAAAATGAAGAGAAATTAAGCAATTTGAACTAGCACAAGGTATAACATTATGAGTAAGTATGATTGCAGAAAGTAAAGGGTGCGGGAATGAGATAACCATAAGTGAGTCATTGGCGTGGGTTTATCCCAAATTTTACACTCGTGAGAGTGCTAATCTCAGTTGGAGCAGTGCCGAAGCCAAAGCTTCGGAATGCAACCAAGTAGTTCATTGTATTCTCCCGTTTTGAGTCACCCCAACGGATGAGCCTCGATTCACTCGGGGTTTGTCTTGAAGGGGATCACCACACCTTTAAAAACTTCGTCGAAGCACACCACAAACTAGAAAGCTTTCGGAGGAACCTTGACCACCTAGGATTATTCACAAACTTCTCAAAGAGATCGTGAAGTTAACACCACCAAATCATCTAGGAGGCGTTGGCCTCCAAGAATAATAAACTCGTAGAATATCACTCAAAGAAAAAAAAATGATGCATCGAGCTCAAACCAATGCAACTATGCAAAGCCCTTAAATAGCCCACCCCAAAAGAACTAGCCATTAGCTCAAACCACACTTCTCTAGACAACCCGTGCCCAGGGTGAAACCCCAAGCCAACGGCCTACCGAAAGACACCTCACATCAATAAACTGAAACATGCATAACTTTGTCATGCGAACTCCGATTTTGGTGATCTTGGGATCTTTTTCAAACTATGGACAATCCTAAGGTCATTACATAGAGAACCAACAAAGATAAACAATGAATAATGATGGAAAACATGCAAAGATTTGAGCCCTTTACATACGACTTGATCAAGCTAATCTCCTGAAACCCCTTTTGATTGTATAGTTATCAAACCTATAATCCGATCTCCCTCCAAGCACCATGAGACACGTAAAACTAGGAAACCTAGCTCAGTTATACCTTTCCGTTGTGCATTCTTCTGAGCTTGATGATACCGTTAATGCTTGCCTTAAGTTGAAATCCTTTTCTTTACCACGATCACTTGGTGAAGATTCTTGAATTGTTTCCCCATATTGCAATGAGGGAAACCTTCACTTAAGCACATATTCACATGTACATTATCACGATGTGGACTGCAAGCTTCAAAGAATATAACATCCAAATGCTCATCTTGCACTTGCACTTTTCGATGACCATCACCACTTGATGTCATCCTCACATGGACTAATTGAAATGTTTGTTCTGTGAATATGTGCTAGTTCACAAAACACAATTCACAATTACTTATCATATCCTAGATAACTTGTCCCACATGGTACATTATTTGCGCTTTTGTGTTCACCATCTAGATAGAACCTTTGAGCTTCATCTTGGTCAACCAACATCTTTACTTTATGCTCTGTCTTGGCTTCTTGAAAGTCACAATGAACTCTACATTTCACTTCATTGCTTCAAGACTAGATAACCAAAGACTCTTTCATGAGCATATCAAGTTTCACCATGAACATCATATTGGTCACCACTTGCTCCTCTAAATGCTCCATCACAATCTCTTGAAAGGCACAGTAAATTACTCAAAAACCCAAGGCATGAGCTCATTATGATCTTCTCTTGAAACCATAACTTGAATTCATCTCTTTAATTACCCTCTCAGGTCCTTGATCCTTATAAGCCCAAATATGTCAACCTCTGAGATGCTCCAATAAATTTCACCTTGAGAATATTTGTTTAGACATTGAAATTAATTTTGGTGGCTTCAGTAGATATGTCCAAAGACCAACTAGTATCCGCATTAGACATGAGAGTCCGAGTGCCAAATTTTAGGCCTCGTGGGCACTAAGGTCAGAGACCCTACTACTTGTGAGTTGCGTTAGGATTTCCTCGAAGAGGAGAGGACGATGTAGTACAGTAGAGATAAGTATTTCCCTCATTTATGAAACCAAGGTTATCAATCCAGTAGGAGAACCAAGCAACACTATGTAAACAACACATGCACACAAACAACAAATACTTGCAACCCAACGCGTAGAGGGGTTGTCAATCCCTAAACAGTTACGAGCAAGATTAAATTGTACAGTTTTTGATAGATAGATCTGACAAAAATAAAAAATAAAATAAATAAAATAAAATTGCAGCAAGGTATTTTTAGTTTTAATATATGATAAAAGATAGACCCGAGGGCCATAGCTTTCACTAGAGGCTTCTCTCGCGAAAATAACATACGGTTGGTAAACAAATTACTGTTGGCAATTGATAGAAAAGCAAATAATTATGATGATATCCAAGGCAATCGTCATATATAGGCATCATGTCCAAGATTAGTAGACCGACTCCTACCTGCATCTACTAGTATTACTCAACACATCGACCGCTATCCAGCATGCATCTCGTGTATTAAGTTCATGGAAAAATGAAGTAATGCCACTACAAGAAACTTGTTAATACATGACGGATTTCTGGTGACGTTCTCAGAAATCATCACGGACAATGACGGTTTTCTCTTATCTGTCACGGAGAGCGTCATGGATCAGCAAGATGTGACTGCCCATTTATGATGGACATCGATGGGCCGTCACAGAAACCATCACACATCAACATGTTGGCCTAGTATATTTCTTTTTTTATGCATCATCTAGACCGTCATCGATGGCTCCCGCTGATGTGTGGTGTATGGTTGGCTTGGTTGGACCATATGTCAGTTGAATGTGTAGCCAAAAATAAAAGGTGGACGCGCCAGAAATTTCAAGAGCGCGCGTGGGCGTCGAAATTTAAAGAGGCCGACACGGCTCATGGCGAAATTGTGGAGCCAGCCTATTTAAGTCACAGTCCATGCCCTTCTAACCCTAATCCCCATTCTCTCCTCCGTTCCCTCAGCCACAACTGTCCCTACTCCTGATTCCGGCAATTCCGGCGGCTACCACTGGCGCGGTGCACACCGCCAAACTCTCCTCGGTCAGCTCCATCCTCCCCTCCGGCAAGATTTTCCCTTCCCGACCTCTACCTCTCTCCCAAAACCCACACCCATGCTAGGGTTTCGGCCTCTGGCATCGCCTTCGTCGTCGGCGCATCTCCGGCGACTCTTCTTGGTCGTCTATAGCGCCCCCACGGGCTCCCTATCTTTCTTATGGTCCACGTCTAGCAGGGCGGCGCGAAGGAGCTATTCCTGCAGGATCCACGGATGCGGCGCACCCTACAGACGCCGGTAATGGGCTAGGGCGGGCATGGCGTCCTTGTTTGGCGGGTAATGGGCTAGAACCGCGACAACATCCTCACTCTCATCCTCCACAATCATGTTGTCCATGATCACACAATATGTCATCACCTCCCACAAGCTCTCCGGACCCCATTGTTTGGCAGGTCCACGAACAACTGCAAAATGGGACCGCAGAACTCCAAATGCCCACTCAACAACCTTTCTAACTGCTTCTTATCTTTGGACAAAGAGAGACTTTTTCTGACCAACTGGCTTAGATATGGTCTTGACAAAGGTAGTCCATAGAGGATAGATATCGTCGACCAGATAGTAGCCCATGTTGTACTCATGCCCATTGATAGTATAGTGGCAAGGAGGAGCTTTCCCTTCAGTCAGCCCAACAAACAATGGTGATTACTACATGATACGTCTCCAATGTATCTATGATTTATGAAGTATTCATGCCATGTTTACAATAATTTTATTTGGTTCGGGTGCAATTTTATATGATTTAAATGGAACTAACCCGGACTGACGTTGTTCTCAGTAGAACTAACGTGGTGTTGTTTTTTGTGCAAAAATCAAAGTTCTCCAAATGCAGCGAAACTTTTTAACCATTTTTTGGAAGAAAAGAGACACTAGAAGTTTCGTGGGAGGGCCAGAAGAGCCACGAGGGACCCACAAGCCACCTGGGTGCGCCTAGGGGGTGGGCTCGCCGTGGTGGCTTGCGGGCACCCTGTGGCCCTTCTTAGCGTGAGACCAACGCCAAAAAATCTTATAAATAGAGAAACCACCAGAAATAAACCTAGAACTTTAACTCCGCCGCCGCAAGCCTCTGTACCTTCAAAATACCATCTGGAGCCCTGTTCTGGCACCCTGACGAAGGGGGAAATCATCACTGGAGGCTATCTGTTGGGGAACATAGTAATTTCAAAAAATTTCCTACGCACACGCAAGATCATGGTGATGCATAGCAACGAGCGGGGAGAGTGTATCCACGTACCCTTGTATATCGAAAGCGGAAGCGTTAGCACAATGCGATTGATGTAGTCGTACGTCTTCACGATCCGACCGATCCAAGTACTGAACGTACGACACCTCCGAGTTCAGCACACGTTCAGCTCGATGACGTCCCGCGAACTCCGATCCAGCAGAGCTTCACGGGAGAGTTCTGTCAGCACGACGGTGTGATGACGGTGTTGATGTTTCTACCGATGCAGGGCTTCGCCTAAGCACTGCTACGATATGACCGAGGTGGAATATGGTGGCGGGGGGCACCGCACACGGCTGGGAGAGATCAACAGATCAACTTGTGTGTCTAGAGGTGCCCCCTGCCCCCATATATAAAGGAACAAGGGCGGAAGGCAGCCGGCCAGGAGGAGGGCGCGCCAAGGGGGGAGTAGGACTCCTCCTTTCCTTGTGGGAGTAGGAGAAGGGAAGGAAGGGAGAGAGGAGGAGAAGGAAAAAGGGGGGCGCCGCACCCTCCTTGTCCAATTCGGACTAGAGGGGGAGGGGGCGTGCGGCTGCCCTGGCCGCCCCTCCTCTTCTCCCACTAAGTCCCATTAGGCCCAATATACTCCCCCGGGGGTTCCGGTAACCCCCCGGTACTCCGGTAAATGTCCGAAACCTCCCGAAACACTTCCGGTGTCCGAACATAGTCGTCCAATATATCGATCTTTATGTCTCGACCATTTCGAGACTCCTCGTCATGTCCGTGATCATATCCGAGACTCCGAACTACCTTCAGTACATCAAAACACAAAAACTCATAATACCGATCGTCACCGAACTTTAAGCGTGCGGACCCTACGGGTTCGAGAACTATGTAGACATGACCGAGACACGTCTCTGGTCAATAACCAATAGCAGAACCTGGATGCTCATATTGGTTCCCACATATTCTACGAAGATCTTTATCGGTCAAACCGCATAACAATATACGTTGTTCCCTTTGTCATCGGTATGTTACTTGCCCTAGATTCGATCGTCGGTATCTCAATACCTAGTTCAATCTCGTTACCGACAAGTCTCTTTACTCGTTATGTAATGCATCATCCCGCAACACTCATTAGTCACATTGCTTGCAAGGCTTATAGTGATATGCATTACCGAGAGGGCCCAGAGATACTTCTCCGACAATCGGAGTGACAAATCCTAATCTCGAAATACGCCAACTCAACAAGTACCTTCGGAGACACCTGTAGAGCACCTTTATAATCACCCAGTTACGTTGTGACGTTTGGTAGCACACAAAGTGTTCCTTCGGTAAATGGGAGTTGCATAATCTCATAGTCATAGGAACATGTATAAGTCATGAAGAAAGCAATAGCAACATACTAAACGATCAAGTGCTAAGATAACGGAATGGGTCAAGTCAATCACATCATTCTCCTAATGATGTGATCCCGTTAATCAAATGACAACTCATGTCTATGGTTAGGAAACTTAACCATCTTTGATTAACGAGCTAGTCAAGTAGAGGCATACTAGTGACACTATGTTTGTCTATGTATTCACACATGTATTATGTTTCCGGTTGATACGATTCTAGCATGAATAATAAACATTTATCATGATATGAGGAAATAAATAATAACTTTATTATTGCCTCTAGGGCATATTTCCTTCACTATCTTCATCATCCCGGCGGCCACCATGATGAGGAGGGAGTACTTCACCCTCGAGGCTAGGGTATGTACAAGTAGCTATGGTAGCTATGTGTTTGATCTCTCTCTCTCTCTCTCTCTCTCTCTCTCTCTGTTCTTGATTTGGCATGATCTTGGTGTATCGCGAGCTTTGCTAATATAGTTGGATCATATGGTGTTTTCCCCTCTCTATCTTGTTGTGATGAATTGAGTTTTTACCTTTGAGGTTTCACTATTATCGGATTGAATACTTGTATGGATTTGAGAACACTTGATGTATGTCTTGCATGCGGACACCCGTGGTGACAATGAGGTGTTCTATTGATTCACTTGATATATGATTTGGCACTCAACTCGCGGATTCCCGAGGTGACATTGGGGTAATCTATGCATAGGCGTTGATGCACGTTTTCGTCCTACTTTCTCCGGTAGAAATCATGTGGCTCTCTTTGAAGTTTTTTGTATTGGATTAAATATTATGAATCTGAAGTTGTTTGATGCATATAGAATAATCAACTCACTGATATTTGTGGTGACATTGGAGTATCTAGGTGACATTAGAGTTGGCTGAGGTGTATAATATGGTGTTATTTTAGATTGAGCTCTAGGGCTGTTTGTGCCACTTGTAGGAATAGCTCAATAGATTGATCGGAAAGAATAACTTTGAGGGAGTTCCATACCCTACAAACCATTTCGTCTTATGTTCTCCGCTAGACAAGAACTTTGGAGTGACTCTTTGTCGCACGTTGAGGAATTGTTATATGATTCAATTATGTTAGCACTGTTGAGAGATTGCACTAGTGAAAGTATGAATCCTAGGCCTTGTTTCTAAGCATTGCAATACCGTTTGTGCTCCGTTTTATCACTTGCTATCTTGTTGTTTATTTATTTATTTTCAAATTACAAAAACCAATATCTACTATCCATACTACACTTGTATCACCATCTCTTCGTCGAACTAGTGCACCTATGCAATTTACCATTGTATTTGGTGTGTTGGGGACAAAAGAGGGTTTTTTTGTATTTGATTGCAGTGTTGTTTGAGAGAGACTATCTTCATCCTACGCCTCCCACATATTGATAAATTTTAGGTCATCTACTTGAGGGAAATTTGCTACTGTCCTACAAATCTCTGCGCTTGAAGGCCCAACAGAGTCTACAAAAAGTAAAGTTGCGTAGTAGACATCACTGCAGCACATAGATGTCATTGTGAGACCCGGACATGTCAAAGAAAGCATATGTAGATCTCCTACCATGGAAGGCAAGCTTGGCGATACGGATATGTAGATCTCCTACCATTGTAACCGACTCTGTGTAACCCTAATCCTCTTCGGTGCCTATATAAACCGGAGGGTTTTAGTCCGTAGGACAAACAACAATCATACCATAGGCTAGCTTCTAGGGTTTAGCCTCTCTGATCTCGTGGTAGATCTAGTCTTGTACTACCCATATCATCAATATCAATCAAGCAGGAGTAGGGTTTTACCTCCATCGAGAGGGCCCGAACCTGGGTAAAAACATCGTGTCCCCTGTCTCCTGTTACCATCCGCCTAGACGCACAGTTCGGGACCCCCTACCTGAGATCCGCCGGTTTTGACACCGACATTGGTGCTTTCATTGAGAGTTCCTCTGTGTTGTCATCTTTAGGCCCGATGGCTCCTCCGATCATCAACAACGATGCGGTCCAGGGTGAGATTTTTCTCCCCGGACAGATCTTCGTATTCGGCAGCTTTGCACTGCGGGCCAATTCGCTTGGCCATCTGGAGCAGATTGAAAGCTACGCCCCTGGCCATCAGGTCAGATTTGGAAGTTTGAACTACACGGCTGACGTCCGCGGAGACTTGATCTTCGACGGGTTCGAGCCACAGCCAAGCGCGCCGCACTGTCACGAAGGGCATGATCTAGCTCTGTCACCGGACAGTGCCCTGGAGGCCGCACTAGTGTCCGCTCCGACCCTTAGCCTGGAGCCGACTGCGCCGATCGAGGACGGGTGGCTGGAAACCGCCTCGGGGGCTGCTATCTCTATGGCGATTGAGCCGAACACCAACCCTGTCCTTTGCGAAGCTCGTGAATCCAAGGTGTCGGACTCCTCCCCGGACTCCGAACCTTCCGCGTCCCTACCAATCGAATCCGATTGGGCGCCGATCATGGAGTTCACTGCCGCAGACATCTTTCAGCACTCGCCCTTTGGTAACATCCTGAATTCACTAAAGTCTCTCTCTTTATCAGAAGAGCCCTGGCCGGATTATGATCAGGAAGGTTGGGATGCGGATGACGAAGAAATTCAAAGCCCACCCACCACCCACTTAGTAGCCACTATCGATGATTTAACCGACATGCTCGACTTCGACTCCGAAGACATCGATGGTATGGACGACGATGCAGGAGACGAGCAAGAACCAGCGCCTACAGGGCATTGGAAGGCCACCTCATCATACGACATTTACATGGTGGACATCCCAAAAGATGGGAATGGCGATGGAACAACGGAGGATGACCCCTCCAAGAAACAGGCTAAGCGCCAGCGTCAGCGGCGCCGCTCTAAATCCCGCCATGGCAAAAACGGTGATTCCAGCACGGGAGAAAATAACACCTCGAATCGTGCCGAAGACAACTCCCTCCAGCAGGATTCAGTGCGGGAGGACGGAGAAGCCAGCCCTCATGAGAGAGCGGCAGGCAGAGAGGTAGAGGACGATAATTACATGCCTCCCTCCAAAGACGAGGCAAGCCTCGACGACGACAAATTTGTCGTGCATAAGGATCCCATCGAACAAGAGCGTTTCAAACGCAGGCTTATGGCCACGGCAAGCAGCCTCAAGAAAAAGCAGCAACAGCTTAGAGCTGACCAAGATTTTCTAGCCGACAGATGGACTGAAGTCCTTGCGGCCGAAGAGTATGAACTCGAACGCCCCTCCAAGAGCTACCCAAAACGCAGGCTGCTACCCCGATTAGAGGAGGAAGCACCTAAACCTACATCACGAGCGCATAATACCGTCAACCGGCCACCTCGTGGCCGCGACAGAGAGGCCTCTCGGCCCTCCACTCAAGCCGCACCCCGGCGCCGCTCAAAAAATACCAAGGCGCGGGAAAATGTGCAAGATCTGCGGGGTATATTGGAGGACAAGGCAAGGCAAACAATATCGATCTATGGATCGCGTGGGTGCCCCACGACACGTGATGATAACCGTCACGCCGGATGTGGCAATTCCGGCCGGGCCGAACACAGTAGACAAAGCTCATTTGAGCTACATCGTGATATATCCCAATACAGACGCGCCACACACCCACTATGCTTCACAGACGAAGTGATGGATCATCAAATCCCTGAGGGTTTCAAACCCGTAAACATTGAATCGTACGATGGCACAACAGATCCTGCGGTCTGGATCGAGGACTATCTCCTTCATATCCACATGGCCCGCGGTGATGATCTACACGCCATCAAAATACCTCCCACTCAAGCTTAAAGGACCAGCTCGGCATTGGCTTAACAGCTTGCCAGCGGAGTCAATTGGTTGTTGGGAAGACCTGGAAGCCGCATTCCTCGACAACTTTCAGGGCACCTATGTGCGACCACCAGACGCCGATGACCTAAGCCACATAATTCAGCAGCCAGAAGAATCGGCCAGACAATTCTGGACACGGTACCTAACCAAGAAAAATCAAATCATCGACTGTCCGGATGCAGAGGCCCTTGCAGCCTTCAAACATAACATCCGTGACGAGTGGCTTGCCCGGCACCTAGGACAGGAAAAGCCGAAATCCATGGCAGCCCTCACAACACTCATGACCCGCTTTTGCGCGGGAGAGGACAGCTGGCTAGCTCACAGTAACAACATGACCAAGAGCCTTGGTAATTCGGATACCAAGGACAGCAACGGCAGGTCGTGTCGCAACAAGCACAAGTGCTGCATTAATGGCGATAATGCAGAAGATAAGGCAGTCAATGCCGGATTCAGAGGCTCTAAACCCGGTCAGCGGAAAAATCCATTCAAAAGAAATACTCCGGGCCCGTCCAATTTGGACCGAATACTCGATCGCTCGTGCCAGATACACGGCACCCCTGAAAAGCCAGCCAATCACACCAACAGGGATTGTTGGGTGTTCAAGCAGACAGGCAAGTTAAATGCCGAAAACAATGACAAGGGGCTACATAGCGACGACGAGGAGGAGCCTTGGCCGCCGAACAATAGAGGACAGAAGGGCTTCCCCTCACAAGTGCGGACGGTGAACATGATATACGCAACCCACATACCCAAAAGGGAGCGGAAGCGTGCACTAAGGGACGTATATGCGATGGAGCCAGTCGCCCCAAAGTTCAATCCGTGGTCCTCTTGCCCGATCACTTTCGATCGAAGGGACCACCCCACTAGCATCCGTCATGGCGGATTCGCCGCATTGGTTCTAGACCCAATCGTTGACGGGTTTCACCTCACGAGAGTCCTGATGGACAGCGGCAGCAGCCTGAACCTGCTTTATCAGGATACAGTGCACAAGATGGGCATAGACCCCTCAAGGATTAAACCCACAAAGACGACCTTCAAAGGCGTCATACCCGGTGTAGAGGCCAACTGTACAGGCTCAGTTACACTTGAAGTGGTCTTCGGATCACCGGATAACTTCCGAAGCGAGGAATTAATCTTCGACATAGTCCCGTTCCGCAGTGGCTATCACGCACCGCTCGGACGAACCGCATTTGCAAAGTTCAATGCGGTGCCGCACTACGCATACCTCAAGCTCAAGATGCCAGGCCCTCGAGGAGTCATTACGGTCAACGGAAACACCGAACGCTCTCTCCGAACGGAGGAGCATACAGCGGCTCTCGTGGCGGAAGTACAAAGCAGCCTCTTAAGGCAATTCTCAAGTCCGGCTATTAAACATCCGGACACCGTCAAGCGCGCCCGGAGTAACCAACAACAAGACCGCCTGGCACATTCCGAGCACACGTAGCAATGCGGCCCCAACCCCAGCCCTCGCAAAATTGCGAAACCAGTACTATGCTTACGTAATTATGCTCTGGAAATACCATGGGCATAGGGGAGGGGCACGACCACGGCAGGCCCATAATGCTGCTCAACCGCACCAGGGGCTCCCAATTGTGTCATTCTTCTTTTTTCTCTTACTTTCAGGACTCCTTTCTCAAGAAGCTCTGTCCGGCAGTAGAATCACCAAACACACAATGCAACAGCCAGGGAAGCAGAAAGCTACGTTGAGTGTCCAGGTGGTTTCTATAACAAGCAGTATACTTGTTTTACATATCATCATGCAGCTCGCTCCTGGAGGGAGACATGTCAAATAGTCCCGTCCCTTGCTTATCGCACTATTTGTATCGTTCTGCTTTTACCGCAGCTTTTTTGAATAAACAGTGCATAGCTTTTGCCTATTATTGCATTCCTTTTTTTATTTTATCTATACATGTTCACTTATGACATGTTGCACCCGTACACTTTGGTACGACCAAATACACCAGGGGCTTAAGTACCCCAAAATATGGTGTGATAAGTCCGAACACTTTCACAAGTGCGGCACCCCAAACTTATAGTATTATATGCATCGGCTCCGAATCATGTCTTGGGTCAATAGTTGGGTTTGCCCGGCTCCCATGTTTTGGTACCTTATGTTCCGTTATATCGGCTAAGGTAGCGCTGGGAGAACCACTGCGATTGTGCCCCGGTTGAGCTGGGTTAAGCACCTCAATGGAGAAAGCTAAAACTGACCGTCATGATAGGGCGAGAGCCGGTCGCTGTTCGAGAGGTTTTACGAGTCCCTAAAGACTTATGCCGCTTAGAGCGAGGAGTCGGCTTTGTCCGGCCCAGGCGTGGATAGCGCCCCGAACTCGGTCTTCCGAATACTAGGGGCTTCGCTGAAATTTAAAATTATAGAATTCTATGGCTAAGTGAGAGTGTTCAAGCACTATAGTCCGGTTGCCTTGTTCGTTGTGTTGAGCGCCTCCCTCGAAGGACCCAAGAGTGGGAAAAAGAGCGCTCAAGTTTATCCCGAACACCCCAGCACTCGTGGCATGGGGGCAGAAGCCGACGACTCGCCATCTCACAAATTTAATAAACGGCCGCACAAAAGGTAATATTTTAAATTCACAAGCGTTGCTTAGCGCATATGAAAAAGTTTTCAAGCGTACAGGATAACAAATCCGAGTTCACTCAAAAATTACATCTTTGGAGAATTCACCCGCTATAAGGCGGGCACCCTTCAGGACGCCCGCATAATACATCTCGGGCATGCGATACTCCCTGCCCGACGGTGGAGCATCCGTCACAAGCTTCTCAGCGTCCATCTTGCCCCAGTGCACTTTAGCACGGGCAAGGGCCCTACGGGCACCTTCGATACAAACGGAGTGCTTGACGACTTCAATCCATGAACAGGCGTCCACCAGCCGCCTCACCAGCCCAAAGTAGCTCCCAGGCATGGCCTCCTTCGGCCACAGCCGAACTATGAGGCCCTTCATGGCCTGTTCGGCCACCTTATGGAGCTCGACCAGCTGCTTCAGCTGGTCGCTCAAGGGCACCGGGTGTCCGACCTCAGCATACTGAGACCAGAACACCTTCTTCGTCGAGCTCCCTTCCTCGGCCCGGTAGAATGCGGCAGCGTCGGACACACTGCGGGGCAGATCTGCGAATGCTCCTGGAGAGCTCCGGATTCGGGTAAGTAACAAGTAATTCACTTTCACGTGCTTGCTTTGCATGAAGAATGCCTTACCTGCCGCTATCTTCTTTATTGCCTCAATTTCCTGGAGGGCTTTTTGGGCTTCGGCCTTAGCGGCTTTGGCGCTCTCAAGAGCCGAGGCGAGCTCGGACTCTCGAGTCTTTGAGTCACACTCCAAACTCTCGTGTTTTTCCACGAGAGCTTGGAGCTCTTGCCGCACCTCCGCCACCCACGCCTCCTGCTTCTCTCACTCGGTGCATTCCGCGGCCGCATTGCTTTCGGCCCTAGACACCGTTTCCTTCAGGGTCGCCACCTCATTCGTGGCCCCTGCAATTCTCACGTTATTCCTGTTATTTTTTGCAACCACATCTTTTATATACTTCCATAAGGTATTACTTACCTTCCTTGTCCTCGAGCTGCTTCTTGGCAAGGCCGGGCTCGTTCTCGGACCGCTCGAGGCTCTACTTCAAATCATCGACCTCCGCAGTTAGTGCGGCAGAGGTCAGCAGCGTAGCCTGCATTCCCATATTGACATACTTATGTTAGACTCCTGCGTACATCTTTTTAGATCCTCAATTCGGCTTTTCTTTCCGAACACCAAACTGAGCATCAGGGGCTACTGTCTATGCGGTAACATTTTTACATATCTTAAATACATACCTCAAAGCCTGTTAGAAGGCTGGCACAGGCTTCAGTCAGCCCGCTCTTGGCGGACTGAACTTTCTGGATCACCACACTCATAACAGTGCGGTGCTCCTCGTCGATGGAGGCGCCGTTAAGCGCCTCCAGCAAGTTATCCGGTGCCTCCGGTTGGACGGAGGTCACCGGTGTCGCAGTCTCGCCCTTCTTACGAAGGGGCCACCCGCCGGACTCTGGAACCACTGAAGGTTCCGGTGCGAAGTCCGGCCCAGGGCCGGACTCAGAACCATTCGAGGTTTGATCCCCCTTGTGCCCGAAGTCCGGAAGGTTGCCTTGCGGCACCTCCGGGACCTCCTCCTCCTGGCTGGGCCCCTTTTGGGACACCATCTCGATGTCATCTGCACCGCGAGGAGAGGAGACGGCTGGAAGTGAAGTGCTATTCACGTCCGACGACACCAGGGAGCCGCTCATTGAAGTGTCGAGCCCATCCTTGGGTGGGCTGCATGGTTATGTTCGGTGTTAGGAGATTCCATACGACAAACGAAACACCATGAGTTATTCTGGTATCCGGACACTTACGATGTCGCCAGGGGCTTAGTCCTCGGTGGCCACTCCTCTTCACCGTCGTCGGCGTTGGTAGAGTAGTCCAGAGGGAGGGTCCTTCCCTTCTTGGACCCTTCAGCCTCCCCCGTTGGGGCGGCCTTCCTTTTCTTCTCTCCCCCCACTGGGGGAGAGGCCTCTTTTTCCTCCTCCCCGTCTTTGCGGGAGGAGTCCGCCTCAGAGTCATCGGACGATGAGTCCGATAGCACCTGGTGCCAGGAACTCCTTCGAGTTCCCGTGGCCTTCTTCTATGCCTTCTTCTCCGGCACTACGTGAGGTGCCGAAACCAACAGCCCCGTCAATTGGGCGTCCGCTGGGTCTTCTTGCAAGGGAGCCGGACGGTTAACCTTCCCGGACGTCTTTTGCCAGGCCTGTCAAAGGTAAGGGAGTTTAGATCCCGCATAGAGTCAAACTATGGATAAAAAGAGTCCCGTAAAGGGTAAAATAGCTTACCTCGCTGGCTTGACGCTGCGAGCTGTACCCGCGATCTTCAGAAGCCGATGCGGGAGCCTCGGCGCCCTTGAACAGCACCTTCCAAGCATCTTCGTACATAGTGCCGAAGAGCCTGCTCAAGGTTTGGTGCTGTGCCGGATCAAACCCCCACAAGTTGAAGGCCCGTTGTTGGCACGGGAGGATCCGGCGGATGAGCATGACCTGGACCATGTTGACAAGCTTGAGCTTCTTGTTCACCAGGCTTTGGACGCAGGATTGAAGTCCGGTCAGCTCTTCCGAATTACCCCACGTCAGGCCCGTCTCCTTCCAGGAGGTGAGCCATGTGGGGAAGCTAGATCGGAATTTGGGGGCCGCTACCCATTTAGGGTCACGTGGCTCGGTGATGTAGAACCACCCCGATTGCCACCCCTTTATGGTCTCCACAAAAGAGCCCTCGAGCCATAGGACGTTGGGCATCCTGCCCACCATGGCACTTCCGCACTCTGCTTGGTGGCCGCCCACTACCTTCGGCTTGACATTGAAGGTCTTTAGCCATAAGCCGAAGTGAGGCTGGATGCAGAGGAAGGCCTCGCACATGACGATGAACGCCGAGATGTTGAGGATGAAAATCGGGGCCAGATCGTGGAAATCCAGGCCGTAGTACAACATGAGCCCCCGGACAAATCGGTGAAGTGGAAAACCTAGTCTGCGGAGGAAGTGGGTGAGGAACACCACCCTCTCATGGGGCCCGGGGGTGGGGATGAGCTGCCCCTTGTCGGGGAGCCGATGCGCGATGTCGCTGGGCAAGTATCCGGTCTTCTGCAGCTTTTTGATGTGCCCCTCCATGACGGAGGAGACCATCCACTTGCCTCCCCCTCCGGACATGGCTGGGGAAGGTTGAGGCGAGATGTGCGGACTTGGGCACTGGAGCTCGAGTGCGCAGAAATGGATGAACAAAGGAGGAAGAAGGCGTGAGTGAAAAAGTGGATCCTTATCCCCTTATATGGACGGACGAAGCTATGCGTCCCCACCAGCCTGGTAAAACTCGCTTATCTCCCAAGCGCCGTGATCAATGGCGCGGTTGGGTTACCCACGCCCGTATTGATGAGAATCCCGAAATAAGGGGACACGATCTCTGCTTTGACAAGACGTGCCAAGGAAACCGCCTCGCTAAATGCGCTGAGGTGGAACAGTAAAAACGATTCGAATAAAGGCTTGGCCGTGGTGTGATGTCACGCCATGAAATACGTCAGCAGATGGAATTTGTGTAAATATTATTCTCTCTACGGTGGTATGTGGAACTCATTTTGCAGAGCCGGACACTATCCTTGTGTTCAAAATCTTCTATGAAGTATTCGGAGGAGGAACCCGCCTTGCAATGCCGAAGACAATATGCGCGCCGGACTCGTCGTCATTGAAGCCTGGTGTATGGGGTGTCCGGATAGCCGAACTATGGGGTGTCCGGATAGCCGAACTATCATCGTCGGCCGGACTCCTGGACTATGAAGATACAAGATTGAAGACTTCGTCCCGTGTCCGGATGGGACTTTCCTTGGCATGGAAGGCAAGCTTGGCGATACAGATATGTAGATCTCCTACCATTGTAACCGACTCTGTGTAACCCTAATCCTCTTCAGTGCCTATATAAACCGGAGGGTTTTAGTCCGTAGGACGAACAACAATCATACCATAGGCTAGCTTCTAGGGTTTAGCCTCTTTGATCTCGTGGTAGATCTACTCTTGTACTACCCATATCATCTATATCAATCAAGCAGGAGTAGGGTTTTACCTCCATCTAGAGGGCCCGAACCTGGGTAAAAACATCGTGTCCCATGTCTCCTGTTACCATCCACCTAGACGCACAGTTCGAGACCCCCTACCCAAGATCCGCCGGTTTTGACACCGACAATGATGTTCAACAAATTGAAGAATTTGTTGCTTTTAAAGGTGCTTATGAGATTGCCTCTTTGATTGAAAAGTATGATGCTACTCTTTACAAATCTGAATTTTTTTCCATATTTCAATATTGTTATGATAATTATGCTTCTAATGCCTATGTTAAACCATATATTGAGGACTTTCCCGCTGTCCAAGAAGAGACTAATATTTTGCAGGAAGCTATGGAAGAAGAAATTGATGAAACAGTGAGCTCATTGGATGAAAAAGATGATGAGGCGAGCGAAGAACAAAAGGAAGAAGAGCGGATTAGCTACCTGTGCCCACCTTCTAATGAGAGTAACCCTCCAACTCATACATTATTTAATACCCCTTCGTGCTTACCGATGGATGATTGCTATGATGATTGCTATGATCCCGTTGATTCTCTTGAAATATCCCTTTTTGATGATGCTTACTATGCTTGTGGCCAAGATGCCAATATGAATTATGCTTATGGAGATGAACTTGCTATAGTTCCTTATGTTAAACATGAAATTGTTGCTATTGCACCCACGCATGATAGTCCTATTATCCTTTTGAATTCTCCCTACTACACTATATCGGAGAAGTTTGTGCTTATTAAGGATTATATTGATGGGTTGCCTTTTACCATTGCACATGATAATTTTGATGAATGTGATATGCATGTGCTTGCTGCTCCTACTTGCAATTATTATGAGAGAGGAACTATATCTCCACCTCTCTATGTTTCCCACACGATAAAATTGCAAGAAACTGCTTATACTATGCATTGGCCTTTACTTGGTGTGCATGAATTGTTCTTTTATGACATGCCGATGCATAGGAAGAGAGATAGACTTTGATGTTACTTGATATATGTTACTTTGTTATCACTACTAAATTACAAATCATTGTTAATTAAAATTGGCTTTGATATACCTTGGGATCCGGGTGGATTCATTACTTGAGCACTATATGCCTAGCTTAATGGCTTTAAAGAAAGCGCTGCCAGGGAGACAACCCGGAAGTTTTAGAGTCATTTATTTCTGTTGAGTGCTTTTATATAGTTTAAAAACACAAAAATAAAGAGGAGAACCTAAAGACTTTTCAAAAAGGAAAGTGAAAGTGAGAAAGACAAGCATTGTTGAAGTGGGAGCTAGCCTTGAACTTTGTTCATGCTCACGGAAACTTTGTAAATCTTGATTACAGAAAATTTTCATCAAAAATAATTATCTCCTTGTATAATTCCATTGTATTATAAAAATAATGTGCCAAGGTTTGCCTTTAGGATGTTTACAATGCTTGTTGGTTTGTACAGTGCAGGACAGAAACTTTGGCTGTAGTGCGCGATTTTACATTTTTAACTGGAATGTCAATTGATTCTGATTCTTTTTGCAGTGTCTTGATATACAACTTGTTTATTTTTTCTAATTTTGGTAGAATTTTTAGGATAGCATAAGTATGGTGGATATTCAGATTGCTACAGACTGCTCTGTTTTTGACAGATTCTGTTTTTGATGCATAGTTTGCTTGTTTTGATGAATCTATTAATTTATATCAGTGGATTAAGCCATGGAGAAGTTATATTACAGTAGACACAATGCAAAAAAGAAAATATGAATTGGTTTGCAACAGTACCTACAGTGGTGATTTGCTCTATTATACTAACGGATCTTACCGAGTTTTTTGTTGAAGTTTTGTGTGGATGAAGTGTCTAAACGAGGAGGTCTCGATATGAGGAAAAGGAAGAGAGACAAGAGATCAAGCTTGGGGATGCCCGAGGCACCCCAAGTAAATATTCAAGGAGACTCAAGCGTCTAAGCTTGGGGATGCCCCGGAAGGCATCCCCTCTTTCCTCAACAAGTATCGGTATGTTTTCGTATTCGTTTCATTTATGCATTATGTGCAATTCTTGGAGCGTCTTTTGCATTTAGTTTTTATTTTTATTTATGCACCATGCTGGTATGAGATAGTCCTTGGTTGATTTATAGAATGCTCATTGCACTTCACTTAAATCTTTTGAGTATGGCTTTATAAAATGCTTCATGTGCTTCACTTATATCATTTGATGTTTGGATTGCCTGTTTCTCTTCACATAGAAAACCGCCATTTGTAGAATGCTCTTTTGCTTCACTTATATTTGTTAGAGCATGGGCATATCTTTTGTAGAAAGAATTAAACTCTCTTGCTTCACTTATATCTATTTAGAGAGCTGACAGGAATTGGTTATTCACATGGTTAGTCATAAACTTGTAGATCACTGAATATGATATGTTTGATTCCTTGCAATAGTTTTGCGATATAAAGGTGGTGATATTAGAGTCGTGCTACTTGAGTAATTGTGAAATTAAGAAATACTTGTGTTGAGGTTTGCAAATCCCGTAGCATGCACGTATGGTGAACCGTTATGTAACGAAGTTGGAGCATGAGGTGCTCTTTGATTGCTTTCCTTATGAGTGGCAGTCGGGGACGAGCGATGGTCTTTTCCTACCAATCTATCCCTCTAGGGGCATGCGTAGTAGTACTTTGCTTCGAGGTCTAATTAGACTTTTGCAATAAGTATATGAGTTCTTTATGACTAATGTGAGTCCATGGATATACGCACACTCACACTTCCACTTTGCTAGCCTCTATTGTGCCGCGTGACTTTCACCGGTATCATGAACCCATTATTTACTTTCCTCAAAACAGCCACCATACCTACCTATTATGGCATTTCCATAGCCATTCCGAGATATATTGACATGCAACTTCCATCATCATCATATACATGACTTGAGCATTCATTGTCATATTGCTTTGCATGATCATAAGATAGCTAGCATGATGTTTTCATGGCTTGTCCGTTTTTTGATGTCATTGCTATGCTAGATCATTGCACATCCCCGTAAACCGCCGGAAGCATTCATATAGAGTCATATCTTTGTTCGAGAGTTGTAATATTGAGTTGTAAGTAAATAAAAGTGTGATGATCATCATTATTAGAGCATTGCCCCAGTGAGGAAAGGATGAAGGAGACTATGATTCCCCCACAAGTCGGGATGAGACTCCGGACTTTATGAAAAATAAAAGAGGCCAAAGAATCCCAAATAAAAAAAGAGGCCAAAGAAGCCCACCAAAAAGAAAGAAAAAATATATAAAAACCTAACCCTAAATTTTCAGTCCGAATATAATCTATGGAGTTCTTTTGCTGGATAGAACGATTTCAAACATGGCAAGATTCATGGCAATGCAATGTGCTAGGAATCAGAGTTAAGGATAGCACATAGTTTCAAGTCCATACCCTAGTTCGATGAACTTGCTACGGCGGCAACGACGGGGCAGAATGCCGTTGATGGCAGCGGAGACCAGCGGCGGGAGGTCGCTGGCGACGAGGAGGACGATCCGGAGACCCGAGGAGGCAGAGCAGGCTATGCGCGGGCGAAGGGGTTTCAGAAAAAATTTCAAACTTTGACCCGGGGGTATATATAGCTTGACCTTGTCGGTGTGACCGAGTGGAACAACTCGGTGGCACCGAGATGCAAAACTGCAAGCAGTTACTGCAACTCGGTGTGACCGAAAAGTTCTAATCAGTTGCACCGAGGTTGAAAATCTAGATCAACTTAGTGATCTCGGTGTGACCGAAAATGGTGAATCGGTCAGACCGAAATGCACAAAGAGGTTTTGGAAGTTTAAGTCTATGACGAATCGGGGACTCCGAGTGCTCCTCACACAGAGTGGTTCGAATCTGATTTATCAAACTTTGTGATGTAGCATGAATAGAGTTTGAGACAAGAAAAGCATAGATAGCTAGAGAAGGTTCTTAGGCATTCTTGTCCATGCACTTGGCAAAAAGAAAAGAAACCAAACAATCAAAACAACAAGTGGATGTCCCTGAATGAGTAAAATATGCAACCAACATGCTCACACAACAAAATGGCAAATGAAATATGTGGCAAAGCATGCACAACCAATTCTAGCATCTATCAAGCAATTGGCAATGACTAGGTCATCTATATATGAGTATATTGACTTAGGAGTCAAATGAGAACATTTGATCATAGGTCATACTCATCGTTTAAGCGCAAGTGGGGTTACCACTTTTACATAAAGCATTGTTGTGTTCATATCATTAGAGTTTCTTTAACTCACTACTTAGAGTAAAGCTCCCCCTAGATGTGAGATCCCCCCTAAGAGGGATGAACTAACCTTGGGTTTTGTCGATGATGACTTCATGTAGGTGTTGAAGATGTGGATGCTCAATGTTGATGTAGATATTTTGGAGCAATCCATTGGAGTGAGTTGCACTTTCAATACCTACATGGGTTAGTCCCACAAGGAACAAACAAGGATATCCATAAACATAGAGTGATGCATACACAAGATGATGTCCATGAAAGCATTAGGTTACCTTGTTGATTGAACTAGTGCAAGAGGGTTTGTGACTCCTTGAACTAGTGCAAGATGTGGAAGTTGATTGCACTTGTCCTTGCCGAAATGATATGAGTGAAGTATGTTGGCGGAGTCACCCTCAAGAACTCTCTAGTTCTTCTTCTTTGGGATACACATCATCTTGATGGGAATCCTCGGAGTTGTAGTTGTACTTGTTGAAGTAGAACTTGTCGTAGTCTTGGTAACCCACTTGACCATGGCCTTAGGAGCTTCTTCAAATGCATCAATCTCCTCTTGAAGCTTGTCCTTGCCTTTTTGCTTGTGGTCTTGTGGTGGAAGATCATCTTGAGCTTGTGTCCCTTTGAAAGAAGCAGGATTATACTTCTCTTGTTGAGGAGCAAACTTTGTCTTGGGGTATTGATCTTCTTCCCACTCAACTCCATTGGCATTGAACTTTCGTTCAAAACCAACACCTTGATTCTTCCGATGCCTTCCTTGCTTGCGTACAATTTCCTCGAATTCCTTACTTCCGGCAAGACTCTTGTAAACACTTTTCTCTATAATTCCCTTCAATAAGATATTTTCTTGCTCAAGTGTAACTTGGCTAAGAGAATCATTAGTGGAATCAAGAGAACTACTAGAAGCAACAATGTTGGATTTAGCATGATTATTGTTACTACTAGAAGAAGAATCTTTCTTGTTCTTGTTACTAGACTTGACTTGAGGCATGTAAGTAGATAAGAGTAAACGCTTGGCAATGTAAGAAGAACTTTTCTTGCGAAGATCATCATTGATTTCCTTTAAAAACTCATGCTCTTGCTCAAGGTGGAGCTTTTCAAAGCGTAACTTCTCATGAGTCTTTAAAAGTTCTCGATGATCTTCCAAGATAGTTTCATGAGCTAACTTAAGAGTGTTTAGTTCTTTAGTTAGGTGCTCAATCTTCTCCTTATCATTGTCATTCATTTTATCTTGATTAGCATGATTATTTGACGTTTCATCATAGTATTCATCACTAGAGTTGTTAACAAGTAAATCATCATCACCTAACAAGTCATCTTCATCACTATTGAAATCAACATACTCGGGGTGTGATACCTTTTGGCCTTTAGCCATGAAGCATCTTCCAAGTACTTCATTTGGTGAATCAAATATGTCGTAGGAGTTGGTTGACACAAGTGCTAGACCAGCAACACCTTCATCTTGAGTATATTCAGAGTCGGAGTGATAGCTTCTCTCGGAGTGATTGTTGGAGTCGGAGTCGGATACCCATTCACCAACATGAGCTTGATGTCTTCGTTTTGTTATCTCCTTGATTAAGTGTCATTCCTTTCTGAATCCTTGCTTCTCCGGGATGTTCTTTGTTCATAACGATCATCTCTACTCCTCCTTTCTCTTGATGGTGATTCTTCTCTTCTACTCCTTCTTTTTGGAGAGTCTTCTCTTCTTTTGTAGGGAGCTGTACACTCATTGGAGTAGTGTCCGGGTCTTCCACAATTGTAGCAATTACGCTCTCGACTAGAAGATCTTTTGTCATTGTAGGACCTTGACTTGGAACTTCTTTCCTTGCTTCTATTCTTGTAGAACTTGTTGAAGTTCTTAACCATTAGGCTCAATTCTTCATTGAAGGTTTGTTTCTCACTTGATGATGTGGGAGCTTCACAAGAGGATTTGTAAGCACCACTTGACTTGTTGTGGAGCTCGTCCTTATCCTTGAGTGACATCTCATGAGAAACAATTCTTCCAATGACTTCCGTTGGCTTGAGATCTTTGTAATTGGGCATCATTTGGATCAATGTGCACACTGTATCATATTTTCCATCCAAGGCTCTTAGGATCTTCTTGATGATGAATTTGTCGGTCCTCGCTTCACTTCCTAAGACGGCAATCTCATTTGTGATGAGAGCAAGCCTAGAGTACATCTCAGCGACACCTTCACCATCCTTCATTTTGAACTTGTCAATTTGGTTTTGAAGCACATCCAATTTGGATTCCTTGACGGAGTCGGTACGTTCGTGCATGTCAATCAAAGTATCCCAAATTTCCTTTGCATTCTCAAGACGGCCGATTTTCTTGAATTCTTTGGGGCACAATCCGTTGAAGAGGATATCACAAGCTTGAGCATTGTATTGCAGCATCTTCAACTCTTCCGTCGTAGCTTCACGGTTCGGTTCTCTCCCATCAAAGAATTAAACTTGCAAGCCAATACACACAATAGCCCAAACGGCGGGGTTATGTCCAAAAATATTCATTTTCATCTTATGCTTCCAACTAGCAAAATTAGTACCATCAAAGTAAGGACCTCTACGGTGGTAATTTCCTTTGCTAGACACCATACTCTCCTAGGTTGTGAAACCAAGGCTATGACCACCAAAAGTATGGAAATCAAAGCAAATGGAGACCAAAGCTGTGATACCACTTGTAGGATCGAAAGTATGTCTAGAGGGGGGTGATTAGACTACTTGACCAAATAAAAATATAGCCTTTTCCAATTTTAGTTCTTGGCATATTTTAGCAACTTAGCACAAGTCAAGCAATCAACCTACACATGCAATTCTAAGAGTATAGCAGCGGAATGTAAAACAATTGCATATGAAGGTAAAGGGAGGAGTTTGAGGGAGCAAACGCAATGTTGACACGGAGATTTTTTTTAGCCGTGGTTCCGATATGTGGTGCTATCGTACATCCACGTTGATGGAGACTTCAACCCACGAAGGGTAACGGTTGCGCGAGTCCACGGAGGGCTCCACCCACGAAGGGTCCACGAAGAAGCAACCTTGTCTATCCCACCATGGCCGTCGCCCACGAAGGACTTGCCTCACTAGGGGTAGATCTTCACGAAGTAGGCAATCTCCCTGCCCTTACAAACTCCTTGGTTCAACTCCACAATCTTGTCGAAGGCTCCCAAGTGACACCTAGCCAATCTAGGAGACATCACTTTCCAAGAAGTAACAAATGGTGTGTTGATAATGAACTTCTTGCTCTTGTGCTTCAAATGATAGTCTCCCCAACATTCAACTCTCTCTCACAGGATTTGGATTTGGTGGAAAGAAGAATTGAGTGGAAAGAAACTTGGGGAAGGCTAGAGATCAAGATTTGTGTGGTAGGAATGGAAGATCTTGACCTCAACACAAGTGTAGGTGGTTCTCTCTCAGAATATGTATGCTGGAAGTGTAGGCATGTTCTGATGGCTCTCTCCACGAGTGAAGAGTCGGTGGAGGGGTATATATAGCCTCCACAAAAAATCTAACCGTTACACACAACTTACCAAACTCGGTGGGACCGAATCCTGAAAGTCGGTCAGACCTATTTAGGAAATAATGTGACCGTTAGGATTTTCGGTGGGACTGACATGTCATCTCGGTGGAACTGATATGGTTAGGGTTAGGGCATAATATAATCTCGGTGAGACCGATTACACAAACTCGGTGAGACCGATTTTGGTAATGGACACACAGAGGGTTGGTCAGGCAAATTCGGCGGGACCGATTGGCTCATCTCGGTTACGCTGAAACGTTACGAAAAGGAAACAGTGAGTTTGCATTGCAATCTCGGTGGGACCGATCGCTCATCTCGATTTGACCAAAACGTTACGAAGGGAAACACAGAGATTGCAATCCCATCTCGGTGAGCGAGATCCCTATCGATGAGACCGAAAATACTTGGGTTTGTGGCTGTGGCTATGACATCTGAACTCGGTGGCACCGGATAGATGGTTTTGGTGGGGCCGAGTTTGACTTTTGGTTCGGGTCATATGTGGATGTGAGATAGTAGTTGAGGGCTTTGGAGCATATCACTAAGCATTTTGAGCAAGAAACTCATTAAGCAACACCTCATCCCTCCTTGATAGTATTGGCTTTTCCTATAGACTCAATGTGATCTTGGATCACTAAAGTAGAAAATGTAGAGTCTTGTGCTTTGAGCTTGAGCCAATCCTTTTGTCCTTAGCATTCTGAGGGATCCACTTTTCTCATCCATGGCATTCCAATCATTGAGCTTTCCTGAAATATTTATCTTCAAATAGCATTAGCTCAATGAGCTATATGTTTTTAGGAATTACGAAAACCACCCAGGGATAGTTGCACTTTCATTAGGTCAAACGAAGTCTTGTGGGCCCCACTAGGTACCATGGCGCGCCCAGGTGCCTACTGGGCCACTCCTTCGTCTTCTCGTTCCTTTCCAAAGCTTCCATGGTCTCTTATTGCCAGAAAAAAAATCTCCAAAAAGTGTCGTGGCATTTGGACTTCGCTTAATATTGATATTCTGCAAAGTAAAAAAGCAAAAAAACATCAACTAGCACCGGACACTAAGTTAGTAGGTTGGTCCCAAAAAATGATATAAGGGACATTTACATCTATGCCCCTAATTTGTGCCCACTCTCAGATTTACCCCTAATTTCAAAGCCTGCTCAAATTTGCCCCTCTGCCGCTAGGTGCACTTACAGAAATGCCCTTTTATGCCGTTACCATCCGGTCAAAGCAGGTCAAAGCCGGTCAAAGGGCATTGACCGTCCTGAAAAAAATAGCAAAAAAATCTAAAAAATCTGAAAATTTGTGACATCAAAGATACTCAGGTTCGCAAGGGGCGTGCAAATTTTCATGCTATTTGGGCATTCCAGGAGCTCGTGTCAAAGGAAAAACAATAAATATGTAAGCCTGTGAACAGTAAATTGTAAAAAATAGCAAGAAAATTCAAAAAAATATATGATTTTTTTTGGCATCAAAGAGGCTATGGAGTACAAGCTGCGTGCAAATTTTTGTTGTGTTTGGACATTGGAGGGGCTTGTGGAGAAAAAAACAAAATTTGGCTCGGGAAAAAACTTGGGAAAAAATGACTATTTTGTTTTTTCTTGCTAGAGCTCCTCACATGTCATTTGATCACAAAAACTTGCAAGCACCTTGTGCACCCAAGCCTCTTTGATGCCAAAAAATTTCATATTTTTTTGAATTTTCTTGCTATTTTATTTCAAATTTACTGTTCACAAGCGTGCATATTAACTGTTTTTCCTTGCCACGAGCTCCTGGAATGTCCAAATAGCACGAAAATTTGCACGCACCTTGCGCCCATGAGTATCTTAGATCTCACAAAATTTTACATTTAAAAAAAAAAATTGCTATGTTTTTCAGGACGGTCAAAGTTGGTTGACCGGACGATAACGGCATAGAAGGGCGTTTCTGTAAGGGCACCTAACGGCGGAGGGGCAAATTTGAGCAGGCTTTCGAATTAGGGCTATATCTGATTAGGTGGTTCGAGTTAGGGACAGAAATGCAAATGGCCCATGATATAAAGTTGCTTGTAAATGTATATAAAACATCCAAGATTGATACTGTAATAGCATGTAACAATCAAAAATTATAGATACTTTGTAGAGGTATCAGACCCCATACGCACAGGGTATCCAGAGAGTTCAACACTTAACCCCGTGTGCATGGGGGTTAGGTGGCCCATGCACACGGGGTATCCGGAGAGAATTCCTCTAACCATGTAGGCATAGGGTAACCAAAGGGGGATACCATGAGGACTTCTTCGTGAGCCTTTTTATGGATTCTTCCCAAATCAACCCAATATACTTCATGCATCATTCTGGAACATATCTTCACAAAAAAAACTCAATGCACTTAGACGCTCCATAGGAATTGTCATCCAATACCCAAGTTTAGAGCATACGTATCTTCATCTTTATGCCATTCATCCTTGAATCCGTTCAATATCAGTAAGGCACCTGATGTCGCTTGAACTATGTCAGTATTTCCCCAAGGAGGAAGGGATGATGCAGCATAGCTATGGTAGCTATTTCCCTCAGTTATGAAACCAAGGTATCAACCCAGTAGGAGAACCAAGCACCACTATGTAAACGGTACCTGCACACAAAGAAAAAATACTTGCAACCCGACGCTTATGAGGGGTTGTCAATCCCTTTTTGGGAACGATGCCAGAAATTGTCAAGTTAACGGGATAAAAATTGTGATAGGTTGGATAAATATATCTCAATAAAACGCAAAATAAAAGATGCAAATAAAAAGTGCAGCAAGGTATTTTTGGGTTTTTGGAATAATAGATCTGAAAATAAAAGTGGCAAATAATAGATCGGAAAGCAAATATGATAAAGAATAGACCCGGGGGGCAAAGGTTTCACTAGTGGCCTCTCTCAAGAAAATAGCACACGGTGGGTAAACAAATTATTGTTGGGCAATTGATAGAACCTAAAATAATTATGACGATATCCATGCAATGATCAATATATAAGCATCACGTCCAAGATTAGTAGACCGACTCCTGCCTGCATTTACTACTATTACTCCACACATCGACCGCTATCCAACATGCATCTAATGTATTAAGGTCATGGAGAAATGGAGTAATACAATAAGAACGATGACATGATGTAGACAAGATCTATTCATGTAGGGATAGACCCCATCTTGTTATCCTTAATAGAACAATACATGTGTGTCTTGCTGCCCCTTCTGTCACTGGGAAAGAACACAATAAGATCGAACCCATCACAAAGCACCTCTTCACATGGCAAGAAAAATCGATCTAGTTGGCCTAACTAAACCAAAGATTCGACGAAGAAATACGAGGCTATAAATAATCATGCATATAAGAGATCAAAAGAAGACTCAAATAATATTCACGGATATAGATCTGATTGTAAACACAAAGTTCATCAGATCCCAACAAACACACCACAAACAAGAATTACAGCAAATAGATCTCCAAGAGACCATTGTACTGAGAATCAAGAGAGAGAGAGAGAGAGAGAGAGGAAGCCATCTAGCTACTGCCTACAGACTCGTAGGTCTATGATGAACTACTCACGCATCATTGGAGAGGCACCAATGAGGATGATGAACCCCTCTGTGATGGTGTCTAGATTGGACCTCGTGGTTCTAGAACTTGCGGCGACTGGAATTGTGTATCGTCGACTCCCCTAGGGTTTCTGGAATATTTGGGTACTTATAGGGCGTAGAGGCGGTTCGGGAGGCCACCGAGGTGGGCATAACCCACCTGGGCGTGCCTTGGTGGGTTGTGCTCCCCTCGGAGCCCCCTCTTGTACTTCTTTGGCCCATCAAGTGTCTTTTGGCCCAGAAAAATTCTCCAAAAAGTTTTGCTGCGTTTGGACTACGTTTGGTACTGATATTCTGTGAAGTAAAAAACAAGCAAAAAAACAGCAACTGGCACTGGGCACTATGTCAATAGATTAGTCCCAAAAAATAATATAAAGTTGCTATAAAATGATTGTTAAACATCCAAGAATGATAATATAACAGCATGGAACAAGCTAAAATTATAGCTACATTGGCGACGTATCTGCACCACCTATGGAATATTCCTTCAAATATACTGGGGAAGAAAGCCCGCCACGCCTCGCTATGCCAGCGTCCGGTTGAAGCCCGCCATCGTTCTCGAGAGACCAAAAAAGGCATAGGAATCTTATACTCACTAGAGACAATTTAAGTAAGAGACAACATGTTGAAGATCTAACATGTTTATTATGTGATGAACATGAATCTGTCTAACATTTTTTGTTTGATTGCGTTGTTGCCCATGTTGTTAGTGATGTGATTGTTGATATCTTTCAGTTTCCCCTTCCCAATTCTATGGATGATTTTTGTGCTATGTGGCTTAAATTTAAGGGATATTTAAATTAGTGCCCCTGGTTCCTTAGTTGTGCTCACTTTTCCCCACGCTCCAAACGTTTGCTCACTTTTCCCCTCTTCCTTAGCTGAAACTCTCACAAATGCTCATAGCGGGCGTTTGCCGTCTTGAACGTCCATTGACCGTTAATTGCTGACGAGTGGGGCCGAGTCTTTGTCTGACTGTTGCTTCATGATGGGTGGGACCGCAAGGAGACACGTATTGGGCAGCTTGTCTGAATCTGAAACAGATCTAGACAGGCCGCACTGCACCGCGCCGCCCCACCCCCTCCGCCGGCGTCATGCCGCGTCCACCGCTGTTGTTTCCTCCACCCTATGCCCTTTTCCGTTCGTCGGTGATGCTGCATCTCCGCCAGATATAGCCCACCTCCCCATCTGGGATTACATAGCAATGTTGAGTGAGGACGCCCGGAATGCAGTCGACCGTGGAGAGGATTGGGTCGAATCCGCGGCAGATAATTCATGGATTAAACCTGGGTAAGCATTGTTTCCTCTCGAATTGACGTTCTAAGTCGTATTGTAGGCCGTATTTGACTTTTGTTTGCTTGAATCGTTCGAATTTGTGCTCGATTTTACCCGGCTAACTGAAGCCTTTGTTTCCTTCCCCCAACAAAATAGGATTGATCCCGCGCTGGCTTTCCGGCTGGCGATTAGAATGGAAACTAGTGTGCTGCATGGTACTAAACCGCATTTGATTTCATCATTTTTCTATCCCAAAGTGGTAGAAACCAGCATATCTTTCAAAGATTTGCGAGCTGAGCTCCGAAACACCTATCCCTGGAGTGATGCCGATGCTGTTGAACTGAATTACTTCAGCAGTGACGAGCAAAGATGTCTCCCACTAACTTGCGACGATCATATGCCGTTGCTTTTTGCTGGGATTGCTGGCTGCCGATTCGGTAAACTCCAAATCGATGTGCTTCAGCCACGCGCTGAACGGGCGAAGGGGAAGGGAGTTCAGACATCATCTGTCTGTGCTAATAGCTAGCACCCCGACACTCCTTGTAGGTCGACACCAAGTAAAGCAAGTGGTTCGTGGAGCCACAACATGCCTGCTGCCAATTCTGGTTCCGATTCAGCTGCTGCTTCTCGTGTACCTTCTGCAGTTGGTGTAGAAGAAGATGCAGAACCTGACGAGTCAGTGCCTACAAATGATGATGAAGACGAGATGATGTTTCCTGAACTGGTCGATGTAGCCAGTCAGCAAGTAGTGGATGACGAATATATGGAGGAGCCCATCAGCCAAGCTAGGTTTGATGACACTGACGATGAAGAGAAGGTGGAGAACATGGACAGCTTAATCGAGGATGAATACGATGGTGATGACATGCCAACAATTGAGTGGAATAAGGAAAAACCTGAGCTTACTGTAGGTACCATTTTCCAATCAATGGTGGACTGTCGGAATGCAGTGACAACATGGTGCATTATATCTAAAAACACCTATAAGATTAAAAGGAGTGAGCCAGCAAGGTTCACAGTTTTTTGTCCATATCCTAGGTGTAGGTGGAAGTTGCATGCATCTCGTATGAGAAAGAGCAAATATATTCAAGTAATCCAAGTTCAGTTAGTAATTTAGTTTCAGATCGTTGAGTAAGGTTTCTTAACTATTCTTTACCCTTTTATTTTGTTTCAGATAAAGAAAAACGCACACAAGCATACCTGTCCACCTGGAGGGGGAGGGGGAAGGCCAAAACCAAGCTAGCAAAAACTAGGTGGGTGGCAAATGCTATATTGGATTGGCTGAGAGAAGAACCTGGACTTGGTCCAACAGCACTCCATGGGAAGCTTTTTGAGAAGTACAAGATAGAAATTCCTTACATGAGAATTTTCAATGCTAGGGAAAAGGCTCTTGACAGAATTAATGGTCAATGGAATGACAGTTTTCAGCTGCTTTACACTTTCAAAGCTGAAGTGGAGATGGCAAGTCCAGGGAGTGTTGTAGAGATTGACAAGCATACAGTTCCATTCAAAATAAAAAGGAAGTCATTTCAGAAGGAGTGCTTCAGAAAGGCTTTTGTTTGTTTCAAGGCTTGCTGGCAGGGGTTTCTAGATGGTTGCAGGCCCTATTTGGCTGCAGATGCTACACATTTGACTGGAAGATGGAGAGGATAGCTAGTAGCAGCTTCTGCAGTTGATGGACACAACTGGCTATTCCCAGTTGCATTTGGTGTGGTGGAGGCAGAGTCTAAGGAAAGTTGGGTCTGGTTTCTGCAGCAGTTGCGCAACATTATAGGCACACCCCCAGGTTTAGCTATACACACAGATGCTTGCAAGGGTTTAGAGAGTGCAGTGAAAATTGTATTCCCTGGAGTGGAGCATAGGGAATGTATGCGACACCTAGCGCATAATTTCAAAAAGAAGTTCAAAGGTAAAGTTTATGATGAGAACTTATGGCTAGCATCATACACATGCCGCAAAAGGAAGCATGAACACCATTTGAGAGTGTTGTATGCTCAAAATCCTCTTGTGAAGGAGTACATGGATGCACATCATGGCAAGGTGTGGTCAAGAAGCAAATTCAACGAAACCTGCAAAGTAGATTATGGGACCAGTAACCTTGCAGAATGCTTCAATTAAAAGTTCAAGTCAGTGAAAGGGCTCTTGTCGTGGCAAGCATTTGACAAGATGAGGCAAATGATCATGATAAAGATGGCTCTTCGTAAAAGAATTGCAGAAACACAATATGTTGGTCATCAAATGCTCCCATCACTGATTAAGGCATTGCACTTGAAGGCAAGAGGACTGAAGATGAAATGTATTCGATCTGGTACATATGAGGGAGAGGTTACCTATACTGACACTAAAAATAGGGTATGGAGGTATCCTGTGAACCTAAGTACTAGAGAATATAGTTGTAGGCAATGGCAGATCCGTGGGAAGCCATGCATACATGCCCTACATCTGATGACCGTTATCGGGGGTGCAGATGGTGAAGTTGATCAATATTGCTCTGAGTATTTCTCTGTTGCCAAATTTATGGCTGCTTATGCTGACAATGTGCCTGCACTATTGGGGAAAGATCAATGGAACATAGTAGATCCAGGGTTCAAACTCCACGCTCCTGTCATTACTAGACCACCAGGAAGACCAAGGAACCAGAGGATTAGAGCAGGTGAGGAGGGTCGTCTACCAAAGAAGCGTGCTTGCAAAAAATGTGGAGTTCCGGGGCATATTGCTAGGCTTTGTACCAATGCAGTGGATGCATCATTTGGAGAGGAGGAAATATGGACATCAGCCAATGCTGAGGATAATGCAGCAGCAATGGAGACTGAAGATGCAGTGGAGAATGCAGCAGCAATTGAAGCAGTGGAGAATGCAGCAGCAAATGAAGCATCTTGGTATGTGTTTGCACCCTTTGTAGAATGCAACTACCCTTTTGTTCTCTTTTTTGCATATGGCTTATAATTTTATTTACCAGCTCTAGGGAGAAAAGGCCAAGAGATGAAGAAGCAGAAGATTTTGAAACCATGGCCTTTGATGGTTTTGAATCTATAAGAGAGGAAGAGGAGGGCGTAATTATTCCAATTGTGCCTTTAAAGATTACTGAACCCATAGATGACCGTCAAATGGTCGTCAAGTGCTCGGCGAGTGCAACTACTCCATCAACACCTCCACGAGGAAAACCCCAAGTAAAGCCCAAGATCAAAAGGAACAAGAGTCTGAAAGAAAAGAGCATCTCAACTAGGGAAACCGGGAGCAAGACGGTGAAGCCAGCTGCAAAGACAAGGAGCAAGTCGAAATTTTGAATTAAGTTGTTGGGGAATGTTTGTGTTGTCAATTTGAGGGCGAGTGGATCGCTTAAAACTTGGTAGATTTGTATTAAGATGTTGGCATCTTAAAACTTGGTAGATTTGAGCTACTGTGAAAACTTATCAGTTGTAATAATGTCGCTTCTACTTTGGTTTCTTATTTGAGTCAGAATTCAAATTTCCATCAAAATTTGAATTTAAATCAATATTTGAATTTGGGCCAAAATTTGGATCCGAGTCAAAGTTGAAGTTGAACATTGGAGGTTCATTGCTCTGTGCGGTGTATTTGATCGAGCATTTGAAGTCCAATATTCGTAGGTGAATAGTCCAAATGAGAAATGTGCTAGAAACGAGCCCGAAAGCTAGGGTAAACAACCCTATTTGAAATCAAGATTTTCTTGACCTTGCCTAAATGAGGCATATATATTTTTATTAACACTTGTTCCATATATATAGGGTAAAAACGAAGTCTCACTATTTATTGATTAATATTCATATTACTACATTTTTTTGAAAAAATATGCTTTTATTTCAAAACCGTCAAATAACACGTTTTAGATATGAAAATGAAAAAGTAAGTTCAGATCCTTCTTACTCACTCCAAAATGAAGCTATGGAGATTTTTCTGATTTTTTAATTATTTTGAATTTTTTTCAAACCCTAAACCCTCTCTCCCTATTCTACGAACTCTGAAAATGTTCATAGGTGATAGCTCATTTGTGTGAAGACTTTTTTCAGGAAAATGACCTACACCAAGTTTATATTTTTTTTCTCATAACCTTGTCACATATGACGGCTATGTGCGCAAGAATTACAACATTTTGATTTTTTTGAATTTTTTAAAAACATTTGAACTTGATTTCGACAGATCACTTCAAAAAATGATTTTTCGAGAAAATGCCCCTATACCGAGTTTATATTTTTTATGGTAACTAGGTCTCATAAACGGACGAACTACATTTGTTTTATATGTTTGTGATTTTTTTCTAATTTAGTTATGGCCATTTGAAATCTGGTCAAACCCTAATAACCCCGTTGACTCGCTCATAACCCCGCAGAAATGCTCCAAACCCTAGCGTCGAACGTGCGCCGTCGGATCCTACCAAGCGTCAAACACCACCCGTCAGATGTGGGGCAGGCATGCGCGATCCGCGTGATGCATCCTGATTGGCTACTGCACTGTCCTTCTCGGGTTTTTTACTATCTGCCCCACTTTACATATGAAATTGTATTTTTCGCACATGACCACCACTTGTCAGTGTTAAGAGTTGGTTCAAATATTCAAACTGCAAAATACAATGTGGCAAATCGTCAATATAGCTTCCCCTTCTCCTCTTCTCCATCTGACAGACAAAGGCATCAAGCAGATCGAGCAATTCCTCTGTTTCTTTCCCCATCTTCTCGTTCTTCTTCCTCTCGAGCAACTCCTCTGTTTCTTCCTCTCGGGCGATATGTCGACCTCCTCGTCAGCCCCCTGCTCCACGTGGCCGGTGTATGGTCCAGTGCCGATGACTCGATGCACTGACTGCCCACGGACTGCGCCACTGAAGCGGTTGACTTCGAAGGAGGAGAAGAATGGGAACTTTGGGCGCGAGTTCATCAAATGCGAGAGCAAGCCAGAGGGGCAGGTTAGATCTGAGTTTTCCTCGCATCCTTTATCTCTAATTTCTCAAAAAATCTGTCAGATTTGGATTTAGGTTACATGATTTCGCTTTCAGATCGTGAAGAAATGCCACCATTTTGAGTGGATGGATGATTACATCCAGAGGCTTCAAGGGTCGGGCTTGCTGGATTCGAGGGGGAATGCAATCCGAGAGTCCAATCTGCCCCATGACAGTGCTGCTCCGGCAGCAGCAGCGCGTCCGGAATACCCGACGGCGTTCGAACTGAAGACGGAATTGAAGAAGATGAACAAGAACTTCAAGGAGCTTATTGAGTTGAAGAAGCAATCCAATCCGATAGCTTTAGGAATACTTGCTCTAGGAATTTTTTACTTGATGGCCATCTCTCGTTAGAGATGTTTGTCTACTGTTGTTGCCACTGTTTAGCAATCCAAGTCTGTTTATCTCAAATGCAACTCTGTTTAGTGCAACTGTCGATCTCTGAATGTATGCACTTTACTGTTAAGTTTCGACACTTTCAGTTTCGGCAGAGAACAACTACCAGTTTAGTGATAGGATTATTTTGTTAGCTAATAACCTCGAGTGTTGGATCATACCCTATCTCGTCAAATGACAGTAAGTAGTACTTGAGCAGCACAAGGGATATACATCAAGTTCATCTCTTCTCTCTCGAACTTGCCAAACTTTTGTCCTCGAGTTCGCCAGTTCTGCTAAAAAACCTAGTTCGCGGGCCCAAAGAGAAAGCCCAAAAACAAGCGATGTTTCTTTTTTGTTTAGGAAGGATTGCTTTGTTCTTTTTGTTTCTAATTGCTTTTTTCATTAATTTGATTTCCCAATCTCTTCTATCTCATTGAGGAATTTCTTTGGCTTTCCTTTATGGGTCCCTTCACTTTTTAGAATCAAAGTATTTGCAAACCGCAGTATTATTATGCCTAGTGAACCAATACTTCATGATTAGAAAAAGAGGTCTAACCCTCTTTTTTATATACTTCAAACATAGTGTAGTTAAAACTAGACTTTTGACTAAAGCCAAATATCTCAAAGTATTTGATACTTCAATATTTCTGAAAACCAAAGTATTCTTTGAAGGGAGCCCTTCTTTGAATACCTAAAAAATACAGAGCTCTCAAACTAAAGCCGTGTACAAATGTACAATATGTTCTTATTTTTAGAAGGCATCTATAAACACATCATTTTTAGTTTGTTTGGTTAATTTTTCCCACGCCAATTAGCCGTTTCTAAACTTGAGACAAACAAAATACAAACATAACAAAGCATTAATATAACACACATAACTTAACTTAGATAGGGTTGCTAGGGCAACATAAGTTCTTACATAGACACCGATAGATAATACCTAATAATTAACCTTACATACATAGGGTAGCTAGCTCGGGCAACACACACACCAAACTCACAGTACATAGTAGATAGATAGGGTAGCTAGGGCAACACCGCCATGTCTTCCGTCGTCTTCACCTTAACCGCCGGCTTCACCGTCTTCGTCGCCGCCAGCTTCAGTACTCCTCCTCCTCAAGGCCATTGTCGCCGTAGTACGGGAGGCTGTGCATGCAGTTGCGAGCGGGGAAGACGCTTTCGAAGTCGGTGAAGATGTTATAGGCCGTGAATGCGATGAACTCGCACCCACACCAATACACCTTGCCGAGCAGGTAGTAGGCATCAAACCTGTTGGTGAAGTGGACGATGAGCCCTACCACTGGAGCGTTGGCGTGGGGACGCTGCTCCACGAGGTTGAACATGGGCGGCGAGCCCGCCGGGAGGTGGTGGAAGCCCGCACGGAGGAACCCCCGTGCAAGCTCAGTGCTTCCCCTCCAGCGGGAGAACGCCCACACGCAGAGGGATTCCTCGACGACGATGTTGGCGGGGTACCGCCGTTCCGGCATGGTGGGTGGCGCTTGGAACGTCGACCCGTTGTACTGCATCTTGCTCGCTTCGCTGAGTGGAACGGCTTTGGCTTTTGGGGGAAGAAGAGAAGTTGGAGGCGCAGATGGATCTGTAGAAGAAGAGGCAATGAATGGCAGTATACATAGCCGGGGGAGACGAAGTGGGTACACGCGCAACCAGCGTAGATCGTGACTCAGTCCGTGCGCGAACCGATGCGATCATCAATTTGTGAACGTGAATTGATGCGAGCGTGCTTTGCGTGCTCTGCGTTGGCGGCTGCCTGCCTCCCCCTTCTGCGTGCTCTGCGTTGGCGGCTACCTGCCTCCCATTCACGAGCGTGCGTGCAGCTTGCGGCATGAACCGATGCCTCGACATATGGACGCGGCCGTGCGTGCAGCCTGCCCCTTCTGCCACCGGCACGTATGCTTGCGATGCGTGAAACGACGCTGTGGAGCGACTGAATCCACCGGCAACCGTGCGGCACGGATCAATGCGTGCGTGTCGGCGTGCATGCATGCGATTAGGTCTAGGTCACTAGATGCGTGTGCGGCGCTGTTCGCATGCATAGCAGGCTACATCGATGCCAAAGCCGGGCATGCATAGCAGGCTGCATCCATCCATAGCAGGCTTTTTAATTGGGCTCCCTTTTTAATTTATTACCAACAAACTAACGGGCCCGTCCTATGAACACAAACACGGCCCAACCAGCGAAGCCACAGCCACAGTCAACAGAGTCCAACGTGGCCCCACAAGTCAGTTAACGGCCAAGACGGCAAACGTCTGTTATGAACATTTGTGAGAGTTTTAGCTAAGGGAATGGGGAAAAGTGAGCAAAAGTTTGAAGCATGGGGAAAACTGAGCACAACTAAGGAATTGGGGGCACAGATGGAATAAGCCCTAAATTTAAGATGGTTGTTCCTAAGTTGTCATGTGTTGTTGCCTTGTGGAGCTTATGGACCGTGCGTAATGAAATGCATTTTCATGCCTTGGTTTGGAAAGATGCTCGAGTTCTTTGGCAAGGGTCAGCGCTCTGCTATGCCAATGGAAGATCATGTGCGACGACTCTCAGTATGTGTTGCTTCAAAGATGTCTGTTGATTCTCGATGGGTGAAGAGGAGAGATCCATA
This sequence comes from Triticum timopheevii, assembly GCA_963921465.1. Classification (NCBI taxonomy): domain Eukaryota; kingdom Viridiplantae; phylum Streptophyta; class Magnoliopsida; order Poales; family Poaceae; genus Triticum; species Triticum timopheevii. Next base: position 77,972,858 of record OY997264.1, on the reverse strand, counting down.
TCAACCCATCGTCAAATTTGCAAGATGCCATTCTAGCTAAATTTGTAATGTCGATGATTGGCCCGTGATGTTTTTTTAGAGAAAAGGCGCCGGCCGAGCCCGAGAAGAGCTCGAACCTAGCCCGACTTTGAATTAACAAAGCCATCAACCAGCCAGGATTACAGGGGCACCACATTACAAAGGGAATGGATGCAATGCAAAGCGGAAAGAAGATACAAGGTACTAGGTAGAACAACACAATGGCAACAGCCGGAGCAAGAACAACACCGTTGCCGACGACCAGCACTATGCCTACACCAACTAGCCAACTAAGAGCAAGGAGGCAGGCCACGCCATGCAAGCATTGAGCGCCGGCAGCACCCACTGGCAAAACTTGGGCAACACTTGCTCTGTCTCGACCGTCACAAAGGGCCACTGCTCTTTCACCCAGGATCGATAGGTGCCGCATCGGCGACCAGCAGAGTGTCTACCATAGAGCTCAGCACAAGGTGCCCAAGCCGGCATAGGAGAAGCGGACGACGCTGACCCGCGAACAACAGAAGACCAACCAGACGATGGCCAAAGCCGGCAGTGGCAGAACGGAGCACAGGACACCTGCTGTCGACCGAAGGCGGGAATCCATGAAGAAGGCTGAAGAGGCACCACCATGAATCGGGCGAGGTCGAGCAAGATGTAGCAGGAAGACCAGACCATCACGCTTCGGCAAAGGGTCACCAACCACACCACCGTCAAGATCAAATCTAGGCCGCACGCCACCAAGGTGTCGTCGACGACTAAAACAGGGGGGTACCGGCTTTCGCATGAGCTCAAGGGGAGGCGAAAGGGGTGTCCACCACAATGCCTCCGGGAAGGGGACCGACGCCAAAGGCGTCAACTTTGGGGGGTCGCCACGCCGGCCAAGGGTTTACCCCGAAACATCATCCGAACGCCAGATCCGGCCAGCCGGCACCACGAGATGGCGGACGAAGCCACCAGGAACCACCACCGGCGCGGATCGTAGCGGATCAGCCCGAAACCGAAGCTTCATGGTGCTCAGCAGACTGGGAGGAGCCGCCACCACACCGACGACCGCGACCTCCACGCTGCCCGCGCAACCATGGAAGGTCGCCCACAAGCACCCGCCGACGTCGCCCGCCGCCCAAGCCGTGTCGTGCGCCACCGGCCGGGCCACCGCTCCGGGAGGCATAGCCCTCCAACCAAGGGGAGGGCGTCAGATCCCCGCCGCCACCTTCCTTGGGGGCCTGCAACAGCACCGAGCGCCCCTCTGGCAGCGACGGAGCGAAGGGAGAGGGAAGGGGGAGGCGCAGCGGCGGCACTAGGGTTGCCCCCGAGTCGCCTCAGAGGAGGCGACGCGTGGGAGGAGTGGATGTTTGGCTTGTAGGCTCTGTTTGTTGCTTAAAATATCAAAAAACTTGTCAATCCAGCGTGCCTCACTTATAATAAAATGGGGCGGGGAAACCCTTTCTTTCAAAAAAATGGCATAGGAAATCTAATCAACACCAGGATTTGGTGATGGGGATTGGGGACCTTAAGGTTGGGTGCTTTGGTTGCTTTGAGATTTGCAAAGCCATGTGTCATCTGATGGATGGGGCTTACTGAGATGAACAGTACAACCAGGTTGTATAAGATTTCTTCCGTCCAACGAACGCCATCACCCAGCTCGCAAGCAGCTCCCGGATATGCTGAAGATCCTGAAGAAGGGTCGTGAAGAGCAGCTCAGAACTGATGAAGCATGTGATGGTTGAGACCGCCCAACACGGACGCCACGGCCTGCCAGCCATTCGCCGACTGCGGCGGCGCGTCGAAGCAGGACCCGTTGAGCTTCTTTGCCGACGGCTGGTGCGTGGCGCGTTCTTCCGGGCTCGCTGCCTTGCGTTTCCCCGCGCTCCCGCCGCTGGCGTCCGGCGACGACGACGACGGCGCGTAGTACGACGGTTCCACTACGTGCCTGGTGTCCCCGACGGGAAGGAGCTGGTTCAGGGAGGGGTGGACGGCGAGGTGGTGGGTGGCGCCGTGCTCGACGTAGGTGTCCAAGTTCTGCGCGAACGTGTAGTCGTCGAACAGCTCGCAGAAGGACGGGAACGTCGGGAGCCTCCCGGCGTGTGGCTGCTGGTGGTGCTGCTGCCTTATCGCGGGTTTGCAGGTGGCGTCGGTGAAGGCGCCGCCGCTGGAGAGGTCGTCGTGGTCGGCCATGCGGTCGTAGTCGGCGAGCGGCGGCACCATCGGCGACGCTAGGCCTGTCTTCTTGTAGATCCGGCACAGCACCCAGTCATCCAGCTGCACACATGTGAACAACATATATCAATACCGGTGCCGGTACCGCCATGCCTATCGCTGTCGAAAGCTACTGAACTTGACGAATCAATGGCTGCCACTAGCGCCGGTCATCCAACTGCACGCCATGCTACTCGCTAGCCACCATCAATCGCAAAGCTGTTCTCTTCTCCAATCAAAGCAGTGCTCACTCACAACTCACAAGGTATCATTCATCAAAGTACAGCTCGATGTGATATGATACTATTAGCTTGATAGTACTACTAATCACAGTTCCCCGCAAAAAAAAAGTACTACTAATCACAGTCATCTCAGGTTAGAGGATAATTCGGTCATTAAATAAAGATGGATGCATTACGGATCAACGCGGCAACGGCACGGCCGGTGCAACCGTGCAACAAAGCAAACGCGTGGGCCGTGGCGCGAAGAGGATCAGAATAGCATGCATGCCAGCCGCGTGACACTGTTGCGCACGGGTATGGCCCGCGCCGCCGGTAACGAACTACTAAACGAGAGCGAAAGTCGTCCATGCCGGAGCAAAGAATCGAAGCAAGTGGGATGGGCGTTACATACCCTCATGGAGACGTTGCGGAACTTGATGGGCTTGTAGGTGTTGACGGCGGCCGCGAGGGGGTCGGCGGCGAGGCGGTACTCGTGCATGATCCAGGCCGTCTTGGTGCCCTTGGGCGGGCGGCCCGTGTAGAAGACGAGCGCCTTCTTGACGCCGACGCCCTGGCCGGTGGCGGCGTCGTGGATGGGCTTGTCGGTGCCAGTGGCCTTCCAGTAGCCGGACCCGGCGGCGCGGTTGGGGCGGATGCCGTTGGGGTACTTGCGGTCCCGCGGGCTGAAGAAGTACCACTCGCAGTCGCCGTACACCGCCTGAGCTGCAGTTCCATCCATCAGCGTCGATCGTGAGTACAGGCAACAGAGTAGTCGATCAGAGTAGGCGATCGATCGGTTAACTTACAGGGGAGGTCCCATGGGTCGAACTTGTAGATGTCTACGTCGGCGATGATGGGGACGGGGCACGGCGCGGCGGCGGCACGGTTGCGGAGGTAGTGCAGGATGAGCTCCTCGTCCGTCGGGTGGAACCGGAACCCCGGCGGCAGCGACGTCGCCGCCCCCTGCCCCTGCTGCGCCATCGACATGATCGACCACCCAACTGACGCACGCTGCACACACGATCAAAAGAAGAAGGGAGAAGCTCACACACACTGGACGTCTGGACCAGACCAGAATCTATATATCCTGGGAATCGAGTGGCCGGATGGATGGACGGGGCGTGCGTGTGCTTATATAATCCAAGGTATCTTGTCCGTTAACGCTGGATGGCAGGGCCCGTCATTGTTGGGGTTCTCGAGGGGTAGATGCTCAGGGAGGGGGGAGGGGGTCGCGTCGCGCCGGCCGATTGGTTCGTTATTCCTCCCGTCCGGCGTGACGTGTGGCGTCAGCGAGCCGAGCTGGAGCGTGCGTGCGTGCGCCCGGCCCGCTTGCGTCCATGAGCTGTGGTGCAACTCCTAGCCGCCGCCGCCGCCCACTTTGCTCATCAATCTCATGTGATAGCTCTGCCTCTTAAAAATCTAGCGTGCATTGTCTCAAGAGAAAATCTAGTATACATGAAAATTTTGGCATGCGGAAAGCTGTGCAAGTGTCACTGTGGTATCCTTCTCGCACTACAACGGCCGGATGTGGTGCGCATGCGTGCGTTGGCTGGCTCTTTTTTGTCCATGAAGTCGCCCATGTGATATCCCCGTCTCTTAAAAATCTAGTAGCATGCATTCTCTCTCGAGAAAAAGCAAAAAATAAATAAATATCTAGCAAGCCTGAAAAAATCTAGATCGTAGCTAGCTGTGCAAGTGCTGGAGTGGAATCTTTCTCATACACTTTTGTCCACCAGGCCGCCCGTTTCTTGAACCGAGTTGTGTCTCTTGTCGTTAGAGGCTTGGTTCATTTATGGAACTGGAAGTTTGTTCAAAGGTGCAACTGCTACGAATAAAAGTACTCACTCTGTAACATTAGCCGCCGCCTCCTCCTCCTCCTCCTTCACAAAAAAACTAGGGTTTTGCCTCTCGCCGACGCCGCCACAGGTCCGCCTCCTCTTCGGTGGTCCTAGGACCATGGGGCGCGGTGGATCTCGGCAAGGGGCGGCGGGAGGGCTCTGTTTTTAGTCGTTTCTTTCAGTTTTGCTAGGGTTTGTGTCCTGCGCAGGAAGACGAGATGGCGACGGCTCCCTGAAGATAGAATAAAGGTCCTCCCGCCTAGCCCCCATTTTGGTGGTGCGTCTAGTACCGTTGGTGGGCGTGTGGAGGTGTGTCTCCGGCGGATCTATCTTTAGTGGATTTGCTCGGATCTCGTCGTTGTTCGTCTACGCTCGTGTGTCTTCGGATTGGATCTTTCTGAGTTCATCTGCGCCGGTTGTTGTTCTGGTGCGCTGGTCTTATGGGGCATTAGCACGACGACTTCCCGACTGCCTACTACAACAAGTTGTGCCCGACTCCGGCGATGGAGGGGCGATGACGGTGGCGCGCCTTCGGCTCGCTTCAGTGCTGGTAGTCGTCGCTAGGTGGTCTATGGATCTGAATGTAATTTCTATTATTTCTGGTATTCGTTGTACTGCCATGATTGAAGATGAATAGATCGTATATTTTCTCGCAAAAAATGTACTCACTCTGTTCATAAATACAACATGTTTTAGATATCTTAATATGGACTACATACGGAGTGAAATGAGTGAACAAACGCAATAAAATATATCTATATACACCTGATTCAGAGAAAAATTAGCGGGCTTACTAAAACTCAGTAGACTGGAATTTAATCAAGTCTCAGTCGACTAAGATTTAATCAAGTCTTAGTCGACCTTGTAGCATTTTGTGCCATCATCTGCAACTTTTTTTCTACCGGTTGCATCATCCGCCCTGCTGGTTGTAACATGCCATCCCTCATCGATTGTAGCATGTCATCTCATTGGTTGCAACATCCTTCATCGACGGTGGTAGCATTTTAGTTAGAACGTTTGTAGCATTTGTGGTTGTTGCTTGCAATAACATCGCAAGATTTTTCATCGCTGTTTGTAGCATCCAGCTGTGCCGCTTGTAGCAAAAAAAAAAAAAAACTATGCTGGCGTCACTCGACTGAGACTTCGTTAAGTCTCAGTCGATTGAGTTCTAGACAGACACAAAAAATAAACTGTCTTGCTAAGTCTCAGTCGACTAAGACTTAACGAAGTCTCAGTCGATGATATATCCGTGAGATCTTACATTGAGATTCGAACAAAATTTTCTTTTCATTTTTTCTTTTTCTCTCTTGCATGTTATATCACTTGACTGATACTTGGTTAAATCTCAGTCGGCTTATATTCATAAGACGGGGGGGGGGGGGGGGGGGGGGGGGGGTTGTATCTTTTATAGAAGTCCAGCGTTGAGTTGGTATTGTGAAGTCCTTGCATCTGGTTGTGGATGTGGTGTTTTTCGTGGGTAGTTTCGTAGTACGTTACGTCGATATACTAGAGCTAACCTGGCCGCTGGCCACCGTGCTAGGTTCTCGATGAATTCATTGGCCTCGCATGGCTCGTCCTTATCAACTGAAAGACCAGGCTCAGGAAATCCGAATTGTGAAGTGGACGTGCCATATTTATTCCCGGATAAATACATGAATTATCTCCAGTATTCCACGCAGCTACTCACAAATAAAGCTATGTTAAATTACCATCGTGTTCTTGTGAGTTTTGATGCCATTTAAGGGGGGGTTTTTTTTGCGGGAAGGATGCCATTTAAGTTCATAAATCCCCTAAAAAATGTTGACGTATAATGTGCTGCCTAGTCTCTTTCATCAGATCGGTCTTATGGTTGCATTGGCTAGAGCATGCACTTCTACATGGTATCGGAGCCAAGAGGTCTTGAGTTCAAGACTCGGCTGGCGCAATTAAAATTGCAGCCCACTTTCGGTCCACGTTTAGGCCTGAGGGAGTCACACGTGAGGGGGAGTGTTGACGTATAATGTGCTGCCTAGTCTCTTTCATCAGATCGGTCTTATGGTTGCATTGGCTAGAGCATGCACTTCTACAAAAAAACTTATTTGCAATAAAAACCTTGACTTGCTGGTCAATCCCATATGTACATCAACATGTATGAAGTTCGGTCTGTAGGCACTACTTACGGGGTATGCAATAAAAAAACTTATTTAGCTATCATTAAGCTGTATGCTATGAAGCTCAGCCAGTGTTTTCTGAAGAAAGCTAGAGTCGAGTTACTCAAGTCAAGGAGGCACGTAGGTGCACTAGTCGAGAGAACACCAACCAAACGTGCGTGACAAGTGACAGGTGACAAACCCATATCTCGAACGAACTATAGTCTACCAAACCCATCAACGCTAAGATTCGTCTTAATGACACACGGGTCACTACTGCACATGCAAATATCTATCAACCTGTGCACACACATCACATGCACGAACACACGACTTTTTTTGTTTCCAGGCACGAACTGTAGGCCCGTAGTTAGCTATAGGGTACCTTTGGGGTACTACTTGTCGGCCAAATTCCTGTTTTTCCCCCCTTTTTTCGTTAGTTTACCACGATCTGACCTTATGTGCAAAATTGTTTTGGATATGATCTTCTTTTGTCAGCATTGTCTTTGTCGGGAGAGTAACACATCCTACCGCCAGGAGGACTTACCTGCGCCGTCACGTCCGTTTTATGCGAAAAAGACCCTAACACCATGGTCTATGGCCGCGGTAGGATGTGTTACCATACTGTCATAGTCTATGGCGGTAGGGTTTTTATCTTTGTTTTATTGCATGTGTGCCCCTGTTATAATTATATGCATGTCCCTACCGCCAAAGACCATGGCGATAGGGTCCTTTTCACACCGAACAGGCGTGACAATGTATGTAAGTCCTACCGTCAAAGACCTTGGTGGTAGGATGTGCTACCCGACCGTCAAAGACAATGATGGTAGAAAAATGGTCATATCCAAAAAATATTTGCACGATCGTGCTTAAGTTAGCTAAAAGGGTTGAAACAGTGAATTTGTCCTGCGTACTTGTCTGCCGAAACAAATGGAACCAGGCGAGCATTGGAAGAACAACGACATGTACCACATCTAGCGTAGCGTACGATCGAGCGCGCGCACGTCGCCGTTGACGTGAACTCGGGCGATGGACCTGGGCGGGCCGGGGCTGGCTTTGCCGTCGCCCGTCTTGTCGCCGTCGTCCCACGTGTCGACGTGCGCGCGCCGTCGGCCGGCCCGCCCACCCGATCTTGAAACTGCTGAGAGAGATGATGGTGGTCATCCGTCCTCGTGAGCCGTGACGATGACGACGGCGACGGACGTGCGCGCGCAGCCAGCGCTGGAGCTGTAGGAACTCCTCCCGAGCACTCCACTTGCCAGAATTGACATGGAGCTCCGTGACAAACCTGGTGCGTGAAGGTCTGCTCAAATGATAGGCCCGCTACCTAGCTACTGCCTGTACACATTTCTCCAGCCGAGGAAGTCCAAACGCACGCCCCAAACGGACGTGTGTTTGGCCCGGATTTTGTCCGTTTAGGAAGGGCAATGGCGTCGTGTCGAGCCTTTTCTGAGATGCGGTGGCCGTACGCCCAACGCGCGGACGCATCATTTGGCCACCTCCTATCCGCCTCAATTTCAATTGCAAATGTTGGAATAACGACGACCCGTAGTTCATGCTAGCGGCCCTAGTTCACGCCGGCAACACAGTCAGCCTACACGACCTCGCCGGCTACATAGCCAGCCTCCAAAATGAATAGTTTTGTCACCGGCAACACAGTCAGCGGCCGGCCACACAGCCAGCCTCCAAAATGAATAGGTTTGTCGCTGGCACCCATGCCAGCCTCCAAAAAGAACGGTCACGGCCGAACAGACCACCTAGTTCAGGCCGTCGGCGTCAAACATCTCCTTCTGCCGGACCTCGAACCAGCTCCTCGTCTTCTCGCTCATCTTTCTCAAGTCGACGCTCATGATCACTACCGCCACCTCCTTTGCTTTGGTTGCGGCATTGGTGGCCTCGATGTTGAGCTGCCTCTGCCGGGGCGCCTCCTCCATGTCGATCTTCCTCTTCTTGGCCGCCTCCTCCATCTCAAACTTCTTTGTTTGAAGCTCCATATATTGCTTCATCTGCTCCTCTTTGCCTTGCCGCTTTTTCTCGCCGCTTACTTCCTTTTGAGACATCATGCCGTGCAAAGTCTGATGCAAGGAAAAGGATGCCGCATCACGCTTGTCGTCCATCTTGTAGTTGGTATTGCCCCTCGGCCTCTTCAACACCTCGCCATCTCCACCTCCGGCCAACGCGGCCGTCTTTTTGCCTCTCTTTCTTTGAATTTCGCGGTATTAATCTTTGAACTTAGGGCAATTGTTGATGATCATCTAACAATGCGTAAGAGTGAATGGCTTGTCATTGTGCCGGACCTTGAATGCTTTCCAAAGATTGAAATGCCTACACGGTCAACAACAATTGGACATGCAAACATAGAGAAGGCCGAAGTCAGGACCATAGCAATGAAAGATAAGAGACCATACCATGTCCCAATGCCGAGACCCCTCACGGGACATGCTCCAATGCTCTTAATTGCGGCACAATACTTGTTGCATTCTTGTTGGATAAACAACCACCTCTTTTGAATCGAGGTGCTGCCACGTTCGCTCGTAAATTGATAGGGCGGAAACAGTTTTCTTTCATGGAATGTTTTGTGAACTCTTGCCCAAAAAACAAGTCCCTTTTTTGCGCACTGATCCTCGGATCTTGGCTAATCTCCATCCAACTTCCGCAAATCAACTTGTCCTCATCTTGTGTGTATGATCCCGTACGAATGCTCTTTTCCCTCTTTTGTGCTTCCACTCTTTGGGTGAGCCCGTCGATGAACAATGGCTCGTCCACAATATCGATGCCTTCCTCTTTTTCTTCATCACCTTCACCTTCACAATAGGTGTCATTATCTTCATGCCACGAGCCAACGTTGGCCTTAAAGTCTTCGTCGGCAACGTACTGGCTGCAGCCACCTGACTCTAGGCCTCCTCGGGATCGAGGGCATCGCCATGCCCACCCATCTGGAAGGCCTCGTGTAACACCCCCAGTGTCATGTTACAATAATCCCCCGTTAATGGTGCCATGTCATCCTGTTATTGTTGCTAATCTTCACTTGAACCAAATAACAATTCAAATTCAAATCCAATCTAATGTCAATAATTCATATTTGTCAGACATGAAACCTAAAATGTTCATCTTGTCGCAAATAATCCATAACAAATATTGGTGGTGAACCAACATTTTTGCAAGGTGTTTAAATGGCCTAAACCAATTAAAGCGGTGGCTAAAACAATAGATTAAATGCCTTTTCAATTTATAAAAATGGCAAACTTTTTCAAGAGCCTCACAATCTTTTTGTGGCAGTGCCAACTATTGCAATGTAATTATGTGGCCAAGTCCCACATTTTACATAATCCTTCTTGGCAGCTCAAACATTGTAAAAAGGGTAATGAGAGAGGGCCCCCTTGCCCTACCGGGCTTTAGCCCACCTCCGCCCAGCCAGCCCACTTCCCCCGGTCGCCTTCTCCTGTTTCCCGACCGAGTCGCTACAGGCGCGGCTCTGCTGGACCACCTCGCCGACTCCGACGAGGGGATAAAGCCCCGCGTCTCCCCGCCTCCTCTGTCCCCGCCTTCACCCACCCCACCTACCTCCACCCATTCCCCTCTTCATCTCGGCCGCTCTCTCCCTCGCTCTCCAGATCCCCTCCCGACCTAAACCGAGCACCGCCGTCGCCATGGTTGTGCCGTAGCCACGGCCACCGGCCATCCCGCGCCTCGCCAGCACGTCCACGAGACACGTCGTTGACCTCTACCTCGACTACGCCTCGCCATCGAGCTAGAGGAGCACCGCAGGCCGCAGATCGAGCCGCCCCTTCTGCCTTGGTCGCCGGCGATCTTCCTCCTCTCCGACGCTCCTGCTGCTCCTAACCTTCCAAGGGCCACCATGCGTGCCGCTAGGTGAGCTCCTCCGTCTCCTGCTCCCCTCCTTTTAGCCTCTTCACGCGCCGTAGCTAGCTGCTGCCACGCCTGAGCTCCGTTCGCCGCCTACGAGCTCGTGGCCTTGGCCATGGCCCTTGTCACACTCGCCTGAGGCCTCCGCCGTGCTCCTGGTGTTCCCATGAGCCCAACGCGCACGCGCGCAATCCTTCCCGTGTCCCCTAGCATCGTGATCGTCGAGAACCCGAACACGCTTCCGCCGTAGCTCGTCGCTGGCGTCTTTTCTGGCCTCCCCAGCTGCGGCAGATGCCACCATTTGACGCGGCGCACGACGCTCGTTCGAATGGACCGAACCGCGCGCCAACCGATCCAGCAGAACGCTTTTCTGACGAGGCCGAGTGCCCTCCGCCGTGTTTTCGTGCTCATCGACGTTCAGCCGCCAGCCGGCCGACGTGGCAAGGCCAGGCCCCACCTCTGGGTCGCTGACCATAGACCCCACGGGTCCAAGTTGATTGGGTTGACCCAGTCAACTGCTGACTGGGCTGACTAGTGACTCAAACGTGCGGACCCCACCGCTTAATCCTCTAATTAAATGTTTTAATAATTAAAGCTAATTAGTTTAGTTAGTTAGTCTATGACAGGCGGGGCCTACCTGCTAAATAACTCTGTTTAGTTAGTTTTAAAGCTCTGTTAGCTCTCTGTCTATGACATGTGGGTCCTACTGGACCCATAGGCCAGGTTTGACCTGGTCAGCCGCTCTGTTGGCTGATGATGTCATAACTCCTTCTGTTAATTTAATTAATTTCAGAAAATGTTTAAAACTTAGAAAAATCATATAAAATAATCCGTAACTCGGATGAAAATGTTTTCTACATGAAAGTTGCTCAGAAAAATCCAATGAATCCGAATACATGGTTCGTTCATCTATCACATGCCCCTAGCATGCTGAACATGGAACATTCCCCCTCCGGTCATCTGTCTGACACAAATCCGGAACCGGGAAAACAATCCCGGTTGAATTCCCCTTTCACCTTATTCGTGTAGCCATACGTTAGGTCACACCCGGCACAACATATTGCCATGTTATGCTTTGTGATGCTATGTTTGCTTTATATTTATTGTTTCTTCCCCCTCTTCTCGTCGATAGACCCCGAGACCGATGCTGCCCCTGTGATCGACTACGTCGACGATGACACTTCTTCCTTTTCAGCAGAGCTTCCAGGCAAGCCCCCCTTTGACCATCCCGATATCTCCCATTCCATTCTCTCATGCTTGCATTAGATTTTGCTACTGTAATTAATTGCTCCTATTCTGATGCATAGCCTGCTTTTGTAACCTGCTTATTGTTACGTACCTGCTTATCCTAAACTTCTTAGTATAGGTTGGTTAGTGATCCAACAGTGACCCCCACCTTGTCCTTGTTGCCCCCTACTTCATCATCGACGACTCGATCAATGTGATCGACGACCAGAGCCCGACACCTCACATCACATCACGCCCCTTTTGTTATTCGACTCTGCAGAGTTACCATCGAGTGCCGAGGGTGGTACCTCATGCATCACTCCTGATGGGATCTCTGTAGTGTAGCTATTTGGTTGTGGTCATCGAGGGTGATTCCTCCTTAACCACTTCTGATACGGCTCTGTTGTGCAACCCCTCAACTGTGAACCTTGAGGGTGGTTCCTCCTATGTTCACCTTGATGATTACATCGAGTGGAATCCACTGAGGGTGATTCCTCGGGGTTTCCCCCTGGTATTTGGACACAGATACTTGGACTTTACAACTGTTACTTGGAAAGGCGGGTCGACCCTAAGGGTACCCGCGAGTGATGTGGAGACGGGTTGGCCTGGAGGGTACCCGAGAGTTGAATACGAGGCGTAGCCGGGCATTCTTAGCCCTTGCCGCAAGTTCTCGAGACGGGGAGACGGGGTCACATCTTTCGTGAGTCTCTGCTCGCGACCACACTACCAACACATTAACGGTTTGGATATTTGATCCGAGGGGCCTCTGGCCTGATAGCACTAACCATCACATGGGCATAGTATGGGTGTTCTGCGTCGTATGCATCAGCCGAAGCTTAATAGATGTCAGCGACTGAGCGGCGCGTGCCAGGTTGGACTTGTAAGCACCTGCCTTTTTAAGGAGGTAGCTAGGTCTGCTCACCGGCCGTCCACGCAACGTGCAGGAGTTCCCGGGGCGATGGACCAAGACCCCTGGGGGCATAGGTTTAGTCCGGTGTGCTGACCTCTCGATTAAACCTAGGTCGGTGAAAGATCGTGGATGTCGCCTAGAGGGGGGTGAATAGGCGTTTTAAAATAATTACGTAGAGGCTTGAACAAATGCGGAATAAACCTAGCGGTTAATTTGTCAAGCACAAAACCTACAACAACTAGGCTCACCTATGTGCACCAACAACTTATGCTAAGCAAGATAAGCAACTATGTGATAGCAAGATATATGACAAGGAACAAAATGTCTATCACAAAGTAAAGTGCATAAGTAAAGGGCTCGGGTAAGAGATAACCGAGGCACGCGGAGACGACGATGTATCCCGAAGTTCACACCCTTGCGGATGCTAATCTCCATTTGGAGCGGTGTGAAGGCACAATGCTCCCCAAGAAGCCACTAGGGCCACCGTAATCTCCTCACGCCCTCGCACAATGCAAGATGTCGTGATTCCACTAAGGGACCCTTGAGGGCGGTCACCGAACCCGTACAAATGGCGACCCTTGGGGGCGGTCACCGAACCCGTACACTTTGGCAACCCTTGGGGGCGGTCACCGTACCCTTCAAATTGCTCGGAGCGATCTCCACAACCTAATTGGAGACCCCGACGCTTGCCCGGAGCTTTACACCACAATGGTTGAGCTCCGAACACCACCAACCATCTAGGGCGCCCAAGCACCCAAGAGGAACAAGCTCAAGGGTACCAAGCACCCAAGAGTAATAAGCTTCTCAGCTTGTAACTTTCACGTATCACCGTGGAGAACTCAAACCGATGCACAAATGCAATGGCAAGGGCACACGGAGTACCCAAGTCCTTCTCTCTCAAATCCCACTAAAGCAACTAATGCTAGTGAGGAAAGTAAGAGGAAGAACAAGAAGGAGAACACAAAGAACTCCAAGAACTAGATCCAAGGGGTTCCCCTCACATAGAGGAGAAAGTGATTGGTGGAAGTGTGGATCTAGATCTCCTCTCTCTTTTGCCTCAAAAACTAGCAAGAATCCATGGAGGGATTGAGAGTTAGCAAGCTCAAAGAAGGTCAACAATGGGGGCAAAAACGAGCTCAAGAGATGGGGAACCATTGGGGAAGAAGACCCCTTAAATAGGTCCCCACGAATCTGCCCGTTATGTGCAGAAAACTGTAGGACCGGTACAACCGGTGCATGAACCGGTACAACCAGCCAAAGCAGAGGAAAAACCAACCTGGGAAAAGCTCTAAGCGGTACAACAGCCTGGGGAACCGGTAGTACCGGTTAAACCGGTAAAACCGGTCAACAACCGCCCAAGAACCGCTCCAAAACAGAAACTAGACCGGTGGTAGAGCGGTACATGGCCGGAACAACCTCCGGACCAATTCTGGAGCGGTACAACCGCTCCAAACACCGGTTGTACCGGTCAACCGGTACAACCTCTCTACGGGGCGGTACAACCTCTCTATGTAAAAGAGGCAATATCAAAACAACCACAACTTTCGCATACGAGCTCCGAATTTGATGAAACCAAGTTTGTTGGAAAGCTAGCAACAAGGGCTAACACAATCTTGATAGAAATATCAATAAGAAGCAAATGAGAAAATTCCCATAAGAAAATGGTGAGAACCCTTCCTTGGATAAGACCGGTGAAACCTCCAACACCGAAAACATCATAGAAGACGCATGCGAACTCCGTTTTCGATGAACTCAAGCTTGTCATCAAGATGACCATAAGCTCTAAGACCCACAAAGATAACCAAACAAGAACCAAGAAACATGATGCAAGGATGCAATGGTTTGAGCTCTCTACTAACGATACGATCAAGCTACCAACTTGAGAGCCCCCCCCCCCCTTGATAGTACGACAAACGATCCTATAACCCGGTCTCCCAACTACCACCATGAGACCGGTAAAATAGAAAACCTATCAAGGGCAAACATTTGCCTTGCACATGGTCCACTTGAGCTAGATGATGACGATCTTGACTCCCTCAAGTTTGACCACCTTTCTTGATTGCGTTGGCTCGATGAAGACTAGATGATTGCTCCCCCATAGTCCACTATGGGTGAGCGACTCTTCGGCACATCTTCACAAGTCCATTGACACCACAATGGATGGCAAGATTCAAACTTGATTGCTCCCCCATACTCCATTATGGGTGAGCCACTCTTCGTGTTGCTCCACTTGAACTTGCACACTGCAAACTTGATGACGATCACCACTTGATGTCATCCTCCATGGGTTGTATGGGATCTTCCTCTTGACGCAAGACCATGGAAACATACCTAACCCCACAAAGAACTCTCACGTAGACCATGGGTTAGTACACAAAGCGTAATGGACAATGCTTACCATACCATGGGAACACTTGGTCCCTCTCGGTACAACTTGTGCGCTTTGTGTGTTGATCAACTTGAATCACTCTCTGTACTTAGTCTAGATCAACCTTGAATATTTCCAACTCTCTTCATTTGGATGATGTCTTGAAGGTAAACATGAATGATCACACAATCTTCTTCTTCAAGACATGCTTGTAATAAGCTCAACACTCACATGACCGATCGTTGGATAATTCCTTAATAGCACCGCGGTCATCGCAAACTCTCCTTGAAACCAAAAAATGGACTCCAAGAAAAACCTATGGACAAACCCTTCAAATATAACTCAAGGCAACCATTAGTCCATAGAGATTGTCATCAATTGCCAAAACCAAACATGGGGGCACCGCATTTGCGGCGTATTGTTTGGCCGAGGCCAGGTATGACCCAGGAAAGTATGTCCGGCCGGAGTAAATCAAACGTGGTGGGTAAGGTTGTGCACCCCTACAGGGAAGAAAACATCTATTGATAGCCTGTCCTACGGTAACGAACACTCGAAGTTGTATCCCGATCGATACAACTAGAACTGGATACTGAATGATGAGGCATGTAATGGAAATGATGGCTCTGGGATTGTTTCCTCGCAAGGAGTCGAGGAAGTGATTGTTACAACATGTTTGTTAAATATAAACTGATATTCTATACTCTTCTGAATGCTGCAAGATGCTTGGAGCTGCTTGAAGATGCTAGTCTTTGATAGGCTAGGCTTTTCCCTTCTCTTCTGGCATTCTGCAGTTCAGTCCACAGATACTACCCATTTTATTGATACCGATGCATATGTAGTGTAGATCCTTGCTTGCGAGTACTTTGGATGAGTCTCACGGTTGCTTTGCTCTCCTTTTTCCACCTCTTTTCATTCTTCTCGGATGCTGCAACCAGATGGTGGAGCCCAGGATCCAGACGCCACTGCCGACGACTAATACTACCCCGAGGGTGCCTACTACTACGTGACGGACGCCGACGGCCAGGAGTAGTTAGGAGGCTCCCAGGCAGGAGGCCTTGCCTTTTCGATCGATGTTGCTTTTGTGCTAGCCTTCTTAAGGCAAACTTGTTTAACTCATGTTTGTACTCAGATAATGTTGCTTCTGCTGACTTGTTTGTATTCGAGCTTATGTATTCGAGCCCTCGAGGCCCCTGGCTTGTAATATAAAGCTTGTATTATTTTAATCTGTGTCTAGATTTGTATTGTGATATCTTCCCGTGAGTGCCTGATATTGATCGTACACATTTGCGTGTATGATTACTGTGAATCGAGGGCGTCACACCTCGCCAATCGTAGATGACATTCTCCATGAACTAGTTGTAGAAGGGGTCATCGACTGTTGGCGTTGGTGTTGGCATTTCACCGAACAGGACGCGGGGTGACGACATGGTGGCCGCAGACGGCGGTCGTGCTTGCTTTCTTTGCATCTCGACGGATGGGCGACCGTTGCTGTTGGACCCCAGCGTGACGTTGAGGTCGATGACGGCCGTGGGGCGTGGGGTGGACGGCGGGATCACGCCAATGTTCGGCGACCCCGAGAGAAGAGTTTGGCCTTCGTACCATGGCGGAAGAAAACCGGGCAACAATGGCATGGCCCACGAGGGCGGCGAGGGGCACTGCGGAGGCCGGACCGACGAGCCTGTGCTCGCCGGGCCGACGGGCGCTGCCGAGAAAGCTCGTCGGGGTGGCACAGCCCAACCATGAGGAGGGTGTGCGCTTTGTTGACAATGACCTCCTTCTCGTCGACGTCGGCCTTGTGCCGCGCGGCCTCCAACGCGGCGCGCTCGGCGGCGAACATGGCCGCGGCGTTCTTGCCCTTCGCCGCCGCCCGCCGGTTCCTCCTCTTGGCCGATTCCGCGTCCAGCTTTGTGAGCTCCGCCGACAAGAGTTCCGACCACGGCTTCTTCGGACCCTTGGCCTTCTTCTTCTTCACCTTTTGGGGCGGGTCGACGGCCTGGCCGCCGAAATTTAGTGGGGCATCGGCCATGGCGGGAGGGTGGTGGGCGGAGGGGAGGTCGGGACGTGGGAGGGTTTTTTTTTGGGGGGGGGGGGGGGGGGGGTGGGGGGATGGCGCGAAATGGGGCGCCGGGCGGGTGCTTTGTGCCACCGACGGACGGGCCATGAGAGGACAAGCGCGTGTGTCCCGCCCGTCCATGTGTTGTCCATTTCGCCTCAAAGGCGACCCAAACTTGGGTCGGGGATGAGTCGAAAGCGGACAGAAAATGGACAAAAGTCCGCTTGCGCCCGCGCGCTGGGCCGTCCGGCATGTCCATTTGCCCAAAACGGATGCACCCGGACAGGATGGGGGCGCACGCTGGAGTTGGCCTAATAGTCTACATGTATTATGTGTGTATATATCAATATATGTATATCAAGATAAGAAAGAATATGAGGTTACAACCAGTATATGAGATTTTTGGATGGAGATGGTGGGATGAAGATAACAAAAATAACTGCAACTTTTCAGCCTGTTTTGGTACAAGCCCATGCTGCCCGCTGCAGCTAGTAGTAGTGTGCGTGCCGCCGCCACGCAAATAATTGGTTGCCGGTGAGATGGACGAGAATAAATTAAAGGGGACGACGATGTGGATGACCGAGATGCACGCACGCATGGATGCACGGTCAGCAGGGAGTTCAAGAGTTCAATTGCATGAAGAAATCCGTTTGAATGTACGTGACGACCATATCTAGCTAGGATAGCTAGGTACCTAGTCCCTGTATCGATCGATCTCTTGACCATTCCGTATCACTGCCCTCGTCCAGGAGCCACATGAAAATGAAAATCAAATGTGAACAATTGACTTCTGCCCTTAGTGGAACTAATTCAACGTGACCAGGTGCATCATACGTAAGCCTCGAAGTTTTCACGAGCTGGAAGAGAAAGTGTGGCAACACAAGTTCAGAGATAAGCCTGTGCGTGCATCCGAGTGTGCATTCCAGGGTGCAGAGAGCGGGAGGTTTATCCTTCCTTTTCGGGGAAAAGTTGGGAGAAAAAACTTTCACCGTTCTCCGAGCATGCAGGACCCGGATATCTATACCAATCCACCGTGCCACTAGGACGGATGAGTAAATGAAACACGTTCTCTTGATTGCTTGACCCTTCAGGTAGTCAGTCAAGGCTTTAGATATCCCTCCGTTTCATAATAGAGAAAAGTATACTTTTCATCCCTCAACTCTTGGCAGAGTCTAGATTTGGTCCCTCAACTCCGAAACCGGACAACTTGCACCCCGAACTACTAAAACCGGACAAGGTTCGTCCCTGGACACCATTTTGACCGGTTTTGGTGCTGACTTTTGCCGGTTTTGACCGTGTTTTGACTCAAATTCGTGTACTTCCTTCAAATCCGTTTATTTTATTTTGGTCTGCATACCATTTTCAAGTTCAAGTGCTTTTTTTTCAAATCCGCGTACTTTCTATAAAAGTTCATGAATTTGAAAAAGTACATGGATTGGAAAGCAGTACACAAACATGAAAAAAGTACGCGGATTTGAGAAAAATACGCGAACTAGAAAAAGGTATGCGAATTTGGAAAATTATGTGAGCTTGAAAAAGTACGTGGATTTGAAAATAGTGCCGATTTCGAAAAGGTATGTGAATTTGATTTTTTTACGCGAACGTGGAAAAGTACAGATATTAGGAAAAAGTACATGGATTTCATAAGATGAACAGATTTGAAAGATATACACGTATTTAAGTAGCACCGTTCAAAACCGGGGTGAGCCAGCACCAAAATTGCTCAAAACCGAGACCAGGAAGGAATCTTTGTCCGGTTTCAGTAGTTGGGGGTGCAAGTTGTCCGGTTTCAGTAGTTGGGGGTGGAAGTTGTCCGGTTTCGAAGATGAGGGACCAAATCTAGACTCCGTCAAAAGATGAGGGACGAAAAGTATACTTATCTCTTCATAATATAAAAACATTTTTAACACTATACTACTGTAGAAAACGCTCTTATATTATGGGGCGAAGGGAGTAATTAATAATATTTCAAGAAGTCTCAAGCATATAAGCTTGGGCATGCCCCGGTAAGCATCCCACTTTTCTTCTTCAACAATTATCGGTTAGTCTCAGTTGAGTCTAAGTTTTTGCTTCTTCACATGAGCTGTGCTATTTCTTGGAATGTCATTCTATTTTGCTTGCTCTTTTAATAAAATACTTAGACCTGAAAGTTTTTAAATGAGAGAGAGTCCTCAAATAGCTACCTATTTGCTTAACTACTCATTTGATCTTCACTTATATCTTTTTGGAGTAATTCGTCGAACACTCTCCTGCTTCACTTATATTTTTTTGGAGTTGATAATAGTGATGACAATTTGCACAAGCTATGAAATTGGTCCCAAAGTGATGGATGTTCAAGAAGGATATAATAAAAACTTTCATGTAGATCATTGGAACAACTTTTATAACTTTCCTCCTTGGTTTATACTACCTCCGTCTTGGTTTATTGGTCTTATTGTATTCCGAGCCAAATTTTGACCAAAAAATTGACTAACAAAATGTTTATGCATGTCAACAAAAATTATATTGTTGGATTCGTATTTGAACATAATTTTCAATGATATAATTTTTGTTGACATATGCGTGAACATTTTGTTAGTTAAATTTATAGTCAAAATTTAGCACGGAATACAATGGAGACCAATAAACCAGGGCGAAGGTAGTACCATGCTTTTTTATTACCGATGAAGTATTTGTAGTGATTCTTCATTTGTCCGTGCAGTTGGGTCAAAAGCAACTAAAGGATGATCAAGACAACCATAGAACAATAAGGGTGCATGCACACGACTGGATTGGTAGGAGGATTGTTAAAAGGAACACAAGAGTGAAGCTAAATTTGGCGCAATTTAAGATGAACAAATTAATTTTTCTTCTAGTAAAGAAAGTGTGGTTTCAGTTAAATAAAATCGAGAGGAAGCTTAAACCATACTGTCTTTAGTAGAAGAAAATTTGGGGAAATTTGAGATATACAATTTATTTTGTCCCCTAGTAAACACTGCGGGATCACCTGATCTTATTGCATCCCGCCAAGATGGCTACCAAACTACTGTCATTTGTCTACCTATATAGGAACAGATGAAGCCCCGCCAATGGTTAAGTTCACGCGGGAACCCTATACTCGTAAACTAGCTCGTTAGATAGATGGGACACTATTATAAAATTTTCACCGATCAATAAAGATAGGTAGGCACAGTATATGTCTATTACCCATCTTGTGGCCTGAACTTGGGCAAACTACCATGCCTCCTACATCACCGCCAAGATCCCTTGGGGCACCACCAATCTCTCTACTTCGTTACACAACTCTACACTTGTGCCGTCCTCGTGGACATTGTCTCAGCAACAGTGACGAGCGCCAAGAGGGAGTTCAAGCATTGGGCCGGCCCAAGAGACAACCTCGCCTTCCGGCTCGGCTTGCTGGGCCAGAGTGGATCCACTAGCTTGTATTTAAACCAGTAAGCGATAAGATCGAGGTGGCGATGGCGTAAACGGCTAGGTGTTGCGTGTGTGGTGTACGCTCCTGCGAGAGCTGATCCCCTTTCTCCTCCTCTCGCATTCAACCTTGTAGCTCCAGATTCATGGTTGCTGCCTAATACAAACCCTAGACCTTACAATCTGGCATCAGAGCCGTCCTCCCCTATCCACCTTCCGCTCTGGATCTCCCCAGTCATCGCCATCGCACCCGATTCGCTGATCAATGGCGTGCCGAAGCCATGGAGAAAATTTCTCCTGAGACCGAGGCGATCTACGATCTTCTCCGGGCCGATTTCGACGCCGCCCTGTCCCGGACCACGGCAGAGCGCAGCGAGGAGCTGTCGACGGTCTTCTCCAAGCTCGACTCCAAGCTGGACCTGCTCTCCGGCCGCATCGACGACGTCAAGCTTTCCATAGGCGTCGACCTGGACGAACTGCGTGGCGAGATCGGCGTTGATCGAGGAGCGGTGTCGTCTCCTACCGCGCCACCATCTCCGCGGGAGACCGCCGCACGCACCGGACAAGTGGATCTGAAGGTACTCGGTCTGAAGCAGAGTAGAGAAATTCCGGCCCCAAATATGTACCTCCGCTCGCCCAAGGTATGGCCGTCGATCCAGTTCCTTCAGCCCGTCAAACTATACCTGTCAGTGAAGGATTTCGGCAGTACCAAGCAGATGTTGTGAGTTCTGGTCCCCGTATTGAGCTGCCCCGATTCGATGGTTCAAACCCAAAATTGTGGCAGTCTCGCTGTGAGGATTATTTCAGGTTTTGGAACACACCGCATATTCAGTGGATACCTTTTGCTTCTGCTCTCTTTGAAGGCACTGCCTCGCGTTGGCTTGAATCATTACAACGTCGAGCACCTAACATATCTTGGGTTGAATTCTGTGAGATGTTGCAATCGCGATTTGGGCATAAGAAGCACCAGAATATCCTGAGGCAGTTGTTCCATGTGTGTCAGACTAGTTCTGTTGAGGATTACGTGGAGCGTTTTTCCGAGTTATATGATCAATTAACTACATATGAAACTAACTCAAATCCAGTGCATTATGTGACACGGTTCATGGAGGGCTTAACACCATCAATCAGGCTCATGGTGGGCATCCAGCAACCCGCAATCCTGGACTCAGCTTACGCCCTGGCACTATTAACTAAAGAATTGGGAGATAATTCAGCAAAGTCAGTAAATGCAGTCCAAAGTAAACACAACTCAGTCTTCTCCAGCAGGACAGTGACCAGTAAAGCAATGAAAGACAAACAAACACCTGAGTTGCAGCGCCCAGCTGGATCTGAAGATCACTGTTCTGCCTTGCATGCTTACAGGAAATCCAAGGGACTGTGTTTCATTTGTGGGGAGCGATGGGCAAGGGAACACAAGTGTAAGAAAGAAGTGCAACTACATGTAGTACAAGAAATGTTGGATTATGTACAAAGTATGCTATCTGAACAAAGTGACTCGGACGATTCAGTTACTGCTGAAGCAAATGCAATCAGTATTTCTGCTGCAGCCATGGGAGAACTGTCAGCTCCAGCAACTACCACTATGAAACTAGGGCAAATCTCTTGTGTTCTTGGTTGATTCTGGCAGCACCCACACATTTCTGGATTGTACAGTTGCAACTTCAGTTAAGGGCATCTCCCAAATGCCAGTCGGGATGGTTAAGGTAGCTAATAGTGATATGGTTTCGTGCAATCAGCAATTACTGAATGGCAATTGGTGCTGTGATGGACATGAATTTGTTAGCAACTTTAAAATATTTCCTCTGGGGACTTATGATGGCATATTGGGCTTGGACTGGTTAGCTGCTCATAGCCCTATGAAAGTTGATTGGGCTGATCATTGGATGTCATTCCAATTAAAAGGAAGTGTTATCACACTGCTGGGTCAGGATGCTGCACCTCAGATGATGGCATTGATTGAACTGTCAGCTATGTTAACTACTGAAAACACTGATGAGGCTGATTTACCTCCTGAAGTTAAAGAGCTTCTACAACAATTTGCTCCAGTATTTGAGGCTCCAACTGGGTTGCCACCTAGAAAAAAATATGATCACACAATTCCCCTAGTTCCTGGAGCTCAGCCTGTATACAATAGGCCTTACAGAATTCCTCCAGTTCTGAAAGATGAAATGGAAAAGCAAGTCAAAGAAATGCTTGCTGCTGGAATTATCAGACCAAGCAATAGTGATTTTTCTTCCCCCATGATTATGGTGCAGAAAAAGGACAAAACATGGAGGCTAGTGTTTGACTACAGGAAATTAAATGCCATTACAGTTAAAGGCAAGTACCTCGTCCCAATTATTAATGAACTCCTGGATGAACTTGCAGGTGCTTGTTGGTTTTGTAAATTGGACCTGAGATCAGTATATAATCAAATTAGGTTGGCACCAGGAGAAGAGCATAAGACTGCTTTCCAAACTCATATTGGTCATTTTGAATTCTTGGTGTTATCATTTGGCCTTACCGGTGGACCTAATACCTTCAACTTTGGTATCAATGATACTTTGGCTCCATGCATTAGGAAGTTTGTATTGGTCTTCTTTGATGACATACTAGTATTCAGTGCTTCCTATGAGTTGCACCTGCAGCACTGATACGTCTCCAACGTATCTATAATTTTTGATTGTTCCATGCTATTATATTACCCCTTTTGGATGTTTATGGGCTTTATTTTACACATTTATATCATTTTTGGGACTAACCTACTAACCGGAGGCCCAGCCCGTATTGCTATTTTTTTGCCTATTTCAGTATTTCGAAGAAAAGGAATATCAAACGGAGTCCAAACGGAATGAAACCTTCGGGAGCGTGCTTTTTGGAACGAACGTGATCTAGAGGACTTGGAGTGCAAGTCAAGAAGTAGCCGCTTCCACGAGAGAGGAGGGCGCCCCCCCCTATAGGGCGCGCCCCTGTCTCATGGGCCCCTCAGGTGTCCACTGACGTACTTCTTCCTCCTATATAAGCCTACGTACCCGAAAACATCCAGGGGGCAGACGAAACACAATTTCCACCACCGTAACCTTCTGTATCCACGAGATCTCATCTTGGAGCCTTCGCCGGCACTCTGCCGGAGGGGAAATCGACCACGGAGGGCTTCTACATCAACATCCTTGCCCCTCCGATGAGTTGTGAGTAGTTTACCACAGACCTACGGGTCCATAGTAATTAGCTAGATGGCTTCTTCTCTCTTTTTGGATCTCAATACAATGTTCTCCCCCTCTCTTGTGGAGATCTATTCGATGTAAACTCTTTTTGCGGTGTGTTTGTCGAGATCCGATGAATTGTGGGTTTATGATCAAGTTTATCTATGAATAATATTTGAATCTTCTCTGAATTCTTTTATGTATGATTGAGTTATCTTTGCAAGTCTCTTCGAATTATCAGTTTGGTTTGGCCTACTAGATTGATCTTTCTTGCCATGGGAGAAGTGCTTAGCTTTGGTTCGATCTTGCGATGTCCTTACCCAGTGACAGAAAGGGTTGCAAGGCACGTATTGTATTGTTGCCATCGAGGATAACAAGATGGGATTTATATCATATTGCTTGAGTTTATCCCTCTACATCATGTCATCTTGCTTAATGCGTTACTCTGTTCTTATGAACTTAATACTCTAGATGCAGGCAGGAGTCGGTCGATGTGGTGGAGTAATAGTAGTAGATGCAGGCAGGAGTCGGTCTACTTGTTATGGACGTGATGCATATATACATGATAGTGCCTAGATAATCTCATAATTATTCGCTTTTCTATCAGTTGCTCGACAGTAATTTGTTCACCCACCGTAATACTTATGCTATCTTGAGAGAATCCAGTAGTGAAACCTATGGCCCCCGGGTCTATCTCTTATCATATTTGCTTCCAATCTACTTTTATTTGCATCTTTACTTTTTGCATCTATATTATAAAATACCAAAATTATATTTATCTTATCTTACTATCTTTGTTAGATCTCAGTTTTGCAAGTGGCCGTGAAGGGATTGACAACCCCTTTATTGCGTTGGTTGCGAGTTCTTTGTTTGTTTGTGTAGGTGCGTGGGACTTTTGAGGAGCCTCCTACTGGATTGATACCTTGGTTCTCAAAAACTGAGGGAAATACTTACGCTACTATTGTTGCATCATCCTCTCCTCTTCGAGGAAAACCAACGCAAGCTCAAGACGTAGCAAGAAGGATTTCTGGCGCCGTTGCCGGGGAGGTCTTCGCTCAAGTCAAGACATACCAAGTACCCATCACAAACCCATCTCCCTCGCATTTACATTATTTGCCATTCGCCTCTCGTTTTCCTCTCCCCCACTTCACCCTTGCCGTTTTATTCGCCCTCTCTTTCCCAATCTCCTCCTCTCTTTTTCGCTTGCCTTTTTCTATTTGCTTGTGTGTTGGATTACTTGTTGCCATGGCGCAAGATAATACCAAATTGTGTGATTTCTTGAATAACAATAATAATGATTTCCTTAGTACTCCGATTGCTCCTCTTAATGATGTTGAGTCTTGTGAAATCAATACTGCTTTGCTGAATCTTGTTATGAAAGATCAATTCGCCGGCCTTCCTAGTGAAGATGCCGCTACTCATCTAAACAACTTTGTTGATTTGTGTGATATGCAAAAGTAGAAAGATACGGATAGCAATATTGTCAAATTGAAGTTATTTCCATTTTCACTTAGAGATCGTGCTAAAGTTTGGTTTTCGTATTTGCCTAAAAATAGTATTGATTCTTGGAAGAAGTGCAAAGATGCTTTTATCTCTAAGTATTTCACTACTAGGAAAAGGCCTACTAATGGCGCACCTAATTTGGCCATTAATGGCGCATTAGTGGTGCGTCATTAGTGCCACGCCATTAGTATATTTTACTAATGGCTATCTGGTATACTAATGGCGCACCTCAGATGCACCATTAGTATATACAACAGTGCGCCATTAGTATGCCTCCCAGGGGGCCATGTATACCCAGGTGCTTTGGCATACTAATGGTGCACAACAACAAGATGCGCCATTAGTAACTTCGGCATACTAATGGCGCACTGTTTAATGATGCGCCATTAGTATCCTTTGGCATACTAATGGCGCACTGTGATGTGATGCGCCATTAGTATGAATATTAGGTTTTTTTTATTTTTTTATTTTCTGTTTTTTGCACAGGTTACAAAATGTATAATTGGACAAAATATAGATAGCACACATCAACAACAGATTCATCGAATACAATAGAAGATTACTCTCTGAATACAATTCATCATATTAGTCTCCGAATACAATTCATCATATTAGTCTCCGAATTGAAAAGACCGAACAAAGATAGAATATTATATTGCAAGTCTCGAGACCGCGAGTAGCGAGTTTGTCTTCACATTACAAGTCGATATCGATCATCTAAACTACCATCACATAGAAGAGAGCTGCGGTCATCACGATGAGCATCATCACGATGAAACTCGTCTTCATCCGGTTCCTCCAACACTCCCTCCCCTCTCCCGCTAGATAGCGGGTGTATCTAGAAAAAGTCCTAAACTAGACCTATACTAAACTATCTAGTTCTTCATCTTCTGCTTCTTTCTTCCAGTTCATCAACCTGCAAAACAAGAAACAACAAACATGAAAAACTTGATCAAGGTTTAAATGTAGCATTCCCCTTAGCAAAATGCCTTTGCTGTAGGAGCTAGCACTTACGAGTTTGGAAACATTAGTCAAACCCCAATCAGATTAAGTTGATCAAAGAAACAGTATAAGAGAGCCAACACTGCATAAATGGAGCCAATAACCCAAAAGACAGAAGTAGAGCCAGCAAAGTATAGATCAAAGCCAAACCCAAAGATCAACTCAAACTAGAACTAACTCCATGATTAGGGGATCCCTCAATTAAGCTTGGGTTAGTTTTCAGATGAAATCCAACAAACCCACTACTAATCAACTAGACCAGAGGTAGGGTTTGAAGTAGGGATTGTCCTCAGGCAGCCTAGTAGTGCTAGGACTATTGCATCATTGGATCAAGTAGTGCAACATCTTTAAGTAACGATGAGAGCCTCAGGACACCATCATTGCCATGGCAAGATTAAGGAGCACCTGTTCTTATCAGTGAGAGTAGGAGAGAAAGAAAGAAAGTGAAGAGACCAGTGCAGCATCTGTTCAAATCAGATTTAAGAGAGAGGGAATTGGCAAGGAAAGATATAGTCCATAACCTGCAAGAAGAAATAGGCCATTGATAGCACATTTACTAAACATCTGCTATAAGCAGAACACATACACCCACTTACACATGGGTACTATTCTGTATATAGGTACACAAGCACAACACATGCACCTGGTATAGATAGGAGTATAAGCATGCATCTAAATTATCTGAAACATATGAAATAGCTATACGCATGACACAAGCAGGAATAAATAGGAATGATCTTTTCCATGACACAAGCACAAACAAAATCACCCATACGCATGAAACAAAGCAAGGTACTAATATAGCAGCACAAGAGCGGGAGCTACAGGTAGGAGACGGATTCACAGGAGAGGAGGTTGGTCGATGCCGCACACGACCACGTCGCCGTCACGCGGTGGATGTTGTAGTCGAGTTGGACCATGTGCGGGGTGTCGTCGTGGCGGTGGATGACCTGGTTGTCATCATCGTCCACGGAGGATGCCTGCTGCTCCGAATCTAACAAACAAGTAAGTGCTAGTGTCGTTGATCTAGTACAGAAATTAAGCAAGCTAGTATAGGAGACACGCATGCTGCTGCTAGTATCTACAGAAATAAATCAAGCTGCATGTGTGTGTGCTTGAGCTAGCTTAGTACGTACAATCCATGGTTGGGCTCCAAAACTAATAGAGCATGCTAGCATCAACAAAATCAATCACAAGGTTATTTTGTTGTTGTTGCTAGCAGTGCTAGCTGTATGTATTGATCCATCCGTCCATGACCTAACTAATGTTGTTGTATCTCTAGACTAAGTGCAGCAACACAAGAAGGACTAAAACTACAGAGCACATGTGTACGTAACTACTATACTCATTCATGGCAAATTGTACCAAACCATCCATACATAGCCAGATTGCAATGGAGTGGATTTAACACAAGACATGAAAAATTGATGAGCCAAATGATTTTTAGTATTACTAACTTGAAAGGAAGCTCACTGTTTCCATCTTATATCTATCCATGATTTTATTTTTCTGAAGCAAGCATCAAAAAGCACAATGACAATCGAATTTCACACAAAAACTGAACCAATACTTGTTGTTATGTAGTGTCCATGACAATGCAATTCATGTCCACTCCAGATCAGATTTGCAAGGGCTAGAAAGAGAGGTTGTAGCTCACCATGTATGGGGGTAGGAGGTGGATGCAGGGGAGGGGTGGAGGGTGTCCTGCAGAAGAAGCTTTGCCATTAGAGCAACCTGCACAAAACAGAGGAAGGGGAGATGAATAAATCATGGTGAGGAAAAGGGCCTTCCACATGATTAGATCGGGAAGAGAAACAACAACAAAAATACCAAAAAAATCCCTTCCATGGCGTGCTGTACTAGGAGCAGCTCCTCTCTCTCCGCTAGGGTTTGGGGCGCTGGGAGGCTCCATGGTGCCGCTGCGTGGTGGCGGACAAGGGAATCCATCTCCATGGCGGCGGCCCGCCCCACGGAGGTGCGCCCCTCCTGCCATCGTCGTCGGCACGCCCATGGCGACCTGCAGAGAAGGAAGAGAAGATGAGGTGAGGTGAGGAGGAGATGGTGGGCGAAGAAGGAGGGGGAGGGGCTTACCAGTGCTGGATCCGGTCACCTATGGCCTCGCTGTGGCCTGCCATGGCGGATCCCGGCGAACAAAAGGGGATGCAAAACCCTAGCCAGTGGGGGAGCCGCGGATCTGCATGGAGGTAAGCCAGATGCGGACCAAGGGGATCTCGCCGGCATGCTGCGCGCGGCCGGAGCTCGCCGAAACCGGGCGGCATGGGTGGCGACGGCGGTGAGGGAGAGAGGGGTTCGGGAGGAAGAGAGGAGGCGACGAGGGTTTGGGTGGGTTCGAGCGAGAGTGTGTGTGTGTGTGTGTGTGTGTGTGTGTGTGTGTGTGTGTGTGTGTGTTGGTGCGTTGGGTCGGATGGATGGATGGATGTCCAAAATATCTTGTTGCTGCCCACTTACTAATGGCGCACCAACTCTAAATGTGCCATTAGTAATCCAGATTACTAATGGCGCACCTTCTTGTGGTGCGCCATTAGTAGTTTTGCAAAAAAAAACATACTAATGGCGCACTGTTCCACAGTGCGCCATTACTAGTTTAAACTAGTAATGGCGCACGGTGGAACAGTGCGCCCTTAGTAGTTTTGCAAAAAAAGAATAAAAAATATAATAAAAAAACAACATTAGTGGCGCACTTTTCGACAGGTGCGCCATTAGTATGTTTGGACAGGCGCACTAGTTCAAAAAAAATTGATACTAATGGCGCACCCTTGGCTAGGTGCGCCATTAGTAGTTTCAGCTCTAATGGCGTATCAGAAGGTGGTACGCCATTAGTATATACTAATGGCGCACCGCTTGTCTGGTGCGCCATTAGTGTCAATCCCATCTATAGCCCTTTTTCTAGTAGTGTTTTCCTCCCACTAAGATTATCACTCTTAGGAACGATATCATGAATTTTAAACAACTTGATCATGAGCATGTTGCCCAGTCTTGGGAAAGAATGAAATTGATGCTTCGCAATTGCCCTACTCATGGTTTAAATTTATGGATGATCATACAAAATTTTTATGCCGGTTTGAACTTTGCTTCTAGAAATCTCTTAGGTTCGGCCGCGGGAGGCACGTTTATGGAAATCACGTTAGCAGATGCTACAAAACTTCTTGATAATATTATGTCTAATTATTCTCAATGGCACACCGAAAGGTCTTCTAGTAAAAAAGTGCATGCTATAGAAGAAATCAATGTTTTGAGTGGAAAGATGGATGAACTTATGAAGATGTTTGCTACTAAAAATACTCCTCTTGATCCCAATGATATGCCTTTGTCTTCTTAGATTGAGAATAATAATGAGTCTATGGATGTGAATTTTGTTGGTAGGAATAGTTTTGGAAACAATGCTTATAGAGGAAACTTTAATGCTAGACCGTTCCCTAGTAATTCCTCTAATAATTATGGAAATTTCTACAATAATTCTTATGGTAATTTTAATAAGATGCCCTCTGATTTTGAGAATAGTGTGAAAGAATTTATGATTTCTCAAAAGAATTTTAATGCTTTGCTTGAAGAAACATTGCTCAAAGTTGATGATTTGGCTAGGAACGTTGATAGACTTTCGCTTGGTGTTGATTCTCTTAAACTTACATCTTCTCCTCCTAAGCATGATATCAATGAGTCTCTCAAAGTAATGAGAATTTCCATTGACGAGTGCAAGGAAAGAACCGCTAGATTGCGTGCTAAAAAAGATAGCTTTATAAAAGCATGTTCTTCTAGTTTCCATGAAAATAATGACGAAGATTTCAAAGTTATTGATGCGTCTCCTATTAGATCTATGTTTTGCAATATGAATCTTGGTAATTATGGGACTGATGATGAGTCAACTTTACCTAGAAGGCGTCCCAAGAATTCGGAGTTTTTAGATCTTGATGCTAAATTTGGTAAATGTGGGATTGGAGAGGTCACGACTTTAAATAGTATTGAACCCACTATCTCGGATTTCAAGGATTTTGATTATGATAATTGTTCTTTAGAAGGTTGTATTTCCTTGTTGCAATCCGTTGTTAATTCTCCTCATGCTTATAGTCAAAATTAAGCTTTTACCAAACATATTGTTGATGCCTTGATGCAATCTTATGATGAAAAACTTAATTTGGAAGTTTCTATACCTAGAAAATTTAATGATGAGTGGGAACCTACTATAAAGATTAGAATTAAAGATCATGAGTGTTTTGCTTTGTGTGATTTGGGTGCTAGTGTTTCCACGATTCCGAAAACTTTATGTGATATTCTAGGTTTCCATGATCTTGATGATTGCTCTTTAAATTTGCACCTTGCGGATTCCACCATTAAAAAGCCAATGGGAAGGATCAATGATGTTCTCATTTTTGCAAATAGAAATTTGGTGCCCATGGATTTTATCATTCTTGATATAGATTGCAATCTTTCTTGCCCTATTATTCTTGGTAGACCTTTCCTTAGAACGATTGGCGCAATTATTGATATGAAGGAAAGAAATATTAGATTCCAATTTCCATTAAAGAAAGGCATGGAACACTTTCCAAGAAAAAAAGTCAAATTACCTTATGAATCTATCATGCGGGCTACTTATGAATTTAGTGCCAAAGATGGCACTCGTTAGATCTATCTTCGCTTTTATGCCTAGCTAGGGGCGTTAAACGATAGCGCTAGTTGGGAGGCAACCAATTTTCTTTATGTTTTTTTTGTTTTTGCTCCTGTTTAGTAATAAATCTTGCATCTAACTTATGTTTAGATGTGTTTTTATCTTTTAATTAGTGTTTGTGCCAAGTAGAACCTATAGGATAACCTATGATGATAGTTGATTTGATTCTGCTGAAAAACAGAAACTTTGCGCGCATGAATATAATATTGTTAAATCACAGAAATGTGATTTTGCATTGATTCTTTTTGCTTCTGATCAATAAACAAATTTTCCAGGACTTCCTATTTTCGTAGGATTTTTAGAGTTCCAGAACTTTGCGTTAGTTACAGATTTCTACAGACTATTCTGTTTTTGACAGATTCTGTTTTTCGTGTGTTGTTTGCTTATTTCAATGCATCTATGGCTAGTAAAATAGTTTATAAACCATAGAGAAGTTGGAATACAGTAGGTTTAACACAAAAATAAATAAAGAATGAGTTCATTATAGTACCTTATGTGATGGTTTTGTTTTTTTTCACTAACGGAGCTTATAAGATTTCCTGTTGAGTTTTGTGTTGTGAAGTTTTCAAGTTTTGGGTAAAGCTTTTATGGACTATGGAATAAAGGGTGGCAAGAGCCTAAGCTTGGGGATGCCCAAGGAACCCCAAGATATTCAAGGATAGCCAAAATCCTAAGCTTGGCGATGCCCCGGGAAGGCATCCCCTCTTTCGTCTTTGTTCATTGGTAACTTTACTTGGAGCTATATTTTTATTCGTCACATGATATGTGTTTTGCTTGGAGCGTCGTGTATTATATTAGTATTTGATTTTTAGTTTACCACAATCATCCTTGATGTACACACCTTTTGGGAGAAGCCTATTTGATTAGAATTTGCTAGAATACTCTATGTGCTTCACTTATATCTTTTGATCTTGATAGTTTTTGCTCTAGTGCTTCACTTATTTCTTTTAGAGCACGGTGGTGTCTTAATTTTGAAGAAATTACTAGTATCTCATGCTTCACTTATATCTTTTTGAGAGTCTTTTAAAACAGCATGGTATTTGCTATGGTTTTAGAATTGGTCCTAGAATGGTAGGCATCCAAGTTGGGTATAATAAAAAATATCATAGGAAGTGAATTGGATGCTATGATCAATTTGATACTTGATAATTGTTTTGAGATATGGAGGTAGTGATATTAAAGTCATGCTAGTTGGGTGATTATGAATTTAAAGAATGCTTGTGTTAAAGTTAGTAAGTCTCGTAGCATGCACGTATGGTTAAAGTTGTGTAACAAATTTGAAACATGAAGTGTACCTGGCTTGTGCATCCTTATGAGTGGCGGTCGGGGACGAGCGATGGTCTTTTCCTACCAATCTATCCCCCTAGGAGCATGCGCGTAGTACTTGATTTTTGATGACTTCTAAATCTTTGCAATAAGTATATGAGTTCTTTTGACTAATGTTGAGTCCATGGATTATACGCACTTTTACCTTTCCACCATTGCCACTACAAGAAATATGTCAACTTGTGACCCTCACTATTGGTCGCTGAAAGGTCATAATTTTTCATTTGCGACCTTTTTGTGACCAAAAACAGAAGGTCAAAAGCTGAGGGTCGTTAACTGACTATAGCGACCTTCTATGTGATATGTAAAAGGTCGTTGGTTCTTTGACCAAATTTTTGGTCACTAGCAACCTCCCCAGGCCACGTAGGCATCCAGCATGGCAAGCTGATGTGGCACAAGATTCAGCCCGGTCCAATTCGTTTTTCTACATGGGCCTAGCCCAACAATTCGGCCCATTTATGATTTTTCTCCTAGATGTTTTTGGGCCTTTTCTATCATGGGCCTTTACCTTTCCACAGAGTTTGTTTCCTTTTTGTTTATGTTGTCTATTTGAGTCGAGGCCTTCTTATAGTACTTCTGAATAGCTTTTTAGCCCAGGTTATTTTGGGCCATGGCATCTTAATAGTACAAGTATATTTGGGTCGTGGCCACTATCAGGTCCAGTAAGAATATTTTCTAGAGAACTTAATGTTCAAGTAAAATGTACACAACATTACAGGAAAATAACACATACAACAGCACATAAAATTTCATTTCACTCCTACAGCTCACTACATCATAGACAGTACATGACAATCATTCAATTTTTTACTAGGCAGTAGCCGAGTACATCATTCAATTTCAAATAAATAGTACTTCTCTTGGAAGCAAAATAGGCCGCCACACGCCATGGTGCCCCAAGGAACCAGCAGCGCTGCTTGCCACCTTGGCCTAGCTCCTTGCTGCCGACGATGGACGAGACTCGGATGCGGAGCTCCCTGCACATGACATATTGTGTCAATGCTTGCAGCAATAGAAGGAACTCACATACCATAGAACTTGCACAGTAGTGTATCAACACCCGAAAGATTGACTGAATTGAACTGTTATATAACCAAGTTAGAGCTGGCAGAAGTTGCAGGTACATAAACATCCATAGAGCTAACATGTTGTATTTCTGTAGAAAGAAGCATCAACTCACTATTCTACACAAAAAGCTAGCCCATACATGCACAGATACCAGAACGGTACATAGAATGAAGCACAGGGCTAGTACTTGCTACCCTGACATTTCAGGCATTCTAGTGTTTAGGAGTTTGACTTCCAGCAAAAAACTAAGTCGATAGACTTAGCACTTGTGACTTCAACTAACTTGACCAGTGCTAAGTTATTAATAGACTTACTTGTGACTTCAAATAACTTGTGGATTGATTAGATATAAACAGTAGTACTGAATGATAGATATAAACATTAGTATTGCCTGAGCTCAGTTTTTTTGCAAGGATAAGCATGTCCTAAACCGCCATTGTGAGATCGTTGAAGTAATATATGCCAGAATGTGAGAATGGATAAAACAGACATGAATGTTCTCAAGTGCCATGAAGTGAGAAAGCAGGTAGTCAGAATGACGAGGCATGTTAGCTGCCAAAACAGATTCAGACTAACTGCATGTCCAGACGGACGGGCCATTCCCAAGCATTTCAAGACACCAGCAGAGGTCAATAGACAACAAATTGGATGCTATCTATCCATACTAGTATAGAATGATACGAGGCCAGTAGAAACTGTTTGCTACCGACGAGCTCGCCAAGGTGCACAGTTGTTCAAAAAGGAAGCACATTTGACTAAAGTACCAGATTTCAGAGTTTGTAATAGCATCATGAACAGCAGCTGTAAATTACTAAATTTTACCATACTGAATGCTATCTAGAAAGATAGATACGATGCAGGGGGTGTCCATTACCGATGATCTTGCCAAGGTGCATGGAGATGGAGTTGAGCTGGGCCTTGTT
Source organism: Triticum timopheevii (assembly GCA_963921465.1). Taxonomy (NCBI): domain Eukaryota; kingdom Viridiplantae; phylum Streptophyta; class Magnoliopsida; order Poales; family Poaceae; genus Triticum; species Triticum timopheevii. The sequence goes on along the minus strand of OY997264.1, from coordinate 77,938,929 downwards.
CTCGTAGAGGTGGTTGACCTCCTTCCTGGACTGCACCAGCTCCTTGGCCAGCGCCTTCAGGAACAAGCATCACCAGCAGAGGAAACCAAATTAGTAAATCAGCCCAAATCGAGGCCCTTGACCTTGACCTGCTTCTCCTTGGCGCCCTTCACCAGATCCGAGGTCCTGTTAAACACACACGCGCGCACAAACGCATCAGAAAAATTAACCTAAAACGAAGTAATACACGGAATTAGTTCAGGAAAATGGATACAAGCGGACGAATCATCCTAACTAACCAGAAACAAAACATTGTTTAGTCGCCAGGTGTTAAAGCGATAGATGTTAAACACTAACTTCCTTCATAAAAAAGAGCAATAATAATAACCAGCAGGTACTTAACACTCAGCAAGGGTTGACAGATATATAATGGGTTTAGCAACCAATTTGGCTCAGAAACTAAGAAAATCAGAAAGATTTTTCGCTCAGAATACGCTAACAAGCATTCATGAATCACACTAGTAAGTAAGAACATGAGTAAACTAGCGATTAGCAAATGAATCTCAACATCAGCAGAAGATTGAGATACAAATGCATCCAACTGCAAGGCAGACAGAACCTGTCATCGTAAAGGAACATCATACAACACAACTCATCTTACAACAATGTGCACACAAATTGGGCTAAGCAACGCACTAAGAACAAGTCAGGTAAAATTGCATGCCACTCGATAACTAAGCAATCAGTTGCAATATCTGCTCTGAATATTTGCTCCCATGCTGATCCATCCAATATCTGCTCGGAATACACTAGGAAGCATCATTGCCATGATCCACGAATCACATCAGTAACTTAAGAGCTCAAGTAATATGATACCTAAAAACTTAGAACAGAACAGCCGGGAGCCTGGGACGCGAATACCAGTCAAAATCCCGATCCCAAATCACGGCCAAAATTCACAGAAATGATATGTCGACCAAGAGCAGTTCATCGCACAACCTTCCCGGCCAAAACCCTACCCCAAATACGAACGTCCGTCGCGGAGCGTACGGCGCCCGGGCGGAAGCGCAGGCCCTCCGTCCCGCCAATTAACTGCTGACTGGGGGAGGTGGGGGTGCGTGCTTCTCACCTGCACCTGCAGGCGTGCGGAAACGGGAGGAGCAGCGGATTCTGCGGCGAGGGAGTTGCCGAGCTCGCCAGAGAGGAGGAGCGATGGGGCGGCGGTGACTGCGGCTGCGACGAACAACAGAACAGGGAGAAGAAATGCTCGTCAGATCTGGTTGGTGAAGCACAAAAACCCTAGGTGGGGGAGGGGAGGGGCAAGAGGAGGCAGGCGGCTCACCTGCGGGCGGCGGAGACGCGACTGAAGCTGACGCCGACGCTGGCAGCGGGAAGGTTGGCCGACTTTCCCTTCCTCCCGCGAAGCGAAGCAAAGCAAAGAAGCACCGCCTCCTCCGCGGCTCCGCCTCGGCTATAAGCCAAACACAACCAAAGGAGGAGCTAGGCGGGGCTGGGGTCGCGAGAGCGTCGGTGGATCGGCGATGTGGGAGACGAGGGGAGGGATCGGGGTGGCGGCGGTGATGTGGGAGACGAGGGGTGGGTGGCGGATCTGGAGCGCTAGGTTTCCTGGGGTGAGAGGGTGAGGGAGTTTTCTTTTTTCTTTTTTTATTTTTTTAGACAAAGAGGGGGGTGCGAGGAAGAAAGGGCTGCCGTCGGATCCGAGAGCATCCGAAGGTGTTTGAGCACGATCCGCGTGACATGCCCATGGACCAATCAGAACCCAGTACACGTTATGACCTTTTAAATTGGTCGTAATCGACTAAAAATAAGGTGTTGAACCCTATCTTTTTTCAAAAAATGCTGTTAAATCATATAAACAATTTTATGATATGAGAAATTCAAAAATAAACATTTTCATTGTGCACAAGGATGCATATTGGAATTTCAAACAATGTTGCCTAAGGAGGTTTTCTTTTTCTTTGGACGAAAGAACCATTTTCCACTTTCCGAGTGCACAAAAGGAGGTTTTTTTGTGAAGGACCTGCCAAATAATTGTTCTAAAATTGGACCAAATCATTTTTCTAAAATACTAGGCCATATTTAATGCACAATTGACCAAATGGTTGGGTGTAAAAAGTTTTTATCCACCTCTGGTGAAAACGACAAATTCCCGCCAATTTAGCTGGAAGCGGGTCAAATTTGAACTGTAGCTGCCTCATAGTTTGCTCTTTATTTTTTCTAAAAATCATTTCTAGGTACATAAGTATCTATTTAATCAGAGAAACACCAAAAAAATTCCAAGATTCAACCACTAGCTAGGAATGGTCATTCCCGCCGTTTTGACCGCATTTTGAAACGGGCATAAAAAATTCAAAAAAATCAAAATATTGGGAAACCTTTGCATTGTGTCATTATATGTGGCCAAGTTCCCAGAAAAAATAATAAACTTGCAATACGGCAATTATTTTAAAAAAATGTTCTCAGAAACGAGCTATCACGTGTGGAGATCAATGGCTTTCAAGCCAAATGATCAATCTTATGGCCACATTCATGGCATAGTTTGTTCAAATGATCTCATATTGTGCACAAGGGTGCATATTGGAATGGCAAACAATGTTGCCTAAGGAAGTTTTCTTTTTCTTTGGATGAAAGAACCATTTTCCATTTTTTGAGTGCCCAAAAGGAGGTTTTTTTATGAAGGACCTGCCAAATAATTGTTGTAAAATTGGACCAAATCATTTTTCTAAAATACTAGGCCATATTTAATGCACAATTGACCAAATAGTTGGGTGTCAAAAGTTTTGATCCACCTTTGGTGAAAAAGACAAATTCCCGCCGATTCAGATGGAAGCGGGTCAAATTTGAACTGCAGCTACCTCATAGTTTGCTCTTTATTTTTTACAAAAATCATATCTAGGTAAATAAGTATCTATTTAATCATAGAAACACCAAAAAAAATTCCAAGATTCAACCACTAGCAAGGAACGGTCAAGCCCGCCGTTTTCACCGCATTTTGAAACGGGCATAAAAAATTCAGAAAAAAATAAAAATTGGAAAACCTTCGCATTGTTTCATTATGTGTGACCAAGTTTCCAGGAAAAATAATAAACTTGTAATACGGTAATTATTTTAAAAAGTGTTCTCAGAAATGAGCTATGAAGTGTGAAGATTCATGGCTTTCAAGCCAAATGATCAATCTTATGGCCACATTCATGGCATAGTTTGTTCAAATGATCTAATATTGTGCACAAGGGTGCATATTGGAATGGCAAACAATGTTGCCTAAGGAAGTTTTCATTTTCTTTGGACGAAAAAACCATTTTCCATTTTCTGAGTGCTTGAAATGAGTTTTTTTGTGAAGGACCTACCATATATTTGTTGCAAAATTGGACCTAATCAATTTTATAAAATACTAGGACATATTTAATGCATAATTGACAAAATGGTTGGGTGTCAAAAGTTTTGATCCACCTCTGGTGAAAAAGACAAATTCCCATCGATTCAGTTGGAAGCGGGTCAAATTCGAACTGCAGCTGCCTCATAGTTTGCTCTTTATTTTTTCCAAAAATCATATCTAGGTAAATAAGTATCTATTTAATGAGAAATACATGGTTTGATGGCGAGACATCGAGGTTTGGACGGTGGGCGAGGGCCCCAACTCTAGAGCGCGTAAGCTCGCATGCCTGCCGCGTGGTCACCGCATGACCGTGGCGTTGCCATGTGTTCTGGGCTGCCTAGGCATGTCTAGTGGGTTGGGCACTCCCCAGTTAGGTGCTAGGAAGAAAATCACAACATAAGATTCTCACGAGGAGACCGATCGATGCTCAAACATGAATAAGCAGCCAAGTTGTTTGATTTGCGGTACGGGAAATGCACATGGCTAATGGGCGTGAGTTTTGGCCGAGGATGATCAGTTACTAAGAAGACCATCTTCACAAACTTTCACCTCAAAAGGAGGAGCCTAGGTGGTACTTGCTTTACAAAGTACCACACTGGACATAAATACGAATGTTCAAGCTGGGCTCAAAATAATGAATGGATTGAGCTGGCATTTGGTGGAGGATGGTTGTTTGGGCATAGGAAAGCACTGTAGAAAAGGGATACCATTTGGACATGCCAAAGTGGTACTTCCTTCACAAAGTGCTGCTTTGAACAGAATAGGAAAATGAATATTTTCGAATTATTTTTGCACTAGGCAAGGAATGTTTTTGACATATTTGATGAAGATATGATCCAAAACATTTATGAGATTTTTTTGGGAATTTTGGGAATAACAGAAATATAGGTTGCTTCACAACCTAGGGCAAAAACTACCACGTGGACATGACACATAGGCAAAACTGATGAGATGGCGCCTAGTCATCACAACCCACCACAATCTACAAGGCTATGAACATCTATATTGGTCATTAACAACTAGAAATAAGGCAGCGGACTAGTACTGTTTGCTTTGTGACCATTTCGTGTAAGGAAATTACGACCTTTCTGACCAAAATGGTCGCAATGGTTTAGGGTTTGGAGCCCCCGAACAGCTTTTGACCAATTGGTCTAAAATGGTCATAGATCTATGACCAATTCTTCCAGGGTCACTGACAGAAGGTCACTAGTTCACATATTCTTTGTAGTGTGCTAGCCTCTTCGGTACCGTGCATTGCCCTTTCTCACCTTGAGAGTTGGTGCAAACTTCGCCGGTGCATCCAAACCCCGTGATACGATACGATCTGACACATAAACCTCCCTATATCTTCCTCAAAACAGACACCATACCTACCTATTATGGCATTTCCATAGCAATTCCGAGATATATTGCCATGCAACTTTCCACCGTTCCGTTCATCATCGTCATGACATACTTTACTTTTGTCATATTGCCATTGCATGATCATGTAGTTGACATCGTATTTGTGGCAAAGCCACCATGCATTATTTTTCATACATGTCACTCTTGATTCATTGCACCATCCCGGTACACCGCCAGAGGCATTCATATAGAGTCATATCTTGTTCTAGTTTCTAGTTGTAATTCATATGTTGTAATCAATAGAAGTGTGATGATCATCATTATTAGAACATTGCCCAAAGAAAAAAAGAAAAAAAAGGGAGAAAGGCCAAAATAAAAAAAGAAAGGCCCAAAAAAAGAAAAGAAGAAAAAAAGAAAAAAAGAAAATAAAAAGAAAATAAAAAGGGCAATGTTACTATCTCTTTTTCACACTTGTGCTTCAAAGTAGCACCTTGTTCTTCCTGTAGTGAGTCTCATATATTGTGCTTCAAAGTAGTACCATGTTTTTCATATAGTGAGTCTCATATGTTGTTACTTTCATATACTACTGGGAATTTTTCATTATAGAACTTGGCTTGTATATTCCTACGATGGGCTTCCTCAAATGCCCTAGGTCTTCGTGAGCAAGCAAGTTGGATGCACACCCACTAGTTTTCTTTTGTTGAGCATTCATTTATAGCTCTAGTGCATCCATTGCATGGCAATCCCTACTCCTCATGTTGACATCAATTGATGGGCATCTCCATAGCCCGTTGATTATCCTCGTCAATGTGAGACTTTCTCCTTTTTTGTCTTCTCCACACAATCCCCATCATCATATTCTATTCCACCCATAGTGCTATATCCATGGCTCACGCTCATGTATCGCGTGAAGGTTGAAAAAGTTTGAGATTATTTAAGTATGAAACAATTGCTTGGCTTGTAGTCATCGGGGGTATAGAAGTTGGGAACATCTTTGTGTGACGAAAATGAAGCATAGCCTAACTATATGATTTTGTAGGGATGAACTTTCTTTTGCCATGTTATTTTGAGAAGACATGATTACTTCGATTAGTATGCTTGAAGTGTTACTATTTATTTTATCAATATGAACTTTTATTTTGAATCATTTGGATCTGAACATTCATGCCACAAAGAAAATTACATTATGAATTATGATAGGTAGCATTCCACATCAAAAATTCTCCTTTTATTATTTACCTACTCGAGGACGAGCAGGAATTAAGCTTGGGGATGCTTGACACGTCTCCAACGTATATATAATTTTTGATTGTTCCATGCTATTATATTACCCCTTTTGGATGTTTATGGGCTTTATTTTACACATTTATATCATTTTTGGGACTAACCTACTAACCGGAGGCCCAGCCCGTATTGCTGTTTTTTTGCCTATTTCAGTATTTCGAAGAAAAGGAATATCAAACGGAGTCCAAACTGAATGAAACCTTCGGGAGCGTGATTTTTGGAACGAACGTGATCCAGAGGACTTGGAGTACAAGTCAAGAAGCAACCGAAGCTTCCACGAGAGAGGAGGGCGCCCCCCCTATATGGCGCGCCCCCTGTCTCGTGGGCCCCTCGGGTGTCCACCGACGTACTTCTTCCTCCTATATAAGCCTACGTACCCCGAAAACATCCAGGGGGCAGGCGAAACACAATTTCCACCACCGTAACCTTTTGTATCTGCGAGATCTCATCATGGAGCCTTCACCGACACTCTGCCGGAGGGGGAATCGACCACGGAGGGCTTCTACATCAACGTCCTTGCCCCTCCGATGAGTTGTGAGTAGTTTACCATAGACCTACGGGTCCATACTTATTAGCTAGATGGCTTCTTCTCTCTTTTTGGATCTCAATACAATGTTCTCCCCCTCTCTTGTGGAGATCTATTCGATGTAAACTCTTTTTGCGGTGTGTTCGTCGAGATCCGATGAATTGTGGGTTTATGATCAAGTTTATCTATGAATAATATCTAAATCTTCTCTGAATTCTTTTATGTATGATTGAGTTATCTTTGCAAGTCTCTTCGAATTATCAGTTTGGTTTGGCCTACTAGATTGATCTTTCTTGCCATGGGAGAAGTGCTTAGCTTTGGGTTCAATCTTGCGGTGTCCTTATCCAGTGACAGAAAGGGTTGCAAGGCACATATTGTATTGTTGCCATCGAGGATAACAAGATGGGGTTTATATCATATTGCTTGAGTTTATCCCTCTACATCATGTCATCTTGCTTAATGCGTTACTCTGTTCTTATGAACTTAATACTCTAGATGCAGGCAGGAGTCGGTCGATGTGTGGAGTAATAGTAGTAGATGCAGGCAGGAGTCGGTCTACTTGTTATGGACGTGATGCCTATATACATGATCATGCCTAGATAATCTCATAATTATCCGCTTTTCTATCAATTGCTCGACAGTAATTTGTTCACCCACCATAAAACTTATGCTATCTTGAGAGAAGCCACTAGTGAAACCTATGGCCCCTGGGTCTATCTCTTATCATATTTTCTTCCAATCTACTTTTATTTGCATCTTTACTTTTTGCATCTATATTATAAAATACCAAAAATATATTTATCTTATCATACTATCTTTATTAGATCTCACTTTCGCAAGTGGCTGTGAAGGGATTGACAACCCCTTTATTGCGTTGGTTGCAAGTTCTTTGTTTGTTTGTGTAGGTGCGTGGGACTTTTGAAGAGCCTCCTACTGGATTGATACCTTGGTTCTCAAAAACTGAGGGAAATACTTACGCTACTATTGCTGCATCACCCTCTCCTCTTCGAGGAAAACCAACGCAAGCTCAAGACGTAGCAAGCACTTGGCTGAAGTACTAAAACTACTGCTCCAACACCAGTGGCAGGTCTAATTATCTAAGTGTGCTTTTGCTCAGACCAAGATAGCATACCTGGGGCACATTATTAGTGGGCAGGGAGTGGCAACTGACCCTACAAAGATTTCTGCCATAAAAGAATGGCCAATGCCTCAATCTGCTAAAGAAGTTAGAGGATTCTTGGGTCTTGCAGGATATTACAGAAAATTTATATCTCATTATGGTATACTGAGCAAGCCCTTGTCAAATTTGTTGAAAAGGGGGTTCCATTCCATTGGACAGATAATGAAAACCAAGCTTTCCTGCTCCTAAAACAAGCTCTCGTTTCAGCCCCTGTATTAGCACTGTCATATTTCTCACAGAAATTTGTGGTAGAAACTGATGCTTGTGATATAGGAGTTGGAGCTGTACTTATGCAAAAGGGACACCCTATTGCTTATGTTAGTAAAGCATTGGGCCCCAGAAACCAAACATCATCTGTGTATGAAAAAGAATACCTGGCAATCTTATTGGCAGTGGAACATTGGAGAGAATACCTGCAAGTGTCAGAGTTTGTCATTAGAACTGATCAAAGGAGCTTGGCTTGTTTAACTGAACAAAGGTTGAACACCAGATGGCAACAGAAAGCTCTAACCAAACTGTTGGGATTGCAATATTCCATTGAATACAAGAAAGTGGTGGAAAACAGTGCTGGAGATTCCCTGTCAAGGAGACCTCATGTACCTGCTAATGTGCTACCAGAGCTGCAGCAATTGACTGTTGCACAACCAGCTTGGTTAGAGGAGATTGCACAGTGTTATTGCAATGATCCATTTGCAACTGAACTGATACAGCAACTCACAGTGTCTCCAACCTGCAATGATAAGTTCTCTCTTAGGGCTGGGATACTCACACAGAGAAAAAGTGTCTGGGTGAGTAACAACCCTTCTCTCCATAGCAAAATTTGTGCTGCTCTTCATGACAGCCCAATGGGTGGTCACTCAGGTTTCCCAGTAACTTACAAGCGTATCAAACAACTATTTTCAAATGGAAGAAAATGAGAGGATTTATCAAAAATTATGTCCAACAGTGCCTTGTCTGTCAGCAAGCTAAACCTGAATGAGTGCCATACCCTGGTCTTCTCCAACCTCTACCCGTTCCTACACTTCCTTGGGAGATGGTTACGATGGATTCTGTGGAAGGGCTGCCCAATCAGGGCGTTACAACTACTTGCTGGTGGTTATTGATAAGCTGTCCAAATATGGGCACTTTATTCCCCTGCATCATCCGTTTACTGCAGAAACATTGGCTGATGCATTTCTGAACTTTGTCTACAAGTTGCATGGCATGCCTCTGTCAATTGTGTCTGACCGCGACAGAATCTTCACCAACAAGTTCTGGAGCAAACTTTTTCAGAAATCAGGAATCCTCCTTCGAATGAGCTCGGCTCGACACCCTCAATCTGATGGGCAAACAAAGCGAGTAAATCAGCAGGTAGAGTGCTTCTTGCGCTATTTCATCAGTGGACACCCAACTCATTGGGCAAAGTGGATTCCCCTGTGTGAATACTGGTATAATACCAACTGGCATTCAGCCACAGGGAAGACGCCATTTGAAGTTATCTATGGACATCTTCCTCGCCACTTTGGCATATCACCTGATGATGCGATTGAGAATGGTGATCTACAATAGTGGCTATCTGATCATGCTATCATGCTAGACTCTATGAAGCAACATTTGCTCCGAGCTCAACAAAGAATGAAACACCAAGCGGACAAACATTGTACTGATCAGGAGTTTGCGGTCGGGGACAAGGTATTTCTGAAACTCCAGCCATATCTTCAGTTGTCAGTAGCTCCTCGGGCAAATCACAAACTGGCGTTCAAGTTCTATGGCCCGTTTGCTATTCTGGAGCGGATCGGGCAAGTTGCTCATCGCCTGGACTGGCCTTCTACAAGCAAAGTCCACCCTGTGTTCCATGTATCCCTACTGAAGAAAGTGTTGACTCCAGACTGTCAAGTGCTACCTCTACTTCCCTCGCCTGACAATCAGTTCCAAGTACCTAAGCAAGTTTTGAAGCAACGAGTGGCGCGTCGTGGCTCTGATTTCGTAGTTCAAGTCCTCATCAAATGGAGTTCAGCACCTATGGAGCTGGCTACTTGGGAAGACAAAGTCGCTCTGCAGCAAAGGTTTCTGAGAGCTCCGGCTTGAGGTCAAGCCGTGTCCAAGGGAGGAGGGATTGTCAGCAACAGGGACGAGCGCCAAGAGGGAGTTCAAGCATTGGGCCGGCCAAAGAGACAACCTCGCCTTCACTACAAGAAATATGTCAACTTATGACCTTCTGTCAGTGACCCTGGAAGAATTGGTCATAGATTTATGACCATTTGAGACCAATTGGTCAAAAGCAGTTCGAGGGGCTCCAAACCCTAAACCACTGCGACCATTTTGGTAAGAAAGGTCATAATTTCCTTACATGAAATGGTCATAAAGCTAACAGCGCTAGTCCGCTGCCTTATTTCTAGTTGTTTTTTTTGACTATGAACAGTAGGGTAAGACCCCACTGCAATTTTTATATTAATAATTAAATTAGCAAAATAGTCTGGCAGGCTTGAGGTAAGCCCACAGATAAGAAAAAGGAAAAAAGGAAAAAAGGAAAAAAAACTTGAAAGAAAACAAAGCAGGAAGGAAGTAAAAAGAAAGAAAAGAGAAGAGAAAAAGGAAAAAGCTAAGAATAAAAACAAAAGAAATTACAACAAGGCCTCTAGCCAAAGGTTGAATTGGTTCGAATGCTTCTGCTTCATTCTGAATCTTAAAAGCTTGAGCTCCTCCATGAAGATGAATCTCCAACCCTGAAAGAATGGTGTAATGTTTTCAAATATTTTGTTGTTTCTGCTTATCCAAATTGCCCATGCTCCTAGGATGATGATCTCCATGTAAAAAGGGTACTGCAGTTTGTCCTTTAGATCCTGAAATGCTTCCATAACTGACAGGTTTTGTGTTCTCGTTGGACATATATAGTCCCAACATTGTTGCACAAAGGGGCATCCCCAGAACAGATGATGTAAGGTTTCTTCCTGTTGACAATCATTGACTGCACAGTTGTATGCTTCCAGCACAAAATTCTTTCTTCTAAGCAAATTTCTAGTGTTAACTCTGTCATGCAGTAGTTGCCAGAAAAAAACTTTGTGTTTTGGCTGACATGAGCTTTGCCAGATCCAAGTGAAATGTGGAGGTGTTTGCTTATGACCTATTAGTACCTTATATGCTTTGATGGATGAATATGTGTCTTTACCCCAGATGTAGCTCCAAGTATCTAAAGATTCCAGAAATTCAGATTGTCTCATAGAGATGCAAATATCCTCCATTTCTATAAACTCCTCATATGCCTCTGTTGTCAATGGTAAGAAGAATAGGTCCTGAAGATACTCTGTCTGAAGTACCTGCTGAATGTTCATTTGTGGATTTCTCACAAAAGTGTACAAGTGGTGTAACTTGTGCTTGAGTACAGCCTGGTGCCAAAGATCATCCCAAAAATAAGCACTGACTCCATCTCCCACATTGCATCTAGCAATAGCTTTGTAGTGATCCAGAAGTGCCAAGTTTGATTTCCACCAAAATGAACCCACCATGTTGTCCCCTGGTAACTGTCCATCACTGTAGTATGTTTCCCATATTAAGTTGACCCATGGTATATCATGCCTGTTGTAAAATTTGTGTAGGTTCTTCATAAGCAGAGTTTTGTTGTGAGTGAAAATGTCCAGTATTCCCAGGCCTCCCTGATCCTTGGGTCTGCACACAGTAGTCCAAGCAACTAGAGCAGGCCTGCGGTCCTCCATATCTGGGCTTCTCCAAAGACAGTGCCTTAAGTATTTTACAATCTGGTTTTTAATAGTGATTGGAATGTCCAGGCATGTCATGAAGAACACAACTAAAGAAGTTAGCACTGACTTCACCAGCATTAATTTGCCTGCCTGAGTCATGAAGATGGAAAGTCCTGCTAATCTTTTTGCAACTCTGTTGACTAGAGGCAAACATTGTTCCACAGTGGGCTTATAGATACCTAATGGTAGTCCCAGGTAATTGAAAGGGAAGTGTCCTCTTGCACATTGTAGTGTGTTTGTGAATAACTCAACCCTATCTTCATTGATGTTTAGAGGAACCAGAAAAGACTTGCCATAATTCACTTTGAGTCCTGTAGCTGAGGCAAAAGTGTTCAGTAAAGCTTTCAGACAGAACAGTTGCCTAGTATCTGCCTGCATAATCACCAGAGTGTCATCTGCATATTGCACAATAGGGAAATGTGGGCAGGAGTTCACTTGTAGTGGTGCAGATAGTAGATTCAACCCCATTGCTCTGTTTAAGATAGATTGTAACATATCTGCTGCCAGCACAAAAATTAGTGGTGAATAAGGATCTCCCTGTCTTACTCCCCTCTTGATGTAGAATTTTTTCCCTGGTACTCCATTTAGAAGTACAGAAGATGTTGCTGTTGAGAATAAGCTTTTCATCCAAGAGATCCACCTGTGACCAAACCCTTTATCTTTAAAAATATCCAATATTGCTTCATGCTCAATTGTATCAAAGGCTTTTTCAAAGTCCAGTTTAACAACCAAGATTTCCTCCCTGGATTTATGACATTGGTGAATGTATTCATAGGCCCATCCTAGGCAGTCCTGAATCACTCTGTCTTTAAGGAAACCATATTGATTGATATGAACCATTTGCAGAATTACTCCCTATAGCCTGTTTGCCAGAATCTTTGTGATTATCTTGAGTACCCCATTAAGCAGAGAAATTGGTCTGAAATCATTTGGAGTAAGTGGCACTTCTTTCTTAGGAATCAGTGTGATGAAGGATGAGTTAATGCTCTCAAGATTGACATTTCCAGAATGAAATGCTAGTATAAGATCAATGACATCTGTTTTTATTATATCCCAGCAATTCTTGAGGAACTCATTATTGAAACCATCAGGACCAGGGGATTTATCATTAGGCAGATTCTTAACCACATCCTCAATTTCTTCTACTGTAAAAGGTTTTTCCAGGTCAATGAAAAGTAGTGGGTCCACTGTTTGTTCATACAATTCCACAAGATTGAAGTGCATAGAGTGGCCATTTGTCTGACCCAATCTGTTCTTGAATGCTTCCCATAGGATTGCTGCCTTTCCTTCATGGTCAGTAATTTCAACTTGGTCCTTGTTTAGCAACATAGCAATTTTGTTATATCTGTGGTTGATTGTAGCTTTGGTGTGAAAGAATTTGGTATTCTCATCTCCAAACTTGACTCCTTTAATTTTCCCTCTTTGTTTCCAGTAAACTTTTGATTGTTTAGTATAGTGAGGAGGTAGTCCTTCATAATGTTTCTGCAGTTGGTTTCAAACAGTGACAAAGCCCTGTATTCCTCAATGAAATCCCATAGGAAAATAATATCATTCAACTCTGCAATCTGCTTTTTGTGACAAGATAAAGATTTAGCCCAGAGTTTTAGAGCTCTTCTAACATTCTTGAACTTAGCATTTATCTTTTTTGCACAATCAATGTGTCCCACTGGGATGCTCCAAGCATCAGATACCACTTGTTTGCAAGAGCTGTGGCTGAGCCAGTAATTTTCAAACCTGAACACTCTTGATTTTGGAATTGCTGTGCCAATCTTTATCATACAGGGGAGATGATCAGAAATAGGTTTAGCCATTGGCAGAGCAGTAGTGTCTGGGTAAGTGGTCATCCAGGCAGCAGAGGTGAAAAACCAGTCTAGTTTTTCCAATAAAGGGTTGTCCTGCATGTTACTCCAACTAAATTGCCTTCCTTTGAGGGGTAGTTATTTCTAGTTGTTAACGACCAATATAGATGGTCATAGCCTTGTAAATTGTGGTGGGTTGCTATGACTAGGCGGCACCTCATCAGTTTTGCCTATGTGTCATGTCCATGTGGCAGTTTTTGCCCTAGGTTGTGAAGCAACCTATATTTCTATCATTCCCAAAATTCCCAAAAAAATCTCATAAATTCTTTGGGTCATATCTTCGTCAAATATGTAAAAAACTTCCTTGCCTAGTTCAAAAATAATTCAAAAATATTCATTTTCCTATTCTGTTCAGAGTAATAGTTTGTGAAGGAAGTACCACTTTGGCATGTCCAAATCGTATCCATTTTCTACAGTGTTTTCCTATGCCCAAATAACCATCCTCCACCAAATGCCAGCTCAATCCATTCATTATTTTGATCCGAGCTTCAACATTCGTATTTATGTCCAGTGTGGTGGTTTGCAAAGCAAGTACCACCTAGGCTCCTCCTTTTGAGCTGAAAATTTGTGAAAACGGTCTTATTAGTAACTGATCATCCTCAGCCAAAACTCACGCCCATTAGCCATGTAAATTTCCCGTACTGCTAATCAAACACTTGTCTGCTAATTCATGTTTGAGCATCGATTGGTCTCCTCGTGAGAATCTTATGTTGTGATTTTCTTCCTAGCACCAACCTGGGGAGTGCCCAACCCACTAGACATGCCTAGGCCTCCCAGAACACATGGCAACGCCACGGTCACGCGGTGACCACGCGGCGGGCATGCGAGTTTACGCGCTCTAGAGTTGGGGCCCTCGGCCACCGCCCAAACCTCGATGTATCGCCACCAAACCATGTATTTATGATTAAATAGGTCCTTATGTAACTAGAAATGATTTTTGGAAAAAATAAAGCAAACTATGAGGCAGCTGCAGTTCAAATTTGACCCGCTTCCAGCTGAATCGGCAGAAATTTGTCTTTTTCACGTGAGGTGGATCAAAACATTTTACACCAGACCATTTTGTCAATTGTGCATTAAATATGGCCTAGTATTTTATAAAAATGATTTGGTCCAATTTTGCAACAATTATTTGGTAGTTCCTTCACAAAAAAACCTCCTTTCGGGCACTCAAAAAATGGAAAATGGTTTTTTCGTCCAACGAAAATGAAAACTTCCTTAGGCAACATTGTTTGCTATTCCAATATGCACCCTTGTGCACAATATGAGATCATTTGAACAAACTATGCCATGAATGTGGCCATAAGATTGATCATTTGGCTTGAAAGCCATGAATCTTCACACTTGATACCTCCTTTCTGAGAACACTTTTTTAAAATAATTACCGTATTACAAGTTTATTATTTTTCCTGGAAACTTGGTCACATATAATGACACAATGCAAAGGTTTTCCAATTTTTTGATTTTTTTGAATTTTTTATGCCCGTTTCAAAATGCGGTCAAAACGGCGGGCTTGACCGTTCCTAGCTAGTGGTTGAATCTTGGAATTTTTTTGGTGTTTCTATGATTAAATAGATACTTATGTAACTAGAAATGATTTTTGGAAAAAATAAATAGCAAACTATGAGGCAGCTGCAGTTAAATTTGACCCGCTTCCAGCTGAATCGACGGCAATTTATCTTTTTCACGAGAGGTGGATCAAAACTTTTTTCACCCAACCATCTGGTCAATTGTGCATTAAATATGGCCTAGTATTTTAGAAAAAATGATTTGGTCCAATTTTGCAACAATTATTTGGTAGTTCCTACAAAAAAACCTCATTTCGGGCACTCGGAAAATGAAAAATGGTTTTTTCGTCCAAAGAAAATGAAAACTTCCTTAGGCAACATTGTTTGCCATTCTAATATGAACCTTGTGCAAAATATGAGATCATTTGAATAAACTATGCCATGAATGTGGCCATAAGATTGATCATTTGGCTTGAAAGCCATTGATCTCCACACTTGATAGCTCGTTTCTGAGAACACTTTTTTAAAATAATTGCCGTATTACAAGTTTGTTATTTTTCCTGGAAACTTGTCCACATATAATGACACAATGCGAAGGTTTTCCAATTTTTTGATTTTTTTTGAATTTTTTATGCTCGTTTCAAAATGCGGTCAAAACGGCGGGAATGACCGTTCCTAGCTAGAGGTTGAATCTTGGAATTTTTTTGGTGTTTCTATGATTAAATAGATACTTATGTAACTAGAAATGATTTTTGGAAAAAAATAAATAGCAAACTATGAGGCAGCTGCAGTTCAAATTTGACCCGCTTCCAACTGAATCGGCGGCAATTTGTCTTTTTTACGAGAGGTGGATCAAAACTTTTTACACCCAACCATTTGGTCAATTGTGCATTAAATATGTCCTAGTATTTTATAAAAATGATTTGGTCCAATTTTGCAACAATTATTTTGGAGGTCCTTCACAAAAAAACCTCCTTTCGGGCACTCGGAAAATGAAAAATGGTTTTTTCGTCCAAAGAAAATGAAAACTTCCTTAGGCAACATTGTTTGCCATTCTAATATGCACCCTTGTGCACAATATGAGATCATTTGAACAAACTATGCCATGAATGTGGCCATAAGATTGATCATTTGGCTTGAAAGCCATTGATCTCCACACGTGATAGCTCATTTCCGAGAACAATTTTTTAAAATAATTACCATATTACAAGTTTGTTATTTTTCCTGGAGACTTGTCCACATATAATGACACAATGCGAAGGTTTTCCAATTTTTTGATTTTTTTTTGAATTTTTTATGCCCGTTTCAAAATGCGGTCAAAACGGCGGGAATGATCGTTCCTAGCTAGTGGTTGAATCTTCGAATTTTTTTGGTGTTTCTCTGATTAAATAGGTACTTATGTAACTAGAAATGATTTTTGGAAAAAATAAAGAGCAAACTAGAAGGCAACTACAGTTCAAATTTGACCCGCTTCCAGCTGAATCGGCGGCAATTTGTCTTTTTCACGAGAGGTGGATCAAAACTTTTTACACCCAACCATTTGGTCAACTGTGCATTAAATATGTCCTAGTATTTTAGAAAAATGATTTGGTCCAAATTTGCAACAATTATTTTGGAGGTCCTTCACGAAAAAACCTCCTTTTGGGCACTCAAAAAATGGAAAAGTGATTTAAAAGAACTCATTTCTCATAACTCTTTAAAAAAATATTTGTCTTATTTAAATTAATGATTATTCCTGAAAACTATAGTCAAATTTGCTGACACAATGAGAAGTTTTTTTTTCAAATTTTCAGGTCATAATAAAATAGCTAACATAATTTAGCACCTTACTTTTAGTCAATTGCGACCAATTTAAATGGTCAAAATATCATACCTGTATACTGCGTTCTGATTGGTCCAGGGCCTCTCACGCGGATCGTGGATTAATCACCGTTGGATCCTCCTGGATCCAACGGCCCGCACCTCACCCTTTCACGGTCTCACCCACCCACCGCGAGCTACCCAAAAAAAACCCACCACTCCTCTCTCTGCCCGCGCAGCGAACCCTAGCGCCCCGCACACCACTCCTTCTTCTGGATCTCGACGCGCCGCCGCCCCCAACCCCACTCCCTCCCTCTGGATCTCGACGCGCCGCCGCCCCCACCCCACTGCTCCCTGTGGATCTCGACGCGCCGCCGCCCCCAACCCCACTCCCTCCCTCTGGATCTCCCGTCCTGCCCTCTTCCCCCGAAGCAGCAGCGTCGCTCCTCTCCGCCCGGATCGCGATGGCCGCCGCCGCCGTCGCCGCCGACTCCAAGATCGACAACCTCCGCGACGCCGTCGCCAAGCTCGGCGAGATCAGGTGCCCCGCCCGACCCATCCCCCTTCCCTCCCCCGGATCTAGCGGCCAGTAGGCGCCCACTCCGCTCCCGCTCACCTGTTTTTTCTGCTCTGTTTTGTCGGTGACGATGTAGTGAGAACGAGAAGGCCGGGTTCATCAGCCTCGTCTCGCGCTACCTCAGGTAATAATGCGATTCTCCCTCCCGATTCCTCCTTGCGTATGCTCGCTCGCTCGCGCGTGGGTGGGTGGTTTCTGACGGCGGTGATGTGCTCTCTGTGTCTGTTCTGCAGCAGCGAGGCGGAGCAGATCGAGTGGAGCAAGATCCAGACCCCCACCGATGAGGTGGTGGTGCCCTACGACACCCTCGCGCCCCCTCCCGAAGGTACCATCTCATCTCAGATGCTTTTTCCTGTGGTCGATTCGGATTCGATTCGAATGTTCAGTCACTGTTTGTGTCTGTCTGTGGGTGTGGACGCTGAACGCTGGATCGTGTGTGTGTGCTGCAGATCTCGACGCCATGAAGGCGCTGCTCGACAAGCTCGTGGTGCTCAAGCTCAACGGAGGCCTCGGCACCACCATGGGCTGCACCGGCCCCAAGTGAGCACCCCACCCCACCCATCCTCTTCACTGCTCCAGAACAATTGATTCACCTTGCATATGTGTGGAACGTGCTACTTTCAGTTAGATTCGTCCCGACACTGTAGTCTCGCAGCTTGCATATGTGTGGATGGAGCTTGCATATTCTGGTTTCTTCGTGTGATCCTGCTGCTTATGATGGTCTCTGCCTGGTTATTAGAGGTTTTTTCTGCTAGTACTTCTTGTAAGGCAATATAATTGGTTGTTTTGTGCTGCTGGCCATTAATTAAACATGATCAGTATGTATACTTCTTTGAGATAGACATTTCATGCATGTTTATGAGGTACGATGGATTGATATCCCACTCCTAGAGATTTGAATCACTTGTCGCTGCCAACTTAACTCTGTTTCAACACTTTATATTTTCAGACGAGGACCAAGAAGAAGCTGAAACCTAGGGACCCATGAAGCACTGCACTGGCCAGCAAGAGAAAGGGATACCCAAGTGAAACGCACCAGCTGAATTTACCCTGCCGTCTCCTTATATTAGCTTCTTGATTGATACCATAGTATCTTATTGTTACCAGTAGTACCTTTTAAGTTCCTGCTGCTGCCGGGTTTAAACACCCTAAATGCGTACTCTAGCTGAATAGTACTATGGATTCCTGTTGCATCATGGGTTCTGTTGATGAGCCCCTAAATACTCTTGATGGTGCTTAAGGGATGCTAGTTACAAATTCCTGCTGTTATCATCACATGGGTTCTGTTCTGTTGGAATAGATGAATGGATGCTTGTTTACATGGCAGGCAGCTTGGTTCAGTAGTTTCAGTAGTTTTATAACAGCAGCAGTAGCACAAATTTAATTGCATGCTTATGATCCTGTTAACACATGCTGATGCTCATTTTACTCATGCACATGCTCATGATCTTCTTAGTTAAGACTGTAACTACTCCATTTGATTGCATGATCTCTATTTGATCTAATGGTAGCTTTATGTTCACTCTTTTACAACAAACCTTTTTAGCTCTTTCTCATGATCCTTGTGGGCATTTATTTTAGTCCATGGAGCTGTTGCTCTAGCAGATGTTGCTCTGCTTGACATCTCACAGTCCACTGGATCGGCTATGACATCTCATAGTCCATAGTTTATAATCAGGTTTCTGTTTGACAGCTTCACAGTCAACAGTTACATGATAATTCTATAATGCTGAAGCTATATTCCTATCTGCTCAACAGTTACATGATAATTCTATAATGCTGAAGCTATATTCCTGTCTGCTCAACAGTTACATGATAATTTCGTAATGCTGAAGCTATATTTGCTGCGTGTGTCTTAATTTTTTTATTCTGTAATGATGATATGAAATGTCACGCAGGTCATTATTGGTGTTGTTGCTGTGGTTGTCGGAGGTGTTGCTGCTGCATCTGGCGGAGCTGTAGTCCGAGAAGTTCAAGGATGAGATCGTCCTTGATGGCAACGACATCAAGCTCGTCTCCCGCTCAGCCGCCCTCATCAACTAGGTGAATCAAGTAGGACCCAGAATCTGTCTTTGTTCATATGCATATTGTGCTCCCTGAATAATTTGGTTGAGGTGATGCAATTGATATGGTATCATGCTTGCTTATGCTCTTTGCGGAAACTAGTATGCTAGATGTGCTTAGAAATCATTGCAATGTCTTCAGATGTTGGATGTCGAGTGTTCTTTCTTTGCGGAAACTAGTATGCCAGATGCTAGTGTTCATATTGTGCTCAATACACTCTACTTGTTTTCCTGTATAGTTTTCTTACTTGTTTTCCTTTATGCGTTCACTCTTTTTCAGGAGCTCCAAGCCTAAATTTTTTCCTTTATGTTCACTCTTTTACAGGAACTCCAGTCCTAATTTTTCTGAGTGTGAAGCCGTGAAGCCAAGTGCGAAGCAGTGAAGCCGTTCTTTTGGCTCTGTAGTAGACTGTAAAGTGTAATATTGTAACGGATTGTAAAAGGCTATGTAGTGTTATTTGATGAACTATGTTTGTTCTGTCCTGTTTGAAATAGCAGTTATGTATGTTGAGAAGATATGGAAACTTCACCAGTGGGACCCACTTATGAATATAATCTGAGCAATTTTGAAATTTCTGACATGTGGGACTCATGTATGGCATTATGACTTGTGGGACCCTTCTGACTAGTGGGACCAGCTCCAAAATATAATTATTGAAAATAGAAAATCAATTGATTGTAAGAAGGCCAAGGCCCAAAAACAAAGAAGCTGAAATACTAGGCTTGGCCCAAGTAGCCCACAAGAATTGACAGAAAAAAAATATATAAAAGGCTGAATTGTTGGGCTCGGCCCATGTAGAAAATCGAATTGGACCGGGCTGAATCTTGTGCCACATCAGCTTGCCACGCTGGATGCCTACGTGGCCTGGGGGAGGTTGCTAGTGACCAAAACGCCACAGTAGGAATATTTTGGTCATAAACGTCTTTGACCATTCCAGAAGAAAGGTCGCTATAGTCAGTTTACGATGGCCAGTTTTTGACCTTCTGTTTTTGGTCACAAAAAGGTCATAAATGGAAATTTGTGACCTTTCAATGACCAATAGTGGTGGTCATAAGTTGACATATTTCTTGTAGTGCTTCCTGCTCGGCTTGCTGGGCCAGAGTGGATCCACTAGCTTGTATTTAAACCAGTAAGCGATAAGATCGAGGTGGCGATGGCGTAAACGGCTAGGTGTTGCGTGTGTGGTGTATGCTCCTGCGAGAGCCGATCCCCTTTCTCCTCCTCTCGCATTCAACCTTGTAGCTCCAGATTCATGGCTGCTGCCTAATACAAACCCTAGACCTTACACATTGACTTTGGACTTGGGCAGGCAAGGATCAAATGGCCACCGCCACGCTTGTCCTCAAGAAGCCGACGCCCCGATCACCCGCTATCCGAGTTGGCACATTGCTCGAGGCAGAAAATAGACAATGTGGTCGATCGTGTGGGAGGTAGAATGGCTTGCATCAACGTGCTCCTCCTCTCGGACCCAATGTTGGAACTAGATCAACATCATCGAGAATAATGATGGCATCACTAATTGGCTTCAATTCAGACCTATGAGTGGTGATTTTATTTTTACTAAAGGTGACCATATGTTAGATTCAGCACTATATGGTCCTCAAATTTTTGTCTGTCATGAGTAGTACTACCAGCAGGTTTTGCTTGCCTGATAGTGGTGAATGATTAACAAAGAGTGTTTTTTAGTAGTGCTAAACATTTTTTATAAGAATTGGAAGTTTATATGTGGATCCTAGTACCTACAGATATCGTGTCCGGTGAAACATGTATAAGGGTCATCTTTTGCACATATTTTTTTGCAGGCGACCCACAAACTCACATGTTGGGCATGGACGTAGTTTTTGCACCATGGATACCCTCTTATACCAATCTGACATGTGGAGGCCACATGGCAGTGCTCCTAAACCCATTAAAAACTATAAACCCGATGACAGATCATATTCTTTTTGTGTAAGAGTTGGACAATAAAGTATTATGATGTGTTTTGTGTTGTGCTGGTTGTATCGATGTTACCAATGTACATAATTATTGGATTTTCTTTTTGTATTTGCTACATGGATATCCCGAGGGCATGCCCATGGAAAAAATTGTGTCCCATCACTATCTTCGCAACTATACTAATGTTTGTCTTGAAAATAATATGTCTTCTACACCAGCTTGATGGCCAATTCGAGCCTAAGAGAAACCCAAACGAACGTATAGGGCTAAAAAATTCAATGATCTCACTCGCAGTAATAAGCCATGCTCCACCTGCTCTCATAACTGATATCAAACTAAATTCAATAGTATTAATTCTAGATAACTTAAATAAAACTCTTGCCTACCTGAAATGTATTGTGTGGTATACTAGGTTGAGACGAAGTCTCTCTTTTCCCATTTCACTTCCTATCTCGCCCAACCCTCATTGGGAGCCGGCAAAGCTAGGTCGGCTCACTCCCTCTTCTTCTTTGACAGGTGATTCCGATCGTTGTGGAGATGGGCGTAGGGCGCGGGAGTCCTTTGCTCATAGTAGGGCAATCATTATTAGGTGGAGAGCTTGGTTTAGGTGGTTTGTCTTGATGGTGTCTTCTGTCATTTCGTGTTGGTGCTTTGTCCTCATGTTGGATCTCATCCGAGGTGCCCGCACATGCGAATATAAGTTTGAAAGACAGCGCCCCCCCCCCCCCCCCCCCCCCCCCCAACACACACACACATCCCTAAGAAAGTAAGTAAGCACACCTTACCGTCAAGAAACTGCTTTGATAGATTTTGAAATTGACGAAATCGTTATAGACGCCGTGTAAAATTTATTTTTTGCGGGTGAATAGACGCCATGTAATTGATGGACACGCAGAAAGAATATGCCAAAGAGTCGAAAATAAATCCCAAGATTCCAATACAACGAATCTATTCATCCGAGCTATGCTGAATTCCCGTGATTAGAGGTAGATCGTGGTTGTGCAAAAAGTCTTGGTGTGGTTATCCCAACGCACGCACGTGCAAGCTAGGCTGGTATATCCACCCAGCATCCTTCCTCCCATCCGAGAGACAGAAACGGTCCTTGTAAGGTGTCCACGTGACGTGATGAATAAATGGTGTGCTAGGTGCATGTGATGTCAGGACGATGAGGATACATGTCGAATCAGCTGAGAAGGGAAAATGAAAATAAAAGTTTATGGCCGTATTAATGCTCGTGCAGCTTGCATGGAATTGCCTCACTGCATACGCACGAGAGACGTGGCGTGAATTCGGTCACGTACGTTGATGGGTTTGAGTTTCAGTTTCGTTCATGCATGCATGTATGGGCCGCGCGCGCGCGTGCACTTTTGACTGGCGGGTAGCTTCAGAGGACACGCTCCATGGAAGAGCTAGAGTAGTGAACTAGTGCTAGCTGTTGCACTCGGCGCAAAAAGATTTCGATAGCTCCTCATCCTCATTCCACCATAAACGTACCTCGTCGGCGTGGCTAAAGTAGAAGCTCACTAGCTCAGAGTAGCCAGATAACCTTTTACACACGTTGTAGGAACAACCTGCAGACATCTGAATGCACAAACTCCACTCACGAAAGGGAGAAAAGATTCGAAATAACCACGTACCGCACTAGCTACTCTGATTTTTACTACGTGAGGTTCCTGGAAAAGACTTGTGCATGCACGACGACTTGACTAGCTAATGATCAGGAGTACGCACTGCCGTAACAAGGCAGGCCACCGATCCCAAATCAGACGATAAGGCCATCCTGTGGCCACTGAGACGTAAGGGAAAATACTAGCATTTGAGCATGGAAGAAAGCGCCGTTTGTCAAGCAAGCGCTAGCTAGCGGCCGGGACTGGGAAACATGTCAGCCATGCACGTCGTCGCCTACGTCAGTATGAAGCGCTGCACGAAGCTTCCGATAGATTTTTCGGTTAGGTAACGTATATGATTTAAACCAATAATCCACGCCAATGGCGCTCACAAAAGGGGCGGAGGAGTGAGACCTTAATGGGACGTGGGAGATGATCAGGCGATAACAACTTGAAGCTTATCCCTTCGAGATTGCTCTCCGGCAGTGTCACCAACTTATTAGAGACAAGAAAACAGACTGAATAGTCGAAGAGTATAGAGAGAGCACTATTGTCTAGTGCATGCATGTGTGATGTGCGTTACTATCTCCACCAGAGCTACAAGCAATTAAGCCTGAAGCTAAGCATCCATGGAGTGGAGCAGTGATGTGCAACTTGGCTGCTTAAGAAAAGGATATGGAAGCTGGCTGGCTATGGTAAGATTGGCATGGTTGGTTAGGGTAATTCTCAACGTGATGTAAATCCCATTGGGTGAAAAAGTGAAGGAAGGAAAAGATTTGGTCGACGGCGTATCCACCAGGTGTCGACATTAGCGTGGCGCACAGCTTAGCATCTCTGTAGACTGTAGTGTATACGCCCACGTGGTGTCGTAAGTGCAGGTGGTAATAAACCGCACGCTACGTACGCCGGTAGTAGTCCTTACTTTTAGCCTAAAGTGACATCTCCCAAATGTAATGGAGCATCTGGACTAGTAGATCCACAAAGCCGATAGAAGTGTAAGATCTGTCCGCGCCATCCAAGTGTGAGATGCGCATGCAACCATGCATGCGTGCGTGCGTGCATGCAGCTACATACATGGAAGCAAAGGCAGAGACCGCAGAATATACTGTGACAGTGAACAGAGTTCAACTCGCACTTTTACAAGTTGATCGTTTGAATTTGTGACACTGATCGTGTGGTGAGGAAATTTAAGCTGTGTGTGCGTGGTCTCAGTTTTCTCCGCAGCTTATCCATTTTTAGTGGAAGACAAATTCAGGGTGAGACTTGTCGATGGTGTCACAAATCCAGCTTGGGAAGGCTTGTTAGGCCATCTCCAATGCCAATTCTCGAACCGTCTGAAACTGTTAGAATCGCACGGTTCGAACATGTTTTACCATCCAACGCGACCCTACATCAGTCCGCAGGCCAGTCCGGACAAGCCTTTTTCCCACAAACCGGAGAGAGGGGGGGGGGGGGGGGCGGTGCGGCCGTCTAGACCGCTGATACGTTCGCGTCTGGCAACCATGCCCACCCAAAAAAAACCACCCTGCGTGTGTTCCCGCCTAACGCCAGCCGTCCACTTTGACGCCGATTGTCGGTGTCAAAACCGGCGGATCTCGGGTAGGGGGTCCCGAAGTGTGCGTCTAGGCGGATGGTAACAGGAGACAAGGGACACGATGTTTTACCCAGGTTCGGGCCCTCTTGATGGAGGTAAAACCCTACGTCCTTCTTGATTAATATTGATGATGTGTATTACAAGAGTGGATTTACCACGAGATCGAGGAGGCTAAACCCTAGAAGCTAGCCTATGGTATGATTGTTGTAATGGAGGTTGTCCTACGGACTAAAGCCCTCCGGTTTATATAGACACCGGAGAGGGCTAGGGTTACATAGAGTCGGTTACAATGGTAGGAGATATACATATCCGTATTGCCAAGCTTGCCTTCCACGCCAAGGAAAGTCCCATCCGGACACGGGGCGAAGTCTTCAATCTTGTATCTTCATAGTCTTGGAGTCCGGCGGACGATGATAGTCCGGCTGTCCGGACACCCCCTAGTCCAGGACTCCCTCAGTAGCCCCCGAACCAGGCTTCAATGACGATAAGTCCAGCGCGTATGTAGTCTTCGGCGTTGCAAGGCGGGTTCTCCTTCAAGTTCCACGTACCTGCCGAACAGTGTCCGACTTCCTCATTAATGTTGCGCTTCTTGGCTCCCACGCCCAATAATGGCCTTCTTCCACGCGTCGCACGAATGCGAAAAGCCAGGGTATCTTTAATGTTTTTCCCCCTAGCTGTGCAAATAATCTGCCTATAAGAGAGGGAAGAATCCAGATCCAAATCACACCATCCTCCCTCCGCGAATACTCATCGGAGCGCTTCTGACCAAGAATCCATTCCATCATGGACCGTTGACGCGGCTCCTCTACTCACGCTCCCAGCCCTCTGCCAGGAGATTGGAGGAGATGCTCTGTTCCGCACAACGAGCTGGTGAAGCTCCAAGCGGGGGGATATCTCCCTCCGGCCTTCATGGTTCCGGTTCGAGCCGGGCTGGCCACCTACCAAGGTGGAAAGCAAGCGGAGGCTACCCCAAGTCCCAACAAAGGGGAGCGGGTATGCTTCGTCCCCTATCTGATAAGGGGACTCGGATTTCCTATACATCCGTTCCTCCGCGGGCTCCTAGAGTCCTACGGACTCCAGCTCCATCACCTTACACCCGCCTCTATCCTGCATATCGCGGGTTACATAGCTCTTTGCGAGCTAATTCTGGGCATCGACATCGAGCCCCATTTTGCACTGTGGAAGAGGTTGTTCTTCCTCGTACCCCGCTCTCACGAGGGGTCCATATATCAAGTGGGCGGCGCCGAAATATGGCGCATTGCCGGGACCGGATATCCATCCGGAACCCCTAAGAAGGTGTCCGAAGGCTGGCCTTCGGAATGGTTTTACATAGAGGACGCTCCGCTGCCGGACCCTGTTCGGATCGGCCTCCCGGAGTTCAGCACTGCTCCTCTGAAGAAACGCCTTAGTTGGCGCCCGCGGAGCCCCCAACTGGAGGAAGACAAGAGCGTCCATTATCTGATGGGCCGAATAAGATTACTGGCCCATTCCGGGTTGACCATGATTGGAGTCATGGCAACATGCATTACGCAGGGGGTGCAGCCACTGCAATACAGGGGCCACCCCATGTGGGATTTCAACAGGGAAGACGATGCCAACCGTCATGGCCGCAAAGGACCGGATTCGGCCGAGGATCTGGTGCAGATCCTGTCCGGCTTGTACAAGGGGGAGAAGGAGGACATCCTTCAGACGAACCCCTTGAATGGGTTCTCCATGAATAACCCTCGGCGTTGGGTAAGCGAACACTTTAAGGGCCCGGCCCATGCTTTCAAAGTTTAAGCTTCTCATATTATGTCTTCGGCGCAGGAACTGCGTCGGATTATGGAGGACATGATAAGTCCAGCTCCGCAACCCGAGGATCCGGAGAGATCCCGGGATCCAGCCTCCGAAGAGGATCCGGACATAAAGGTGGAGCTAATCGACAGGGTGTTCCACCAGCTCAGCATGGATAATGCTTTAGTCGCCATAACGGCTGACTATCCAGGACTATATCCGGCTTCCCAGGTGATTGTGACCGAAGTCCTGACATCGTTATTCCTTCCTTGTTTATTTCTGACCACCGTATGCGATGGCGCTGTGCAGGAGGCGCCTTCAGGGCGGGAAGCCGAGCCTGCGGCGGCTGACCAACAAAGGCCAGTCCGGACCAGTAGGCGGAAGAGGAGCGCGGCGCGGACTGAAACGTCGCCGCAAAGGTATAGCTCACAATTCATTACTTGGAGCAACATTCCTAGGAAGCGTTTGAGTGCTCATGACTTTTGTAGGAGAAAAAGCGCCCGCCGGACTGCGGGCGTGGAGGTTGCCAATCCAACCTCTACCAGCCAGGCTCCAGCACCTGGTCTGGAGGGGGAGGCGAGCGCAAGGCGCGAGCCGGACACTCCTCCAACGGAGGATGCCGACAGACTGTCCGCCACCAAGTCTGAGGTGGAGAGCGCCATGAACCATAGGCGCCGCCGGACAGTATTTCGTGACGCGTGCTTCTCCCCTGAGGCGTTGAATGCCTTTAACGCGGGGGACGCGCACCTCCGTGCTGCTCAAGATGGTTTTACCAGAGCCACGGAGTAGTACGTAAAAGACATGCGGGTAAGAGAATTTAATAGCTATATATGCCAGTAGCCCCCGAGACTTAAAGTAGTTATATTAACTGATTTAAGGATCATTTGAAACACATGATCTTACCGAGAAGAATACCCAACTGTCTCAGGAGCTGCAAGAGTGCAAGGCCCAACTTGAGGCCGCACTCGCTGCCGTAGGAGGAAACACAGAGACCCCTCCTGGTAACACATTATTTGAAAAATATAAGCGCTGTGCGGCGTGCGCGTAAGTCTAATAATGACATTGCAGGTGCTGCCGGACAAGATCCGGATAGGCAAGAACTACTGCGCCAGCTGAAGGCCGGCGAGAGGGTGCTGAATAGAGTGCAGCAAGAAAGGAACAAGCTCCAAGATGCCCACGCCCAGCTTGGAGAAGAGCTGAAAGGCGTTCGGGCCGAGCTGTCCGGCTCCGTTAAGGAGAATCAGCGGCTTCGTCGCGGCATCTATAGTAAGTGCTTGAGCGGACTCCTTTGAAAAGAAGAGTTCGGCGAGGAAGTCATTTGACAAAATATGTCTTGTAGGCATACTCACAGGTCGTCCTGCGGAGGAGATGCCCGTATCAACGGGTGATCAACTTCCCGAGCTGTTGCAGCTGCTCGAACGAGTTCAGCAGGCAATGAGCGGCGTCGTCCAGGCTTTATGGCCAGCCCTCTCCCTACCCGAGGGCCTTGGGGAGCTTGCGGAGAAGCTTCAGGGAGTGCGGCAGCGCTTCCATTTATGGAAGATTTCGGCCTGCCGCCAAGGTGCCAGGGAGGCTTGGGCCATGGTGAAGACGCAGTACAAGAAGGCGGATCCCAACCACATGGCCGAGGTCGGACCTGTGGGGCCCGATGGGAAGGAGATCCCTGTGAGTTTAGTATACGGCCAAGTAGAGTTGGCCGCTAAATTTTCCCAACGGGACTGTAAATTAGACAGCCTGTTAGACGGGATTGAGGAGGAATACAGTCAGTAGATTTGACAATGTATTTTTAAAATGACATGTGAAATGCCTTCTAGCCGGATTGTAGATCGTTTGTCTTTGCCGACCTTTTCGCTTGAACCTCGGGACCCTAGAGTCCGGAGTGTGTCCGAATACCTTCTCGGTTAAGAAACAACCGGGGTATGCATGGAGACCAGGCGTAGGGGTCATTAGTGCTTTATCAGACAAGTGCCCAACTAGTTATGTTATATTACATGGTTAGTAAGAAACATCTTCCAGGGAGAATAGTTCCGTTAAGGGTCCCTTTCCCTGGGAGGCATGCCCTAAAGTGCATGTCCAGACTGCGAAAAAAAGCAGAAAAACATCTGGGGGCAGATAAATAAGTAGGTAAAAAAATCATCTTTCAAGTCACCGACCGAATATTCCCTTAAGAACGCTAGCTTTCGGCTTCACCCAGTCTGAGGTACACATCCGGCTGACCCGGCAGTAACAATCGCAGAGGTGCCCTTTACCTCCTAGCCGAACAATCGGGAACGTAGGGGTAAGCACAGGAGTCAGGCAACCCAGCTTGGCCAAAACTTAAGTCATATCGATGCATATAATGGTGAGTAAAAGGTACATGTGGAAGCTTGACACATGTGCTGGGTATGAAGCCCTTATAATTGAGCTTCTGGAAAAGAAGCCCCCAGGTATAATGAGTGCGGATGGCACATCAAGTGTATGCGAACAATGCGCAAGTAGGCCCTTAAGGGCTTTTTATTAAAAGGGTTAAGAGAAGAAAGAGAAACAAAAGACAGCTGAAGTGTAAAAATTTGAATGGGGGAAGGGGATGAACTCTTAGTCCGGCGCTAGGCATAGAATCTTCGGAGGCGGGCTGCGTTCCATGGGTTCGGCTCGAGTCGGTTGTCTGACGCATTTCGTAGACGGTACGCTCCGCCGGTCAGGACTTGATCGATAATGAAGGGGCCCTCCCATTTGGGCTTGAGCTTGTCCTTTTTCTTGTCCGGCAGGCGTAGAACTAGTTCGCCAACGTTGTAAGTCTTGGCCCGTACTTCTCTGCTTTGATATCTTCGAGCCTGCTGCTGATAGAATGCGGAATGAGCCTTGGCGACGTCGCGTTCTTCCTCCAATGCGTCCAAGCTGTCCTGCCGATCCAGCTCGGCCTCTCTTTCTTCATACATGCGCACTCGAGGTGAGTCATGAATAATGTCGCAGGGCAGAACTGCCTCTGCGCCGTATACCATAAAAAATGGTGTGAATCCGGTAGTACGGTTGGGCGTTGTCCGCAGCCCCCAGAGCACGGAGTCGAGCTCATCTACCCAGTGCGTGTCAGATTTCGTAAGTGACCGCACTAGTCTGGGTTTAATGCCGCTCATTATTAGACCATTTGCTCGTTCCACTTGACCGTTGGTTTGAGGATGATAGACTGAAGCGTAATCGATCTTAATGCCCATGTTTTTGCACCATGACTTAACCTCGTCGGCCGTGAAGTTCGTGCCGTTATCGGTGATGATGCTGTGGGGGACACCATAATGGTGTACTACCCCGGATATAAAGTCTATCACTGGTCCGGACTCTGCCGTTTTGACTGGTTTGGCCTCTATCCATTTGGTGAACTTGTCCACCATGACCAATAGGTACCTTTGCTTGTGGGTTCCCCCTTTAAGGGGTCCAACCATGTCAAGCCCCCAGACCGTGAACGGCCAGGTAATGGGTATAGTTGAGGGCGGTGGGTGGCATATGGCTCTGATTAGCAAAGAGCTGACAACCGACGCATCTTTGGACTAAGTCCTGAGCATCTGCCCGGGCCGTCGGCCAATAAAATCCTGTACGGAATGCCTTTCCTACAAGGGCCCGAGCTGCGGCGTGGTGTCTGCCTAGTCCGGCATGAATTTCAGCCAGAAGGTTTCGCCCTTCCTCTTCGGAGATCCACCTTTGAAGGACTCCGGTTGTGCTTTTCTTATAAAGTTCTCCCTCATGGACCTTGTAGGCTTTAGATCGCCGGACTATGCAGCGGGCCTCATTTTGGTCTTCGGGAAGTTCCGCCTAAGCAAGTAGGCTAGGAATGGTTCTGTCCACGGGGCGATTACTGCCATTATGTCGTGGGCTGAAGGTGTTGTGTCATCGGCTGGATCGCCGGTTGGCGCGGTTTTTTCCGGTTTGTCGTTTCCGGACTCCTCTTCCCATAGTACGGATGGCTTGAAGAGCCATTCCAGGAAGATGTTTGGAGGGACAGCGTCACGTTTTGCACCGATGCGTGCCAGTACGTCGGCTGCTTGGTTATTATCTCGGGCTACGTGATGGAATTCGAGTCCTTCAAACCGAGCTGACATTTTTAGGACAGCGTTGCGATATGCTGCCATTTTCGGATCCTTGGCGTCAAAGTCTCCATTTATTTGGGATATTGCAAGGTTTGAATCCCCGCGCACCTCTAGGCGTTGAATGCCCATGGAGATTGCCATCCGGAGACCATGTAAAAGGGCCTCGTATTCGGCTGCGTTGTTGGAGTCTGTGTACATTATTTGAAGTACGTATTGGACTGTGTCCCCGGTTGGGGACGTCAATACGACGCCAGCCCCCAGTCCGGCCAACATTTTAGAGCCGTCGAAGTGCATAATCCAATTGGAGTATGCGCCGTACTCTTTAGGGAGTTCGGCTTCGGTCCATTCAGCGACAAAGTCAGCCAAAACTTGTGACTTTATAGCTCGCCGAGGTTTGTAAGTTATATCGAATGGTAAGAGCTCAATGGCCCATTTTGCAATCTTGCCCGTTGCATCGCGGTTGTTTATAATGTCATTGAGTGGTACTTCGGAGGCCACTGTTATCGAACACTCTTGAAAGTAGTGTCGGAGCTTCCGGGATGCCATGAACACCGCATACACTATCTTTTGATAGTGCGGGTAACGGGACTTGCAGGGGGTTAACACAGTGGATACATAGTACACTGGTTTTTGAAGAGGGAATTTATGCCCTTCTGTCTCTCGTTCAACGACGAGTACCGCGCTTACAACTTGATGTGTTACTGCGATGTATAACAACATTGGTTCGCCCAGGTTGGGTGCAGTCAGGACCGGATTTGTTGCCAATATGGCCTTTATTTCTTTGAGTCCGGTCGTGGCAGCATCCGTCCACTCGAAGTGTTCGGTGCGCCTAAGGAGGCGATAGAGGGGCAATGCCTTTTCTCCTAGATGGGAGATAAAGTGGCTTAGAGCCGCCATGCATCCAGTCAATTTTTGTATTTGCTTGAGGTCTTTTGGGATGTCTAGCTGTGACAGAGCTCGGATCTTGGCTGGGTTTGCTTCAATTCCTCTACCAGATACAATGAAGCCCAGCAGCTTTCCGGCTGGTACGCCGAAAACGCATTTTTCCCGATTCAGCTTGATGTCATATGCTCTGAGGTTGTCGAATGTGAGCCTCAAGTCGTCTACTAGAGTTTCGACATGTTTGGTTTTGACGACTACGTCGTCTATGTATGCCTCTACTGTTTTGCCGATCTGGGTGGCCAGACATGTTTGAATCATGCGCTGATATGTTGCGCCGGCGTTTTTAAGTCCGAAGGGCATCGTGTTGAAGCAGAATGGTCCATATGGAGTGATGAATACTGTTGCGGCTTGGTCTGCTTCCGCCATCTTGATTTGATGGTAGCCGGAGTATGCGTCAAGGAAGCACAATGAGTCGTGCCCTGCAGT
This sequence comes from Triticum timopheevii, assembly GCA_963921465.1. Taxonomy (NCBI): domain Eukaryota; kingdom Viridiplantae; phylum Streptophyta; class Magnoliopsida; order Poales; family Poaceae; genus Triticum; species Triticum timopheevii. The sequence goes on along the minus strand of OY997264.1, from coordinate 77,907,339 downwards.
AGCATCGATTATCTGGTCGATGCGGGGTAGGGGGAAGGGATCCTTTGGGCAGGCCTTGTTGAGGTCTTTAAAATCGACGCATAGGCGCCAGGATTTGTCCTTCTTTGGTACCATTACCAGGTTTGCTAACCAATCCAGATGTTTGATATCTCTGATGAATCCGGCTTCCAATAGTTTGGCTAGCTCTTCTCCCATTGCCTGTCTTTTGGGTTCGAAAAATCGTCGAAGTGCCTGTTTGACTGGCTTGAATCCTTTTAGGATGTTTAGGCTGTGTTCTGCCAATCTGCGTGGGATTCCGGGCATATCCGAGGGGTGCCAGGCGAAAATGTCCCAATTTTCTCGAAGGAATTCTCGCAGTGCGGCGTCTACATCAGGGTTCAATTATGCCCCGATGGAGGCCGTCTTTGTTGGGTCCGTTGAATGGACCTGGAATTTTACTATTTCGTCCGCTGGTTTAAAGGAGGTGGACTTGGATCTCTTATCGAGTATCACGTCATCCCTATTTACAGTAGAGCGCAGCGCGGTGAGTTCTTCTGCCGCTAGGGCTTCGGATAGTGCCTCCAAGGCTAATGCGGCTGTCTTGTTTTCGGCGCGGAGTGCTATGTTCGGATCACTAACGTTAGTGATTATTCCGCTGGGCCCAGGCATTTTGAGCTTCATGTACCCGTAATGGGGTACTGCTTGAAAAATTATGAATGCCTCTCGTCCTAATATAGCGTGATATCCGCTGTTGAACGGGGCCACTTGGAACGTGACTTCTTCGGATCTGTAATTGTCCGGCGAGCCGAATACCACATCGAGTGTGATTTTTTCGGTGCAGCGCGCTTCCCGGCTAGGGATTATTCCTCTGAAGGTTGTGCTGCTTCGCTCAATGCGGCTCCAGTCTATTTCCATTTTTGAAGAGTTTCCTCGTAGATGAGGTTTAATCCGCTGCCGCCATCCATGAGGACCTTTCTAAGTCGAAAGCCGTCCACTATTGGACTAAGTACCAGTGCGGCTGTTGCTCGGGCTGTTCGGAATTTAGGTTCGTCGCTGACGTTGAAGGTGATGGCAGTGTCGCTCCATGGATTTGTTGTTGCTACTTGGTAGACTTCGGCGAGGCTGCGGATTGTTCGTTTCCGCATATTATTTGATGCGAAAGTCTCGAAGACTGTTGATACCGTACCGGTATTGTTGGAGTGGTTTTCCGAGGCTAGAAGCTCCTCGGCACTTTTGGCCACCTGCCGTAATATCCAACATGCTCGAAGGCTATGTGTTGGGACGGTGCCTTCTGTACTGTGAATTTTACAGGGTCCGCTAAGCCATCCCTCCAGTACGGTTCCGTGCCCTCTATGGGGTTTTTGCTTTTTGATTTTTGTGTCCGGTGCCTGAGTGTAATGCACCCTTTTGTTGCGGACTAGGGTTATATTCGGGGCCGGATTGTCCCAAAATTTATTTTCGGTTTTCTGGAAACTCTCCATCGCACAGTACTTTCGTACTATGGACGCCAGGTCGGCGAAGCGTGTGATTTCACGACGGCTGACAGCGTTCAGGATTCCCTCGTCCGTGCAATTATTGCAAAAAATTGAGATTGCGTTTTCCTCTCGGCAGTCCTTTATCCTGTCCATAACCAGGAGGAATCTGGCCCAGTAGTGATGTACTGTTTCAGCGGGCTCTTGCCGGATTAGAGATAGATCGCATATGTCTGGGTGGGTGGGTGGAATTAAGTTCGGAACCCTACCCATCTCAAGGCTCGAAGGCCGGGAAGTTTCCAAATTTGGAAGCTTGGATTGCTGGCTTTGTCCAACGAGTCCGGAACGATGCCTGACTTTAAGTTCAGTGCTCGATCGAAGTCCGTCCCTCCGCGGGAATCCGGCATGGAGGGTTCGGGAGCCCGGACATGGCTAGTTTTCAATACAGGAGAAGAGTCGCCGCATTGTTCCTCTACCACTGCAACGTGGTGGGTGACCTGGGGAGAGTCAATCTCTCTCAGATCGGTTTTAAGCCCAATCTGATTGTAGTCTGTAGCGACTCCCAGGGCGGCGATGCGATCCAAGAGCTCGTTGACAGACGAGAGCTCTATTGGATCCAGCCGCTCGGCAAATTCCGAGCTGACGTGAAGATTGCTTTTGACGACTTGAGAAGTCATTGTCGAAGCGGTGGCCGGACAGGCGGTCATAAGAAAACCACCTAGCCGTATAGTTTGGCCGGCGGCCAAGGCTCCTTTGGCGAAAATACCGTCCTTTAAGACGGGAGAAGGCATCCTTCATATCGGTGACGGCACAGAGGAACTCTCAATGAAAGCACCAATGTCGGTGTCAAAACCGGCGTATCTCGGGTAGGGGGTCCCGAAGTGTGCGTCTAGGCGGATGGTAACAGGAGACAAGGGACACGATGTTTTACCCAGGTTCGGGCCCTCTTGATGGAGGTAAAACCCTACGTCCTGCTTGATTAATATTGATGATGTGTATTACAAGAGTGGATCTACCACGAGATCGAGGAGGCTAAACCCTAGAAGCTAGCCTATGGTATGATTGTTGTAATGGAGGTTGTCCTACGGACTAAAGCCCTCCGGTTTATATAGACACCGGAGAGGGCTAGGGTTACATAGAGTCGGTTACAATGGTAGGAGATATACATATCCGTATTGCCAAGCTTGCCTTCCACGCCAAGGAAAGTCCCATCCGGACACGGCGCGAAGTCTTCAATCTTGTATCTTCATAGTCTTGGAGTCCGGCGGACGATGATAGTCCGGCTGTCCGGACACCCCCTAGTCCAGGACTCCCTCACCGACCCAAGGCAGGTGAGACCTCTCACTGCCAGTATAGAAGCGGCCCACCAACCGAGAGAGCGTCGCCCGTTGCACGCCATGCTGAACACACCTCCTCGCCCCACTTAAATGGCTACAGACTGCCCGCCTACCTTCATTAAACCCACGCGTGTGCCGAGAAACCTACTTCGGCCACACGTTTGTTCTCGTGTCTGCGAGCATTAAACAGAACACATGTTGGTTCCTTGTGTCCGCCCGCTATTTAAACTAGGCCAGACGTCGGGTAAGAACCGCCCTACACTCTCCATGGCATTCGGCGAGCAGGAAGAGGAGTTCTCTGGCACAAAAGTCGGCTAGGGTGGCCTGCCAATCCCATCGGATAAGAGCTAGGCAACTCACTGCTCCACCACTCACTACTCCAGGCTGTTAGCACGACGGGTGGGGCTCGAGGCTCGCGGCGGACGAGCAAGTGGCCGCACCAAGCCGGCGCGTGGTTCAGCAACTCGCCGCTCCAAGCCAGCTCGCACAAGAGTGGCGAGTTGCTCCAAGCCGGCACGTGGAGGAGCACGGTGGCACGGTCATCGTGGCTGCCATGGACGAGGTCGTATCGTATCGCTCCTCCCACGCCATCCACTGTAAATGTTCATGGAACCGCGCCCTGCCAGCGGAGAAAGAGGCGGCCAACATGTCGGTGGTCGTTGCCGACAGCGAGGAAAGGTAGACAATGGGAGGCCGCGGCCGCTTAGGTCCCAGGAAGGTCACCGCCGCCACGTCGCCGATGTACAGAGCCGGTGTCTCGCTCTCTTCGCAGGCCACCGTCGTCCCCCGCCACAAACCAACCATGATTCGTGCTTCAGGGAGGCGGAGGCCACTTTGATGAGCGGCACAGCCAGACATAGGGAAGATATGGGGGAAGCGGAGTCTATTCTTCCCCTCTCACTGAAGCATATCCCTCCAGGGCATCCGGCAATCCGAGGAGCGGGTTGTCGGGCATGGGGAAGACATGTCAGTGGAGAGCTGTGGAGGGGGAGGGGGCTTCATTTGCCTATGCTCATGACCGGTCGGAGATGAGAAACAGGCACCGACGGTCATTTTAGTCTAGGTTTAGAGTCTGGTCTAGTGGAAATATGTCTAAATGTAATGAATTTGCTCCGTTTTAGATGAAGAGCATCCATTTTTATGTAAAAAGCATCCAAGTGTGAAAGAATATCATTTGGTTTGTTTGAGTTTGAAATGTAATTGGACATATGCGACTAGCTTTGAATGGTCGGCTCCCGCATCCGTGTCGATGGACTGGTCCCTCTGTCCAGGGACAGATGAGAGAGGAGATTTTTGGGTCAGCGTTGGAGATGCCCTTAAGTTAATGGTAGTAAGGGCATCACCAATGGGGACACGCAAATTTCCTCGCGCATCCGTCTGTGGACAAGGGGCAGTTCATTGTCACGGATGCGGGAGGCGGCCATCCAACGTGCCCACGTACATTTTAAATAAAATTTCGACTAATCGGATGAAATTCATGCAAACACGAAGGATCTTCATATAAACAAGACGAGATTAATGCAAACACACCAGATTTCATATAAACATGATGAAATTCATTACATTTCGAACATACTTCAACTTAAAGCGAAACTCGTCCAACTCTAGAGGTATAATACCTAAACTATTGATCGCCGGCGCACGATTCCCATGTCCGGCCATGAGCCCCGAGAACTGAAGCTTCCCTTTCTCCAATTCCGCCTCGGCGCTCTCTAGCTTCGTCGCTGTAATCTCTACCTTTGGAGCCCCGGGAACTGAAGTTGTCCGCCTCCACATTGCCGCCAGGCGACTAATCGGCCAGACGATGCTCATCCCACCAAGCTTGGCTTCAACGGGAGGGGAGGAGCAATAGCCTTCCTAGGACCCGAGCAGCGGCGACCTACCATGCACTACTCTTCCTTGCTGCCGACAGCGCCCACGGATGTGCCGACTTCGTGGTCGTGGCGGCAGGGCGCGGCCTTGGAGATGTCTTCATCGTTGTCGGTCTTGCCCTACAGCTTGTACGCCGCCTCATCGAACACCTTGTAGGAGGCCTCCAGTTCCGTCTGAAGCTAGCAGTACCGCCTGCTCCGCCACGTCAGCGTCTGGCGTTATCTCCCTGCCGGTGTTGAGCTGCTCCTCCGTTTGCAGGTGCCCCTAGAGGAGCTAGTGGTTGTAGGCAGCATCGGCCTGCGCCTCCCGAAACTGCTCCTCCCGCTCCTCCCGCACCATGTCCATGTAATGAGCACGGGCCTCGCCGATGGTCTTGGTGCAATGCACCGGTGAGCGTAGCGCAGACGAGGATGGTGGTGTCGGCTCGTCATCGGTCGTGTCCTCCATTGGGACATCTTGTCTTCCGGTAGCAATGGCGGTCATCTCCTTCTTCTACTGCGGTGTCAGCTCGTCCCAAAGAGCTTTGGCGCACGAGGAAGTCATAATGAGAGTGGTGCGGAGAGGAGAAAGGGATCGGAGGCAGATGACTACGACAATGGTCGGGGCTATAGTTTATATAGCAATGTTGGGCGGCAGAGGGACGGACGAGTGGCGCTCGAGAAGCCACCTCGGCAACCGTGTGTCATTAATGTGGGCGATAGGCGAACGAACGGATGGCCATCATGTCATTTGAACGTGGAGCAGTTGCGTGCATCGAGAAGCGATGCGGGCGACGGTCTCTCGGCTGGCGCGCCACTTCAATGCCGGTGACAGTGAAAGATTGCATCCGCTCTGGCCATGAATGCGGCGCTGACCGTTTCAGGTGGGAAGCGCGTAGGGGCGGGCGAGGGAGGGGGTTTGGGTGCTGCAGGGCGATCAAAAGCGGCATGGCAGCGGTCCGGATGCCCGCTAAGTCCCTCACGTTTATCTCCAGTTTGCGGGAGAAACACGTCTGGACCGTTCAGTGGACCAATATAGATCCGCGTTGGATGAGTTTCACGATCAGGATAGCACAGTCCGAAGCGTATGCGCTATGCGGGTGTTTAAAGGTAGCCCTAAGGGCATCTCCAGCCGTTCAGCCCCCCAGGAGGCATTTTTTCGCCGCTTGGGGGGCTGCCGGTGAAACTTTTAGCTTGGGGAAGAAAAAATCTCCAGCCGTGAGACACCCCCAAGCAAAGCCGTCGAACGCGTCGCCTTCCGCTACTGCCGCCCCGCGCGTGCATGCGCACACCGGCCGCCGCCCACTTGCCAGCACGGCATGGATCCCGCGCCGACGCGCCAGACCCGCCGGGCTCTACCGTGACCCTATCCTAAAGGAACTCGAAGGTCCCACCAAGGATAGAAGCGCATCTTGAAGACGCTTTTGCAAGGTGGATATCATTACATCAACATTACATAATAGATGGGGATACATACAAGAGGCACACAATGCCACATGAATACAACATCATCATACACAAGAGCATCATCCGACTACGGATGAAACACAAACAGAAACTCAAACGACATCCACCCTGCTAGCCCAGGCTGCCGACCTGGAACCTATCCCTTGATCGAAGAAGAAGCATAAGAAGAACTCCAAAACAAGTAAACATCGCTCTCGCGTCATGATCATCGCATAACCTGTACCTGCAACTGTTGTTGTAGTAATCTATGAGCCACGAGGACTCAGCAATCCCATTACCATGGGTATCAAGACTAGCAAAGCTTAATGGGAAAGGAAGGGGTAAAGTGGTGAGGTTGCAGCAGCGACTGAGCATGATATGGTGGCTAACATACGCAAATGAGAGCGAGAAGAGAAACAAAGGAACGGTCGTGAAGCTAGTAATGATAAGAGGTGATCCTGAACTCCTGCTTACGTCAAACATAACCCAAAGACCGTGTTCACTTCCCGGACTCTGCCGAGAAGAGACCATCACGGCTACACACGCGGTTGATGCGTTTTAATTCGGATCTGGTGTCAAGTTATCTACAACCAGACATTAACAAATTCCCATCTGCCACATAACCGTGGGCACGGCTCTTGAAAGTTTATACCCTGCAGGGGTGTCCCAACTTAGCCAACAATCCCGATAGGAGCTGCACATATCTCGTTCTCAGGGCAACACTGGATGAGACAGGCTATGAGTAAAACCAGACCTTGAGTTTCCCCAAGGGGGCCCCGCAGGCGGCTCGGTTCGGACCAACACTTAGACAAGCACTGGCCCGGGGGGGCTAAAATAAAGAAGACCCTCGAGAGAGCGACTCCCAAGGGAAAAAGTAGGTGGTGGTGAGGCAAATGGTAAAACCAAGGTTGGGCCTTGCTGGAGGAGTTTTATTCAAAGAGAACTGTCAAGGGGGTCCCATAAATCACCCAACCGCGTAAGGAACGCAAAATCCGGGAACCTAACACCGGTATGACGGAAACTAGGGCGGCAAGAGTGGAACAAAACACCAGGCATAAGGCCGAGCCTTCCACCCTTAACCAAATATATAGATGCATTAATAATATAAGAGATATTGTGATATCCCAACATAACCCTCTCCACCACGGAGTAATCTTCAACTTCACCTGCAACTAACAACGCTATAAGAGGGGCTGAGCAAAGCGGTAACATAGCCAAACAACGGTTTGCTAGGAAGGGTGACAAAGATTAGAGGTTCATGGCAATTTGGGAGGCTTGAAGAACAAGTTATAGGAAGCGCAGCAAAGTGATAGAACGAAGCAACTAGCATAGCAATGATAGTAGTGAGATCCAGGGTAGCGGTCATCTTGCCTGAAATCCTGCAAGGAAGAAGAACGAGTCCATGAAGAAGATGAAGCCACGAAGACGAACCAAGCGTAGACGAACACATCCTCACAATCGCAACAAAACGGGAACTATCGAGAAGAAGCACACAACATGGTAAACACACCACACATAGACAAGACATGATGCACAACAAGCATGATGCATGACAAAGCTACATGAAGCTACTCATGGCAAGAGACGATGCAAAAAAGAACAACACATCAAGGCAAGTTTAAATGAGGCCGGGAACAACATATAACAATTCCGGTAAGTCCTCATATGCAAATTTAGAAATTGGTCCAGAACTGAATAGACATTAAGTTGAAGTTGTTAAACAGCAAGTTAAGATGCACCAAGATGATCTACACGAGATTCTAGTCAAGTTACATATAAAGTTCATTTAGTTCGGAGCTACGGCCTAGAAGATATGACCAAAACAAGTTAAGCATGGCATTGATGCAAAAGGCATACCAACATCAAGAAAACACCTCAAAACAAGGATGCAACATGATAATATGAAGCTACATGCAAAATCAAGCAAGTTTCATATAGAGCACACTCAAAACGGAGCAACGGTTCAACACATACACTCTATACAAGTTTAAAGGACAAGCTGTCCAAAACAGCAACTAGGCATATTGCAAGCATCAAAACAATAAGCTACAGCATCCGAACATAAGAACAAAAGGCATGGGCATAAAGTACAGGTGAAGCATGACAAAACATGAACACTGAGCTATCTCCAGAAACAACTAGAACATGCTCAAAAGGACATGGGAAGATTGCAAATAATAACAGTTTCAGGCTTAGCAGAAATAACATCAGGTCGCAATGTTTAGAGAAAGCAAACAACATGTTACAGGAACATATCATGGCAAACAAAGGCATGGAATGATACTACTAAATGCATAGAACAAAAGTCCCTTATTGACCAAGAGCCAAAAAGGATCAGAAGATCTGAAGGCACCCATGTAAACATAGCAAGTTATATGACAGATTCATACATGGCAGGAACAACAATAAGTAGGCATGTTGGTGAGCTTGAACCACTCACCACAGAGCAATACATGGCATGGCAAAGCAACCAACAGTGAGAAGACATGTATATGAAGCTAAGCATGGCAAGAACAAGTTCATAGGGTGCATGGATCACTAGCAAAACACATGGCCAAAACTGAACTTAATGTTAACAGGCTGACAGCAACATTATTTAGTAAGTTTGGAGCAAGATAAAAACATGATACAGCAGGCTATAAATTCACCCAGGGGCATGAATGGATATAGCAAGACATGTATAACAAAATATCCTTAGTGAACATCTCCAGATTATGCATAGAATGACTTGTAGCAGCAGGTTTACATAGCAACAAAATATAACAGAATCAGTCAGGAAAACAGCAACAGTAAGTACCCTACTTAACAAGCTCGATGCACTCACTACACAACTCACAAAAATACATAGATGGCACCACTGTAAATATGGCATGGCGTAGATCAAAACACATGTAGACATCAACCTCATACGATGCACACATCAAACATGGCAAAAATGACAAATGAGCATGTTATAACAGTTCCAGCAGATTAACATCACATAGCACTCTTCCAACAGCATTTCGGGCATCAAGATGAGCTCAAATGAACATGACGCAATAAAATGAAATGAAGTACTCGTCGAGACGAACAATTTGACATATTACACGCACGAAACGGAGCAGTATGCAGCAAGTTGTGATGCGATGAAAATGCAAAATAAATACTGGGATCTGGGGACTTAGGAATTTCGGGGTCAACCTCGGGTCCGCACGGATTTCAATGTTGGCCGGAGATCTCGCCGGAGTGAGCTCGGGGATGGCCGGAGAAGATGAACCCGGGGCGGTGAAGGCCGGATCCGGCAAGGAGGAGGCCGAAGGGGGCGCGGGACGGGCGTCGGAGGCGAGGGCGCGGCCGGAGCCGGGCGGCGGGCGGCGGGGCCGATGCTCGCGGGGGCGGCCAGCGCGGGGAGGCGGCGCGCGGAGGGGCGCCGGCGGAGGAGGCGCGGGGCGGTCGGGCTCCTCCTGCGGGGCGACAGCGGGCGCCGGCGCGGGAGAGCTCCTGCGGACGGCGGCGGAGGTGCCGGGCGGCGGGGCGCGGCGCACGCGGACGGGCCGGGCGGGCCGGCCGTGGGCCCGCAGGGCCGCGGCGGCGCTGGGAGAAGAAAGAAGGCGGCGCGCTGACGTGGCGGCGGGGGATTGGGCGAGGAGCGGCGGCGGACATGTCCGGCGCGGATGGACGTGTCCGGCGGCACGAGGAGGAAGAAAACTAGGGTTAGGGTGGAGTTCATCCACGAAAATTCAGGGAGGGGCACCTATTTATAGGTAGAGGGAGCTAGGAGTGTCCAAATGAGGAGCGGTTTTCGCCCACATGATCGTGATCGAACGACCGAGAGCATAGAAGAGACTTACATGGGTTTAGGGCAACTTTGGAAGGGGTGTTGGGCTGCAAATAGAAGGAGGCTTTTACGGTTACCCGGTTAACCGTTGGAGCATCAAACGACCTCCAAATGGCACGAAACTTGACAGGCGGTCTAACGGTGCTATACCAAGGCCGCTTGACAAACCTCGGTCCATTCCGAGAATGTTTAACACCCGCTCACAACAAGAGACAAAAGGGGGACGCCGGAGAACATAGGAGTGCCGGATTGCAAAACAGACAACGGAGAAAATGCTCGGATGCATGAGACGAACACATATGCAAAATGAGATGCACATGATGACATGATATGAAATGCAGATGATGACATGGCAAAATGCAACACGCAAGCAAATGACATGGCAACGACGGCGAATAACTGGCGGACACCTGGCCCATCGAATCCGGGGCGTTACAACACTCCTCCACTAACAAGAGATCTCGTCTCGAGATATTAGGACCGAGACGGAGGGGAAAAGGGATGAGGTGAAACAAGAACTCAAGAGAAGAAGCAAAGAATCGAGAGCCCTCGAGAAGAAGAGAGGAACGACGAGAATGACGAGAATCAAAAGCTCACGGAATCAGATAGACTATGAAACCTCTCCGGTTAGAACGAGATAAGAAACGACTAAGACTGAAAAGGATTTAGGCAGCACTCCAGTTGAAAAAAAGGAAGGATTATAATATGAACTTGAGAGGATGGAATGGCACTTGATGAAGACATGACACCGCAATGCCTCCGGAAGAATTGAAATAGTGGAATGAAGGACTGGAAGGAAGGATTGAACGGAGTTGTTGCGAAAAAATCAACAATGAAAAGAATAAGCTTGTCGTGGACATATGGATAACATCTCAAAATCATAAGGTGATAACCGACCACGAACGGAAATGATTGGATAGCTTAGAAGAACGAAGAAATGCAAAACTCCACTTCAAAAGAATTCGGAGAATTAATTGCACTTCGAAAAGCAAGAAGGAAAGATACTTGAGCTCCACCAACAAAATCTTGATGAACACTTGGAGAATGACTTAAATCATGAAGAACCACCATGAAGAACTCCAGTAACAAAAGGATGACGAGATAAAATTGAAGGATGAAAAAATAGGATTAAGCCTTGCGATGACTTTGATGGAGGTTCCGACGAAATGGCTGAGGAAATTTGAACTCCGGAAAAGAAAAGATGAAAAAACACTTGGAACTAGAATTTATTCATCAAGAACAAACTCCGAAGGAAGGGATTACTCACTTGGATGAAATAAGAATAAGATTCATTGTATGCTTATCCTTCATCAACTTAAATTGATGACAAGCAATGGATTTGGCATGCAACTTATTCTTCTTGAAAAGGATTCAGAAATGACATATTGCAAACTTGAGAGGGTCTTCATGAACCACCGGGAAGAATTAGAAGAACCAAAATGCTAGAGGGGATTTAGATGCAAAAGAACAAAGAGATCCTGATCTGATTGCAGAATACTTGAGCGAAGCACCGGAAGAATATTGAGACGAACGAAAGAGCACAGATATAGAATAATTGGAGAACAAATCTGAAAACTTAGAACGAAGAATCTTCCAAAAAGATGGCCTCCGGATGATCGAGAGAGAAAGCAACTCCTGAAATGCTCCGGATGGATGAAAAGAATTTGCATGACTTGAAACTATTTTATAGGATAACATCGAGCTAGCACCGCAAATCTCCGGGAGAACGGACAAGATTTAGAGGAAAAACTCTTCTTCGGTCTTCAAATGTCGATGGAAAACACCACCAAAATTACTGAGATACTCCGGGAGAATTAAAAGCAAAGAGGTTGAGTCGACGATGAAAATGATTCAAAATCGATCTTGGAAAAGGCATGTGACTAATGAAATTCATACTTACGTCAGCCTTGAAAAGAATTGAGAATAACTCCGGGGGAATTAGAAGAGTCAGGTAAGATCCTGGGAAAAGGCCTGTGGGTTAGGGCCCACTAAAGAGAAAACACCGTTGGAAAGGGATGTTGAAAAAGTAGATGATGCACTGGAACAATTGAATTCTTTGAATGAGGTGACAACCTCGAAATAATTGAATGCAAACAGAATCTTCTGAGATGTCTTTAGCACTCCGGAAGGATAAACTGGTGAGAGGCGAACGAGCAAGGAAAAACACTTGAGCCGAGGAAAAGAATGTGATCAACCCGAAAAAGTTGAATTGAATGCACCGGAAAAGAAAAGGAGATGAAGAATGTCGAACAAAACAAGAATTCACCGGTTGAAATAATTGACGAAAGACTGAAGAGGCTCTGCACGAATGAAATCGACGCTCGAAAGAGGCTCAGACTCTGGGAAGAAAAGGGTGGGAGGGCGGGAAAACAAAGGCAACTGGGAAGCAGAGAAACCGATGAATAACTTGAAGAGAAAAACACCGGTTAAAATAATTGAGGAAAGAAAGCAAAGATTTCACACAAGTAGAAAGCATACTCGATTACAGGCTCCGGCTTCAAGAAGAAGAAGGGAGGGCGCGTGGGAAAAGAAAACAACTGAGGATTGAACCTGCAAAAAACAAAGAGGGTCGAATCGCCTTGACGAGAAAATGCACCGGATGAAAAGAGATGAGAACCAACGATCGGAAAACCAACTGCGTGAACCTAAAGAAAAAAATTGAAGGGGAAGAGGAGTAATTCAAAAACACCTACGTCAAGATTCCTCACCAGAGCAACGAAGGGGCTGAGGAGTAAAAAGAATTGCTACTCTCCGATATAACTAAACTCCGAAAACAGTTTTTATCTAGACTCAACAGCGGCCAAACTACACGATCAATCAAGGGGGCTCCTAGGGTCGGTCGAGGCTCTGATACCAACTTGTCACGCCCAAGATGCGACCCTATCCTAAAGGAACTCGAAGGTCCCACCAAGGATAGAAGCGCATCTTGAAGACGCTTTTGCAAGGTGGATATCATTACATCAACATTACATAATAGATGGGGATACATACAAGAGGCATACAATGCCACACGAATACAACATCATCATACACAAGAGCATCATCCGACTACGGATGAAACACAAATAGAAACTCAAACGACATCCACCCTGCTAGCCCAGGCTGCCGACCTGGAACCTATCCCCTGATCGAAGAAGAAGCAGAAGAAGAACTCCAAAACAAGTAAACATCGCTCTCGCATCATGATCATCGCATAACCTGTACCTGCAACTGTTGTTGTAGTAATCTGCGAGCCACGAGGACTCAGCAATCCCATTACCATGGGTATCAAGACTAGCAAAGCTTAATGGGAAAGGAAGGGGTAAAGTGGTGAGGTTGCAGCAGCGACTAAGCATGATATGGTGGCTAACATACGCAAATGAGAGCGAGAAGAGAAACAAAGGAACGGTCGTGAAGCTAGTAATGATCAAGAGGTGATCCTGAACTCCTGCTTACGTCAAACATAACCCAAAGACCGTGTCACTTCTCGGACTCCGCCGAGAAGAGACCATCACGGCTACACACGCGGTTGATGCATTTTAATTCGGATCTGGTGTCAAGTTATCTACAACAGGACATTAACAAATTCCCATCTGCCACATAACCACGGGCACGGCTCTCGAAACTTTATACCCTGCAGGGGTGTCCCAACTTAGCCCATGATAAGCTCTCGCGATCAACGAAGGATATTCCTTCTCCCAGGAAGACCCGATCAGTCTCGGAATCCCGGTTTACAAGACATTTTGACAATGGTAAAACAAGACCAGTAAGACCGCCCGATGCGCCGACAATCCCGATAGGAGCTGCACATATATGTTCTCAGGGCAACACCGGATGAGACAGGCTACGAGTAAAACCAGACCTCGAGTTTCCCCAAGGCGGCCCCGCAGGCGGCTCGGTTCGGACCAACACTTAGACAAGCACTGGCCCGGGGGGGCTAAAATAAAGATGACCCTCGAGAGAGCGACTCCCAAGGGAAAAAGTAGGTGGTGGTGAGGCAAATGGTAAAACCAAGGTTGGGCCTTGCTGGAGGAGTTTTATTCAAAGCGAACTGTCAAGGGGGTCCCATAAATCACCCGACCGCGTAAGGAACGCAAAATCCGGGAACCTAACACCGGTATGACGGAAACTAGGGCGGCAAGAGTGGAACAAAACACCAGGCATAAGGCCGAGCCTTCCACCCTTAACCAAATATATAGATGCATTAATAATATAAGAGATATTGTGATATCCCAACATAACCCTGTCCACCATGGAGTAATCTTCAACTTCACCTGCAACTAACAACGCTATAAGAGGGGCTGAGCAAAGCGGTAACATAGCCAAACAACGGTTTTCTAGGAAGGGTGTCAAAGATTAGAGGTTCAAGGCAATTTGGGAGGCTTGAAGAACAAGTTATAGGAAGTGCAGCAAAGTGATAGAACGAAGCAACTAGCATAGCAATGATAGTAGTGAGATCCAGGGTAGCGGTCATCTTGCCTGAAATCCCGCAAGGAAGAAGAACGAGTCCATGAAGAAGATGAAGCCACGAAGACGAACCAAGCGTAGACGAACGCATCCTCACGATCGCAACAAAACGGGAACTATCGAGAAGAAGCACACAACATGGTAAACACACCACACATAGACAAGACATGATGCACAACAAGCATGATGCATGACAAAGCTACATGAAGCTACTCATGGCAAGAGACGATGCAAAAAAGAACAACACATCAAGGCAAGTTTAAATGAGGCCGGGAACAACATATAACAATTTCGGTAAGTCCTCATATGCAAATTTCGAAATTGGTCCAGAACTGAATAAACATTAAGTTGAAGTTGTTAAACAGCAAGTTAAGATGCACCAAGATGATCTACACGAGATTCTAGTCAAGTTACATATAAAGTTTATTTAGTTCGGAGCTACGGCCTAGAAGATATGAGCAAAACAAGTTAAGCATGGCATTGATGCAAAAGGCATACCAACATCAAGCAAACACCTCAAAACAAGGATGCAACATGATAATATGAAGCTGCATGCAAAATCAAGCAAGTTTCATATAGAGCACACTCAAAACGGAGCAACAGTTCAACACATACACTCTATACAAGTTTAAAGGACAAGCTGTCCAAAACAGCAACTAGGCATATTGCAAGCATCAAAACAATAAGCTATAGCATCCGAATATAAGAACAAAAGGCATGGGCGTAAAGTACAGGTGAAGCATGACAAAACATGAACACTGAGCTATCTCCAGAAACAACTAGAACATGCTCAAAAGGACATGGGAAGATTGCAAATAATAACAGTTTCAGGCTTAGCAGAAATAACATCAGGTTGCAATGTTTAGAGAAAGCAAACAACATGTTACAGGAACATATCATGGCAAATAAAGGCATGGTATGATACTACTAAATGCATAGAACAAAAGTCCCTTACTGAGCAAGAGCCAAAAAGGATCAGAAGATATGAAGGCACCCATGTAAACATAGCAAGTTATATGACAGATTCATACATGGCAGGAACAACAATAAGTAGGCATGTTGGTGAGCTTGAACCACTCACCACAGAGCAATAAATGGCATGGCAAGGCAACCAACAGTAAGAAGACATGTATATGAAGCTAAGCATGGCAAGAACAAGTTCATAGGGTGCATGGATCACTAGCAAAACACATGGCCAATACTGAACTTAATGTTAACAGGCTGACAGCAACATTATTTAGCAAGTTTGGAGCAAGATAACAACATGATACAGCAGGCTATAAATTCAACCAGGGGCATGAATGGATATAGCAAGACATTTATAACAAAACATCCTTAGTGAACATCTCCAGATTATGCATAGAATGACTTGTAGCAGCAGGTTTACATAGCAACAAAATATAACAGAATCAGTCAGGAAAACAGCAACAGTAAGTACCCTACTTAACAAGCTCGATGCACTCACTACACAACTCACAAAAATACATAGATGGCACCACTGTAAAGATGGCATGGCGTAGATCAAAACACATGTAGACATCAACCTCATACGATGCACACATCAAACATCGCAAAAATGACAAATGAGCATGTTATAACAGTTCCAGCAGATTAACATCACATAGCACTCTTCCAACAGCATTTCGGGCATCAAGATGAGCTCAAATGAACATGACGCAATGGAATGAAATGAAGTACTCGTCGAGACGAACAATTTGACATATTACACGCACGAAACGGAGCAATATGCAGCAAGTTGTGATGCGATGAAAATGCAAAATAAATACTGGGATCTGGGGACAGGAATTTCGGGGTCAACCTCCTGTCCGCACGGATTTCAATGTTGGCCGGAGATCTCGCCGGAGTGAGCTCGGGGATGGCCGGAGAAGATGAACCCAGGGCGGTGAAGGCCGGATCCGGCGAGGAGGAGGCCGGAGGGGGCGCGGGACGAGCGTCGGAGGCGAGGGCGCGGCCGGATCCGGGCAGATCCGGTCGCCGGAGTTGGTGAGCCGGGCGGAGGGCGGCGGGGCCGGTGCTCGCGGGGGCGGCCAGCGCGGGGAGGCGGCGCGCGGAGGGGCGCCGGCGGAGGAGGCGCAGGGCGGCCGGGCTCCTCCTGCGGGGCGACAACGGCACAGGACGGCGGTTGGCGCTGGCGCGGGAGAGCTCCTGCGGACGGCGGCGGAGGTGCCGGGCGGCGGGGCGCGGCGCACGCGGACGGGCCGGGCGGGCCGGCCGTGGGCCCGCAGGGCCGCGGCGGCGCGGGGAGGAGAGAGAAGGCGGCGCGCTGACGTGGCGGCGGGGGATTGGGCGAGGAGCGGCGGCGGACATGTCCGGCGCGGACGGACGTGTCCGGCGGCGCGAGGAGGAAGAAAACTAGGGTTGGGATGGAGTTCATCCGCGAAAATTCGGGGAGGGGCACCTATTTATAGGTAGAGGGAGCTAGGAGTGTCCAAATGAGGAGCGGTTTTCGCCCACATGATCGTGATCGAACGACCGAGAGCATGGAAGAGACTTATATGAGTTTAGGGCCACTTTGGAAGGGGTGTTGGGCTGCAAAGAGAAGGAGGCTTTTACGGTTATCCGGTTAACCGTTGGAGCATCAACCGACCTCCGAATGGCACGAAACTTGACAGGCGGTCTACCGGTGCTATACCAAGGCCGCTTGACAAACCTCGGTCCATTCCGAGAACGTTTAACACCCGCTCACAACAAGAGACAAAAGGGGGACGCTGGAGAACATAGGAGTGCCGGATTGCAAAACGGACAACGGGGAAAATGTTCAGATGCATGAGACGAACACATATGCAAAATGAGATGCACATGATGACATGATATGAAATGCAGATGATGACATGGCAAAATGCAACACGCAAGCAAATGACATGGCAACGAGGGCGAATAACTGGCGTACACCTGGCGCATCGAATCCGGGGCGTTACAGTGACCGTCCTCGACACCCTGGGCGAGGAGATGCTCGCGGTCATGTCCCCGGTCTCCATCTGCATAGCGATCCGCATGCCCGCCCGCCCGCGCTTGCAGCCCGTGCGCCCATGATGCCCAAGAGCAGGAGGGACATGCGGGAGGAGACGATGTCGCCGCCAAAGCTGCCACCTGTGCGCTGACCGCCGCAGTGCCCCACGAGGACCAATTGGTGCTACGGCAACGGGAGCGAGGCCAGCAGCGACGACTGCAATGCGTCGTCCTTCTCCGACGCGCTGGACAGGACGTCCTCCTCGCCCGCACGGATCTGTTCCTCAGCGTGCGCGCAACATCTCCACCCACGCCGGGGACGCCCGTGGCCTTGATGTGCTTGGCCGGCGAGGGCGACGGGAAGGGGCGCTTGAAGAACCGCCTGGGCGTGGACCTGGCCGGTGAAGGCGACACCCCGGCCGGCAGCGGGCTGGTGCCCCGCGGGGTACGGGCTGGGCCAGGCGACCCCGGGCGTCTGGTGCGCGGGCGTGGTCGATTCGGAGTTGCGGCGGCGCGGGGTCCCGGTCCCGGCCGCGGCGGCCGGCGTGGGGTGCCGCGACGGCGGCATCTGCGGCGCTGGCCGGGGCCGGCGAGTGCGTCTCCGCTCGGCGGCGCCGCGCGAGGTAGCACTGCCCCATGGCCGGGTCTCCGCCTCGGCCTGCCATGCACGCGCTGAAGAAGGCGTTTGCTGGCCATGCACATGGTGGGCCTGGGAGGAAAAGAGGAGAGAGAGTGAGGTCTGAGGCTGACTTGTGGAAGTTTTTGCATGCAAAATGGAGCGCCGGTGCCCCAGCTGCGCCCCAGCTCTTTGGGTTTGGGTTGGTACCGCCGGGCGTAACTTTCGTCAAATCCGGCGCTTTTTGAACTCGTGGGGACCTGACTGGGTGAAAATATACGCGCAGGCGATGAAAAAAGCCTCCTGAGGGGCCTCTTAGGGGGACGGCTGGAGATGCCCTAAGTCTGGGTCAGGCTGAGCCTGGCTGTTCTAATGCCGTGGCCGACAAAAAACCTTACGTCAGTGTGTTGCACCGATGGGAGGATCAGAACGGACGGACTTTCGCTGCCAGACTGGGGAAATCAAACACGGTTACTGCAATGCTAAAGCTGATTTGTTTTGCGGCAAACAGTGGTGTGAGTTACCTTTTACTGTTTAACCTTTTAGGTAATTTTGTCTGATTGAGAACTAACGTTGTTTTAAAAGCCTAGAGTAGATCCTATTCCCCACGTAGTATCGGCAATACAGAGCAAAGGTGGAGAGAAAATGTTGACTGGCGCTCCTTCAGAGCCTCCCAACGATCCGGTGATAGGCTGAGAGCACATCGCTTGGCGCGCTCTAGGCACTTCTGTCGTTTTTTTTTTGCACGCGTTCTCAACATTTTAAACGGTTTATCCGGGTTTTTCAATTTTTTAGTTTTCCACCTGCCGTCCTTAGCTTTTGGAGCAAATTTTTTATGAAAACATTTTCTTTTGCGCAAAAAACGCGATTTTTGGCTTTCACGAGAGGCACGGTTTTAATTTTGCGAGGGGCACAACCATACCTCTCGAAAACGGAAAAAACACGTTTTTTTCTTTCATGAGAGACACAGTTTTGCTTTGGCTAGAGGCGCGGCCGTGCCTCTCAGAAATAGAAAAAAAAAACATGTTTTCTGTTTTTTTTTTCATTCGCGAGAGGCACGGTTTTGCTTTCGCGAGAGGCACGATTATGTTTTCTCGAGAGGCACGGCCGCCGTGCCTCTCGAAAATGGAAAAGGCGCGTTTTCTGTTTTCTTCCTTTTACGAGAGGCACGGTTGTGGTTTTGCAAGAAAAGAAAAAACACGTTTTCTGGGTTTTTTTCCTTCCGCGAGAAGCACGGGTGTGCCTCTTTCCGGAAAAAAAGCGTGCTCCCAGTTCAGCTTTTTCATGAAAAAATTTCATCAAAACCTATCAACATGAGATCTAATTTTGAAGATATCGATGCGAGGAATCCAATAATGAAAATGGTTCGAGATTTGGACACACGATTTAAAAGATAAAACTTTTGTATAAACGGATGTATGAAAAATGGTAAAATCATCAGGTTGCGACAAGTGACGTGCATGCAGTGTTCCACTTGTCGCAACCTGAAGAGGTAGAGTGATCTTTAAAATGAGTACTCTCTAATTAATGATTTCGGCAAACGTGCACCCTGGCAACGATGCTACATTTGGGCCACCCAATTCCCGGTTTCCTCACAACCGGTTTAGGGGAGGTTCTCCACGTCCCAGTTTCCCTTTGTTTTTTTATAATTATATATTTTATTAATGGTTATAATTTTTAAAATTCCATATATTTTTCGGAAATTTTGAAAATAAATTATGGGAAATAATTCAGATTTATCAATAACTTTAAATTTGAGTGTAATTTTAAAATTCTTGGATTTTTTATTTTTGGAAATTTTTTGAGATCCAGGTATATTTTTCAAAATTAGGATCATTTTTAAAATTATTAAAAAAATTAAATCATATTGTTTTCTAATAAATTGGAACATATTTTCAATTTTATGAATAGATCTGAAAAGTAATTCAAATTTGCGGAAAAACTTCAAGTCCAATATATATTTTAGAAATTCAGAAATATTATTCAAAACCGTGATCATTTCTTAAAATTCAAAAAATCCTTGATATCCCAAAAAATTGATGGTGTGAGTTTTTTTTGTTCTTTTTTCAGGTAATTTTGTTTAATTGAGAACTGACATTGTTTTAACTGCCCGTGTGGGAAGGATCTCTTCAATTTTAAAGCATGTCTAGTAGATCCTGTATAACTCGGGCGAAGTGCGTTTATCCGGCCGTTTTACGGGATGGCCCCAAAAATGGCGAAAGCATGTCCGCAAAAAAGGGCCCGATCCGTAAAAAAATTACGGGCGCGACGCAAACCGCCCGTGATTCCGGTATATATGCCAGTTCCTAGGCTATTTAGGGTTCCCATCACGCAGATACCCCATCAGCTACCGCGGCGATACTCTCCTCCAATGAAAAATCGCGTGAACTTCGGCTTCAATTTGGGTCGCGTTTAACCACCGGAAGTTGCCAGAGATGACATCAGCGGGTGCCCGTCGTGGTGGCCGAGGGGGCTTCGACCGTGGCGGGCTCCGCAGTGATCTGCCCCACAAGCGGTGTAACGACGGGCGACGGAGGTGTGGTGGGATGCCAAAGAGGCCGCCGCCGCCGGAGATGAAGCAACGTTCGTGCGCGTCACAACGCTCTTCAAAGAGTACCAGCTCACGCAGACCCTCTCGAGCACGCTCATGTAGCAAGCCCTCCATGGCAATCCGCCCCGCGACGACAACAACTCCGGTGACGAGTAGATGTAGTATGCCAATATGCTTTCCGTTTAATTTCGGTATGATGTTTAATTTTGGTTTGTACGTACGGTATGCAGCAGACGAACTCCCCTATGCTATGTAAAAACCTTCGGTGATCTATCTTTAAAGCGCGAACTAGAAGCTTGAATATGTGGTATCGGTAGAAAAATCTGTCCTAGCTGCTTGTCCCGCATTCTGTAAATATCATTTCCGGGATACCGTAAATGAGTTTTACAGGATGTCATGTATTATTTAGAGATGCTCTTATTTCACAAACTTGTTAGGGTAGATCCTAAACACACACACAAGTTTTTGGGCCGGCCCATGTGCGGGGCGGGACGCCCCTGTTCTTTTAATATATATTTTTTTGCTCAATTTTTTCCTTTTTCCTTTTTGTTTTCTAAATAATACAGGATTTAAAAAATGTCCCGGTATACAAAAAGCTTCCTATTTTAAAAAATTCTAAATTTAAAAATATTATTTATGAAATCATAAAATGTTCATGATGTTGAAAATGTTATGGAAATAATAGGATGTCGTGGAATCAAAATATGTTTGTGATTTTGAAAAAAACGCATATTCAACTAATGTTCAGATTTTGAGAAAATGTTCGCATATTTAAAAATATTCGAAAAATAAGAAAATACAAACCAATTCAAAAAGTATTCCTAAATATTTTTATAAGAATTAGAACCAATTCAAAATATGCTTAATGTTTTTGAAAATTGTTCGCAAATTTGAAAAAAATTCATGAATTCATAAAATTTAAAGCATTTTATTAAATGTTTTTGTTCAAAACTAAAAATAGTCATCAGTTCCAAACATAGTTCCCAAAATACAAAAAACGCTTACCTCTGAAAAGCAAGTTCATGAAATCAAAAAAAAATTCACTGATTCAAACAATGCCTGCTAATTTATAAAAAATATTCAACATTACAAAAAAAATTGCAAGGTTGAAATCATTCATAATTTCAATAAGAAATATTAGCGTATTTGAAAGTTGTTCGCAAATTGAAAAAGTAAGAAAAGGAAACAAATAAAAGTTAGGAATGAAAATGTACAAATGGGAAAAGGAAATTTTAAAAGAAAAGGTAAAATGTTGAAAATCAAAAGAAAAAAACTGAGTTATAGAAAAACGATTCGTAAAACCGATCGGAAAAAACCCTGACTGGGCAGGCTCATACACTTGACGGGTGGGCGGTTAGTGTAGGCGCTAGGTCACTATATAGCGGACCATGCGCCAAATAGGAACAGCTCTTGTTAATTGGCTTTCTGGGTAGATTCTATTCCCGGCATAGGGGCAGGAATACGGTGGAGCAACTAACTGGAGGTGTTAGACATGTTTTTTTGAATTTTTTGCCTTTTCAGTTTTCTCCTGGTTTCCTAGGTTTTGGAGAGAAAAAAAAAATCATGAAACTTGTTTTTCGCACGAAAAAATTGTGCTTGCATGACAAGTACAAGGCACATATTTGCTTCCATGAGAAATACATATTGTGTTTCTCATAAATGGAAAATGGGTTTCATGACCTCATTTTAAGAAGGTTCTAGAACCTTCCGTTACCCATTTTGAGACGGCTCTTGACCTTTCATTCCCGCTTTCCTCACAACCAGTTTGGAGAAGGTTTTAGAACCTTCCATGACCCAACTTTCCTTCATTTTTTTAGATTTTTTTTACAACATTATTTTCTCACTTAGGTTATGGTTTTTTACTTTCAAATTTCACATTTGTAACATGGGAATATTTTTCAAGTTTGAGAACACTGTTCAAATTCTTAAATAGTTTTTATAATTTATTAT
Source organism: Triticum timopheevii (assembly GCA_963921465.1). Classification (NCBI taxonomy): domain Eukaryota; kingdom Viridiplantae; phylum Streptophyta; class Magnoliopsida; order Poales; family Poaceae; genus Triticum; species Triticum timopheevii. Next base: position 77,884,905 of record OY997264.1, on the reverse strand, counting down.
AGTTTTCTGAAATAAAATAATACTATTTAAATTCATGAAAAAAAGAAAAAAATTAAATATTTCCTGAAAATAAGTTCTTTAAAAAAATTTGGAACATATTTTGAAATATGAAAACCATTTAAATTCAAAAACGAATTTTCTAATTAAAATATATTTCGAAATTCAGAAAAAAATTGTGATCATTTTCGAAAATATAATACATTTCTGAAAAAAATTCTGAGTTAAGAAGAAAAATAAAAAGGAAACAAAAAAAAGGAAAAAATAGGGTAGCGCGGGTTGCAGCCCAATTGTGAGTGAATTGCTCGGTCACTCAATGTCGCTCACTTGCTGGGTTGCACTAGCCACCAGCAAGTGCATGGTTCAGAAAAACTGACTGCTAGATTGCAGAAAAACTGACTGCTAGATTGCATAGATAAAAAAAATTCTTATATTTATGAATTTTTCTCTGGTTTGATAAAAAAATCTCCAATTGGAGAACAATGTTAACATATTTGAATTCGGATCATGCAGGGGGGGGGGGGGGGGGGGGGCTCCGCATTTGTGCGGTTCCACTGTGAACTACGCGCTATAGGAGACCTCCTGCCTAACACCTTCAGGAAAAGTTTGCTAACCGGCACTCCGGTGTGGCTTGCATGGGCTACGGCTCAACATCAACTGAATGGCTCGGTTGCTTGATACTGCTTGCTCGCTAGGTTGTACAAGCCAGCTAGAAAATGTGCAGGCGCTGGCTTAAAAACAAAGTAACATCCATTTATATTATAGATAACGAATTCATATTTTAAAGATGTTTGTATATTTGAAAAATGATGATTTTCAAAAATATTTCATGAATTTCGAAAATTATTCATAAATTTGGGAAAAAATATGAATCAGGAAAATGTTCATGAATTTCCAAAAATGTCAATTTCAAAAAAAATTATCAATTTTTAAATACTTGTGGGATTTTAAAAAGCAAGATCTGAGAAAAAACATGAAAAGTTCATGAGTTTCAAAATAAATTGAATGATTTAAAAAGGATATGAAAACACATGTCATGCAAAAACCAAAAAACCAAAAAAAGGGGGAAAGCCGGTAGTTTTCAAACGCTATGGACCCTAATGGTCGACCCATTTCAAATAACTGGTCTGGCGGGCGCGTGAGCGCTTTCTACACTTAAGGCACTAATTATCGCGTCAAGTGCCAAATATTCTCTTTGCCATTTTGAGACATCCTACTGCTCGCATAGACGAATATATCTGGTCCACTCACCCTTGTGATTCTACCGGTGCACCGATTGCCTATCACATTTTAAATATTCCAAAAAAATCTGAAAAATCGAGCACATTGACACAATATCAATGTATTTGTCACAAAATTTTCAAATAAAAAATTTAGATAAAAATTTGTTCGAGATACAAAAATGACAAATTTGACCTCATTGTGATAATGGGCCAAATCTAAAGGCCAACTTACATTATTAACTAGTTAGTGTGAAATTGGTCATATTTGCTTTCCAATCTATGTTTCAAACTTTGATTTTAAAATTTATGGCAATATACGTTGATATTGTGTGAATGTGCTATTTTTTATAGATTCTTCCAAATAGGTCAAATGTGCTACACAAATTTGGTGCACTAGTAACACAAGGCTTGGTGCTCATTTTAGTCGTTTTTTCGTCCGTTTGCCCTGATTTTGAGCACAACTGAACTTAACAAAAGTAAGAAATATTTGTGAATTTTCAATTGTTCGTATTATTTAAAAAAAAAACTCACAAAGTATGTTCATGAATTCAAAAAATATTCATGAAATTAAAAAGATTCCCAATTTCAATATAAAACTTATCAAATTTGGAAAAACTATTCATGCATTCAAATATTGTACATGAATACAAAATTCTTGCGCATTTAAATATGTTCTCTAATTTGTAAATATATTCAAGAATTCAAAACTTAGTGCATTCACAAAAAAATTATAAAATAAAAAACATCACCATTAGTTTTTTGCAAATTTCGAAAATATACATGAGTTCTAATAATTTTCATGAATTTATAAATGTATTGGTGAATTCAAAAAAATGTTGAGGATTCAAAAACTGTTTGCATTTTTTCAAAACATGTGCATGAGTTTAAAAAAAGTTCTTGAATTTGAAAACAAGAAAAATAAATGAAAAATGAAATGAAAATGAAAATAAAAACTTGAAAGAGAACACAAAAAAATTGCTTTAGGAATGTTATAAAACCTTTTGAGAACGGAAAGGGGATTCATGCTAGTTGGGCCGGCCTATTCGTCCCTCGGGGTCATGCGTTAGCTTGCAATCCATCGACCTATGTGGGGAATAGGATTCCTAATGCTAATTCGCACGTCCTGCGGCGGAAATGAGCAATCCGAAATCACTAGTTAAGGAGTACTCCTTACGGAGATCACTCCAACTGCCCCAGGTTGCGACAAGTGGCGCGCTGCATGTGCGCCACTTGTCGCAACCTGGGAGTTTTTCCTTTTTTCGTAGATCCGTTTATTCAAAACATTTTATCTCTTAAACCGTGCGTCCAAATCTCGAACCGCTTTCACCGTTGGATTCCTAGCGTTGAGATCTTCAAAACTAGATCCCATGTTGATAGGTTTTGATGATTTTTTTTCACGAAAAGCCGGACGAAAAAAACCGACGAAAAAACCGAACCGGGAATACGGGTTTTTTCCTTTTCCGAAAGAGGCACACCCGTGCCTCTCGCGGAAGCAAAACCGTGCCTCTCGCGGCAGCAAAACCGTGCCTCTCGTGAAATAAAAAAACAGAAAACGCGTTTTTCCCATTTCCGAAAGAGGCACGCCCGTGCCTCTCGCGAGAGCACAACCGTGCCTCTCGCGGAAGCAAAACCGTGCCTCTCGCGAAAGAAAAAAAACAGAAAACGCCTTTTTTCCTTTCCGAAAGAGGCACGCCCGTGCCTCTTGCGAAAGCACAACCGTGCCTCTCGTGGAAGCAAAACCGTGGCTCTCGCGAAAGAAAAGGAAAACATAAACTGCTTTTTTTCCTTTCTGAAAGAGGCACGCCCGTGCCTCTCGCGAAAGCACAAACGTGCCTCTCGCGGAAGCAAAACCGTGTCTCTCGCGAAAAAAAAAATAGAAAACGCGTTTTTCCCTTTCCAAAAGAGGCACGCCCGTGCCTCTCGCGAAAGCACAACCGTGCCTCTCGCGGAAGCAAAACCTTGCCTCTCACGAAAGAAAAAAAAACAGAAAATAAGTTTTTTCCGTTTTCAAGAGGCACGCCCGTGCCTCTCGCGAAAACAAAAATGTGACTCTCACGAAAAAAATGCATTTTTTCGCAAAAAAAGTATTTTTTCGAAAAAAAATTTGGTCGAAAAGCTAGGGAAGACCAGTAGAAAACCAAAACGTCAAAAAAACCCGAAAAAAACCCGTTTAAAAAGCCGAAAATGCGTGCGGAAAAAAAATTAAAAACAAAATGCAGAGGGAGCGCCCAGAGCGCGACACGTGGCAAATGGCTGAGAGCGCGCCAAGTGGCGCTGATCGTTGCGAGGCTCCCGAAGGAGTGGGGCAATCACTTACCAATGGAGAGCTACGATACTGCTATATGGGCCGGCCCGTTTCTCAGTTTTTCTTCTTACCTTTTTTGCGAAGATCTTCCCTGAAACAATCATTTTTCCTGTTTTCTGCTTCCTTTACTTTTTTACTTTTTGCTTTTATTTCATTTTAATATTTACTTTCTAATTTTCCTTTTTTGACTTGTTCATTTTAAAAAACATGAATTTTATTCAAAAGCATGAACACCTTTTGAAATTTGAGAACAACTTCAAAATTAATGCATTTTTTTCATATTTGAAAAAAATGAAAGCTAAGAGCATTATTTCAAATTCATGCATATTTTTAGAATTTTTAAATTTATTTTGAAATTTGGAATATTTACCAAACCATGAATTTTATAATAAAAATGAATAACATTTTCTAAAGTGTACTTTTATTTTTTGAAAATTGGAACATTATTTTATTTGAAATAGTTTTAAAATTCATGCACACTTTAGAAAAACCATTTTATGAAGTCATGAATATTTTTTGAAATTTTAAATAGTTTCTCATGTACTTGAATATTGTTTAAAATTTAGAATATTTTTTCAATTTGTAAAATTTTATGAAATGCCAAAAGAAAAGGAGGCTTGTGTCCCTAGTATGCCTCTACTTGACTAGCTCGTTAATCAAAGATGGTTATATTTCCTAACCATAGACATGTGTTGTCATTTGATGAACGAGATTACATCATTAGGAGAATGATGTGATGGACAAGACCCATCCGTTAGCTTAGCATTATGATCGTTACAGTTTCATTGCTACTGCTTTTTTCATGACTTATACATGTTCCTCAAACTATGAGATTATGCAACTCCCGAATACCGGAGGAACACCTTGTGTGGTATCAAACGTCACAATGTAACTGGGTGATTATAAAGATGCTCTACAGGTGTCTCTGAAGGTGTTTGTTGGGTTGGCATAGATCGAGATTATGATTTGTTACTCCGTGTATCGGAGAGGTATCTCTGGGCCCTCTCGGTAATGCTCATCACTATAAGCCTTGCCAGTAACGAGATTGAACTAGGTATGATGATACCGACGATCAAATCTTGGGCAAGTAACATACCGATGACACAGGGAACAACGTATGTTGTTATGCGTTTTGACCGATAAAAGATCTTCGTAGAATATGTAGGAGCCAATATGAGCATCCAGGTTCCGCTATTTGTTATTGACCGAAGATGTGTCTCGGTCATGTCTACATAGTTCTCGAACCCGTAGGGTCCGCACGCTTAACGTTCGATGACGATTTGTATTATGAGTTATCTGTTTTGATGACTGAAGTTTGTTCGGAGTCCCGGATGAGATCACGGACATAACGAGGAGTCTCGAAATGGTCGAGACGTAAAGATTCATAGATTGGAAGGCTATATTAGGACATCGGAAAGGTTCTGAATGATTCGAGTATTTTTCGGAGTACCGGAGAGTTACGGGAATTCGTCAGGGAAGTTAATGGGCCTTATTGGACTTTAGTGGAGAGAGGGAAGAAGGGCCACGAGGTGGCGCACACCTCCCCCCTGCCCAAACCGAATTGGACAAGGGGTGGGGGTGCCCCCCTTTCCTTCTCCCTATCCCTCATTTCCTTCTTTCCTACTCCGAAAAGGAACGGGAATCCTGGCGTGCCCCTAGGAGGGCCGGCCTCTCTCCCTCCCTCCTTTATATACGTGGGCAGGGGCACCCCAAAGACACACAAGTTTCTCTCCCAACCATGTGCGGTGCCCCCTCCACAATTACACACCTCGATCATACCATCGTAGAGCTTAGGCGAAGCCCTGCGCCCGAAGCATCATCATCACCATCGCCACGCCGCCGTGCTGACAGAACTCACCCTCGTCCTCAAATGGATCAAGAGCACGAGGGACGTCATCGAACTGAACGTGTGCTGAAAGCGGAGGTGCCGTACGTTCGGTACTTGGATCGGTTGGATCGCGAAGATGTTCGACTACATCAACCGCGTTATTGAAACGCTTACGCTTTTGGTCTACGAGGGTACGTGGACACACTCTCCCCTCTCGTTGCTATGCATCTCCTAGATAGATCTTGCGTCATCGTAGGATTTTTTTTTTGAAATTACCGCGTTCCCCAACAGTGGCATCCAAGGCAGGTCTATGCGTAGATGATATATGCACGAGTAGAATGCAAAGAGTTGTGGGCGATAATAGTCATACTGCTTACCACCAACGTTACTTTGATTCGGCGGTATTGTTGGATGAAGCGGCCCGGACCGACATTACATGACCGCGTTCATGAGACTGGTTCTACCGACATGCTTTTGCACACAGGTGGCTGCTACCTCTTAAGCACTACGTTGGTTTTCCCTTGAAGAGGAAATGGTGATGCAGCAAAGTAGTGTATGTATTTCCCTTAGTTTTGAGAACCAAGGTATCAATCCAGTAGGAGGCTACACGCAAGTCCCTCGTACCTACACAAACAAACAAGAACCTCGCAACCAACGCGATAAAGGGGTTGTCAATCCCTTCACGGCCACTTGCGAAAGTGAGATCTGATAGTGATATTTTTTCGTATTTTTATGATATAGATTGGAAAGTAAAGATTGCAAAATAAAGTAGATCAAAAACTTCTATGATGGAAAATAGACCCGGGGGCCATAGGTTTCACTAGTGGCTTCTCTCAAGATAGCATAAGTATTACGGTGGGTGAACAAATTACTGTCGAGCAATTAATAGAAAAATGCATAATTATGAGAATATCTAGGCATGATCATGTATATAGGCATCATGTCCGCGACAAGTAGATCGAAATGGTTCTGCATCTACTACTATTACTCCACACATCGACCGCTATCCAGCATGCATCTAGAGTATTAAGTTCATAAGAACAAAGTAACGCATTAGGCAAGATGACATGATGCAGAGGGATAAACTCAAGCAATATGATATAAACCCCATCTTTTTATCCTTGATGGCAACAATACAATACGTGCCTTGTTGCCCCTGCTGTCACTGGGAAAGGACACCGCAAGATTGAACCCAAAGCTAAGCACTTCTCCTATTGCAAGAAAGATCAATCTAGTAGGCCAAACCAAACTGATAATTCGAAGAGACTTGCAAACATAACCAATCATACATAAAAGAATTCAGAGGAGATTCAAATATTTCTCATAGATAAACTTGATCATAAACCCACAATTCATCGGATCTCGACAAACACACCGCAAAAAGAGTTACATCGAATAGATCTCCAAGAAGATCGAGGAGAACATTGTATTGAGATTCAAAGAGAGAGAAGAAGCCATCTAGCTAATAACTATGGACCCGAAGCTCTGTGGTAAACTACTCACAACTCATCGGAGAGGCTATGGTGTTGATGTAGAAGCCCTCCGTGATCGATTCACCCTCGGGCGGAGCGCCGGAAAAGGCTCCAAGATGGGATCTCACGGTACAGAAGGTTGCGGCGGTGGAAATAGGGTTTCGTGGTGCTCCTGGATGTTTTCAGGGTACGTAAGTATATATAGGCGAAGGAAGTCAGTCAGGGGAGCCACGAGGGGCCCACGAGGGTGGGGGCGCGCCCACCCCCTAGGGCGCGCCCTGGACCCTCGTGGCTGCCTCGTTTATTTCTTGACGCCCCCTCCAAGTCTCCTGGATTGCATTTGTTCCAAAAATAACTCTCCCGAAGGTTTCAATCTGTTTGGACTTCGTTTGATATTCCTTTTCTACGAAACACTGAAATAGGCAAAAAAAAATAGCAATTTGGGCTGGGCCTCGAGCTAATAGGTTAGTCCCAAAAATGATATAAAAGTGTATAGTAAAGCCCATAAACATCCAAAACGGGTAATATAATAGCATGGAACAATAAAAAATTATAGATACATTGGAGACGTATCAAGCATCCCCAAGCTTAATTCCTGCTCGTCCTTGACTAGGTAAATGATAAAAACAGAATTTTTGATGTGGAATGCTACCTAGCATATTTCTCAATGTAGTTTTCTTTATTGTGGCATGAATGTTCAGATCCAAATGATTCAAGATAAAAGTTCATATTGACATAAGAGTAATAATACTTCAAGCATACTAAGAAAATAATCATGTCTTCTCAAAATAACATGACCAAAGAAAGTTATCCATACAAAATCATATAGTCTGGCTATGCTCTATCTTCATCACACAAAAAATTTAAATCATGCACAACCCCGGTTTTAGCCAAGCAATTGTTTCATACTTTAGTATTCTCAAACTTTTTCAATCTTCACACAATACATGAGCGTGAGCCATGGACATAGCACTATATGTGGAATAGGATGGTGGTTGTGGAGAGGACAAAAAAGGAGAAGATAGTGAAAGTGCAACTAATCCCCGGGTGGTTTTGGTAATTAATAACAACATATATATCATTGAACTAATAGTTACTTGAGAATCATTTCAGAAAGTTCAGTGATATGGGTATGGCAAGGACTGAAGAAGTGGACCCCTCAAAATGCTAAGGCAAGCATTGGCAAAAGCTCAAGACTCCATTTTTGGTTTAGTGATCCAAGATCACATTGAGTCCATAGGAAAGCCAATACTATTAAAAGGGGATGAGGTTATGTTAATGATCTGGTTGCTCAAAGTGCTTAGTGATACATCTCCTAAACTATCAGCAACTCTCACTGCATTATACACTCATAAGTAATCTCGGTCCCACCGATTTTCCAAACCCAGTCACACCGAGATGAACCACCTCAGCCACAAAGCCAAACCCTAGAAATTTCGGATTTTCCGATTCTGAACTCGGTCTCACCGAAACTTGAGTTGCCAAGCTTCTGTAACCTTCTGTCATCAAATCGGTGTCACCGAGATGATGAAGTCGGTCCCACCGAGATTGGCAAGCTCTTGTCTTTGGAAGAATCGGACTAACCGAGATTGTATTTTCGGTCCCACCGAAAATCCCAACGTTCACATGATTTGAACTTTCGGTCTCACCGAGTTGTCAACTTCGGTCCCACCGAGATTGGTCAAATGTGTGTAACGGTTGGATTTTGTGTGGAGGCTATAAATACCCCTCCACCCCCTCTTCATTCATGGAGAGAGCCATCAGAAAGAACTACCACTCCTACCTTACATTTCTGAGAAGAAAACTACCTACCCTTGTGTTGAGATCAAGTTGCTCCACTCCCACCATATGAAGCTTGATCTCTAGCCTTCCCAAGTTGCTTTCCACTCAATTCTTTCTTCCACCACAGCCAAATCAGTGAGGAGAGTTGAGTGTTGGGGAGATTATCATTTGAAGCACAAGAGCAAGGAGTTCATCATCATCAACACCATCTATTACCTTTTGGAGGGTGGTGCCTCCTAGATTGGTTAGGTGTCGCTTGGGAGCCTCCGTCGAGATGTGGAGTTGAACCAAGAAGTTTGTAAGGGCAAGGAGATCGCCTACTTCGTGAAGATCTACCCCGAGTAAGGCTAGCCCTCCGTGGGCGTAGGCCATGATGGCATAGACAAGGTTGCTTCTTCGTGGACCCTTCGTGGGTGGAGCCCTCCGTGGACTCTCGCAGCCGTTACCCTCCGTGGGTTGAAGTCTCCATCAACGTGGATTGACGATAGCACCACCTATCGGAACTACGAGAAAAATCTCCGTGTCTCCAAATTGCGTTTGATCTTCTCCACCTCTCTTTACTACATGTGCAATTTACTTTCCGCTGCCTATACTCTCGAATTGCATGTGTAGGGTGATACTTGACTTGATCATTATCGTGAATCTGCCAAAAAACTTGTCTTTATCAAAAGGCTGAATTTTTATATTGTCAAGTAGTCTAATCACCCCCCCTCTAGACATACTTTCGATCCTACAAGTGGTATCAGAGCTTTGGTCTCCATTGTATTGGTTTCCATTGCATTGGACTCCATAAGCTTGGTTTCACAACCTAGGAGAGTATGGCGTCTAGTGAGGGTAATTTTCGCAGAGGTCCTTACTTTGATGGTACAAACTTTGCTAGTTGGAAGCATAAAATGAAAATGCATATTCTTGGCCATAACCCAGCCGCATGGGGCATTATTTGTGTTGGTATGCAAGGTGAATTCTTCGAGGAAGGAAAAGTTCCGGATCGCGAAGCTACAACGGATGAATTGCGGATGTTGCAAAACAATGCTCAAGCTTGTGACATTCTCTTCAATGCCTTGTGTCCCGAGGAGTTCAACAAAATCAGCCGTCTTGAGAATGCAAAAGAGATTTGGGATACTTTGGTTGAAATGCACGAAGGTACCGAGTCCGTGAAGGAATCAAAGCTAGATGTTCTTCAAGGTCAACTTGACAAGTTCAAGATGAAGGAAGGTGAAGGAGTCGCTGAAATGTACTCTAGGCTTGCTCTCATCACAAATGAGATTGCCGGCTTAGGAAGCAAAGAAATGACCGACCGATTCATCATCAAGAAGATTCTCAGAGCTTTGGATGGAAAGTATGACACCGTGTGCACTTTGATCCAAATGATGCCAAACTACAAGAATCTCAAGCCAACCGAAGTCATTGGAAGAATTGTTGCTCATGAGATGACACTTAAGGATAAGGAAGAGCTTCACAACAAGTCAAGTGGTGCTTACAAAGCTACAAGTGATGCTCCCACAACCTCAAGTGACAAGCTAGTTTCCAATGAAGAGATAAGCCTAATGGTGAAAAACTTCAACAAATTCTACAAGAGTAGAAGCAAAGAAAGAAGCTCAAAGTCTAGATCATATGATGAAAAGAGATCTTCTAGTCGTGATCGAAACTGCTACAATTGTGGAAGACCCGGACACTACTCAAATGAGTGCTCGGCTCCCCACAAGAGAAGAGAAGAATCTCCAAGAAGAAGAAGCTCAAGAGAAGAGTCACCTCGGAAAGAGAGAAGGAGTAGAGATGATCGTTATGAACGAAGACCCTCTCGGAGAAGCAAGGATTCGGAGAGGAAAGACAAGTCATCAAGGAGCTACACAAGAAGAAAACATCAAGCTCATGTAGGTGAATGGGTCTCCGGCTCCGACTCCGACAATCATTCTGAAAGAAGCTATCACTCCAACTCCGACTACAGTCAAGATGAAGGTGTTGCCGGTCTTGCTCTCGTGTCCTCCAACTCCAACTCCTATGACTTATTTGATTCACCAAATGAGGGAATTGGAAGATGCTTCATGGCTAAAGGCCCCAAGGTATCACACCCTGAATTCATTGACTTTGATAGTGATGAGGATGACTTGCTTGGTGAAGATGAGCTCTTACATGATAAATCCAATGAACCTAGTAATGATGAACATGCTAGTAGTCTTTATAGTCGAGAAGAGTCGAATGACAATGCTATGAAGGAGATTGAGCGTCTAACTAAAGAACTAAACACTCTTAAGTTAGCTCATGAAACAACTCAAGAAGATCATAGAGAGCTCCTAAGATCTCATGAGAAGCTACGCTTCGAGAAGCTCACTCTAGAGCAAGAACATGAGTTTCTAAAAGCAATCAATGACGATCTTCGAAAGAAGAGTTCTTCATATCTTGCCAAACGACTTCTCTTGTCTAATTTCTTGCCTCCCATTAAAACTAAGCATGACAAGCATAAGAAAAATTCTTCATCTAGTAGTAACAATAACCATGCTAAATCCAATATTGTTGCTTCTAGTAGTTCTCTTGATTCCACTAACAATGTTTCAAGCCAAGTTACACTTGAGCAAGAAAATAGTTTATTGAAAGGGATTATAGAGAAAGGTGTCTACAAGAGCCTTGCCGGAAGCAAGAACTTTGAGGAAATTGTCCGCAAGCAAGGAAGGCACCGGAAGAATCAAGGAATTGGTTTTGAGCGAAAGTTCAACGCCGAGGGTGTTGAATGGGAAGAAGGTCAATATCCCACTCCACAGTTTATTCCTCAAAAGGAGAAGTACAATCCTACTTCTTCCAATGTGGAACAAGCTCAAGATGACCTTCCACCACAAGACCACAAGCTAAAGGGCAAGGACAAGCTTCAAGAGGAGATTGATGCATTTATTGAAGCACCTAAAGCCATGGTCAAGTGGGTTCCCAAGGAAACGTCAAGTTCTACTTCGTCAAGCTCAACTACTACCCCAAGGATTCCCATCAAGATGATGTGGATCCCGAAGAAGAAGAACTAGAGAGTTCTTGAGGGTGACTCCGCCAACATATTTCACTCACATTCATTTTGGCAAAAACTTGTGCAATCAACTTCCACATCTTGCACTAGTTCATGGAGTCACAAACCCTCTTGTTGGTAAGTCAAGGGACAAGGTAATCATTGCTTTCATGGACATCATCTATTGTGTACTTCAATCTATGTCCATGGATATCCTTGTTTGTTCCTTGTGGGACTAACCCATGTAGGTATTGAAAGTGCCCGAATCCAAAGGATTGCTCCCAACTCTTGATGATCTTCATCAACATTGAGCATCCACATCTTCAACATCTACATGAAGTCTTCTACGACAACCCAAGGTTAGTTTGACCCTTTAAAAGGGGTTCTCACATCTAGGGGGAGCTTTGCTCTAAAGAATTGAGCTAAAGCATCTTCAAATGATGTGAACACATCAATGCTTTATGTAAAAGTGGTAACCCCACTTGTGCTTAAACGATGAGTACGACCTATGATCAAATGTTCTCATTTGGCTCCTAAGTCAATATACTCATATAAAGATGACCTAGTCATCGACAAATTGTGTGTTAGTAGCTAGAGTTTTTGATGGTGCATGTTTGACACATATTTCATTTGCTATCTTATTGTGTGAGCATGTTGGATGCATGATTTTATCCATTCGAGGACATCCATTTGTTGTTTTGGTTGTTTTGATTTTTCTGACCAAATGGATGGACAAGAATGCCTAAGTACCTCCCCTAGCTATCTATGCTTACTTGTCTCAAATTCTATTCATGCTTACATCACAAACTTTGAACAAGTCATTTTCGGACCCTCCGAGTGAGGAGCACTCGGAGCCACCGATCCGACAAGGACTAACTTCCAAAACCTTCTAAGTGATTTCGGTCAGACCAACCCACTCAAACTCGGTCAAACCGAAAGCATTTGGATTGATCTAGGTTTTCACCTCGGTGAAACCGAGTTGTGAATTTCGGCGTGACCGAAGTGCATAACTGCCTGCAGTTATTCATCTCGGTGCCACCGAGTTTTACAACTCGGTCCCACCGACAGCAAAGGGGTATATATACTCCGAGGGCCCCGCGGGTTGATTTCTACTTCAAACGCCTCGCCCCCACACCCCTTGCTGCCATCGCCGTGGTCTCCGGATCGTCTCCTTTGTCGCCTGTGCGCCCTCGCCGCAGGTCTCCGTCGCCGTCAACGGACATCTTCTCTGCGCCGTTGCCGCCGTAGAGGAACTCCACCAAGTTAGGGTGAGTTTCGATCCCACTCGTGCTCCAATCTCCGATTCAATGCACGTTTGGTTTGCCTGTAATCTTGCCACGATTGAAATCTTCCAGAACACTAGATTAGTTCGTTTGAACTAGATTCGAGTAAAAGTTTTAGGGTTAGGTTTCCGCCGAACACATCTCGGTGAGACCGATTTTACATTCTCGGTATGACCGATTTGGCCTCTGGCCATTGCATTGCACCTTTCGGTCCAACCGAGTTGTGCAAATCGGTGTGACCGAAATGAGGATTCTGTGAAACCCTAGTGTTTTCGGCAGGACCGAAACCCACTTCGGTCCAACCGAAAGTGGTGTGAAGGCTTCTGTTTGAACACTTCGGATTCACCGAATTTTAAACTCGGTCTGACCGAAATGTCTTCTGTGAAAACCTAATACTAGAATTTGAACTCATTTTGTTTGCAAAAACTTCTGCAGTTTGTGATAACTCTTCTACTCTGCCTATACCTTATCTATTCACAGGTTGTCAGCCATGTCAGATGCCAGTGACAGCCAGAACAGGTCAGAGTCACCTATTGCTGATATTCCAGAGGCAGGCACTAGTCCTGAACCCAGCAGCTCATCAGATGATGGTGAGAGGAGTACACCAAGTGGTTTGCCTCCAGCAGCCACCAGAGCCAGAAAGAAGAGAAACTCTGACGAAGAGGATTCTGATTTCATTGTTGAAGAAGAGGTCTCCTCCAAGCCCAAGAGAAAAGTTATTGCCAAAGAGCCACAGGGTCAGCAAACTAAGAAAGGCACCAGGAAAGTTAAGCAGTCCACTGTTGCCAAGAAGCTGAGTTTGGAAGAGGAAACTACAAGCAAGGTAAAGAAAACTTCCAAGAGGAAGAGGATTGTGCATGATGATGCAGCAGAGGAAGATGAGGAAGAGGAAGCACCCCAGCCTCCTCAGAAGTCTAAGTTCATGGGTGATGCCATCAGGGCTGGAGCCACTTCAAAGCCCAAGCATTCTGCTCCAGTCAAGGCAGCTCCAGCAAAGCCTGCTGCCAAGCCCAAGAAGACTGTCAGGAACATTCCAGCATCAGAAAAGAAGAAAGATGATGTGCCACCAGTTGTGTCAGATGATGAGGCACCAGTTTTGCTGAAACTTTGACAGAAACTGCCACTTCACAATGATGCTCATCCTCAAGCTGAGAACATGAAGGAAAGAAAGGATAGAGGTCTCAGGCTATGGAGACAATCTGACCCATATGCCGTGAGGAGAAGAACTGCTGTAGATCCAAGATTTCACACCAGAGAGCAGCAGGACTTCTATGAGACAGTGCTGATGGACAAGAAGCCCATAGTTGCAGACACTAGATATGTTGACTGGGTATACATTGACAGTGAAGAGCACAGAGACTTCTTTCCACATGTGCATGAGAGCTTCACTGCATGTGGTGTTGCAGATTTTGTTGGTCAGAAGTTGACCAGTTGGAATGATGAAATGATTATGCAATTCTATGCCACAGCTCATTTCTATCCAGATGGAAAGATCACATGGATGACTGAAGGCCAAAGATTCTCTTCAACTGTTGAAGAATGGGCAGTACTTCTGAATGCTCCAGTGTCAAGAGAGGATGATGTTGATGTGTATGGTATTCCCAAGAAGAACCATGAATCCATGAAGAATATGTACAAAGAGGTTCCAGCTAAGGATTTGGGAATATGGAAGCTCGGCTCAGTGTATTATCTCCAGGCAGGTCTACCTACCACAAACACTATTCTGAGGCATACCTTGATGCCCAAGTCTGGAGATCATCGCATGATCAGAGGATATTCTATCAACATGCTGCATATCCTTGATGAGAAGGCACCATTCAAGGTGATGGACTTGATAGTTGAGACCATCAAGAGGACTACAGCTGACCAGAAGAGGTCGTGTGGATTTGCCCCGCATATTCAGATGCTTATCAATGCCAAGTTTGGCACGGGCACATACTTGTTGGATAGACCACACTTGCCACTGCAGCCTGAGCATGAGGATAATGTTGTTGTGATGGATGAGGAGGATCCAACGTCAGTTGAAGGTCAAGCAAAGATTGAAGCTGCCAAGAAAGCCAAAGCTGAAAAGGAAGCAGCAGCAGCAGCAGCTAAACCCAAGAGTGTTGGAGAGAAGCTCCTTGAAGCTACCCAAAGGATTGAACAACGCCTGGCCAGCATTGTACAGTCTCAGGAAAGCCTTGAGAGGATTGTTGAAGACAAGATCCATGCTCTGGATGTGAAGCTGACTGAAGTGCAAGTAACTGTCAACAAGCTTGAGGCAGACATTGAGGAAGCAAAGAGGGAGAAGGAAGAGCTTATGCGTGAGATGCAGGATGACTTAGTCCAGGATGATTATCAACAGCCTGCTCCGGTTCCCACAAG
Source organism: Triticum timopheevii (assembly GCA_963921465.1). Classification (NCBI taxonomy): domain Eukaryota; kingdom Viridiplantae; phylum Streptophyta; class Magnoliopsida; order Poales; family Poaceae; genus Triticum; species Triticum timopheevii. Next base: position 77,869,662 of record OY997264.1, on the reverse strand, counting down.
ACCCCGATCAGCTGCTATTCCAGTGACAGACATCAGGACTACAGCCTCAGCACCTCCCACAGCTCCATCAGTTGCTCCAGCTCCAGCTCCAGTGACCACTCCTCCAGCTCCACAGACTTCAGCTGAAGTCTTCGCCGATGCTGCCATCTCAACTCCATCAACCCAGACAGGAGCCGCCAGCAAAGTCCCCAGTGATGCTTAGCTCTATGCCATTTCGAACTTTTTGGTAACTTGTTGCCAAAGGGGGAGAAATTGTATAGATCATAGGACTTCGAGAGAGAGAGTGCTTGCTTTTGCTCTTTCGTTCATTTGCGGTTTCTTTGAGATACTTTTAGTTTTCGAGACATTCTGTGTGTTTGATACTACGTTTCATTCTACCTTAATGAGTGCTTGGTCGTACTATGCCTTAATGTGTGCTTATTGCTTATCATATGCTACTCATATCTTGTATGATCTCTTACTCATGTCTTGGTGATTGGGTGCATGCTATTCATTCTTATCATTTTGTGCGCTCCACCAAGATGTATGTGACATGGAAGAGTGACCCATGATCCTAATCGATTGTGCATTTGCATTCAAACGCAAATCTTAAATAATGCACAAATTTAGGGGGAGCTCTTGCTTATCACATACTTCTCAAAGCGACGATATCATTCATTGATTATATCCTTTGTCGAAGCTTTGATCTATATGTTGTCATCAATTACCAAAAAGGGGGAGATTGAAAGTGCAACTAATCCCCGGGTGGTTTTGGTAATTAATAACGACATATATATCATTGAACTAATAGTTACTTGAGAATCATTTCAGAAAGTTCAGTGATATGGGTATGGCAAGGACTGAAGAAGTGGACCCCTCAAAATGCTAAGGCAAGCATTGGCAAAAGCTCAAGACTCCATTTTTGGTTTAGTGATCCAAGATCACATTGAGTCCATAGGAAAGCCAATACTATTAAAAGGGGATGAGGTTATGTTAATGATCTGGTTGCTCAAAGTGCTTAGTGATACATCTCCTAAACTATCAGCAACTCTCACTGCATTATACACTCATAAGTAATCTCGGTCCCACCGATTTTCCAAACCCAGTCACACCGAGATGAACCACCTCAGCCACAAAGCCAAACCCTAGAAATTTCGGATTTTCCGATTCTGAACTCGGTCTCACCGAAACTTGAGTTGCCAAGCTTCTGTAACCTTCTGTCATCAAATCGGTGTCACCGAGATGATGAAGTCGGTCCCACCGAGATTGGCAAGCTCTTGTCTTTGGAAGAATCGGACTAACCGAGATTGTATTTTCGGTCCCACCGAAAATCCCAACGTTCACATGATTTGAACTTTCGGTCTCACCGAGTTGTCAACTTCGGTCCCACCGAGATTGGTCAAATGTGTGTAACGGTTGGATTTTGTGTGGAGGCTATAAATACCCCTCCACCCCCTCTTCATTCATGGAGAGAGCCATCAGAAAGAACTACCACTCCTACCTTACATTTCTGAGAAGAAAACTACCTACCCTTGTGTTGAGATCAAGTTGCTCCACTCCCACCATATGAAGCTTGATCTCTAGCCTTCCCAAGTTGCTTTCCACTCAATTCTTTCTTCCACCACAGCCAAATCAGTGAGGAGAGTTGAGTGTTGGGGAGATTATCATTTGAAGCACAAGAGCAAGGAGTTCATCATCATCAACACCATCTATTACCTTTTGGAGGGTGGTGCCTCCTAGATTGGTTAGGTGTCGCTTGGGAGCCTCCGTCGAGATGTGGAGTTGAACCAAGAAGTTTGTAAGGGCAAGGAGATCGCCTACTTCGTGAAGATCTACCCCGAGTAAGGCTAGCCCTCCGTGGGCGTAGGCCATGATGGCATAGACAAGGTTGCTTCTTCGTGGACCCTTCGTGGGTGGAGCCCTCCGTGGACTCTCGCAGCCGTTACCCTCCGTGGGTTGAAGTCTCCATCAACGTAGATTGACGATAGCACCACCTATCGGAACCACGAGAAAAATCTCCGTGTCTCCAAATTGCGTTTGATCTTCTCCACCTCTCTTTACTACATGTGCAATTTACTTTCCGCTGCCTATACTCTAGAATTGCATGTGTAGGGTGATACTTGACTTGATCATTATCGTGAATCTGCCAAAAAACTTGTCTTTATCAAAAGGCTGAATTTTTATATTGTCAAGTAGTCTAATCACCCCCCCTCTAGACATACTTTCGATCCTACAGATAGTCTCACATCAACTAGGCATATCAGCAGGCTATGGAGATGCCCATTAATAGATATCAATGTGAGTGAGTAGGGATTGCCATGCAACGGATGCACTAGAGCTATAAATGTATGGAAGCTCAAAAAGAAACTAAGTGGGTGTGCATCCAACTTGCTTGCTCACGAAGACCTAAGGCATTTTGAGGAAGCCCATCATTGGAATATACAAGCCAAGTTCTATAATGAAAAATTCCCACTAGTATATGAAAGTGACAACATAGGAGACTCTCTATCATGAAGATCATGGTGCTACTTTGAAGCACAAGTGTGGAAAAGGATAGTAACGTTGTCCCTTATCTCTTTTTCTCTCATATTTTTTTATTTTGGTGGGCTTATTTGGCCTATTTTTTTAATTTGGGCTTCTTTGGCCTCTTTTATTTATATAGTCCGGAGTCTCATCCCGACTTGTGGGGGAATCATAGTCTCCATCATTCTTTCCTAACTTGGGACAATGCTCTAATAATGAAGATCATCACACTTTTATTGATTTACAACTCAAGAATTACAACTCAATACTTAGAACAAAATATGACTCTATGTGGATGCCTCCGGCGGTGTACCGGGATATGCAATGTATCAAGAGTGACATGTATGAAAGAATTATGAATGGTGGCTTTGCCACAAATACGATGTCAACTACATGATCATGCAAAAGAAATATGACAATGATGATGCGTGTCATAAATAAAGGAATGGTGGAAAGTTGCATGGCAATATATCTCGGAATGGCTATGGGAATGCCATGATAGGTAGGTATGGTGGCTATTTTGAGGAAGGTATATGGTGGGTGTATGGTACCGGCGAAAGTTGCGCGACACAAGAGAGGCTAGCAATGGTGGAAGGGTGAGAGTGCATATAATCCATGGACTCAACATTAGTCATGAAGAACTCATATACTTATTGCAAAAATCTACAAGTTATCAAAACAAAGTACTACATGCATGCTCCTAGGGGAAGGGTTGGTAGGAGTTAACCATCATGCGATCCCGACCTCCACACATAAGAAAGACAATCAATAAATAAATCATGCTCCAACTTCATCACATAACGGTTCACCATACGTGCATGCTACGGGAATCACAAACTTTTGACACAAGTATTCCTCAAATTCACAACTACCCAACTAGCATGACTCTAATATTACCATCCTCATATCTTAAAACAATCATCAAGCATCAAACTTCTCATAGTATTCAATGCACTTTATATGATAGTTTTTTTATTATACCCAACTTGGATGCCCATCATATTAGGACTAATTTTATAACAAAAGCAAATACCATGCTGTTCTAAAAGACTCTCGAAATAATATAAGTGAAGCATGAGAGATCAATAATTTCTATAAAATAAAACCACCGCCGTGCTCTAAAAAGATATAAGTGAAGCACTAGAGCAAAATTGTCTAGCTCAAAAGGTATAAGTGAAGCACATAGAGTATTGTAATAAATTCCGAATCATGTGTGTCTATCCCAAAAGGTGTGTACAACAAGGATGATTGTGGTAAATTAAAAAGAAAATACTCATATCATACAAGACGCTCCAAGCAAAACACATATCATGTGGTGAATAAAAATATAGCTCCAAGTAAAGTTACCGATAGACGAAGACGAAAGAGGGGATGCCTTCTGGGGCATCCCCAAGCTTAGGCTTTTGGTTGTCCTTGAATTTACCTTGGGGTGCCTTGGGCATCCCCAAGCTTAGCCTCTTGCCACTCCTTATTCAATAGTCCATCAAATCTTTGCCCAAAACTTGAAAACTTCACAACACAGAACTCAACAGAAAATCTCATGAGCTCCGTTAGTGCAACAAAGCAAACCACCACTTAAGTTACTGTAATGAACCCATTCTTTATTTATATTGGTGTTAAACCTACTGTATTCCAACTTCTCTATGGTTCATACCCCCCGATACTATCTATAGATGCATCAAACTAAGCAAACAACAGACGAAAAACAGAATCTGTCAAAAACAGAACAATCTGTAGCAATATGTAACTTTCGAATAATTCTGGAACTTTAAAACTCCCAAAAAAATAGGAAGTCCTAGGAAATTCGTATATTAATCTACTGCAAAAAGGATCAACTAAAAATCACGTTTCTGTGATTTATTAAAATTATTCTCGTTCGCACAAAAGTTTCTGTTTTTCAGCAAGATCAAATTAACTATCACCCAAGATGATCCTATAGGTTCTACTTGGCACAAACACTAATCAAAACATAAAACCACATCCAACCAGAGGATAGTATTTAATACTAAACAGGAGCAAAAAGTAAAGAACCAAAATAAAATTGGGTTTCCTCCCAACAAGCGCTATCGTTTAACGCCCCTAGCTAGGCATAAAAGCGAGAATAGATCTAAGTATCGCCATCTTTGGTATTCAATTCATAAGTGGCTCTCATAATATATTCATAAGGTAATTTGATTTTATTTCTAGGAAAGTGTTCCATGCCTTTCCTTAATGGAAATTGGAATCTAATATTTCCTTCTTTCATATCAATGATTGCACCAATCGTTCTAAGGAAAGGTCTACCAAGAATAATAGGACATGAAAGATTGCAATCTATATCAAGAACGATAAAATATACGGGCACATAATTCCTATTTGCAACAATAAGAACATCATTAATACTTCCCATAGGTTTCTTAACGGTGGAATCCGCGAGGTGCAAGCTTAAAGAGCAATCATCAAAATCAACGAAACCTAGCACATCACATAAAGTTTTTGGAATCGTGGAAACACTAGCACCCAAATCACAAAAAGCATAGCATTCATGATCTTTAATTTTAATTTTAATAGTAGGTTCCCACTCATCATAAAGTTTTCTAGGGATAGAAACTTCTAATTCAAGTTTTTCTTCATAAGATTGCATCAAAGCATCAACGATATGTTTGGTAAAAGCTTTATTTTGACTATAAGCATGAGGAGAATTTAACACGGATTGCAACAAGGAAATACAATCTACTAAAGAACAATTATCATAATTAAATTCCTTGAAATCCAAAATAGTGGGTTCATTGCCATGTAAGGTTTTGACCTCTCCAATCCCACTTTTACCAAATTTAGCATCAAGATCTAAAAGCTCCGAATCATTGGGACGCCTTTTAACTAAAGTTGACTCATCTGCAGTCCCATAATTATCAAGATTCATATTGCAAAACAAAGATTTAATAGGAGACACATCAATCACCTTTAGATCTTCATCATTATTGTCATGAAAACTAGAAGAACACACTTTTACAAAGCTATCTTTCTTAGCACGCATCCTAGCGGTTCTTTCTTTGCACTCATCAATGGAAATTCTCATGGCTTTGAGAGACTCATTGATATCATGCTTAGGTGGAATAGATCTAAGTTTCAACGAATCAACATCAAGAGAAATTCTATCCACGTTCCTAGCCAATTCATCAATCTTAGGCAATTTTTCTTCAAGCAAAGCATTGAAATTCTTTTGAGAAATCATAAATTCTTTAACACTAATCTCAAAATTAGAGGGCATCTTATTAAAATTTCCATAAGAGTTGTTGTAGGAATTACCATAATTATTAGAGGAATTACTAGGAACGGCCTAGGATTAAAGTTTCCTCTATAAGCATTGTTACCAAAATTGTTCCTACCAACAAAATTCACATCCATAGATTCATTATTATTCTCAATCAAAGTATACAAAGGCATATCATTAGGATCAACAGGAGCACTCTTATTAGCACATAATTTCATAAGTTCATCCATCTTTCCACTCAAAACATTAATCTCTTCTATCGCATGAACTTTTTTACTAGTAGATCTTTCGGTGTGCCATTGAGAATAATTAACCATAATATTATCTAGGAGTTTAGTAGCTTCTCCTAAAGTGATTTCCATAAAAGTGCCTCCCGCGGCCGAATCTAAAAGATATCTAGAAGCAAAATTCAATCTGGCATAAATTTTTTGTATGATCATCCATAAATTTAATCCATGTGTAGGGCAATTGCGAATCATTAATTTCATCCTCTCCCAAGATTATGCAACATGCTCATGATCGAGTTGCTTAAAATTCCTAATATCGTTTCTAAGAGAGATGATCTTAGTGGGAGGAAAATACTTAGAGATAAAAGCATCTTTGCACTTATTCCATGAATAATTACTATTTTTAGGCAAAGACGAAAACCAAGTTTTAGCACGATCTCTAAGCGAAAGCGGAAATAACTTCAATTTAACAATATAATATCCATGTCTTTCTTCTGTTGCATATCACACAAATCAACAAAGTTGTTTAGATGAGTAGCGGCATCTTCACTAGGAAGGCCAGAGAATTGATCTTTCATGACAAGATTCAACAAAGCAGCATTATTTCACAAGATTCAACATCGGTAAGAGGAGCAATCGGAGTGCTAAGGAAATCATTGTTGTTACTATTGGAGAAATCACACAATTTACTATTATCTTGAGCCATCATGACAGACAATCCAACACACAAGCACACAAGAGGCAAGCAAAAAAAGCAAACGGGAAAGAGAGGGCGAATAAAACGGCAAGGGTGAACTGGGGGAGAGGAAAACGAGAGGCAAATGGCAAATAATGTAATGCGAGGGAGATGAGTTTGTGATGGGTACTTGGTATGTCTTGACTTGTGCGAAGACCTCCCCGGCAACGGCGTCAGAAATCCTTCTTGCTACCTCTTGAGCACTACGTTGGTTTTCCCTTGAAGAGGAAAGGGTGATGCAACAAAGTAGCGTAAGTATTTCCCTCAGTTTTGAGAACCAAGGTATCAATCCAGTAGGAGGCTACACGCAAGTCCCTCGTACCTACACAAACAAACAAGAACCTCGCAACCAACGCGATAAAGGAGTTGTCAATCCCTTCACGACCACTTGCGAAAGTGAGATCTAATAGAGATAATAAGATAAGATAAATATTTTTGTTATTTTTATGATATAGATTGGAAAGTAAAGATTGCAAAATAAAGTAGATCGGAAACTTATATGATGGAAAATAGACCCAGGGGCCATAGGTTTCAGTAGTGGCTTCTCTCAAGATAGCATAAGTATTATGGTGGGTGAACAAATTACTGTCGAGCAATTGATAGAAAATTGCATAGTTATGAGAATATCTAGGCATGGCCATGTATATAGGCAACACGTCCGTGACAAGTAGATCGAAACGATTCTGCATCTACTACTATTACTGCACACATCGACCGCTATCCAGCATGCATCTAGAGTATTAAGTTCATAAGAACAGAGTAACGCATTAGGCAAGATGACAAGATGTAGAGGGATAAACTCGAGCAATATGATATAAACCCCATCTTTTTATCCTCGATGGCAACAATAGAATACGTGCCTTGCTGCCCCTGCTGTCACTGGGAAAGGACATCGCAAGATTGAACCCAAAGCTAAGCACTTATCCTATTGCAAAAAAGATCAATCAAATAGGCCAAACCAAACTGATAATTCGAAGAGACTTGCAAACATAACCAATCATACATAAAAGAATTCATAGGAAGATTCAAATATTTCTCATAGATAAACTTGATCGTAAACCCACAATTCATCGGATCTTGACAAACACACCACAAAAAGAGTTACATCGAATAGATCTCCAAGAAGATTGAGGAGAACATTGTATTGAGATTCAAAGAGAGAGAAGAAGCCATCTAGCTAATAACTATGGACCCGAAGGTATGTGGTAAACTACTCACAACTCATCGGAGAGGCTATGGTGTTGATGTAGAAGCCCTCCGTGATCGATTCACCCTCCGGCGGAGCTCAGCCTATGTTGGAAATATGCCTTAGAGGCAATAATAATAGTATAATTATATTTCCTTGTTCATGATAATTGTCTTTTATTTATGCTATAACTGTATTATCCGGAAATCGTAATACACGTGTGAATACATAGACCACAATATGTCCCTAGTAAGCCTCTAGTTGACTAGCTCGTTGTGATCAACAGATAGTCATGGTTTCCTGGCTATGGACATTGGATGTCGTTGATAACGGGATCACATCATTAGGAGAATGATGTGATGGACAAGACCCAATCTTAAGCATAGCACAAAGATCGTGTAGTTCATTTGCTAGAGCTTTCCCAATGTCAAGTATCTCTTCCTTAGACCATGAGATCGTGTAACTCCCGGATACCGTAGGAGTGCTTTGGGTGTATCAAACGTCACAACATAACTGGGTGACTATAAAGGTGCACTACAGGTATCTCCGAAAGTGTCTGTTGGGTTGACACGGATCGAGACTGGGATTTGTCACTCCGTGTAAACGGAGAGGTATCTCTGGGCCCACTCGGTAGGACATCATCATAATGTGCACAATGTGACCAAGGGGTTGATCACGGGATGATGTGTTACGGAACAATTAAAGAGACTTGCTGGTAACGAGATTGAACAAGGTATCGGTATACCGACGATCGAATCTCGGGCAAGTACAATACCGCTAGACAAAGGGAATTGTATACGGGATCGATTGAGTCCTTGACATCGTGGTTCATCCAATGAGATCATCGTGGAACATGTGGGAGCCAACATGGGTATCCAGATCCCGCTGTTGGTTATTGACCGGAGAACGTCTCGGTCATGTCTACATGTCTCCCGAACCCGTAGGGTCTACACACTTAAGGTTCGATGACGCTAGGGTTATAAAGGAAGTTTTTATGTGGTTACCGAATGTTGTTAGGAGTCCCGGATGAGATCCCGGACGTCACGAGGAGTTCCGGAATGGTCCGGAGGTAAAGATTTATATATGGGAAGTCCTGTTTTGGTCACAGGAAAAGTTTCGGGTTTTATCGGTAACGTACCGGGACCACCGGGAGGGTCCCGAGGGTCCACCAAGTGGGGCCACAAACCCCGGAGGGATGCATGGGCCGTGTGTGGGAGGGAACCAGCCCCAGGTGGGCTGGTGCGCCCCCCACATGGGGCCCAAGGCGCAGGGGAGAGTGGGAGGGGGCAAACCCTAGGGCAGATGGGCCCTAAGGCCCACCCCAGGCGCGCCTCCCCTCTCTCCCCCTCTGGCCGCCACCCAGATGGGATCTGGGGGCTGCCGCCACCCCTGGGGAGGGAACCCTAGAGGGGGCGCATCCCCCTCCCCTCCCCCTATAAATACTTGAGGTCTGGGGGCTGCCCAATACACGAGAACTTCTCCTCTTGGCACAGCCCTACCTCTCTCCCTTCTCCTCATATCTCGCGGTGCTTGACGAAGCCCTGCTAGACTACCACGCTCCTCCATCACCACCACGCCATTGTGCTGCTGCTGGATGGAGTCTTCCTCAACCTCTCCCTCTCTCCTTGCTGGATCAAGGCGTGGGAGACGTCACCGGGCTGTACATGTGTTGAACGCGGAGGTGCCGTCCGTTCGACACTAGGATCTCCGGTGATTTGGATCACGACGAGTACGACTCCTTCAACCCCGTTCTCTTGAACGCTTCTGCTTAGCGATCTAAAAGGGTATGTAGATGCACTCTCCTTCCCCTCGTTGCTGGTTTCTCCATAGATAGATCTTGGTGACACGTAGAAAATTTTTGAATTTCTGCTACGTTCCCCAACAGTGGTATCAGAGCTAGGTCTATTGTGAAGATTCTTTGCACGAGTAGAACACAAAGTAGTTGTGGGCGTTGATTTTGTTCAATATGCTTACCGTTACTAGTCCAATCTTGTTTCGACGGTATTGTGGGATGAAGCGGCCCGGACCGACCTTACACGTACTCTTACGTGAGACAGGTTCCACCGATTGACATGCACTTGGTGCCTAAGGTGGCTAGCGGGTGCCAGTCTCTCCCACTTTAGTCGGAACGGATTCGATGAAAAGGGTCCTTATGAAGGGTAAATAGCAATTGACATATCACATTGTGGTTTTGCGTAGGTAAGAAACATTCTTGCTAGAAACCCATAGCAGCCACGTAAAACATGCAAACAACAATTAGAGGACGTCTAACTTGTTTTTGCAGGGTATGCTATGTGATGTGATATGGCCAAGAAGAATGTGATGAATGATATGTGATGTATGAGATTGATCATGTTCTTGTAATAGGAATCACGACTTGCATGTCGATGAGTATGACAACCGGCAGGAGCCATAGGAGTTGTCTTTATTTATTGAATGACCTGCGTGTCATTGAACAACGCCATGTAATTACTTTACTTTATTGCTAACCGGTAGCCATAGTAGTAGAAGTAATAACTTGGCGAGACAACTTCATGGAGACACGATGATGGAGATCATGGTGTCATGTCGGTGACGATGATGATCATGGAGCCCCGAAGATGGAGATCAAAAGGAGCAAGATGATATTGGCCATATCATGTCACTATTTGATTGCATGTGATGTTTATCATGTTTATGCATCTTGTTTACTTAGAACGACGGTAGTAAATAAGATGATCCCTTACAAAATTTTCAAGAAGTGTTCTCCCCTAACTGTGCACCGTTGCTAAAGTTCGTCGCTTTTAAGCACCACGTGATGATCGAGTGTGATGGATTCTTACGTTCACATACAACGGGTGTAAGACAGATTTACACACGCGAAACACTTAGGGTTAACTTGACGAGCCTAGCATGTACAGACATGGCCTCGGAACACAAAGACCGAAAGGTCGAGCATGAGTCGTATAGTAGATACGATCAACATGAAGATGTTCACCGATGATGACTGGTCCGTCTCACGTGATGATCGGACACGGCCTAGTTGACTCGGATCATGTAATCACTTAGATGACCAGAGGGATGTCTATCTGAGTGGGAGTTCATAAGATGAACTTAATTATCCTGAACATAGTCAAAATGTAACGCCCCGGATCCGATGCGCCAGGTGTCTGCTAGTTATTCGCCGTCGTTGCCATGTCATTTGCTTGCGTGTTGCACTTTGCTATGTCATCATATGCATTTCATATCATGTCATCACGTGCATTTTATTTTGCATACGTGTTCGTCTCATGCATCCGAGCCTTTTCCCCGTTGTCCGTTTTGCAATCCGGCACTCCTATGTTCCCTGGCGTCCCCCTTTTGTCTCCTGTTGTGAGTGGGTGTTAAACTTTCTCGGAATGGCCCGAGGTTTGCCAAGCGGCCTTGGTATAGCACCGGTAGACCGCCTGTCAAGTTTCGTGCCATTTGGAGATCGTTTGATACTCCAACGGTTAACCGGGTAACCGCAAAAGCCTCTTTTGTGTGCAGCCCAACACCCCTCCCAAAGTGGCCCAAAACCCATCTAACTCCCCTCCATGCTCTCGGTCGTTCGATCACGATCGCGTGGCCGAAAACCGCTCCTCATTTGGACTCTCCTAGCTCCCTCTACCTATAAATTAGCCCCCTCCCCCCGAAATCCCGGTCTAAACCCTAGCCCCGCTCCTCCCCGCGCCGCCGGACACGTCCGCGACGGCCGGACATGTCCGCCACCGCCGTGCCCAGCCAACCCCGCTCCGCCACGTCATCGCTCGCGCCTCTCTCTCTCTCTCCTCCGCCGCCGGCCCGCAGGACCCGGTTCGGGCCCGCGCGAGCCCATCTGGCGCCGTCCTGCGCCGGCCGCCGTCGACCCCGCCGCCATCTCCGCGCCTCCCTGACCCCAGCGCCGACCCCGCCGCCCGCGGCTCTCCTGCCTCGCCTCCGAGTCGCCCTCGCCGCCGTCGACCGCTGCCTCCCCTGGCCGGCCCCGCTCCGCCGGCCGCGCCGCGCCCCGCCGCCGGGAGCCGCTGCCCCGGCCTCCTCCGCCCTTCCCCGGCCAGATCCGCGCCGCTCCGGCGTCCCCACGGCCCGGATCTGGCCGGCCCCGACCCCGGTGACCTTCCCCAAGCTCCTCTCCGGCCACCGTCCTCAACTCCGGCGATCTTCGTAAACCGTGCGAACCCTAAGGTTGACCCCCGAAACGCCCAAGTCCTGAATATGTCAAATTGTTCGTCTCGACGAGTACTTCATTCCATTCCATTGCATCATTTTCATTTGAGCTCATCTTGATGCCCGAAATGCTGTTGGAAGAGTGCATGTTGATGTTAATCTGCTGAAACCGTTATAACTTGCTCATTTATCATTTTTGCCATGTTTGATGTGTGCATCCTATAGGGTTGATGTCTACATGTATGTTAATCTATGCCATTACATATTTCCAGTGGTGTTAACCATGTATTTTTGTGAGTTGTGTGCTGAGTGCATCAAGCTTGCTAAGTAGGGTAGTTGCTGTTGCTGTTTTCCTGACAGATTCTGTTATATTTTGTTGCTATGTTAACATGCTTCTACTAATCATTCTATGCATAATCTGGAGATGTTCTATAAACATGTTTTGATCTACATGTCATGCTCTATCCATTCATGCCCTTGGTTGCAATTATAGCCTGCTGGAACATGTTGTTATCTTGCTCTAAAGTTTGCTAAATGATGTTGTTGTCAGCCTGTTAACATTAAGTTCACTTGTTCCCATGTGTTTTCCTAGTGATCCATGCACCCTATGAACTTGTTCTTGCCATGCTTAGCTTCATAAACATGTCTTCTTGCCGTTGGTTGCCTTTCCATGCCATGTATTGCTCTGTGGTGAGTGGTTCAAGCTCACCAACATGCCTACTTATTGTTGTTCCTGCCATGTATGAATCTGTCATATAACTTGCCATGTTTACATGGGTGCCATCATATTTTCTGTACCTTTTTGGCTCATGGTCAGTAAGGGACTTTTGATCTATGCAATTAGTAGATTCATGCCATGTCTTTGTTTGCCATGATATGTTCCTGTAACATGTTGTTTGATAGCTCTAAACATTGCAACCTGATGTTATTTCTGCTAAAGTCTGAAACTGTTATTATTTGCAATCTTACCAGGTCCTTTTGAGCATGTTCTATTCTTTTATGGAGATAGCTCACTGTTCATGTTTTGTTATGCTTTACCTGTACTTCATGTCCATGCCTTTTGTTATTATGTTGGGGTGCTGTAGCTTGTTGTTTTGATGCTTGTAAGATGCCTAGTTGCTGTTATGGACAGATTGTTGCTATGACTTGTATAGTGTGTGTGTGTTGAACCGTTGCTCCGTTTTGAGTGTGCTCTATATGAAACTTGCTTGATTTTGCATGTAGTTTCATATTATCATGTTGCATCCTTGTTTTGAGGTGTTTGCTTGATGTTTGTATGCATTTTGCATCAATGCCATGTTGAACTTGTTTTGCTCATATCTTCTAGGCCGTAGCTCCGAATCTAATGAACTTTATATGTAACTTGACTAGAATCTCGTGTAGATCATCGTGGTGCATCTTAACTTGCTGTTTAACAACTTCAACTTAATGTTTATTCAGTTCTGGACCAATTTCGAAATATGCATATGAGGACTTACCGGAATTGTTATATGTTGTTCCCGGCCTCATTTAAACTTGCCTTGATGTGTTGTTCTTGTTTGCATCATCTCTTGCCATGAGTAGCCTCATCTAGCTTTCTCATGCATCATGCTCGTTGTGCATCATGCCTTGTTCATGTGTGGTGTGTTTACCATGTTGTGTGCTTCTTCTTGTTAGTTCCTGTTTCGTTGCGATCGTGAGGATTCGTTCGTCTATGGTTGGTTCGGCTTCATCCGTTCGTCTTCTTCATGGACTCGTTCTTCTTCCTTGCGGGATTTCAGGCAAGATGACCGCTACCCTGGATCTCACTACTATCATTGCTATGCTAGTTGCTTCGTTCTATCGCTATGCTGTGTTACCTATCATTTGCTCTTCAAGCCTCCCAAATTGCCATGAACCTCTAACCTTTGACACCATCCCTAGCAAACCGTTGTTTGGCTATGTTACCGCTTTGCTCAGCCCCTCTTATAGCGTTGCTAGTTGCAGGTGAAGTTGAAGATTGCTCCATGGTGGACAGGGTTTATGTTGGGATATCACAATATCTCTTATATTATTAATGCATCTATATATTTGGTAAAGGGTGGAAGGCTCGGCCTTATGCCTGGTGTTTTGTTCCACTCTTGCCGCCCTAGTTTCCGTCATACCGGTGTTATGTTCCCGGATTTTGCGTTCCTAACGCGGTCGGGTGATTTATGGGACCCCCCTGACAGTTTGCTTTGAATAAAACTTGTCCAGCAAGGAACAACCTTGGTTTTACCATTTGCCTCACCACCACCTACTTTTCCCTTGGGAGTAATTAACCCAAGGGTCATCTTTATTTTAGCCCCCCCCGGGCCAGTGCTTGTCTAAGTGTTGGTCCGAAACAAGCAACCTGCGGGGCCACCTCGGGGAAACTCGAAGTCTGGTTTTACTCGTAGCTTGACTTATCCGGTGTTGCCCTGAGAACGAGATATGTGCAGCTCCTATCGGGAATGTCGGCGCATCGGGCGGCTTTGCTGGTCTTGTTTTACCATTGTTGAAATGTCTTGTAAACCGGGATTCCGAGACTGATCGGGTCTTCCTGGGAGAAGGTCTATTCCTTCGTTGATCGCGAGAGCTTGTCATGGGCTAAGTTGGGACACCCCTGCAGGGTATAAACTTTCGAGAGCCGTGCCCGCGGTTATGTGGCAGATGAGAATTTGTTAATGTCCGATTGTAGATAAATTGACACCTGATCTGATTTAAAACGCATCAACCGCGTGTGTAGCCGTGATGGTCTCTTCTCGGCGGAGTCCGGGAAGTGAACACGGTTTCTGGGTTATGTTTGACGTAAGTAGGTGTTCAGGATCACCTCTTGATCATTACCAGTTGACGACCGTTCCTTTGCTCTCTTCTCGCTCTTACTTGCGTATGTTAGCCACCATATCTTGCTTAGCCGCTGCTGCAACCTCACCACTTTACCCCTTCCTTTCCCATTAAGCTTTGCTAGTCTTGATACCCATGGTAATGGGATTGCTGAGTCCTCGTGGCTCACAGATTACTACAACAACAGTTGCAGGTACCGGTTGCGACGATCATGGCGCGAGAGCGATGCTTGCTTGTGTTGAGTTCTTCTTCTGCTTCTTCTTCGATCAGGGGATAGGTTCCAGGTCGGCAGCCTGGGCTAGCAGGGTGGATATTGTTTGAGTTTCTGTTTATGATTCATCCGTAGTCGGATGTTGTTCTTGTATGTTGTATTGTTGTATTCATGTGACATTGTATGTATTGGATGTATCCCCACTATTATGTAATGTTGATGTAATGATATCCACCTTGCAAAAGCGTCTTCAAGATGCGCTTCTATCCTTGGTGGGACCTTTGAGTTCCTTTAGGATAGGGTCACATCTTGGGCGTGACACAAAAGATCTTTGCAAATTATGTCGTAAGCTCGCGCTTTAGTTCCACTGTTTAGATATGTTCCTAGAGAAAATATAGTTGAAAGTTGACAGTAGCGATTATGCGGACAATAGAAAGCTTATGTCCTTAATGCACCGCTCAGTGTGCTAAACCCCAAACATCGTTTGTGGATGTTGCGAACATCGGACATACACGTTTTGATAACTACGTGATAGTTCAGTTAAACGGTTTAGAGTTGAGTCACCAAAGACGTTTTTCGAAACGTCGCGGAACATATGAGATCACTACTAGGGAAAAGCCTATACACAGAATCTTATCAACAGCGCGCCTCAAAATAACTCGCTGCTGCTAACTAGCAGTAGCGCGGTCCACAGAAACCCGCTGCTGGTAAAAATATAGCAGTAGCGCGTCAAACGAAAGACGCGCTGCTGCTATAATTCCTACGAGGCCGCCGCGAGGCTAGTTATAGCAGCAACGCGTTAGCACGAGACGCGCTACTGCTACTTAGCATAGTAGCAGCGCCTTTCCCAGACAAGCGCTACTGCTAAGTTTCCTACAAAAATTTAGTCCCACCTCGCTCCGTGAAGAGAGTTTATACCACCTTAAATATGTTACTTCCCACACTTTGACAAGCACTTGATCTTCATTGAACTCTATGTGTAGAATTTGTGGCTGCAATATGAGTCTTCACCTGTTCCTAAACCGGTGAGGACTCATATTGTCGAATCAGATTGTACACAAAAAGATCGTTGATGATCAATGTGTATTTTTGCATGCTGACATATATCAGTAGCGCTTTATCTTGAAAAGCGCTGCTGCTAGATAGCCTAACAGTAGCGCGTTTTTCCGAAGAGCGCTACTGCTAAGCCATCTATCTCCTCCCTTCGGATCCACTCACACACACAGCCACAAATTCTATCTGCGCCGCGCGCCCACGGCCGTCGCCCCTCTCCTCCGCGCGTCCGCGCCGCGCGCCCCCGTCGCCGCTCCTCCGTCTGCGCCGCGTGCCGTCACCTCCTCCTCCTTGCTGGACTCGGTACCGGCCTCCTCCTCCGTCCTCCCTCTCCACTCGCCGCTGGCCGGCCCCTCCTCGCTCCGCCTTCCTCCTCCGTTCTCCCTCAACTGGCCGCGCCGGCCGGCCCCTCCGCGCTCCGCCTTCCTTCTCCATCCTACTCTCTTCTCCCTCCTCGAGTCGCCCTCCTTCTCCCTCCTGCTCATATGCAACATTTGATTTAGTTGATTTAGTTGACTTAGTAGAACATTTTGATTTAGTTGATTTAGTAGGCTAGTTGATTTAGTTGCCTTAGAATATTTTGATTTAGTTGACTTAGTAGGTTAGTTTATTTAGTTGACTTAGAACATTTTGATTTAGTTGATTTAGTAGGCTAATTCATTTAGTTAATTTAGTTGACTTAGAACATTTTGATTTAGTTGATTTAGTTGACTTAGAACATATTGCTTTAGTTGACTTAGTAGGCTAGTTGATTTAGTTGACTTAGAACATTTTGATTTAGTTGATTTAGTAGGCTAGTTGATTTAGTTGACTTAGAACATTTTGATTTAGTTGATTTAGTAGGCTAGTTGATTTAGTTGACTTAGAACATTTTGATTTAGTTGATTTAGTTGACTTAGAACATATTGCTTTAGTTTATTTAGTAGGTTAGTTTATTTAGTTGACTTAGAACATTTTGATTTAGTTGATTTAGTAGGCTAGTTGATTTAGTTGACTTAGAACATTTTGATTTAGTTGATTTAGTAATCCTTTGCTCATATTGCTTTAGGAAGAATGGCGCCACCACCACCACTATGTCAACTGTGCAAGTCAAGATGCGCCAGCAGCCTTGCAACTGGCAAGCTGTTCGGCATCTACTTCCGGCCGAGTTTTTGTCATGCGGCGGTAAGAAATTAGATGAAATGTAATAACTATTTTATTTTTAGTGTTGGCATTACTGCATTGTGTCATTTTGCTTAGTTTACACAGATCGTCCCATGCAATGTGAGGTTGAAATTCAACAAGCTGACAGGAGACACTGTGACATTTGAGGCTCCTGGGGGGCCATACACTATGGAGGTCGAGAAAGGACGCAATATGTCGCAGATTGGAGGAGATGGATGGGCCCGTTTCGTCGCTCGCATGCATCTTACTGGTGGTGAGTTGATCAGCTTCAACTTCCGAGTAGAAAGACCCAAACTAGCTGTCATTTATCTCAACCTGGTGGAAGATGATGAAGATGACGAAGATGATGAAGATGATGAAGATGATGAAGATGATGAGGACTCACTTCATGAAGCGATCGTAGCTCAAAGAACAAGGCTGAGTGAGGAGGAGGTGTCCAACCTGTGGGACATAATTCCGCCACGTGCTGACTTTGTCGGGGTGCCATTCGTGACCCGCTTGACAAATACCATGGTTGATCGACATGATATGGTATGTTATACTTACAAATGCAAATTAATAGTGTGAATTACTTAGTGTACAGTCCAATGATATGGTATATGTTGTGTGGAATCTAGTCGATGATATATATGTTTTAGTGTAGAGTTCGATCACATGCTTATTAATTGATATGTTTTTCTTATTCAGAAATTGGCAAAGAGCATATCTGTGAGTTATGGTATCGAGCCTGATGAAGAAGGCTCAGCTGGACTACGCCTTACTGCAAGGGGCTCAGTCACAACTTGTACTTACCGCGTGGACACGGACGGTCGCACACACTTAAGCTCGGTTGGGTGGAAGAAATTCCTCGATGGCAAGAATCTTCGTGTTGGACAGGCTATCCTAATTACTATCAGGAACACCAACCGCCCAGGCTTGAGGATGATGATTGTCTTTGATATCATCTAGAACTACATGTGTGTGTGGCTATATCATCTAGAACTACATATGTGTGTGTGGCTATATCATCTAGAACTACATATGATGATCGTCGTCGATATCATCTAAAACTACATATGATGATGGCCGTTGATATGACCATGCATGTACTGCTTGAGGATACATTTTGGCTGTGCATGAAATTGTTATCTTAGTACTCCCTTCGTTCCAAATTACTCGTCATGGTTTGAACTAAAACCACGACGAGTAATTTGGAACGAAGGGAGTACTACTGTACCTAGTAATGGTTTATGAATTTGATGAAAGATAGTACCTAGTTTCTAGCATCTGAAGGGAGAGTTGAAATGGAAAATGATGAAAGAGATAGCAGTAGCGTTGGATGAGGAAATCGCTACTGCTAGCTAATAGTAGCGCGTTCCTAAAAAGCGCTGCTGATATCGTTCAACAGTAGTAGTGCTGGTTCGGGCCGCGCTACTACTATAAGTTAGCTGTAGCGCCTTATTAGTAGCGCGGCCAACTGTGCTGCTGCTAGCCTGAAAACCCGCGCTGCTGCTAGCCTTTTCCCTAGTAGTGGATGTTTCGAGGCCTGAAATTGGGATTTCAGGCTCGTGCCCACGTCAAGAGGTATAAGACCTCCGACGATTTTCTTAGCCGGCAAACTAAGGGAGAAAAGCTCAATCGTTGAGCTTGTGCTCAGATTGTCTGAGTGCAACAATCACTTGAATCGAGTGGGAGTTGATCTTCCAGATGAGATAGTGATGTTTCTCCAAAGTCATAGCCACCAAGCTGCTAGAGCTTCGTGATGAACTATAACATATCAGGGATAGATATGGTGATCCTTTGAGGTATTCGCGATGTTTGACACGGCGAAAGTAGAAATCAAGAAGGAGCATCAATTGTTGATGGTTGGTGAAACCACTAGTTTCAAGAAGGGCAAGGGCAAGAAGGGATACTTCATGAAACGGCAAATCAGCTGCTGCTCTAGTGAAGAAACCCAAGGTTGAACCCAAACCCGAAACTAAGTGCTTCTGTAATAAGGGGAACAACCACTGGAGCGGAATTACCCTAGATACTTGGTAGATGAGAAGGCTGGCAAGGTCGATAGAAGTATATTGGATATACATTATGTTAATGTGTACTTTACTAGTACTCCTAGTAGCACCAGGGTATTAGATACCGGTTCGGTTGCTAAGTGTTAGTAACTCGAAATAAAAGCTACGGAATAAACGGAGACTAGCTAAAGGTGAGCTGACGATATGTTTTGGAAGTGTTTCCAAGGTTGATGTGATCAAGCATCGCACGCTCCCTCTACCATCGAGTTTTGGTATATGCGTTGAGCATAGACATGATTGGATTATGTCTATCGCAATACGGTTATTCATTTAAGGAGAATAATGGTTACTCTATTTATTTGAATAATACCTTCAATGGTCTTGCACCTAAAGGAATGGTTTATTGAATCTCGATCGTAGTGATACACATTTTCATGCCAAAAAGATATAAGATAGTAATGATAGTACCACTTACTTGTGGCACTGCCATGTAAGTCATATTGGTGTAAAACGCATGAAGAAGCTCCATGTTGATGGATCTTTGGACTCACTCGTTTTTGAAAAGTTTGAGACATGCGAACCATGTCTATTGGTGTATACGCATGAAGAAACTCCATGCAGATGGATCGTTTGGACTCACTTGATTTTGAATCACTTGAGATATGCAAATTATACCACATGGGCAAGATGACTTAAAAACCTCGATTTCAGTAAGATGGAAGAAGATAGCAACTTGTTGGAAGTAACACATTTTGATATGTGCAGTCCAATGAGTGCTGAGGCACGCAGTGGATATCGTTATGTTCTTACTTCACGGATAATTTGAGTAGATACTGAGTATATTTACTTGATGAAACGCAAGTCTGAATTATTGAATGGTTCAAGTAATTTCAGAGTGAAGTTGAAGATCGTCGTGACAAGAGGATAAAATGTCTATGATATGATCATAGATATGAGTATCTGAGTTATGAGCTTTGGCATGCAATTAAGACATTGTGGAAATTGTTTCACAATTAATACCGCCTGGAACACCATAGTGTGATGGTGTGTCCGAACATCATTGTTGCACCCTATTGGATATGGTGCGTACCATGGTGTCTCTTATCGAATTACCACTATCGTTCATGGGTTAGGCATTAGAGACAACCGCACTCACTTTAATAGGGCACCACGTAATTCCGTTGAGACGACACCGTTTGAATTATGGTTTGGAGAAACCTAAGTTGTCATTTCTTGAAAGTTTGGGGCTGCGACGCTTATGTGAAAAAGTTTCAGGTTGATAAGCTCGAACCCAAAGCGGATAAAAAGCATCTTCATAGGACACCCAAAACATTTGGGTATACCTCCTAATTCAGATTCGAAAGCAATAGGGATTGTTTCTTGAATCGGGTCCTTTCTCGAGGAAAAGTTTGTTTCGAAAAGTTGAGTGGGAGGATGGTGGAGACTTGATGAGGTTATTGAACCATCACTTCAACCAGTGTGTAGCAGGGCACAGGAAGTTGTTCCTGTGGCACCTACACCAATTGAAGTAGAAGCTTATGATAGTGATCATGAAACTTCAGATCAAGTCACTACCGTACCTCGTAGGGTGACAAGGATGCGTACTACTTCCGAGTGGTATAGTAATCCTATCTTGAAGGTCATGTTGCTAGACAACAATGAACCTACGAGCTATGGAGAAGCAATGGTGGGCCCAAATTCCGACAAATGGTTAGAAGCCATGAAATCCGAGATAGGATCCATGTATCATAACAAAGCATGAACTTTGGTGGACTTGCCCGATGATCGACAAGCCATTGAGATAAATGGATCTTTAAGAAGAAGACGGACGTGGACGGTATGTCACCGTCTATGAAGCTCGACTTGTGGCGAAGAGTTTTTCACAAGTTCAAGGAGTTGACTGCAATGAGATTTTCTCATCCGTAGCGATGCTTAAAGTCCATCGGAAAAGTTAGCATTAGCTGCATTTATGAAATCTGGCAGATGGATGTCAAAACGAGTTTCCTTACCGGTTTTCGTAAGGAAAGGTTGTATGTGATACAATCAGAAAGGTTTTGTCGATCCTAAGGATGCTAAAAGGTATGCTAGCTCCAGCAATCCTTCTAAGGACTAGAGTAAGCATCTCGGAGTTGGAATATGTACTTTGATAAGATGATCAAAGATTTTTGTTTATACAAAGTTTATGAGAAACTTGTATTTCCAAAGAAGTGAGTGGGAGCACTATAGAATTTCTGATGAGTATATGTTGTTGACATATTGATGGTCAGAAATGATGTAGAATTTCCTGTAAAGCATATAGGGTTATTTGAAAAGTAAAGTGTTTTTCAAGTGAAAACCTAGATTAAGCTACTTGAACAATAAGCATCAAGATCTATAAGATAGATCAAATTGCTTAATAGTATTTTCAAATGAGCATATACCTTGACATGATCTTGAAGGTGTTCAAGATGGATCAGTCAAAGAAGGAGTTCTTGCCTGAGATGTAAGGTATGAAGTTAAGACTTAAAGCTCGACCACGGCAGAAAAGAGAGAAAGGACGAAGGTCGTCCCCTATGCTTTGGACGTAGGCTCTACATATGCTATGCTGTGTACCGCACCGGAAGTGTGCCTTGCCATGAGTCAATCAAGGGGTACAAGAATGATCCAGGAATGGATCATTGGACAGCGGTCAAAATTGTCCTTGGAGTAAATAAGGACATGTTTCTCGATTATGGAGGTGATAAAGAGTTCGGCGTAAAGGGTTACGTCAATGCAAGCTTTAACACCTATCCGAGTGACTCTGAGTAGCAAACTGGATACGTATAGTGGAGCAACCATTTGCAATAGCTCCAAGTGGAGCGTGGAAGCAGCATTTACAATATGACCTAGAGATTTGCAAAGTACATACGGATCTGAATGTTGCAGACCCGTTGACTAAAACCTCTCTTGCAAGCAAAACATGATCAAACCCCAGAACTCATTGAGTCTTAATCACATGATGATGTGAACTAGTTTAGTGACACTAGTAAACTCTTTGGATGTTGGTCACATGGCGATGTGACCTGTGAGTGTTAATCACATGGAGATGTGAACTAGATTATTGACTCTAGTGCAAGTGGGAGACTGTTGGAAATATGCCCTAGAGGCAATAATAATAGTATTATTATATTTCCTTGTTCATGATAATTGTCTTTTATTCATGCTATAACTGTATTATCCAGAAATCGTAATACACGTGTGAATACATAGACCACAATATGTCCCTAGTAAGCCTCTAGTTGACTAGCTCGTTGTGATCAACAGATAGTCATGGTTTCTTGGCTATGGACATTGGATGTTGTTGATAATGGGATCACATCATTAGGAGAATGATGTGATGGATAAGACCCAATCCTAAGCATAGCACAAAGATCGTGTAGTTCGTTTGCTAGAGCTTTTCCAATGTCAAGTATCTCTTCCTTAGACCATGAGATCGTGTAACTCCCGGATACCGTAGGAGTGCTTTGGGTGTATCAAACATCACAACGTAACTGGGTGACTATAAAGGTGCACTACAGGTATCTCCGAAAGTGTCTGTTGGGTTGACACGGATCGAGACTGGGATTTGTCACTCCGTGTAAACGGAGAGGTATCTCTGGGCCCACTCGGTAGGACATCATCATAATGTGCACAATGTGACCAAGGGGTTGATCACAGGATGATGTGTTACGGAACGAGTAAAGAGACTTGCCGGTAACGAGATTGAACAAGGTATCGGTATACCGACGATCGAATCTCGGGCAAGTACAATACCGCTAGACAAAGGGAATTGTATACCGGATCGATTGAGTCCTTGACATCGTGGTTCATCCGATGAGATCATCGTGGAACATGTGGGAGCCAACATGGGTATCCAGATCCCGCTGTTGGTTATTGACCGGAGAACGTCTCGGTCATGTCCTCATGTCTCCCGAACCCGTAGGGTCTACACACTTAAGGTTCGATGACGCTAGGGTTACAAAGGAAGTTTGTATGTGGTTACCGAATGTTGTTCGGAGTCCCGGATGAGATCCCGGACGTCACGAGGAGTTACGGAATGGTCCAGAGGTAAAGATTTATATATGGGAAGTCCTGTTTTGGTCACCGGAAAAGTTTCGGGTTTTATCGGTAACGTACCGGGACCACCGGGAGGGTCCCGGGGGTCCACCAAGTGGGGCCACAAACCCCGGAGGGCCGCATGGGCCGTGTGTGTGAGGGAACCAGCCCCAAGTGGGCTGGTGCGCCCCCCACAAGGGGCCCAAGGTGCAGGGGAGAGTGGGAGAGGGCAAACCCTAGGGCAGATGGGCCCTAAGGCCCACCCCAGGCGCGCCTCCCCTCTCTCCCCCTCTGGCCGCCACCCAGATGGGATCTGGGGGCTGCCGCCACCCCTGGGGAGGGAACCCTAGAGGGTGCGCAGCCCCCTCCCCTCCCCCTATAAATACTTGAGGTCTGGGGGCTGCCCAATACACGAGAACTTCTCCTCTTGGCACAGCCCTACCTCTCTCCCTTCTCCTCATATCTCACGGTGCTTGGCGAAGCCCTGCTAGACTACCACGCTCCTCCATCACCACCACGCTGTTGTGCTGCTGCTGGATGGAGTCTTCCTCAACCTCTCCCTCTCTCCTTGCTGGATCAAGGCGTGGGAGACGTCACCGAGCTGTACGTGTGTTGAACGCGGAGGTGCCCTCCGTTCGGCACTAGGATCTCCGGTGATTTGGATCACGACGAGTATGACTCCTTCAACCCCGTTCTCTTGAACGCTTCCGCTTCGCGATCTACAAGGGTATGTAGATGCACTCTCCTTCCCCTCGTTGCTGGTTTCTCCATAGATAGATCTTGGTGACACGTAGAAATTTTTTGAATTTCTGCTACGTTCCCCAACAGCCTATGCATTCGGTTTTTTCGGTTTGATTCGGTTTGGTTTATACGGTTTTTATACTTCGGTTTGTACGGTTTTATACATAGATACGGTTTGGTTTCGATAATAACCGTTTGCTTTCGGTTTGGTTTTGGTAATAACCAAAAGAACCAAAGTTGACGTGAATTGTTAATCAACACATGGTTTGGCCACATGGAAAAACAAACTTAGTACTTGTCCAATACAACTACAACCTGGTTACCTACTTGAAGAAATTCTGAAACATGAAGAATTTATGTTCCAGTACAACAATCTAGTAGAAGACTACGAATACAACTACAAGCACTAATTTAGTACATGTCCAATGAAACCACACGAAAAAATTCTGGAACAAAAACTTGTCCAGTACAAGCACAAGCAGAACTAAACATGCCCAGTACAAGCACACATGATATTCTGGAATACATCAAGATAACAAACTTCTGTACAAAGTGCAAATTCTGGAACAACCAAAGTTCAACATAGTACAATACATGTGCAGATCGAGATAAAGTGGCATTTGTTTCATCACTTCAGGGCTTCAGGCAGCAATTTTCCACTCCAGCTCCACGCATGAAGATCAATCAATCGATATTGTCACATTATCATTTAAATGAATGGCACCCACTTCTACAAAAACAACAGAAATATTGCATGATCAATTAAATAGCATTAGTGTTGCATGATCATTGAAGTAATTGAAATACACATTCATTTAAATACCTTCCTCCAGCCTGGTCAACTCAGCAAGATCAGCTTCAAAATTGATACACTTGGACCAATCTTGTGTGCATATCAACGACTGCAGTGTCGCTGGTGTTAGAGAGCTTTTGAAGTCATCGAGAATACGACCACTAGTGCTGAAAGCTGATTCAGAAGCAACTGTAGAGATGGGGATTGCTAGTATATCATGAGCCATTTTTGAAAGGACGGGAAAGTGAGGAGCATTGCACTTCCACCATTCAAGAAGGTCAAATTCAGCAGTCAACTCTTCTGTGTCCTCAGCTAGGTACTTGTCTAATTCAGTTATGTTATTTGTGCTAGTGCTGCCCTCTCCGCAAACTCCATTCTTTTCTGGTTGTATCGTGACCTCACTAGAGAATTTTTAGAAGCATTTGCACTAGGATGAGCTTGTGATGCTAATTCCCTAGGAGTATTGGTTCCATATAATTCTCTATATTCTCCAAAAAGAGAGACAAATTCATTGTGGGAAGATGTCAAGATTCTATTACCTATTATACTGCCATAGGTGTCTTCAATCATGTCTTTAAAGAAATGATTCCTTTTTCCTTGCATAAAGAATTAAGACAAGACAAGACAAGTTAGAAGGGCATTAAGAACAACAGCTATATATATTTGACAAATGAACAACAACCAATCAACCATATACCTTGGATCAAGGATGGCAGCAATGAATATATACTTGTTCATCTTTTCAGGATCACCCCAGTACTTCTCATACTTGGTTTTCATCTTGGTAGCCATGCATTTAAATATTTCATCATCACCACAGATCACATGATCACTCCATTCACCCAACATAAAATGTACATCAGCAATATCTTCCAAGAAGGTGTTGGCTGTAACGTACTTAGTGCCAGAAACCTTATTAGTGAGGAGATAGAAGTGTTGGAGGAATTGTTTGAACTCATGAACATACACCTACTCACTTTGAGTTGGAGGACCCCGCTGATCAGGAGTATCAGGCTTAGGTTCTGGACCAGTTTTTTCTAACTCAGTCTTGTAGTTGGGATCCTGAAGTGCATATTGCTCAAATGCCCTCTCAAATTTCTCAGCAGCCTCTAGCATTACAAATGTGGAGTTCCATCTAGTAACCACATCAATATTAATCAAACCTTTACTCGCTACCTTGCTAAGCTGCACAACACTTTTTAAATAAATCCAATCTAGTTGGGGAGGCTCTCACACACTTCATAGCACTTTGAATTCTGTTTATTGGATGTCACATTATCTTTAGCCCATCTTGGACCACTAGAGTAACAATATGTGTCACACACCTCATGTGAAGATACTGACTTCTTGCATGTGTACATCCCCTATTAGTCAAAGACCTCTTCATGTAGGCTAAGCAAGTGTCATTAGAACTTGCATTATCAACAGTAATAGTGCACACTCGCTCAATGCCCCACTCAATAAGTAATTTTTCTAATGATTTCCCAATGTCATCCCCTTTGTGTCCATCTACCAAGACAAAGTTAATATTTTTTTCTAAGATTCCACCCAGAATCAATGAAATGTGCAGTAAGGACCATGTAGCTTTGTTGTCTTTTTGATGTCCATGTATCAGTGGTGAGGCAAACAGTTTGACATGATTCAATGAAATATTTTCTAAGCATAGCTTTCTCAGCTTCATAAAGAGCAATGATATCTCTATACATAGTTGTCCTAGATGGTACAGTGAACCTTGGGCAAGCTTTAGCCATGAACAACCTAAAACCTTCTTTCTCTGCGAATATGAATGGAAGCTCATATATCACTATCATGCGAGCAAATGCTTCTCTAACTTCTTTCTCAATGTATTGGCAAGGAACCACTGAATTACCATCTTCGCTAACTTGGTAGGTAAGCTCGGACTGAGTGCTACATATGTGGGCAGGATTCTTTTTGCAAATCTTCAAATGGTTAACTAAAGAAGCAGTACCTGCCGATGCGGATTTGCAACCCAGTACAGCATCACAGTAGTTGCAATTAGCATCATCAAGATCATCTTTCTGAACTGTGAAGTGCATCCATGCCTTTGACCTCTTCCGACTCCCCCCCCCCCCCCCCCCCACACTGCCAGGGGTAACATCAGGATCTATTAAGAGAGGTTAATCAGTAGCAGAACCAGCGCCAAGGTTAACTCTAACACTCTCGGACACCTAAAAAAATAAGTTAGGTAGTTTTCATTCAGTATCAGTGACCATCAGCAGAACCAATACTTAAAAACTTGCTGGAAAACTAAATAGGAAACCAGAAGCCCTGAAGAACCTGCGGTCGGGAAGATGCTACTGCAAGTCATCACATCTACGTGTGTGTTCGCTGCTCAACAACTATTCTACCAGAGCGAATCAAGATGAAAAAACAAAGTGCCTTACCATCCGGCGTCGGGGGCTCGTGTCTTGCTCCATGGAGGTGTGTACCGGTGCGCGTGACGGAGGGCGGAGGTCAGCGACGCGGAGGACGGAGGACAGAAGTCGGCGACGCCGGTGGTGCGATGGACGACGGAGGGCGGAGGACGGTGATGCTGATGCGCGCGACAGACGACGGAGGGCGGAGGATGGCGATGCCGATGTGCGCGACGGAGGACGGAGGACGGAGGGGAGCGGATGGATGCATCGGACGGCCGGAGTGTGACCTAGCTAGGGCACCGCCGCTATCCCGCTCTCTGCTGCTCTGCGTGTGCGTGCGGGTCTGAGTGTGAATTGCTAGGGTTGAAGCAAGCAGGGGAAAGCCCGTGCGTGTGTCAGGTTAGGCTGGGGCGCTGCCGCGCTGGGCCGCTTGGGCGCTGCTACAAGCGATGGGCCTGTGATTCTGTGAAAGCAACTGGGCCTTT
Organism: Triticum timopheevii; assembly: GCA_963921465.1. NCBI lineage: Eukaryota > Viridiplantae > Streptophyta > Magnoliopsida > Poales > Poaceae > Triticum > Triticum timopheevii. The sequence continues at coordinate 77,841,902 of OY997264.1, read as the reverse complement.
CGGTTTGGTTCGGTTTAACCGATTTTTTTGGTTCTAAACCGAAAAAACCGAATTCAATATGGTTTCTTATTTTGCAAACTGAAACCATAACCATAACCTGAAAAACCCGAAATTTTGGTTCGGTTTGGTTTTTTTGGTTTGGTTTTTGGTTTTCGGTTCGATTTTGCACAGGGTGAGGCGGAGCGCTGGAAAAGGCTCCAAGATGGGATCTCACGGGTATAGAAGGTTGCAGCAGTGGAAATAGGGTTTCGTGGTGCTCCTAGATATTTTCAGGGTACGTAAGTATATATAGGTGAAGGAAGTCGGTCAGGGGAGCCACGAGGGGCCCACGAGGGTGGGGGCGCGCCCACCCCCTAGGGCGCACCCTGGACCCTCGTGGCCACCTCGTTTACTTCTTGATGTCCACTCCAAGTCTCCTGGATTGCGTTTGTTCCAAAAATAACTCTCCCGATGGTTTCATTCCGTTTGGACTCCGTTTGATATTCCTTTTCTGTGAAACACTGAAATAGGCAAAAAAAACAGCAATTTGGGCTGGGCCTCCGGTTAATAGGTTAGTCCCAAAAATGATATAGAAGTGTATAGTAAAGCCCAAAAACATCCAAAACGGGTAATAGAATAGCATGGAACAATAAAAAATTATAGATACGTTGGAGACATATCAGTGGCTGGCGGGCTGTTTCTCCAACTTTAGTTGAATCGAGTTTGACTACGGCCGGTCCTTGTTGAAGGTTAAAACAGCACACTTGACGAAAAATCGTTGTAGTTTTGATGCGTAGGTAAGAATGGTTCTTGCTAGAAGCCCGTAGCAGCCACGTAAAACTTGCAACAACAAAGTAGAGGACGTCTAACTTGTTTTTGCAGGGCATATTGTGATGTGATATGGTCAAGACATGATGTGATATAATTTGTTGTATGATATGATCATGTTTTGTTAAAGTTATCGGCAACTGGCAGGAGCCTTATGGTTGTCTCTTTATTTCATAAGATGCAAGCACCATATAATTGCTTTACTTTATCACTATGCGATAGCAATAGTTGCAAAAGCAATAGTTGGCGAGATGACCATGTGACGACATGTTGATAGAGATCAAGATGATGGAGATCATGGTGTCATGCCGGTGGCGATGGAGATAGTGATGGTACTTTGGAGATGAAAATCAAAGGCACAAGATGATGATGGCCATATCATGTCACATATTTTGATTGCATGTGATGTTTATCTTTTATGCTTCTTATTTTGCTTAGTATGACGGTAGAATTATAAGATGACCCCTTACTAAAATATCAAGGTATAAGTGTTCTCCCTGAGTATGCACCGTTGCGACAGTTCTTCGTGCTGAGACACCACGTGATGAACGGGTGTGATAAGCTCTATGTTCACATACAACGGGCAAGTCAGTTTTGCATATGCGGAATACTCGGGTTAAACTTGACGAGCCTAGCTGCTACGTCTTGAGCTTGTGTTGGTTTTCCTTGAAGAGGAAGGGTGATGCAGCAAAGTAGTGTAAGTATTTCCCTCAGTTTTTGAGAACCAAGGTATCAATCCAGTAGGAGGATCCTCAAAAGTTCCACGCACCTACACAAACAAACAAGAACCTCGCAACCAACGCAATAAAGGGGTTGTCAATCCCTTCACGGCCACTTGCAAAAGTGAGATCTGATAGAGATAATATGATAAGATAAATATTTTTGGTATTTTTATGATATAGATTGAAAAGTAAAAGATGCAAATAAAAGTAGATGGTAGACTTATATGATAAAAGATAGACCCAGGGGCCATAGGTTTCACCAGTGGCTTCTCTCAAGATAGCATAAGTATTACGGTGGGTGAACAAATTACTGTCGAGCAATTGATAGAAAAGCGCATAGTTATGATATTATCTAGGCATGATCATGTATATAGGCGTCATGTCCGTGACAAGTAGACCGACTCCTGCTTGCATCTACTACTATTACTCCACACATCGACCGACTCCTGCCTGCATCTAGAGTATTAAGTTCACGAAGAACAGAGTAACGCATTAAGAAAGATGACATGATGTAGAGGGATAAACTCATGCAATATGATATAAACCCCATCTTTTTATCCTCGATGGCAACAATACAATACGTGCCTTGCTGCCCCTGCTGTAACTAGGAAAGGACACTACAAGATTGAACCCAAATCTAAGCACTTCTCCCATTGCAAGAAAGATCAATCTAGTAGGCCAAACCAAACTGATAATTCGAAGAGACTTGCAAAGATAACTAAATCACACATAAAATAATTTAGAGGAGATTTAAATATTCCTCATAGATAAACTTGATCATAAACCCACAATTCGTCGGATCTCGACAAACACACCACAAAAAGAGTTACATCGATAGATCTCCAAGAAGGTCGAGGAGAATTTTGTATTGAGATTCAAAGAGAGAGAAGCCATCTAGCTAATAACTATGGACCCAAAGGTCTGTGGTAAACTACTCACAACTCATTGGAAGGGCCTTGGAGATGATGTAGAGGCCCTCCATGGTCGATTCCCCCTCCGACGGAGCACCGACGAAGGCTCCAAGATGGGATCTCGCGGATACAGAAGGTTGTGGCGGTTGAATTAGGTTTTCGTGGTGCTCCTAGATGTTTTCGGGGTACATGGGTATATATAGGAGGAAGAAGTAGGTCGGTGGACGCTCGAGGGGCCCACGGCGGTGGGGGGCGCGCCCAGCCCTAGGGGGCGCACCGGGCACCCTCGTGGCCAACTCGCTCGTTGCTTGACGTCCACTCCAAGTCAGCAGGTTGGCATTTGTTCCAAAAAGATCGATCCCGAAGGTTTCATCCCGTTTGGACTCCGTTTGATATTCCTTTTCTTCGAAACACTGAAATAGGCAAAAAAAACAGCAATTCGGGTTGGGCCTCCGGTTAGTAGGTTAGTCCCAAAAATGATATAAAAGTGTAAAGTAAAGCCCATAAACATCCAAAACGGGTAATATAATAGCATGGAACAATCAAAAATTATAGATACGTTGGAGACGTATCACTAGCATATGCAGATATGGCCTCGGAACACTGGAGACCAAAAGGTCGAGCGTGAATCATATAGTAGATATGATCAACATAGTGATGTTCACCATTGAAAACTACTCCATCTCACGTGATGATCGGACATGGTTTAGTTGATTTGGATCACGTGGTCATTTAGATGACTAGAGGGATGTCTATCTAGAGTTCTTAAGTAGTATGATTAATTGAACTTTAATTTATCATGAACTTAGTTCTGATAGTATTTTGCAAATTATGTTGTAGATCAATAGCTCGTGTTATAGCTTCCCTATGTTTTTATGTTCCTAGAGAAAACTAAGTTGAAAGATGATAGTAGCAATGATGCGGACTGGGTCCGTGATCTGAGGTTTATCCTCATTGTTGCACAGAAGAATTATGTCCTTGATGCACCGCTAGGTGACAAAACTAATGTAGGAGCAGATGCAGACGTTATGAATGTTTGGCTAGCTTAATATGATGACTACTTGATAGTTTAGTGCACCATGCTTTACGGCTTAGCATCGGGACTTCAAAGACGTTTTGAACGTCATGGACCATATGAGATGTTCTAGGAGTTGAAGTTAATATTTCAAGCAAATACCCGAGTTGAGAGATATGAAGTCTCTAACAAGTTCTATAGCTAAAAGATGGAGGAGAATAGCTCAAGCAGTGAGCATGTGCTCAGATTGTCTGGGTACTACAATCGCTCGAATCAAGTAGGAGTTAATCTTCCAGATAAGATAGTGATTGACAGAGTTCTCTAGTCACCATCACGAAGTCACTGGAACTTCGTGATGAACTATAATATGAAAGGGATGAGCAAGAAATTCCCGAGCTCTTCGTGATGCTGAAACGAAAGGTAGAAATCAAGGAAAAGCATCAAGTGTTGATGATTAAACAGGACCACTAGTTTCAAGTAAAGGGCAAAGGGAAAGAAAGGGAACTTCAAGAAGGATGGCAAGCAAGTTGTCACTCCCGTGAAGAAGCCCAAAGCTGGACCTAAGCCTGAAACTAAGTGCTTCTACTGCAAAGGAAATGGTCACTGGAAGTGGAGTTACCCCAAATATTTGGCGGATAAAAAGGATGGCAAAGTGAACAAAGGTATATTTGATATACAAATTATTGATGTGTACCTTACTAGTGCTCGTAGTAACCCCTGGGTATTTGATACTTGTTTGGTAGCTAAAATTAGTAACTCGAAAGAGGAGTTGTAGAATAAATAGAGACTAGTTGAGGATGAAGTGACAATGTGTGTTGGAAGTGGTTCCAAGATTGATATGATCATCATCGCACACTCCCTATACTTTCGGGATTAGTGTTGAACCTAAATAAATGTTATTTGGTGTTGCGTTGTGCATCAATATGATTAGATCATGTTTATTGCAATACTGTTATTCATTAAAGACAGAGAATAATTATTATTCTATTTACCTGAATAAAACTTTCTATGGTCATACACCCAATGTTGATGGTTTATTGAATCTTGATCGTAGTGATACACATATTCATAATATTGATGCCAAAAGATGCAAAGTTGATAATGATAGTGCAACTTATTTGTGGCACTGCCGTTTGGATCATATTGGTGTAAAGCGCGTGAAGAAACTCCATAAATATGGACTTTTGGAATCACTTGATTATGAATCATTAGATACTTGCGAACCGTGCCTTATGGGCAAGATGACTAAAACTCCGTTCTCCGAAATAATGGAATGAGCTACTGACTTATTGGAAATAACACATACTGATGTATGTGGTCCAATGAGTGTTGATGCTCGTGGTGGGTATCATTACTTTCTGACCTTCACAGATGATTTCAGCAGATATGGGTATATCTACTTAATGAAACACAAGTCTGAAACATTTGAAAAGTTCAAAGAATTTCAGAGTGAAGTGGAGAATCATCGTAACAAGAATATAAAGTTTCTACGATCTGATCGTGGAGGAGAATATTTGAGTTACGAGTTTGGCCTTCATTTAAAACAATGTGGAATAGTTTCACAACTCATGCCACCTGGAACACCACAGCGTAATGGTGTGTCCGAACGTCGTAACTACACTTTATTGGATATGGTGCGATCCATGATGTCTCTTGCCGGTTTACCACTATCGTTTTGGGGTTATGCATTAGAGACAGCTGCATTCACGTTAAACAGGTCACCATCAAAACCCGTTGAGACGGCACCTTATGAACTATGGTTTGGCAAGAAATCAAAGTTGTCGTTTCTTAAAGTTTGGGGCTGCAATGCGTGTGTGAAAAAGCTTCAACCTGATAAGCTCGAACCCAAATCGGAGAAGTGTGTCTTCCTAGGATACCCAAAGGAAATTGTTGGGTACACCTTCTATCACAGATCCGAAGGCAAGATATTCGTTGCTAAGAATGGATCCTTTCTAGAGAAGGAGTTTTCTCTCGAAAGAAGTGAGTGGGAGGAAAGTAGAACTTGATGAGGTAACTGTACCTTCTCCCGAATTGGAAAGTAGTTCATCGCAGAAACCAGTTCCAGTGATTCCTACACCAATTAGTAAGGAAACTAATGCTGATGATGATGAAACTTCAGATCAAGTTACTACCGAACCTCGTAGGTCAACCAGAGTACGATCCGCACCAGAGTGGTACGGTAATCCTATTCTTGAAGTCATGCTACTAGACCATGACGAACCTACGAAGTATGAGGAAGCGATGATGAGCCCAGATTCCGCGAAATGGCTTGAGGCCATGAAATCTGAGATGGGATCCATGTATGAGGACGAAGTGTGGACTTTAGTGGACTTGCTCGATGATCGGCAATCCATTAAGAATAAATGGATCTTCAAGAGGAAGACGAACACTGATAGTAGTGTTACTATCTACAAAGCTTGACTTGTCGCAAAAGGTTTTCGACAAGTTCAAGGAGTTCACTACGATGAGACTTTCTCACCCATAGCGACACTTAAGTCTGTCCGAATCATGTTAGCAATTGCCATATTTTATGAAATTTGGCAGATGGATGTCAAAACTGCATTCTTGAATGGATTTCTGGACGAAGAGTTGTATATGATGCAACCAGAAGGTTTTGTCGATCCAAAGGGTGCTAACAAAGTGTGCAAGCTCTAGTGATCCATTTATGGACTGGTGCAAGCCTCTCGGAGTTGGAATAAACACTTTGATAGTGTGATCAAAGCATATGGTTTTATACAGACTTTTGGAGAAGCCTGTATTTACAAGAAAGTGAGTGGGAGCTCTGTAGCATTTCTAATATTATATGTGGATGACATATTGTTGATTGGAAATGATATAGAATTTCTAGATAGCATAAAGGGTTACTTAAATAAGTGTTTTTCAATGAAAGACCTCGGTGAAGCTGCTTACATATTGGGCATCAAGATCTATAGAGATAGATCAAGACGCTTGATAAGATTTTTCAATGAGTAAATACCTTGACAAGTTTTTGAAAGAGTTCAATGGATCAGTCAAAGAAGGAGTTCTTGTTTGTATTACAAGGTGTAAAGTTGAGTAAGACTCAAAGCCCGACCACGGCAGAAGATAGAAAGAGAATGAAAGTCATTCCCTATGCCACAGTCATAGGTTCTATAAAGTATGATGTGCTATGTACCAGACCTATTGTGTACCTTGCCATGAGTTTGGCAAGGGGGTACAACAGTGATCTAAGAATGTAAGATGTGGCAGCGTTGTAATTTATAAGTTCACTAATTTGGTAGATTTTGCATGGTAAGGCATTTGTATCATTCTGCTGGAAGTATGAAGCAATCGGACTGTCCTTTCTTTATTAGTTATTTCCCATAGACTCGAAATGGTAAATCAGCATTAGGAAGAACTAGATGATACCTCGCGTGTTGTTGCGATAACTTTGTTAAAAAATGCGTAAATAGTTGCTAAAAAATAACAAAATCTAATGAAAAGAAAATATAAGCTTGAAAATCAATAAAAGAAAGTCTCTAAAGATAGAATATAAACTTTTGAATTACTATTAAAAATATCATTTCGAATAAAAATGTGTAGGATGACTAACATGCATGTATGATGTGGCAGCGTTGTAATTTATAAGTTCACTTATGTGGTAGATTTTGCATGGTTTAGTGGGAAAGAAGACTTAAATGTATGACCTTAGTGGGGATCTTGAGGTGGACACTTTGCATGTTGAGAGAATTGGGACCAACTTTTTAAGAATGTAAGATGAGAACTACTAATTAGGAAGAATGAGAGAACTACTAATTGAAAGGACTACCTTGCTGAAAACCGCTTGTCATTTCCTTCTGCTCCTTGTTGGGTTGGACACTCTTACTTATCGAAAGGACTATGATAGATCCCTATACTTGTGGGTCATCAATATGTACATGCAGTAGTAGGTAACGGTGAGCTCAGACTTTTTAGCCACCGGCAGCGGCAACGGGAGTGAGAGTGGCCGTTGCTACGGCAGCGGTGGCGGTATTAGTCTCCTAGTGGTTCGATAACCTTGGTTATTAATTGAGGGAAATATTATCTACTACTACACTACATCACCCTTCCTCTTCGGGGAAATACCAACGCCTATCACAAATAGCAATGCACTCCAACGTGACCTCTCCCCCTTGACCTGTGAAGTCGTCATGGTTAGAACTGACCAGTAAGTATGGTGGCTTGATTTGTTTAACGTAGTTTGAGCTTGCATATGTATGATAGTGCTCATTTTTGTTGAAAATTTATTCTTTATAGTTTAGAGTAAAGAGAAACTAAGCTTTCTATATGAAGTTTCATGAATTTCCAATTGATTCCATGAGAACCAAGTAGCTTCATGAATGGAATATTAACAACGAACTAAATGATATTGGACCTGTATTAATATGTTTTTTAATCATTTATGCCACTAGTTGTGTCCCACTACTCAGTTTTGCCACTAGGAATTTCAACTGCTCAAAAATCCCATCATTCCGTTAGGTACATGCTCGCAAATGCCACTAGAGACCATTACTGTTAGCTCAAATCCCGTTTACCATGTTATATGACCAAAATACCCATGGATCAACATGTACGATGTCCCTCTATCTCACTATGATAAAGTGTGGGCCCCACTCGATCCTCAACAACGTTCTTATTTTCCTCTAAATTATCTGTTTGTTTACTCCTAACAAGTTGGTCCCGCACTTATTATTATGAGATAGAGAGAGCTGACATGTGGGTCTTGGAGTATTTTTGTCATATAACATGGTCAACGGGTTTGTCCTGATAGAGCGGTGTCTCTTGGCATTTCTAAGCAAACATCTAATGGACCGATGGCATTTTTGAGCAAGCATCTCACAAAAATGGTACATTTGAGTAATTGTAACTTCTTCTGGCAAAATCGAAGCTACAACCACGTACTCGCCTAAGTTAAAAAACAATTCTGAGTGGAGAGAAATCCTCCCACTCGGGGGCTTAGCTGCGACCCCGTACTCGCCTAAGTTAAAAAACCATTCCGAGTGGAGAGCAATCCTCTCACTCAGAGGCTAAGTTGCGACCCCGTACTCACCAAAGACGCAAAGATCCTCTGAGATGTGTCACAAGTACAACGTCCACTCCATCCTGATCCGCAAGGACGACGAGGTGCCAATCGAGCACTTCATCTGAGTTGCGTCACAAGTACAACGTCCGCTCCATCCTGATCCGCAAGGACGGCGAGGTGCCAATTGACTGATAACCCACAAGTGTAGGGGATAATTGTAGCCTCTTTCGATAAGTAAGAGTGCCGAACCCAACGAGGAGCTAACGGTAGAACAAATATTCTCTTAAGTTCTATCTGCCACTGATACGACTCTACGCATGCTTAGTGTTTGCTTTACCTAGAACACGTATGAAACTAGAAGTGCTTTGCAGGTGTGATAGCATAGGTTTGCAAGATAATAAAAAGCACGTAAATAAAAACTAGGGGCTGTTTAGATAAAGAAGCAATAAAGTAAATATAGTGAGTGTGGAAAAGTGGTGGTAGGATTTGTGAAATTGTCCCTAAGCAACTGACTACCTTACTAGAACGATAGCAAGTTTTATGTGGGAGAGGCATAAGCTGTAACACCCCGGATGTAACTTTCCATATTTGTAACTCCAACTGTTGCCATTTTCGGATGTGTGCTATGATATTCCCTCCGTGGTTGGGTTTTGTTTTCGTTTTGCACTTTGTCCATGTCATGCATCTCATATCATGTCATCATGTGCATCTCATTTGCATACGTGTTCGTCTCATGATTCCGAGCTTTTTCCCCGTTGTCCGTTTTGCAATCCGGCACTCCTATGTTCCCCGGTGCTCCTTTTTACATTTTTCTGTGTGCGGGTGTTGGACATTCTCGGAATGAACCGAGCCTTGCCAAGTGGCCCTGTTATAGCACCGGTAGACCACTGTCAAGTTTCGGGTCATTTGGAGTTCGTTTGGTACTCCAACGGTTAACCACGCTCTCGCAAAGGCCTCTTTTAAGTTGCAGCCCAATAACCCATCTAACTCCCTTCCATGCTCTCGGTCGTTCGATCACGATCGTGTGGGCGAAAACCGCACCCCATTTGGAGTCTCCTAGCTCCCTCTACCTCTATATATAGATCCCTCCCCCGAATTCACGGGCAAACCCTAGCGAAATTCCCCCTCCGCGCCGCCGTACACGTCCGGATCGGACCGGACGCGTCCGCCCGCCGCCGCCCGGCCACTCGCGGGCTGCCACGTGGCGCCGCCGCGCCCGCTGCCGCCGAAGCCCGCCAGGCCCGCCGCCGGCCCCCGCGGGGCCCGCGCCTCACCCGACCCCGCCGCCTCGCTTGCCGGAGCACCGGCGCCGCCCCTCGCCGCCGGCCTTCTCCGCAGCGCCGCCCGCGCCGCCCGCCGCCGTCCTCCGCGCTGGACCGCGCTGCCCGCCACCGTCCTCCGCGCCGGACCGCGCCGCCTTCGCCGCCGGCCTCCACGCTCGCCGGCCTTCTCCGCCGCAGCACCGCCGCCGCGCCGCCCGCGCCGCCGCCCGATCGCGCCGGATCCGGCCGCCCCGGCCGCCGCCGTCGCCTCCCCACGCCAGATCCGGCCCGGCCGCCCCGGCTCCTCCTCCCTCCGGCCCCGAGCGCCATCTCCGGCGACCCCGAACTCCGGCGAGCTCTCGAGCCAGATCCAGACGAACCCTACGGTTGACTTCTTCCTCCCCCAAATTTCCACCAAGTCCTTTTCTGCAATAATTTTGTGGCATTTTCTTTGCATCACATCTCCGCACCCGTGGCTCCGTTTTGGGCGTATAATATATCAAATTGTTCGTCTCAAAGAGTAGATCATTTCATCTCATTGCACCATTTTTATTTGAGCTCATCTTGATGCCCGAAATGCTGTTGGAAGAGGGCTATGTGATGTTAGTTTCTGTTTCTTAACAGAACTTGCACTTTTATCATTTTTGCCATGATTAATGTGTGCAGCTTATGAACTTGAGTCCTACATGTGTGTTGAACTATGCCATGCCATCTTTCCAGGGGTGTATGCTATGTATTTTTGTGAGTTATGTGGTGACTAGAACAAGCATGCAAACTAGGGATGATGATGTTGCTGATTTCAGGAACTTAGTGTTTTCACTGTCTTGTCCTGCTGTTATTTTTATGTCATATGTTCATCTTGTTACAGAGAGATCTATGCCCTTTTTGAGCATGATCAGTAAGGGTGTTTTGAACATATGGATGTGCTCTATCCATCCATGCCTTTGTTGGCATTTATGGAGTAGCATAGCATGTCATTTTCGTGCTCTACTTTTGCTTGAAAATGTTTCCTGGCAGATTGTTTGCATGAGATTCAATTTTCACGAGGTCGTTGTAGTTGATCCGTGTATGCTATGATGTTGTTCTTGCCATGTATAGCTTCTATGCCATGTCTTCTTGATGGGTGTATGCTTAGTTTATCATGAGATGCTCTGTAGTGAGTGCATCGAGCTCACGAACATGCCTACTTGATATCTGTTTTTGCCATGCTCAGTTTTTCTGATAAGTCTGAGATCTGTAATAAAACTTGCAATGTTTACATGGGTGCCATCATTTCTTAAGGTCCTTTTTGGCTTATGGTCAGTAAGGGACTATTGATCTATGCTTTAAGTAGAATCATGTCATGCCTTGTTTTGCTATTATAAGTTCCTGTAGCTTGTTGTTTGCTTGCTCTAAACATGCCTTCCTGATGTTAATTCCTGGCATGTTAGTATTTTCACCAAGTCTATGAACCTGATATTTTTTTGCACTTTCACCATGCTTGTTTGAACCTGTTATGATATGATTTAGCCGTAGCTCAGTGTTCCTCTTTTGTTAAGCATCTCCTGTAGATCACTGCCATATGCTTTGTTTTTATGTTGGGGTGCTGTAGCATAGTTTCTTGTTGCATGCTAAGTGGCATCGTGCTGTTAAACGCATATTTGCGTCATCCTTGTTTTGCTTGTCATTTGCAAACCGTGCATCCTATTCCGGTGATCCTTATATCGATTTCAACCAAAATCATCTCATCTTTCCAGCGGCATACTTGGTTTGCCAAGTTGATGCCCGGTTCATCATTTTCCTTCCGGAGCACACATATGCATTGCATATCACATCTCGCATAGCATGTCATGTATTGCATCATATTGCTTGTGCATTGCTCCTTGTTTGATTGTTGTTCCATTGCTTGTGTTCTTGCTTTGGGTAGAGCCGGGAGACGAGTACGTGTACGAGGAACCTGTTGAGAACGCCTACGAGGATCAAGCCTTCGACAACTCTGAGAACCTTGCAGGCAAGATGACCATACCTTCGATATCACTTCTATCTTTGCTTGCTAGATGCTCGCTCTTTTGCTATGCCTATGCTGCGATACCTACCACTTGCTATATCATGCCACCCATATTGCCATGTCAAACCTCTAACCATCCATGTCCTAGCAAACCGTTGATTGGCTTTGTTACTGCTTTGCTCAGCCCCTCTTATAGCGTTGATAGTTGCAGGTGAAGATGAAGTTTGTTCCTTGTTTGGAACACGGATACTTTGGGATATCACAATATCTATTGTTTTAATTAATGCATCTATATACTTGGTAAAGGGTGGAAGACTCGGCCTTATGCCTGGTGTTTTGTTTCACTCTTGCCACCCTAGTTTCCGTCATACCGGTGTTATGTTCCTTGATTTTGCGTTCCTTACGCGGTCGGGTGATTTATGGGACCCCCTTGACAGTTCGCTTTGAATAAAACTCCTCCAGCAAGGCCCAACCTTGGTTTTACCATTTGCCACCTATACCCTTTTTCCCTTGGGTTTTCGCGAGCCCGAGGGTCATCTTTATTTTAGCCCCCCCGGGCCAGTGCTCCTTCGAGTGTTGGTCCGAACTGAGTAGACTGCGGGGCCCCCTTGGGGAAACTCAAGGTCTGGTTTTACTCGTAGGATGTCTCATCCGATGTTGCCCTGAGAACGAGATATGTGCAACTCCTATCGGGATTTGTCGGCACATCGGGCGGCTTTGCTGGTCTTGTTTTACCATTGTTGAAATGTCTTGATGTACCGGGATACCGAGTCTGATCAGAGTGTCTCGGGTGAAGGTCTATTCCTTCGTTGACCGTGAGAGCTTGTGATGGGCTAAGTTGGGACACCCCTGCAGGGTATTATCTTTCGAAGACCGTGCCCGCGATTATGAGGCAGATGGGAATTTGTTAATGTCCGGTTGTAGAAAACCCGAAGTTGACCTTAATTAAAATACATCAACCGCATGTGTAACCGTGATGGTCCCTTCTCGGCGGAGTCCGTGAAGTGAACACGGTGTTGGAGTTATGTTTGACGTAAGTAGTTTCAGGATCACTTCTTGATCGCTACTAGCTTCACGACCGTGCCTTGCTTCTCTTCTCGCTCTCTTTTGCGATGTAGCCACCATATATGCTAGTCGCTTGCTGCAGCTCCACCTCATTACACCAGCCTTCCCTTAAGCTTAAATAGTCTTGATCTCGCGGGTGTGAGATTGTTGAGTCCCCGTGGCTCACAGATTCTATCAAAACAGATGCAGGTACCGATGATACCAGCGCAAATGGCGCAACTGAGCTGAAGTGGGAATTTGATGAGGCCCTTGGTCGTTACTATGTTTCATTTCCAGACGATCAGTAGTGGAGTCCAGTTGGGGCGATCGGGGATCTGTGTTGCATTTGGGGTAGTCTTCTTTTATTTTGGTTCCGTAGTCGGACCTTGAGTGTAAACTGAATGATGGATGTTTATTTATGTATTGTGTGAAGTGGCGACTGTAAGCCAAATATGTATCTCTTTTCCCTTATGTATTACATGGGTTGTGCGAAGATTACCTCACTTGCGACATTGCTTTCAATGCGGTTATGCCTCTAAGTCGTGCTTCGACACGTGGGAGATATAGCCGCATCGAGGGCGTTACAAGTTGGTAATCAGAGCCATCCCCGACCTTAGGAGCCCCCACTGCTTGATCGTTTTTAGCGGTCGAGTTGTGTCTAGAAAAATGTTTTGAGTCATTTAGGATTATATATATCGGAGAGTTAGGAATTCTTTTTACTCCTCAGTCCCTTCGTCGCTCTGGTGAGGTCTCCTGACGTATAAGTTTTGACTTTTCTCTCCTCAAATTTCACTAAAAAAAATTTTAGGATCACGCGGGTATCTTGGAATCGTTCCGATGGTTTTATGATGAGAACATTGTCTTGGTGCCTCCTGTCAGGGGTTTAGTGGAAGTGTCCCGGGGAGTTGAGCTCTGAGGTGTTGTCGTCATAATTTTATCGTTGCAGTTCTGGAATACCTGAGTTTAGTACGCCGACATCGAAAATCTCTTTTATGCAGTTCGTTGGTGAGATAACCCCGCTAACCCAGTACTGAGGTGAGTACGGGAGTATTGCCATGACTCGTATAACGGATGCTTTTCGAAGGTTGAGGTACACGATTTCCGAAGGTTTCTTGGTTATGTGTTGAAGGATGGATACAGCTGGATGTAGGGATTGTTAGTTTGGGTGAGATATATTGCTTCCCCTGTATCCCCAACACCTGATTGCATAACCGGAAAGTTTCGGGAGTTTATAGGTGGGATTCAAGTAGCTCTAGCATGTCTTCCGCAGATATTTGGTTTGTGATTGGGTAATCCTTACCACTTATTTGTTCCATTCATACCTTGTTTTTATTTTCATTCATCAATCTCTTATCAAGTGGCTTCTCACCTTATTGGACGTGATGTTTACTTTGGAATTCATTTGTTCATCTCTGTTCGAATGTTTATTGTGAAGACTATATGTTGCAATTTCTATCCGTTGATTCAACTTGTCTATCTGTCTATCCAGATGCTAATGGATGTCACCCTCTTCAGGATGGCTCCGCCAACGCGTCAGAATCCGGAATGCAGTGATGGGAGTCAGGCGAACCCTCCACCTCCACCTCCGCCTCCGGAGGCATGGCAAACTTTGATGGCAACCACTAACGCCAACGCTCAGTTGTTGATTCAGCTGATGCAAGAGCGTAACCAAGGCCAAGGCAACCAAGGGAATCAAGGTCAAGGGCAGTTCTACCATCAGCCTCAGTTTCCTACCCTAAACCAGTTCCTTGCAAATCAGCTAAAGTCTTTCAGCTACTGTGCCGAGGCCACAGATGCCGACGATTGGCTCGTGGATATCAACAAGCATTTCGAATGCAGCAATGTCAGACCTGAGGACTACGTCAAGTTCGCGTCTTTTCAGCTCAAGGATCAAGCTGCTGATTGGTTCCAGCAATACAAGGATTCCAGAGGAGGTCGAGTGATTACTTGGACTGATTTCTGTCGGGACTTTAAAGCTCACCACATTCCTACCAGTGTTGTTGAGAGCAAGCGTGAGGAGTTCCGCAATCTCAAGCAAGGAAACATGTCAGTGTACGAATACAACATACAGTTTCAGAAACTTCCTCGGTTCGCTAAACAAGACGTTCCTGATGAGAAAAGTATGATCTATCAGTTCAGAGGTGGCCTTAGAGAGGATCTGCAGTTAGCTCTTGTTCTTATTGAGCCTACTCAGTTTGATCAATTCTACAATATGGCCCTCAAGCAAGAAGGTGCTCAGCTCAAGTGTGAGGCTTCTAAGAAAAGAATCAGGGATGCAGCTCAGTCTTCTTCTTCCTCTCAAGTGGCAGCAAAGCAGCAAAAGTTCTACCTTCCTCCTCCTCCGTTCCGTCAGCCTTATCAGCAGAAGAACTCAGGTGGTCGTGGATCTTCCCACCCACCCAACCCAGGCTACCAGAACAAGTCTCAGCCTCAAGCACCAAGGTCTAATGCTCCTTATCACCGTCCGCTCTCAGAGGTGACCTGCAACAAGTGCCAGCAGAAGGGTCACTATGCGAACAAATGCTTCAACCAAAGGTGCCTTCCTCCTCCTCCTCCTGTGAGGTCTTCAAGCAATGCAGTGGTCAAGCATAATCCCAAGTCTTCCAAGGTGAACATGATGAATGCAGCGCAAGCAGAGGAATCTACTAATGTGATAATGGGTAATCTTCCAGTTAATGATATTCCTGCAAAAGTCTTATTTGATACTGGTGCATCGCATTCTTTCATGTCATATCCTTTTGCATCGAAGCACAGTTTTGATACAGAGGTCTTGTCCAAAGTTATGCAAGTTGTTTCTCCGGGAAAACTTATGACTTCTATTTTGCTTGCTCCTGATGTTTCTATCAAGATGGGCGACTATAGATTTCTGGCTAAACCAATTGTTCTTGGTGACTCTGATATTGATCTAATTCTCGGGATGGACTGGCTTTCTCAGCACAAGGCTCAGCTTGATTGTGCTGCCAGGGAAATTCAATTGACACACTCTTCTGAGGATGTTATCATCTATGCCGCTCGTGATGAAACCATTCGGTTGTTTTCTCTCAATGAGAAGGGCGAATTGGATGCTATCTCTCAGATTCCAGTCGTTTGTGAGTACCAAGATGTCTTTCCAGAAGAGCTTCCGGGTATGTCTCCGCATCGGCCAGTCGAATTCGTTATCGATCTTGAGCCTGGCACTGAACCCGTTTGCAAGCATCCTTACAAGCTTGGCCCTGAGGAACTGAAAGAATTGAAGAAGCAGCTCGATGAACAAGAGCGTCTGGGTTTGATCAGACCGATTTCATCTCCATGGGGATGTGGAGTTCTTTTTGTCCAGAAGAAGGATGGCACGGACCGACTTTGCGTCGATTACCGTCCATTGAATAAGAAGACAATCAAGAACAAGTATCCACTTCCCAACATCAATGAGCTATTCGAGCAACTCAAAGGTGCTAAAGTATTCTCCAAGCTTGACCTTCGTATGGGTTATCATCAGATTCGCATTCGTGAACAAGATATTCCCAAGACAGCATTCAGAACAAGCTATGGTTCTTATGAATATACTGTCATGTCTTTCGGCCTTGTCAATGCTCCTCCAACTTTCTCTCGCATGATGAACTTCATCTTCAACCCCTACACAAATGATTTCGTCTTGGTGTATCTCGATGATATTTTGGTCTTCTCCAAGAACAAGCAGGATCATGCCAAACATTTGCGATTGGTGCTCGACAAGCTCAGAGAGCATCAATTCTATGCGAAGTTTTCCAAATGTGAGTTCTGGCTTGATGAAGTTCTTTATCTTGGTCATATCATCTCCGCCAAGGGAATTACTGTTAATCCGGCGAAGGTTTCTGCGGTTCTGGATTGGGAACCTCCTCAGAATGTCAAGCAGCTCCGCAGTTTTCTCGGTCTTGCAAGCTATTGTCGAAGGTTCGTTGAGAATTTCTCTAAGATTGCAAAGCCTCTTTCCAACCTCCTCCAGAAGCATGTCAAGTATGTCTGGACGCCTGAGTGTGATGTCGCTTTCAACACCCTCAAAGAAAAGCTAGTCACAGCTCCTGTCTTGACTCCTCCTGATGTATCCAAGCCATTCGAAGTTTTCTGTGATGCTTCCTTGCAAGGTCTCGGTGCTGTGTTAATGCAAGAGAAGAAAATTGTGGCCTATACCTCTCGTCAGTTGAATCCCAACGAAAAGAACTACCCCACTCACGATCTCGAGTTGGCGGCAGTTGTCCATGCATTGATAACATGGAGACATCTCTTGTTGGGAAGGAAAGTGGACATTTTCACCGATCACAAGAGTCTCAAGTATATCTTCACTCAACCAAACATCAACCTCAGGCAAACTCGATGGGTCGAAATGATTCAAGAGTACAATTCGAGTATTGAATATACTCCTGGCAAGGCGAATGTGATTGCAGATGCTCTAAGCAGAAAAGCTTATTGCAACAGTCTAATTCTCAAGCCCTTCCAACCGGATCTTTGTGAAGCTTTCCGCAAGCTGAATCTTCAAGTTGTTCCTCAAGGTTTTCTTGCCAACCTCATAGTCTCTCCTACTTTGGAAGATCAAATTCGTGAGGCACAACTCCTGGATACCATGGTGAAGAAGGTGAAACGTGGTATTGACAAGGGCATTTCCAAATACAAGTGCTATCGCTTGGATGACAAAGATACTCTTTTCTTTGAGGATCGTATTGTGGTTCCCAAAGGCGATTTGAGAAAAGTCATTATGAATGAGGCACACAATTCTCTTCTATCCATTCACCCTGGAAGTACAAAGATGTACCATGACCTCAAGCAGTCGTATTGGTGGACTCGAATGAAGCGAGAAATTGCTCAATTCGTGAATGAATGTGATGTCTGCAGAAGGGTGAAAGCAGAACACCAAAGACCAGCTAGTCTCCTCCAACCTCTTGCTATTCCGGAATGGAAGTTTGATCATATCGAGATGGACTTCGTGACTGGTTTTCCTAAGTCCAAGCGTGGAAATGATGCTATCTTCGTTGTCATTGACAAGCTTACTAAAGTGGCTCATTTTCTTCCTATCAAAGAATCTATCACAGCAGCTCAGCTGGCAGAGCTATACACCTCCAGAATTGTCTCCTTGCACGGTATTCCACAATTGATCTCTTCAGACCGTGGAAGCATCTTCACTTCTAAGTTCTGGGACTCCTTTCAGAATGCCATGGGCACCAACATTCGTTTCAGCATAGCTTTCCATCCTCAAACAAGTGGCCAAGTCGAGCGAGTCAATCAAATCCTTGAAGATATGCTCAGGGCTTGTGTCATCTCCTTTGGCATGAAGTGGGAAGAGTGTCTTCCATATGCCGAGTTCTCCTACAACAACAGCTTCCAAGCAAGTTCGGGCAAGGCCCCATTCGAAATTCTCTATGGCAGGAAGTGCCGTACTCCTCTCAATCGGTCCGAGACAGGTGAACGCCAACTTCTTGGCAACGACTTGATCACAGAAGCCGAAGAAATGTGCAAAGTCATTCGTGAGAATCTAAAAGCCGCGCAATCGCGCCAGAAGGGATATTATGATGACAAGCACCGTGATGTGGCTTTTGAAATCGGAGACCATGTCTACCTCCGCGTCTCTCCAATGAAAGGCACTCGTCGCTTCGGTATCAAAGGGAAGCTTGCCCCTAGATACGTGGGTCCTTTCAAGATCATTGGCAAAAGAGGCGATCTCGCCTATCAACTTGAACTTCCATTCAACTTTGCAAATGTGCATGATGTGTTTCACGTGTCACAGCTTCGCAAGTGCTTCAAGATTCCTGAACGCACTATCAACTTTGAAGAAATTGACCTCCAAGAAGATCTCTCTTATCATGAGCACCCCGTTGCTATTCTGGAAGAAACCGAGCGCAAGACTCGCAACAAGTCAATCAAATTCCTGAAAGTAAAGTGGTCACACCATTCCGACCGAGAAGCCACCTGGGAGCACGAAGATCACCTCCGTTCCGAATATCCGGAGTTCTTTCAGTCCTAGATCTCGGGACGAGATCCTCTTGTAGTGGTGGAGTGTTGTAACACCCCGGATGTAACTTTCCATATTTGTAACTCCAACTGTTGCCATTTTCGGATGTGTGCTATGATATTCCCTCCGTGGTTGGGTTTTGTTTTCGTTTTGCATTTTGTCCATGTCATGCATCTCATATCATGTCATCATGTGCATCTCATTTGCATACGTGTTCGTCTCATGATTCCGAGCTTTTTCCCCGTTGTCCGTTTTGCAATCCGGCACTCCTATGTTCCCCGGCGCTCCTTTTTACATTTTTCCGTGTGCGGGTGTTGGACATTCCCGGAATGGACCGAGCCTTGCCAAGTGGCCCTGGTATAGCACCGGTAGACCACCTATCAAGTTTCGGGTCATTTGGAGTTCGTTTGGTACTCCAGCGGTTAACCGCGCTCTCGCAAAGGCCTCTTTTAAGTTGCAGCCCAATAACCCATCTAACTCCCTTCCATGCTCTCGGTCGTTCGATCACGATCGTGTGGGCGAAAACCGCACCCCATTTGGAGTCTCCTAGCTCCCTCTACCTCTATATATAGATCCCTCCCCCGAATTCACGGGCAAACCCTAGCGAAATTCCCCCTCCGCGCCGCCGGACACGTCCGGATCGGACCGGACGCGTCCGCCCGCCGCCGCCCGGCCACTCGCGGGCTGCCACGTGGCGCCGCCGCGCCCGCCGCCGCCAAAGCCCGCCAGGCCCGCCGCCGGCCCCCGCGGGGCCCGCGCCTCGCCCGACCCCGCCGCCTCGCCGGCCGGAGCACCGGCGCCGCCCCTCGCCGCCGGCCTTCTCCGCAGCGCCGCCCGCGCCGCCCGCCGCCGTCCTCCGCGCTGGACCGCGCCGCCCGCCGCCGTCCTCCGCGCCGGACCGCGCCGCCGCCGCCGCCGCCGGCGGCCTCCGCGCTCGCCGCGCGAGGTTCGCCGGCCTTCTCCGCCGCAGCGCCGCCCGCGCCGCCGCCCGATCCCGCCGGATCCGGCCGCCCCGGCCGCCGCCGTCGCCTCCCCACGCCAGATCCGGCCCGGCTGCCCCGGCTCCTCCTCCCTCCGGCCCCGAGCGCCATCTCCGGCGACCCCGAACTCCGGGGAGCTCTCGAGCCAGATCCAGACGAACCCTACGGTTGACTTCTTCCTCCCCCAAATTTCCACCAAGTCCTTTTCTGCAATAATTTTGTGGCATTTTCTTTGCATCACATCTCCGCACCCGTGGCTCCGTTTTGGGCGTATATATCAAATTGTTCGCCTCGAAGAGTAGATCATTTCATCTCATTGCACCATCTTTATTTGAGCTCATCTTGATGCCCGAAATGCTGTTGGAAGAGGGCTATGTGATGTTAGTTTCTGTTTCTTAACAGAACTTGCACTTTTATCATTTTTGCCATGATTAATGTGTGCACCTTATGAACTTGAGTCCTACATGTGTGTTGAACTATGCCATGCCATCTTTCCAGGGGTGTATGCTATGTATTTTTGTGAGTTATGTGGTGACTAGAACAAGCATGCAAACTAGGGATGATGATGTTGCTGATTTCAGGAACTTAGTGTTTTCACTAAGTCTTGTCCTGCTGTTATTTTTATGCCATATGTTCATGTTGTGACAGAGAGATCTATGCCCTTTTTGAGCATGATCAGTAAGGGTGTTTTGAACATATGGATGTGCTCTATCCATCCATGTCTTTGTTGGCATTTATGGAGTAGCATAGCATGTCATTTTTGTGCTCTACTTTTGCTTGAAAATGTTTCCTGGCAGATTGTTTGCATGAGATTCAATTTTCACGAGGTCGTTGTAGTTGATCCGTGTATGCTATGATGTTGTTCTTGCCATGTATAGCTTCTATGCCATGTCTTCTTGATGGGTGTATGCTTAGTTTATCATGAGATGCTCTGTAGTGAGTGCATCGAGCTCACGAACATGCCTACTTGATATCTGTTTTTGCCATGCCCAGTTTTTCTGATAAGTCTGAGATCTGTAATAAAACTTGCAATGTTTACATGGGTGCCATCATTTCTTAAGGTCCTTTTTGGCTTATGGTCAGTAAGGGACTATTGATCTATGCTTTGAGTAGAATCATGTCATGCGTTGTTTTGCTATTATAAGTTCCTGTAGCTTGTTGTTTGCTTGCTCTAAACATGCCTTCCTGATGTTAATTCCTGGCATGTTAGTATTTTCACTAAGTCTGTGAACCTGATATTTTTTTGCACTTTCACCATGCTTGTTTGAACCTGTTATGATGTGATTTAGCCGTAGCTCAGTGTTCCTCTTTTGTTAAGCATCTCCTGTAGATCACTGCCATATGTTTTGTTTTTATGTTGGGGTGTTGTAGCATAGTTTCTTGTTGCATGCTAAGTGGCATCATGCTGTTAAACGCAGATTTGCGTCATCCTTGTTTTGCTTGTCATTTGCAAACCGTGCATCCTATTCCGGTGATCCTTATATCGATTTCAACCGAAATCATCTCATCTTTCCAGCGGCATACTTGGTTTGCCAAGTTGATGCCCGGTTCATCATTTTCCTTCCGGAGCACACATATGCATTGCATATCACATCTCGCATAGCATGTCATGTATTGCATCATATTGCTTGTGCATTGCTCCTTGTTTGATTGTTGTTCCATTGCTTGTGTTCTTGCTTTGGGTAGAGCCGGGAGACGAGTACGTGTACGAGGAACCTGTTGAGAACGCCTACGAGGATCAAGCCTTCGACAACTCTGAGAACCTTGCAGGCAAGATGACCATACCTTCGATATCACTTCTATCTTTGCTTGCTAGATGCTCGCTCTTTTGCTATTCCTATGCTGCGATACCTACCACTTGCTATATCATGCCACCCATATTGCCATGTCAAACCTCTAACCATCCATGTCTTAGCAAACCGTTGATTGGCTCTGCTTTGCTCAGCCCCTCTTATAGCGTTGATAGTTGCAGGTGAAGATGAAGTTTGTTCCTTGTTTGGAACACGGATACTTTGGGATATCACAATATCTATTGTTTTAATTAATGCATCTATATACTTGGTAAAGGGTGGAAGACTCGGCCTTATGCCTGGTGTTTTGTTCCACTCTTGCCACCCTAGTTTCCGTCATACCGGTGTTATGTTCCTTGATTTTGCGTTCCTTACGCGGTCGGGTGATTTATGGGACCTCCTTGACAGTTCGCTTTGAATAAAACTCCTCCAGCAAGGCCCAACCTTGGTTTTACCATTTGCCACCTATACCCTTTTTCCCTTGGGTTTTCGCGAGCCCGAGGGTCATCTTTATTTTAGCCCCCCCCCCCCCCCCGGGCCAGTGCTCCTTCGAGTGTTGGTCCGAACTGAGTAGACTGCGGGGCCCCCTTGGGGAAACTCGAGGTCTGGTTTTACTCGTAGGATGTCTCATCCGATGTTGCCCTGAGAACGAGATATGTGCAGCTCCTATCGGGATTTGTCGGCACATCGGGCGGCTTTGCTGGTCTTGTTTTACCATTGTCAAAATGTCTTGATGTACCGGGATACCGAGTCTGATCGGAGTGTCTCGGGTGAAGGTCTATTCCTTCGTTGACCGTGAGAGCTTGTGATGGGCTAAGTTGGGACACCCCTGCAGGGTATTATCTTTCGAAAGCCGTGCCCGCGGTTATGAGGCAGATGGGAATTTGTTAATGTCCGGTTGTAGAAAACCCGAAGTTGACCTTAATTAAAATACATCAACCGCGTGTGTAACCGTGATGGTCCCTTCTCGGCGGAGTCCGGGAAGTGAACACGGTGTTGGAGTTATGTTTGACGTAAGTAGTTTCAGGATCACTTCTTGATTGCTACTAGCTTCACGACCGTGCCTTGCTTCTCTTCTCGCTCTCTTTTGCGATGTAGCCACCATATATGCTAGTCGCTTGCTGCAGCTCCACCTCATTACACCAGCCTTCCCTTAAGCTTAAATAGTCTTGATCTCGCGGGTGTGAGATTGCTGAGTCCCCGTGGCTCAAAGATTCTACCAAAACAGATGCAGGTACCGATGATACCAGCGCAGATGGCGCAACTGAGCTGAAGTGGGAATTTGATGAGGCCCTTGGTCGTTACTATGTTTCATTTCCAGACGATCAGTAGTGGAGCCCAGTTGGGGCGATCGGGGATCTATGTTGCATTTGGGGTAGTCTTCTTTTATTTTGGTTCCGTAGTCGGACCTTGAGTGTAAACTGAATGATGGATGTTTATTTATGTATTGTGTGAAGTGGCGACTGTAAGCCAAATATGTATCTCTTTTCCCTTATGTATTACATGGGTTGTGCGAAGATTACCTCACTTGCGACATTGCTTTCAATGCGGTTATGCCTCTAAGTCGTGCTTCGACACGTGGGAGATATAGCCGCATCGAGGGCGTTACATAAGCTAACATACTTTCTCTTCTTGGATCATATGCACTTATGATTGGAACTCTAGCAAGCATCCGCAACTACTAAAGATCATTAAGGTAAAACCCAACCATAGCATTAAAGCATCAAGTCCCCTTTATCCCATACGCCACAACCCCCTTACTCGGGTTTATGCTTCTATCACTCAAGCAACCCACTATAAGCGAATCATGAACGTATTGCAACACCCTACAGCGGGAATCCCTCACGCTTGCGCGACACGGAGAGCACCGTAGGACAGCAACATAACCACAAGCAAATTAATCCAATCATAGCAATTCATCAATCACCGGTAGGACAACAAGAATCTACTCAGACATCATAGGATGGCAACACATCATTGGAAAATAATATGAAGCATAAAGCACCATGCTTAAGTAGAGGGTACAGCGGGTTGCGGGAGGGTGGATTGCTGAATATAGATGGGGGAAGGTGATGGAGATGTTGGTGAAGATGGTGGAGGTGTTGGTGTAGATCGCGGTGATGATGATGGCCCCCGGCGGTGTTCCGGCGCCACCGGAAGCAAGGGGGAGAGAGCCCCCCTTCTTCTTCTTCCTTGAACTTCTCCCTAGATGGGAGAAGGGTTTCCCCTCTAGTCATTGGCTCCCATGGCATGGGAGAAGGGTTTCCAAACTTCAAATAATATAAGTGAAGCACGTGAAGCATTCTATAAAGCCATACTCAAAAGATTTAAGTAAAGTGCAATGAGAATTCTAGAAATACCCCAAGGACTATCTCATACCAGCATGGTGCATAAAAGAAAAGTGAAAACTAAATGCAAAAGACGCTCCAAGACTTGCACATATCGCATGAACGAAACGAATCCGAAAACATACCGATACTTGTTGAAGAAAGAGGGGATGGCTTCCGGGGCATCCCCAAGCTTAGATGCTTGAGTCTCCTTGAATATTTACTTGGGGTTCCTTGGGCATCCCCAAGCTTGAGCTCTTGCCTCTCTTCCTTTTCCTCATATCGAGACCTCCTCGATCAAACACTTCATCCACACAAAACTTCAACAGAAAACTCGGTAAGATCCGTTAGTATAATAAAGCAAATAACTACTCTAAGTACTGTTCAAAACCAATTCATATTTTGTTTTTGCATTGTGTCTACAGTAATATAGCTTTTCCATGGCTTAATCCACTGATAGAAATTGATAGTTTCATCAAAACAAGCAAACTATGCATCAAAAACATAATCTGTCAAAAACATAACAGTATGTAGCAATCTGAACATTCACCAAACTTCTGGTACCCAAAAAATTCTACCAAAATTAGGAAAAATAAAAAATTGTACAGCAAGACAGTGCAAAAATAATCAGAACCTTTTGACTTTCCAGTAAAAAATGTAAAACCGCGCACTACAGCCAAAGTTTCTGTCCTGCACCGTACAAACCAACAAGCATTGTAAACATCCTAAAGGCAAACCTTAGCAAATTATTTTTATAATACAATGGAATTGTACAAGGGGATAATTATTTTTGTTGAAAAGTTTCTGTAATCAAGATTCACAAAGTTTCCGTGAGCATGAACAAAGTTCAAGGCTAGCTCCTACTTCCACAATGCTTGTCTTTCTCACTTTCACTTTCCTTTTTGAAAAGTTTTGGGTTCCCCTCTTTTTTTAAAACTATATAAAAGCACTCAACAGAAATAAATGACTCTCTAAAACTTCCGGGTTGTCTCACTGGCAGCGCTTTCTTTAAAGCCATTAAGCTAGGCATATAGTGCTCAAGTAATGGATCCACCCGGATCCCAAGGTATATCAAAGCCAATTTTAATTAACAATGATTTTTGATTTAGTAGTAAGCACAAATTAACATATATCAAGGAACAACAAAGTCTAACTCTCTTCCTATGCATCGGCATGTCATAAAACAACAATTCATGCACACCAAGTAAAGGCCAATGCATAGTATAAGCAGTTGAAAGGACATGCGGTGCCCCCATGTGTGGTTTTGGTAATTGATGACATTCTCTATGGACTAATGGTTGCATCGAGTTATATTTGAAGGATGTTCCCATACGCATTTCTTGAAGTCCATGTGTTGGTTTCAAGGAGTTTATGGGTTGACCAAGGTGCTATCAAGGAATTATCCAAAGATTGGTCATGTGAGTGTTGAGCTTATTGCAAGCATGTCTTGAAGAACAAGATTGTGTGATCATTCATATTTACCTTCAAGACATCATCCAAATGAAGAGAGTTGGAAAGATTCAAGGTTGATCAAGACTAAGTCAAGAGTGAATCAAGTTGATCAACTCACAAAGCATAGAAGATGTACCGAGTGGGACCAAGTGTTAATCAAGGTTGATCAAGACTAAGTCAAGAGTGAATCAAGTTGATCGTCATCAAGTTTGTAGTGTGCAAGTTCAAGTGGAGCAACACAAAGAGTGGCTCACCCATAATGGAGTATGGGGGAGCAATCAAGTTTGAATCTTGCCATCCATTGTGGTGTCAATGTACTTGTGAAGATGTGCCAAAGAGTCGCTCACCCATAGTGGACTATGGGGGAGCAATCATCTAGTCTTCATCGAGCCAATGCAATCAAGAAAGGTGGTCCAACTTGGGGGAGTCAAGATCGTCATCATCTAGCTCAAGTGGACCATGTGCAAGGCAAAGGTTTGCCCTTGATAGGTTTTCTATTTTACCGGTCTCATGGTGGTAGTTGGGAGACCGGGTTATAGGATCGATAGCCGTACTATCAAGGGGGGCTCTCAAGTGAGTAGCTTGATCGTATCGTTCGTCGAGAGCTCAAACCATTGCATCCTTGCATCATGTTTCTTGGTTCTTGTTTGATTCTCTTTGTGAGTCTTAGAGCTTATGGTCATCTTTATGACAAGCTTGAGTTCATCGAAAACGGAGTTTGCATGCGTCTTCTATGATGTTTTTGGTGTTGGAGGTTTTACCGGTCTTCTCCGAGGAAGGGTTCTCACCATTTTCTTTTGGGCCTTTTCTCATTTACTTATTATTGGTATTTCTTTCAAGATTGTGTTAGCCCTTGTCGCTAGCTTTCCAACAAACTTGGTTTCATCGAATTCGGAGTCCGTTTGCAAAAGTTGTGGCAGTTTTGGTGTTCTGAAAAGGCTGCAGCGGTACTACCGCGAATTGGAGCGGATGTAATTTTTTACTACCGCTCCAGAGCGGTACTACCGCGGCTCCTAGAGCGGTAGTACCGCTCCGGACCAAAAAACTCGTCCCAAGTCCTGCGGAGGTAGGTACGGAAGTATATTTTTTGTACCGCAAGCAGTAGTACCGCGATCCCTAGCGGTAGTACCGTGAGGACGAGCGGTAGTACCGCTCTGTGCGGGCTGTGAGCATAACGGTTGGATTTTTCCCCACCTATAAAAGGGGGTCTTCTTCCCCATTGAACCTTATCCTTTGAGCTCGTGTTCTTCCCCCATTGTTGACCTTCTTCGAGCTTGCTAACTCTCAATCCCTCCATGGATTCTTGCTAGTTTTTGAGGGAAAAGAGAGAGGAGATCTAGATCCACATTTCCACCAATCACTTTCTCCTCTATGTGAGGGGAACCCCTTGGATCTTGATCTTGGAGTTCTTGGTGTTCTCCTTCTTGTTCTTCCTCTCATTTTCCTCACTAGCATTAGTTGCTTCGGTGGGATTTGAGAGAGAAGGACTTGGGCACTCCGTGTGCCCTTGCCATTGCATTTGGTGCATGGGTTTGAGTTCTCCACGGTGATACGTGGGAGTGAAGTTTGAGAAGCTTATTACTCTTGGGTGCTTGGTGCCCTTGAGCTTGTTCCTCTTGGGTGCTTGGGCGCCCTAGATGGTTGGTGGTGTTCGGAGCTCAATCATTGTGGTGTAAAGCTCCGGGCAAGCGTCGGGGTCTCTAATTAGGTTGTGGAGATCGCCCCGAGCATCTTGACGGGTTCCGGTGACCGCCCCCAAGGGTTGCCAAAGTGTACGGGTTCGGTGACCGCCCCCAAGGGTTGCCATTTGTACGGGTTCGGTGACCGCCCTCAAGGGTCCCTTAGTGGAATCACGGCATCTTGCATTGTGCGAGGGCGTGAGGAGGTTACGGTGGCCCTAGTGGCTTCTTGGGGAGCATTGTGCCTCCACACCGCTCCAAACGGAGATTAGCATCCGCAAGGGTGTGAACTTCGGGATACATCGTCGTCTCCGCGTGCCTCGGTTATCTCTTACCCGAGCCCTTTACTTATGCACTTTACTTTGTGATAGCCATATTGTTCTTTGTCATATATCTTGCTATCACATAGTTGCTTATCTTGCTTAGCATAAGTTGTTGGTGCACATAGGTGAGCCTAGTTGTTTTAGGTTTTGTGCTTGACAAATTAACCGTTAGGTTTATTCCGCATTTGTTCAAGCCTAAACCGTAATTATTTTAAAGCGCCTATTCACCCCCCCTCTAGGCGACATCCTCGATCTTTCAGCAGTTTCTTGCAATTTTATCATATTGGAACCATAGAGAGGTGGAGATATAGTTCCTCTCTCATAATCATTGCAAGTAGGACCAGCAAGCACATGCATATCACATTCATCAAAATTATCATGTGCAACGGTAAAAGGCAACCCATCAATATAATCCTTAATAAGCACAAACTTCTCCGATATAGTGTAGTTTGGAGAATTCAAAAAGATAATAGGATTATCATGCGTGGGTGCAATAGCAACAATTTCATGTTTAACATAAGGAACTATAGCAAGTTCATCTCCATAAGCATAATTCATATTGGCATCTTGGCCACAAGCATAGCAAACATCAACAAAAAGGGACATTTCAAGAGAATCAATGGGATCATAACAATCATCCTTCGGTAAGCACGAAGGGAAATTAAACAATGTTTGAGTTGAAGAGTTACTCTCATTAGAAGGTGGGCACGGGTAGCTAATCCGCTCTTCCTCCTTTTGTTCTTCGCTCTCCTCATCATATTTTTCATCCAATAAGCTCACAGTTTCATCAATTTCTTCTTCCATAGCTTCCTGCAAAATCTTAGTCTCTTCTTGGACAACGGAGACTTTCCCAATAAATGCTTCAATATTGGAATTGTATTCATAATTTTCACAGCAATATCTAAGTATAGCAAAACTTACAGGTCTGAAACTGAATCATCAAAATCTTCAAACTCTTTAAACATAGATTCAATCTCATAAGCACCCATAAAAGCAACGAATTCTTCTATTTGTTCCACATCATAGTAATCATAGATACCATTAGCATAAGAAGCCAAGGTTTTATTATTATTGAATTTGCATGAAAAGGGAAGGTGTGGAGACTTCATCCTAGAGCAAGAAGTATAATCATATCTCAAGCATAGTTGCCTAGCATACGAATACAACATATAAATTTGATCCCATAATAGTTTCCCTTTTTGTGTCAAGCGATAATGTCACGCACAATATGCGACCCTATCCAAAAGGAACTCAAAGGTCCCACCAAGGATAGACCCGCATATTGGAACGCTTTTGCAAGGTGGCTATCATTACATCAACATTACATAATAGATGGGGATACATACAAAAGGCGTACAATGCCACACGAATACAACATCGTCTTACAAGAGATCAACATCCGACTATGGATGGAACACAAACAGAAACTCAAACGACATCCACCATGCTAGCCCAGGCTGCCGACCTGGAACCTATCCCCTGATCGAAGAAGAAGCAGAAGAAGAACTCCAACACAAGCAAACATCGCTCTCGCGTCAAGATCATCGTATAACCTGTACCTGCAACTGTTGTTGTAGTAATCTGTGAGCCACGAGGACTCAGCAATCCCATTACCATGGGTATCAAGACTAGCAAAGCTTAATGGGAAAGGAAGGGGTAAAGGTGGTGAGGTTGCAGCAGCGGCTAAGCAGATATGGTGGCTAACATACGCAAATGAGAGCGAGAAGTGAAACAAAGGAACAGTCGTCAACTAGTAATGATCAAGAGGTGATCCTGAACTCCTACTTACGTCAATCATAACACAGAAACCGTGTTCACTTCCCGGACTCCGCTGAGAAGAGACCATCACGGCTACACACGCGGTTGATGCGTTTTAATTCGGATCTGGTGTCAAGTTATCTACAACCGGACATTAACAAATTCCCATCTGCCACATAACCGTGGGCACTGCTCTTGAAAGTTTATACCCTGCAGGGGTGTCCCAACTTAGCCCATGATAAACTCTTGCGATCAACGAAGGATATTCCTTCTCCCAGGAAGACCCGATCAGTCTAGGAATCCCGGTTTACAAGACATTTCGACAATGGTAAAACAAGACCAGCAAGACCGCCCGATGCGCCGACATCCCGATAGGAGCTGCACATAT
Organism: Triticum timopheevii; assembly: GCA_963921465.1. Classification (NCBI taxonomy): domain Eukaryota; kingdom Viridiplantae; phylum Streptophyta; class Magnoliopsida; order Poales; family Poaceae; genus Triticum; species Triticum timopheevii. The sequence continues at coordinate 77,812,478 of OY997264.1, read as the reverse complement.
CTCGTTCTCAGGGCAACACCGGATAAGCTAAGCGTACAGGTACCGACGTAACCCAAGTTGCCAAGGGATGGTCCCGCACGGTGCTCTAGTTTGGACCAACACTTAGACAAGCATTGGCCGGGGGGGCTATAATAAAGATGACCCTTGGGTTAATTACTCCCAAGGGAAAAGTAGGTGGTGGTGAGGCAAATGGTAAAACCAAGGTTGGGCCTTGCTGGAGGAGTTTTATTCCAAGCGAACTATCAAGGGGGTCCCATAAATCACCCGACCACGTAAGGAACGCAAAATGCGGGAACATAATACCGGTATGATGGAAACTAGGGCGGCAAGAGTGGAACAAAACACCAGGCATAAGGTCGAGCCTTCCACCCTTTACCAAATATATAGATGCATTAATTAAATAAGAGATATTGTGATATCCCAACATAACCCTGTCCACCATGGAGCAATCTTCAACTTCACCTGCAACTAACAACGCTATAAGAGGGCACTACTAGGGAAAATCCTATACACAGAATCTTAGCAGCAGCGCGGTTCAAAATAGAGCGCTGCTGGTAAGTAGTTGTAGCGCTTGTTACGTAAACTCGCTGCTGCTAAACATTTAGCAGTAGCGCGCTCGGCCGGAAACGCGCTGCTACAAATATCGACCGGCGGTGTTCCCCCACCTCTAAGTAGCAGTAGCGCGGTCGCAGAAACAGCGCTACTGCTAAGTGCATAGTAGTAGCGCGGTTTCCTCGAGATCGCTGCTGGTAAGTTTCAAATTGCCGCAATTTTTTGTCCCAGTTAGCAGTAGCGCCTTACCTGAAAGCGCGTTGCTGCTAAGTTCTTAGCAGCAGCGCGGTTTCCCACCAGCGCTACTGCTAACCCCACCAACCCCCAACCCGTCCCTCCCCTCCCCCTTGCTTTTTTCCTTTCCCCCTACCTCCCCCTCTCCTCTCTTCCCTCCACCACATGCTCCCACTCTCACTTTTTTCCCCTTCCCCCTACCTCCCCCTCTCCTCTCTTCCCTCCACCACATGCTCCCACTCTCACTCTTCTTCTTCTCACTACTTCTCCCCCATTACTCTCTCTCTTCTCTATCCACCTTCTCTCTCTTCATTACTCCTACATAACTACACCACCTCCATTAATGCATCTCCTTTCTCTTTTTCCTTCCCCCTCCACTAGTTGAAGTTGTCTCCTTCCAAATTAGGTAGCTAGGTAGATGTAGGATTTAGTTAAGTGACCTATTTGCCCCCTAACTAGATCTATCTTTGTCAAGAAGAGCTTAATTTGTGCACTTTTGATCTCCCTACAACATCATCTTCGGCCATCAAGATAGAGGTGATGAAACTTTCATGCTTTTGCAAAATGGAAATGTGTTTATGTGTGTGTGATATGTTTGTGGAAATTGTGTGTGTGGCATGAGTTGACGCCGCCAATTTGTGCTTTTGAGTTGCCTATGTTTTGCCGAAATGTCGATTTATTTCCGTTTCGGCGAATTCCGGGCAAACTCTAGATCCATATATGTCCTATTTTTAGGGAAGGTCATGCCAAATTTTTTTATGACTTTGATGCATGCATGCATTTTTACAATCAATTTTTTTATTATTACCGTGCAGAGTTGACGATGGTCAGTGGAACGATGGTGGACAGGTGGTTGCGGTCGGCGGTGCAAGACATGAAAGAAAATAACCGGACAGAGGTTTTATGTCCATGTCGAAAATGCAAAGGAATAGTTTGGCTCGACCCCCATGACGATGGTCGTGTCGAAGCGCACCTGCTCATGACTGGTTTCATGGATGGCTATACTGGGTGGATAATTCAAGATGAGGATGACGATGTTGAGGATGCCGACGGGGCAGGAAATGATGACACAGGGAAAGACGAAGAGATGATCGATAATGGCGGCGGGGAAGAGGCCGGACATGGCGGCGGAGAAGGGGCCGGACATGGCGGAGGAGAAGGGGCCGGACATGGCGGCGGAGAGAACGACATGGACTCCACGCAGCAGAGTTCGTCGGTACTAAGTTCAATTGTGCGGGACCCTCATGTTCAAGCATTGCTTCGCAAGGAGACGAGTACTGAGAGAGCTGCTTCTAGAGAGGAGGCTAAGCTGGAGCAACTGGTGGTAGACTTGAACACTCCATTGTATGATGGTTGCAATCCTGAGGTGACCCGGTTGAGTTTCACGCTCCAACTCCTGAAGACGAAGGCTAAAAACAAATGGACCGACACTAGCCTCGATGAGCATCTCAAGTACCTAAAGGATGTTCTTCCCGCGGGTAATCTATGTCCTACTAGTGTTGATGAGGCCAAGAAGATCGTGTGCCCTCTTGATCTGCCACACGTTAGATACCATGCATGCATCAACGATTGCATAATTTATCGGAAGGAGCACGCGGAAAAAACAAGCTGTCCGGTGTGCAATGCTTCTCGATACAAGAAGGCCGGGAAGAAATGTCCCCAGAAAGTTGTATGGTACTTACCGATCACTCCCCGTCTCCAGAGGTATTTTGTAGATCCCAAGGAAGCAAAGCTAATGCGCTGGCACGCGGAGAGGAAGAAGCCCGACGATGGAGATGATCCGAAGCTGAGACACGTGAAGGATGGAAGCCAGTGGAGAGCGTTGAACAGCTTCTATCGGTATTTTGAATGTGATGCAAGGAACATCGTGCTCGGCGCGTGTACCGATGGCATGAATCCGTTTGGCAACCAGAACACCAACCATAGTACATGGCCCGTGTTTGTATGGATGTACAACCTCCCCCCCTGGTTGTGCATGAAATCGAAGTACATTCACATGAGCATGCTTATTCAAGGGCCAAAACAACCAGGAAATAATATTAATTTGTATCTGGGGCTACTTCAAGAGGAGTTAGACACGTTATGGAAAACACCGGCCAAGACATGGGACGCCAGCAAAGGTGAGTATTTCAACATGAGAGCCGCGCTGATCACGACAGTGCAGGACTATCTCGGTTACGGATATGTGGCAGGCCAGGTGTGCCATGGATATTGCGGATGCACGCGGTGCATGGATGATACAACGTCTCAGCAGCTAACGTCAAGGAAAGATGGCGGGTCTGGGAAAATCGTGTACATGGGGCATCGAAGATGGCTTGAACAGGACGACCCGTGGAGAAACCGTGGAGATCTATTCAATGGTCATGCTGGACATCGAGGACCTCCACGTAAGCGGAGCGGTGCCGAAATCGATGAGCTGTTGAAAAACTGGAACGAGTGCCCCGCGCCGGGAAAGACGATGAGAAAGGCGCCAGAGCCGCTGCTGAAGGTATGGAAGACGAGGTCTGTGTTCTGGGACTTGGAGTACTGGCACAAACTCGATACACCTCATTGCCTAGATCAAATGCATATTTGTAAGAATGTCCTTGAGAGCTTGCTCGCAACACTGATGAACATGCCGGATAAGACCAAGGATGGGCCGAAGGCAAGAAAAGACTTGCAAGATTTGAAAATCAGGGAAGATCTGCACATGCCGCCCCGTAAAATGTCAGACGAGACAGAGATGGAGACAGAGGCACGGGAGAAGAAGGGCAAGAAATTAAAGAAAGAAGATTATTGCCCCCCCTCTTGCTTCACCTTAAGTCAGGCTGAGATCAATCAATTCTTTAAGTGCCTTACGGGAGTGAAAGTTAGTTCCGGTTACTGTGGCAAGATAAGTAGATATCTAGACACGGACAAACAAAGGTTCAGCGGGATGAAGTCTCATGACTATCATGTGATGATGACGCAGATACTACCTGTTGCCCTTAGAGGGATAATGGACAAGCACGTCCGTGACACGCTTATTGGTCTCTGCAACTTTTTTGACGTCATCTCTCGAAAGTCGATCAGTGTGAAGCAGCTCCAAAGGCTACAGGAAGAGATCGTTGTGATACTGAATGAGCTTGAGATGTACTTCCCGCCCGCGTTCTTCGATGTGATGGTGCATCTGTGTGTCCATATTGTGGATGACATAATAGACCTGGGGCCGTCATTCCTGCACAACATGATGCCGTTTGAGAGGATGAACGGGATCATCAAAGGATTCGTTCGTAACATGTCCCGTCCAGATGGAAGCATCGTCCAGGGCTATTTGGCACAAGAGTGCATCTCTTTCTGTGAGAATTTTCTATATGGCGCAGACCAGCCGCCTGGTGTTAGTGTTGGTTTGCCCGTTAACAAGCACGATGGGAGGCTCGAAGGAGATGGTCACTGTAACGGTCGCAGGGAACTGCACGTGGCATACTCAGATCGACGCAGCGATTTTGACAGAGCAAACTTGGTAGTGCTACAACACCTAGACGAGGTAGATCCTTTCGTGGCACTGCACAAAGAAATTATCGCAAAGAAGTATCGTGACCGGGGGGTATGCAGGACGGACGCCGAAGTTACTAGAGAGCACAACTCCACTTTCCTACATTGGTTCAAAGAGCATATTATTGCTAATCCCCCGGAGGAGGGCTCTAAGGACGGATTGCTCATATACGCCTTAGCACATGGCCCCTCGCCCAACCTCGTAACCTATCAGGCATATGATATCAACGGATACACGTTCTACACAGAGGCAAAAGATATGGACAGTGATGATCACTCAGGGGTGACGATGGAATGCATGATCGGCAGCGACAACGGCACAACTGAACGATTTTATGGAAGGGTCGAGGAGATCTGGGAGCTTGACTACTCTGGACTGCACAACACGACGATGTTCCGTGTCAGATGGGCTAAGAATGTCGAAAGAGAAAGCCGGATGTTCACTACCATGACTATACCCGACGCCAAGAGCGCTACCGTCAACGCTATCGCAAAAAACGAGCCATGGGTACACGCTAAGCACGTGACACAATGCTTCTTCATAACTGACCCGCGCAATCCCAGCCGTCTTGTCGTGAGGAGAGGCAAAAGGAACATCATTGGAATGGATGGAGTCGCCAACGAGGAAGACTATGATCAGTACGGCAACCCAATGAGGGAAGATGACGATGATGATGAAGTATACGTCAAAAGAAGAATCAATACTACATTACCTAAGAAAAATCGTACTCCATGGAAAAGGCAAAGTCACAATGAGGGGCTCAATTATTCTTTGACGAACAAGAAGGGAAAGAAGCTGACTCAAAAACGAAAACGTCAGCACTGAGGAAACGTATGTTATGGGTCCAATGATGTGTAATATATATATATATATATATATATATATATATATATATATATATGTTCCTATTTTGTATACACACTTAGCCATATGATGTGTAATATATATGTTCCTATTTTGCATACATATTTAACCGTCAAATGATGCAATATATATCGCCCTCCCTTCGTTCACTGCCCTCGAGAAATAAAAGTGGGATAAAATAAAGGAAAAGAAAAATGAAAACTGGCAGTAGCGACGGCAGTAGCAGCGCGTTTCCACAAAACCGCTGCTGCTACAGACCATAGTAGTAGCGCGTTTCTTATAAACAGCTGCTGCTATAGACCATAGTAGTAGCGTGTTTCACATAAAGCGCTGCAGCTACAGATCATAGTAGTAGCGCGTTTCGGCATAACGCGCTACTGCTACGTCCACTTAACCCAAAATTCTCACTCGCCCAGCTTCATCCCGCCACAATTTCCCCCCAAATCCCCACTCGGCCCCGGCCCCGGCGCTCGCCCCCGACTCCGCCGCGCCCGACCCGGCCCCGTCGCTCGCCCCCGACTCCGCCGGCGCCGGCGCTAGCCCCGGCGCTCGCCCCCGTCCCGGCCCTCGACCCCGACTCCGGCGCGCTCGCCCCCGACCACGCCGCTCGCCCCCGACCCAGCCGCTCGACCCGACCACGCCGCTCGCCCCCGACCCAGCCGCTCGCCCCCGACGCCGGCGCCGGCGCTCGCCCCCGACCCCGGCGCGCTCGCCCCCGACCCGTCGGCCCTCACCTCCCTCCTCGCCCCTGCACTCTCTGTAACCCCCCCCCCCCTCTCTGCTAGGGTTCTTCATGTTAATTAATTAGGTTATCTATTTAGTTATGAATTTAGCTAGGTTTCAAAATTAGCTGAATTTATATGGAAATTTGAACTGGACATGTGATATGTGCATATGTCATGTTTTGGACATGTCATGTTTGGAAAATGATCCGAGTGGCCTATGTTACGCCGAAATGTTGATTCATTTTCGTTTCGGTGAATTTCAGGCGCTCGATATGTCCATTTTTTAGTAAAGGTCATGCCGAAATTTCCCATGAATAAAGGCATGATTTGTGCTACATAGTTGGCATATCGAGTGCTGGCACATAGATTTCTTTTTACGTCATTTCTCATTTATTCATACTTTTAGAAATAAATGAGGCCACTTAATCATAGGAAACATGTCGAACAACGAAGAAACTGGGCCTTCTGACCAAGATGCAGACGAGATGGATTATGATGGTGAACAAGAGTACCTCGACTATTTGACTGCTAAGCAAGGTTTGCAGGTCGGCCTCGATGATGGTACTGACGCCGACATCGACACCAACGGCGCCGGCACCGACGGCGCCGGCACCGATGGCGGCGCCGAGATCGGTGGGGAAGGTACCGGCGGGGAAGGTACCGGCCTCAATGCCGATACCGAAAAGAGGAAGCATAAGAAGCAGAGGATACGAAAACCTAACAAACTAGGGATTGGACGACTTGTGATCACAAAGATGGCACCTGGCAAGTTTGAGCCGTTAGAGCCGGAAGAACCTCGCAAGTGCTATGGGAACCAAGTAGGATGCATCCTACGGGAATGCGCGAGCATCAACGACGATGACTTAAGGAGTAAAGAACATTTGACGCAGTTGCTCCTAACGAAGTTGCACAAGAGATTCAAGTTCCCCGACCGGGATGATAACATAGAACAACCGTGGGATGATCCGAAGATGAAAAAGATTAACAATCACGCCATGGGCATGTTCAGCAATGATTTGGCCTCCTGGAAAGGGAGGGTGAAACGAGCTATTGAGGCTGATGAACCCCTGTCCAAGATTCTGGAGGAAAATCCGACACTTACGGAAGAGGAGTTCGAAAAGTTCAAGGACACTTGCGCTACCGAGGCAGCCAAGGCTAAGGCTGCGAAATTCAAAAGCCTTCAGCTCCGGAACACGGGGAAGCATCGCCTCGGAAGCCGTGGCTACCTCGGTAAAAGGCCCATATGGGATAAGGAGGACGCGGAACGTGAAGCCGCGGGTCTCCCAGACCCCTTCGCGAAGTTCACCAACCCCTTGGAGCATGACTTCATCAGGGCCTGTTACAAGTGGGACAAGGAGAAAAAGGTTTTTTACACGGACAAGATCACGAGGAAATTGATTAGACTACTGGAGAAGCAACACCGGCTTGCAGCCGAAAGCCCTACTTCTCCGATGAGGCCCAAGTGGGACACCCCTCTCAACCGGGCCTTGAACGAACTTAAGGGACTCCCGTTGGACCAGCGGCCGCAATATGGTCGTGTGCACGGCGCTGGAGACGGCGCCACGTGGAAGGTGTTTTACAACGACGGCCCAGAGGCCAAGAAGCAGAAAAAGAAGTTTAGTCAGGCAGACATCGACGCAAAGGTGAAGCTTGCGGTCGAGAAAAAAGCAGCTGAGGACGCGAAAAAAGCAGCCGAGGACAAATATGAGTTGCTACAGCAGGTAGTCAATGCAGCTGTAACTGCCTGCAGAAATGATTTCGCTACTAACTTGGTTCCAGTTATCATCAACTGGGCGAAGGAAAATCCAGACAAGACGGTACATGATTTCCCGATGCCCAGTTTCGTCGCGAGCAACTCCATGAACAACAACACCATCGCACCATCACTTGCTCAAGCAACCGGGCCTCCTCTCGCAGCCGCTCCCGCTCATAGCAGCCCGTCCTCAGTCTCAGGCGCGCTAGGTGGGCCTTCGTCTTTGGCTGAGCTCGACGCTGTCACGGTAATTACATGTCGCACCAACATATATATATATAATATTCCATTTTTGTTGCCTTTCGGTTGTTTTACACCACAGACATATGTGTTTGCAGGCGAAAGAAACCCCATGCACCATACTCTACTTGATCAAAGGCCAGAAGGTGGACGTGGGAAAGGGGATGATAATGGACCCCTCTCAACGCACATTCCACAACCACCCGATCCCCGCTGGGCACTTCAGGGTTAGCTTGACCAGTGTGAAATCGGGACACGAGGATTTGCCTCCTCCAGTACAGCATGTGGGAGCGGACGACGAGACCCCGCCACGGATTAGACGATGCAAGGGTTGGGTGCTGCTATGGCCGAAGAATCTTATTCGTCTGGAGCCGGCCGAGAGCACACCAATAACTACCACACATCAACAAGCATGTGCGGAGACCACCACCCCACCTACGCAATTACTAGCTCCTGTAGTAGTGCCGGGTGAGAGCGGCGGACGACATGATGAACGGGGTGCAATAGTACTGGCTGATGTACCTGTAGAACAGAGAATGGATGATGAGACGGAGGTCGACCCTATGGATTACCTCAATACAAACGCGTATGACTGTGACATAGATATGATGAGTAAACCATATGACGAATCGGGCTATCAGCTTGCTAATGAGGATATGGATGATATGCCCGGGCAGGGCCATACCATGGAATGCAAAAAGTCTCTCTTCATGAAATCCTCACAGGACACGCCTGAAGATGCCGCCTCAACACAGGCTCAACTAGCCGGGCGCGAGGGTCGTACAGTACTTAGCCCGGGAACACTTGGGCAGGGGTTAAGGAAGGGTCTGGAAGGTGTCCCCAAGAAAAAGGAGAGGAAGAGATCGGGGAAGGTAACTGCCTCCAAACAAGCCAGAGCACACAGCAGCCAGACGATGCATTCTGAAGAGCGTGTACCCGTGAAAGGTGCGGTCATGTTCCATCTCACAGGCGAGCCGATGCTACCGCCGAAACCGCTGGAGGCACTATCAGGGGACCTCAGGAGACTGCACGACCATGTCCTGTCGACTGAGAAAAGCCTACTAGCCTCAAAGGATCCAGGATATCCGACATACGCGGCTCGTGTGCCTGAGGGGAAGTGCTACGTCGACACACGGCCCGCGGAGGTGTTCTTCCTGCGGTTTGACCATATCTTTGAGATGTTTCTAACAAGGCGGCTTGATTTTACTATCGTCCGCCTTTTTGCGCTACATATGAGCTCCGTCGTGAAGAGTGAAGAAGTCTCGCAAATCTGTGTGGCGGATCCGTACTACATGCACGAGTCTTTCTTGAGTCTCGGCGACTTTGAGCGTGAAACTGCTAGGGAGTACCTCCAAAACTTCATGGTACAGAATAAGGACCGGGAAATTGTCCTCGTGCCTTATCATCCAAAGTAAGTCAGTTCCGGACAACCCTTTCGTACATTTCAATCATTCCTTCTCTCTCATATGGGGAATAATTTGAGGTGTCTTTTCCCCGCAGCAACGGGCGCGCCGTTCTTATCGTTCTTTACCCGCAAGTCTCCCACGCCGTGTATTTTGACCCTTCGAGAGACTACGAGAAAAAGGACTACACCCACATAATGAATATTCTAGATGATGCTCTCCAAGGCTTCAGCTATAGAGGTGGCCACGTGCATATCAGGAAACAAAGGAACAAGAAGATGGGTTTCGCGCATAAAACTAACTTCTCCTGCATCCATATCCCAAAACCAAGCAAGAAGGATGGATTCTACATCGTCCATCTCATGATTCAGTTCAACACGGATCACCAAAAGCTTCGCATTAACAGCAGAAATGATGATCATATCCACAAGTGGCTAGAATCTCATGGAGAAGCGAATTATAAACTTAGAGATGACTTCTTTCGCATCCAAAGCGACATTGCGACGATCATCATGAAAGAAGTCCTCGATGAGAAGGGGATGTTCCACCACGGCCCTATATCGCGAGCTGACGTCCGAACTCGCATAGGCATGCAACGTCTAGACCTCACGCCGTTCAAGCAGCTAGGGTTCGTCCTCGATGATATGGAAGGATGGAACTTCTAGTGATTTATGATGCCGATGATGATGATATGTGTCGGTTGAACTTGTATACTTTTTGTAGCGATGAAACTTTGTGATGTCCACGGTCCATGCCGAACTTGCGTAACGCTACTTTGTTAGTTGGCGTACGATGACCTGCGTGCCTCTAGTTAATTAATTTGCGTACTGTATATGTTGCATCTAGTTGCTAACCTTTCTTTTTTGGTGTTGCTCTAGTATGTTTTTTTGCATATATATGATTGTACATCCTCTTCATGAACATGCATCTCTAACAGGTACCTAGTTTCTTGATGGCGAGATGGAAATGCTATGTCGTGTACAAAGGGAAGGTTCCGGGGGTGTACAACGAGTGGCATGAGTGTCAGGCACAAGTGAATGGGTTCAAGGGCGCCAGCCATAAAGGCTTCAAAAGCAGACAAGAAGGAGAAGCTAGTTACTTGAGGTTCACGCTAGCGCGAGAGAGGACTCGTAACCGCCACCTCATGTACTGCATGGTTCCGCTCTCACTCATAGTGATAGCACTTCTTGCGTATGCCTTTGTTTAGATGGATGACGTTGTTGTAGTTGCAAGTATTCGAGACTTGCATGTATTGCTATTTTCGAGATGATAACAAGATATCACTTTGTGTTGGATGATGATTATGAAGAGACTATTTGTATGTACATGCTATGATTACATTTGTGGTCTCGCAGGCATTTGTATGTGTATCATGATGAAATTTCTATGTGCTAAAGATTCTTCTACAAAGCCGGTTCAAATACAAAACAAATATGCCAAAAAAAACTACTTAAATTAGCAGTAGCGAGTGTACAAAAGTTAGCAGCAGCGCCGCTATAGCAGTAGCGCGTCCGGCCAAAGAGCGCTAGCGCTAATAGCGGTAGCGAGCTTCCCGCAACAGCGCTGCTGCTAGACTTGTATAGCAGTAGCGCGGGAGGGCACGCGCTACTGCTATGAGTTAGCTGTAGCGCCGTATTAGTAGCGCGGGTGCCCGCGCTACTGATACATATAAAACCCGCGCTGCTGCTAGCCTTTTCCCTAGTAGTGGGGGCTGAGCAAAGCGGTAACATAGTCAAGCAATGGTTTGCTAGGAAGGGTGTCAAAGGTTAGAGGTTCATGGCAATTTGGGAGGCTTTAAAAGCAAATGATAGCTAGCGCAACATAGCGATAGAACGAAGCAACTAGCATAGCAATGATAGTAGTGAGATCCAGGGTATGGGTCATCTTGCCTGAAATCCCGCTAGGAAGAAGAACGAGTCCAAGAAGAAGATGAAGCCACGAAGACGAACCAAGCATAGACGAACGAATACTCACGATCGCAACGAAACGGGAACTATCGAGAAGAAGCACACAACATGGTAAACACACCACACATAGACAAGACATGATGCACAACAAGCATGATGCATGACAAAACTACATGAAGCTACTCATGGCAAGAGATGATGCAAACAAGAACAACACATCAAGGCAAGTTTAAATTAGGCCGGAAACATCATATAACAATTCCGGTAAGTTCTCATATGCAAGTTTCGAAATAGGTCCAGATCTGAACAAACCTTATGTTCAAGTTGTTAAACAGCAAGTTAAAGAGCACCAAGAGGATCTACACGAAATTCTAGTCAAGGTACATATAAAGTTCATTAGATTCGGAGCTACGGCCTAGAAGATATGAGCAAAACAAGTTAAACATGGCATCGATGCAAAATGCATACAAACATCAAGCAAACACACCAAAACAAGGATTCAACATGATAATATGGAACTACATGCAAAAACAAGCAAGTTTCATATAGAGCACACTCAAAACGGAGCAACGGTTCAACACATACACTATACAAAGCATAACAACAATCTGTCCAAAACAGCAACTAGGCATCTTGCAAGCATCAAACCAACAAGCTACAGCATCTCAACGTAAGAACAAAAGGCATGGGCATGAAGTACTGGTAAAGCATAACAAAACATGAACACTGAGCTATCTCCAGAAACAACTAGAACATGCTCAAAAGGACATAGTAAGATTGCAAATAATAACAGTTTCAGACTTATCAGGAAATAACATCAGGTTGCAATGTTTAGAGCTATCAAACAACATGTTACAGGAATTTATCAAGGCAAACAAAGGCATGAAATGAATCTACTAATTGCATAGAACAAAAGTCCCTTACTGACCAAGAGCCAAAAAGGCACAGAAAATATGATGGCACCCATGTAAACATAGCAAGTTATATTACAAATTCATACATGGCAGAAACAATAATAAGTAGGCATGTTGGTGAGCTTGAACCACTCACCACAGAGAAATACATGGCATGGCAAGGCAACCAACAGTAAGAAGACATGTTTATGAAGCTAAGAATGACAAGAGCAAGTTCATAGGGTGCATGGATCACTAGAAAAACACATGGCCAAAACTGAACTTAATGTTAACAGGCTGACAGCAACATTATTTAGCAGGTTTGGAGCAAGATTACAACATGTTAAAGCAGGCTATAAATGCAACCAGGGGCATGAATGGATAGAGAAAGATATGTAGAACAAAACATCCTTAGTGAACATCTCCAGATTAATGCACGAAATGACTTGTAGCAGCAGGTTTACATAGCAACAAAATATAACAGAATCTGTCAGGAAAACAGCAACAGCAAGTACCATACTTAACAAGCTTGATGCACTCAGCACACAACTCACAAAAATACATGGATGGCACCTCTGGAAAGATGACTTGGCATAGATCAAAACACATGTAGACATCAACCTCATAGGATGCACACATCAAACATGGCAAAAATGACAAATGAGCATGTTATAACAGTTCCAGCAGATTAACATCAACATGCACTCTTCCAACAGCATTTCGGGCATCAAGATAGACTCAAATGAACATGATGCAATGGAATGAAATTAAGTACTCGTCGAGGCGAACAATTTGACATATTACACGCATGAAACGGAGCAGTATGCAGCAAGTTGTGATGCGATGAACATGGCATGATTATGCAAAATATTTCGGGATGGATGAAAAACAACCTCGCGAAAACGAATCTGGATCTGGGCACGGATCCCAAGGTGGCCGGAAATGTCGCCGGAGTTGAGGAAGGAAATGGGGCCGGCGAGGCTCGGGCTGCGGGGAGGCTGGGGAGGCGGCGCCGGCGACGAGGGGCGCGGTGCCCGAGGCGGCGGAGGGCGGCGAGGCGGGGAGCCGGGACTCGGGGCGGAGCCCGGCGTCGGCGGCGAGGCGGATCCGGCCGAGAGGAGCGGCGGCGGGGTCCCGGGCGGCGGGCGCGGAGGCGCCGGCGAGGTGGGACCGAGGCGGCGCCGCGGGTGGTCGAGGGCGAGGCGCCGGAGGTCTCCGCGAGCGGCGGCGGATGGTGGCCGGCGGGCACGGCCTCCGGCGAGGGCCCGGGGTCGCCGGCGCGGCGAGGCGAAGGCGGGCGGCGAGATGGCCGGCGGCGCGTGGGCGGGCTTCGCGCGGGCGGCGGCGGGCGCGGTCGGGCTTCGCGCGGGCCCACGATGGGCTCCGCGGGCCGTGGCCGTGGGGGAGGCTAGGTGGCGACGTGGCGGCAGTGGATCCGTCGGGGACGGCGGCGTGGACACGTCCGGCGGCGGGGTTTTTGTCCGGCGGCGCGAGGAGGGAGAGGACTAGGGTTTCATCTGCGAAAAATGGAGGGGGAGGTCTATTTATAGATAGAGGGAGCTAGGAGACTCCAAATGAGGAGCGGTTTTCGGCCACGCGATCGTGATCGAACGACCGAGAGCAAGGAGGGGAGTTTGCTGGGTTTTGGGCCACTTTGAAAGGGGTGTTGGGCTGCAAAGAGAAGGGGCTTTTACGGTTACCCGGTTAACCGTTGGAGTATCAAACGACCTCCAAATGGCACGAAACTTGACAGGCGGTCTACCGGTGCTATACCAAGGCCACTTGGCAAGACTTGGTCCATTCCGAGAAAGTTTAACACCCGCACACGAAAAGAGGCAAAAGGGGAAAGGCGGAGGACATAGGAGTGCCGGATTGCAAAACGGACAACGGGGAAAATGCTCGGATGCATGAGACGAACACGTATGCAAAATGAAATGCACATGATGACATGATAAAATGCAACACGCAAACAAATGTCATGGCAACGACGGCGAATAACTGGCAGACACCTGGCGCATCGAATCCGGGGCGTTACAACACTCCTCCACTAACAAGAGATCTCGTCCCGAGATCTTAGGACTGAGACGGGAGGGAAAATGGATGAGGTGAAACAAGAACTCAAGAGAGGAAACAAAGAATCGAGAGCACTCGAGAAGAAGAGAGGAATGACGAGAATGACGAGAATCGAAAGCTCACAGAATCAGATAGACTCTGAAATGACTCCGGTTAGAACGGGATAAGAAACGGATGAGACTGAAAGAATTTAGGCGGCACTCCAGCTGAAACATAAAGGAATAGAACACAACCTTGAGAGGATGGAATGAGACTTGATGAAGACATGACATAAAACCTCCGGAAAGAATTGAAGGAGTTGAATGAAAAGAACGAAGAAGAAAATGACAACTTGTGCCATGAATGAAATTGAAAGCATCTTTAGAAGTAAGGTTAGAATGGAGTTGTTGAGAAAATCAACAACGAAAGAATAAGCTTGTTGTGGACTTATGGAAAACATCTCGAAATTACGAGGTGATAACCGACCACAAACGGAAATGATTGGATAGCTGAGAAGAACGAAGAAATGCAAAACTCCACTTCAAAAGAATACGGATAATTAATTGCACTTCGAGATGCAAGAAAGAAAGCTTCCTGAACTCCACCAAAAGAACCTTGATGAACACTTGAAGAATGAATTAAATCATGAAGAACGCCATGAAGAACTCCGGTAAACAAAAGGATGATGAGATAGAAATGAAGGATGAAAGAATAAGATTAAACCTTGCGGTGATTTAGATGAAGGTTCCGACAAGATGGCCGAGGAAATTTATTGAACTCCGGAAAAGAAAAGATGGAGAACACTTGGAACTAGAATTTATTCATCAAGAACAAACTCCGAAGGAAGGGATTAATCACTTGGATGAAATAAGAATAAGATTTATTGTATGCTTATCCTTCACCAAATTAAATTGATGACACAATGGATTTGCCTACTACTTATTCTTCTTGAAAAGGGATTGAGAAGTGACATATCGCAAACTTGAGAAGGTCTTCAGGAACCACCGGTAGGATTGAAAGAACGAATGGATTAATCTGATAAACAAGGAAAAGAATCTGAAAGAACCACCGTGAGAATTCGAAAATGACTGATGAAAGAGACTTAATCACCGGGAAGAATTAGAAGAACAAATATGCTTAAGGGAATTTAGATGCCAAAGAACAAAGAGATCATGACCTGATTAAAGAACACTTGAACGAAGCACCGGGATAAATAGAGAACGATAACTAGAATGATGGCCTCCAGTAAAAAGAAAACGGGAAAACAACTACTGGCATGCTCCGGATGGTTAAGAAAAGAATATATCTGACAAATGGAATAATTTGAGATGATAGCATCAAACTAGAGCCACGAAACTTCGAGAGAACGGACAAGATTTAGAGGAAAAACTCTTCTTCGATCTTCAAATGATGACGAGAAACACCACCAAAATTACTGAGATACTCCGGGAGAATGAAATGCGAAGAGGTTGAGCCAACAATGAAAAGAATTTGAACGAGATCTTGGAGAAGGCATGTGACTGATGGGATTCATACTTACGTCATACTTGAAAGAATTGAGAATAATTCCGAGATAATTAGAAGAGTCAGGTAAGATCCTGGGAAAAGACATGTGGGTTAGGGCCCACTGAAGAGATAACACCGTTGAAAGGATTGTTGAAAAGATAGATGATGCTCCGGAACAATTTAAAATATTAGAATGAGGTGACAACCTCGAATTAATTGGAACACAGACGAATCTCCTGAGATGTCTTGAGCACTCCGGAAGGATAAACTGGCAAGAGGCGAACGAGCAAGGGGAGAACATTTGAGCCGAGGAAAAGAATATGATCAACACCGAAAAACTTGAATTGAGTCCACCGGAAAAAGAAAGGGATGAAGAATGATGAACGAGACGAGAATTCACCGGTTGAAATAATTGAGGGAAGACTAAAGAGGCTCCGCACGAATGAAATTAATGGTCGAAAGAGACTCAGACTCCGGGAAGAAGAGGGTGGGAGGGCGGGAAAACAAAAGCACCTGGAAGGGAGAACCAACGAATATCTTGGAGAGAAAAACACCGGTTGAAATCATTGAGGGAAGAAATCAAAGACTTCGCACGAGTGGGAAGGATACTCGATTACGGACTCCGGATTCGAGAAGAAGAAGGGAGGGCGGGTGTGAAAAACAAGGACAACTTCGGACAGGGAAACAACATCGATCGAAAAGAGCTGAGGATTGATCTCCCAAAGAGAGAGAGGTTCAAATTAGCTTCACGAGGATTGCGCCGGACAAAAGAGGACGGACAACAAACGAAAACTAACCGCGTGATCCTAAAGAAAAAATTTGAAGGGGAAGAGGAGTAATTCAAAACACCTACGTCAAGAATCCTCACCAGAGCGACGAAGGGGCTGAGGAGTAAAAAGAATTCCTACTCTCCGATATAACTAGACTCCGAAAACAGTTTTCTTCTAGACTCAACAACGGCCAATCTACACGATCAATCAAGGGGGCTCCTAGGGTCGGTCGAGGCTCTGATACCAACTTGTCACGCCCAATATGCGACCCTATCCAAAAGGAACTCGAAGGTCCCACCAAGGATAGACCCGCATATTGGTACGCTTTTGCAAGGTGGATATCATTACATCAACATTACATAATAGATGGGGATACATACAAAAGGCATACAATGCCACACGAATACAACATCGTCTTACAAGAGATCAACATCCGACTACGGATGGAACACAAACAGAAACTCAAACGACATCCACCCTGCTAGCCAAGGCAGCCGACTCGAAACCTATTCCCTGATCGAAGAAGAAGCAGAAGAAGAACTCGAACACAAGCAAACATCGCTCTCGCGTCAAGATCATCGTATAACATGTACCTGCAACTGTTGTTGTAGTTGTGAGCCACGAGGACTCAACAATCCCATTACCATGGGTATCAAGACTAGCAAAGCTTAATGGGAAAGGAAGGGGTAAAGGTGGTGAGGTTGCAGCAGCGGCTAAGCAGATATGGTGGCTAACATACGCAAATGAGAGCGAGAAGAGAAACAAAGGAACGGTCGTCAACTAGTAATGATCAGGAGGTGATCCTGAACTCCTACTTACGTCAATGATAACACAGAAACCGTGTTCACTTCCCGGACTCCGCCGAGAAGAGACCATCACGGCTACACACGCGGTTGATACGTTTTAATTCGGATCTGGTGTCAAGTTATCTACAACCGGACTTTAACAAATTCCCATCTGCCACATAACCGCGGCACGGCTCTCGAAAGTTTATACCCTGCAGGGGTGTCCCAACTTAGCCCATGATAAGCTCTCGCGATCAACGAAGGATATTCCTTCTCCCAGGAAGACCCGATCAGTCTCGGAATCCCGGTTTACAAGACATTTCGACAATGGTAAAACAAGACCAGCAAGACCGCCCGATGCGCCGACATCCCGATAGGAGCTGCACATATCTCGTTCTCAGGGCAACACCGGATAAGCTAAGCGTACAGGTACCGACGTAACCCAAGTTGCCAAGGGATGGTCCCGCACGGTGCTCTAATTTTGACCAACACTTAGACAAGCATTGGCCCGGGGGGCTATAATAAAGATGAACCTTGGGTTAATTACTCCCAAGGGAAAAGTAGGTGGTGGTGAGGCAAATGGTAAAACCAAGGTTGGGCCTTGCTGGAGGAGTTTTATTCAAAGCGAACTGTTAAGGGGGTCCCATAAATCACCCGACCGCGTAAGGAACGCAAAATCCAGGAACATAATACCGGTATGAGGGAAACTAGGGCGGCAAGAGTGGAACGAAACTACAGGCATAAGGCCGAGCCTTCCACCCTTTACCAAATATATAGATGCATTAATTAAATAAGAGATATTGTGATATCCCAACATAACCCTGTCCACCACGGAGCAATCTTCAACTTCACCTGCAACTAACAACGCTATAAGAGGGGCTGAGCAAAGCAGTAACATAGCCAAGCAATGGTTTGCTAGGAAGGGTGTCAAAGGTTAGAGGTTCATGGCAATTTGGGAGGCTTGAAGAGCAAATGATAGGTAGCGCAACATAGCAATAGAACGAAGCAACTAACATAGCAATGATAGTAGTGAGATCCAGGGTAGTGGTCATCTTGCCTGAAATCCTGCTAGGAAGAAGAACGAGTCCAAGAAGAAGATGAAGCCACGAAGACGAATCAAGCATAGACGAACGAATCCTCACGATCGCAATGAAACGGGAACTATCGAGAAGAAGCACACAACATGGTAAACACACCACACATAGACAAGACATGATGCACAACAAGCATGATGCATGACAAAACTACATGAAGCTACTCATGGCAAGAGATGATGCAAACAAAAACAACACATCAAGGCAAGTTTAAATCAGGTCGGAAACAACATATAACAATTCCGATAAATTCTCATATGAAAGTTTCGAAATAGGTCCAGATCTGAACAAACCTTATGTTCAAGTTGTTAAACAGCAAGTTAAAGAGCACCAAGAGAATCTACATGAAATTCTAGTCAAGTTACATATAAAGTTCATTAGATTCGGAGCTACGGCCTAGAACATATGAGCAAAACAAGTTAAACATGTCATCGATGCAAAATGCATACAAACATCAAGCAAACACACCAAAACAAGGATTCAACATGATAATATGGAACTACATGCAAAAACAAGCAAGTTTCATATAGAGCACACTCAAAACGGAGCAACGGTTCAACACATACACTATACAAAGCAAAACAACAATCTGTCCAAAACAGCAACTAGGCATCTTGCAAGCATCAAACCAACAAGCTACAGCATCTCAACGTAAGAACAAAAGGCATGGGCATGAAGTACTGGTAAAGCATAACAAAACATGAACACTGAGCTATCTCCAGAAACAACTAGAACATGCTCAAAAGGACATAGTAAGATTGCAAATAATAACAGTTTCAGACTTATCAGGAAATAACATCAGGTTGCAATGTTTAGAGCTATCAAACAACATGTTACAGGAACTTATCAAGGCAAACAAAGGCATGAAATGAATCTACTAATTGCATAGAACAAAAGCCCTTACTGACCAAGAGCCAAAAAGGCACAGAAAATATGATGGCACCCATGTAAACATAGCAAGTTATATTACAGATTCATACATGGCAGAAACAACAATAAGTAGGCATGTTGGTGAGCTTGAACCACTCACCACAGAGCAATAAATGGCATGGAAAGGCAACCAACAGTAATAAGACATGTTTATGAAGCTAAGCATGACAAGAGCAAGTTCATAGGGTGCATGGATCACTAGAAAAACACATGGCCAAAACTGAACTTGATGTTAACAGGCTGACAGCAACATTATTTAGCAGGTTTGGAGCAAGATTACAACTTGTTACAGCAGGCTATAAATGCAACCAGGGGCATGAATGGATAGAGCAAGACATTTAGAACAAAACATCCTTAGTGAACATCTCCAGATTAATGCACGAAATGACTTGTAGCAGCAGGTTTACATAGCAACAAAATATAACAGAATCTGTCAGGAAAACAGCAACAGCAAGTACCATACTTAACAAGCTTGATGCACTCAGCACACAACTCACAAAAATACATGGATGGCACCTCTGGAAAGATGACATGGCATAGATCAAAACACATGTAGATATCAACCTCATAGGATGCACACATCAAACATGGCAAAAATGACAAATGAGCATGTTATAACAGTTCCACCAGATTAACATCAACATGCACTCTTCCAACAGCATTTCGGGCATCAAGATGGACTCAAATGAACATGATACAACGGAATGAAATGAAGTACTCGTCGAGGCGAACAATTTGACATACTACGCGCATGAAACGGAGCAATATGCAGGAAGTTGTGATGCGATGAACATGGCATGATTATGCAAAATATTTCGGGACATGGATGAAAAACAACCTCGCGAAAACGAATCTGGATCTGGGCACGGATCCCGAGGCGGCCGGAAATGTCGCCGGAGTTGAGGAAGGAGATGGGGCCGGCGAGGCTCGGGCCGCGGGGAGGCTGGGGAGGCGGCGCCGGCGACGAGGGGCGCCGTGCCCGAGGCGGCGGAGGGCGGTGAGGCGGGGAGCCGGGGCTCGGGGCGGAGCCCGGCGTCAGCGGCGAGGCGGATCCGGCCGGGAGGAGCGGCGGCGGGGTCCTGGGCGGCGGGCGCGGAGGCGCCGGCGAGGTGGGACCGAGGCGGCGTCGCGGGTGGTCGAGGGCGAGGCGGCTGAGGTCTCCGCGAGCGGCGGCGGACGATGGTCGGCGGGCACGGCCTCCGGCGAGGGCCCGGGGTCGCCGGCGCGGCGAGGCGAAGGCGGGCGGCGAGATGGCCGGCGGCGCGCGGGCGGCGGCGGGCGCGGTCGGGCTTCGTGCAGGCCCGCGATGGGCTCCGCGGGCCGCGGCCGCGGGGGAGGCTGGGTGGCGACGTGGCGGCGGCGGATTCGTCGGGGACGGCGGCGCGGACACGTCCGGCGGCGGGGTTTTTGTCCGGCGGTGCGAGGAGGGAGAGGGCTAGGGTTTCATCCGCGAAAAATGGAGGGGGAGGTCTATTTATAGATAAAGGGAGCTAGGAGACTCCAAATGAGGAGCGGTTTTCGGCCACGCGATCGTGATCGAATGACCGAGAGCAAGTAGGGGAGTTTGCTGGGTTTTGGGCCACTTTGGAAGGGGTGTTGGGCTGCAAAGAGAAGGGGCTTTTACGGTTACCCGGTTAACCGTTGGAGTATCAAACGACCTCCAAATGGCACGAAACTTGACAGGCGGTTACCGGTGCTATACCAAGGCCACTTGGCAAGACTCGGTCCATTCCGAGAAAGTTTAACACCCGCACACAAAAAGAGGCAAAAGGGGAACGGCGGAGGACATAGGAGTGCCGGATTGCAAAACGGACAACGGGGAAAATGCTCGGATGCATGGGACGAACACGTATGCAAAATGAAATGCACATGATGACATGATAAAATGCAACACGCACACAAATGACATGGCAACGATGGCGAATAACTGGCAGACACCTGGCGCATTGAATCCGGGGCGTTACAGATAATCCCTAAAGTATTCACGTTGATCCAACGTGTCTCCCATAACATAATTGAATGGGGTTTTCTCAGGATTATCAAAGTAGTACATAATTTCTTTCACATAATGAGCATCGAGGGTTTTAGGAGGTTCCCCATCTCCATGAGTAGCAAGTACACCTAATTTTTTTGGTATTTCGTGTTCCATATCCATAACTAAAGATAGAGCACAACTAAGAATAGCAAATAAAAATTACTTAGTGATAAAAGCAGACAAGCACACACGAGAATATTCACCCCACGCTATGACTTCCCGGCAACGGCGCCAGAAAAAGGTCTTGATAACCCACAAGTGTAGGGGATAATTGTAGCCTCTTTCGATAAGTAAGAGCGTCGAACCCAACAAGTAGCTAAAGGTAGAACAAATATTCTCTCAAGTCCTATCTGCCACTTATACGACTCTACGCACGCTTAGTGTTCGCTTTACCTAGAACAAGTATGAAACTAGAAGTACTTTGCAGGTGTGATATGATAGGTTTGCAAGATAATAAAAAGCACGTAAATAAAAACTAGGGGCTATTTAGATAAAGAAGCAATAAAGTAAATATAGCGAGTGTGGAAAAGTGGTGGTAGGAGTTGTGAAATTGTCCCTAAGCAACTGACTACCTTACTAGACCGATAGCAAGTATATGTGGGAGAGGCATAAGCTAACATACTTTCTCTTCTTGGATCATATGCACTTATGATTGGAACTCTAGCAAGCATCCACAACTACTAAAGATCATTAAGGTAAAACCCAACCATAGCATTAAAGCATCAAGTCCCCTTTATCCCATACGCCAGAACCCCCTTACTCGGGTTTATGCTTCTGTCACTCAAGCAACCCACTATAAGCGAATCATGAACGTATTGCAACACCCTACAGCGGGAATCCCTCATGCTTGCGTGACATGGAGAGCACCGTAGGACATCAACATAACCACAAGCAAATTAAACCAATCATAGCAATTCATCAATCACCGGTAGGACAACAAGAATCTACTTAGACATCATAGGATGGCAACACATCATTGGAAAATAATATGAAGCATAAGGCACCATGTTTAAGTAGAGGGTACAGCGGGTTGCGGGAGAGTGGATCGCTGAATATAGATGGGGGAAGGTGATGGAGATGTTGGTGAAGATGGCGGAGGTGTTGGTGTAGATCACGGTGATGGTGATGGCCCCCGGCGGCGTTCCGGCGCCATGGGAAGCAAGGGGGAGAGAGCCCCCCTTCTTCTTCTTCTTCCTTGACCTTCTCCCTAGATGGGAGAAGGGTTTCCCCTCTGTTCCTTGGCTCCCATAGCATGGGAGGGGCGAGAGCCCCTCCGAGATTGGATCTGTCTCTCTGGCTCTCTTTGTTTCTGCGTTCTGAGATTCTGCCCTGGCACCGTTTCTTTTATACCCGGAGATCCGTAACTCTGATTGGATTGAAACCTTCGCCCAGATATTTTTCCAAATATTAGCTTTCTTGCAGCCAAAGAAGGGCGTCAACCGCCTTACAAGGGCCCCACGAGGGTCAGGGGCGCACCCAGTGAAAGTGGGCTCACGGGCCACCCTCGTGGCCACCTCGGGCACCGTCTCGCGTTGATTTTACTTCCCAAAAATCATAAATATTCCAAAAATAAGCTCCGTCCGGTTTTATCCCATTTGGACTCCGTTTGATATTGGGTTTCTGCGAAACATAAAACATGCAACAAACAGGAACTGGCACTGGGCACTGGATCAATATGTTAGTCCCAAATATAGTATAAAAAGTTACCAAAAGTATATGAAAGTTGTAGAATATTGGCATGGAACAATCAAAAATTATAGATACGACGGAGACGTATCATCGACCACGTCGTCTGAGCTGCGTCACAACTGCAACGTCCGTTTTGAGTGTGAAGTCAAGTTCCACTCGAAATTCAAAAAGATCGAAAAGTAGTAAAGGCAAAGCCACCATATTCAAGGAAAAGCCAAGTTCAGATAAACCAAGCAAAGTTCAGAACCGCGGGTAGAAGTACTCAGGCATTAGGCCTGAAAGAGTTTAATGATTACCAAATCACTCAGCATTCCGGAGGCAAATAAAGGTGAGGCATAAAGTTTGTTTACTCGTCAGGAGGAGGACTTGCTGGCTCGACGAAGCTGTCAAGGTCGATGACGTCTGCAATGGGAGTGGCAGCGTCGATGAAGGTCTCGATGAAGGACTAGTATTGGAGCTTCTTGGTGTTGGCAACCTTGAGAGCCGCCAGCTTGTCTTCTTTGACCTCCTTGCAATGGACTCGGACCAAGGACAGAGCCACATCAGCACCCAGCGAGCAGACGACTTCTTCCACTCTTGCACTGGACCAGGGATTTCTTTGAGTCTAGTCATCAGGGACTCGAGATCATTCTGGAACTCTGCTCGGGGCTAGAGCTATGTGTCAATCCGCGACGTCGTCGCTTTCAGACGAGCAAGGTAATCCACAACATTGTCAACACGAGACTCCAATCGCAGCATGTTCATTGCAACTTCATCCTTGATGGGAGAGTTTATGGGGTCTAGATCTGTCTCGATCCGCCCAATCTCTGCTTCAAAGTCTTGACAGAATTCTGCACATTCGGAAAACTTGATTCGGCAGCTATATAATGAGTTGAAGGTTGCAAATCAGTCGGATAAGAGGAAGTACCTTCAAGCTTCAGGACCATCTTCTTAGCCAGTCTTCCCAGATAAGCCTCCAGTTCGCCCTTCTTCTGAGTGAGATCTCCAACCTTGTCATACAGAGTCTCCTTGTCCTTCTTCAGCTTCGAAACTTCCTTGTTGGCTTCAGTAACAGTAGTCTTCAGCTTGGAGTTTTGTTCTTCTAACTTGCTGACTGAAGCCAGCTTTTTGTTAGCAAGTTCCGTTTTCTCTCGCGCCTCCCTATGTGCTGCAGCAAGGTCAAGGTCCTTCTGCTCCAAAGCCTGCTTCATTTTGACTAAAGAAATAACATTCTTCAGACGAGCTTGGAGTTGGCGGTTTTCACTACACGCATCTGTTCGAGTGGAGTCACTCGGTTCAAAAGACTAAAAGGGAAAACTATAAGGTGGACAGTCGGCGAGTTATTACCTCCCACAGCAGCATCATCATCCTTGGCCTTCCAAAGATTCTTCTTGGCCAGCTCAAGGTCAAGGTTGAGGCTAATCTGTTTATTCTCCAACTCAGCAAATTGGGCCCCGAGCTCACAAGATTTTTGTGGTCAGCAAATAAGACACGTCAGTCGACAGAGACAAAAGTTAATCACAACAAAAAGTGTTCTAAGACTACTGCTGAATCTAACATTCACCAGTAGTCTGGAGGACTACACCCAGTGGGTGCACTTGGCGTGCCCCCATTGGTCCGATTTACCACTCGGCATGGTCTGCCCAGCATGAGTATGTATATATAACAAAAGAGAAGAGAGATTCTCAGACCCCGGCCGACTACCCGCAGTCGACCGCGGTCTCGGGGACTACACCCAATGGGTGCACTCTGCGTGCCCCCACTGGTCTGGATCTCACTCGGTTCGATCTATTCTGCCGTGTGAAAGAACAATGAAGATACATTCGGCAAAGATCCTGCCGAATCAAACATCCAACGGTGGTCTCGGGGACTACACCCAGTGGGTGCACTTTGCGTTCCCCCGCTGGTTCAGAGATACACTCAACTCAAGTGGAAGAACTATTCAGCAAAAAGTTATAACACCCAGTGGGTGAGTGGATGTAAAGTGCAGACTCATGATAGATGAACATAAAAGGTTCCAAAACACTCATGCAGGGACATCTTATGGATAACAAAGCAGCAGTTTCTATTCAGTCGGAAATCTACTCACCTTGAAATTGATCTGCAGAGCAGAGCTGGCATCGTAGGCAGCCTTGCTAGCCTCATGCACCACCTTTATTTGGTCCATCATAAAACCTGCCTGTAGTATAGCTTCCTTAGCAGCTCCCATCGGGTCTTCTGGAGTATGATGGGTAACAAAGAGAGGGGTCGGTGGAACAACCGGATCAGCCAGAGGATCTGAAGCATGGAGTTGCACGGACAGGGCAGGAACTTGAGAAGTGGACGCCGAAGGACGGTCAGTCGACACAGGATTGGCAAAAGAAACAGAGGCCTGAATCGGATCTCCGGATCGCTGGACCATTGTTTCCGGTGCTGTTGTCGACTGAGGCACCTGGCTGATAGGCGTCCTCCTGCTTGAAGTCCTGCCCCTCCTTCTTGTATTCTTCTAAGGCACTTCATCATCATCGTCTGGAAGTTCAATGACATTTTGTGGGGTTACACAAAATTCACCCATAAGAGCTCAGTCGACCGACAATTCAATCGACAAAATAAGCACAAGATTGCAGAGTCGTACCCGCTTTGGAGGTAGCCGCATCTTCAGTTTCTTCATCAACCCGAACCTTATCAATATCTATGGAGGTCCTAGAAGTTGCAGCACTGATAGATTCAAAATTCACTCGGTCAAAGTAGAAGTATGAGCCGACAGTAAAATACAGAAAGACAGAACACTTACACAGAAGCGACGGGAACATCCATCTTGATCCTGGGCAAGGTCTTCCGAGGCTTCGAAGGGACAACCTTGGGCTGCTTGGCGACATTTTTGGACGGCTCCAGAGTCGAAGTCCGAGTGCGCTATGCACTTGCGTGCTTGGAGCTGCAACCTTGTTGAGCCACCCGCAGGATCGTGAGACTGCTTGGATCAGCGCTCTGTGTGGGGTGGTGAATCGACCTCTTCTTCATCGTCCGACTCATCACTCTCTTCCTCATTGTCGTCATCGGGAGATTGCCAGTCAGCACTCCCGTCCATGCTCTCCGCTCCCTCCTGGGCTTGCTCCCTGTTCGGCATCGAGTACATCTCAGTATAAATCTGCAAGGCAAGAAGTCAAACAAACATAAGTCAGATTCAAACATGGTTTCAAGTCAGATTGAAAAGACACTCGGTAATAAGGATCAGACCTTGTCCGGCTGATTTTCGGCGTCGAATGGGTTGACTCTTCTGGACCCCCTGGGGTTGTCTTTGTTTCCAGTAATGTTGTTCAGCCATTGGGCCACCGTGTCATCAGTAACCTCCTCTGGGTGGACCCGAGCGGTGTCACTGGAGCCCGAATACATCCACATTGAATGATCATGAGCTTGGAGTGGCTGGTTGCGTCGACTGAGAAACACTTCCAATAAATCCATGCCAGTCACGCCCTGACGGACCAACTGGACTACCCGCTCGACTAGAATGTTCACCTCTACTTTCTCAGCTGCGGACACGATCAGTTAAGAAGGTTGCTGGAGTCGATCTAGGGTGAAGGGAGGAAGACCGGTCAACTGACTGGGGTCGGAATATCTTGGCAGTAGAACCAGGTCGACTGTCATCCCCTAACCGACTCGGGAAGTGTCATAGGGGGAAAAGTACTCATAACCCTCATCTAAATCCCTAAATGCCCGCACATTTGAATCACGTGCATTCTATCGTCAGTCGGATTCGCCTTCTTCACAGATTGAGAATGACAAGTGAAGATATGTTTGAATAGTCCCCAGTGCGGTCTACATCCCAAGAAGTTTTCACACAGAGAAACATATGCAGCAAGGTATGTGATGGTGTTGGGAGATAAATGATGAAGTTGGGCACCAAAAAAGTTCAGGAAACCCCGGAATAAAGGTTGTGGAGGTACAGAAAAACCACGGTCGACGTGGGTTGCGAGGAGGATGCACTCACCCTCCCGTGGCTAAGGCTCAATCTCGTCTCTTGGCAGCCTCCAAGACCCATCGGTGATCAAGCCTGCGGCGGCCAGATCCTCCAGATCTTCTTGCCAGAACGTAGATCGAATCCAGTACCCTGGATCCAGCCAGGCGGCAACCCGGACCTCGACGATGATCCCCGACTCGTCTTCTTGCCGTTTGCCATCGCAGTCGCCTTCTTCACGCGCTCCAGGGCCGCCGTCTTGTCCTTCACCATTGTGGTGGACTGCGCATGGGCGGGGCGGCAGAGGAAGAGGACAGGGAATGGGGCGCACTGTGCAAATGCATCGGCCTCGACGCCTTTTATGGGCCTGCTTCTGAGTGGCTGACGCGTGGGCCCGAGCAATCCTGTCAAATCCCGCAATAGTCGCGCGCTGGATACATGGCAAATAAGGTGACACGAGAATCGAGGCACCCCTGTCTATCCGTCCTGTTTACTGCGGCGCACTCCGTCTCGCGCGCTTCCCCAAAGTTTCGAATCCCGGGAGATCCGGGAACCGAAGTAACCAATCGCGTCGAAGATTTTGCACCATACCAACACTCGAAGACTGCCAGTATAAGTTCACTCGATGACCTCTGAATCGATCAAGGCGATTGAAATGAAGTCAAAGTTTCAACATGATTCTCGAACTCTGCAAGAATGCCTATGAAACATAAGAGTCAAGACAGGATCAACTTCAACTCTCTTTTCACTCGGACCTTAATCCATTCGGGGGCTAATGGATGCCATAGACCTAGGGTAGGGTCATAGGCCTGACCTATATGCCCTACCCAAGGTCACTACCCTAGAGTCAAGGACATTCAAAGTATAGCGGGAGATGCCGACTGAATAGCCATGGAGTTTAATCCACTCGACCAGTTACCCCACTCGGATACCTCCAATTTCACTCGACCAAGATGAAGTCATTCGACCATACAAGAAACCACTCAGAGTACAGAAGACCTAGAGTCACTCAGGATGGCAACGGTCAGGCGTTCACTTCGTAGTCTTAAAGATCATTAATAGCACTTTATAGCTGGCGTTACTAGTAACGCCCTGTCTTAATGTGCACTGAACCTTGTAACGGGGGATGGCTGGGGTCCTGGCACTCTCTATATAAGCCACCCCCTCCTCTAGGAATAGGGTCCGCACCCATTGTAACACACACCCATATTCCAGTCAACCACCTCAAGGCACCGAGACATAGGGCATTTACCTCCCCCGAGAGGGGCCTAAACTCGTAAACTCGTGTGTACAACCTCACCGTAGCTAGGGCCTTGCCTCCTCATACGTACCCCCTACTCTTACTGTCAGAGTTAGTACCACGACACCCACCCCTGTGAAAATGGGGGGAGGCTAGTTAGAAAGAAAGAATTCTAGTCGGTGTAATTGTGTGCAACTCTTTGTATGTTTAGCATTATTCGGGTCGAGCCCAGACCAGGCCCATTGATGCTAGCTCGCACCACGAAGCCCCTCAAGCGGTTGCAAACGCTCACCACTGTGCGGTCTGTGCCCCTCGCTAGCACTACGCCGCCAGCCTACGCCGTCTACTACCGAGCGTGAGGAGGAACCGCCGCTAACACCGACGAGCAGGGAAGGATGCACTAGTAGAAAAACGACCTTGCGTTCACCTCATTAGTCCCGGTCCGATTACGGCCCGCTACTAATGTGACCATTGGTCCTGGTTCAATTATGGCATCACTAGTCTCGGTTCATGGTGTAGCTATAGTCCCAGTTTGGGTCACAAATCGGGACTAAAGGGGTTGTGGCAGGCTAGCGTCAGGCCGGAGCCCCATGAGCCCCTTTAGTCCCGGTTTATGACACAAACCGGGACTATAGGTTAGACTTTTAGTCCGGGTTGGATCCACCAATGGAGATTAAAAGGTAACCTTTTAGTCTCGGTTGGTGGCTCCAACCCGGACTCAAGGGGTTCTAAAATTTTCAAACTCTACCCCCCACCCCAGTATCGCCTTTTCAGTTTAAAAAACAAAAGAAAATGGTAAAAATTCAAAAATTAAAATCCTTCGAGATGTAGTTATGTTACTACATCTACTAGATAGGGAAATTTAGAAACATAAATTTCGACATGTTTTGCAAAAAAGTGTTATAAAAAGTAAAACGACTATAACTTTTGCATACGATGCCGAAAAAAACGTATAATTTATCAAAGTGTTCAGCATGAAAAGCCGGTTCCGATTTCGACCGCCGTAGGCCATTTTGCAAATTTTAGAATCCTCAAATTCTGATAGGAGAAATGTTATCCTCAAATTTAAGTTTTTTTGAATTTAGGTCAAACTGTGGTCAAACTACTTATTCAAGAAATATTAGTTTTAATAAATAATTATTGATTTTTAGAATAATAGTTTCAAACTCAAACGGTGAAATGTGTGACTTCATGCTCAAGCTAAACTCCTAAGAGTTAATAGGATTGACAGCTTACTATTGTCACGAAAACAACAAGTACAGACTTGGAAACTAGGGGGAATAGAACTCAAAAGTTAAGCGTGCTTAGCCTGGAGTAGTGAGAGGCTAAACGATTTGGAAGACTAAATCCTGATTCTGCACTAATGATGGAAAAGAGGAGGAACGAGGTCCACATGGAAAAAGTTTGGACAAGTTTCCTTGCCATGAATCAAACAATAATCCTAGACCTACGAAGGGGTTACATAACTTCCCTTAACTAATTTCTCCGCCCCACCCCCCCCCCCAGATTTTTAGTGGGGCGGGCCCCTCCTCTCCCCTAATCCCAATCATATTCTGCTGACTGGATAATTACGTAGAAGTTTCGTAACTCCCTTCCTAGATGTAGCATTGTTCCAAATCAAACTACCGAGTTCGTTGGAATCGTTTTCCTACCCAAGCCGCCGCCGCCACTAGGCGACTAGGGAGGCGATCCCTTTCCTCCGATCTCCACCGGCCAGCGCGATGCCCCCCTCTCCCTTCGGCCGCTACTCCAGCGCCAGGAGGGAGGGGGGACCCCGTTCCTCCGCTCTGTAGTTAGGTTTTGGATTTGTAGGTTGTGGTGCATCGTTGGGGAGGTGGGATCGGCGCCTGAACGAATAAATCTGTGATAACCCGCAAGTATAGGGGATCGCAACAGTTTTCGAGGGTAGAGTATTCAACCCAAATTTATTGATTCGACACAAGGGGAGCCAAAGAATATTCTCAAGTATTAGTAGCTGAGTTGTCAATTCAACCACACCTGGAAACTTAGTATCTGCAGCAAAGTGTTTAGTAGCAAAGTAATATGATAGTGGTGGTAACGGTAACAAAAGTAAAGGCAGCAAAAGTAATGTTTTCGGTATTTTGTAGTGATTGTAACAGTAGCAACGGAAAAGTAAATAAGCGTAAACCAGTATATGGAAAACTCATAGGCACCGGATCAATGATGGATAATTAGGTCGGATGTGGTTCATCATGTAACAGTCATAACATAGGGTGACACAGAACTAGCTCCAGTTCATCAATGTAATGTAGGCATGTATTCCGTATATAGTCATACGTGCTTATGGAAAAGAACTTGCATGACATCTTTTGTCCTACCCTCCCGTGGCAGCGGGGTCCTATTGGAAACTAAGGGATATTAAGGCCTCCTTTTAATAGAGAACCGGAACAAAGCATTAGCACATAGTGAATACATGAACTCCTCAAACTATGGTCATCACCGGGAGTGGTCCCGATTATTGTCACTTCGGGGTTGCCGGATCATAACACATAGTAGGTGACTATAGACTTGCAAGATAGGATCTAGAACACACATATATTTATGAAAACATAATAGGTTCAGATCTGAAATCATGGCACTCGGGCCCTAGTGACAAGCATTAAGTATAGCAAAGTCATAGCAACATCAATCTCAGAACATAATGGATACTAGGGATCAAACCCTAACAAAACTAACTCGGTTACATGATAAATCTCATCCAACCCATCACCGTCCAGCAAGCCTACGATGGAATTACTCACGCACGGCGGTGAGCATCATGAAATTGGTGATCGAGGATGGTTGATGATGATGACGGCGACGAATCCCCCACTCCAGAGCCCCGAACGGACTCCAGATCAGCCCTCTCGAGTGAGATTAGGGCTTGGCGGCGGCTCCGTATCGTAAAACGCGGTGAAACTTTCTCTCTGATTTTTTCTCCCCGAAAGCCAATATATGGAGTTGGAGTTGGCGTCGGAGGGCCACCAGGGGGCCCACGAGGTAGGGGGCGCGCCCAGGGGGGAGGGGCGCGCCCCCCACCCTCGTGAGCAGGGTGTGGGCCCCTTGGTCATCATCTTTTGCGTGGATTTTTTATTATTTATTCTAAGATATTCCGTGGAGTTTCAGGTCATTCCGAGAACTTTTGTTTTCTGCACATAAAACAACACCATGGCAATTCTGCTGAAAACAGCGTCAGTCCGGGTTAGTTCCATTCAAATCATACAAGTTAGAGTCCAAAACAAGGGCAAAAGTGTTTGGAAAAGTAGATACGACGGAGACGTATCAACTCCCCCAAGCTTAAACCCTTGCTTGTCCTCAAGCAATTCAGTTGACAAACTGAAAGAGAAAAAGAAAAACTTTTACAAACTCTGTTTGCTCTTGTTGTTGTAAACATGAAAAGCCAGCATTCAAGTTTCAGCAATTATTATGAACTAACCATACTCACAATATCACGTAGGTCTCACAATCACTTATATCAATAGCATAATCAGCTAGCGAGCGATAATAATAAAACTCGGATGACAACACTTTCTCAAAATAATCATAACATGATATAACAAAATGGTATCTCGCTAGCCCTTTCTGAGACCGCAAAACATAAATGCAGTGCACCTTTAAAGATCAAGGACCGACTAAACATTGTAATTCATGGTAAAAGAGATCCAGTCAAGTCATACCCAATATAAAGCAATCATAATGAATGCAAACGACAGTGTGCTCTCCAGCAGGTGCTTTTTAACAAGAAGGCTGATGACTCAACATAAAAGTAAATAGATAGGCCCTTCGCAGAGGGAAGCAGGGATTTGTAGAGGTTCCAGAGCTCGGTTTTGAAATAGAGATAAATTATATTTTGAGCGGCATACTTTCATTGTCAACATAAGAACTAAAAGACGACGATATCTTCAATGCTAAAAAGATTATAGGCGGTTCCCAAACAGAATGGTAAAGTTTATACTCCCCTCCTCCACAAGCATCAATCCATGGCTTGCTCGAAACAACGAGTGCCTCCAACATTCAACGGGTCCCAAGGGGAGTTTTGTTTGCAGTTATTTTGATTTAGTTTGCATAAAGCATGGGACTGGGCATCCCGGATACCAGCCATTTTCTCGTGAATGAGGAGCGGAGTCCACTCCTCTTGAGAATAACCCGCCTAACACGGAAGATAAGGGCAGCTCTAGTTGACATATGAGCTATTCGAGCATGCAAAACAGAATGTTTATTTGAAGGTTTAGAGTTTGGCACATACAAATTTACTTGGAACGGCAGGTAAATACCGCATATAGGAAGGTATAGTGGACTCATATAGCATAACTTTGGGGTTTAAGGAGTTTGGATGCACAAGCAGTATTCCCGCTTAGTACAGGTGAAGGCTAGCAAAAGACTGGGAAGCGACCAACTGAGAGAGCGACAACAGTCGTAAACATGCATTAATATTAATTCACACCGAGCACAAGCATGAGTAGGATATAATCCACCATGAACATAAATATCATGAAGGCTATGTTGATTTAATTCAACTACATGCGTGAACATGTGCCAAGTCGAGCCACTCAATGCATTTAAAGGAGGATACCATCCCATCATACCACATCATAATCATTCTAATAGCATGTTGGCACGCAAGGTAAACCATTATAACTCATAGCTAATCAAGCATGGCACAAGCAACTATAATCTCTAAATGTCATTGCAAATATGTTTACTTCATAATAGCTGAATCAGGAACGATGAATCATCATATTTACAAAAACAAAAGAGGTCGAGTTCATACCAGCTTTTCTCTTCCCAATAAGTCCATCATATATATATATCATCATTATTGCCTTTCACTTGCACGAGTGAACGATGTGTATAATAATAAGAGTGCACGTGCATTGGACTAGGCTGGAATCTGCAAGCATTCAACTCAAGAAAGAAGACAAGTAATATGGGCTCTAAGTTAAATAAACAATCATGCATATAAGAGCCACTAAGCATTTTCAATATGGTCTTCTCGACCCCCAAAGAAAGGAAAAGAAAAATAAAAACTATTCACACGGGAAAGCTCCCAACAAGTAAGAAGAAGAACGGGAAATATTTTTGGGTTTTCTTTTTAATTCTACTACAAGCATGAAAAATAAACTAACTAATTTTTTTGGTTTTTCTTAAAGTTTAACAAACACACAAGAAGAAAGCAGGAAAAAGAAATTTAAACTAGCATGGATATTACAGTGAAAAAGTATGAGCACCGACATCTAGCAATGAGTGTGTGTGAACATGAATGTAATGTCGGTGGGAAATACGTACTCCCCCAAGCTTAGGCTTTTGGCCTAAGTTGGTGTGTTGCCAGGGATGGCCTGGCGGATATCCGTAGGTGAAGCTGGGGTCATACTGTGACGCAGAATAGTTGGGATGATAATGTGATGAAGAGGACTCTGCTTGCCACTGGCTGGCAGCCGCCTCAGGATCCCAAGAATAAACAGACAGTCGTGGAGGCTCATCTTGTGGCTCCAGCTCAGGGGCTGGTGCAGGGTTCCGATAGGCTTGAACAGCCGACCACGAAACGAGGTGAGGCTCTGCATACAAGTTAAACAAAGAAGGAGCAGGCAAAGTAATAGTCTCAGGGTGATATTCATCAAAGTATAATTTATATTTGAGCTCCCCATCGCGACTCTTAACAAGAAAATCATGCGCTATCA
The DNA here is from genome assembly GCA_963921465.1 of Triticum timopheevii. Lineage (NCBI taxonomy): Eukaryota > Viridiplantae > Streptophyta > Magnoliopsida > Poales > Poaceae > Triticum > Triticum timopheevii. The sequence goes on along the minus strand of OY997264.1, from coordinate 77,778,701 downwards.
TACTCTTATAATCTAAATAAGCACGGGGCAGCGTTGTTTCTTCTTTCTCCGCATGCCTAATAGGTATTTCAAAATGTTCAGCTAGGCGCGAAGCATAAATGCCTCCAAAGATGGGGCCCTTAGTGCGGTTCATACTTAACCGTCTACCAACAATTCCACCCAAACTAACAGAGTTATTGCGGTATAAACCATGGAGCAAAATAACAATATCAGGAATACTAAGCTTCCCACAGTTCCCGCGTCCAATCAAGCAACGACTAGCAAATATGGCAAAGTAGCGTAAAACAGGATAATGAATGCTAGTGATCCTTGCATCAGAAACCTTCCTGGTTTCTCCCACCGTGATAGTGTTAATAAAAGCTTCTACTTCGTTACGGTGGGGTTCATCTAAGGTGACCTCAAAGGGTATTCTGCAAACCTCGCAGAATTCTTCTAATGTCATTACTTTAACAACGTCATATAAATGAAACTCTACTGATGGAGGTGATTTCTTAGGGAAAAAATAGAAGTTTTGCACAAAAGTATTTGTGAGCAAGAGACATTGATGACGTTGGTCGCGGAGGAAGTTGGTGAGGCCAGCGTTCTCAATCAATAAATAGAAATCATCATAAATACCGGCTCTCCTCAAGAAGTTATCGGAGGGCCATTCACACGGCCGGACCTCCGCGGTGCGAGGTAAATTAAATTTGGGCTTCTCCTCTTCTTCCTTTTGTTTTTCCTTAGAGCTTCGGCTCGACGAGCCCCTCAAAAATCTCTTCATTATTTCTGAAACAATCTGAAATTTTTAGTAACCTCAAATAAAAGTGAACCAACTTCAATAAAATTGATAGCAACAACTCCCACAAGTGCCTAGGGCCTATATCGAGCATTAGAACTACTTGGAACCATATAAATTTGACATGCAAGCTCAAGAACATGGTCACCTATGCAGCACAAATTTGCAATGAATAAAGCACTAGAACAAAAACTAATTGGACCAATGGAGGAGTCACATACCAAGGAACAATCTCCGCAAGCAGTTTTGCGAGAGGTGCTTTGAGCAAGGAGATCGGAAATCACAGCAACAGGGGCTGGAACTCGTGCTTGAGTTGGTTTTTCGTGTTCGTGCGAGACAGAGGAAGAAGATGGGTGCAGGAATAAGTGGAGGAGGGCCACCGTGGGCCCACGAGGCAGGGGGGCGCGCCCAGGGGGTAGGGCGCGCCATCCACCCTCGTGGCCAGGTGGCAGCTCCCCCCGTGGTAAATTTTGCACAGTAAATTCTCAAATATTCACGAAAAAATCATATTAAATTGGCATGGCATTCTAAGGACTTTTATTTTTGGGATATTTTTATATTGCACGGATAAGTCAGGAACAGACAGAAAAATACTATTTTACTTTATTTCTACTAAATAACAGAAAACATAAAAAGGGTACAGAAGGTTGTGCTTCTAGTTTCATCCATCTCGTGATCATCAAAATGAACCCACTAACAAGGTTGATCAAGTCTTGTTAACAAACTCATTCCGAATAATCCCGGAACCGGAGAAATTTCGAATGACACTAAGTTACCTCAACGGGGATATGAAAATCCCCAACAATAAGAATATCATACTTTTTCTTGATAGTAGGGAGAGGAAATTCGAAACCTCCAAATATAATCGACGGAACTTTTCCAATAGAGTTGATACTATAAACTTGAGGTTGTTTCCTCGGAAAGTGTACCGTATGCTCATTACCATTAACATGAAAAGTGACATTGCCTTTGGTGCAATCAATAACAGCCCCTGCAGTATTAAGGAAATGTCTTCCAAGAATAATAGACATACTATCATCCTCAGGAATATCAAGAATAACAAAGTCCGTTAAAATAGTAACGTTTGCAACCACAACAGGCACATCCTCACAAGTACCGACAGGTATAGCAGTTGATTTATCAGCCATTTGCAAAGATATTTCAGTAGGTGTCAACTTATTCAAGTCAAGTCTACGATATAAAGAGAGAGGCATAACACTAACACCGGCTCCAAGATCACATAAAGTAGTTTTAACATAATTTCTTTTAATGGAGCATGGTATAATAGGCACTCCGGATCCCCAAGTTTCTTTGGTATTCCACCCTTAAAAGTGTAATTAGCAAGCATGGTGGAAATTTTAGCTTCAGGTATCTTTCTTTTATTCGTAATAATATCCTTCATATACTTAGCATAAGGATTTGTTTTGAGCACATCAGTTAATCGCATACGCAAAAAGATGGGTCTAATCATTTCAGCAAAGTGCTCAAAATCCTCATCATCCTTTTTCTTGGATGGTTTCGGAGGAAAAGGCATGGCTTTCTGAACCCATGGTTCTCTTTCTTTACCATGTTTTCTAGCAACGAAGTCTCTTTTATCATAACGTTGATTCTTTGATTGTGGGTTATCAAGATCAACAGCAGGTTCAACTTCTACATCATTATCATTACTAGGTTGAGCATCAACATGAACATTATAATTAACATTATCACTAGGTTCATGTTCATCACCTGATTGTGTTTCAGCATCAGACATGGAGATATCATTTGGATTATCAGGTGGTTCAGCAATAGGTTCACTAGAAGTTTGCACAGTCCTATCATTTTTCTTTTTCTTCCTCTTAGAAGAACTAGGCATATCAATATTATTTCTCTGAGAATCTTGCTCGATTCTCCTAGGGTGGCCTTCAGGATACAAAGGTTCCTGAGTCATTCTACCAGTTCTAGTAGCCACTCTAACATCATAATCATTTTTCTTACTATTCATTTCATCAAGCACTTCTTTCTGAGCTTTAAGTACTTGTTCTACTTGAGTGGTAACCATAGAAGCATGTTTGCTAACAAGTTTAAGTTCACCTCTAATATCAGCCATATAATCACTCAAGCGTTTAACCATAAAGGTATTCTGTTTTAATTGTCTACCAAAATAAGCATTAAAATCATCTTGTTTAAACATAAAGTTATCAAACTCATCCAAGCACTGACTAGCAATTTTAGTAGGAGGAACTTCAGCTTTATCATATCTATAGAGAGAATTTACCTTTACTACCTGTGTCGGGATATCGGGAGGTTCTTCAGTAAATAAGTAATTGAGATCATATACTTCTTCAACAGGCGGTAAATTAAGACCATGTATTTCTTCAATAGGAGGTAAATTCTTAACATCTTCAGCTCTAATACCTTTTTCTTTCATAGATTTCTTTGCCTCTTGCATATCTTCGGGACTGAGAAATAGAACACCTCTCTTCTTCGGAGTTGGTCTAGGAATAGGCTCAGTAATAGGCTCAGGAGCTGGCTCAGGAGTTGGCTCAGGAGGTGGCTCGGGAGGTGCCCAATTATTTTCATTAGCCAACATATTATTCAATAGAAGTTCAGCGTCATCCGGTGTTCTTTCCCTGAAAAGAGAACCAGCACAACTATCCAGGTAATCTCTGGAAGCATCAGTTAGTCCATTATAAAAGATATCAAATATTTCAGGTTTCTTAAGAGGATAATCAGGCAAAGCATTAAGTAACTTGAGAAGCCTCCCCCAAGCTTGTGGGAGACTCTCTTCTTCAATTTGCACAAAATTGTATATTTCCCTCAAAGTAGCTTGTTTCTTATGAGCTGGGAAATATTTAGCAGAGAAGTAATAAACCATATCCTGGGGACTTTGCACACAAGCAGGATCAAGAGAATTAAACCATTTCTTAGCATCACCCTTTAATGAGAACGGAAATATTTTGAGTACATAAAAGTGGCACGATCTCAGGTTATTAGTAAACAGGACAGCTATATCATCTAACTTACGAAGATGTGCCACAACAGTTTCAGATTCATAGCCATAAAAAGGATCAGAGTCAACCAAAGTAATTATATTTGGATCAACAGAAATATCATAATAATCATAATCAGGAACACAGATAGGTGAAGTAGCAAAAGCAGGATCGGGTCTCATCCTTCCTCTAAAAGATTCTTTACTCCACTTAGTTAGCAACCTCTTACGTTCAAGACTATCCTGGCAAGCAATGATAGCTTCAAAAGATTCTGCACTAAAAAGATAACCCTCAGGAATAGAAGGCATAGGCCCATCATCACTAACATCATAGTGTTCAGGTTCATTAATTTCTCTTTCTCTAGACCTAGCAATTTGCTCATCAAGAAATTCACCGAGTGGCACAGTAGTATCAAGCATAGAAGTAGTTTCATCATAAGTATCGTGCATAGCAGAAGTGGCATAATCAATAACATGCGACATATCGGAATCAATAGCAGTAGTAGGTTTAGGTGTCGCAAACTTATTCATAACAGAAGGAGAATCTAGTGCAGAGCTAGATGGCAGTTCCTTACCTCCCCTCGTAGTTGAGGGATAAATTTTTGTCTTAGCGTCTTTCAAGTTCTTCATAGTGTCCAGCAGATATAAATACCAACTGACTCAAAGAATAGAGCTATGCTCCCCGGCAACGGCGCCAGAAAAAGGTCTTGATAACCCACAAGTATAGGGGATCGCAACAGTTTTCGAGGGTAGAGTACTCAACCCAAATTTATTGATTCGACACAAGGGGAGCCAAAAAATATTCTCAAGTATTAGCAGCTGAGTTGTCAATTCAACCACACCTGGAAACTTAGTATCTGCAGCAAAGTGTTTAGTAGCAAAGTAATATGATAGTGGTGGTAACGGTAACAAAAGTAAAGGCAGCAAAAGTAATGGTTTTGGTATTTTATAGTGATTGTAACAGTAGCAACGGAAAAGTAAATAAGCGTAAACCAGTATATGGAAAACTCGTAGGCACCGGATCAATGATGGATAATTACGTCGTATGTGGTTCATCATGTAATAGTCATAACATAGGGTGATACAGAACTAGCTCCAGTTCATCAATGTAATGTAGGCATGTATTCCGTATATAGTCATACATGCTTATGGAAAAGAACTTGCATGACATCTTTTGTCCTACCCTCCCGTGGTAGCGGGGTCCTATTGGAAACTAAGGGATATTAAGGCCTCCTTTTAATAGAGAACCAGAACAAAGCATTAGCACATAGTGAATACATGAACTCCTCAAACTATGGTCATCACCGGGAGTGGTCCCGATTATTGTCACTTCGGGGTTGCCGGATCATAACACATAGTAGGTGACTATAGACTTGCAAGATAGGATCTAGAACACACATATATTCATGAAAACATAATAGGTTCAGATCTGAAATCATGGCACTCGGGCCCTAGTGACAAGCATTATGCATAGCAAAGTCATAACAACATCAATCTCAGAACATAATGAATATTAGGGATCAAACTCTAACAAAACCACTACAAGAAATCTGTTAATCAATAACAATTTCAGTCCGTCACAACGCGCTGCAAAACCGTCATGCGTGGGCATGGATGACGGATTTGAAATCCGTCATGTATATTGCGTCATAATTTGACCATCGTGCAGGTCATGACAGAAATACGGACCGTCATGGATTTTGTCCCAAATCATGACAGCTCATGACCGTCACAATTGACATGTGATAACGGCGTTGACATACCAGACACATCATCGTCTGACATGGCATCCAACATGGCTCTGATGTGGCGGCCCATGTGACAATCAGCCCAAATTTACTTTAGCCCATACAATAATCCGAGATTGGTTAGGATTTTGGCCCACTAAATTCAGTCGTGGCCCATATAACATTGTGCCTGATTACATTCATAGCCCATTGGGGACAATTTAGCCCATAGATTTTAACCATATCAATAGCCCACTAATTTTGGTTCGTAAACATGTTGATCCAATGTGTACTTCAAAGATTTCTGAACATATCTAACAAAAGACTTCCGTTAAAAAATCTTAATCGAATACAAATTACAAAAAAAATAATTACAGCCAGGAACATAAGCAAAACAGTTCCTAGAAAAAAAATTACAACTCTTCTCCGCTCCAACACCATAATGCTCATTCTCTAAAAAAAACACTGTAATGCTCATTGGAGGTCCAGCAAACCCCATCCTTCCATAGTGGACGGCGGTGGTGGTTCATTCAATATCCAAATCTCTTAAGAGATATGTGGTCATCCAGATTTGTGATGCAACAACATAACAATAGCCTGCAAACAGAAGGTCCTTTAGAATCTAACAACACCAAATCATAATCATCACTACTAATTTAGAAAAGTAGTGTAGACACAAAAAAGATGCATAAAAGCATTCATTACTGATGTTAGAGCGACACAACTGATATGTACTGAAATACATATATGGTTATGTCAAACATAAATATAAAATTATGTTAGAATTTGTTCAGACCTAATAAAGTATGCTTTCAAACAGCTAAGTGATTTATCATTTACTTCCTCACAGTGGGATACTTTTTTCACAAATAAATACGATACCCAAATTCAGTTGAAACACCTTACAATTATTTCACTATATACGAATGCCTCCATCCTACTGGTTAATCAATTCCTTATTCCAAACCTCCTCTACAAATGATCTTTTCTATACAATGATAGGGAAGAGTTGAACCAACCATATATATACTTACTAACACTCCCAGTAAGTGAAACAAAATGATAAAAGGTTAATTTTCATTCAGTGTTTACAACTAAGGTTTGAACCTTACTACTTTTTCAACTAAAAAGAATGTTGACAATCAAAATGTATATTTAGGCAGGGTTGCAACTTGTCAAGTTTTTTTTCTTCAGATTCGTGAATCACATAGCTTAGGCAGAACACATAGCATCAATTTATAATACACCCACAAATCTCAGAATGAAGAGACGCACTACATCAGCAAAGCAGATGAAAATTATACTTACATGTCGATCTGTAAGGAGTACATTTCTCCATTTTCTAAGTACACCTAGCCTGAAGGAGACACTCAAATAGACGAAAGGTATAATCCATAGGCATGGTCCTTAACAATCATATTCTAGCAAATAAAAATATCCGAAGAAAATATTCAAAATGTACAGTCAACCTATATAAACACCGATATGAATAGCACAAAACAAAGGCAAATAGACATCAAAGTATATATTTTTACATGGAAAATACCTACAGGACCAAAGATATCATATTTCAAGTTACCATCATGGAACACAAACTGGACATTTCCATGCAGAACAAACTGAAAACATGAATCTGAAAATTAGGATCACATGGAAAATTTCTAGCTCCATCTTTTTGGACGAGACCCAAATAAGGACCTTCACAAGTTGTAGCCACAAACTAAACAGTTTCGCAAGTAACCTAACCACATTATGAAGGAACCAGTCAATATAAAATACTAATAGAGAAGGGAACATGAGGCCATTAGATATTCTCCATGTTTCAGTCAGATGTGATTAAATGAATTCTTTATAAGCATGGTAATGTGTTTACTATGCATAAGACAAGTGAGCCACTAAATCTATCTCGCAGTTCTGTCAATAAGAAATCCGGCCGCTCTACATTAAGATGTCAGAACATACATCAATACATTTAATCACTTGAAAATTTCATGTATTGAAACTTGTACAGAGACTTGGACCAGTTGACAACATCTGTATATCATTCAAACATTACTACCCAGAGTATCCACTTTTAGCAAAATTATAATTAAAGAATATGAAGATCCATAATCCAGCATAAGGTGCCTCACCAAACATCACTAAATTCTTGGTTACAAAGTCTACATGTACAATAAGTCGCGTGTCAAGATGCACATCAATCTCAAGTATTCCAGGATGCATATAAAAAAAATTAGATCAGAGCACGGCCAAAAGGCAAACAACGTCAACAACCAAGCTTTAGAGTATTACCTAGCCGGGATATGCAACAGAGAAGGGGGCTGCATCGGCAAAGCAGAGGCTGGATCCGTGCCGGTGGCGTCCTATACACAGCATCCGTGACGGCGGCGCCGCCCTGTACATCACCATGGTTCGCTGCTGGCCAAAGATGGATCAGTAGTCAGGAGATACAACAGAGAAGGGGGCTGCATCGGCGAAGCAGAGGCTGGATCCGTGGCGGTCGCGCCCTATACTCTGCATCCGTGACGACGCCGGCCCCCTGTACCTCACCATGGCTCGCTGCCGGCAGAAGATGTCAGCGGCGATCTGGTTGAGATGGCCAGAGCGTCATGGGTTCGCCGTCCATGCGCTGGTCGACTGCAGCCGAGGAAGGGCGCGTCAGTTGGTGTCGTCCGGTGGGGCCCGATGCATAGGGTGAGCGGAGATGGAAGCGCTAGATCGGGAGCCGGCAGGGGAAGATAGGTGGAGTGCGGCGGCTGAGGGAACGGGAGAAGAGAATGGGGATTAGGGTTAGATGGGCGTGGACTGTGGGGTTAAATAGGCCGGCCCCAAATTTTTGCCATCTAGATCGGCCCGCGTTGCCGACTTGAAATTTTGCATCTCCGCCAGCGCGCTCTCCAATTTCCAGGCGTGCCCTCCATTAATTTTGTTGACTACATCCAACTGACATGTGGGACAAGTAAAGAGCCACGTATGACACATCAACAGGAAACCATCGATGTATAAGAAAAGAAGCCCAGTAGGTCGATACATGACAGTTTCTGTGACGGTCCTGATGTCTGTCATGAATGGGGCTATCGTTTTTGGGTGGCCACTCACATCTTGCTGACCCATGACGATTTTGTAGAACGTCATCAGGAATCCGTCATGGATTAACAGGTTTCTTATAGTGAACTAACTCGATTACATGATAAATCTCATCCAACCCATCACCGTCCAGCAAGCCTACGATGGAATTATTCACGCACGGCGGTGAGCATCATGAAATTGGTGATGGAGGATGGTTGATGATGACGACGGCGACGAATCCCCCACTCCGGAGCCTCGAACGGACTCCAGATCAGCCATCTCGAGAGAGATTAGGGCTTGGCGGCGGCTCCGTATCGTAAAACGCGATGAAACTTTCTCTCTGATTTTTTTCTCCCCGAAAGCCAATATATGGAGTTGGAGTTGGCGTCGGAGGGCCACCAGGGGGCCCACGAGGTAGGGGGCGCGCCCCCACCCTCGTGAGCAGGGTGTGGGCCCCCTGGTCTTCATCTTTTGCGTGGATTTTTTATTATTTATTCTAAGATATTCCGTGGAGTTTCAGGTCATTCCGAGAACTTTTGTTTTCTGCACAAAAAACAACACCATAGCAATTCTGCTGAAAACAGCGTCAGTCCGGGTTAGTTCCATTCAAATCATACAAGTTAGAGTCCAAAACAAGGGCAAAAGTGTTTGGAAAAGTAGATACGACGGAGACGTATCAATCTGCCTCAACTCCACTTCCACACCGGCGGTGTCCTTCATAGCGGCGTCTCGGAGTTCATGGCATCGTGTCTCTGTTGATCCTTCAGACCGACATCTTTAGGGTTCATGGATGGTGTTGGCGAGGCGGCAGCAGCGACTCCATTAGGTGTGTCTCTCCTTCTGCTCTGTCCCCGTTGCCGTGGCGTTGTCTTCGACGTCATGGTGGAGCAGGGAGGTTTTGTCGTTCAGGAGTACGTGCAGGTGGCTGTCTACACAAGTGATAGCTGGAAGATGGAATATCTTGTGTTGGGTCTGTGGTCGAAGGCTGACAGTTCTGGTTTCCTCCTCCGACGTCGTCGTCATGCAGGGGCGTCGGTTCTGAAGTTCATGGCATGTCCAGGGACATGTTGCCACGGTCTAATTCTTTCAACGGCTATGGTTTTGCTTCTGGCAAACTACTTTGGAGGTCCAAAAATGCCAATCAACGATGGGGCCGCGTCGAGCTTGGGTGAAGAGGTGATCTGTCTTTTTACCCTTTGGTGGCCGCTTCGATGGTGTTGAAGGAAAGAGACAAGCGTTGGTATTTTTTATAGGATTTTCCTATCTTTTCAGTCATTTATGATCGATGCTTACGTGCCTTGTAACTTGATCTTTATTCTATACGAGGTGCTGGAGAAGGAGCCGAGGGCGACGGCGGCGTCCTTGGCCGAGCACACGCACAGAAGGGAGAGGGAGGGGTGCAGCGGCTCGTGGGGGTCGAGGGGAAGGAGAAAGGGGGCTAGGGTTCCTCGTTTGGTGGCTGGGGTGGGGCGAGAGCCGCGAGACGCGGGTGATTGGGTGCGGAGCGCCCGAGCTGATTGGGGCAAATCCTCCTGCACGCGGAAAGGGCCAACCCAGCCAACGAGCGCCCGACATGAGCCCATCAGTCATTGGACTACGAAAACGACCGCGAGGTGAAATTAGGTTTGACTGCAGGTGAAGATCCGACGGTTTAGACGCGCCAGAAGCCAGATCGGACGGCCGACGAAGGAGCTGATCGAGGGAGCATCCTGGAGGTGAGTTGGCTAGCTGTTTTGTTTTAAATAAATGAGACACGTATTATCATGAAAAAAAACTACCGAGTTCGTTGGAAACGTGTGCGTGTGTGAGTATTTCACATGAACTGTGCATGCGTATTTCACTGTTTGTACGTACTTTACTTGTTCAAGCAGCTCACAAAGGTCCTTTATTGTTACGTAACTTGTCATTACACATACAAGCACAACACAGCTCCGTTATTCTGCGGCGTAGGTAGCGAGAGACGCATGCATGTTTTTTATCCGGGACAGTCCACATCGTTTCTTCAGCAGTAGATACGTACGGCATGGGTAGGTTTGGGCATGTCGATCTCCACGCGTACGTGCACGAGCCACGCACGAATGCATGGCGCGCGCTGGCTGGCTCGCTCAGTAGTACGGCTGGAGCTTCCAGCGCTGGTTGTCGCCCTCGCACCACTTCCAGAGCACGACCTCGGTGCCGTCGCGGACGCCGCCGTGGTACTTGTCGCCGTTGAGGGCGTCGAAGTTGAGGTAGATGTTGTTCACCATGCGCACGCACCTGAAGCCGTTGCCCACGTCCCTGCTCTCCGTCCACAGCACCGATTCGTCCAGGTAGTCTGGGTTGTACGGCACCAGACGCACCTGCATCATGCCGATCGAACACCCTGACGTTCAGCGAGTTCTGTCATGGTGATTCCTGATACCAATTTATGGGAATACTTACAGGGTGGGACTGGCCGAGGGAGTGCTTGATGGCCTGCCCAGTGGCCTTGTTCACCATGGCGAAGGCGGGGTACCCCTCCTCGTCCTTGATGCTGGTGCTCCACCTCATGTCCTTGATCCAGTGCTGGTAGTCGTCCTTGGGGTTGGCCGGCGCCAGCACCACCTTGCCGTTGCGCACGGACATGGCGTAGTTGGGGTTGGCGCGGCAGTAGATCTTCACCGTCGGCTGCGGCGGCATCGGCCGCCCGCCGCAGTTGCCGTCGATGTTCACCTGCGACATGCCGTACGGCACCGGCGCCGCGTACCCGGGCGTCGCCATCCCGTACCCGCCGTAGGTCTCGCGGTAGTAGTCCATGGCTATATGCTCGATCTCCTGATCGACCTTGGCAGTGCATGGCGACGGGACCGGGGAATTTATAGGGGCGTCGCCATGTTCATATTCCATTACATACATGGCGTTAGCCTCACGCTGTCCGGCAGGTGATAAGCGATGTCGATGTGCGGGGTGGTGGCGGGATTCCATGGGATAGATAGATGATGACATGGGGCCAGGGCCGGCTCTGGGATTTCAAAGGCCCCAGGGCGGACTCCACCAATGGGCCCAATAGAGAGAAAAATCCGATTTGATACATGAATTAATACAGTTATTATGAAGTCACAAAGACTAATAATTTTTTCATTAGAATCAAATATCTGATAATATTTTTGCATTTGTTCCAAACCAAGTATGATAGAAGCTACAATGCATAAAAAGAAAGAGAAATAGCATGCTAACAAACCAGACCTCGAAGCCTCCAGTAATTATGATTCAGCAACATGATTACTATAAAATGAGAGAGGACACTGACCTCTCCTCCAGTATCATTAGAACGTTGTAGCAACTTAGCAAACTCAAAGCCTCCAAAACAAGGCTATCTGATCTGATATCTGAATGACCAAGTGACGCTGACCGAGGCTGACTAACTCCTCCACGAACAATCGAACAAACCGAGCGATTTGAGAGTCTGGCACGCTAACGAATGGATGCAGTTGCAAGTGATGTAAAAAGAAAGTAAAATCAGACACCTGATTTAGATTTTTAGATTGAGAGCACGAAAAGATTGAACCCAGCAGGCATAATCTGCTTGCAAAGTTTTTAATCTGCGAATTATTACCTGTTGATCTTGATCTCTCCTTGATTTCTTGCCGACTTTGATCGCTCCAACTCTCTATGACCTTGCATGATTTGGGAATTAGGGATTCCAGTCAGGCGAGTGGGCGGCTGGGCGACGACTCCGTGCGTGATTCGCTCGACAGAAAACGAAGCCTCAACCTTCTGAACCTGGACGTTCCTTCTTCCACCGTGTTCAGGCCTTGCCTGGGCAGCTGGGATGGCTGGGCTTTTTTCCCTTTTTTTTCCTTTACACTGCCCTATATACTGTACCAGATTATATGGGCCCCTATTTTGGCCAGGCCCCAGGCCGTCGACCCTCTTGCCCTGGGCCAGAGCCGGCCCTGCATGGGGCACTAGCTAGGTGGGAAGATGTGGGTGCGCCGGACCAAGCTAGAGCTGGCTAGCTTTGCGTGATTCCATTTCTTTCTGGTAGTTTTGGGAAGAAGAATCCCTCTCGTCTCGTACGTCCTCTATTATTGCTGGGGAGGGGAAGCCGAATTTTACGCTGTGCTGTGATTTGTCGCCGCACCGATACGGCCCCCACATTCACATTCCCGGTGTGCTCATGATGTGCTCGTTTCAAAAGTGAAGATTTTTTTCCTGAGGAAAACTCTAAAGAAAAGAAAAGGAAATATTCGCGATAGAAAAAAAAATTTTGAGGCAAATTCGCGATAGAAATGGTAAGGTAAAGCGTCAAGACGGAACGGCCAATTTCTGGAATCTGGATCCCCCGCAGCACCAGAGAGAGGCGGGCCGGACTTGATTCCGTTATGTAAATTAGACAATTGTACGTGGCCCGGCAAGCCATTGGATTCGTATAATCATGGCCCGGTCTAACAGTTTGGCCCAGCGCAAGACAAGATCTCAAAAAACAAAACTTATCGTGGGATGCGGATTAACTGAGCTCCAGCTCGGGTGAGCAGTAAAATCCAAAAAAATAAAACAAATTAATTAATTCTAAAAAAATTGTGGCAACATTTGAGAAATGTTTAAATGCTTGCAAAGTTTCTCCACAAAATGACATTCGTGAAAGTTGTGGCAAAAAAACAAAATCGATGCTCCAAAAAAGTTTTTTTTCCAAGTGATGATTTTTTCCACGACTTCCACGATTGTCATTTCACGATGAAACATTGCAAGCATTGAAAAAAATGTCAAAGTTTGTCACACAAAATTTTCAGAATTTTATGCTTTTGTTTTCAACTTTTTCGGATTGTACTGTTCACGCGTGCTAATATTAGTTTGAGCTGAGAAGGGCACTTTTGCTTTTGAGGTGGTATAGGTGAATCCGTTTTTCAAGACCTTCAAGATTAGTTTAGTTTGACCTGATACGGTCTTCTGCCAAAGCGCATCTTCAACGCTGACTCCCAAATCGAACACCGTATTCATCCGTGGACTGGTGGGTATCAGTGCGCCGAAAGTGATGCGGAAGCCGGTCATCCAACCGTGCCCGCATACATTTCAAACCGGATTTCAACAAACCGAATGAAGTACATGCAAACCAAATGTTTTTCATCTAAACCGGACCACATTCATTACATTTTTGACATATTTTCATTAAACTAGCCTCTACATGTTAGTGCCTCTTCTTATTCCCTTTTTTTATTTTGGAGTCCTTTCCAACATGTTTTGTGTATTTTATTCTCACCGTGATAACTGCATTTTGAAGGAAATTTGTAGATTGCTCAAGTGTCAATAACATGGAAAAGAAAATCTAGGACTTTTCATGCATCATTTTTTTGTGGGAGGTTTAGAATGGTATCATGGTGTAATGTAAAGGCTAGTATCACTACAAGAAGGTTGCTACATGGCATACTCATTGCAAAGAGCACTTTCCCTGCACTTGTTATTCCTGTGGAAAACTTATCTTGCAAATCGTTAAAGAGGAAAAAAAATAACGGATTATCAGAGCATGTGTTTTTCATGTTCTCACATTTTAACTCCATGTTAGAGGCACAACTTGAGCTCAAAGTATGATTTTCAAGTATGGAATTCAGATATTTCTAAGGAGAGTACACATTTTCCCCATAAGGCCCTGCTTGGATCGGCGTTTCGCCACGGAATAGACCTGTAAAATATACAGACCTTCATCGGTCGTTTTTCTTTCCGGCTCAAAATCAAGTGTGGCCGGTATTATACACCTGTAAAATAAATACAGGTGTATGTAAGGCATACACAAGTATCTATCTACATACGGCAGAAATGAGGGCGATCCGGGCGACTGGGCGGGCGTCCGTCCCAGCGTGCGAGACGGCACCGTCCACCAGGGGGGGGGGGGGATCGCCGGCGCGTCGGCAGGCGCTTCTGGGCTCTCGCCGAATCCGGCGAAGATGACGCGGACGACGATGGGGAGAATTCTCCGGCGGAGTCGCCGCCGTCTCCGACGCCCTCCGATCTCATATGTGAATTTTTTCATTCAGGTTATAGCGAGGATGAAGTGGCTACGACGATTGATCGGATTTTGCCACCGGATGACCCAGCGCGTATTGGTCTTCACACGGGCGAGAAGAATGAGATGATCCGACGCGTAGTTCATCGGAAGACGGCGGCGGCGGCGTTCAGACCGTGGAAAGGACCCATACCTAAGGTGAGTCTTCCGAATCTCATGTTATTCGATTTGATTAGACCAGAGTCTTGGATCACTGTCAAGAACAAGAAGAACGCGAGGCGGCGCGCCGGTATGCCGGCAACGTCGTGGTGATTGAATCAGCTGCTAGGTGGAGTTGGGCCGGTTCGGAGTGGACGGGTCCGCGAGATGTTGGGCCGGAGAAAGATGGGTATGAGGCCCATGCTGGACCGGGCCACTCTCCTACACCTATCGCGTTGCCATGCACGTACGAGCGTGATTGCTTTTCTCTCGATCGTGCTCAGCCGCCTCATCGCCCTAGGGTTCGTAGACACGGCACAAGAGGTTTTCCTGCTTGTGGTCTACGTCGGGCTAGGAGGATTTGCCCGCTGCTTGACATGGCCGGCCGCGGGGCGGCGCCGCCGCCAGCCAAGAAGGCCGCGTCAGGTCTTGTGGGACGGGGCGGGACAGCTCCGCCACCGGCGGCGGCCGCTGGACGTGGAGTTCCGACGTCGTCTGGCCAGAGGCCGCCGGCGAGCGGGGGCGTTCTTCAGGGCAACCCGGGGCGAGGTGCTGGCCCCTTGGGCGCGCGGCCTACGGGGCAAGTGCCCTTCTAGTCGGCCGCTGGTCGGGGCGGCATGAGGCCCTCGACGCCGGGCGCGGCGCCCCCTGCTCTGCCGGCTGCGGGTCGCGGAGGGCTTCAGCCGGTTGCGCTGGGCGCGACCGGTGTGGCTCCGGCTGGCCGGGGTGGAGGGCCTCGGCCTGTTGGGGGCTTGCCGGCGCCCTCGGGCAATCAACCTCGTGCGGCTCCTCCGCCCCATTACATTGCGAGGCCGGCGCAAAACCGGTCCGATCCGACTCAGACAAACAACAGAGAGCCCAACGATCCGCCCCGAGGCCAGTGGGGGGACGATGGGTATGATGCGTATGGTGACGGACAGCACCGAGGATCCTCTTCCACAGGAGGAGGTTGTGGATATGCCTGGCAAAGCGACGGGTCTGCTGAGAGACCGTTTCTCGGCCGGCAGGTGGTTTTGTCGAGGGGGCCACCGGCCCGGATCACCGTCAGAGAGGAGGCTCTCGTGGCCATCATGATGGTCGGGGTGGGGCCATGGGAGATTTCGCCGTCCGCCCCCGCCCAGGGCAGCTGATCCTGCGGCGTCTAAAGTGGAGTCTGACCATACTTCCACTGAGCTTCCTTCCCAGGCGATGGAGGTGGTGAACGCCTTGGCCAGTGTTGAGGTTCCTGAGGCTGGGACGGTGGATGAGGCTACCGACAGGTCTGATGCCGAGAGGGCGTCCAAATATGCACGTAAGAAGGAGAGGATGATTTGTTACCGTTGTGGTGAGAAGGGCCACTTCATTGTTGAGTGTGTGGCCCAGCTATGTGAGTCGTGTGGCAAGCCTGCACATGACTCGGGGGAGTGCCCGTTGTTGCGTGACTTGCCTCCGACGCTGAATATTTATGGAGTCTATTGTGCTGAGCTCATGTTTTTTGAGTCCCCGGCGGCGAGAGAGGTCCCAGAAGATACCCTGAGCTTGACTACCGGGATTGTGAAAGCGACCCAGGGCGAGGTGACTGAGGCACAAATTGTGAGGAGGCTTCAGGAGCTGGCCCAGGGCGAGGTGACAACCGGGATTGTGAAATCGACCCAGGGCGAGGTGACTGAGGCACAGATTGTGAGGAGGCTTCAGGAGCTGGCTCCCGGGATTTTAGATTGGAATTGGTGCTTATCGAGGACATGGTTTTTAAGGTTGATTTCCCATTTGTGGATGATTTGCAGAGATTGTTGAGCGTTGGCTTGTGTAGAGTCCCCGGTACTAAGTGTATCCTAGAGTTCCACGAGTGGAAGCAAGTTGAGCCTAAGGGAAAGCCGCTTACGCAGGTCTGGTTGCGGTTTATAGGGGCTCCTTCTAAGCCTCTGCAGGATGCTCGAGTGGTGGCCAGTATGGGCATCATGGTTGGGAAGACAAAAAAAGTGGATATGGCTTTCACACGTGCCCATGGGGTGGCCCGGCTTTTAGTGAGTATTCTGGATATTGAGTTCGTGCCTGATAAGGTCAACTGGACCTATAGGGGAGAGGTGTTCCCGCTAGAGATCGAGTTTGAGGACACTGATTTATTTGCTGATGCGGTTAATGGTAACGATGTTGACATGCACGACAGTGATGACAATGCGGGGGCCAAGGGGACACCGTCAGATGAGCCCATGCGAGAGGGGTCTAACAGTTCTCACCCAGCTACTCAGTCGCCTGGGGATGGGACCGGGGTTGAGCCCGCAGTTTCACCAGCGGTGCCCATGACTACTCTGCGTTTTGGGTCTTTTGAGCCAGCCTCGGCACCTCCCAGGTAGATTCTGATGATTATCTTGAGCACACGCTCCCTCCGTTGGAGTTCGAGGGGGATGCTGGATTGTTTGCTGGACGGCCGGCAAGGACTTTGGTCGGCGCTACGGAGAGGAGGCCGGAGGGTGCTTCTCTTGTCCTGGCGCCTCATGTGGACGCGACTCCGGTGTCGGCGACTGCGGGCGAGATGGGTCGTGGGGGAGGGGGTTCGGGGCAGGTGGCCTCGTCTTCTCCCATCCCCATCCCGATCCCGGTGGCGTCGGTGTCGCCAGCCCCGAGGGGGTCGGCCGGTCCTGGGAGAGGGAGCCCGAGGCAGGCGGCCTCGGCTCCTGCTACTCCGATGGTGGCGGTAACCACCACGGCAGCAGCTGCGTTGGGGGGTGCTGGGGCAGGAGGCCCTGTCTCCTCCCCCTTCCCGGACGGTCAGGAGGACCGCCTCTCCCTCGCCGATGACTCATCCGTCTGAGCCGGCGGCTGGGGTGGGAGGAGGGTGCTGTTGGAACTATGCCCTAGAGGCAATAATAAAAGTATTATTATATTTCAATGTTCATGATAATTGTCTTTTGTTCATGCTATAACTGTGTTATCCGGAAATCGTAATACACGTGTGAACACTTAGACCCCAATATGTCCCTAGTGAGCCTCTAGTTGACTAGCCCGTTGTGATCAATAGATGGTCATGGTTTCCTGACTATGGACATTGGATGTCGTTGATAACGGGATCACATCATTAGGAGAATGATGTGATGGACAAGACCCAATCATAAGCATAGCATAAAAGATCGTATAGTTCGTTTGCTAGAAGCTTTGACAATGTCAAGTATCTCTTCCTTCGACCATGAGATCGTGTAACTCCCGGTTACAGTAGGAGTGCCTTGGGTGTATCAAACGTCACAACGTAACTGGGTGACTATAAAGGTGCATTACAGGTATCTCCGAAAGTATCTGTTGGGTTGACATGGATCGAGAATGGGATTTGTCACTCCGTATGACGGAGAGGTATCTCTGGGCCCACTCGGTAATGCATCATCATAATGAGCTCAATGTGACCAAGGTGTTGGTCACGGGATCATGCGTTACGGTACGAGTAAAAGTGACTTGCTAGTAACGAGACTGAACAAGGTATTGGGATACCGACGATCGAGTCTCGGGCAAGTAACGTACCGATTGACAAAGGGAATTGCATACAGGGTTTGATCGAATCCTCGACATCGTGGTTCAACCGATGAAATCGTCGAGGAGCATGTGGGAGCCAACATGGGTATCCAGATCCCGCTGTTGGTTATTGCCCGAGAGTCGTCTCGGTCATGTCTGCGTGTCTCCCGAACCCGTAGGGTCTACACACTTAAGGTTCGGTGACGCTAGGGTTAGTAGAAAGTCAAGTATGTGACTACCGAATGTTGTTCGGAGTCCCGGATGAGATCCCGGACGTCACGAGGAGTTCCGGAAGGGTCCGGAGGTAAAGAATAATATATAGGAAGTGGTGTTTCGGCCATCGGGAAAGTTTCGGGGTCTCCCGGTAAAGTACCGGGACCACCGGAAGGGTCCCGGGGGTCCACCGGGTGGGGCCACCTATCCCGGAGGGCCCCATGGGCTGAAGTGGGAGGGGAACCAGCCCATAGTGGGCTGGTGCGCCCCCCTAGGCCCACCCCCTGCGCCTAGGGTTGAAACCCTAGGGGTGGGGGGGCGCCCCACCTGGCTTGGGGGGCACTCCACCCCCCTTGGCCGCCGCCCCCCCTGGAGATTGGATCTCCAGGGGCCGGCCACCCCCCCAGGGGGCCTATATAAAGGGGGGAGGGAGGGGGGCTGCTGTACCAATTCCCAAGGCGCAGCCCCTCCCCTCCTCAACACTTCTCCTCCTCCGTAAAAGCTCGGCGAAGCCCTGTCGGAGTACTTCTTCTCCACCATCACCACGCCGTCGTGCTGCCGGTGGAGCTGTCTTCCTCAACCTCTCCTTCCCCCTTGCTGGATCAAGAAGGAGGAGACATCGCTCGTCCCGTACGTGTGTTGAACGCGGAAGTGCTGTCCGTTCAGCACTTGGACATCGGTGATCTGAATCACGTTCGAGTACGACTCCATCATCACCTTGCAAGCTTCCGCACGCGATCTACAAGTGGTATGTAGATGCAAACTCTCTCCCGTTACTCGTTGCTTAGATGAACTCATAGATGGATCTTGGTGAAGCCGTAGGAAAAATTTTAATTTTCTGCAACGTTCCCCAACAGTGGCATCATGAGCCAGGTCTATGCGTAGTTCTCTAATGCACGAGTAGAACACAATTTGTTGTGGGCGTTGATCTTGTCATCTTACTTGCCTCTACTAGTCTTTTCTTGCTCAACGGTATTGTGGGATGAAGCGGCCCGGACCAACCTTACACGTACGCTTACGTGAGACCGGTTCCACCGACTGACATGCACTAGTTGCATAAGGTGGCTGGCGGGTGTCTGTCTCTCCCACTTTAGTTGGAGCGGATTCGATGAACAAGGCCCTTATGAAGGGTAAATAGAAGTTGACAAAATCACGTTGTGGTGATTCGTAGGTAAGAAAACGTTCTTGCTAGAACCCAATCGCAGCCACGTAAAAGATGCAACAACAATTAGAGGACGTCTAACTTGTTTTTGCAGCGATTGATCATGTGATGTGATATGGCCAGAAGTTGTGATGAATGAAGAATTGTGATGTATGAGATCATGTTCTTGTAATAGGATTCACGACTTGCATGTCGATGAGTATGACAACCGGCAGGAGCCATAGGAGTTGTCTTTATTTTTTGTATGACCTGCGTGTCATTGAAGAACGCCATGTAAACTGCTTTACTTCATTACTAAACACGTTAGTCATAGAAGTAGAAGTAGTCGTTGGCGTGACAACTTCATGAAGACACGATGATGGATATCATGATGATGGAGATCATGGTGTCAAGCCGGTGACAAGATGATCATGGAGCCCCGAAGATGGAGATCAATGGAGCTTGATGATATTGGCCATATCATGTCACAACTATATAATTGCATGTGATGTTTATTATGTTTATGCATCTTGTTTACTTAGGACGACGGTAGTAAATAAGATGATCCCTTATAAAATTTCAAGAAGTGTTCTCCCCTAACTGTGCACCGTTGCTACAGTTCGTCGTTTCTAAGCACCACGTGATGATCGGGTGTGATGGATCCTTACGTTCACATACAACGGGTGTAAGACAGTTTTACACAGCGAAAACACTTAGGGTTAACTTGACGAGCCTAGCATGTGCAGACATGGCCTCGGAACACGGAGACCGAAAGGTCGAACACGAGTCGTATGGAAGATACGATCAACATGAAGATGTTCACCGACGATGACTAGTCCGTCTCACGTGATGATCGGACACGGGCTAGTCGACTCGGATCGTGTAACACTTAGATGACTAGAGGGATGTCTAATCTAAGTGGGAGTTCATAATTTTGATTAGAACTTTATTATCATGAACTTAGTCTAAAACCTTTGCAAATATGTCTTGTAGATCAATGGCCAACGCTAATGTCAACATGAACTTCAACGCGTTCCTAGAGAAAACCAAGCTGAAAGATGATTGCAGCAACTATACGGACTGGGTCCGGAACCTGAGGATCATCCTCATAGCTGCCAAGAAACAGTATGTCCTAGAAGCACCGTTAGGTGACCCACCTGTTCTCCCAGCGCTGCAAGATGATTTGAACGTCTGGCAGACTCGTTCTGATGATTACTCCCTCGTTCAGTGCGGCATGCCCTACAGCTTAGAACCGGGGCTCCAAAAGCGTTTTGAGCATCACGGAGCATATGAGATGTTCGAAGAGCTGAAACTAGTTTTCCAAGCTCATGCCCGGGTCGAGAGATATGATGTCTCCGACAAGTTCTACAGTTGTAAGATGGAGGAAAACAGTTCTGTCAGTGAGCACATCCTGAAGATGTCTGGGTTGCACAACCGTATGACCCAGCTGAACATTAACCTCCCAGATGAGGCGGTCATTGACAGAATCCTCCAGTCGCTCCCTCCAAGCTACAAGAGCTTTGTGATGAACTACAACATGCAGGGGATGGTAAAGACCATTCCTGAAGTGTTCTCAATGCTGAAATCAGCAGAGGCTGAAATCAAAAAGGAACATCAAGTGTTGATGGTCAATAAGACCACTAAGTTCAAGAAGGGCAAGGGTAAGAAGAACTTCAAGAAGGCCGGCAAAGATGTTGCCGCGCCCGGTAAGTCTGTTGCCGGGAAGAAGTCAAAGAATGGACCCAAGCCTGAGACTGAGTGCTTTTATTGCAAGGGGAAGGGTCACTGGAAGTGGAACTGCCCCAAATACTTAGCGGATAAGAAGGCCGGCAACACCAAAGGTATATTTGATATACATGTAATTGATGTGTACCTTACCAGTACTCGTAGTAACTCCTGGGTATTTGATACCGGTGCCGTTGCTCATATTTGTAACTCACAGTAGGAGCTGCGGAATAAACGGAGACTGGCGAAGGACGAGGTGACGATGCGCGTCGGGAATGGTTCCAGAGTCGATGTGATCGCCGTCGGCACGCTGCCTCTACATTTACCTACGGGATTAGTTTTGAACCTTAATAATTGTTATTTAGTGCCAAGTTTGAGCATGAACATTGTATCTGGATCTCGTTTGATACGAGATGGCTACTCATTTAAGTCTGAGAATAATGGTTGTTCGATTTATATGAGAGATATGTTTTATGGTCATGCTCCGATGGTCAATGGTTTATTCTTAATGAATCTCGAGCGTAATATTACACATGTTCATAGTGTGGATGCGAAAAGATGTAAAGTTGATAACGATAGTCCCACATACTTGTGGCACTGCCGTCTTGGTCACATTGGTGTCAAGCGCATGAAGAAGCTCCATGCTGATGGACTTTTAGAGTCTCTTGATTATGAATCATTTGACACATGCGAACCATGCCTCTTAGGCAAAATGACCAAGACTCCGTTCTCCGGAACAATGGAGCGAGCAACCAACTTGTTGGAAATACATACCGATGTGTGCGGTCCAATGAGCGTTGAGGCTCGCGGAGGATATCGTTATGTTCTCACTCTCACTGATGACTTGAGTAGATATGGGTATGTCTACTTAATGAAACACAAGTCTGAGACCTTTGAAAAGTTCAAGGAATTTCAGAGTGAGGTAGAGAATCAACGTGACCGAAAGATAAAATTCTTACGATCAGATCGTGGAGGAGAATACTTAAGTCACGAGTTTGGCACACACTTAAGGAAATGTGGAATCGTTTCACAACTCACGCCGCCTGGAACACCTCAGCGAAACGGTGTGTCCGAACGTCGTAATCGCACTCTATTGGATATGGTGCGGTCTATGATGTCTCTTACCGATTTACCGCTATCATTTTGGGGATACGCTCTAGAGACAGCTACATTCACTTTAAATAGGGCACCGTCTAAATCCGTTGAGACGACACCGTATGAATTATGGTTTGGGAAGAAACCTAAGCTGTCGTTTCTAAAAGTTTGGGGATGCGATGCTTATGTCAAGAAACTTCAACCTGAAAAGCTCGAACCCAAGTCGGAAAAATGCGTATTCATAGGATACCCTAAGGAAACTGTCGGGTATACCTTCTACTTAAGATCTGAAGGCAAGGTCTTTGTTGCCAAGAACGGATGCTTTCTGGAGAAAGAGTTTCTCTCGAAAGAAGTAAGTGGGAGGAAAGTAGAACTCGATGAAGTACTACCTCTCGAACGGGAAGGTGGTGCAGCGCAGGAGACCGTTCCTGTGATGCCCACACCAACTGAAGAGGAAAACAATGATGATGATCAAAGTACTTCGGATCAAGTTGCTACTGAACTTCGAAGGTCCACAAGGACACGTTCCGCACCAGAGTGGTACGGCAACCCTGTCTTGGAAATCATGTTGTTAGACAACAATGAACCTTCGAACTATGAAGAAGCAATGGCGGGCCCGGATTCCAATAAATGGCTTGAGGCCATGAAATCCGAGATAGAATCCATGTATGAAAACAAAGTATGGACTTTGACAAACTTGCCCGATGATCCGCGAGCGATAGAAAACAAATGGATTTTTAAGAAGAAGACGGACGCGGATGGTAATGTTACCATCTATAAAGCTCGACTTGTCGCTGAGGGTTATCGACAAGTTCAAGGGATTGACTACGACGAGACATTCTCTCCCGTAGCGAAGCTTAAGTCCGTCCGAATCATGTTAGCAATTGCCGCATACTATGATTATGAGATATGGCAGATGGACGTCAAAACGGCATTCCTTAACGGACATCTTAAGGAAGAGCTGTATATGATGCAGCCGGAAGGTTTTGTCGATCCTCAGAATGCTAACAAAGTATGCAAGCTCCAGCGATCCATTTATGGGCTGGTGCAAGCATCTCGGAGTTGGAATATTCGCTTTGATGAGATGATCAAAGCGTTTGGGTTTATGCAGACTTATGGAGAAGCCTGCGTTTACAAGAAAGTGAGTGGGAGCTCTGTAGCATTTCTCCTATTATATGTAGATGACATACTCTTGATGGGAAATGATACAAAACTTCTGGACAGCATTAAGGCCTACTTGAACAAGTGTTTTTCAATGAAGGACCTTGGAGAAGCTGCTTATATATTAGGCATCAAGATCTATAGGGATAGATCGAGACGCCTCATAGGTCTTTCACAAAGCACATACCTTGATAAGATTTTGAAGAGGTTCAAAATGGATCAGTCCAAGAAAGGGTTCTTGCCTATGTTACAAGGTATGAGATTGAGCTCAGCTCAGTCACCGACCACGGCAAAAGATAAAGAAGAGATGAGTGTCATCCCCTATGCTTCAGCCATAGGATCTATTATGTATGCCATGCTGTGTACCAGACCCGATGTAAACCTTGCCGTAAGTTTGGTTGCAAGATACCAAAGTAATCCCGGCAAGGAACACTGGACAGCGGTCAAGAATATCCTGAAGTACCTGAAAAGGACAAAGGACATGTTTCTCGTTTATGGAGGAGACGAAGAGCTCGTCGTAAAGGGTTACGTCGACGCTAGCTTTGACTCAGATCTGGATGACTCTAAGTCACAAACCGGATACGTGTATATGTTGAATGGTGGAGCAGTAAGCTGGTGCAGCTGCAAGCAGAGCGTCGTGGCGGGATCTACGTGTGAAGCGGAGTACATGGCAGCCTCGGAGGCAGCGCATGAAGCGATTTGGGTGAAGGAGTTCATCACCGACCTAGGAGTCATACCCAATGCGTCGGGGCCGATCAAAATCTTCTGTGACAACACTGGAGCTATTGCCCTTGCCAAGGAGCCCAGGTTTCACAAGAAGACCAGGCACATCAAGCGTCGTTTCAACTCCATCCGTGAAAATGTTCAAGATGGAGACATAGAGATTTGCAAAGTGCACACGGATCTGAATGTCGCAGATCCGTTGACTAAACTTCTCTCGCGTGCAAAACATGATCAACACCAGAACTCTATGGGTGTTCGATTCATCACAATGTAACTAGATTAGTGACTCTAGTGCAAGTGGGAGACTGTTGGAAATATGCCCTAGAGGCAATAATAAAAGTATTATTATATTTCAATGTTCATGATAATTGTCTTTTGTTCATGCTATAACTGTGTTATCCGGAAATCGTAATACACGTGTGAACACTTAGACCCCAATATGTCCCTAGTGAGCCTCTAGTTGACTAGCCCGTTGTGATCAATAGATGGTCATGGTTTCCTGACTATGGACATTGGATGTCGTTGATAACGGGATCACATCATTAGGAGAATGATGTGATGGACAAGACCCAATCATAAGCATAGCATAAAAGATCGTATAGTTCGTTTGCTAGAAGCTTTGCCAATGTCAAGTATCTCTTCCTTCGACCATGAGATCGTGTAACTCCCGGTTACCGTAGGAGTGCCTTGGGTGTATCAAACGTCACAACGTAACTGGGTGACTATAAAGGTGCATTACAGGTATCTCCGAAAGTATCTGTTGGGTTGACATGGATCGAGAATGGGATTTGTCACTCCGTATGACGGAGAGGTATCTCTGGGCCCACTCGGTAATGCATCATCATAATGAGCTCAATGTGACCAAGGTGTTGGTCACGGGATCATGCGTTACGGTACGAGTAAAAGTGACTTGCTAGTAATGAGACTGAACAAGGTATTGGATACCGACGATCGAGTCTCGGGCAAGTAACGTACCGATTGACAAAGGGAATTGCATACAGGGTTTGATCGAATCCTCGACATCGTGGTTCAACCGATGAAATCATCGAGGAGCATGTGGGAGCCAACATGGGTATCCAGATCCCGCTGTTGGTTATTGCCCGAGAGTCGTCTCGGTCATGTCTGCGTGTCTCCCGAACCCGTAGGGTCTACACACTTAAGGTTCGGTGACGCTAGGGTTAGTAGGAAGTCAAGTATGTGACTACCGAATGTTGTTCGGAGTCCCGGATGAGATCCTGGACGTCACGAGGAGTTCCGGAAGGGTCCGGAGGTAAAGAATAATATATAGGAAGTGGTGTTTCGGCCATCGGGAAAGTTTCGGGGTCTCCCGGTAAAGTACCGGGACCACCGGAAGGGTCCCGGGGGTCCACCGGGTGGGGCCACCTATCCCGGAGGGCCCCATGGGCTGAAGTGGGAGGGGAACCAGCCCATAGTGGGCTGGTGCACCCCCCTAGGCCCACCCCCTGCGCCTAGGGTTGAAACCCTAGGGGTGGGGGGGCGCCCCACCTGGCTTGGGGGGCACTCCACCCCCCTTGGCCGCCGCCCCCCCTGGAGATTGGATCTCCAGGGGCCGGCCACCCCCCCAGGGGGCCTATATAAAGGGGGGGGAGGGAGGGGGGCTGCTGTACCAATTCCCAAGGCGCAGCCCCTCCCCTCCTCAACACTTCTCCTCCTCCGTAAAAGCTCGGCAAAGCCCTGTCGGAGTACTTCTTCTCCACCATCACCACGCCGTCGTGCTGCCGGTGGAGCTGTCTTCCTCAACCTCTCCTTCCCCCTTGCTGGATCAAGAAGGAGGAGACGTCGCTCGTCCCATACGTGTGTTGAACGCGGAGGTGCTGTCCGTTCAGCACTTGGACATCGGTGATCTGAATCACGTTCGAGTACGACTCCATCATCACCTTGCAAGCTTCCGCACGCGATCTACAAGTGGTATGTAGATGCAAACTCTCTCCCGTTACTCGTTGCTTAGATGAACTCATAGATGGATCTTGGTGAAGCCGTAGGAAAAATTTTAATTTTCTGCAACGTTCCCCAACAGGTGCGGGCAGGCGGACCCCATCATCCCCTCCTCGCTCCTACCCATGGCCGGGGTCCCTGGTGTGGGGGCACCCGTCTGAGGGGATCGGGAGCCCGCAGACGCCTTCTCTGGTAACCTCGGCAGACCCTTTGAGGGATTCAGTGCCAGGTTTTACTAGGGAGGAGGTTGTCGCGTTTGGCGGGATCCCGGACCCTATCTCCGAGGGGAGACAGATGAGTGCTCGCATCCTCGACATCCCTGAGGTGGATGATATGCAGCATCGGTGCGCTATGAGAGCGGCCAAGCTTCAGGAGGCTGCTTTATCTTTTGGTATGTCCGTCAACTTATCTAATTCATTATTGCATTTTTATAATGAGGACATTATAAATAATGCAAACCAATTAGAGTTTCACTAAGTGCTACGGATAGTGAGATTACCAATTCGGTGAATGATCTATTAGATTTGGAGGCGGAACGTGCCTTAGAGACTATTCGTAATCTTGCAGCAGTTAAACCAATGAATAATGATGAGATTGATGCGTTAGGGGTTAGAGTGCTCGATAATCTGTGTGCGGATCTAGCACCCCCCAATCATGACTCTGAGGAAGATGATGTACCCCTAGAGAATGATGCTAGTAATATTTGTGAACCCGGTTATGAGGACCGGGCGACAGAGCTTAGTAAACCTAAGCATAAGTGGAAACGGAAGATCTATCCCGATTCCGCAGTTCGTAGGAGTGCTAGGATTCGAACCACTAAAAAATTCCATGATGAATTATGAGAGGGGTTTTTTCGGAATAGCGGAGGTCTGAAGGACTTGGCTAAAAGAAGATTCCTAGCTGAGGCAGCTTTAGAGCAGAGGTTAGTTTTTGTTGCTCTATCGGAGACGGGTAGAGATAACTTTGCCCCAGTTTCTCTCTTCTCTTGTGGGTGGTATTGATTTCGATTGGCATTGCCTCCCTCCGCGAGGAAGATCGGGTGGTATCTTACTAGGTGTGAGATGCGATTCGCTTGAAGTCCGAAGTGTAATGATGGGCGACTTCGCGGTAAAGTTTCGAGTCAGGTCTAGGATAGATGGTTTTAACTAGGCTTTGGTGGCGGTTTATGGTGCCGCACAGCCCGAGCTTAAAGCGGAGTTTCTAGCGGACCTTGTTCGAATCTGTGGGTCAGAACAGCTTCCAATTTTAGTTGGAGGTGATTTCAATATCATCAGGAGGAGAGAGGAGAAGAACAATGATAACTTTGACGACAGATGGTCGTTTATGTTCAACACCATTATTGAAAGCTTGGATCTGAGAGAGATAGAGCTTTCTGGTAGAAAGTTCACCTGGGCTAATGCTCTGCCAAACCCAACCTATGAAAAACTTGATCGAGTTCTTGCGAGCATGGAGTGGGAACAAAAGTTCCGTCTGGTTACGGTGCAAGCTCTTTCGAGGGGAATATCTGATCACACCCCATTGTTCGTGGACTCAGGGGAGCCGAACCACGTGGGTAACAAGAGCACCTTCTCCTTCGAGATGTCATGGTTTGAACGTGAGGGGTTCTTGGACTTGATTGCCAGGGAATGGGATAGAGGTGTAGGAGGCAAGACTGCGATAGAGCGTTGGCAGAATAAGATTAGGCATTTGAGAAGTTTCTTACAGGGTTGGGCTAAGCACCTCAGTGGTGTGTATAAGATTGAAAAGGATAGACTCCTTACTCTTATATAGGCCCTGGACATACAGGCCGAATCCACTATTTTATCGCCAGCTGAGCTTCAGGTTAAAAATGAGGCGGAGAAGAGGTTGAAAGAACTGCTCCGCAAAGAAGAATTGAAGTGGGCTTTGCGTGCTAAAGTTCGCAAAGTGCTCCAAGGGGACGCGAATACTCAGTTCTTCCATTTGATAGCTAATGGCAAGCACAGAAAGAAGCGTATCTTTTAGCTTGAGCAACACGAGGGCACTATTTTAGGTCAGGATAACCTAAAACATATATTATCGACTATTATAAGCAGTTATTTGGACCTTCGGAGGATAATTGTGTGTCCCTCGATGAGTCCAGGACTGAGGATGTACCTCAGCTATCGGCTGCCGATAATGATATTCTGGTTGCCCCATTCTCGGAGAAGGAGGTGTTTGATGCTATTGCACAGATGAAAAACAATAAGGCTCCAGGACCGGATGTATTCCCGGCAGAGTTCTATAAAAAAGTGCTGGCACATTATTAAGGGGGATTTACGACCTATGTTCCATGATCTGTTCTCTAGACAGCTTCAATTATTTCACTTGAATTTTGGGACTATCACACTGCTTCCCAAGAAGACGGATGCGGTGAGAATTGAGCAATTCAGGCCGATCTGTCTCCTCAATGTTAGTTTCAAAATTTTCACCAAGGTCGGGACTAACAGACTCACATAGATTGCGCATTCTGTGGTGCAACAGTCCCAAACTGCTTTCATGCCGGACAGAAATATCCTTGAAGGGGTGGTCGTCCTGCATGAAACACTCCATGAAATCCATTCCAAAAGATTAGATGGAGTAATTTTTAAGGTGGATTTCGAGAAAGCGTATGATAAGGTCAAATGGCCATTCCTCCAACAGTCATTGTGTATGAAAGGTTTTGATGAAGCCTGGCGCCGACAGGTTGAATAATTTACGCAAAAAGGTAGTGTGGGAATTAAAGTTAATGATGACATAGGTCATTACTTCCAGACACATAAAGGCCTAAGATAAGGAGATCCGATGTCCCATATCTTGTTTAACATTGTGGTGGATATGTTAGCAATTTTGATAGGAAGGGCTAAGGAAAATGGTCAAGTAGGTGGATTGGTACCTCATCTTATTGATGCAGGTGTATCCATCCTTCAGTACGCTAATGATACAATCATCTTTATGGAGCATGACTTGGCCAAGGCGAGAAATATGAAGCTTGTGTTATGCCTATTTGAACAATTGACCGGGTTAAAGATTAACTTTCATAAGAGCGAGCTGTTCTGTTTTGGTAGGGCCAAAGATGAACAGTATGCTTATAGGCAATTGTTTGGGTGTGAGTTGGGAGAGTTACCCTTCTCTTACTTGGGGATTCTAATCCACCATCTAGGCTGACAAACAGAGAATGGAAGTGCATCGAGGACCGATTTGAGAAGAAAATGAGTTGCTGGAAGGGTAAGCTCATGTCATACGGAGGCCGATTAATCCTGATTAATTCGGTGCTCACGAGTATGCCAATGTTTCTCCTATCGTTCTTTGAGGTCCCAGTTGGTGTTAGGAAGAGACTGGACTTCTATCGATCGCGTTTCTTTTGGCAGGGTGATGAGCTTAAAAGAAAATATCGGCTTGCTAAATGGGATATCATTTGTAGACCTAAAGACCAAGGGGGTCTAGGTATTGAGAATCTAGAAGTTAAGAATAAATGCCTTCTTAGCAAGTGGCTGTGGAAGCTCTCATCGGAGAATGATGCTATGTGGGCTCAAATCCTTCGCAGCAAGTACCTCCAGACAAAAACTTTGTCCCGGGTTACAGTCAGGCCGACCGATTCGCCCTTCTGGAAAGGCCTGATGAAAGTCAAACAGGCCTTGTTTAATAGGACGAAGTTTGTTATTGGAAACGGCACGAGTACACGTTTTTGGGAGGATATTTGGCCCGGCGAGACACCCTTGGCCATCCAATACCCGTCTTTGTACCGCATTGTTCAACGACGTGAAGTGTTTGTCGCATCGATCTTTCAATCTACCCCCCTTAATATTCAGTTTCGACGAACGCTAGCGGGCAATCGTTGGGAAGAATGGCTCCGTCTAGTTAGGAGACTGATGGAAGTCCAGCTTTCACAACAACCCGATGAATTACGCTGGAAATTGACTAAGTCTGGAGTATTCACGGTTAAATCAATGTATATTGATGTTATTAATTCGAACTCCATTCCTACGTCCAAGCATGTTTGGGATGTCAAAGTTCCTTTGAAAATAAAAGTGTTTATGTGGTTTGTCCATAAACAAGTTATTTTAACTAAGGACAACTTGATAAAGCGTAATTGGACAGGACCTACTAGGTGTAGTTTCTGCGATCGGGATGAGACTATCAAACATCTCTTTTTTGATTGCCCGTTGGCCAAGTTACTTTGGCAGACTGTCCACATTGCTTTTAATATCAATCCACCGAATTCTGTTAATGCGTTATTTGGGACATGGCTTAATGGGATTGAGCCTGACTTAGCGAGACATATTCGGGTTGGAGTTTGTGCTTTGCTGTGGACTATCTGGACTTGCAGAAATGTCGGAGTAATGGGCCATGGGTAGGCTGACCCAGGACCCAAGATCTTTCAAGACATCGGGGCAGGCCGCGCCCCTCAGCCGAGTCCCAGCTAGGCGATCTTCGAGAAGGCCGAGTCCCAGCGGGCGACCTTTGAGAAAGCCGAGTCCCAGCGGGCGACCTTCGAGAAGGCCGAGTCCCAGCTGGCGACCCTCGAAGAAGCAGAGTCCTCAGATGGCGACTCTGAAACAAGCCGACTCCGGGCTTGCGACCTCTCAAAGGGCCGACTGTGAGAGTTGGCCCGCGACCCTTCACGAAGACCGATGCGGGGTACAGCCCCATCGTGGCTGTCCCCTCGGACCCACGGGAAGAAGGCATGGCTACAGTGAGCCGCGTCACCAGGAGATCTCCGGTGAGGCGCGGCACTGTCGCCATGCCTCCCTTGACCTCAGCCACAGTGCGCAAGGCACTGTGCCCACGACGGCGGCGCGTACGGCCCAGAGATCGCCGGGCCCCCCGTCAGTGAGATAGAAGAAGACGGCCGGAGAGTCCGAAGACGGCCCTACGGGAGTCGGCTTCCCTGGAGTCGGCCGCCTCCCGGCTAGGGCCCCACAAGCCATAAACCAGATTGGACGGGGAGTGGCGACAGTGACCACCTGACAGACGGCGGCACTGTTCCCACGACCCCATGACCGAGCCTGCGTCATCAGGAGCGCTGCACAGTGTTCTGCCTGTCCGCGGGGCCCGCCAGTCGGCGGGCCCCAGAAGCCGGCAGGGAGGACGGCTGCGAGAGAGACTGACGACTGGGGGCCACGCCCAGTCGGATTACCATTGTACCCCCGGGGGGTAGGCCTATATAAACCCCCCGGGGCACCCATGCAAAGGGTTCGGCCCTGGATAGGTTTAGACACATAGCAAGAAAGGAAAGAGCTAGCATTGCTCCTTCCTGCCTCCACACAGCTCGAGGAGCACCATTGTACTATCACCCCATAGTGATCATGCGGAGACCCCGCAGAGCAGCAGTAGGGGTGTTATCTCCTCGGAGAGCCCCGAAGCTGGGTAAGATTCGCCGGCGTGCATGTCTTCGCCTCATCCCGTTTCCAGGCACCGGCGACGTTCTACTCGCCCCCACCATGATAAGCCACCCGTTGGCATATGTCGCATCCAACCCCCGACATTTGGCGCCCACCGTGGGGCCAGGTGCACCGTCGTCCGGAGATCTGTTCTGGATGGGAACCCTCTTCCTCCCTGGCGAGCGCAGTCAGCCCGGCTCGCCAGATGGAGTCTGCATCGACGCGCTGCGCGGCGCCGAAGCCGCCTGCGCAGCGAGCGGCCTCGCCGAACTCATCGGCGAGGTGCGCCTCTCCGACGAACCCGTGCCAAGCGCAGGCGCGGGTGGCCCCGAGAACCTTCTCGCGGGCCTCCTCGACCAACTTCAAGTCGCCGGCGAGCCCGCCGTAGACCTGGAGTCCGTAGGCTCCTCCGACCCGATGCTGGTCGACTCCGACGCCGTATCGCTTGATACCTTCCCCACCAATGTGGTGGTTTACGACGAGCCGCTTCCGTACGAGGAGAGCGACGGAAGCACCGTCACGGAGGTGCTCGTCATCGGCCATGGCGAGAATTCAGGTGAAAACGCCCAGGACCCGCTGCCTGCGGCCCTGCAGGACCTGTCCGCGCCCCTCCCAGAGGACGCGGACGCAGAGATGCTGGAAGAGCGCCGCCTTCAGATCATTGAAGGCGCCAAGAAGTTGGCGAGCATGATACGCTTGTCCGAAGCATACCAACGCGAGATGGACCGTGCTGTGGGCGGCTCGCCGGCTCCGACTGGGCCGAGCCGTCTCGGTGTGGTCCGAGAGCGCGGCGCGGCCATCGCCGATCTATTCGGGGCGAAGCGCCCCGTGTACGCCACCCCTGCGGAGAACATCCGCGCCGCCCAAGCGGCGACCGAAGAGCTGAGGAACCTCGACGGTGAAGAGCGCCGTGTGATGACAGAGCGAGTCCAGCAACTCCTCGACGCGGTTGCTGCGCAAAACGCGGCAGGCGGCCGCGCCGACGCGCAGCAACAGAAGAATGATGACTTACCCCCTCGCCGAGATCAAGGCGCGACCTCTCGGACGCCGACTGGCGGAGTCCGCGGGAGGAAAGAGAAGGAGCCGGCTGCGAGCCACAGCCGGACTCGCATCTCCATCGAGCGCGACCAAGATGGCCGCCCCAGAGCAGTGGAGCGGCGAGATGATTATCTGCCTCCCCCGCCCCGAAGAGAACGGCGAGTCTCTCCGCCGCCTGTTGAGCATCCGACTCTCGGAGATCGCCTTGGCCGCCGAGAGGGAGTCGGAGAGAACGACGCCCGCCACCGGATCGACCGACTCCACAGATCCCTGGCATTAGAAGAAGAAGACGAGCTGGGTCCGCCTTGCTTCGGGCCCCGCATCAGAGACGAGCCCTTCCCCAAGGGGTTCACGCTCCCTCGAGATACGCCCAAGTACACCGGCTCCGTGAAGCCAGAGGATTGGCTGATAGACTACTCCACAGCCGTCAACATCGCCAACGGCAACAAGCGAGTCGCCGTAAAGTATGTTCCCCTCATGCTCCAGGGCACGGCCCGGACATGGCTGAACAGCTTGAAGCCCCGCAGCATCAACAGCTGGGTCGACTTCACTGAAGCCTTCATTCGCAACTTCACCAGCACGTACAAGCGACCCCCAAGCCGCGCCAGCTCTCCTTGTGCGTGCAAGGCCCCGAGGAATCGACGCGCGACTATCTCACGCGCTGGGGCGAGCTCCGAAACTCCTGCGAGGGCGTGCACGAGGTACAGGCCATTGAGTACTTTACGGCCGGGTGCCGAGAGGGCACCCTCCTCAAGCACAAGCTCCTCTGCGACGAGCCCGAAACCCTCGACGAACTGCTAATCATAGCAGACAAGTACGCCACGGCCGACTCCTCTATGAAGACGGAGATCCAAGTCAACGCGGCTGGCAAGGTGACTCCCCAGGCTCCCAGAACGCCGGCTGGAGACGCCAGCCGACGGCAGCAGCAGAACGACAACAAGCGCAAGGCCCCACAGCCGACTTCCAATAGTCGGCAGGTCGCAGCGGTAGAAGACCAACAACCGGAGGGGCAGCCTCCGGCCAAGCGGCAGAAGGGCGGCAAGTCCAATTGGTTGCCGGCTTTCTCTTATGAGCAGACTCTGGATGGTCCTTGCAAGTTTCACAGCGGCGCGAAGCCGTCGAACCACACCACCAGAAAGTGCCACTGGCTCGTCAGGATCGCCAAGGGAGACGGCCTCGCCCCTCCGCCGCCTGCAGGGCCGCCGCCGCCTCCGCCGCCTCCGCAGCCGGCGGCTCGGCCAGTCGGCGCGGTCCAAGACGAGTTCCCAGAAGAGCACGGAGCATATGTAGTGTTCACCAGTCTGGCAGATGATCGGCGCAGCAGGCGCCAACAGCAGCAAGAAGTCAACGCAGTGGCAGCAGAAGCTCCTGAGTTCATGCATTGGTCCGAGAAGCCTATCAGCTGGAGCCGGGCAGATCAACCAGAGGTGATGCCGAGCCTGGGCTCTTACGCCTTGGTTCTTGGAGCAACCTTGGCCACTGATAGGCGGGCCGCCCGTTTCTCGCGGGTCTTGATAGACGGAGGCAGCAGCATAAACATCCTGTACAAGGATACCATGGAGAAGCTCGGAATCAGGCGGAGGCAGCTGCAGAGCAGTCGCACCGTGTTCCATGGGATCGTACCCGGCCTCTCCTGTTCGCCGATTGGCAAGATCCTGATAGACGTCCTCTTCGGAGACAAAGATCACTTCCGCCGAGAGCCGATCTAGTTCGAGGTGGTGGATTTGGAGAGCCCGTACCACGCGCTGCTAGGTCGGCCTGCTCTGGCCAAATTCATGGCGGTTCCCCACTACGCCTACCTCAAGATGAAGATGCCGACTTCCAAGGGGATCCTGACCGTTGCCGGCGACTACAAGAAGTCATCCGCCTGTGCGGCCGAGAGCAGTCGGCTGGCCGAGTCTTTGGTGATCGCGGCCGAGAAGCGGCTCCTTGATCGCGTCGTGGCGATGGCTGGGAAGCAGCCGGAGATGTCGCCCGACCCCAAGGAGTCGGAGGCAGAAGGATCATTCAAGCCGGCTAAAGAAACCAAGAAGATACCCTTGGACCCGGAGCACCCAGAGAGATACGCAGTCATAGGCACTGGCCTCGACAGCAAATAGGAAGGCGAGCTCGTCGATTTCCTCCGTGAGAACCGGGACATCTTCGCGTGGTCCCCCAAGGACATGCCAGGTGTACCGACGGAATTCGCCGAGCACAAGCTACATGTCAGGCCAGATGTGAAGCCCGTCAGGCAGCCCTTGCGCCGCCTGTCAGAAGAAAAAAGAAGAGTAGTGGGAGAAGAGATAGCCCGGCTCCTGGCAGCCGGCTTCATCATGGAGGTGTTTTTTCCGGAATGGTTGGCCAACCCTGTGCTGGTCTTGAAGAAGAATAAGCAGTGGCGGATGTGCATCGACTACACCAGCCTCAACAAAGCCTGCCCAAAGGACCCGTTTGCTCTGCCAAGGATTGATCAGGTGATAGACTCCACAGCCGGATGCGAGCTGTTGAGCTTCTTGGATGCATACTCAGGATATCACCAGATCAAGCTGAATCCAGCAGACAGACTGAAGACCGCATTCATCACGCCGTTTGGAGCCTTCTGCTACCTGACGATGACGTTCGGCTTGAGGAATGCCGGCGCCACCTTTCAGCGTTGCATGCAGAAATGCCTCCTCAAGCAACTCGGCAGGAATGCCCATGTTTATGTGGATGATGTGGTGGTAAAGACGGAGAAGCGTGAGACGCTGCTAGAGGATCTCAAAGAAACCTTTGAGAATCTGCGCCGATTCCAGATCAAGCTCAATCCAGAGAAATGCGTGTTCGGAGTCCCAGCCGGCCAGCTCCTTGGTTTTCTGGTCTCCGAACGCGGCATAGATTGCAACCCTGTGAAGATCAAGGCCATTGAGAGGATGGAGGTACCCAGCCGACTGTTGGATGTGCAGAAGTTCACCGGCTGCTTGGCTTCGATAAGCCGATTCATCAGTCGGCTGGGCGAGAAAGCTCTGCCATTGTATCAACTGATGAAGAAGACCACTTTTTTCGAGTGGAACCACAAGGCAGATGAGGCATTTCTCCAACTGAAGAAGATGCTGACGACTCCCCCTGTGTTGGCGGCTCCGACTCCCAAAGAGCCCATGCTCTTATACATCGCCGCCACCAGCCGGGTAGTCAGCACAGTTATCGTAGTCGAGCGCAAGGAGGAAGGCAAGGCGCTCCCGGTCCAGAGACCAGTATATTACCTGAGCGAGGTACTGTCGACCTCCAAGCAGAACTACCCTCACTACCAGAAGATGTGCTACGGCGTGCACTTTGCCGCCAAGAAGCTGAAGCCCTACTTTCAAGAGCATCCTATCACCGTGGTATGCACCGCCCCACTCGCTGAGATCATCGGAAGTCGAGATGCTTCCGGCCGAGTGGCCAAGTGGGCTATTGATCTGGCTCCCTACACCATCTACTACCAACCTCGCACCGCCATCAAGTCGCAGGCGCTAGCCGACTTCCTCGTCGACTGGGCCGAGACTCAATACTTGCCGCCTGCGCCCGACTCTACTCATTGGCGACTGCATTTCGACGGTTCCAAGATGCGCTCCGGCCTCGGAGCCGGCGTTGTCCTCACCTCCCCAAAAGGCGACAAGCTCAAATACGCGCTGCAAATTCACTTCGCCGCCTCCAACAACGTCGCCGAATATGAAGCGCTCATCCATGGGCTTCGGCTTGCCAAAGAACTCGGCATTCGCCGGATCCTGTGCTATGGCGACTCCGACTTGGTGGTGCAGCAGTCATCCGGCGACTGGGACGCCAAGGACGCAAACATGGCAAGCTACCGCTTCTTGGTGCAGTAGCTCAGCGGATATTTTGAAGGATGCGAATTCCTCCATGTACCAAGAAACGACAACGATCAAGCAGATGCATTGGCACGAGTCGGCTCCACTCGCTAGGCGATACCTTCTGGCGTCGCCCTTCAGCGCCTCCTCAAGCCGACTATCAAGCCTTCGCCAGAATCCGACTCCATTTTCGTGCCGGCTCCCCCAGAGATAGTCGGATCCGACTCCAAGACCCCAGCAAACGACCTCAAGAAAGCCACAGTCGGCCCGGGGACTGCGCCAGTCGGCCCGGGGACTGCGCCAGTCAGCCCGGGGACTGCGCCAGTCGGCCCGGGGACTGCGCCAGTCGGCCTAGAGATTCCCTCAATTCAGCAAGCGGCAGCAGAATCCAACCCGCCGCCTCCCAGCCCAGCCACCCTTGTCCAAGTCGCTGTGGTGGCAATCGAAGAGATAGCAGCACCTTCATGGGCGCAGCCCATCCTCAAGTTCCTAGTCAACAAGGAGTTGCCTGCAGATGAGACTCTGGCTCGGCAAGTACAACGCTGAGCGGCAGCCACACCATAGTCAACAGAGAGTGAGTCAGACGCAGCGTCACTGGTGCCCACCAGCGCTGCGTAGAATCAGAGCAAGGCCAGGCGATCCTCAAAGACATCCATCAGGGCGAGTGTGGTCACCATGCGGCCTCGAGGGCGCTCGTGGCCAAAGCCTTTCGGCACGGTTTCTTTTGGCCGACTGCCCTGGAAGAGGCTAAAGAACTAGTCAAGAAGTGCAAGGGGTGCCAGGTGTTCCGCTCCAAGCCCCTTCAGCCGGCTTCTGCACTGAAGACAATCCCCATCGCCTGGCCCTTTGCAGTTTGGGGCTTGGACATGGTGGGACCTTTCAAGACGGCCCGAGGCGGCCTGACTCATTTGCTCGTCGCAGTGGACAAGTTCACCAAGTGGGTAGAAGCAAAGCCCATCAAGAAATTAAATGGGCCCACAGCAGTGACCTTCATTGCCGACATCACGGTGCGGTACGGCATACCGCATAGCATCATCACCGACAACGGCACCAATTTCGCCAAAGGCGCCTTGGCTCGTTTCTGCGCGACGCAGGGCATCCGACTGGACCTAGCGTCCGTTGCCCATCCGCAGTCAAACGGCCAGGTGGAACGGACCAACGGCCTCATCCTATCCGGCATCAAGCCTCGATTGGTCGAACCACTCGAGCGCTCGGCCGGCTGTTGGGTGGAAGAGCTGCCTTCCGTCCTCTGGAGTCTGCGCACAACACCGAACAGATCAACCGGCTTCACGCCGTTCTTCCTCGTCTACGGTGCCGAAGCCGTCATCCCGACGGATATACAATTCGACTCTCCGCGAGTCTCTATGTACACCGAAGAGGAGGCTGAAGAAGCACGCCAAGACGGCGTCGACCTGCTGGAAGAGGGCTGGCTGTTGGCACTCAGTCGGTCCAGCATCTACCAGCAGAGTCTGCGGCGATACTACAACCGCAAGGTCAAGCCAAGATCATTCCAAGAGGGCGACCTTGTGCTCCGGCTGATTCAGAGAACAGCCGGCCAGCACAAGTTGTCGGCGCCTTGGGAGGGTCCCTTTATCATCAGCAAGGTGCTAGGGAACGACGCCTACTACTTGATCGACGCTCAGAAGCCTCGAGCACACAAGAGAGACGACTCTGGCAAGGAAACAGAGCGTCCGGGGAACGCAAATCTTCTTCGAAGATTTTACAGTTGATGCAGTATGTATCACGCTACCCCCCTTTTCTGTATTAAGTACTAAGACCTTAGGCCCCCCGAGACGAGCTCGGGGACTGCCTTTTTGATTATCTGTATGATATGGATCTCGCTTCCGAAATGCTTCCTCCTTTTTTATCATACTGTCTGGCACCGGGTCCGACTAGTCAGCCCGGGGACTCGCCGCCTTGTGCTATGAAATGCTCCCTGAGGTCAGACAAGTAATGTGTCGCGCTCAAAGCCGTCTCCTACGGAAAGCCACAGCTCGCAGAGCGACTGTCGGTAAACGGGGAGATGGAAAGAGCGAGCGCACACATGAAAAATGGCTAAGGACTTAAGAGCTACGCATAGCCCAAGCCGGCTCCCAGTTTTCCCCCACTGGGCCGACTCGCGAGCAGTCGGCTCATAATTTCAACCTTTATCAAGGACGACCGACTTTCGAGAGTCGTCCTGTCGATCTCTAGCCAAACTTGCTACGACGTTCTAAACGACTAAGTACTTGCCTCCTAAAGTAGCTGAGCACTTGACCCGGCGGCAGTCCGCAGAGCGGCTGCCCAGTTGGCAAGGCGGCAACCGAAGGAAGGCGGTAAAGGAAAACAGTCTAAAGAGCCAAAGCAAAGAAAGGCGGAAATTTGATAAATATGTACATAAGGCCCTTGGCCGAATACACCCCGCGGGTGGAATTGTTTGAAACTGACAAGTTTTTCAAAGTACAAAAGAGACAGGTAAAGCCGAAGCACTCTAGGGGGCGGCCTCCGGAGCCGGAGGGCCGGAGGCGGCGGCGGCGTCCGACGTCGGGGCAGTCGGCTGGGCGGTCTCGGCTTGGTCGCCTTCAGCGACGGTCGCCTGGTCCTTTCGAGGCTCGTTGCTGGAGGCGCGATCAGGCTGAGGCTGGCCGCCTGCTTCGTGTTCTGGCGCCTCTTCCTCGCCTCCGTCCTCCGACTCGCCCTCCCCCTCGGTGCTGGAGCCGATTACCTCCGCCGAGTCCTCCTCGTACCCTGGGTGCATCCCGAACCACTCGGGCGGAACCTCCTCGCCATCGGCGGTCCGCTCGGGCACAAAGACACTGGTGTCCGTGTACTCGGCGATGGCCGCCGCGCGCTCGACAAGGGCGCCTTCCACGGCCCCCAACTCGGCCTAGGTCTCTGACCGGAACGCGGCCAGGCGGTCCAGGTCCAGCCCAGGGTACCATCCCTTGACGAACTCCAGGGCCCGGCGTGCTCCGGCGCGAGCCGAGGAGCCCCTCCAAGCTTCGAAGCGACCGACGGCGACCTCCAGCCAGTCGGCCGTCCGACTGGCGGTGCGAAGAGCCGGCACCTCCGGCCACAGGGCGGTAATGACTTGAGCGCCGGCGCGTTGAAGGCGACGCATCAAACGATGAGCAGGGCGAAGGCGAGCCCCGATGCTCAAGAGCTGCTCGTCAATGGTTCGGGGGGTGTTGGCGGCGATCACTTCGCCCTGCGCCCTCCGCTCCTCCCGATCCGCCTCGATGGCCAGAGGGACGGCCTGCGAGTGGCCGGGGAAGAAGTCTGCCAAAGACAAGAAAAGGAGACTGTCAGAAAAACCAGAAGACAGTTCGACACAGAGTCGAAAGACCAAAGAAGAGAAGCCAGGAGTTACCATCGACGATGTCCTCGAGCTCGTGATAGCCGGAGGTCAGCATCGCCTCACGGTCGGTCCAGGCGGCCCGCTCCATCGCGAACTCGGCTAGGAGGGCCTCCTCCCGCGACTTGGCGTCCTCCTGTGCTTTCCGAAGCAGGTCCTTCTGCTCGGCCAGCTGCGTCGCCAGAAGGTTGCGCTCTCGAACGAGCTTGTCGCACTCCTCCTCCTTAGTGCGACGGGCGGCATCGGCCTCATCCAGCTGTCCTTGAAGGGCGGCATTGGCATCTGAAGCTCAAAGAAAGACAAAGCATCGTCAACAAGAAAGGTCGCCCGGGAGATCCGGCCCGACTGCTCAGCAGTCGGCCCGAATCTCGGGGACTACAGCCCGCGGGCGCGCCAGCGCGCCCCCGCGGAGAAGAAAGAAGGAAGGTCGCCGGAGAGATCCGGCCCGACTGCTCAGCAGTCGGCCCGAATCTCGGGGACTACAGCCCGCGGGTGCGCCAGCGCGCCCCCGCGAAGAAGGAAGAATCCGCTCACCTCGACTCTCCGCCAGATCGGCGGTCCGCTTCCTCAGCTCCTCAATGTTGCGGTTGAAGGCAGTAGCGCGGAGGTTGTGATACTCCTGCAAGGCCGGCAAAGCAAAGTCAGCCTTCGGAGCTCGCTAGAAGGAGTTCCGAGCCGCCTGCTCAGCAGCCGACTCCGAACTCGGGGACTACACCCAGTGGGTGCGCTGGCGCGCCCCCACAGAAAAAGACAAGAGACTAAAAAGGAAAAACAAAGCATACCCGGACGAAGGCCCGCAGGGCCAGATGCGTCTTGGTGTAGAGTTGGAGGGCGTCGCCTTCTTTGCGCAACTTGGACTGAACGTCCAGAAGCGCCTGGTTCAGCGGGCCGGTACCGCCTTCGCGCACCCAGCCGGTGGGCGCGGCACTGGAGGCCTCGGCGTCCAGGTTCGCCATGCTGGCGACGTCAGCCCCCCGAGCTCGCGGCGCGGAGCTCGTCCTCTCGACCCGGCGGCGTGTCGGCACGGCGACCTGGAGAAGCAGCTGCGCGTCGGCATCGTCCGCAGTCGGCGGATCCTGCGGGTCCACTGGCTGCTTGTCGTGCAGCCTCGAAGACGGAGGCGGCGGAGGTGGCGGAGGCGGCGCGCGGGTGTCCGAGCCCGAAGCGTCGCCACCTTCCTCTGCGAGAGGGTTGGCGGTGCCGACCTCCCCGGTCTGCCCCGTGAATTCAGGGGGCGGCGGCGCTGACGACAGCGGAGGGACGAGCATCGCCGCTCGACGACGAATGGCCTCCTCAGCATCCCGCTTCGCCGCGGCCGCGGCCGCGGCTACGGCCTCATCCAGATGCCGCTGGGCGTTGGCGGCCGCCTTCTCGGCCTGCGCCTTCTCCAGGCGGTCGGCCTCCTCCTCCGCCCGCTTCTCCCGCGCGTTCCGTTCCGTCGCCTCCCGGAGGTCGGCGGCGGGATCGACCCGCCGCGTATTGGCGGACGTCGCCCCCGACCCCATGACAGAGGGCACGGCGGCTCTCTCGAGGGAGAGGGGGGCGCTGGGGAAGAAAGGGGGGAAAGTCAGAAAGATTCAAGGAAAGTCAGAAAAGAAACAAAGAGCAAGGGACTTACGAAGAAACAAGCGACGGCCTTTTCACTTCCTTCCGGAAGCGGTTGGCCTTCGCGGCCGCCTCTTCCCGCTTGGTCGCGGCGGCGGTTCCCCTGGGTTTCTTCGACCTGCCGTCGGGCGCACTCGGCCCGGCGTGACGCCTTTTCGCGCCGGCCTGGTTGGAGGGGCCGGCTCTTGGCTGGCGGCGCGGGACGACTTCCGCGTCGATGTCGCCCTTGGGCCAGTCGGCGAAGGTCGCCGACGGTCTGAGGCCGCCGTCTTCCTCCTCTCCGCCGCCTTCGGCGTCGGCCTCCAGCGCCGCGGCCCCCAAGTCGGGGTCGTCGACGTCGCTGACCTCGCGGTCGGGGACGTACTCACGCGGCTCTCTCGTGGCGCCGGCAGTGGGCGCCGTGAGAGGGTTCTGCTCAAAATACCAACAAGATCAGAGCTCGAAGTCGGATACAAGCGAGATCGAAGTACAGACGGAAACAACTTACCACTGGCGGAGGGTTGTCACGCGAGTACGGCTCCTTGCCGAACTGCCACTCGTCGGTGAACTTGCAGTGGGCGATGAGGTTCACCATGTTCGCCACCTCTCCACGCGGCATGTCTTTGGTGCACAGCCGGCTTGGATCGTGCCGGCCGCTCATCTGACAGATGAGGTGGGGCCGGCCTTGGAGCGGAAGTACCCGGCGCGCCACGAAGGCGGCCAGGAGATCGGAGGCGACGAGCCCCTCCGAGGCGACGAGCCCCTCCGACTGCGTCATGACTCGGAGGCGC
This sequence comes from Triticum timopheevii, assembly GCA_963921465.1. NCBI lineage: Eukaryota > Viridiplantae > Streptophyta > Magnoliopsida > Poales > Poaceae > Triticum > Triticum timopheevii. The sequence continues at coordinate 77,736,598 of OY997264.1, read as the reverse complement.
GCCACGGCGCCGACTCCGGAGGGCGAAAGCGACTTCGACCGATGGGACCAGCTAGGCGGCCGGCCAGTCAGCGGCTCGGGGTCGAAGGGCGGCAAGTTGACCCAGTCGCCGTCGGTGGCGACGTTCTTCACGTAGAAGTATGTCTTCTGCCACGTCTTCACCGACTTCACCAGCGGGATGGGCGGAAAGGGGTTGTCGGCCGTCGTGCGCCGTGACGCGATGAACGTGCCGCACTGCGCCGGCGTGCCGGCAGCCTGAGTACCGAGCTTTGAGGAAAAGAACTCCCCCCACAGCTCGAGGGTGGGGAGAACGCCGATGTAGCCCTCGCACAGGGTGGCGAAGGCGGAGAGAAGCACCACCGCGTTGGGGGTGAGGTGGTGCGGCTGCAAGTTGTACAACTCGAGGAACGAGCGGAGGAACCCGCTCGCCGGGAGCCCCATCCCGCGCATGAGGTGCGAGCGGAAGATGACCCGCTCGCCCGCCGCCGGCGCGGGCCGGATTTCTCCTGCCGGCGCAGGGCGGGCCTGCACCAAATCCGCGCTCGGGAGGCGGCGGGTCCGGCGAAGGAACCCGACGTCCTCCGCATCCACGTCCGAGCCATCCCACTCGCCGGAACGCGAGGCGGGGGGCGCGGCGGAGGAAGAGCTCATCGTCGGCGAGGAAGAAGAAAGCGACGGAACGAGGCGAAGGAAGAAGAAAGGCAAGAGGGCGGGGGAGGGAGTGCGCGTGCTATGCCACCGCTCCCCCTCAGCCTATTTATAGCCCCGTGGGCTGAGAAGCCGAGGGGGCGACGTGGGGATTAACTGCGCCCACGACCCCACGACGCCCCACGATTAAACCCCCACGAAGTTACTGCCCGCAGTAACCACGTGGGGATGCCAACCGCCCTCGGCCGCAGCGGATCCGCTCGGGAGCCGAGGCGCGGTAATGGCGGGGCACACCTGGCGGCCCGTCCCGTCACGCGCGTGGGCAGGCAGGCTATCGCCCCCACGTGGCGTCACGCGATAGGACCATCTCGTAGATGGCAGGGAAGCGTAGCCGATACACCGCTGGTTTCCCGCCACGACTTGCGAGCGGCGGCCCCTCATGGGCCAGACCGACTCCAGCGAGGCGGCCCGAAGACGCGGCAGCCGAATCTCAGAGTCGGCACCGCAGAGACTGAAACTGCCGAAGCTCCACGAGGCGGCGCCCGCCGGGCTTCGCCAGCTTCGGGGACTACTGTCGGAGTAATGGGCCATGGGTAGGCTGACCCAGGACCCAAGATCTTTCAAGACATCGGGGCAGGCCGCGCCCCTCAGCCGAGTCCCAGCTAGGCGATCTTCGAGAAGGCCGAGTCCCAGCGGGCGACCTTCGAGAAAGCCGAGTCCCAGCGGGCGACCTTCGAGAAGGCCGAGTCCCAGCTGGCGACCCTCGAAGAAGCAGAGTCCTCAGATGGCGACTCTGAAACAAGCCGACTCCGGGCTTGCGACCTCTCAAAGGGCCGACTGTGAGAGTCGGCCCGCGACCCTTCACGAAGACCGATGCGGGGTACAGCCCCATCGTGGCTGTCCCCTCGGACCCATGGGAAGAAGGCATGGCTACAGTGAGCCGCGTCACCAGGAGATCTCCGGTGAGGCGCGGCACTGTCGCCATGCCTCCCTTGACCTCAGCCACAGTGCGCAAGGCACTGTACCCACAACGGCGGCGCGTACGGCCCAGAGATCGTCGGGCCCCCCGTCAGTGAGATAGAAGAAGACGGCCGGAGAGTCCGAAGACGGCCCTACGGGAGTCGGCTTCCCCGGAGTCGGCCGCCTCCCGGCTAGGGCCCCACAAGCCATAAACCAGATTGGACGGGGAGTGGCGACAGTGACCACCTGACAGACGGCGGCACTGTTCCCACGACCCCATGACCGAGCCTGCGTCATCAGGAGCGCTGCACAGTGTTTTGCCTGTCCGCGGGGCCCGCCAGTCGGCGGGCCCAAGAAGCCGGCAGGGAGGACGGCTGCGAGAGAGACTGACGACTGGGGGCCACGCCCAGTCGGATTACCATTGTACCCCCGGGGGGTAGGCCTATATAAACCCCCCGGGGCACCCATGCAAAGGGTTCGGCCCTGGATAGGTTTAGACACATAGCAAGAAAGGAAAGAGCTAGCATTGCTCCTTCCTGCCTCCACACAGCTCGAGGAGCACCATTGTACTATCACCCCATAGTGATCATGCGGAGACCCCGCAGAGCAGCAGTAGGGGTGTTATCTCCTCGGAGAGCCCCGAAGCTGGGTAAGATTCGCCGGCGTGCATGTCTTCGCCTCATCCCGTTTCCAGGCACCGGCGACGATCTACTCGCCCCCACCATGATAAGCCACCCGTTGGCATATGTCGCATCCAACCCCCGACAAGAAATGATTTAGTTTTTAACAGAATATCATGTATACATTTTTTGCAGGTCATATTCCGAACTACGGCACTGATCCGTTCGTGGTCGCTACTCACCCAGACGGAGGCCAGGGAGCATTTGGTTACTGGGTCTTTCCGCTGGGAGAGGGTAGCTCGAGATATCTTCAACCGGTTTGGATGGCAGTCATGTAATAGAATAGGCATTTAGTATCCCTATCTAGTTTTAGCCGGCCGGTTGTGGCATTTTTTCTTGGCTAGTTGGTGTTTCTAGCCCTTTTTGGCTCTGTGTGAGCTTTCTGTGGTTTTTTTATTATTTTTGGAGACCTTTGAAACCATGTTGGCACTACTTTATTTGGTTAATAAGATGGCCGTATGCATCTTTCTGGGAATTCCCTTTTTCAAAAAAATAAAAAATACATTTGTATAAAAATACCCCATGCCAAGCGCGGCCTAAGACAACCGCAGGATATGAGAGAGTTGGCGACTACGACGACAAGTTTGCACAGGACCATCAGGTGACTGGTCGTTTTCGCACAATAGACTTTATCTTCAGTCGCGCACCCTCGCAACAACGACGATTGACGAAGAAATGGTTTTTGAAAGATCCGATTGACGAAGAAATGGTTTTCGAAAGATCCGATTGACGAAGAATAGCATTGCAGAATTTAAGAGATCAGCCCAGTGGCAAAATCAAGCCTATTTTATCTGAGAAAGTGGGCACGGCAGAAGCTGATGAACAAGCGAGGTCCCAATGGGGACAACAAACGTAGTACGTACGAGAAAGGTGGAAGATAGGTGAGCCCATTGATTAGATCGCAGAAAAATGGAGATAATGCAGGTCACAGAGTAGCACAGTACAGGGCCCAGTACCAAGAAAACACAGACGAGTTACATCAAAGTTCAGACTTCAGAATCATGGTCCCCCTCCTCACTCTCTCCAACACTCTCTTCTTCCTCGCAGAAACGCCGGCCGGCTCAATCAATCACAAAGCGACACACGACGCACGCACACAGACACCATTGCCACACATCGCACACGGTTTTATTTGGACACAGCAACATTATTCGCTACCAGCGGCAGAGGACTACGACGACGACGGACGGACGACGACTACGACGACTCGGGGGCTTGTTCCCGGACTAATACATGGCGATGTGTCGATGGCAATGCGGCAGCTCTCCTGGCACCTCATCTCTGCACGAAGCAACAATTTTCCGCTTGTTAGAACACAGATGGAAGCAAAGAACATGCGAAATTAGCAGAGTGTTAGTATGCTTACACCAGGGGAGGATCTTCCAGCGCTGGTTGTCGCCCTCGCACCACTTCCAGAGCACGACCTCGGTGCCGTCGTGGACGCCGCCGTGGGCCTTGTCGCCGTGGAAGGCGTCGAAGTTGAGGTAGATGTTGTTCACCATGCGCACGCAGCGGAAGCCCTTGCCCACGTCGCGGCTCTCCGTCCACAGCACCGACTCGTCCTGGTACGCCGGGTTGTACGGCACCAGCTTCACCTGCACATGCACGCACCATCAATTACAGATCTTGGTGAGAACCCCTGCAAGATGCTTCTCTGCTCAAATCATGCACAATCTTTGTGTGGGTGCGTTTGCTTACGGGGTGGCCCTGGCCGGTGGAGTGCTTGATGCATTCGCCGGTGACCTTGTTCACTATCGCGAAGGCAGGGTACCCTTCCTCGTCCCTGATCTTGTTGCTGTGCCTCATGTCCTTGATCCAGTGCTGCACAAAGATCCGGTAATTTCAGTTTCACAGATCGCCACACGGCACGACAGGTGAACAAGAAAGGACTCATGTTCTGGTCAAGTAGAAAGCAGAATTGACCTGGTAGTCGTCCCTGGGGTTGGTGGGGGCGAGGCAGACGGTGCCGTTGCGGGCGGTGAGGCTGTAGTCCTCGCCGGCCTTGCAGAAGATGCGCACGGCGTGCACGGGGGGGCCGCCGCCCATGGCGTGGGCGTTGTTGCCCATGGTGGCGCCGGACTCGACGGCGGCGTGCGCCTCGGCCCAGGGCCAGATCTTCCAGCACTGGTTGTCCCCCTTGCACCACTCCCAGAGCACGACGGTGGTGCCGTCGTGCACGCCGCCGTGGTCCTTGTCGCCGTTGAGAGCGTCGAAGTTGAGGCGGGTGTTGTTGACCATGCGGATGCAGCGGAAGCCCTTGCCCATGTCCTTGCTCTCCGTCCACAGCACCGACGCGTCCTCGTACGCCGGGTTGAACGGCACCAGCTTCACCTGCAATCCACCATCCCCCATCCACGCGCATGTCAAGAACTCAAGATCAATCGAATCGAACCGAAGACGGATTCTGATGGAGCGAAGACGGACGACTTACGGGGTGGGACTGGCCGATGGAGTGCTTGACGGCGAGGCCGGTGGCCTTGTTGACGAGCGCGAAGGCCGGCATGCCCTCCTCGTCCTTGACGGTGGTGCTGAAGCGCATGTCCTTGAGCCAGTGCTGGGTCTCGTCCTTGGGGTTGACGGGGGCGAGCACCACCTCGCCGTCGCGGACGGCGAGGCAGTAGTCCTCGGAGGCCCGGCAGTAGATCTTGAAGATCTGGTTGGGGCCCGACGCCGCCGGCGCCTGGTCCTTGTGGTGGTGCCCGAACCCAAACATCTTGGCGGCGAGGAGAGCGTGATCGACTGGAGAATGGTTGGAGCTGTGTGAGTGAGGAGAGAGCTCTTCCCCATGGCCCCGTTTTATAGCGCAAACGGAGCAGAGCAACCGGTGTCACCACGCACTGTAAAATCTTGAAAATCTTTGGAGCATATCTCCAGCGGCCTCGAATAAATGGCGAAAAATAATTACAGGATACGCTCGCTCGATCGCTGCCAGTGCAGCACTAGCCGTTTGGTGTGAATGTACTACCGGAAGATTTTGGTTCGATTAGCAAGATTTTGGCTCGATTGACAGCAGTAGCCGGTTGCAGCCAGTGCCAAGTTTTGCTCAGCATTGGCTGTATGCATGCAAATATATGCAATGGCCAAAAATGCCAGCACTATACTAATGTATAAATTGCTTTATTGGTGGAGTACAGTTAATGTCTGTTTTGTATTTTGCGCTCCGTCCATTGTCTAATCCTAGCAGTGTCTTCTTCTGGTAGTACTTAGAGGCTAAGTATCCTGATAATTAAAGACTAAATATTTTTCTCTGCTCTTGGATTATTTTGGCCCTACAGCAGTGCTAGTGTCAGATTTCAGCTGACACTTGGCATTGCCTTGCTACAGAGCCGTTTGGTATGAATGTACTGGAAGGTTCTGGTTCGATTTACCTACTAGTACTCCAGTGTTTTCCTCGGCATTAACTTTGCATTAGCTGTACGCATGCAAATAAGCAATGGCCAGCGTACTACGTTCACTGTCTCATCTTGGCATTAACTTTGCATTAGCTGTATTATGGATTAGTGGAGTAGAGTTAATGTTTTTTGTATTTTGTACTCCGTTCACTGTCTCGTCTTAGCAGCGTTTTCTTCTAGTATACCCTTTTTTTCTAGGAAATCTAGTGTACTCATCCTTAGGCTGGTCACAATGGGCAAGAACATAAGTTAGTAACTTACACACTTCCCTAGACTATGTTACTACCTCCATAGTGGGTAGAAACATCTATGTAGTGTCATGCAACGATGTATTTATTAGGTTATAGACTCATTGTTTCTTGGGGTGTGTGATGTTCCGGTAACTTAGCTAGTTACCACAAGCACCTCTCTCTTCATTAAATATGTGCCACATAAGCAAAGTTGTATTGGGGTGTGTGATGTTACTCCTAAGTTCCTCCCCATTGTGACCAGCCACTAAGAGCAACTCTAGCACGCCCCTTAAATTGCCCGACACGCAAAATAACCGCCCGTTTACGGTTTAGGGCGAAAAAAGTGACCCAAACAGAAACCTTAAAAGGGTCCGACCCGTAAAAAAATTTGAGGGGCGCGGTAAAATCCCCCTCCGACCCGTGAAAACACCCCCCCCCCCCCCCGACCGTCGGTGCCCTGTATCCCGCGGAAGCGGTTGGCGGGAGGGACATTCCAGCTCTCGCGCACGCTCCCCACATCCCCTCCCGCAGACGCCCGCCACCGTCGCCGCAAGCGATTCTGGCCAGCGTAATCGCGTCGCCGTCCCGAATCCTATGAGCCGAGGCACTGCGACGTCGCTGCCGCCCTAGATCGACCGCCTCCAGCTGCCGGCCGCCACGGACGCCCACCTCGGATTCGCTGAACCGCCACCGGTCGCTGCCGCCCCGGTGAACCCCTTTTCCTTCCCCTTGAGCCCCACCGGTCGCTGTAGAAATTTCGTTGATGCGAGCTTCGATGCTTTTTTTAGATGGATTTGAGCCCGTGCGAACAATTTTTGCTTGTGGATTCGTCCTCGTCGGACGACTTGGACGTGGAATCGATACTCGAGCGCCATCATTAGTGGATTGTCATGGTGGTCCTAGCCGTGAAGGAGGAGGAGCATCGAAACGGTGAGGTTCGACCGTTGGTCGTCTTTGCATCCCTCGCAACCGCCATCTCGGAAGTGTGTTGTTGATGCAAGACTACTTGATGGACAATCCAACCTATGTGTCGCACCTCTTCCGGAGAAGGTATCGAATGCGCCGATCACTCTTCATAAAAATTGTGCAAGCTTGCGAGGCCAATTGCCGGTTTTTTTACTCAAAGGAGAAACGTCGCGGGCTTGTTGTGTTTTAGCGCCTATCAAAAAATCTCCGTGGCTATGCATGTGATTGCATATGGTATTTCGGCTGATTATGCCGACGAGTATCGTTGCATTGGAAAGGTACTACAATTGAGTCAGTGCCTAGGTTTGCCAAAGTGATGATCCGTGTCTTTGGTCATGTCTATCTTCATGCACCCAATGAGGAAGACACAATAAAGTTGATGGCAGCAAACGAGAAGCGAGGTTGGCCCGGCATGCTCGGAAGCATTGATTGTATGCATTGGACTTGGAAAAACTGCCCGAAGGCATGGCATGGGCAATTTTGTGGCAAGTCTCGTCAGGCAACAATTGTGCTAGAGGTTGTAGCATCCGAGAATTTATGGATTTGGCATTGTTTTTTGGTATGCCAGGTACTCTCAACGATATCAATATGTTGCAACGGTCTCATTTGTTTGCTAGACTTGCTAGCGATGATGCCCCTGCTTGCAACTTCACGGTGAACGGGCATGAGTACACAAAGGGGTACTATCTTGCAGATGGTATTTACCCCTCTTGGTGTATATTAGTGAAGAGCATCAAAAAGCCCAAAACCAAAAAGCATATGGAATTTGCAAAGGTGCAAGAGGCTGCCCGAAAAGATATAGAAAGAGCCTTAGGGGTTTTACAAACTAGATTTTCATTATTCGTGATCCTGCTCGTTTTTTGGACAAGAAAACTCTGAGCAACATCATGAAATGTTGTGTCATTCTTCACAACATGATTCACGAAGATGAGAGGGACTTGAACTTGGAGTTCTTCCACGACAATGTCGGTAGCCGTGTGAAGCCAGCTAGAGACCCTGACCGTATACAAGCATTTCTTCAGACATACAGGCAGATAAGATGTAGACACCTGAAGGAAGTATGCCCTGGAGGCAATAATAAAGCTATTATTTATTTCCTTATATCATGATGAATGTTTATTATTCATGCTAGAATTGTATTAACCGGAAACATAATACATGTGTGAATACATAGACAAACATAATGTCACTAGTATGCCTCTACTTGACTAGCTCGTTGATCAAAGATGGCTATGTTTCCTGACCATAGACATGAGTTGTCATTTGATTAACGAGATCACATCATTAGTAGAATGATGTGATTGACATGACCCATGCCGTTAGCTTAGCACTTGATCGTTTAGTATGTTGCTATTGCTTTCTTCATGACGTATACATGTTCCTACAACTATGAGATTATGCAACTCCCGTTTACCGGAGGAACACTTTGTGTGCTACCAAACGTCACAACGTAACTGGGTGATTATAAAGGAGCTCTACATGTGTCTCCAAAGGTACATATTGAGTTGGCGTATTTCAAGATTAGGTTTTGTCACTCCGATTGTCGGAGAGGTATCACTGGGCCCTCTCGGTAATGCACATCACTATAAGCCTTGCAAGCAATGTAGCTAATGAGTTAGTTACGGAATGATGCATTACATAACGAGTAAAGAGACTTGCCGGTAACGAGATTGAACTAGGTATTGGGATACCGACGACCGAATCTCGGGCAAGTAACATACCGATGACAAAGGGAACAACGTATGTTGTTATGCGGCTTGACCGATAAAGATCTTCGTAGAATATGTAGGAGCCAATATGGGCATCCAGGTTCCGCTATTGGGTATTGACCAGAGAGATGTCTCGGTCATGTCTACATAGTTCTCGAACCCGTAGGGTCCGCACGCTTAATGTTCGTTGACGATATAGTATTATATGAGTTGTGTATGTTGGTAACCAAATGTTGTTCGGAGTCCCGGATGAGATCACGGACATGACGAGGAATTCCGGAATGGTCCGGAGAAAAAGTTTGATATATGGGATAATAGTGTTTGATTTCCGGAAGGGGTTCCGGATGTTTCCCGAAATGTTTGGGTACGAGAACACGTTATTTGGGCCAAAGGGGAAAGCCCACGAGGCTTTTGGAAAGTGCAAAAGAAAGTTTTGCAGAAACCAGAGGGTAGACGCCAGGAACCCTGGCGTCTAGGGGGTAGACGCAGGGAACCCTGGCGTCTAGCCCTGGAGTCCGTGTAGGACTCTTGCCTTTCGGGCTAAACCGACTTTGAGGAGGCTTTTATTCCAAGTTTCGACCCCATGGCTCAACATATAAATAGAGGGGCAGGGCTAGCACCAAAGACACATCAAGAAACACCAAGCCGTGTGCCGGCAACCCCGTCCCCTCTAGTTTATCCTTCATCATAGTTTTCGTAGTGCTTGGGCGAAGCCCTGCGGAGATTGTTCTTCACCAACACCGTCACCATGCCGTCGTGCTGCCGGAACTCATTTACTAACTCGCCCCTCTTGCTGGATCGAGAAGGCGAGGACATCATCGAACTGAACATGTGCAGAACTCGGTGGTGCCGTGCGTTCGGTACTTGGATCGGTTGGATCGTGAAGGTGTACGACTACATCAACAACATTGATAAACGCTTCCGCTTTCGGTCTACAAGGGTATGTGGACAACACTCTCCCCTCTCGTTGCTATGCATCACCATGATCTTGCGTGTGCTTAGGATTTTTTTGAAATTACTATGTTCCCCAATAACACCCACCATCAGCTCGAAGAGGATCTCATTGAGCACCATCGGCAGAGGAATGGCCAAGGGCATTGAGCACCATTTGGGAAAGGCACTGGCCAATTTTACATTCATTTCATTTAATTCATGTGTGATCGGTATCATTGTTGTATTCGAAACAATTGTTGTAACAAATTATTAGTTTTATTTCATGACTTCAATAATCATTGTAATCTCGATTCATAATATTCACATTTAATGTTATTTGAGATATGTGTTAAATTCTAAAAATCACGCGTTTTGCGGGTTCGCGTGGGCTGCGGCCGAACAGAATATTTTGTTTTACGGTACCGCTATGCGTGTTCTGTTCGGTCACAGGCCGCGCGAGCCTACAAAATGTGTTTTTCACGAACTGTAAACACGCTATACGGGTCGGCGATTTAAGGGGTCTGCTAGAGTTGCTCTAAGGGCATCTCCAACACCAACCCTCAAACCTCCCGCAGCCGTCCTGACCATGCTGTCCGGACCACGGAAGCCATCCAACGTGGGCCTATATCGGTCTACGGCACGGTCCGGACGCGTTTTCTCCCGCAAACTAGAGATGAACGTGGGGGAGGTTTGTGAGAGTCCGGACCGCTCCCAAGCCCATTTCCGGCCACCCCAGCCCACCAAAACCCTCCCCTCCCCGCGTGTTTTCTGTCAGCGTCGCTCTGATACGTCTCCAACGTATCTATAATCTTTGATTATTCCATGCTGTTTTATTATCAATCTTGGATGTTTTATAATCATTTTATAGTCATTTTATATCATTTTTGGTACTAACCTATTGACATAGTGCCAAGTGCCAGTTGTTGTTTTCTGCATGTTTTTTACATCGCAGGAAATCAAATCAGACGGAGTCGAAATGCCACGCCAATTTACGATGATTTTTTATGGACCAAAAGGAAGAAGATGGGCCCTGGTTGCACCTGGGGGGAGTCCCGAGGAGGGGACAACCCACCAGGGCATGCCAGGAGGCCAAGACGCGCCCTGGTGGGTTGTGCCCACCTCGGGTGCCCCCTGGACCGACTCTTTGCTCTATAAATACCCCCAATATTCCAGAAACCCTAGGAGAGTCGACGAAATATTCATCCAGCCGTCGTAGAGTCCAGAACCACCAGATCCAATCTAGACGCCATCACGGAGGGGTTCACCACTTCCATTGGTGCCTCTCCGATGATGCGTGAGTAGTTCTTTGTAGACCTACGGGCCCGTAGTTAGTAGCTAGATGGCTTCCCGTCTCTCTCTATCTCTCTCTCTCTCTCTCTCTCTCTCTCTCTCTTGATTATCAATATAATGGTCTCTTGGAGATCCATATGATGTAAGTCTTTTTGTGGTGTGTTTGTTGGGATCTAATGAACTTCGAGCTTATGATCAGTTATATCTTTTTATATCCATGAAAGTTATTTGAGTTTCTTTGATCTCTTATATGCGTGATTGCTTATAGCCTTGTATTTCTTCTCCGATATTTGGGTTTTGTTTGGCCAATTTGATCTATTTATCTTGCAATGGGAAGAGGTGCCCGGTAGTGGGTTCGATCTTACGGTGCTTGATCTCAGTGACAGAAAGGGAACCGACACGTATGTATCGTTGCTACTAAGGATAAAAAGATGGGGTTCATATCTACCGCCATAGATAAACGGATCCCGTCTACATCATGTCATCGTTCTTATTGCATTACTTTGTTTTTCCATGAACTTAATACACTAGATGCATGCGGGATAGCGGTCGATGTGTGGAGTAATAGTAGTAGATGCAGGCAGGAGTCGGTCTACTAATCTTGGACGTGATGCCTATGTAATGATCATTGCCTGGATATCGGCACGATTATTTGAAGTTCTATCAATTGCCCAACAGTAATTTGTTTACCCATCGTTTGCTATCTTTCTCGAGAGAAGCCACTAGTGAAACCTACGGCCCCCTGGTCTTCTTTCTCATATATTTGCCTTGCGATCTACTTTTTCTTCGCGTTTATTTTCAGATCTATTAAACCAAAAATACAAAAATACTTTGCTGCACTTTATTTCATTTGCGATCTATTATTTCAATCTATTACAACTTTCTCCCATCCCCGCACCGTTTCTGGAGTTGGTACCCGAAAGGGATTGACAACCCCTTTAACACGTGTTGTTCTTTGCGTGCAGGGGCTGTTTACATTGTGTTGCTTGGTTCTCCTACTAGTTCGATAACCTTGGTTTCATATCTGAGGGAAATACCTACCGCCGCTGTGCTGCATCATCCCTTCCTCTTTGGGGAAATACCGATGTAGCTTCAAGCGACATCACGCTCGAGAGCGTCAGCGCCCGTGTTCATGCCCGGCCAGAGTGGAGGCGACCGCTCACTGGCGCTGGCATTGAAGCAGCACGCCGGTCGAGAGAGCGCCGCTCGCGTCGCTTCCTGGTGCAGGCGACTGCCGCGCGTTCAAACGACACGACGGTCGCCCGTCCGTCCATCTGTCGCCCACATTGATGGCATGCGGTTGCCAAGGCGCCTCCTCCGGCGCCACCCATCCGTCCCTCTACCTCCCAGCATGGCTATATAAACCGCTGCCCGGCCATAGCCACAGTCATCCACCTCCGATCCCTCTCTGAACCACTCTCACCAAGGATCCCTCCCCCACCAAAGCTCTTTGGGACGGGGTGATCTCGGACCAGAAGAAGAAGATCGATGTCATTGCTGGCGGTTGGCTGGTCGGTAAGCAACTGGAGGACGACGACATCCCAATGGAGGACGCTCCCGACGATGAACCGGCACCGCACTCATCCTCCACACCACCCTCCTCCTCCTCCATGCCACCCTTGCCGGTGCATTGCACCTTGACCATCGGCGGGGCCCGTGCCCATTACATCGACATCATGCGGGAGGAGCAGTTCCGGGAGGCGCAGGCCGACGCATCCTACAACAACCACCTCCCCCAGGAGCACGTGCATGTGGAGGAGCAACTTGCTGCTGGTAGCGCTGTCGCGCCGGGCGCGGACCTGGCGGAGTAGGAGGCGCTGCTCGAGTCCTACCGCTCCACATGCAATATCCGCCTCGCTCGCTGACGGTACCACTAGCGGGTGGCGGTCGCCTACAAGGATAGCGACGTTTCGGGCGAGGCGGTGTTCGGCGAGACTGAAGATGATGAGGAGGTGAAAGCGCAGGTTAACTCCTAGAGGCGGGGGTGAATGGGAGATTTTTATAAATTCATTAAATTCTGATGAATTTGACGAAGACCAGAGTGAAGAACTAGAAACACGGGGATACTAATTTATCACAGAAATGAAAAGCATGTATACAATATAGATACAAGTGAAGAACGTGCAATCATACAGAATTGAAGAAAGAGAAAGCATCATGATGAAAGGCTTCAATTCAACTTCTTCAGAAAGTAGATCACAAATCTTCAGCAGTGGAATGACGTAAGGTAAGGGTTGAGGAATTTGAAACCAGGTTGACTCGGTGAAGACACAACGATTTGGTAGACCAGTTCCAATTGTTGTATCAACTGTATGTCTGGTTGAGGTGGCCGAGTCGCAACTCAGAGTACACACGGTACTCATTGTATTCCTCTTAAGCTAAGGCCATGCAGACCTCGCCCAATCACTCGTGGTAAGTCTTCAAGGTAGACCTCCAAAACCTTCACAGACTTGTTCACTGGCACACCACAGTGACTCTTGGGTTGCTCAGAACTTGATGCCTAACCATCTGGAAGAATGACAGTCTTCAAAGGTAACAGGTGTTGGATCACACAGAACACTTTCTTCGGTGATGCTTAATCACTTTGGCTCTGAGATTTTACTCACTTAGGATTCTCTCAAAGTCGCCAGAGGATGGATTGCTCTCAAATGACAAGTGTCAAGTTCTTTCAGAGCATCCAACCAACAAGTAGTTGCGGGGCGGCTATTTATAGCCAGGGCAACCTGATATGAATCGTCATAAATTCCCTTGGCTGATTCGACCGTTGTCGGGATAAGGATCCACTTGACAGCTGGCCCGCAATGCAGCAATGGTCGGAACTTGAACTCTCAAATTCGTCGGGGCATTCAATTTCCTCACTTTTAGGCAAATCGCACTGGCGAACTCCTAACTCCTCAGCATGACCAAATTCGTCAGTGACCAGATGTACTACATCACTATCACTAGCAAATTCGTCAGTTGTATTGGAGATTTCCAAAGGCTTCACTCGAAGTGGCTAAAGTAGTATAGGTTTTCAGCATCACTTTGGAAATGTGAAATATGTTTAACCTAGACCCCCTTTAACAATATGGTTTTTCCTGTGACTCAAATAAGAATGAAACTATGAAAACAAACGTCTTCAAGCATCAAAGTCTTCACATCAATTTCTTCAAAGGGCGTACCAATTTCATCACCAAATTCTTCACTTGAAGAAATATATTTTTAGGGGTCGTCTTCCATGGTTAAACGAAATCTTCAGGGACTATAATTCATGTGTACACTCACAAACACGTTAGTACCTCAACCTATTTGTCTCCAATACTTCAAAACCACTAAGGGGGCACTTGATCCACTTACAGGAGGATATCGCCGAGTTCGCGCCCCGCCGCGGCGACCACGAAGTCGACACGTCCGCGGGCGCCGATGACAGCGAGGAAGAGTAGTGCACGGTAGGTCTCCGTCGCTCTTGTCCAAGGAAGGCCACTGCTCCTCCCCTCCCGTCGACCAAGCATGGTGGGCTCATGCTACTTGTGAGCTGCGTTGCGATTTCCTAGAAGAGAAGAGGATGATGCAGTATAGTAGAGATAGGTATTTTCCTCAGTTAAGAACCATGCTTATCAATCCAGTAGGAGAAGCACACAACACCTTGTTAGCAGTACCTACACACAAAATAACAAATACTTGCACCCAACGCAGACAAGGGGTTGTCAATCCCTTGGCGGTTAATTGCACGGATCAAATCTCGTAGTGATAGATAGATAAATAAAACACAAAATAAAATAAAGTAAATAAAACTGCAACAAGGTATTTTTGGATTTTTAATATATGATAAAGATAAGGCTCGGTGGTCATAGTTTTCACTAGATACTTCTCTCTTGAACATAGCATATGGTGGGTAAACAAAATACTGTTGGGCAATTGATAGAAAAGAGAATAATTATGAAGATATCCAAGGCAATGATCATGTATATAGGCATCACGTCCGAGACAAATAGACCGACTCCTGCCTGCATCTACTACTATTACTCCACACATCGACCGCTATCTAGTATGCATCTAGGGTATTAAGTTCATAAAGAACAGGGTAACGCCTTAAGCAAGATGACGTGATGTAGACAAACTAAACTCAATCAATATGAATAAAGCCCATGGTTTTAATCTTAATGGCAACAATACAAATATGTGTCATGTCCCCTTCGGTCAGAGGGATTGAACACCGCAAGATCAAAACCATAACAAAGCACCTCTCCCATTGCAAGATAAATCAATCTAGTTAGCCAAACCAAATCAATAGATCGGAAAGAAGTACAAAGATATAATAATCATGCATAAAAGAGTTCAGAGAAGACCCAAATAATATGCATACATAATCTGATCGTAAACCCACAATTCATTGGATCCCAACAAACACACCGCAAAAAAGAATTACATCGAGTAGATCTCCAAGAACATCGAGGAGAACATTGTATTGAAGATGAGAGAGAGAGAGAGAGAGAGAGAGGTCATCTAGCTACTAGCTATGGAACAGTACGTCTGGGGTAAACTACTCACACGTCATCGGAAGGGCAGCAAGATTGATGTAGAGGCCCACCGTGATCGATTCCCCCTCCGGCAGAGTACCGGAAAAGGCCTCCAGATGGAATCTCACAAGAACAGAAGCTTGCGATGGCGGAAAAAAGTATTTTGGGTGGCTCTCTGTTGGTTTCCCGATCTTAGAGAATTTATAGAGCTAGAATTAGGTCAAAAGGAGGAACGAGGGGCCCACGAGGCACCTGGGCGCACCCATGTGGCTCGTGGCCCACTCATTCACCTTCTGGTCTCCTCCCAAGCTTCTAGTGTCTCTTATGTCCAGAAAAATTGTCAAAATGTTTCGTGGCATTTGTACTTCATTTAGTACTGATTTCCTGGAAAAACCAAAAACAGGCAAAAAAAACAACAACTGGCACTTGACACTAAGTTAATAGGTTAGTCCCAAAAATGAAATATAATTACATATAACTGCATATAAAACACCAAAGATTGATAATATAATAGCATAGAATAATAAAAAATTATAGATACATTGAAGACGTATCAGCTCACCATCTTCGGCCGTTTAGTCGCTTGGCGGCGACGTGGAGACGGGTTGCTTCTGTTCCGGGGCTTCGGAGGAGGAGGTTACGGAGGCGGAGCTGGAGAGCACCAATGCGGAAGTGCAGACGGTGATGCTTCAGTTCTCGGGGCTGATGGTCGGACATGGGAACGGGCGCCGGCGAGCATTTAGATTAGGTATTAATTATACCTTTAGAGCCTGACTAGCACCTCTTTGATGTAAATGTAATGAAACCCATCATGTTTATATGACATCAGGACGTGTTTATTTGAAATCCGTCATGTTTATATGACATTAGGACGTGTTTATTTGAAATCCGTCATGTTTATAAGAAATCCGTCCGAGTTTGCACGAATTTCATTCGGTTTATTGAAAATGTTTGAAATGTATGCCCCTACGGTTGGATGGCATCCCCCCGCATCCGTGTCCGCAACTCCCTTCCCCCCCCCCCCCCCCCCCGCCCGGTCTGCGGACGGATGCGGGAGGATTTTAGCGGGTTGCCGTTGGAGATGCCCTAAGTATCAATGTAATTAGGCCAACTCCAACAGGCCGACGCAAATGAACGCGGATTTGGTTTTTTTGTCTGTTTAGGCCAGGCAGGTGCACGAAGATGCCCGCTTCTATCCGACGGGCCATAGGTGCACACAATGCCTCCGATGCATTTTTAAAGTTGCGTATTTAAAAAAATACTAATGAAAATATAACATTAGAAATATAAAATTAATAGTTAAAATGGCATCCAAATTCCACTTACATTAACTAAAATATAAAACAATAAACATAGAAACCTTTTTAAAATAGCAGCCCCCTAGCCATATCCGTCATCGTCATCGTTGGTTGGATCGATGTCGGTGCCTGCATCCACCGGAAGGCCTGCTGGTAGGCTGCCTGCGCCGCGTCTAGCTGGGTAGCCTGCACCTCCTGCACTCCCTGGGCTGCTAACTGCTTGGCCACCCTCGTCGCCTGCTCCACCTGGCATTCAACCGCCTCCCACTTGGCCGCCAACGTTCGCGTCTTGACGTCATACAGGTGCTGCCGTGCCTCCTCACCGTTCGCACCCACCCACACAGGCATGTACGACATGTAGAGAGGCGAGGTACTCGTTCACGACCACGTTTGGAGTGGCTATGTAGCGGGCAGCAGATTCGGCCATAGTGAAAGCAAGGCCAGGCCAACGCGCCATCTCCTCGCGCTCGGATTCCTCGAGCACCCGCCTAGTCACCCCCTCTAGGGTCGTGAGTTACGCGGCCTCCTCCTCCTCCTCCTCGTTGACCGCCACGAGCGATGGTGGAGCGCGGGCCTCTATCGTGAAGCTCCCATGGCGGCGCACATCGTGCCCCGTTGCGAACCGCACGTCCCACATCAGCGAGTCCAACACGTAGTCCGGGTCGCAATGGAGTGTGGGCGGGAGGTCAGCACGGTGGCTATGAATCTCGGCCACACGCGCGCAGTCGGACTGCGCCACCACCGACACCGGAACCATTTTAGGGTTGAGGTGTCAGTTGTGCAGGTGGTTGACGTCCGGCCATGGTAGAGGCATGCGGTGCTCCCAGTGGTAGAGTGCCCGGTGCACAGGGATGTACAACATGTCGCGTTCGTGTGCCTGCCCAGGGGGGCTGCAATGCCAAAGTGAAGTGGGCTAAGTGGCGCGACGAGCCGGCCTCATGGTCATGCTTGCCACGCTTGCTAAAGAAGCCCATGGCCATGGCATCGCATTGGCCGGCGGGGGAGCAAGCTAGATGTGGACTGGTAGACTGGTGGGGATGGAAGTGGATCAGGCGGCCCCGCATCGCACACTTTCTATTTTAAAAGGACAGGCGTGGACACTTCGTGTGGCTGACGTGCAGGTCTAAACGTGCGTGTGGCATTTACTAGGACCGGAGGCAGTGGTCGGGCGGCCGACACGCGGGCCCGAATCGGACACAGAGCGAACGTGCGGCGCGCCCGTTTGGACACAAATCAGGCATAAATTCGGGACGAAAATGCGTCCAAACTGACATCGAGCAGACGTAATTGGGAATGTGTCGGCGCGTTGGGCCATGTTTTCTGTCCGCGCAGACCCAAACTGACATGGATTCATCCCTATGAACGCACACACGCACACCCTACCCCTATGAGCATCTCCGAGAGACTGGGCCGGCATATCATCTTGAGATTTACGAAGCCACTGTAGGCGCCTCGTCGTCGACGGGAACGTCGGCATATCATCTTGAGATTTACGAACCACCATAGGCGCCTCGTCGTCGACGGAAACGTCTCCTCCCACTGAAAGCACATCGCCGGAAATTCTGAAATAAATTCAGGAATAATGCGAGCACCAGGATTTGAATCCTTGTGGGTTAGGGATACCACTGTCCACCTAACCATCTCAACCACGGGTTGGTTCGCAGTTTGGCAATTTATTTGACAACCACTCCCCGCTTGGCTTGGCTTGGCTGGCCGTATTTTTAAGACGAAAAATGTGCATGCTGTATTTCAGAATAGAGAAAAACATAAGTGCAAAAGAGAAGCATCATATTTTAGGCACGAACGGCCTGGCTTGGAAGCGTGCACCCAACGCTGCGCGATTCCCCCACAAAACAAGGTGGGATTCCAAGTTCGGATGCCCCCATCCATGCCACCCTGCGATCGCCCTTGTAGCTCCGGTGCACTAGACAACTAGCAAAGCAGTCGGCGCTTTATTACTTTGATTTTGATCGTGGCCGGGTGCTTCTTTTGCATCTCGCTGCCGTCTCGAGCCTTGATCGACGTGCCCCACTTGCGTCGACAAAACTATCTATCGTGGAAATGGCAAGCAGAATACGGAAGAAATCCACATGCTGAAGGCGATGGTCGAGTCAGGCTGTGCTAGCCGCGCGTCTGGTATACGGAGCCCGTTGGTAAAACTATCATCTCGTTTCGCCCGTCTTATTTTCTGGAGACGCAGTGCACTGCATCATGCATATCCCGCGTACCAAACTGCACCCGTCGTCCCACAATTTCTTTTCCAACAGGGCGAACCCCTCTCCACAAGCTGCTCAATGAAAATAACAAACGTTGATTTTACTGAGCGAACTGAACCTGTCATCGCACATACATGCTTGGTTTTCTCCGTTCACTCGTTACTCCGACGAGCGCGGCTTTGCATCCGTTTCTGCCCGGCTGTAATCTCGACTCTGAACTATCTAGGGTTCTCGAAACATCTGGGATGTTCGTCAGCATGTGCAGCGCGAAAGTGCCTGTCCACTCGGCTGGTGCAGGTGAGGTAGGTGAACCTGCCGTGCATTATCAAGTTTTCGAGGCAATCTTTTGTCTGTGTGTGAGTAAAATGGGAAGTGAATTGAACGAACGGCCACTGCTGGCGTGGCCATGTGTGCACTGCCCTGCCATTGTTGGGAAACAGTACAGCTTAACTTTGGGGTCAGGGAAGAGTACATCTATGTGAAGTTTAGCTTGTTGTGTCGATCTTGTTTGTTTCGAGGGTTTTGGCCATTTGCTAGTGAGTAGTACGAGACTTGGTGAAGTGAACCAACCACTTCTTTGACCGATTTTAAAGTGCTGCGTACTATTATCTGTTGGCGGGGCTTGGCAGGTAGGCCTGCCGTGATAGAACTGGCCTGCCAATATGTGCACATCCGCTCGTCCAAGCATCAGTTGAAAACGTGTCCATGTGAGCGTGTCACGATAACGACGAGGCATCGATGTTGCCCAAGATCGATTCTCGACACGGACAGTAATAAGTATAGTAAGTAAATAAAACACGGTTTACGATAGGAAAACACACACGCACACACTCTCCCGCTCGTGACGGGTGGAAAGAAAAGGATAATCTTTCGCGATGAACTTGTGCTTTAGGGCATCTCTTTGTATGTTAGCTTGTTGGTAAAATATGTCATGTCATCAATCAACACCTTAACATACAACAACTCCAATGGATTGTATCTAGTTTGCCCAATAGGATGTGAGATAATAAATAAGATACTCTCTCATTTTACATTGGAGCTTGTGCAAGGGGTGTTGGTTCATGTACATACAACCTTCCTCTCTTCCCTCATTTATTGTATGACACATCATAAAAATCATATGTGGCAAAGTCTATCAACAGCTATCTTACAACCATTGGAGATGCCTAGACCAACACACACACACAACACACACACACACACACACACACACACACACACACGGTGCTTTTTCTAGGCTTGGTGCTTCGTCACTAGTTGGGCCGTTAGGTCATCTCCAGCCAGGCCCTCAAGAAGCCTCCCCAGGCGCATTTTTAGACGCCGGCGAGTAAAAATCCTCCCAGCCGCAATCCCAGAGTCACGTTTTTTGCCGGATCTGACGAAAATCACGGTCGGCGCTCGCGATGGAAACTCAGCAAACCGGGATGTAGCTGGGGCGCCGGCGCTATATTTTAGCCGCGAAAGGCCCACTGCCAGCCTCTAATCTCTCTCTCTCCTTTTTTCTGGCTAGGCCCACCACGTGAGGCATGCAAAAAAAGACAACGCGGAGAAGCCGCAAGCGGCCGGCCCCCGCGCCCGTCGCTGGCCTGCGCCACGCCTCCCCGGAGCAGCTTCACACCGCCGGCCCCGCGCCGCGCCTCCCCGGAGAAGCTTCACGCCGCCCGCCCGGTCGCCAGTAGCCAGCCCCCGCAGGCCTCCGTGCGCTATCGAGCCCGTCACCGGAGCAGCTCTCTCCTCCACGGGCGGCCCCGGCACCGGGCGCGCCGGCCACGGGCGGCCCCGGCCCCGAGCATGGCGACCACGGCCGGCCCCGAGCGGCCCCGGCCCGGAGCCACGCACCGGTGGGCGCAACCCTGAGTGGGGAGGGGCAAGCATGGTCGGGGCGGGGCTCGCGCTCGAGCGGCTGGAGCGGAGCATGGCCGGGGCGGGGCTCGCGTGCGCACGGCCGGAGTGGGCCGTCTCCGCTCGCGCCCTCCACGGTGCCTTCACCGGGCGGTTGAGCTCCAGCTCCACGGCATGGCCGAGGACGAGGACGTCCACGGGATCTCCGCCCTGGCCGTGGCGCTGCTCGCCCTGGCCGGCGTCCTGCTGCTGCTCCTGGGCCCCGGCGCGAAGAGGCCGGCGCGCGTCTTGGCTGCGTCCTCGTCCTCCTTCCGGCTCGCTGCTCGCTGCCATCGAGGCCAAGCTGGAGGACAGGGATCTGACTCCGGGAGGGCGCGTCTTGCGAGCGCGCGGCCGCGGGAGGGCGCGGCCTGGGCGGCGAGCGCGGCCGCGGGCGTGGCCTGCGAGCGGGAGGGCGTGGCATGCGCGCGCGCGGCTGCGGACGGGACGGCCTGGGCGGCTGCGGAGAAGACGTGGCTCCTCCTCTCCGTCTCCTCGCTGGCCAACACCAACTTCCCGCTCTCCACGGCCGACCTCCTCCCGTTCCTCGTCGCCACGCTCACCGCCACCGACGTCCCGGCCGACACAAGGCTGGCGTGCCTCGCCGCGCTCCGCAACCTCTCCGCCAAGCTCGAGCACGTCCGGGCCGTGGTCAACAGCGGCGCCGTGCGCGCGCTCCTGGCGCTCTCCCTGATGGAGCGGACGGAGACCATGGCAGCGGAGTCGGCCCCCGCTTCTCGCCAACACTGCTCCTGGGAGCGCAACAAGTGGACAAATTCCCACCCCCAGGCCAAAGTTCTCGCCGGCAGCTCCCAGGAGGCGAAAAAAATGCCTCCTGGGGACCCAACGGCTGGAGATGCCCTTAATAGGCTTGTGGAGACTCAAATTTACAACAGGCCAAGGTTGTGGGATTTGGCCCAGTTTGGTCCAGCAAAGTCTATGATTTACAATTCTAAACAAAAACAAATGATTCACCTAAAAAACAAAAAAAAACAATTTATATTAAGGAAATAATTACAGTGATATTTGTACATGGATCATTAAAGAGATTTTAGATTCAAGATGGCTAAGCCAGATGTTTTCTCCAAATTTTGATTTTTTTTTCTCGAATGCTATGACGATTTACCAGTAGACAAGACATTTAAAAAAAAAAAGGGAGGCTCACCCCCGGCCTCTGGACGATACTTGCCTGCTCCCCGCGCGTGTGTCCATTCGTGCTCCCACATACGTGACTTGATTTAATTGGAACAAAATAAGGCTCGGCCCCACCCCCTTAAAATCAGGGGGAAGATGATTAGATTAGAAAGGAAAAAGAAAAAAAGACAACCCTAGAATGAGGTGGGAGCACAGAAGGGAACATGGGAAGGGAGCAGGCAAGTCGGATCTCCGGCCTCTGCATCTGAAAAATACATGCGGCCATATTATTAAGAGATCCCGTAGGGTAAAATCTGGTGCGTGCCTTTCACTACTACGTGGGTGATTTTGATTGCAATCTGTTCAAGTGTCCCGTTTTTCCTGCCGCTTACCACGACGCCAATATCGTCTAATGGCGGCAATTTCATCGTCTTCTACGTTGAACCAAACGCTCCATCCTAACCCCTCCTTGAATTGACAGCAGCAGAACAACACGGAGTGATGCTTAGGCGTTAAGAATTAGGACCATGTATTTAAGTAGTGCGTTGGGCGGCATGACCTGGCGATCCAGAAGCTCTCACTGAGTTGTCAATGGCATCAGCAATTCAGAACCTACGTTCAGGTATCGCAAAAAATTATAAACCTCCATTTCTTCGCTTAGTCGTAGGTAGGTTGGACAGCTGGCAGTTGCCCGGTACCAACGATAAGAGCAAGAAAAGGCTGAACAAGAATGGGGAAATATATAATAGAGCATCTGCACCCAGGCTCTCTCTATCTAGTCATTCATTTTTCGCATCGCGATTCGTGCTAGTACATTTCTCTTTTTTGTTTCTCTCACACAGAACATATCTTCAAGTTCAAACCTATGCAACGTGGTAAAGCTTTCTATGTAGAATATAGGATAAATCTTTCAGATTTTTTTTGTCAAACATAAATATATAAAATACGTTTTGTTTGATTAAAAAAAACATATTTTTAGTATTTATGTCGGACAAAAAATTCTGAAAGATTTATCTAGATTCTAGTTAGAAAGTCTTGCCACGCCGCATAGGTTTGAACTTGAAGATATGTTTTACATGAGAGAAACAAAAAAGATAAATTTTCATATAAAAAGTTGTGTCGCACGGATCTTAAAGCGATATTTAAGGGCTAGGATAGCAGGGCCGGGGTGCAGATGCTCTAAAAATCCACGTCCAACAAGAATGCAGGACGGTGGCTTATGTAGGCATATATTTGTTCGTTACAAACATAAATGTACAGTCATACTACCTGTTATTCTTTCGAAACTGCCAAATGCAAACGAACTAAACTCTCTCACACACACAGACGGGAGAAGACACATGCGCATGGATCAAGATAGCGATCCAGACGGCACTCAAATGATAACTTGCTAGACCGCCCTGCAGCTCATGAACATCCTGAATTTTTTCTCAGACAAAGAAGCGATCCGGTCTCGATCAAGTAGGCACACTGACTGAGATCGTCGCTGCAGTCCGGGTTTATTCTCTCTACTGAACGCGCAGAAGTGCAGAAGCGGATGACAGTAACGTACACTCTCTGCATGAGAAAGACAAGCAAGCGATGGTGATTAGTGGACAGGTTTAGAACGGTCAAGGATGAGTGCAATGCCGTGAAGAAGAGAGTAGCTTACACCAGGGGACGATCTTCCAGCGCTGGTTGTCGCCCTTGCACCACTCCCAGAGCACGACCTCGGTGCCGTCGTGGACGCCGCCATGGTCCTTGTCGCCGTGGAGCGCGTCGAAGTTGAGGTAGATGTTGTTCACCATGCGGACGCAGCGGAAGCCCTTGCCCACGTCGCGGCTCTCCGTCCACAGCACCGACTCGTCCATGTACTCCGGGTTGTAACCCACAAGCTTCACCTGCAGTCCACTCACATGTCAAGCACGGTTCACCAGCGTGCTGCAAACGTCTCAAAACCAGAGGTAGGCGGAGAACAATTTCAATTCGTGTGACGCGAACATGGAAATCGTAAACGTAGATAGCTACGTGCCAACCCCTGCATTGACCGGCTAGCGCAGGTATTAACGTCACAACTCACAAAGTCACAAGTCACAACATGACAGGTACCGGCATGTTTGTAGTATTGTGATCCAGGTTGCATGGTGGCTTAGTTTTGCTTACAGGGTGGCTCTGTCCGAGGGAGTGCTTGATGGCTTCGCCGGTGATCTTGTTCACCAGGGCGAACGCAGGGTAGCCCTCCTCGTCCTTGATCTTGGTGCTGTACCTCATGTCCTTCACCCAGTGCTGCATTTCGTTTTGTCACACACACGCAAAATTAGCAGAGATGGAAGTTAGCAAGCTCGTAATGGGTTGATGATGGAACAAGCTATGTGCATCCATTAATTTGGTTTTCACCTGGAATTCGTCTCTGGGGTTGGTGGGCGCGAGGCACACGGTGCCGTTCCTCACGGTGAGGCTGTAGTCCTCGCCGGCCGCGCACAGGACGCGCACGGTGGACTCGGACGCCAGCGCGCGGTGCAGGTTGCCGTACCCGTACCCTGCGCCCGGCGGCGCGTACGCCTCTGCGCCGTGGGCATGCGGCGGCGGGTAGGCCTCCGCGCCGGCCGGCGGGGGGCGGTAGCCTCCTCCGTACGCAGGCGGAGGCGCGTAGGGATCCTGGCCGCCCGACGAGCCGCCGCCGTACCCGTACCCGTACCCGCTGTCAGCGGCCCACGGCAGGATCTTCCAGCTCTGGTTCTCTCCCTTGCAGAACTCCCAGAGCACGACGCCGGTGCCGTCGTGCACGCCGCCGTGGTCCTTGTCGCCGTGGAGGGCGTCGAAGCTTAGGTTGAGGTTGTTGACCATGCGGATGCAGCGGAAGCCCTTGCCCACGTCGTTGCTCTCCGTCCACAGCACCGACTCGTCCAGGTACTCCGGGTTGTAGGGGATGAGCTTGACGGGGTGGGACTGGCCGAGCGAGTGCTTGACGGCCAGCCCGGTGGCCTTGTTCACCAGCGCGAACGCCGGGTGGCCCTCCGCGTCGCTCACCCGCGTGCTGTGCCTCATGTCCTTGTACCAGTGCTGCGCCCAAACCCATGCAAAAGTGTCACTTCTACGTACTACGTACGTTCATTCGTACAGTATGAGAATCAAGTTATTGTATGACCGAGTTTACGTGCCTGGTACTCGTCGCGGGGGTTAGTTGGGCCGAGGACGACGGCTTCATGGCGGATAGTGAGGCAGTAGGCCTCATCGGCGCGGCAGAAGATCTTGAACGTCGGCTCCTGCTGCGGCATCATCGGCGGCGACGCGGTCGGGTAGCCGGCACCAGCCGGCGGCGGAGGAGGCTGGTTGTGCTTCTTGTGCCCGAACATGATCACAACGGGGACAGAGTGAGCAACTGAGCGAGTGTTCCTTGTGTCGATCGGTGCGGTGCGAGTGTGTGCTGCTGGTCGGCGACCCCGGCCGGGGTTTTATAGGGCTTGGGAGCGCACGCCCCACGGGAGTTAAGAAATGTGACCAAATTAGAGAAGGTGGAAGACGGATAGGTGAGGGTTGAACGACGCGACCTCCGTCAGGACCGAGGCGTGCCGGAGGCCGAGAGCCGGCCAGCCGCGGCGTTGTTAATCGCGCGCCTCCGATGACTAGAGACACCGTGGTTTGTCATCCGCATCGTCGTGTCCGCAGCCGTGGGGCCGGCTGGCGATCGCAGGTGCCCACGTAGAGATTGTTTTGTTGGGGAGTGCCGTCCTGATGGTCAAGGTGGTCAGTGTTCTCTTCGGGGCGAAGGCACCTTCGTTACCTGCTCTCTACTCGCGTTACTGAGAAGCCAGT
Source organism: Triticum timopheevii (assembly GCA_963921465.1). NCBI lineage: Eukaryota > Viridiplantae > Streptophyta > Magnoliopsida > Poales > Poaceae > Triticum > Triticum timopheevii. The sequence continues at coordinate 77,710,968 of OY997264.1, read as the reverse complement.
AATGCTACACGTACGAACATTTACAGGCTGAGACTAATTACAGGCTGACATGGCATGGTTTGTGTTAGCATCACCGAGCCGGCTACAGAGGATAACGACCAGGGCAGCCAAGACCCAGTCAACAAGCCAAGGTCTTCCACTGACGCCGGGGCCCACGGGAGGATCAGGCGCCCATCCACGCGCTATGCTGGCAAGGAATGGACCACGAGGTAGGATAATTAGGAGAGCAGCTTCCTTGTGAGGGTCGGCCAGTTTGGCACGGCAGTCTGACGTTTGCTTGTAACTCTATTCCTCCTTCCTCCCGGCTTGTAAATTCGAATTAGAGCTACAGATCTGAGTGATGTTCGTCAATAGAGAGATCCTAGCCCATTGCTAACAATTGGTACTCAGAGCTAAATTTTTCCACCATCCACATTGCGTTGGAACATCACCACGGAGACGAGGGCGGCGGTGGCGGCGGCGCGCCGGCGGCGAGAGCTGATGGAGAACCTCTCTGCAGAGGGCAAGGCGCTGTACGAGATGCTCACGTCCGCAGCGACGATCACCCACCAGCAACAGAAGAAAGAGCTTGAGGAGCTCATTATCACGGCGGTCGGCCACGCCTCGTCGCTGCGATCTCCAAGTCTGTTCCGCTCGCGGTCGACCATGCGTTGGGATCCGTGGTCGAGGACTTGCAAGCCTACACCGACGGCGCCGAGCAGGACCTACACAAGAAAATCAACGACCTCCGCGCCTCGATTGGTCTCGCCTCCAACTCGGGCACGGCGACAGTGCGGCCGCCTGCGTTCAAGGGAGCGGCGGAGACCGGCCCCGATGGGCTCCGTGGACATTCAACTACACGGGGGCCGGTACCTGGGGCCTCGCTGCCCTACGTTCCGCCTCCGGCACGAGGTATCACCGATCCGCCCCCATCGTCCTCGTTTGCCAGTCTGGTTCATCGCGAGCGCCGCGCATCTCAGTATCAATCCCAGCCTCACCATAGCCGCACACCGAAGTGTGATTTTCCCCGTTTCGACGGCGACAATCCTAAATTCTGGCAGGCCCGGTGTGAAGATTACTTTGCTCTATTTGACACTGACCCTGCGCTATGGATAGCGATCGCCGCGATGCAATTTGAAGGGCCTGCAGCGCGTTGGTTGGCATCAGTTCAGTCTAAATTTGCACACGCCTCTTGGCAGGAATTTTGCTGCTGTAGTGCATAGGTTTGGTAGGAATCAACACCAAACCCTGATTCGTCGCTTGTATCGCTTACACCAAACTGGTTCTGTAGAGGATTATATCCTCGAGTTCTCGGCTCTGATGGATCAGCTTGCGGCATATGAACCTAGTCCTGACATGATGCACTATACTACTCGTTTCATAGATGGCTTAAAACCTGTTGTTCATCTTATTGTGGCTGTTCAACGCCCCCCCAGATCTCGATACTGCGTATTCTATTGCATCTGTGCAGGAAGAGGTGGGTGAAGGTGCGACGGAGCTGAATTCCTCTGGATACAGTCGGCGGCCAAGTTCAGCTGCTTCGAGCCGACCGTACAAAGCCAAACATTCCAAGGACACTCATGATCTCACTGCCAAACCAGCTCAAACTGATGACAAGTTAGCCACATTGAAGGCATATCGTCGCGCAAAAGGACTCTGCTATGTCTGTGGTGAGCATTGGGGTCGTGATCATAAATGTAATACAACTGTCCAGCTACATGTGGTGCAGGAGATGCTGGAATTCTGTGACCTCAATTCTCCATATTCTGATGATAGTGCTGATGATCAGATGGTACTCTCAACAGAAGCTCAGTCTGATAAATCCGAACCCAGTGCCATCAAGCTTAATTGTCAGTTGCAAGGGCAATGGTTTGTGTTTCTGTTGGATTCCGGCAGCTCCCATTCCTTCCTCACTACTAAGGTAGCAGCAACTGTTCCTGGACACACACTACTAGCTCGTAAGCAACATGTTCGAGTTGCGGGAGGGTGTCATCTTGAGTGTACTCATATGGTACCCAATTGCACTTGGTCAGCTGATGGGCATACCTTCCAGTCTGATTTCAAAATTTTGCCGTGAAGTTTTATGATGGGATTATTGGTATGGATTGGTTGGCAGCGCGAGGCACTATGCAGGTGAACTGGGACCAGAAGTGGCTTTCATTCGACCATCTGGGCCAACGGATTCTTCTCCAAGGGCATCCCCTGCTGTGTTTGATCTTACTGTTGTTGAGCTCCAGTTAATTCAAGGGCAACAAAATCCAGAGCTGCCTGATGAAATTCAATGCCTACTGGATGGGTTCTCCGCAGTGTTTGAGGCTCCCACTGGACTTCCGCCTCGTCGTGCTTGCGATCACAAGATTCCGTTGATTCCCGGCGCACAGCTAGTGAACATCCGGCCGTATCGTTTTTCTCCTGAACTCAAGACTGAAATCGAGAGGCAGATCGCAGAAATGTTGCAGTCGGGTGTCATCAAGCCCAGTACTAGCCCGTTTGCCTCGCCCATCATCATGGTCCGGAAAAAAGATGGAACATGGCGCCTCTGTGTTGATTATCTCCATCTAAATTTGTTGATGCTGAAGAGCAAATATCCAATGCCTGTTATCGATGAACTATTGGATGAGTTATCCGGTGCATCTTGGTTTACCAAGCTGGATCTCCGCGCTGGTTATCATCAAATCCGTTTGGCCCCTGGGGACGAATACAAGACAGCGTTTCACACACACAACGGTCATTTTGAATTCTCAGTCTTGGCTTTTGGGCTCACTGAGGGACCTTACACTTTCCAATCCGTTATGAACACAGATTTGTCACCTGTTCTACGTCATTGTGATGTGGTGTTTTTCGATGACATTCTTATTTTCAGTAAGACGTATGACGAGCATATCAAGCACTTACGTCAGGTGCTTCAGATCCTTGAAGAGAAGCACTGGAAAGTCAAAGGGTCCAAGTGCACGTTCGCCCAGAGATCTGTGCAGTATCTCGGTTATGTGGTGTCGGAAGAAGGTGTTGCTACTGATCCCCAGAAAGTGACTGATGTTCAGAACTGGCCGGTCCCTACTTCTGTCAAAGAACTGCGTGGGTTTTTGGGTCTGTCAGGTTACTACCGTAAATTTGTCCGTCAGTATGGTGTTATCAGCCAACCTCTGACACACTTGCTTCGCAAGAATGTTCCGTTTGTCTGGACAGCTGACTCTCAATTAGCCTTTGACACCTTGAAGCAAGCTTTAGTGAGTGCCCCTGTGCTGGCCTTGCCGGATTTCAAAGTTCAGTTTGTTGTTGAGACTGATGCAAGTGACACGGGCGTGGGCGCTGTACTGATGCAACGCGGCCACCCGCTGGCATATGTAAGCAAGGGACTGAGTCCAAGAACTAGGGGTCTGTCGACTTATGAAAAAGAATATATGGCCATATTACTAGCTGTTGAACAGTGGCATCCATACTTGCAACATTCAGAGTTTGTGATTATGACAGACCACTGCAGTTTGGCCCATTTGGGCGACCAGCGTCTGCATACTCCGTGGCAACAGAAGGTCTTTACCAAGCTACTCGGCTTACAATTTCAGATCAAATACAAAAAAGGGATTAGCAATGCAGCAGCTGATGCTTTGTCGCGCAGACATGCACCTGACACTTGTTTAGTGACTGTTAGCCATGGTCGTCCTGCTTGGATGATGGACGTCGTGGACGCTTATACTTCGGATCCTGCAGCACAAGAGTTGCCGACTCGCTTGGCCGTCTCGACTACAACGGATGATCATTACTCCCTGCGCAATGGGTTGATTCTTTACAAAGACCGGGTCTGGATTCCGGATTCTCCTGATCTCAAACAAAAGATTCTTGCTGCTCTTCATGATTCTCCAATTGGTGGGCACTCTGGTATACCTGTTACCTTGCGCCGCATTAAGCAAAGTTTTTATTGGAAGGGTTTGCGCGCTTCTGTCCATCAATATGTGCAAGAATGCTCTATCTGTCAATGCGCTAAGCCTGATCGTGCTCGCTACCCGGGGTTACTGGAACCATTGTCGGTCCCCTCGCAATATTGGCAGATGCTCATAATGGATTTTGTGGAAGGGTTACCACGCTCCGGCCGTTTTAACTGTGTCATGGTGGTAGTGGATAAGTTGTCCCGTTATGCTCATTTTGTCGGCATGTCTCATCTGTTTACTGCACCAGTGGTGGCTGCCGTGTTCATGGATAATGTGCATAAGCTTCACGGGATGCCTGAATCCATTGTGTCTGATCGTGATAGGATTTTCACCAGCCGTTTCTGGCGAGAATTGGCTGCTCTTTCCGGGGTCAAACTTCGCATGAGTTCTTCTCAACATCCGCAGATAGATGGCACTACAGAATGAGTGAATCAGTGTCTGGAAGGGTAATTGCGTTGTTTCACCCATGCCTGCCCTGTCAAGTGGGCGCAATGGTTATCTCTTGCTGAATTCTGGTATAATACTAGCATGCATTCTGCCCTGGATGGTAAACCGCCCTTTGAGGTCCTGTATGGCCACTCTGCTCGTCAGTTTAGGATCACTGCATCTGATGCCTGTTCAGTTCCTGAGCTTACAGAATGGCTTGGAGAACATGCTCTAACGCTTCGTCTTCTTCAACATCATTTGGAGCGCATCAGAAATCGTATGAAGTACCAGGCCGATAAGAAAAGATCTGATCGCGTGCTCCAGGTGGGCGACTCTGTATTTCTGAAACTTCAGCCATACATTCAATCTTCTGTCACTCCACGTGCTCACCATAAGCTGCTGTTCAAGTACTATGGACCGTTTTCGGTGCTCGAACGCATTGGTGCCACGGCCTACCGTCTTCAATTGCCGCCCAAGTCTCGCATCCACCCTGTGATCCACGTTTCTCAACTGAAGAAAGCACTTGGGGAGCACTGTCAGGTAGAAGCTGCTTTGCCACCTACTGATGCTATTCTTTCTGTGCCAATCAGAGTATTGCAGCGCAGATTCCGTCGAGTGGGTGATGTAGCTGTACCACAAGGCTTAATTCAGTGGTCTGGGCAAACTGAAGACCTGGCGGCTTGGGAAGATTTACAGGAACTGCAGCAGCGTTTTCCTCGTGCAACAGCTTGGGGGCAAGCTGTGTTCCAAGGGAGAGGGAATGTTAGCATCACCGAGCCGGCTACAGAGGATGACGACTAGGGCAGCCAAGACCCAGTCAACAAGCCAAGGTCTTCCACTAACGCCGGGGCCCACGGGAGGATCAGGCGCCCATCCACACGCTACGCTGGCAAGGAATGGACCACGAGGTAGGATAAATTAGGAGAGCAGCTTCCTTGTGAGGGTCGGCCAGTTTGGCACGGCAGTCTGACGTTTGCTTGTAACTCTGTTCCTCCTTCCTCCCGGCTTGTAAATTCGAATTAGAGCTACAGATCTGAGTGATGTTCGTCAATAGAGAGAGATCCTAGCCCGTTGCTAACAGTTTGATTGGCAAGAAGGGAAGGAAGCGGGGCCACCCCGGTGAAAATCAGAGGGGTCGAAGAGAATTAGAGAAGGGCTTCCGTAACTTGCCTGTAATAGGCCCGTGGGTCTAGGATTATTGCTGAGAAGCCATTCAGAGAATGCTGTGGCTATGGAACGGAGTTTTGCTAGACGTACAAAAGGTTACTTAAGTTTCTAGGTGAAAATCCGGGGGGGGGGGGGGGGGGGTAAAAGGGCCCGTATGTGCAGCATTTTTGTTATGGAACGTGTATGCTATTTGCTCGTGGCTCGAACCTTCTGCACGCCAGTACGTCCGACATTGCTAGGTTACCTACACCGATTTTTAGAGGTTTCATGAAAAAAGCGAACTTGACTGAATAGAGTCTAGCTAAGGACAATTTTTAGAGGTTGCATGAAAATAACGGACCTGACTAAATAGAGTCTAACTAAGGAGATGTCGAAATATATTATCCGTCTCTCCATCAGTTCAAACTTTGGAGCAACATACTAATGCATGAATATAATATAGTATCTGAGCCAAGAGGTCTTGAGTTCAAGACCCTGCCAGTACAGTATTATAAAGAGGTAGACCGTTGGTGCTTGAACTTGTCACAGATGTTCACTTTAGTGCCTAAACTTGAAAAATACATTGAACTAGTTCCATAACTTGGCATGAGCATGCAAATACAGTTCAAATCTCTTCTACATACGCACACAATGCTGACAAGGCATTCCAGCATGGCATGGGGCCCGCTGTCAGCTACTGAATGGCAGGGCGTGCGGCCTACTTTTTGAAAAACCCCTTAAAACTATTTTCTTACAAATAGGACCTCACAGATAAATGGCTGAAATAAAACTGAAAGCTAGTCTGGTAGGGAATCGAACCAGTGAACTACTGTTAGCTCGCGGCTAGCCAGTCGACCGCAACACAGTTGTATAGTCAAAACTGGATTCATGACCATTATGTACACTAGGCGAAACAACATAAATTAAAGGAACTTAATAATCCAGCAAAAAATAGTGTCCGGTCTGTGATCCAAACATCCGACAAAATGTTATATATCAGCCCTGGATACCACTTCTACCAAAAAGGTCTCATGTTTCTAAAGTATAATTAATATTTATGACTATATAACAAACATGATTTCAAAAAGAATTTAAATTTTACATGTCATTTTAAAAATAATTCATGTGTTATTTTAAAACATATACATACAATTTAAATATTTACGAATTATAAAAATGTCTATTTTATTCAAATATTATTCATGTGAGGATCTGCAATCTGAGGGCGCACTAGGTTCGCTTTTTTTTTAAAACACACAAACTTTTATATATTATATAAACTTTTTAAAGCAACACTTTTTTTCTTAAAGTATGAACACTTTTATGTACTACATAAATATTTTATTTATAACGTGGAAATGTTTAGAATTACATGGGAATCTATTTAAATATACAAAACTTTCTTAAATTACTTTAATATTTCATTAAAAATGTGAGCACTTTTAAAAATTGTAAAATTAGTTTCATTTAATATTAATATTTTTATTTTTAAAATTATTTGTGGAGATATTTTATTAAATCATATGAGTTTTTAATGTACTTTAATTTAATTATATATATATATCATTTATAACACACAATTATAATTTACATAGTTTTACAAAAACTGAAAAAAATTGAAATGTTGAAAATGGTCCATTTTACCCACACGAGCGCATTATGTTATATAAAGAGAAATTTATCCTTTGTAAAATTACATGTTCTTGGTTGGAGTGGTATTTGTGGCCGCTATATAGTATTAGGGTGCAGGTTGAAATAATTGACCCGGCACTATTTTTGAATTAATTTGTTTATGTTGTTCAACCTGCTGTATAAAAAGCATGTGAATATATATATATATGACAACAAATTTCACCTTGTCTGCTGGTTAGCCACTCCCACATGAGAGGTACAGGTAACAGGTTCGATCCCTCACCCAATTAGTAATTTTAGTTTTGTTGTTTCTCACCGAGGTCTTTTATGTAAGGAGAAAACAATTCCAGGGGTTTTTCCACATAAACCAGGACACTTGGGGTGCCTCGTCAGGGCCGTGGACGTACACATATAAGATGTGAACCGTATTTGCACGTCCATGCCAAGTTATGGAACCAGTTCAATGTATTTTTCAAGTTCAGGCACTAAAGTGCACATTCGTGGCAAGTTCAAGCACTAGTGGTGTAATTACCTCTATTATAAATAGATTCTACGGCCCACACTGATGCCATGTAGATTAAAATAAATCTAGACGTGAGGGGAAGTGTTGAAATATGTTGCACGCCTTTTTTCACTATTTCGGATTTTTGAAGCAACTGGCTTGTGCATGAATTCAATAGGAGATGCGTGGTTAAATACGGCGTTCACATATTGTTTAGTTACCTGCATATGGATTGACTGCATCATGAAAGCAATTTCTCCCCGATGTTAGGTTGCATACATGCATCGTGATTAGAGTAAACAACTACACTAAAACAGAGAGGCTAGAGTACAAAATACACGTGACAGCGCACATACACGTTCACATGAACAACACACACGCGCCAACACACCAACACGTTCGCATGGACAACACATACGCGTCAGCACACCAACACATTCGCATAGACAACGCACACACACATGACATCACTTGCATAAGTTCGAAGCACCGTTGTATAGTACACTAGGGAGATGGGCAAGATTACCCACGGGTACCCTACTCGAAAATAGTGAGCATGGGCAAGATTTGGAGAGATTTTGTATCCATGGTAATCTGTATTTATACCCACAAAATATATGGGTAGGGCATGGGTATGAAATTATGTCATGGATAACCCAATGGGTACCCACAAAATCTATATCTATATCTATATCTATATCTATATCTATATCTATACCTCCTATTAAAGCAAGGTGATATTCTTGGTTTCGTCCCACAATTAGTTTTTTTTCTGTTAATTTTGGTCACGTACTCGCCGTCCGTCTATCACGTACGACGAGGTGGTACTAAACGCTGATCGATCTATATTTTACGTCCGTTGCTGGTGCTTGGGCCTCAGCCTTCTTGGTACAGATACATACTAGGGCCAAAAGTAATAATATGGGCCTTTAGTGTGCTTCTTATAAAAGAGCTGGCCTGAGGTGAACGGACGAGCTCATCCCCAATCCAATCCCCTGAGGCAAAGATGCCGAATTCAGGCGGCGGCGGCGGTCCGTGCCTCCGGAGGATCGGACCATCCTCCTTCGAGCTCGACTTCCTCTTCCTCAACACCTCTGCCGCCTGGTCCACGGGAGACTGCAGCCCCGCGCTCCTACGCCTGGCCGATCCTTCTCCTGCTCCTCGCGCTGCTCTTCCCCTCCCCCGCCCCCGCCAGTGCCGCCTTGTTGTCCCCGCTCGCGACCACCTCCCGCGCCTCCTCCCATGCCTACGCCCGCCCCAGATCACACCTTCTTCGAGGATGTCATCAACGCCGTCGCCGACAAGTATGGATGGGACCCCGGCGCCGAGGTCCGGGTCTGGCCACTTGACGTCGAGGGCGTGCTCGTCGGCGCTGTGCAGCACTACGAGTTGGACACCCACGCGGCGGGCGCCACGGTCCCGCTGGCGAGGGCCTCCGACGGGGCCGTCGAGTGAGATCCGCCCAGACGCCCCCGCGGTGGAGGAGGTGGTCGGGACCGACAGGGTCGACTTCGTCGACGGCGACGGCGCCTTGGCGTTCGGCTCCGGCGTCAGGGACCTGGACATGGTAGGACCGTTCAGGCTGGTTTGGTGGATCTCGTGCTGATGGGTGTTTGGGTTGGCCGCCTTCGTGGCCCTAGCGAGCGAGCTCGCCAGCCGTTGCCGAAGACCCAAATTCCCGAGCTCGATGAGCTAGCTAGCCATCCTGGATGCCTTGTGGAGAAACCTTGCCATGGCCTATGAGCCCCACAGCCACCTCACCAGCCACCATTGGAGCCGAGCAGGTAGGCGGACGAGGACGAGGACAACGCGTATAGCGAAGGTGTTCCAGGGGACAACGAGGAGTTCCGGGAACGCAACCCATGGTCCCTCCGGCCGGCGAATAAATTACGGTGGTGTGTGATGGGATGTGGCCTATTACTGGTTTAATTAGCCGGGTCTGTACAGTTTAAGCCATGAAGAGAAGCCAGCGGGATGCTCATGATTTGCCACATCCATCTCTACTGAATTATGTTCATCTTTGAAATGTTGGTCCACTTTCTTTCTGCAGGATGAGTAAAAAAAATCGAAGGCAGGAGCTCAAAAAGATGAAAATTGGAAGTCCATTGCCATCTTGAGGTCTGTTACCCTTCAACTTATAGACATATATGCTCAGTTATTGTCGGAATCTGTCTCATTGAAACCACTGTTTTAGATAGCCCGCTATAGCACGCTATAGCGTTTACAAAAGGTCTTGCGCTAAGAAACTTTGGTTCAAACAAATGAACAAACATTTTAAATAGCGCGCTATAGCTCCGCTATAGCATGCTATAGCATTTGAAAGAGGTCCGCCACTAAGATGCTTAGCGCGCTATTTAAAACTATGATTGAAACCTACTGTACAATCCAAATTGTCAGTTTTTGTTCGGTTGGGACTCAGAGAACAAAGCTCCAATATCCACTTAGGTACCACTGCTGGTCTTTTATATTGCAATCTACACTTACTTGTGATCAACAGAGACTGGCGTGAATTTCCCGTAAAATAGATCCATGTCTGTGTCATTATATATAACTCATTTTAGAAATATGCACCTACATATGTTCCCGGACAAGTGGAACCCATGTTAAGATTAAGCATATCTTTCACACCGCAGCTTTCCTTTTGTACGTGCCTCTATCAGGCTCACTATAGGGAAAGCTCTGTTAGTCATGCACAACATACTATATCTTGAATGAGGTGAAAAGATAATAGTCTATTTTTGCTGTGCTTTAGAAAGACTCCTTTTGGTTTTGTACAAAACTACAGATAATAAATTCAAGAGGATTTAGTGAGTTAATTGTGCCCATGAGAGGTTATCTTGATGTTAGACTTGGTGTAGCATGTTGCATGTCACATGACCTACATATATCAATACAGTGAGATGTTATTACCAGGATATCTAATTATCTATTCTGCTCTTTATCGAAAAAAAGGATATCTATTCTGCTACCATCTTCATATTACTCTTTCATAGAAAACTTATACTTAACTTGGTATTGAGGGGCTGTAATGGTAATGGAAGTCTGTTGCATTGTTCCTATCTACCATCGACCATCATTACTAATTTTTTTGTTCATTTTGCTGTTACCGTCACTCTGTGCAGAGAGCAGTTTGTTGTCAAACCTATGATGTGGTTTGACCAATTAGGCCAGGATCGAAGAATCACATGAGCTGGTGTAGATTGTAAACTCTGAATATTGCAGTTTGCAAGTGCTTTACTGGTGATGTTTTTTTTTGTGGTGGAAAAGGGAGTATTACTTCTCAGTGATAGATGTACAATCAGCTGCTAAGAATTCGGTTACAGCGATAGGAAGACCCTCTAGCCACATATCGGCACAGTGACTCACCCTTGAGAAATTTGCGAATGCATCAGCACATCTATTTTTTTTCTCTTTTGAGCAGAACAATAGAAAACTCCCTACTCCCATTAAGTAGGTAGCTCAGGAACTTCAGCTACCAGGTGCCCCATCGTAGAGTGATCCTTCTCCTTACTTTCCGGGCCCAGTTTCAGCATTTTCTATTTGGCGACCACTCTCGGAAGTCATCGTGCACTCAAGCCTGGGAACTTCTGGTAGACGGCAACTCGATACGGCTACCTTTGCTAGCTAGCTAAGTAGTCAAAGTGTACAATGTACAACGTCCAACTGTTGTTATCTTTCTTATCTCCTGCCAATTACACAATCAATTTTTGTTATGAATTTCATCACAGCAGAATTATTGTACATAGTACGCTGAAATCAGTAATACGTGGTCATAGACATTGAAGATTATGATTTTTTTCTCCTCCCGTTGAAACGCACGGACCCTTTTGCTAGTATTAATAAATGGAAATAGCTCCTATGATACTCCTTCCTTTCCAGTTTATAGGGCTTATCTCAAAACTTTAGATTTGCCATTTTATAAGTCTCAATTTAATTGTTTCCCATCACATGTTCAGATTTCAAGGCGCATTAAATCATTGCATGCAAGGATTAAGAGAAAATTGACTAATCCATGTACTTTATGCATACATGCATTGCAATTAAAGCATTGGTAAACACAATTTTTTTAGGAAAATGGGCACATTAATTGAGTGCTTTTGCAAACTACAAAAATTATTCCACCACTCATGATGTACCTTGGTTGGTAAGATTTTTGAATTGAGCTCTATAAACCGAAAAGGAGGGAGTATGTGGGTTCAACATCCTACTCCTATGGCCCAACCCTAGATCTCGTATCCCCTAAACTGGCCATAGCTCATAGGAACACAGGCACTTGCTCGCCACTCCTCCTACATCCTATGTGTCTCCTCGAAATAATGAAATCTTGACTTGTCGGGAATCGGCTAGCGATTCCCGATTCCCGCCGCCACCTCCCACTGCATCAGGCTTCCACCAACCATTGCTCATACTCGCTTGATTCCTCCAAGAGGCCACCTACCAGGGAAGGCTGCATATGTGCTATACTGCTTTGCCCATCGTCACTTCAATTTTAGACTCACTGGTCTACTTTTGAGAATTTTAAATGCCATACATTGTACTTAATGGATACCCACTGGGCATAAGATACCCGATGGATATGGGCATGGGTATCAATGTATGCCCATGGTATTGAAGTGGGTGGGTATAGAAGGATTCTGTGGGTATGGGTTTGGGTAGAAGGAGGTTGTACCCACCAATACCCTATCCATTGCAATCCCTAAATAGAATACGTACAACACGAAAGTCGTGTGAAACGTACAAATGAAGCTACTAGTCAAAAAAAAATTCAAACGGTCGACTGTGCGCGATGAATTTGCCAAGTATCATCCAAAATAGCTTAAAACATAAACACAGAATTGAACATTTACAGTCAATGAAATCACGAACCAATCACCTGAATGGAACCACAAGGTCGATGTGCATCTTTTTGTCTGAAACTTATATCGAATCAAAGCACAGTTGTGTATATTAGAACAGACTAGTGAAGGAGATTAAGAGGGTGAATTGCATATTATAGTACACTGGTCACATGTAAATCTACTCGTCAATGATTTGCGAAACAAAAAGCACACAACACGAAACTTGTGTCAAACAGCGAGGTGAAACTATTTCTCAAAGGAAATTTCAAACAGTCGACTATGTGTCACAAATTTGTCAAAATTCGTCCAAAAAGGCTCTAAATATGAACATGAAATTCAACATATAGAGTGGACGAAACTATGATGTGATCGTGTGAATGGAATCAGAACATTGAGGTGCATCTTTTTCATGTATCACTTATTTCGAATCGAAGCACGATTGTGTAGAAGGGATGAATGAGATTAAGGAGGTGGTTAGAGAAAAATACTTGTAAACCACCTACAACCACGTACCGCCAGACCCACCCATGTGCGCTCCAAAGCATCGCTTAGGCCAAGCTCGCCGGAAACGGTCGATTTGGCTGTTCCCAGTGGTACATGCAAAAGGGTGCTTTAAGAACTATGCCGTGCAGGCCCAACAATGTTTGCATATAACCAAAAGATCCCAACGCCAATAAAGTTGCATACAACGGGCCTGGTTGAGGGGTATGCAATATACCAAACACGTCCTAGAGCTCTCAGGGCATCTCCAACATTGATCCTCAAATCGGACACCGTATCCATGTGTGGACACTGATACGGGAGCCAGTTATCCAAAGCTAGCCGCAAATGTACAATCGTATTTGAAGCAAATTTAAACATACTTGACAACTTTCATTCAAACTTAGATAACATTAAACCGGATGATTTTCATCTAGACCGGAGCACACTCATTACATTTTTGACATATTTCAACTAAACTATAGTGGACTAGTCTTTTGATATGTCTCCAGCATATCTATTTTTTTTTATTGTTTCATGCTATTATATTATCAATCTTGGATATTTTTATATGCAATTATATGCTATTTTATATCATTTTCTAGGACTAACCTATTAACCCAGTGCATAGTGTCAGTTCATGTTTTTTTGCTTGTTTTTGGCTTTTCAAAAATATTGTACCAAACGAAGTCCAAACACGCTAAAACTTTACGATGATTTTCTGAATCAAAAGGTACCCTAGAAGGTTCAGGAGGAGGCCAGAAGAGCTACTGGTGAGCGACAACCTCATAGGCCGCGCCCGGGCGGGGGGGGGGGGGGGGGGGCTCGAGCTTGTGGCCGCCCCCTAGCACCACTTGACCTAATTTCACATCTATAAATTCAGAAATATTCCCAAACCAACAGAGAGCCACCCGAAACACTTTCGGCGGCTGCAAGCTTTTGTTCTTCCGCGATCCCATCTGGAGGCCTTTTGCGGTACTCTGCCGGAGGGGGAATCGATCACGAAGGCGTTACTCTTTTTTCATGAACTTAATACCATAGATGCATGCCGGATAGCGATCGATTGGTGAAGTAATAGTAGTAGATGTAGACAGGAGTCGGTCTACTTGTCTCGGACGTTATGCCTATATACTTGATCATTGCCTTGAATATCGTCGTAAGTATGCACTTTTCTATCTTTTTGACCATTGTATGCACTTTTCTATGAATTACCCAACAGTAATGTGTTCACCCACCGTATGCTATGTTTTTGAGAGTGAAGTCTGTAGTGAAAACTATGGCCCTCGGGTCTACTTTAATCATATATAAAAAACCAAAATTCCTTTGCTGCAATTTTATTTATTTTATTTTATTTTGCAATTTATGTATCTACCACTACAAGATTTGATTTTTGCAATTAACGAGTTCAAGGAGATTGACAACACTCTTGCCCGTGTTAGGTGCAAGTATTTGCTTTTGTTTGTGGAGGTGCTGTCCACGAGGCTTTGCATGATTCTCCTATTGGTTCGATAAACCTTGGTTCTTACCGGAAATACTTATCTCTACTGTACTCATCTCCTCTCCTCTTCAGGGAAAATCCTAACGCAGCTCACAAGTAGCAGGAAGAATTTCATGCGCTGTTGTCGGGGAGACATCATCAAAACCTATCAAGTACCTTCACACAAACTATCATCTACTCGCTCTACCTTTTATTTTCCTTTTTATTTTCCCTTCCTCTCGTTTTCATCTCCCCCACTTCTCATAAAAAATACAAAAACACAAAAACATTTTTGTTTGCTCGTTTGCTTGCTTTGCTTGAAATTGCTATCATGTCTGAATTTGAGAAAGATATTCTTGAGAGTACTAGTGAGTCTCTTGAAGAAAAACCTAAATTAATTGATCTTAATAACGATCCTCTTGAGAATGAAGTTCCTTCTGATGAAAACCCCACTGTCTTTAAAACTAAATTTATCATGTGGGTAGTGGGAATATTATTGGGAAGCATATCATTCAGGAATTCTTTAATTGCATAGGAGCAATAACTTTAATCAAAGGGTCTATTCTTGACAAAACAAATTGCTATATGGATGCTATTGATATGCTTGTGCTTAAGTTAGAAAGGAAGTTCTTGCATGTTCATCCACCTTTATAGAAGATATTCTTCGAACTTCCAACATCCATAGTCCTAAGGCTAAGAAAATTGCCACCATTATCCTTATGCATGAATTTGACTATATAATTCGAGAAGCTAGAGACATATTTGCCTTTTATAAAATAAATCTTGATAATCCTCATATAGAAGAGATCCTTCATGATAATGACACTATACATAGGCTGGAATCCAATGATTATTTTTCTTATGGTGAAAATATTAGAAAGAGAGTTTCTTATGCTGAATTAATTAAAACCTTGTACCACAATACTTGTGATAAATTTGAATGGATCACTAAAGAAATTTATGAAAGGATTTAGTGGAGAATGGTTTGAGAGCATGGCTAGGGATCCTATTGATGATGAAATACATGTTTTATATGAGGATCTCCATGGTGATGATTCGGAGTTTGAAGTTATGAATGTCAAAATTACCAAACAAAGTCCCTTCAACTATTTAAGTTCCCCTACTAGAAAAGTAAAGCATGGAAATAGGTAATTAATAAGAGAAGCTTTTGAATATTTTATTTAAAACAATTTAGGAATGAAACCCAAGGATAACAACACTTGAAACGATGCCTTACACCTAGCTAGGGGCATAAAACAATAGCGCTTGTTGGGAGGCAACCCAATAGTTATCTTATTTTTTACCTTTCTTTCTATTTTTGGCATGTTGACACAATCATGCTACTGTTATGATTGTGTTTTATGTTTTAATTAGTGTTTGTGCCAAGTAAAGCCTTTGGGGTAATTTGGTTGATAGTTGACTTGATTCTGTGAAAAAACAGAAACTTTTGCGCTCAGCCCAGGAATTTTTTAAAATCACTGGAACGTGCTTTTTCTCTGAATGTTTTACAAATGATTGATATAAAAATTTCCCACATTGTCCAATTTTTTTAGAATTTTTGAAGTTACAGAAGTATGGCATTTGTTTAGATCATTACAGACTGTTTTGTTTTAGACAAATTATGTTTTCGGTGCATAGTTTGCTTGCTTTAATAATGCTATGTATTATATCGGGGGGGGGGGGGGGTATAACTATAAGTCATGGAGAAGTTAGAATAGCCTCTGCCTCTGCGAAGTGTGCAAGCTAAGTGGCCGAGGATGATGAGCCCGCCATGCTCAGCTTCATCGGGAGGGGAAGAGTAGTCGCCTCTCTACCTTCGCAAAGAGGGCAAGCTCACCGCTTGTACAGCCCGACAAGATGGTGGCAGTGGCCTTCTTGGGATCCAAGCGGCAGTGGCCTCCCATGTTCTACTCTTCCTCGCTATCGGTGGCGGGGCGCGACCGAGTGATTCCCACACAATGTCATATGGTGACTGGAGGTATTTATCAAATGATATATAAAAGGCGAGGAATTGCTGGGTCCTTGAAGAAGCCGAGCACGGAGCTCGCGACGTCGTCGGTGATGCCGTCCATTTCATTCTCCGTCTGTACAATGTAGAGCCGCCATCGCTCGCGGCGGATTTCGTGGTGAAGCCAGCTTGGATTGGGAGAATTCACTGACATGCCAACCTTTATCCGGCATGCTCGGCGGGCCTGCCATCCGGCAACAATGGAGGAGATCTCCTACTTCTGTCCCTCTGGTAGGCTATCCCACAAGTCTTTGGAGCTCGAGACACTAGTGGGTGTGGTGCAGAGAGGAGAACTAGGAGTCGAGGTGGGATGCGCTTGTTGCCGGTCCGGGCCACGTTTAAATAGTGGGAAGATGTAAGGCCAAGAGACGAGGTGTTTAATGCCGACAGACAAACACACAAATGGGTGGCGTTGCATACGAGCACTGGAGTATGTTCCTTGGAAACCACATGTGTTTAATGGAGGTAGGGAGGCAGATGGACGGGTGACGTTTGAATGTGGAGAGCAGGCGCGTGCATTGGTATGCTACACGGGCGACACTCACTGCCAGCATGCCGCTTCAATGCCAGCTCAAGTGAGAGGTTGCGTCCACTCTGGGCCAACATGAATGCATCACTGAAGATCCGGAGTGGTACTGACCAGTTCATGCGGGAATGGGCATCGGCGAGAGAGGGTTTTGGGTGGGTCGTGCATGGCAGCGGTCCAGACACCCGCAAAGCCCCCGGTTTAGTTCCAGTTTGCAGAAAAAGGACATACTGACAAGTGCACAGACATATGCAGGGCCGCGTTGGATGGCGAAACACGTCTGGACAACACGATCCAGATGGATGCGGGCGGTTTGAGGATCCTCGTTGAAGATACCCTCGGCTCTGTTTGCTCATTTTTCATTTCAATGAAAATGTCCGCAAAGAAAGCATGAAGCATGTGAAAAGTAGGTTTTGAGTGGATGCAATATTCCATCATGTTGGGTGGATGGGATGTTGATTTTGGGCAAAATTTCTTGACTCCGCAAAGGTCTTAATTAGAACTGAACAAGAGCAAAATGAAAGTCGAACGATTTTTAGATAGACCCGCAACTTTTTGAAGGGCCTTCTCCCTGTAGGATGCAATAGTTTTTACCCTAGAGGGTCCAGAGGATATTGGGTTGGAGGTGTATCAAGGAAATACACTTTCCTTTGCATTTAGATTCTTAGATGACTTGACCCCCTTTCTTTATGAAGGAGGTGGTTTTAACACTGGTAAAGAGCTAGGATTCCTCTCCCTGTCGTTGCCTGCCGAGGTTAATATGGCCGGAAATTATGGTGGTAACAGAGATCAGGGTAGATTTGATAGATGGGGTAGGGGAGGTTTTCAGTATCCAAGGAAAAATTATGGTTATTCTTCTAGAGGTAATGATAGTTCTAGACACAATTTGCCCCAACCTCCTTAGGAAAATTCTTCGAACAAAGGAGGGGGAAATTTTGTTGATAAGGAAGTTATTGGTGGTGGGAGGGGGGATGGTAATCAGGGCAGTGCTCGAACTTTGACTATTGGTGGTCTGGAAGTTGGAGGTCCTTGGGTGACTTGTGCCTCTTTTGATCAGGTTCAAGGTTGACATGGGGCTCATGTGATGACAATGGATCTCCTCCAACAACAACAATGCCTAGGTACTTTGCTTTCCTGGTTTGCTCAAACAATCATTTGATGTTTGTTGCCCCTGGATCGTCTGGTCAAGAGGGGCAAACCAAAATCTCCTCTACTGGTCTGGCTGAGAAAGGGAAAAGCCTTGCGGGAGGGTACGGTGGTTTACCTAGGAGCTGTGGTGGTCATTATGTGGAGAGTTCTGGAAATTTTGGAAGGCCACATTACATGAACAAAGAGTTTGGTAAATGTGGAAATGTACATGGATTTGTGTTGGAGGTTAACACAATGGTGGATTCAATAGGCAACCTTGTGGTAAAGTATGCATACCAGACACACTACTAAGGAGTGAAATCTTTGGTCATTGCGCTATATGTGGAAAAGAACCTCATATACTCTTGACTGCACTTGATTAAAGCAAATGAAACATGCGCCCAAGTATGTGGGATATGCTGCTAAAGGATTGGGCTGTTGTGGGTACATAATTTCAAAGATGTGTTTGGTCCTGAGCAAGCCAATCCAATGGAAGTGGTTAGGATCAAATCAGGACAGTGGATGAAACTGAGTTTTTGCAAACTTGTAGTGAGATGTTTAGTTGGACTGACAACAGAGGGCCAAGAGTCATTGAAAACTATTATTTTCTAAGGTTGCCAAATAAGGTAGTTCAGTGATTTTAACATTTTTGGTACTCGAGCTATGTTTAAGGTTCAGGGATGATCTTTAGATAACCCGGCAATTGGAAAACTACATACTACTTGGGTAAAATTTGGAAATGTACGTGACTGTTTAACATTTCTATGGGAATGTGTGAAACTATTGCTTCTCTTGGCCCTGTTTTTGGAATACTATTACTAATGAAAAACTTAATGGGGGTCGGAGATGTTGAGAGGATTCCTCCTACTAAAATAACTTCCAAAGAAATGCTAATCTTCAGCATTACTACTAAGCCGGATTCTGTAGTGGACATGAGATCGTATAGTGAATTCAAAAGAGACGTTGTGAGGTGGAAGAAAATCCTTGCGTCTTTATGTGAGAACTTTACAATAAATTTAATTTATGCTAAAATTTTGTACTTATTATAAAAGTTGTTTTTTATCACTATATTATCTTAATTGTTCATTACAATTGTCTCTTTATGTAGTTAGCATAGTTAACCCATATAACATTGGTTTTCTTGAAAACAAACATATTTAACCACGTAACTTTGGTTTCCGCCAGAAAACACAACGATGATGCTAATTCTTAGTTACACCTTTTCTTTTTATACAATTGTAATGTATATTATTACACAATGCACTTGTGTTGTGCTAGATCAAAACCGTGTTTTGGAATGGAAACCATCCTTGAATCATTTAAAAAATAAACATAAGCTAGGTAGTGTGGCACCTCTCATGTATATTTTTGTGATCTTAAATAACATGGTAGAGTTTCTTGAAAAAATAGCATTGTAGAGATCTCTAAAACATACAATCAAACAAATATCTTAACAATCATATCTAGTTTATGATTATGGAAACATATGTATATATATAAATATATAGAACTATTCACATTGATTATTTACTGGTATTTTCGTGCTCAAGCGTTTCAAAACTGTACAAAAAGAATTTCAAAAAATAGTAGAAAAAAACCATGCCAAAACACAAAACCTAAAGGAAAAGTCTTGCCCGCTAGAGCGCCCACCTGCGAGGCAAGCGCCTGCCATATACTTTAAGTAAATGAGAAATAGCATTTAAGCCATCTTCATTTCATAGATTATAAATAAATAAATGCCTGGAGTTTGTATTTTTTAGCACTGCCTAGAGTTTATATAAGAGCCTCAATCTCCAACACTTCAATGCTTTGAGGCGCACTAATTCTCTCACGTCAAACCTGCTGCTTTTCAACGAGAGCACCAGCTATCAAATCCAGCATCGTTGGCTAGGAGGAGCCATGAATTTTCTCCCTCAACCAAAATTGTTGGGATTATGATTCTTAGCGCCACCATATGCATTTTTTTAGGGAAAAGCCAAGTTTTATTCATCAAAGATCACAAATTGTGGATACATCTCAGATCATGGGGTTGACCCAGCCACACATGGCGCCACCTTATACATGGCCTCATGAGCACATAATAGGTTTTGCCAATGAGCTTCATAGCACAATAAAAAGGCCTGTCGAGAACTCTTCTTCCTCGCATGTGCTTTGGGCAGGCCCAGTACAGGGCATGGACCCTTCTTTCGTTTCCCTTTTTCTTCCAATTCTTTTTCAATTTTTTAATATTGTTCAAAAAAAATTAGAAAGTTTTATAATTTTAAAAAATGCACCAATTTGTTTAGAAGAAGGGTCCAATTTTCGAAATATATGCTATTTCATAAAATGATCTGAATTTTCCCAAAATTGAATAATTTTCAAAATATTATGAATTTAAAACAATATTTACCTACGTCAAAAAATGTTTCAAATTTCAAAAATATATTCCAAATTTAAATTAATATTTACCTATTCAAAAACTATTGGAAATTTCAATAAATATTTAAGATTTCAAAAAATGGTCAACAATTACTACGTGTTCACGAATTTTAAAAATCATTCGAATAGCAATATTTTTCCAAATTAAAAAAATGTATTGATGGGTTTTTAAATATTCCCAAATTTCAAAATTAAAAATATTCAAGAATTTTAAATAATGCACCTGGATTTATTTTTTCAAATATTGGAAAAATTGCATGAATTTTTAAGTTGTTCCCAGATTTCAAAAGGTGCTATGAAGTATAAGGAAAATCTTGTATTTTAAATTTAAAAATTCGAAAAGGAAACTGAAAAGTAAAATGGAAAATAAAAAGGAAAAAGTAAAAGGAAGCATAAAATGGATAAAAGGATAAAGTTAAAAAAACAAAAGGAAAAGGAAAGAAGGACTGATTCAGGGAAGGCCTTCTGAAAACAAAAGGAAAAGAAGGACTGATTCAGGGAAGGAAAACCAGTAGGGAAGGCCCATATAGCAATAAAATAGTTCTCCATGCGTACGCAATGGCAAATCCTATTTAGCGCTGCAGGCCCCCGTTAATGTGTATTCTGCAAACGGGCGCCTGCAGCCAGGTTTACTGGGCTCGGCCCATTTGTGAATTTGTTTTTGTGTTCGGAATCGTAAAAATTGCGCGTGCAGAGGGAATCGAACACGCGACGCCTTCGCCCGAGGGTTACGCTCTAACCAACCGGCCACTGTCCCGCTTGTGTAAATCTGCTTCCATTCCTTCTTTTATTTAGCTCTTCAGTTTGTTTTTTGTTTCCTTTAATGCGCGATTTTTTCACACATTTCGTGAACCTTTTTTTTAATTGATGAACTTTTTTAATTTGATTACTTTAATAAAAGTGATGAACTTTGTTTTACATTTGATGAACTTTTTTCAGTTTTGATGAATTCTTTTTTAATTTTAATGAACTTTTTCAAAATCGATGATTTTTTTTCAAAATTGGTGAACTTCTTTTTCAGTTTTGATGAACTTTTTTTTAGTTTTGATGAACTTTGTCAAAATTGATGAACTTTTTTTCAAAATCGGTGAACTTTTTTTCAGTTTCGATGAACTTTTTTAAATTTTGATGAACTTTTTTTAGTTTCGATGAACTTTTTTTTCAAAATCGGTGAACTTTTTTTCAGTTTCGATGAACTCTTTTTCCAAATTCGATGAACTATTTCAGAAAATTGATAAACTTTTTTCAAAATCTATGAACTTTTTTTGAAACAAATGAACTACTTTCAAATTTGTTGAACTTTTTTCAAAATTTATGAACTTTTTCATTAAAAACCGACTTAAAAAACGAATAGTTCAAAAATGCGTAATAACTAGTGCGGCTCTTTATGGTACTTATGGTATTCGCGTTTGGAATGTATTAGTAGTCTTCCCGTGGTCCAGTGGTTAGCTGAGCAATCCTTCAATTTCGTGGCGCAGGTTCGAGTCATGGTTTTCACGTATTTTTGCGTTTTTTGTCGGCAGATGTTTCTCTTTCGTTCGTGGGCCGGCCCACTAATTTTGCGTGTAGGCGCCCGTTCGGTTCCACGGCGCCGAACGCGCCAAATAGGAGCTCCCGCTACGCAATTGCCCCCTTTCCGCTGCAGGACGTGCTTATTAGCATTGGGAATACTATTCCCCGCATAGGTCGATGAATTGCGAGGTAAAGCATGACCCTAAGGATGAATAGGCCGGCCCAACTAGCAAGAGTCCCCTAGCCGTTTCTCGAAAGGTTCTATTACATTCCGAGAGCAGCTTTTCAGTGTTCCCTTTTAGGTTTTTCATTTGCTTTTTTCTTTAATTTTTCTCGTTTTAAAATTCATAAATACTTCTAAAATTTGGCTACATTTTTGAAAATTTGCGAGAATTTTTTGGATGCAAAGGAATTTTTTAAATTCATGAATACTTTTTCAAATTCACCAATATTTTTTAGTTTTATAAATATTTAAATTTGGAAATTGTTTTTCATTTTTACAAACATTTTGTGAATAGGCAAATATTTTCGAGTTCATAGACAATATTTTGTATCCTCGAATATGTTTACAAATTGGTGAACATTTTTTTAATTCATGAACATAGATTGTGACTCCATTGATATTTTTTTCAAAATCATGAACATTTTGAAAATTCACGAACATTTTGGGGCAAACGGACGCGAAAACCGACTAAAATGAGCAAAGCTAACCGAAGAATTAGGAAACCATGTCCGAAAGAAAGAACGAGAAAATCATGAAATGGACTTGCCCATATGTGTGTTGCCCCTATGCGTTTGCTCTTCTAGACAACAAGTACGGGCGGAAGAATATCGGGAGCACCAAGGCTTGTGCTACTAGTGCACCAAACTTGTGTAGCACATTGAAATGTTTGAAAAATTCAGAAAATTGACATTAACACAATATCAATCTATGTTTTCATAAAATTTCAAATCAAAGTTTAAAATATAGATTAGAGAACAAAAAAATGACCAATTTGACACTAAATAGGTCATAATGTAAGTTGGCCTTAGATTTGGAACATTATCAACTTGATGTCAAATTTGTCATTTTTGTTTCTCGAACAAATTTTAATCTGAAAATTTGTAACAATATACATTGATATTGTGTCAATGTGCTCGATTTTTAAATATATTTTTATGTATTTTAAAATATGCTACGACATTCGGTGTACCGGTAGCATCTCAAGGGTGAGTGCACCAAATACATTCCCATCTGCGCGCACTAGGAACTCTCAAAGAACCTATTTCTCACATGACGCGGCAATTAGTGCCTTCACCGTAGAACGCGCTCATGCGCCCCGGAGCAATCATCCGTGAAATTAAATTAGGTGTGAGTGCTTTTATTTCATGTAATATAGTTCATGAATGTAGGAGCTCAAATTTCGAGGCTTGCAATCTAATGAAGTATGCATTACGGTTGGGCCCTTGGCGCCATGTGTGGTTAGGCCATCCCGGGAATCTTCCCTCCGTCCCTGTAAACTTGGTAACGTTATAATAAAGCTTCGCGAGATTGTCTCAAAAAAATTAGGGTCCATTTCCGGTCCATTGTTTTTGAAAAGTACCAGGCCTTTTTTCCTCTTTTTTTCGTTTCTACTTGCCAAGTTTTTCCAAATTTTTAGTTTAAAAATTTCAAATCCTTGAATTTGTTTTCAAACTCCCGAACTTCTTTTCGTTTTTGTTTCTTTGTTGAAATATGCCTTTTTAAAATTATTTTCAAGTTCATGGTTTTTAAAATCCCAAACTTTTTGTAGATTCATGATTATTAGTTTAAAATTCACATATCTTTGTAATTTACGAACTAATTATGAATTTATGAACATTTTTCTAATTGGTATTTTTTAATTTGCGAATATCTTTTAATTCTATATCATTTTCGGAAATATGTAATTATTATTTAAATATGATTTTTCTACCGATAAAAAAATGGAGGTAGCTTTTCCTGAACCAACACTTGCTAGTTGTCTACTTCCTTCGTTCCTAAATATTTGTCTTTTTAGAGATTTCAAATGAACTAGCACATCCGGATGTATATAAACATATTTTAAAGTATAAATTTACTCATTTTGCTTCGCAAGTAGTCAATTTTTAAAATCTCTAGAAAGACAAATATTTAGGAACGAAGAGAGTAGCTGACATAGTTCGTGCTGGACATCCCATGAATACGCAGCCTCCCCCCGGCAGGCACTTTGTGTTGGCCAATCTGCGGGGCGGGGCACACCTTTTTTTTCTTGTTTGGTTTTTGCCTTTTAGTTTCTTTTTATTTTTTGCTTTTTAACTTCGAAAACTGTTCAGAAATCCAGAATTCCAAAAAATGTTCATGATTTAAAAAAAATCTCATTTTAAAAATAATCATGAATTTGAAAATTATTATTAGTTTCAAAACATGTTTATGAATTCGAAATTTTTCCAGATTTCAAAAAATGCTTCGGGTTTCTTTACAAATTCAAATATGTTAACATTTTTAAAAAATTGATTTTTTTCTAAATCTGTGAGCATTTCAAATATATCATTTTTTATCTATAAAAAGTAGAAGTCAGATTTTCTGAACCATGTACTTGCTAGTTTTATAGATATTTTTTGAGCGGATGCTAGTTTTATAGATGGCTAGTGCAACTCAGCGAGCGAGCAGAATCGAGCGACCGAGCTCGCCGGCCACGAGACAGGTTCGGCGAGCTTCTCCCTATGCTTACCCCTCCTCTGCGCTCAGCCCCTTTGTCCTCTTCATTTGTGCCCTTGAGCCGCCGCGCGATGTTTTTTGCAGCCATCTCTCCTTTTCTTTAATGGAAAACAGTTGGAAACTCCTACTGCGTGTATTTATATCACTTTATTTTATGAATTACGGTACAAGAAGATAAAGCTACCGATGAAAATTGGAACAAAGAGGCTAAAAGAAGCGGGGTAGTGGCTTCCAATGAGCTAATGAAAGGCCTTGACTGACCCAAGCCTAAAAATGACTATAGTTCTTCCTGCAGCTCTATGAACATGCCATCCAGGCTCATCCTTGAATTTTCTTCTGCAATTGTATGCACTGGGCTGTATGCATTTGAAAATGAAACCGTTCCTTGACATCCAAATAATCTAATGCGATAGAACATCATCGCATGCTGATGCTTTCCTGTAAAAGCAGCAGTCACCATAGTAATGATTTGACACACAGCAGAAGGTCTCTCGACGGAGAACAACGCACACCAACTTGCGAGTGCATTGATTTCAGGTTGCAAAGCCTTCAGCTTCAGGCTTCAGGGGGAGCGACCGATGGAACGCTTTGGTGTTTACTGAACCTGGCACTGGCAGAATTCAGTATTATTCTTAATTCAGCATTTTCTTCAGTCTCATGGTGCATATTTCATCAATCTTTTATTATGTTATTATTTGAGTAATCAGTTCAGTACGGTGTATATCGAGTCATTCCTCAGTTTTTTGTTGTCAGTCAGTAGGCTTCTTTCAGTTTTATATTCCTCATTCTTCATTTTACTATTTTCTCATCATTTTTCCTTGCTCTTCAGTCTTTTTCTTTAGTTTGTTTCTTTCTTTGTCTTTAGTCTAAGCATGGCAGCCTACCATTGGGTTTCTCCAGGCTACACAGACTAGCTATTCTTCAGTTTTCTAGTTCGTCTTTGTTCATCTTTAAGTCTTAATCCCTTTTCTGTTCACTAATTTATTCATTTAGCATTCTTCAGCCTTCTCAATTTACACATATTTTCTCGTAGGAAAGAGGTCTTTTCAGCCCTTCAGTACATACTTTTGTCATATGCATCATTCTTCTTCAGTATTATTTGTAGTACTTCTGTGCGCTTTGTGATCAGGCGAGCTTCACAGTAGTGCTTCCACTTCTGTTCAGTTTATCAGTTATTTCTTCAATTCTTTTTTTCAGCGATTGTTTGGATTTTAATTTATTTCTTCAGACAATTTTCACTCTATCTTACATCTCACTTCACTCATCAGTTTTTATTTCCTCATCATTTTTATTTGAGTGAATGTTTAGCCTTCATTTGTGTTGGGGAACGTAGTAATTTCAAAAAATTTCCTACGCATACGCAAGATCATGGTGATGCATAGCAACGAGAGGGGAGAGTGTTGTCCACGTACCCTCATAGACCGTAAGCGGAAGCGTTATGACAACGCGGTTGATGTAGTCGTACGTCTTCACGATCCGACCGATCCAAGTACCGAACGTACGGCACCTCCGAGTTCAGCACACGTTCAGCTCGATGACGATCCCCGGACTCCGATCCAGCAGGGTGTCGGGGATGAGTTTCGTCAGCACAATGGCGTGGTGACGATGATGATGTTCTACCGACGCAGGGCTTCGCCTAAGCACCGCAACGATATGACCGAGGTGGAATATGGTGGAGGGGGGCACCGCACACGGCTAAGGAACGATCATGAAGATCAACTTGTGTGTCTGGGGTGCCCCCCTGCCCCCGTATATAAAGGAGCAAGGGAGGAGGAGGCCATACTTTCGCGGAATCTGGGCTCATCATCGAGCTTTGTAGATAGTAACACTACAATTATCGAGCAAGTCAATCAAAGTCCATACTTTGTTCTCATACATGGAAAATATCTTAGATTTTTTATGACCTCAAGCCATTTCGCGGAATCTGGGCTTATCATCGCTTCCTCATAGTTCGTAGGTTCATCATGGTCTAGTAACATGACTTCCAGAACATGATTACCGCACCACTCTGGTGCGGATCTTACTCTGGAAGACCTACAAGGTTTGGTAGCAACTTGATCTGAAGTTTCATGATCATCATCATTAACTTCCTCACTAATTGGTGTAGGAATCACTGGAACTGATTTCTGTGATCAACTACTTTCCAATACGGGAAAAGGTACAATTACCTCATCAAGTTCTACTTTCCTCCCACTCACTTCTTTTGAGAGAAACTCCTTCTCTAGAAAGGATTCATTTTTAGCAACGAATATCTTGCCTTCGGATCTGTGATAGAAGGTGTACCCAACAGTTTCCTTTGGGTATTCTATGAAGATGCACTTCTCCAATTTGGGTTTGAGCTTATCAGGATGAAACTTTTTCACATAAGCATCGTAGCCCCAAACTTTAAGAAACGACAAGTTGGGTTTACTGCTAAACCATAGTTCATATGGTGTCGTCTCAACGGATTTAGATGATGCCCTATTAAACGTGAATGCAGCTGTCTCTAATGCATAACCCCAAAACGATAGTGGTAAACTGATAAGAGACATCATAGATCGCACCATATCTATTAAAGTACGATTACGACGTTCGGACACACCATTACATTGTGATGTTCCAGGTGGCGTGAGTTGTGAAACTATTCCACATTATTTTATATTAAGGCCAAACTCATAACTCAAATATTCTCCTCCACGTTCAGATCGTAGAAACTTTATTTTCTTGTTACGATGATTCTCCACTTTACTCTGAAATTCTTTGAACTTTTCAACTATTTTAGACTTATGTTTCATCAAGTAGATATACGCATATCTGCTCAAATCATCTGTGAAGGTTAGAAAATAACGATACTTGCCATGAGCCTTCATACTCATTGGTCTGCATACATCAATATGTATTATTTCCAACAAGTCAGTAGCTCGTTCCATTGTTCCGAAGAATAGAGTTTTAGTCATCTTGCCCAAAAGGCACGGTTTGCAAGCATCAAATGATTCATAACCAAGTGATTTCGAAAATCCATCTTTATGGAGTTTCTTCATGCGCTTTACACCGATATGACCCAAATGGCAGTGCCACAAATAAGTTGCACTATCATTATTAACTTTGCATCTTTTGGCATCAATATTATGAATATGTGTATCACTATGATCGATATCCAACAAACTATTTTCATTGGGTGTATAACCATCGAAGGTCTTATTCATGTAAACAGAATAACAATTATTCTTTAACTTCAAATGAATAACCGTATCACTATAAACATGATCAAATCATATTCATGCTCAACGCAAACGCTAAATAACATTTATTTAGTTTAAACACTAATCTCAAAAATATAAGGAGTGTGTGATGATGATCATATCAATCTTGGAACTATTTCCAACACTCATCGTCACTTCCCCTCTACTAGTCTCTGTTTATTATGTAACTCCTGTTTTGATTTACTAATCTTAGCAATCGAACAAGTATCAAAATACTCAGGGGCTACTATAAACACTAGGAAGGCACACATCAATAATCTGTATATCAAATATACCTTTGTTCACTTTGCCATCCTTCTTATTCACCAAATATTTAGGGCATTTCCGCTTCCAATGACCATTTCCTTTGCAGTGTAAGCACTCAGTTTCAGGCTTTGGTCCAGCTTTGGTCTTCTTCACGGGAGTGACAACTTGTTTGCCATTCTACTTGAAGTTTCCCTTTCTTTCCCTTTGCCCTTTTCTTGAAACTAGTGGTCTTGTCAATCATCAACACTTGATGCTCTTTCTTGATTTCTACCTTCGTCGATTTCAACATCACGAAGAGCTCGGGAATCGTTTTCATCATCCCTTGCATACTACAGTTCATCACGAAGTTCTAGTAACTTAGTGATGGTGACTAGAGAATTCTGTCAATCACTATCTTATCTGGAAGATTAACTCCCACTTGATTCAAGCGATTGAAGTACCCAGACAATCTGAGCACATGCTCACTAGTTGAGTGATTCTCCTCCATCTTTTAGCTATAGAACTTGTTGGAGACTTCATATCTCTCAACTCGGGTATTTGCTTGAAATATTAACTTCAATTCCCGGAACATCTCATATGGTCCATGACGTTCAAAACATCTTTGAAGTCCCGATTCTAAGCCGTTAAGCATGGTGCACTAAACTATCAAGTAGTCATCATTTGAGCTAGCCAAACGTTCCTAACGTCTGCATCTCCTCCTGCAATAGGTTTGTCACCTAGCGGTGCATCAAGGA
This sequence comes from Triticum timopheevii, assembly GCA_963921465.1. NCBI lineage: Eukaryota > Viridiplantae > Streptophyta > Magnoliopsida > Poales > Poaceae > Triticum > Triticum timopheevii. Next base: position 77,682,050 of record OY997264.1, on the reverse strand, counting down.
CATAATTCTTCTGTGCAGCAATGAGGATAAACCTCAGATCACGGATCCAATCCGCATTATTGCTACTAACATTTTTTCAACATAATTTTCTCTAGGACTGGTCAAAATACGTACGACAATATCAAAATAAACATATAAAAGCAACATACGTACGACAACGCGGTTGATGTAGTCGTACGTCTTAACGATCCGACCGATCCAAGCACCGAACGTACGGCACCTCCGAGTTCAGCACACGTTCAGCTCGATGACGATCCCCGGGCTCCGATCCAACAAAGCGTCGGGGATGAGTTCCGTCAGCACGACGGCGTGGTGACGATGATGATGCTCTACCGGCGCAGGGCTTTGCCTAAACTCCGCGACGATATAACCGAGGTGGAATATAGTGGAGGGGGGCACCGCACACGGCTAAGGAACGATCCGTAGATCAACTTGTGTGTTCTAGGGTGCCCCCTGCCCCCGTATATAAAGGAGCAAGGGAGGGGGTGGCCGGCCTAGGAGGAGGCACACCAAGGAGGAGTCCTACTCCCACCGGGAGTAGGATTCCCCCCTTCCAAGTAGTAGGAGTAGGAGTCAAGGAAAGGGGGGAGAGAAGAGAAGGAAGGAGGAGGCGCAGCCCCTCCCCCTAGTCCAATTCGGACTAGGCCTTGGGGGGGGGGGGGCGCCCAACCTCTCCTCTCTCTTTCCCCTAAAGCCCAATAAGGCCCATATACTCCCCGGCGAATTCCCGTAACTCTCCGGTACTCCGAAAAATACCCGAATCACTCGGAACCTTTCCGAACTCCGAATATAGTCGTCCAATATATCGATCTTTACGTCTCGACCATTTCGAGACTCCTCGTCATGTCCCCGATCTCATCCAGGACTCCGAACTCCTTTGGTACATCAAAACTCATAATATAACTGTCATCGTAACGTTAAGCGTGCGGACCCTACGGGTTCGAGAACTATGTAGACATGACCTAGAATTATTCTCGGTCAATAACCAATAGCGGAACCTGGATGCCCATATTGGCTCCTACATATTCTACGAAGATCTTTATCGGTCAAACCGCATAACAACATACGTTATTCCCTTTGTCATCGGTATGTTACTTGCCCGAGATTCGATCGTCGGTATCCAATACCTAGTTCAATCTCGTTACCGGCAAGTCTCTTTACTTGTTACGTAATGCATCATTCCGTAACTAACTCATTAGCTACATTGCTTGCAAGGCTTATAGTGATGTGCATTACCGAGAGGGCCCAGAGATACCTCTCCGACAATCGGAGTGACAAAACCTAATCTCGAAATACGCCAACCCAATATGTACCTTCGGAGACACCTGTAGTACTCCTTTATAATCACCCAGTTATGTTGTGACGTTTGGTAGCACCCAAAGTGTTCCTCCGGTAAACGGGAGTTGCATAATCTCATAGTTACAGGAACATGTATAAGTCATGAAGAAAGCAATAGCAATATACTAAACGATCAAGTGCTAGGCTAAAGGAATGGGTCATGTCAATCACATCATTCTCCTAATGATGTGATCCCGTTAATCAAATGACAACACATGTCTATGGTTAGGAAACATAACCATCTTTGATTAATGAGCTAGTCAAGTAGAGGCATACTAGTGACGTTATGTTTGTCTATGTATTCACACATGTATTATGTTTCCAGTTAATACAATTCTAGCATGAATAATAAATATTTATCATGAAATAAGGAAATAAATAATCACTTTATTATTGCCTCTAGGGCATATTTCCTTCAGTACGTCTTCACGATCCGATCGATCCAAGTACCGAACGCACGGCACCTCCGAGTTCAGCACACGTTCAGCTCGATGACGATCCCCGGACTCCGATCCAGCAGGGTGTCGGGGATGAGTTTCGTCAGCACGACAGCGTGGTGACGATGATGATGTTCTACCGACGCAGGGCTTCGCCTAAGCACCGCAACGATATGACCGAGGTGGAATATGGTGGAGGGGGGCACTGCACACGGCTAAGGAACGATCACGAAGATCAACTTGTGTGTCTGGGGTGCCCCCCTGCCCCCGTATATAAAGGAGCAAGGGAGGAGGAGGCACGCCCAAGGGGGGCAATCCTACTCCAAGTAGGATTCCCCCTTCTTTCCAAGTCCTACTAGGAGAAGGGAAGGAAGGGGAGGAGAAGGAGAAGGAAGGAGATGGAGGAAAAGGAGGAAAGGGGGGCCGGCCCCTAGTCCAATTCGGTTTGGGCTAGGGGGGCCGCGCGCCCTACCTCCTCTCTTCCACCACTTGGCCCATGAGGCCCATTACTTCTTCCTCGTATTCCCGTAACTCCCCGGTACCCCCGAAAATACCCGAATCACTCGGAACCCTTCCGATGTCCGAATATAGTCGTCCAATATATCGATCTTTACATCTCGACCATTTCGAGACTCCTCGTCATGTCCCCGATCTCATCCGGGACTTCGAACTCCTTCGGTACATCAAAACTCATAAACTCATAATATAACTGTCATCGAAACCTTAAGCGTGCGGACCCTACGGGTTCGAGAACAATGTAGACATGACCGAGACACGTCTCCGGTCAATAACCAATAGCGGAACCTGGATGCTCATATTGGCTCCCACATATTCTACGAAGATCTTTACCGGTCAAACCGCATAACAACATACGTTGTTCCTTCGTCATCGGTATGTTACTTGCCCGAGATTCGATCGTCGGTATCTCAATACCTAGTTCAATCTCGTTACCGGCAAGTCTCTTTACTCGTTCCGTAATACATCATCCCGCAACTAACTCATTAGTTGCAATGCTTGCAAGGCTTAAGTGATGTGTATTACCGAGAGGGCCCAGAGATACCTCTCTGACAATCGAAGTGACAAATCCTAATCTCGAAATACGCCAACCTAACATGTACCTTCGGAGACACCTATAGAGCACCTTTATAATCACTCAGTTACGTTGTGACGTTTGGTAGCACACAAAGTGTTCGTCCGGTAAACGGGAGTTGCATAATCTCATAGTCATAGGAACATGTATAAGTCATAAAGAAAGCAACAACAACATACTAAACGATTGTGTGCTAAGCTAACGGAATGGGTCATGTCAATCACATCATTCTCCTAATGACGTGATCCCGTTAATCAAATGACAACTCATGTCTATGGTTAGGAAATATAACCATCTTTGATCAACGAGCTAGTCAAGTAGAGGCATACTAGTGACAATCTGTTTGTCTATGTATTTCACACATGTATTATGTTTCCGGTTAATATAATTCTAGCATGAATAATAAACATTTATCATGATATAAGGAAATAAATAATAACTTTATTATTGCCTCTAGGGCATATTTCCTTCAATTTGAGCTTCACAGCGGAGTTCTTGCATCATTGCTTAGTCTTTTACTCTCGAGAGTTTTGTTTTGTATGGTATTCAGACCTTCACTGTTCAATGTGAGTCATCATTCTTTCAGTAAGCCCTTTGTGCTAGGTTTTTGCTTTGTGCTCTATCATTCGAAGGGGTAAAGTTGATATTTTTGGTTGGTTAACCACCTAGCGAATGGTTCAATCATGTCTTTTTTCCTCACTAGGAAACATGCCCGTGCGTTGCAACGGGGGAAAACAGCCCCCACACGTCCTTGCTATTGAACATGCCTAAAGGCCTCACCCTTATGCCCCTAACATAACAAACATGACTAATATCTCACCCTCAGGTCCACATCCTTCATTTCAATATGACACCAGACCCATGTTCTTCCTTGTCCTCTTTGTCGTCCTCGTCGCAAGTGGTCGCGGTATCAGTTGTCAGTAACCAGTGTTGGCCAGGTCCAATAGCTGGATCGTTGAGCCTCCTTCGTGTCCTACAAGATAAAGAACGTTGAAAACACGGATTTTTTTACATTCGTCTAATATAATAGGGAAAAGCACTACTCCCTCCGTCCACGAATAAGTGTACATCTAGCTTTTGTCCTAAGTCAAAGCTTTAAATAATCCACCATGTATCTTTCCATGTCACGTGTATGTTTGAATTCCAGCTAATCACCTATTAATAATCCACCATGTAGCTTCCTTCCATCTCAGGTCTAATTTTTCTCTTCCTGGCCCTAAAAAAAGTTCTCCTCTTCCATTTTATTTCCCTCTCTCCTAGTTCTTCATTCCTTTGCCAGGTCTCATGTCATTTGACATGTAGTTGTCTCAAATAAATTTCCCTCCTTAATTTTTTTGTCACGTCGTTCCTTACCCTTGGCTTATTGCTTCCCAAGTCAGCTCCTTGATACCTTAAAACTCAAAAAAAAGTATATCAACTGGAGGGATTATCTGTAAGCAACCAAGGTGAGGCTATTTAATAGAAAGAACAACCTTCACCTAAACACAAACGTTGATCTAGGTCAATCGGTTGTGATGAATTTACCTGCACGGGGAGGGAGGTCGCTAGTTTGATTCCAAACGAGAACTAATATTTTTGCCTTGCCTGCCTTGGGCCGGCTTCGCTGGGCCACAATGCAGACTGAGGCTGAGCGAGACACCTGAGACATTCATAAAAACAAACACACTGAGAAATAAAAAAAAGCTAAGCGTTTTTCTTTCACTGGGAACAAAAGGCATTTTTTCTTTCACTTGTGTGGCCCTTGTGCGAGACGGATGAAACATACTATGCGATGGACAGACCGAATCAGAGAACCGCACCTTTCTTTATTAGTAGGTACAAATTAAAAGTGTTAGATACAGTACCTCCCAGTTTTCAAAAACGGTTTATATTTTGAAAAAAATGTTCTCTTTTTCAAATTTAAATTTCAAAAAATATATTTGTGTTTTTAGAAAATGTTCTCAAATTCGGAAAAACGTTCGCTATAGTAACTCCTAGTTTTCAAAAAATCTTTGTGTATTAAAAAATGTTCAGGTTTCAAAAAAATTAAAAAGGGAAATATTGTTTTTTGTGAAAAATATATTTGAGTTTCAATTTTTTTAGAAATTTGCTAAATTATTCGCATTCTTAAATATATCTACTTAAAAAATGTTTTCCTTTTTGCTCTTAGCGTCTGGCGCTGCTGGTTGCTCATTTAGGACGTCGCGCTGCAACATAAACATGATACGAGGTCCCACCATAAACCAAAAAGGTGGAGAAACAATCCTCCCTTTAATATTAGGTAGAGAATTGCATGATATATTTTTCGCTTTGTATTGGGTACCCAATTATGTTTACTAGTTGGAACAGGCACTACTATCGTCTTAATCTCTGACGGGAAAGTAGTGGCTACACCCCAGCACACTAAAACACACTTAGTATTATCTGTGTAGGTTCAAGAAAACCGAAATGTCTTCAGTCATTCGATCAGTTTATGAAGTTTGTTAATTCTTTCCATTGTTTTAGTCCATCTCACAGCCCTTTCTCTTTGAGCAAAATCGGTTTTAACATGTTTGAGATCAGTTTATGAAGTTTATGAAGTTTGAGATCAGTCATTCGATCAGTTTATGAAGTTTGTCATTTCATCAATCAGAATTGCTGCAGTGTTTCCTGTTCAGTTTGCAGCCTTGTGCTAGCGCACGCGCTCACATGAATATCCACGACAAGACTTAGTACGCTTAGCGCGGTGCCGCCTCCGTTATCTTTAACCAATTTTTTTATTCATTTTTTCGATTTTGTTTTCCACTGGGTGGGTGCCCTGATTGTTTGTGCAAGCAAAAAAGAAAAAAGAAAAAAAATCATGCTAAAGAACGTCTTGTCACCACGGAATGCTGAATCGCTGCTCCATTGCTTCCACTAGTTCTTTGCCTCCAGGGTTGCTTTTGAGGCGATCATTGATGGACCGCAACATCATGTTTATTGCCTTCTCAAGCGCATCTTTCACGTCAGCGGGATGCAGAATGCCACTTTCATAAGCAACAGTAAGGTCATCCATGCTAAAGAACGTCCCACTGCAATTCCCTTCCTTCCGAACCACCTCGAATTTTCCAAACCAGGGGAAGATTATACATTTTATGTACTAAGCAAGGGTTGCCTTCTGCGACCTTTGGAGGGCAGAAGGCTTTCTTGATTTTACAGCCGACGTATTCCTCGTCGTCTTCCATGAAGATGGCCCATCTGGGATCATTCCACGCCTCATGGTCTGGGTACTCGAGCAAATTTGGCGGCGCGTTGTGGAACAGGGCAACCGGTCCATCTTTCATCTGCAGGCGGTTGCAGTATCGTCTGGCTAACATGTGGGCAGTACGCTGATCCACGTCGAGCAGCCATATGTCCACCTTGTGGTGAAACAGCACTATGCCGGCACACTGTAAGCAAGGATGGAATATCTCGGCAGGAGTGAAATCCCTAAACAGGTAGGGATCTAAGCTCCCATGGCCCCTTGTATCATTCGTGCGATGAACACGAAGCGATTTTTTTATTCTTTTCGTATCGCTTTTTCTGCCGACATCCATGACAAGCGGCCAGAATTCGTCCGCGTTGCAGCTTATTTGATCCGATAGCCACACGAGCTCGACCCTGTCGAGGTCCATGCCGGCCGCTCTCCACATCTCAATGTTGTATAGGCCAACATCACGCACTTTGCTCAGATCGCCACCGACCTTGCCGCCGATGTCATGGTCCATCGAGCGAGCCAGTCCGCCATAAGAATTTTGACTTGGCAGCCGGCTTGGATCATCTTGTTGACGTTGATCGTCATCGAGATCCCCTGGGTTACATGCATTTGCGGGGAAGGATCGCACCAGGCGTAGCAGACAGGGGCATCTTTCCCCCTGAAGTGCAGATCCTTTAAGAGCATCTTGAGCTCGTGCCGCTTGACGCAGTCCCCAATACTCCTTAGCGTTGCAAGCCTTTGATCAAAGCTTCCGCCATCGCCAGTAGAATCACCAGATGAATTCTCCGTAGTTGAAAAACTACGCGGAATGGCCCGGTTTGGTTCGAAGATGCTGAAAGGAGGAGCTCCTCTCCTGTTAGTCTGCACCGGCTGGAAACCATCGGAAGGTGATGACCGCCGATGAAAGTGACGAATCTGCTGTCGCATGTAGGAACCCCGGCTAAGCGCGGTGGATGGTTTGACGAACAGATCTCGCGGCACCTGACCTAGCGCCCGCCGTAACATTGTTTTTCCACACAAACGCTCTATGGGACTGGACGGTGAAGCTACGGCAGAGCGAAATCCCGGCTGAAAATAAGATTGGCACGGAGGTCGATGCTGAGCCGACGGCAGGGCGAAGCCTCGCCTGAAAATCCGATCCGATCGGCACGAGCAGCGGCCAGCCGGCCACCCCCCAGTGACTACTCCCCAAGAGAAGGCATTAATACGATTGGATATGCACCGAACATGGGCAGGCCGCAGGCCAGTTTGGGCCCCATCCGGACTGGATGTTGTCGACCCGTCGATGATAATTCCACGATGGGCTTTAGCTGACCGTGTGCTCACTCGGGAAAAAGTCCAAAAGAAACCTTGAAATTATAGATGAAAGCTAAAACAAACCCTAAACTTCAAATCCCGGAACTCAGCACACCGAACTCTCTGATCCAGGTCTATTTTGAACCTTGAGGGAGTTCCCAAACAGGGATTATCGACGTGGCATGTTAAATTCCCTGATTATTCGCTATTCGCTGCGGACTCGACTGGGCCGGCCCATCAGGCATGAAGCGAGTTTTTTCTTTTCTTTTTCTTGACACGCGACCTAAAAAGTCTCTCTTTCTCAATGCGTGATGTAAAAATTCCAAAACAAAATGACTACTGCGGATAGACTCTATCTTGGGAGCTGGCAGAATTGAACTCACCCCGCTAGCCACTAGAACAGAAGACTATGAGTGACATAATTAGAGGCCCACAGTATTTAAGCACACACCAAAGCGTCGGACTTGTCTCAAAAAAAAACCCAAAGCGTCGGACTTTGAAAACATCACGAGTTTAGAAAAATGTACGTGGCATTTCATAAAAACGTATGTACAATGTAAAATAATATTAACGTGATTCAAACAAATGTTTCGTCCATTCAAAAAATGTGCTTGTGACATTTTCAAAAAGAAGTGTATACAATGTAAAAAGATGTTTGAGTGATGTAAAAAACTGTGTCAGACCCTTAAGACGAATATATGTGGCGTGTGTTTGTAAAAAGTATATATAAGTTTAAAAATGTGTAACATTGTACAAAAATGTTCGTGTAGTTTTATAAAATGTTTATTGTCGTTAAGAAATGTAAACCGTGTATTTGGAAAAATATTACCGTGTATTCAAAAAATATTACTCCTCACACACTCACCCTCACACCCACACTCCCACTCTGTTGCTCCTCCTGCTAGCACCTGTATCTATCTCAAATGCAGCTTGAAGTTCGACCAGGATGACCAAGCCATTCAGGTGCAGGGCACTGCAGATGCAGATCGCAAAAAAAAAAGAAGCAGACCGCCCCCCTCCTCATCTTGCCCGTCGCTGCTTCCCTGCTCCAGGCCAGCGACGCTGCTTCAGTTACGTACCTAGAAAAACATGTATTTAAAATAAATGTAAATAATGTATCTGAAAAATGTCAAAACTGTATCAAAAAACATTTCATGTGTGCGCTAAAAATTTACATTGGCTACTGAGAATAATTGGACGTGTGTAAAAAAAGAAGAGCGGTTACTGGTAAAGAAACAAAACAAAAGAGAAAAAACCAAAAATATGAAGAAAATCAAGAAGGAAACAAAAAAATCAAAAGTATAACGAAGTAAGAAGAACCAGATAAAATCAGTGAAAAAACAAAGTATAACTAAGGAGAAAAATAAACAAACTAAAGCAGCGCGAGCGACTACACTAATGGGCCGGCCCAATTCAGTGAATACCCGCTAAATCCCCTCAAGATTCAAAATAGACCAAGATCACAGCGTTTGGTGTGTTAATTTCAGGAACTGAAAATTCAGGGTTTGAATTAGCGTTCGCCTATAAGTTCAAGGTTTATTTTGGACTTTTGCCGCTCACTCGCGACCGTGGGCGGCAAGCCGGTTTGCCTTACTGGCGCCCGAAGACGAGGATCACCGTGACAACGACGTACGAGTCTCACTAACCACCTGACCTACTACATGCTATTGACCTATTCCAGGGTGAATTATTTAAGATTTGTAGCCGCATAATTTATCACACAGACACCATTTACGGTAGCGCTTTGATTTTTAATTATTTGAAAACATTTTGAAAAAAGTTCATGAATTACAAGAAGTTCATTGGTTTCAAAAAAAATGATTTTGAAAATAGTTCAACAATTTGAAATGGTTCATCACTTTGAGAAAAAGTTATTTCATTTTGAAAAATAGTTCACAAATCTTGAGATAAAGTTCACGGATTTCAAAGAAGATCATCAAATTTTGGAAAAGGTTCATCGATTTTGGAAAAGTTCATTGAAATAGAAAAAGTTCATCAGATCTGAAAAAAGTTCATCGGCTTTGAAAAAAGGTTCATCAAAATTGAAAAAAGTTCATCAAACTTAAAAAGGAGTTCATCGAATTTAAAAAAGAGTTCATCAAATTTGGAAAAGAGTTCATTCAAATTCAAAAAAAGTTCATGGATTTGAAATAAAGTTCATTGAATTTCCAGAAAAGTTCATCGATTTGAAGAAAACTTTTACGTATTTGCGAATCAATTCATTGGACCAAGATGAAGAAAAACGAAAAATTAAAAAGGAAAAAAGTACAAATAATAGAAAAAAAAAGGTAACCAGATCCCACTGGGTGCCCAGGTGCTTACATTAGAGCAACTCCAACGAGGCCACCCATTTCGTCCGTCACCGTCCGTTTGGGTCGGTGCGGACAAAAGTGGAGGCCCAACGCGCCGACCCAAACCCAAAACGCATCCGCTTTACGTTTGCGCCGACGCATTTGCGGCCCAAATTTGCGCCCCAAATGCGTCGGCACGGATGTGGAACGGACGCCACGCGCGCCTTCTCAACGTCCGCCGCGGCCCCACCTGGCGGTCGCCCAACCACCCGCCCCCTCGCCGGTCAGCTTAATTTATGACCCCGGGCCCACGCGTCAGCGACAGCGGTCGTCCTTTTTTAAGCCGACTGTGTGGTGGGGCCGTCCTCATCCACTTCTCGTCCCCATCTCGGCCACGCTCGCTCCCCCGTCGCCGGCAAGCAAACCCTAGCCTCCCCAGCCACCCAAATGGGGCTCTTCTCCGGCAGCAGCAAGTCGAAGGGCAAGGCCCCCGTCGTCCCCTTCCCCGCGGAGTTCACCCCGCCTCCACCTGCGCCAGCTCGCCGGCAGAGGCAGCGGGTGAACGTGTCCGTGCACCAGGCGGAGTGGCACTGGCGCCACCGCATGCCGCTGCCGCACCCCGATGTGATGCTGCTGCACGACTGGCATCTGGATCCGGAAAGGATCCCGGTGCCGGCGGCGTCGCGGTCGGCTAGCGCGCATGCGGAGGAGGTGCATCGCCGGCGGGCGCTCCTGATGCCGGAGCAGCACCACGATGAGGCGTACACCTTCGACTCGCCCAACTGGGCGCGCTGGTTCGCCTTCGAGCACGAGGAGGCGAGGCGACGCGGCGTGCGGGAGGTCGACCGCAGCCTGCCGCCGCCGCTCATCGTTAGGGAGGAAGACTAGGCAGCCCTTGCGGCCGTCTACCAGGAGAGCGAGGAGGACGAGCGGCGTAGGGCGGAGGCGGCAGAAGAGGAAGAAGCTCGGTACGAGGTGGCCATGGCGCAGGCCATGGCCCTCTCCGCCGCCGGCGACTGCGTGGTGCCGCTGGTGGCCCCGTCGTCCCCTCCCGGCGCCTCGTCAAAGCCGACCCAGAGCTACAGCCGGGGCCAGAGCCGGGCTCCATCGCGAGCTTCTCCTGGACAGGAGTGGTGCACGAGTGGGTGTCCGCGCCACCGGTTTGGATGGAGGCGACCCCAGCGCAGAAGGCGGCCTACCTCGAGTACTGGCGCCAGCAACGGCTGGCCAAGGAGCGGTGTCAAGGCGAGTACGAGGAGATGCTCGAGCGCGACCTCGAGGAGGCGCGCCAGGCCGCGGCTGCACAGGCAGCGGCACAGCCCCCCCGCGCCAGCACTACCCTCGCCGGAACAGCTGCCCCCGGATTAGGTCGCCGCCGCATGGGCCACGACACTCCCCTGGGCCGGCCCTCCGTCGACGCTCATCGACTTCACCGACCCCGACGACGACGACGACGCCTAGGGTGTGCTGGGCAGCGCGCCGCCTCGTAGTTAGGTTGTTTTTAATTTATTTTTAATGCTAATGTGGACGCGTGGACTCTCGCCCCCCTGCCTGGCCGGCTTTAATGTTTAATTAAGTTATTTTCAATTGAAATATGCATGCACAGTTTTTTTGTCGGCGCCGTCAAAATGGGTCACGCGCGCGTTGGGCGCCTACGCCGACTCAAATGCGGAAGCGGACGTCCGTGTCCGCCTGACCGACCCAAACGGACAAAAAGCGGACGAAATAGCCGTCCGTTTGGGTCAGCCCGTTGGAGTTGCTCTTAGTGTTCATTGACGAGGGAGGTCGCTGATTCGATTCCCCGACAGTGTGAAATCACTAATTGAGAAGCACTCCTTCGAAAGATCACTTCCATCCTCCTCAGGTTGCGACAAGTGGCATGCTGCATGTGCGCCAGTTGTCTCACCTTGGAGTTTTCCCTTTTTTCCTAGATCCTTCACTCAAAACATTATATCTCTTAACCGTGCATCCAAGTCTCAAACCCTTTTCAAGGTTGGATTTCCCGTGTCGAGATTTTTAAAACTATATCCCATGTTGATAGGTTTGGACGATTTTTTCATATTTTTTTCAGAAAAAACTAGACAAAAAAATGAACGAAAAAACCGAACTGGGAGCACTTTTTTCCTTTATGAAAGTTGTTTCCGAGAGGCACGGCTGCGGAAGCAGAATCGTGCCTCTCGTGGAAGAAAAAAAAGGAGTCTTTTTTCATTTCCGAGAGGCACGGCCGTGCATCTCACGGAAGCAAAACCACTCCTCTCGCGGAAGCAAAATCATGCCTCTAATAGAAAAAAAAAGAAAACACCTTTTTTTTCAGTTTCCGAGAGGCACGGCCGTGCCTCTCACGGAAAAAAAAGAGAGAGTTTTTTCCGTTTCCGAGAGCGTGCCTCTCATGAAAGCTAAACTGTGCTTCTCGCAGAAGCAAACCCGTGCCTCTGACAGAAGGAAAAAACGTGTTTCCTTTTCGTTTCTGAGAGGCTCGGCCATGCCTCTCGTGGAAGCAAAACTGTTTTTTTTTCGTTTCTGAGAGGAAAAACGATGCCTCCCACGGAAGCAAAAAATGCATTTGTTCGCGCAAAAGAAATGTTTAATTGTTTTTTAATGACAAGCTAAGGAACCGCCCAGAACGCGACACGTGACGGCGGCTGGGAGCGCGCCAAGTGACGCACTGTCAGCCCCCCATGTGACCCTTGAAAAGGCTCCCGAAAGAGTGCTCATCAATTAGTTGCACTCCTCGCATCACTCATTTTTATGGATTAAGAAAAAAACACGTTAGATGGGCCAGCACAGCGCGAGAGCGCTTCAGGTGCCCGTCACTAGTTTTTTTGCAAACGGGCACCTGAAGCGCTAAATAGGGTTCGCCGGCAAACCGCCTCCGCTACGCTGGCATTTCTAGGGAGCGACTACACATCGCTTGTAGCGATTCGAACTGTGGCATCGCGAGAGCTATGTCTCGCATTAAGCAAGTCAGAAGAAGCTTTAGCATATAGGGATTTCAGTCTTGGGCCGGCCCATTAGCGTGCGCAAAATTAAAAAAGAACATAGGAAAAGGAGGGCAACCTAGGAATCGATACCGAGAGCAACTAGTTGACGAGCACTCTTTCCGGGAGCCTCACAACGATCAACGTCACTTGGTGCACTCTCAGCCACCGCCACGGCTCACGCTCCTCCGGATTTTGTTATTTTGTTTTTGGCTTTTAAATGGGTTTTTTGGGTTTTTTTACCTTTTGGTCTTTCATCGGTCTTCTTAGCTTTTGGACCAAAAAAAATTATTGTGCGCGAAAAAACCCGTTTTTTCTTCTGCGAGATCTTTTGCTTTTGCGAGAGGCATAGGCATGCTTCTCGGAAACGAAAAAAACGGGTTTTTTTCCTTCGGCTAGAGTCACGGTTTTGCTTTCGCGAGAGGCACGACCGTGCCTCTCAGAAACGGAAAAACAAAACGTGTTTTTTGTTTTTTTTCCTTCCACGAGAGGCATGGTTGTGCTTCCGCGAGAGGCACGAATGTGATTTCGCGAGAGACACGGTCATGCCTCTTTCGAAAAGAAAAAAAACCATGCTCCCGGATCGGTTTTCTTCGCTCTTTTTTTCGTGAAAAAAGTTCTCAAAACCTATCAACATGAAATCTAGTTTTGAAGAAGGAAAACTCCATGTTGTGACAAATGGCACACATGCAGCGTGCCACCTATCACAACCTGGGAAGGTGGGAATGGTCTTCAAGTTGACGGTTCCTAGTGACTCGCCTCACATCACGTTATGAAAAAAAAATTGAGTTCTGTTTAATGCGGAAAAATATTTTTTTTTTCACTGGATTTTCCTGCCTTTTCCTGTTTTTCACTGGTTTATCCCTGTTTTCATTGGATTTTTTATTTTCTTTATTTTTTCGGTTTTATTCAGTTTTCTTCATATCTCTCTCGGTTTTCACTGTATTTTTTATTTTCTTTATTTTTCTTTGTTTTCGTTTGTTTCTTTCTTCCTTTCCATCGGTTTTATTCAAATATCATATTAACATATTTTGGATACACGGTCAACATTTCTTCTATACACATCAGACAGTTTTTGAAATTCTTGATTAACAATTTTCAGACATAAGTTTAAGATTCATATAATACATGGTAACCCTTTTTATATACACATTTAATATTTTTTAAATACTTGTTCAACAGGGTCAACATTTCCCAAATTCTTGATTTTTTTTATATACGTGATCAAATATTTTCATAATTTTTTGAACAGGGTCAACATTTTATCTATAGACATTCATCATTTTCAAATGATTGATTCACATTTTTCAAATAGTTGATGAACATATTTTCAAATGTTGATTAACATTTTTATATACACGATCAAACAATTTCATCATTTTTATTACATTGTTAACATTTTTTTATACACACTCAAAATTTCCAAATGCTTGATTAACATTTTTTAAACCCTTTTTTTTCAAATGCTTGATTAAAAACTTTATATACTTGGTAGAAAAATTCAGCATTTTTCAAATACATGGTCAACATTTTTTCAATATACATTCAATATATTTCAAATGCTTGATTAACATTTTTATATACATGGCAAACAAATTTATTATTATTTCAATACATGGTCGACAGTTTTTGTATACACTTTAAACATTTTTCCAAAGCTTGATTAACATTGTTCAAAATGCTTTATTAACATTTTTTATAAAATATGATCAAGAAACTTCATCATTTTTTAATACATCGTCACTCTTTTTTCTATACACATTTAACATTTTCTCAAATGCTTGATTAATATTTTCCAGATACTTGTTCAACATTTTTTTCAAATGCTTGATTAACATTTTTATATACACGATAAATTAATTTATCATTTTTTAATATGTGGTCAACATTTTTTCTATACACATTTAACATTTGCACTTGCTTCATTTTTTTTCAAATACTTGTTAAGCCGTTCTTTAAATGCTTGATTAAAATTTTTATATACATGGTAAACAAATGTTATAAATTTTTAATACATCGTCAGCATTTTTTATATATACATTTATAAACTGTATAAAAAAAGTACCCGTCATTGGGCCTGGCCTAGATTGCCTCGCCCTTTTACCACAAGCCAGCGTATCAGTGCTTTGCTTTTTTCTCTTCCTTTTTTCTTCTGTTCCATTTACTTCTGGTTTGCCTAAAAACAATTACTTCTGGTTTGCATTTCTATTTTTTAGTTTTCTATTTTCTTCTCTTTTTTATTTTCATTTTCCCTTTTTATTTTTTAAAATGCTCATCACCCATTAAAAGTGTTAATCATGTATTTGTAAAACATTAAGCGTGAAAACAAATGTTCCTTATGAACAAGAAAAATGTGAAATGTGTAGGAAAAAACTTATTCACCACATGATGCATTTCAAAAAAGATCTTTATCATGTATTTAAAAAAAAGATAAATTTGTATAAAAAATGTTTCAGGTGTATATAAACCATGCATATGAGTATGAAATCTTTTTATATCAAAACATATGTTTCAAAAAATAGCTAATCATGTATCTGAAAAAAGTTAAACCCATATAAAAATGTTTCGTATGTATACAAAAAATTTACACTATGTACGAAAAATTAGACATGAAAACATACATTCAAAGAAAATGTTGATCATGTATCAAAAAATTATAAGACATATACAAATGTTTCTGATGTATTAAATAATGTACACTATGTATGAAACAAATGTAGAAATGTGTATTGAAAATTTTCATGGTGTATAAAAAAATGTACAGTGTGTATGAAAATGTACATTGTGTGTGAAAAAATATACATCAAAACATATATTGGTAAAAATGTTAATTACATATTTTAAATATGTTATACATGCTTAAGAAAATTGTTGTATACAAAAGATGTACAATGTTATGGAGAAAGAGACATGAAAAACATTTATTTGCATAAATGTTAATCATGTGTTTACTATATATTAAATGTTTATTAAGACAAGTTCTTCATGTATACGAGATGTATAGAATGTCTATGAATGAAAGTGGAAAGTATCAAAAAAAGAAAAAGAAAATGCAATAGTAAAACAATAAAGAAAACAAATGAAATTTAGAGAAAGAAGAAAAAAAGATACTCAGTAGAGAAACATAAAAAATGAAGAAAACCGATGAAACCCCAAGAGGAAGAAAAAGAAGAAAAATGGAGACTATAAATAAAGCATGTAGATAAACATGAAAATATTAAAAACCGGTCAAACACATAGGAAAAAGGAAGAGTAAAAAAACAAAGAAGCGAAGAAAACTTTTATAGAAAGGTAAAACCATTGAATACCAAAGAAAACCGTAAGAAAGATAACGCGCATTTCCAGGCCTTTTTCCGCTATCTTACACGAGCCAAGGTTTAACAAACATGAGCCACTGCTCACCTTCGGACCCATATAGTGTCGCTCGTTCCCTCGAAAAACAAAAGGGCAGCGCTAGGCGCCAGTCGATCGGCGCAAGGTTTGGCCGGTCGCACGCGCACCACCCGATCTAACCAATATAGGTCGTCCAATGTGTGGATCCCTTCTTTCACCTCACGCACGCATCACCTATTCTTCCTGGAAAAAAGCATAAAAGGGGGAAAAGCAGTAGTGCCCCCGGACAGCGAGCTCCGCGGCTCACTTGCCGTCCTCCCCAGCCACCAACATCGTTGCAGGTACCGGCTCAATGCTATTGTTGTCGGTCGCGGCTGGCCATCCCTAACGTTGTTGCAACTGCCCGTCCTGTCGCCAGTCGTAGCAGGTTCTAGTCTTTCAAACCACCCCCCGCCGCCTCCGTTTGCACCATGGCGGCCCTCTGGTCACTGCCGTTTGCAGCTTTCTTAACCGATGATGCTCACTTCCCCATTTCACCGATGGCATATTGTCGCCATGCCCATTCCACCACCGAGCATCAGCGGTTCCGGCTCTACTTCGAACGGTTCCAACAGAATCAATCGATGGTTCTAGCAAAATCAATTGCTGATTCCAGCCAAAAACATAGAATGTAGCAAAAAAAAATCAACGCGCCTCATCGCTGCAGCTCGTGTAGAGAATTTGGTTCCAGCAAAAACATTGGTCGTTCCAATAAATTGGATCGTCGGCTGTAGCACATTACTCCCCGAGCTTCGTTGCAACCTGAGGGAGATGGCCGGTTCTAGCAAAAATATTGTTGGTTCCAGCAAATTGGATGGCTGGTTGTAGCACATTGCTCGTCGAGCTCCGTTGCAACCCGAGGAGGAGGCCGGTTCCAGCAAACTAGATCGCTGGTTCCAGCATCATCGGATCAAGCTCGCTTGCCGGGTGCCCATGGTAGCACTTCTCGTCGCAGGTTGCAGCATGCCGAACCGGCGGTTGTAGCTTCACTGTTGCGGGTTGCAGCATGCCATGCCAGTTCATAGCAGGTGTTCCTTGATTTATAGCTGGGTGGGGCGCCATTGTAGCATACCAGGACGCTGGTCCCAGCCTTTCCCCTACCTGTTCCAGCACGTGGCGCCTGCGATTGCAGCATCTTGGACTACTACCTTGGGCTCGCCTGAGGAGCACATGGGAGGTGGGGAGGATCAGCGCCGGCCGAGACAGGGAGGTGGACGAGGATCCCACCTACGAGTAGCGCCGCCACGGCAGAGTGGAAGGGTAGTTGGCAGTAGCCACACAGGCGTCATTGCTCCTGTCCCCCATCGTGGTCGCCTCCTCAGCTCACCACTCATAGTCACTGGAGTACACGGGCCTGTTGTTGGGGAACGTAGTAATTTTAAATTTTTCCTACGCACACGCAAGATCATGGTGATGTATAGCAACGAGAGGGGGAGTGTATCTTCATACCCTTGAAGATCGCTAAGCGGAAGCGTTTATCAATGCGGTTGATGTAGCCGTACGTCTTCACGATCCGACCGATCCAAGCACCGAACGCACGGCACCTCCGATTTTTGCACACGTTCAGCTCGATGACGTCCTCGCCTTCTCGATCCAGCAAGACGGGCGAAGTAGTAGATGAGTTCCGGCAGCACGACGGTGTGGTGACGGTGTTGGTGAAGAACAATCTCCGTAGGGCTTCGCCTAAGCACTATGAAAACTATGACGAAGGATAAACTAGAGGGGACGGGGTTGCCGGCACACGGCTTGGTGTTTCTTGATGTGTCTTTGGTGCTAGCCCTGCCCCTCTATTTATATGTTGAGCCTTGGGGTCGAAACTTGGAGTAAAAGCCTCCACAAAGTCGGTTTCACCCGAAAGGCAAGAGTCCTTCTCGGACTCCAGGGCCAGACGCCAGGGACCCTGGCGTCTGGCCCCTGGACTCCGCAAAACTTCCTTTTGCGCTTTCCAAAAACCTTGTGGGCTTTCCCCTTTGGCCCAAATAATGTGTTCTTGTACCCAAACATTTCGGGAAACATCGGGAACCCCTTCCGGTGAATTGCGGAACCCTTCCGGAGATCAAACACTATTATCCCATATATCAAACTTTATCTCCGGACCATTCCGGAGTTCCTCGTCATGTCCATGATCTCATCTCCGAACAACATTTGGTCACCAAAATACATAACTCATATAATACTATATCGTCAACGAATAGTTAAGCGTGCGGACCCTACGGTTTCGAGAACTATGTAGACATGACCGAGACACGTTTCCGGTCAATAACCAATAGCGGGACCTGGATGCCCATATTGGCTCCCACATATTCTACGAAGATCTTTATCGGTCAAACCGCATGACAACATATGTTGTTCCCTTTGTCATCGGTATGTTACTTGCCCGAGATTCGATCGTCGGTATCTGAATACCTAGTTCAATCTCGTTACCGGCAAGTCTCTTTACTCGTTCCATAATACATCATCCCGCAACTAACTCATTAGTTGCAATGCTTGCAAGGCTTTAAGTGATGTGCATTACCGAGAGGGCCCAGAGATACCTCTCCGACAATCAGAGTGACAAATCCTAATCTCGAAATACGCCAACCCAACAAGTACCTTCGGAGACACTTGTAGAGCACCTTTATAATCACCCAGTTACGTTGTGACGTTTGATAGCACACAAAGTGTTCCTCCGGTAAATGGGAGTTGCATAATCTCATAGTCATAGGAACATGTATAAGTCATGAAGATAGCAATAGCAACATACTAAACGATCGGGTGCTAAGCTAACGGAATGGGTCAAGTCAATCACATCATTCTCCTAATGATGTGATCCCGTTAATCAAATGACAACACATGTCTATGGTTAGGAAACATAACCATCTTTGATTAATGAGCTAATCAAGTAGAGGCATAATAGTGAAATTATGTTTGTCTATATATTCACACATGTATTATGTTTCCGGTTAATACAAATATAGCATGAATAATAAACATTTATCATGAAATAAGGAAATAAATAATAACTTTATTATTGCCTCTAGGGCATATTTCCTTCAGTCTCCCCACTTGCACTAGAGTCAATAATCTAGTTCACATCGCCATGTGATTTAACACCAATAATTCACATCACCATGTGATTAGCACCCATAGTTCACATCGTCATGTGACCAACACCCAAAGGGTTTACTAGAGTCAATAATCTGGTTCACATCGCTATGTGATTAACACCCAAAGAGTACTAAGGTGTGATCATGTTTTGCTTATGAGATAATTTTAGTCAACGGGTCTGTCACATTCAGATCCGTAAGTATTTTGCAAATTTCTATGTCTACAATGCTCTGCACGGAGCTATTCTAGCTAATTGCTCCCACTTTCAATATGTATCTAGACCGAGACTTAGAGTCATCTAGATTAGTGTCAAAACTTGCATCGACGTAACCCTTTACGACGAACCTTTTTGTCACTTCCATAATCGAGAAACATATCCTTATTCTGCTAAGGATAATTTTGACTGCTGTCCATTGATCTACTCCTAGATCACTATTGCACTCCCTTTCCAAGCTTACTGGTAGGGTATGCAGTAGATCTGGTACACAACATGGCATACTTTATAGAACCTATGGCCAATGCATAGGGAATGACTTTCATTCTCTTTCTATCTTCTGCCGTGGTCGGGTTTTGAGTCTTACTCAATCTCACATCTTGTAACACAGGCAAGAACTCTTTCTTTGACTGTTCCATTTTGAACTACTTCAAAATCTTGTCAAGGTATGTATTCATTGAAAAACTTATCAAGCGTCTTGATCTATCTCTATAGATCTTGATGCTCAATATGTAAGAAGCTTCACCGAGGTCTTTCTTAAAAAAAACTCCTTTATGCTTTGCAGAATAATTCTACATTATTTCCGATCAACAATATGTCATTCACATATACTTATCAGAAATGTTGTAGTGCTCCCACTCACTTTCTTGTAAATACAGGCTTCACCGTAAGTCTGTATAAAACTATATCCTTTGATCAACTTATCAAAGCGTATATTCCAACTCCGAGATGCTTGCACCAGTCCATAGATGGATCGCTGGAGCTTGCACATTTTGTTAACACCTTTAGGATCGACAAAACCTTCTGGTTGCATCATATACAACTCTTCTTTAATAAATCCATTAAGGAATGCAGTTTTGTTTATCCATTTGCCAGATTTCACAAAATGCGGCAATTGCTAACATGATTCGGACAGACTTAAGCATAGATACGAGTGAGAAACTCTCATCATAGTCAACACCTTGAACTTGTTGAAAACCTTTTTGCGACAATTCTAGCTTTGTAGATAGTAACAATACTATCAGTGTCCGTCTTCCTCTTAAAAATCCATTTAATTAACATAGCTTGCTGATCATCGAGCAAGTCAATCAAAGTCCATACTTTGTTCTCATACATGGATCATATCTCAGATTTTATGGCCTCAAGCCATTTTGCGGAATCTGGGCTCATCATCGCTTCCTCATAGTTCGTAGGTTCATCATGGTCTAGTAACATGACTTCCAGAATAGGATTACTGTACCACACTGGTGCAGACCGTACTTCTGGAAGACCTACGAGGTTCTGTAGTAACTTGATCTGAAGTTTCATGATCATCATCGTTTGCTTCCTCACTAATTGGTGTAGTAATCACTGGAACTGATTTCTGTGATGAACTACTTTCCAATTCAAGAAAAGGTACAATTACCTTATCAAGCTCTACTTTCCTTCCACTCACTTCTTTCGAGAGAAACTTCTTCTCTAGAAAGGATCCATCTTAGCAACGAATAACTTGCCTTCGGATCTGTGATAGAAGGTGTACCCAATAGTTACTTTTGGGTATTCTATGAAGACGCACTTCTCCAATTTGGGTTTGAGCTCATCAGGATGAAACTTTTTCACATAAGCATCGCAGCCCCAAACTTTAAGAAACGACAACTTGGGTTTCTTGCTAAACCGCAGTTCATATGGTGTTGTCTCAACAGATTTAGATGGTTCCCTTTTAACGTGAATGCAGTTGTCTCTAATGCATAACCCTCAAAACGATAGTGGTAAATCGGTAAGATACATCATAGATCGCACCATATCCAATAAAGTGCGGTTACGACGTTCGGACACACCATTACGCTGTGGTATTCCATGTGGCGTGAGCTGTGAAACTATTCCACATTGTTTTATATGAAGGCCAAACTCGTAACTCAAATATTCTTCTCCACGGTCAGATCATAGAAACTTTATTTTCTTGTTACGATGATTCTCCACTTCACTTTGAAATTCTTTGAACTTTTCAAATGTTTCAGACTTGTGTTTCATTAAGTAGATATACTCATATCTGCTCAAATCATCTTGTGAAGGTCAGAAAATAACGATGCCTACCACGAGCATCAACACTCATTGGACCGCATACATCGGTATGTATTATTTCCAATAAGTCAGTTGCTCGCTCCATTGTTCCGGAGAACGGAGTCTTAGTCATCTTGCCCATGAGGCATGGTTCGCAAGCATCAAGTGATTCATAATCAAGTGATTCCAAAATCCCATCAGCATGGAGTTTCTTCGTGCGCTTTACACCAATATGACCTAAACGGCAGTGCCACAAATAAGTTGCACTATCATTATTAACTTTGCATCTTTTGGCATCAATATTATGAATATGTGTATTACTACGATCGAGATCCAACAAACCATTTTCGTTGGTGTGTATGACCATAGAAGGTTTTATTCATGTAAACAGAACAACAATTGTTCTCTAACTTAAATGAATAACCGTATTGCAATAAACATGATCAAATCATATTCATGCTCAACGCAAATGCCAAATAACACTTATTTAGGTTCTACACTAATCCCGAAAGTATAGGGAGTGTACGATGATGATCATATCAATCTTGGAACTACTTCCAACACACATCGTCACCTCACCCTCAACTAGTTTCTGTTTATTATGCAACTCCCGTTTCGAGTTACTACTCTTAGCAACTGAACCAGTATCAAATACCAAGGGGTTGCTATAAACACTAGTAAAGTACACATCAATAACATGTATATCAAATATACCTATGTTCACTTTGCCATCCTTCTTATCCGCCAAATACTTGGGGTAGTTCCACTTCCAGTGACCAGTCCCTTTGTAGTAGAATCACTTAGCCTTAGGCTTAGGTCCAGACTTGGGCTTCTTCACTTGAGCAACAACTTGCTTGCTGTTCTTCTCGAAGTTCCCCTTCTTCCCGTTGCCCTTTTTCTTGAAACTAGTGATCTTGTCCATCATCAACACTTTGATGTTTTTCTTTGATTTCTACCTTCGCCGATTTTTGCATCGCGAAGAGCTTGGAATTGTTTTCGTCATCCCTTGCATACTATAGTTCATCACGAAGTTCTAGTAACTTAGTGATGGTGACTAGAGAATTCTGTCAATCACTATCTTATCTGGAAGATTAACTCCCACTTGATTCAAGCAATTGAAGTACCCAGACAATCTGAGCACATGCTCACTAGTTGAGCGATTCTCCTCCATCCTTTAGCTATAGAACTTGTTGGAGACTTCATATCTCTCAACTCGGGTATTTGCTTGAAATATTAACTTCAATTCCTGGAACATCTCATATGGTCCATGACGTTCAAAACGTCTTTGAAGTCCCAATTCTAAGCCGTTAAGCATGGTGCACTAAACTATCAAGTAGTCATCATATTGAGCTAGCCAAACGTTAATAACATCTGTATCTTCTCCTGCAGTAGGTCTGTCACCTAGCGGTGCATTAAGGACATAATTCTTCTGTGCAGCAATGAGGATAAACCTCAGATCACGGATCCAATCCGCATCATTGCTACTAACATCTTTCAACACAATTTTCTCTAGGAACATATCAAAATAAACATATGAAAGCAACAACGCAAGCTATTGATCTACAACATAATTTGAAAAATACTACCAAGACTAAGTTCATGATAAATTTAAGTTCAATTAATCATATTACTTAAGAACTCCCACTTAGAAAAACATCCCTCCAATCCTCTAAGTGATCACGTGATCCAAATCAACTAAACCATAACCGATCATCACGTGAAATGGAGTAGCTTTGAATGGTGAACATCACTATGTTGATCATATCTACTA
This sequence comes from Triticum timopheevii, assembly GCA_963921465.1. NCBI lineage: Eukaryota > Viridiplantae > Streptophyta > Magnoliopsida > Poales > Poaceae > Triticum > Triticum timopheevii. The sequence goes on along the minus strand of OY997264.1, from coordinate 77,658,943 downwards.
TATGATTCACGCTCGACCTTTCGGTCTTAGTGTTCCGAGGCCATATCTGCATATGCTAGGCTCGTCAAGTTTAACCTGATTATTCTGCGTGTGCAAAACTGGCTTGCACCCGTTGTAGATGGACGTAGAGCTTATCACACCCAATCATCACGTGGTGTCTGGGCACGCCGAACTTTGGCAATGGTGCATACTCAGGGAGAACACTTTTATCTTGAAATTTAGTGAGAGATCATCTTATAATGCTACCGTCAATCAAAGCAAGATAAGATGCATAAAAGATAAACATCACATGCAATCAATATAAGTGATATGATATGGCCATCATCATCTTGTGCTTGTGATCTCCATCTCCGAAGCACCATCATGATCACCATCATCACCGGCGCGACACCTTGATCTCCATCGTAGCATCGTTGTCGTCTCGCCAACTATTGCTTCTACGACTATCGCTACCGCTTAGTGATAAAGTAAAGCAATTACAGGGCGATTGCATTGCATACAATAAAGCGACAACCATATGGCTCCTGCCAGTTGCCGATAACTCGATTACAAAACATGATCATCTCATACAATAAAATATAGCATCACGTCTTGGCCATATCACATCACAACATGCCCTGCAAAAACAAGTTAGACGTCCTCTACTTTGTTGTTGCAAATTTTACGTGGCTGCTACGGGCTGAGCAAGAACCGTTCTTACCTACGCATCAAAACCACAACGATAGTTCGTCAAGTTAGTGCTGTTTTAACCTTTGCAAGGACCGGGCATAGCCACACCCGGTTCAACTAAAGTTGGAGAAATAGACACCCGCCAGCCACCTGTGTGCAAAGCACGTCGGTAGAACCAGTCTCGAGTAAGCGTACGCGTAATGTCGGTCCGGGCCGCTTCATCCAACAATACCGCCGAACCAAAATATGACATGCTAGTAAGCAGTATGACTTGTATCGCCCACAACTCACTTGTGTTCTACTCGTGCATATAACATCTACGCATAAAACCTGGCTCTGATACCACTGTTGGGGAACGTAGTAATTTCAAAATTTTCCTACGCACACGCAAGATCATGGTGATGTATAGCAACGAGAGGGGGAGTGTATCTTCATACCCTTGAAGATCACTAAGCGGAAGCGTTTATCAACGCGGTTGATGTAGTCGTACGTCTTCACGATCCGACCGATCCAAGTACCGAACGCACGACACCTCCGAGTTCTGCACACGTTCAGCTCGATGACGTCCTCGCCTTCTCGATCCAACAAGACGGGCGAAGTAGTAGATGAGTTCCGGCAGCACGACGGCGTGGTGACGGTGTTGGTGAAGAACAATCTCCGCAGGGCTTCGCCTAAGCACTACGGAAACTATGACGGAGGATAAACTAGAGGGGACGGGGTTGCCGGCACACGGCTTGGTGTTTCTTGATGTGTATTTGGTGCTAGCCCTGCCCCTCTATTTATATGTTGACCCTTGGGGTCGAAACTTGGAGTAAAAGCCTCCACAAAGTCGGTTTCACCCGAAAGGCAAGATTCCTTCTCGGACTCCAGGGCTAGACGCCAGGGTTCCCGGCGTCTGGACCCAGACGCCAGGGACCCTGGCGTCTGGACCCTGGACTCCGCAAAACTTCCTTTTGCGCTTTCCAAAAACCTTGTGGGCTTTCCCCTTTGGCCCAAATAACGTGTTCTTGTACCCAAACATTTCGGGAAACATCCGGAACCCCTTTCGGTGAATTCCGGAACCCTTCCGGAGATCAAACACTATTATCCCATATATCAAACTTTATCTCCGGACCATTCCGGAGTTCCTCGTCATGTCCATGATCTCATCCGGGACTCCGAACAACATTCGGTCACCAAAATACATAACTCATATAATACTATATCATCAACGAAACGTTAAGCGTGCGGACCCTACGGGTTCGAGAACTATGTAGACATGACCGAGACACGTTTCCGGTCAATAATCAATAGCAGGACCTGGATGCCCATATTGGCTCCCACATATTCTACGAAGATCTTTATCGGTCAAACCGCATAACAACATACGTTGTTCCCTTTGTCATCGGTATGTTACTTGCCCGAGATTCGATCGTCGGTATCTGAATACCTAGTTCAATCTCGTTAACGGCAAGTCTCTTTACTCGTTCCATAATACATCATCCCGCAACTAACTCATTAGTTGCAATGCTTGCAAGGCTTTAAGTGATGTGCATTACCGAGAGGGCCCAGAGATACCTCTCCGACAATCGAAGTGACAAATCCTAATCTCGAAATACGCCAACCCAACAAGTACCTTCGGAGACACCTGTAGAGCACCTTTATAATCACCCAGTTACGTTGTGACGTTTGGTAGCACACAAAGTGTTCCTCCGGTAAACGGGAGTTGCATAATCTCATAGTCATAGGAACATGTATAAGTCATGAAGAAAGTAATAGCAACATACTAAACGATCGGGTGCTAAGCTAACGGAATGGGTCAAGTCAATCACATCATTCTCCTAATGATGTGATCCCGTTAATCAAATGACAACACATGTCTATGGTTAAGAAACATAACCATCTTTGATTAATGAGTTAGTCAAGTAGAGGCATACTAGTGACATTATGTTTGTCTATATATTCACACATGTATTATGTTTCTGGTTAATACAATTCTAGCATGAATAATAAATATTTATCATGAAATAAGGAAATAAATAATAACTTTATTATTGCCTCTAGGGCATATTTCCTTCACCTGTGGGGGTCGAGGGAGCGGCCCCTTGATTTTCTTGGCCTAGGATGGATTGGTGGCGTCGATGTGCGGGGGTGGCCATGTGAGTGAGTGGAGTCGGTGGCGGTTAACGAATGGATGCAATGCTACCGTAAAAAAAGGATAAGGCTGCTTTAGCAGTTCATGGGGCCTGCCAACCCACGCGTACCATTGGGCATTACCTATTTAGTGCTTCAGGCGTCAATTATAGGCCATTTGGCAAACCGGCGCACACCCTCCACCGCGCTAGGCCGGCCCATTCAATTTTTTCTGGTTTAAACCGCAAAAATTGTTCCGACGACCTCTCGATCTACTTACTGCAGCCCAGGACGGGCGTCGTCGTCTAGGCGTGACTTCTTGTTTTGATTTCCCAAGCAGCTTTTTCCCGCAAAAAAAGGGCGCTGGTGAAAAAAACAATCATTAGATTTAGTTTCTTGCTCTCCTTCGATTACACAACCACCACCTTGATTCCATGGTGCACTAACCAACCGGACACACAACAAGTTGTGATAATGCTCTTTCTTTTCTATTCTTTATGTACTTTCTCCAGCTCCCCCTTTTTTTTCTTTTTTGGTTCTGGATTTTTCTGGACCGCTTTTTTTGTTTTAGTTTTTTCTCTCATTTTCCGTTTCTTTGCTTTCACCCGTTTCTTTTTTTTATTTTTCTAAAATGCACAAACTTTTCAAATTCGATGAACTTTGTTTTAATTGATGACTTTTTTTCAAATTTTGAAGAAATTTTCCAAATTTTGATGAACTGTTTTCAAATTGATGAACTTTTTATTCCGCATCGATCAGAAATTTCCCAAATACGATGTTTTTTTTTCAAAATTGATGATCTCTTTTAAAAATCGATGAACTTTTTTCAAAATCAGTGAACTTTTTCCAGATTCGGTGAACTCCTTTAAAATTTAGTGAACTTATTTTCAAGATTGATGATCTTTTTTCAGTTTGATGAACTTTATTTTCAAAATTGATGATTTTTTTCCAATTCGATGAACTACTTTTCAAAACCGATGAACTTTCTTTTGAATTTGTGATTCTTTTTAATAAGGCATATTTTTTTGCATGTTCGTGAATTTTTTTTTTCCCAAATGTGGGAACTTGCAAAATTTGTTCACCTCTTTTTAAAGAAAATAACGTATGAGCGGTTATAAATGTTCGTAAAATGTTAGCGTGGCTCTTTATCACTCGCCATGAGATAGTCTAGTGGTTAGCCAAACTCTTATAAGGTAATGGGATTGCTGAGTCCTCGTGGCTCACAGATTACTACAACAACAGTTGCAGGTACAGGTTATCCGATGATCATGACGCGAGAGCGATGCTTGCTTGCGTTGAGTTCTTCTTCTGCTTCTTCGATCAGGGGATAGGTTCCAGGTCGGCAGCCTGGGCTAGCAGGGTGGATATTGTTTGAGTTTCTGTTTATGATTCATCCGTAGTCGGATGTTGTTCTTGTAAGTTGTATTGTTGTATTCTGGTGACATTGTATGTATTGGATGTATCCCCTCTATTATGTAATGTTGATGTAATGATATCCACCTTGCAAAAGCGTTTCAATATGCGGGTCTATCCTTGGTGGGACCTTCGAGTTTCTTTTGGATAGGGTCGCATATTGGGCGTGACAAGTATGTATCTACAACTAAATTGCGTCTAGATACATCCATTTCTCCGACAAATATTTTCAGAGTATTGCAAGTTCGATTCCTCATGTAGGTCTTTTTTTGGAGTTTTTTTTTGCTAAAACAAAAATTTTGTGCACTGCTTCTTCATGGGCCGGCCCACTTGGCGCTGCAGCGAGCGCCGGTTGAGTTCAACGGCGCTAACAACTCTTTTGATCCATCCAGAGGTATCCGTCAGGGAGATCCCCTCTCCCCTTACCTTTTCTTGATTACAGCAGAGGGCCTCTCGTGCCTCCTAAAATTCAGTTCTCAGTCATCATCATTGGCAGGTATTAAGGTGGCACCCACGGCCCCGGCCGTTAACCATCTTTTGTTTGCAGATGACAGCCTGTTGCTTTTCAAGGCCAGTGTAGAGGGTGCTGATCGAGTTTCAAACCTGTTGGAGACATATTGCAATGCATCGGGGCAGTGAGTAAATACAGCAAAATCCACCATCTTTTTTAGTAAAGGATGTGCTGGGAGTATAAAACCAGAGGTAAAAAACCTGCTCCAGGTGCAGAATGAACCCCTCAGTGATAAGTATTTGGGCATGCCAACCGATGTGGGACACTCAAAAAATGGCACATTCAAATACTTGCGAGATAGAGTATGGGAGAAAGTGAAAGGTTGGATGGAAAAACTTTTGTGTGCAGCAGGAAAAGAGGTTCTTATCAAGAGTGTGGCTCAGGTAATAACTGTTTACTCTATGTCTTGCTTCAGACTTCCAAGAGGTCTATGTGAAAGTGTTTCGCCGATCATCAGGCAGTTTTAGTGGGGGGTTAAAAGGGGGAAGCGCAAGCCAGCATGGGTAGCATGGGCTGTTATGACTAAACCAAAGTATATGGGAGGCCTAGGTTTCCGAGACCTAGAACTTTTTAATCTTGCACTCCTTGCCAGGCAAGCATGAAGGATCCTGCAAGAGCCGGGCTCCTTGAGCGCGAGGATACTGAAGGCCATATATTATCCGTCATGCACATTACTACAAGCCGAGCTGGGATCTCATCCTTCTCAAATTTGGAGGGCTATTCTAGACGGCAGAGATGTCATGGCCCAAGGTATTATTCGGAGAGTTGGGCATGGTGAATTTACCCATATCTGGGAGCACAATTGGTTACCTAGAGACAGCTTCAGGAGACTGATACACAGCTTGGTCCAAAACCCACCCCGTAAGGTTTCCGAACTGATCAACACAGCCACCGCTTCGTGGAACGAAGATCTGATCCGGTCTGTTTTCATACCTCTGGATGCGGAGGCAATCCTGAAAATACCACTTTGTACAAGGCGAATCGATGATTTCTGGGCTTGGAGTGAGGAACCACGTGGAAACTTCACGGTCTGCTCGGCATGTCGCATGTTGGTTCGAACCAAATGCAACCGTGAAAGCTGGTTTGAGGGGCGTCAAGAAGCATCCGATAAACACTGGGCAGTGATGAATGGAAGTCTATATGGAAGTTGCAGGTGCCGCCAAAGATCAGGATGTTTATTTGGCGTTTGGCAAGGGATTCAATACCAGCAGGAGAGCTACTAAACCACCGAAACATGTCGACCACGGTAGCATGCCACTTGTGCGGAGCTCACGACACATGGAAGCATGAACTTTTGGAGTGTGCAGTATCTAGGAGCACATGGGCATTGTCATCGGAAGCAATATTGGACCAATTGAGTGCCAACAGGGAAGAATGCCCAAAGAAGTGGATTTTTGCAATGAAAAAAGCTCTAGCTATAGATGATTTTGTAAGATTCGTAGTGTCGCTATGGGCGATATGGGGTGCACGCGGGAAAGCAATCTATGAGGATATCCACAAGAGCCCTTATGCTATTCACAGTTTTATTAACATGTTCCTCACAGAGATGAATATGACGGCAAAACCCACAAGGAGCGAGGATACTATAGGAAGGTCTCCCTCTAGACCTCAGTCAACGAGGTGGATAGCACCATCGACAAACTATGCAAAGCTTAATGTAGATGCGACAGTAGGGCGCGGAGGCCGTTACGGCACTGTTGGAGCATTATGCAGGGATCAATCAGGTGTCTTCTTGGGCGCTTCTGCTGTTGTGCACAGAACGGGAGACCCATCTACTTCGGAGGCTTTAGAAATCAGAGAAGGGCTAGCTCTTTGCATGGATTTGAATCTGAATCGAGTCCATGGGGCATCGGATTGCAAGGGAGTTGTGCTTGGGGAGCGGATCATCGTATGGCACAATCATCCAAGAAATCAAGCAACAATCTATAGTTTTTATTTCATGTATTTTAGTCTACGAATCTAGGAGATCTAATGTAGATGCTCACAACCTAGCGAGACACGCACTTTATTTGCCGGCTGGGCACCATGTTTGGTTACGCCAGCCGGATGGGATTCCTTTCGTCCATGTAAACGGTGTGACAGTTTAATAAAAAATCTTGCGAGGTTGCCTCAAAAAAAGTTCTGAATAGGAGCTCCCGTCCCCCTAAAAAAAGAACTCCCGTCCCACTATGCGAGAGATCATGTTGCTACCATCCGATGACGCTGGATCCAATGTGCCGCGCGTGACCAGCACAACACTCACCCGGTCAGCTGGACTCAATCGTCTTCCCAATTAAAAAAGAACTATTCCCTCGGTCTCAAAATTCTTGTCTTAAGTTTGTCTAGATACAGATGTATCTAATACTAAAACGTGACTTGATACATCCGTATCTAAACAAATTTAATACAAGAATTTTGTGACGGATGGTAAGCGAAAACCGGATTCGCCAGTTCAGTTTAGCTACAGCTGCCTACTCTAATCTAGTACTCCCTCCGTCCGAAAATACTTGTCATCAAATAGATAGGTCTTGATTTCTTTTATAAAACAGGCCAAGATCTTTGGTCCCTTGCAGGTAACTGAAGATGTCCTTGACACCTTTCCAATGTCTTTTGGCAGGTTCAGAACTGTACCTCCCAAGCAATCTGACGGCGAACGCAATGTCTGGCCGTGTACAGTTTGCGAGATACATGAGTGCTCCAACTTCACTCAGGTAAGGAACCTCTGGTCCCAGAGTTTCCTCCCACTCTTCCTTTGGCCTAAATGGGTCCTTGTCTGGCTGCAAAGATCTCCCGACCATCGGGGTCTTAGAAGGATATGCCTTATCAAATCCAAATCTTTCCAACACCTTCTGGGTGTAGGCCGACTGGTGCACTAGAATACCATCAAGGGAATGTTCAAGTTGCAGACCTGGACAGAACTTGGTTTTACCCAAATCCTTCATCTCGAATTTCGACATCGGGTAGGAACTCGCTTCCTCAATATCCTCAGGTGTACCGATTATGTTTAAATCGTCCACGTACACCGAGATTATATAGAATCCATCTTGGGATTGCCGTATGAAAACACATGGGCAATCTTTATTGCTTGTGTAGCTCTTCTGATGAAGGAAATCACTTAAGCGATTGTACCACATTCTACCAGACTGTCTGAGTCCGTACGGTGCCTTTTGAAGTTGAACACTGTATAGACCCCTGTTTGCTCTATCATGGTTCAGAACAGGGATACCTTCTGGAACCTTCATGTATATGTTCGAATCCAAGTTACCATACAAGTAAGTAGTGACAACATCCATTAGTTTCATTTTCAAGCCCATGTTTACTGCCATCGAGATCAAGTATCTAAAGGTAACTCCATCCATGACCAAGGAATAAGTCTCCTCAAAATTGACACCTAGTCTTTGAGTGAACCCTTGAGCGACGAGCCTTGCTTTGTACCGTACTACCTTATTATTTTTATCTCTCTTTCGAACAAAAACCCACCTATGGCCAACAGGGCGAATGTGGGGAGGAGTTTGACAAACTGGTCTGAACACCTTCCTTTTGTTAAGAGATAATAATTCGGCAGTAATTGCCTGCTGCCAATCTTTCCAATCCGACCTTTTCTTGCAATCAGCGAGCGTGTTAGGCTCAGGGTCAAGATCTATGATTGAGGCAATTTTTGTAGCAAAGTTAATGTCGACAATCACCGTTGCTCGGTTCAGGGACTCCCCCGTATAAATATAATTTATGGCCATTTCGTCATGGAGCGCATCCGGCGCAAACACTTGCTCTACCAAATTTCCCATTATGGGAGCAAGGTCCTTTAGATTTCCTGCGCCGATGTGTGCGCTCACATCTCCGCTGGGTGTTTCCCCTATGGGAAAGTTTAAGTCTAGAATTTCGTGCACTGAATTTTCCATACCTGTGCCAGGTCTCCACTGGCTCCCCGTTTCAATTTGGGGTACTTTGGCGACAGGCTATAATAAATCTCTCTTATCCTTTTTCATCAGGCGTCCCCGAGTACTTGGGATTTGAGAAGCCGGATTTCTTGTCCTTTTAGGCCTTTGGACGGGAGCGGGTATACCATCATTTTTCTTCGGTATTTCAACCCTTTCCGGTGCATTGCGCACGTGCACATGCGATTTTGTCACAATCTTTAAGTCACTAAAGTGGTCAGGCAGTTGATTTGCTAAAGACTGCAAATCTATTATCTTTTGGACTTCTCTCTTAGTCTCAACAGTGCACGGGTCATGAACGTGGATCCCCGTGGCTTGCCACGTGATTTCTCGACTTTTAGCATCAAGGGGTTGATTCTCTCCCCCTAAAGTCGGGAAAAAATCCTCATCAAAAATGCAATCAGCAAAACGAGCCGTGTGACAGTCACCTGTCATGGGGTCCAGATACCTGATTATGGACAGAGTCTCATAACCAACGTATATCCCTGACTTACGGAGCGGGCCCATCACCGATCACTGAGGGCGTGGTATTGGTACATATACCTGGCAACCAAACCTACGAAGGTGGGAAATTTTCGGTGCCGACCCTTGCGCAAGTTGAACAGGAGAGTGGATGTTGTAGGCCGACGGTTGAAAGTTGATGAGATTAGCCGTGTGTAACACCGCGTGGCCCCAACATGTAGTTGGTAAATTACAACCCTGATGGAGCGGTCGGGCAATAAATTTAATTCTTTTAATCAATGCCTCGGCAAGTCCATTTTTGTGTATGAACATGTGGTACCGAGTGCCCAACTTTGATTCCCATTGCCATGTAATAATCATCGAACGCCTTTGAAGTAAATTCTCTAGCGTTGTCCATTCGAATAGACTTTATACGATAATCCGGGAAATTATTCCTCATTTGTATGATCTGAGAGATCAACTTTGCAAAGGCATGGTTCCGTGTTGACAGCATGCAAACATTGGACCATTTAGAGGAAGCATCAATGAGCACCATGAAGTACTGAAACGGCCCCGTGAGGGGCTGAATTGGACCGCATATGTCCCCTTGGATACATTCCAAGCACGCGGGGATTTAATCCCCCACCTTGGGGGCGATGGCCTATTGACTAACTTCCCCTTAGCGCATGCGGAGCACACGAAATCATCGGGATTCGGGAAGTTCTTCATGTTAACATTATGGCCATGCGAGTTGTTAATTATATTTCTCATCATCCTAAGTCCGGGGTGGCCTAACCTATCGTGCCAGAGGCAGAAGAGTTCAGAGCTTCTAAAGATAGTCTTGAGGGTAGTGTACACGGGCGGTGCTACTATCTTAGTGTAGTATAGCCCTGTGTCAAACGAAGGAAGCCTTTTGATAACATGTTTACCACTTGCATCCTGCTTTGTGATGAGTAGGCACTCCTTGTTGTTTTCATCATCGGTCTCAGCATGGAAACCATTAGCGCGGATGTCTCTAAAGCTCAAAAAGAGTACAAGTCGACTCCGGGTACAACAACGCATCATTAATGATCAAACTTGTTCCCATAGGGAGTATAATAGTGGCTCGTCCAGAGCCAACTATGTGAGAACCGCAGCCGGCGATTGTCATAATACTTCTCGGAGATTTTATAATGGACTCAAAATACTTAGTTTCTCGTAAAATGGTATGAGTGGTGGCACTATCGGCAAGGCACGTTTCCTTCGTTCGGGCGCCACACGCGTTCTAAAATATGACATCTAATTAATGTAATGAAGAAGAAAATACATGAAAAATAAATGCACACATCTCAGAACATAACATGCTATCATGTATAAATAATGGAATAAATTAATGAAATAAATTTCATCCAATCGCCAAAGTAAAGAATAAGTTTATGCTCTCATAGAGCTTATAGCCAAATCAAATTTATTCAAATTTATTGTATCAAATCACAGAATCACCGTGATAACCAAAGAGGTATGCTAAGTGGACTCGGTGAAGAAGCCATTCACTTCAGCCGGAATCTCCATACTAGTGAGCTGATCCTCCTTAGAAATCATCTTGGAGGCAACATCAATGTCTAGTGGCGGCACCACCGAGGCGACCATGTGGTCAACCTCCATGGCGACGTGGGCGTCGGTAGAGACCGCCAAGGCTGCCGCGATGGGCACCATGGGGTTCGCCTCTATGGGCGCAGCAGGGGGCGTAGAGATCATCACGGGTGCCGCCATGGGCGCCGGTGATGCTCCCTCTTGAACCAAGGCGAGGTGTGTATCACGCGCCTACCGAGCCTTGTATGCTTCAATGACCTCCGGTGGTGCGCGACACTGGCGGGAGAAATTCTCCACCGAGCCACAACGAAAGCATCCTGAGGCCTCTGCCCTCCCTTGCCCGACTTGTTCTGCTTAGCCGGGGCGGGGGGGGGGGGGGGGTTGTAACGCCCCGAATCCGATGCGCCAGGTGTCTTCCAGTTATTGGCCTTCGTTGCCATGTCATTTGCTTGCATGTTGCATTTTGCCATGTCATCGTCTGCATTTCATCTGCATGTTTTTTCAAAACTTGCATCCGTTCGGGTTCCCCCGGTTTTCTCCGTTCTCTGTTCCGAGCCCTTTCACACTCGCACGCACCCGCCGCACCTCTCAGTCCTTGGTTTTGTGAGCCGCCGAAAAACATTCTCGGAATGGGTCGAGATTTGCCGAGTGGCCTTGGTATATCACCGGTAGACCACCCGTCAAATTTCGTTCCATTTGGAGGTCGTTTGATGCCCCAATGGTTAACCGGGTAATCTCAAAAGCCCGTCTCTCTTTGCAGCCCAACACCCCTCCAAACAGCCCGCTAGCCCGCTAGCCCATCTTACTCCCCTCGTGTGGGCAAAAACTGCACCTCATTTGGACTCTCCTAGCTCCCTCTACCTATATAAACACCCCCTCCCCCGAAATTTCGGGTAAATCCTACCCCTAACCCTAGCCATCTTCCTCCTCCCGCAGCTGGACATGTCCACCCCGCCGCCGGACGCGTCCACCGCCGCCTCCACGTCGCCCGGGACAATCCGGTGCCTCCACGTCAGCCTCGCCGCCTCCTGGACCAACCCCGCACCGCCAAGTGTCACCCGCCGCCTCCTCCGCGCCCACGGCCACCACGGCCAGCCCGAGCCCATCGCGGGCCCGCGCAGGCCCGGCCGCTCGTGCCCCCAGGCCGCCCGTGCGCCTCCGCCTCGACCCCGCCGCCGGTCACCTCCATCGCGCCGCCAGCGACCTCCGCGTCTTCCCCGATCTCCTTGCTGCCATCCCGCAAGGCGCCGCTCCGCCGCCGCCCAGCGCTCCGGCGCCAGCGCCTCCGCCGCCACGCTCCGCCGAGCGCCCGTCGCCACCTCCCAGCCCCTCGCCGGACCCCGCCGCCTCACCCTCGACTCCGGCGACCTCGCCCCGAGCGCCTCCCCTCGCTGGTGGCTCGCCTCCTCGCCCGCGCCGCCTCACCGAAATTGCAGCTCTGGTGACCTCGCCCGCCCCCACCGCTTGATCTGGTCGGGTGGACCAGATCCACCAAGCCATCCATCCAAACGCGCGCCCCGCCTGGATCGGCTCCGTCCCGGAATCTCTCCGCCCCGATTCCGCGAGGTCAAATTTTTGTTAAGTCCCCAGTTTTCAACTTCAAGTGTGCATGTTTGACCTATGATATCTTCATGCATATAGCTCCGTTTTTGCATATGATATGTCAAATGTTCATATAAGAGTGCTCTTCATGATGGAGTAGTTTGTATTCATGTTACTGTTCATATTGATGTCTTTACCTTCATTGCAAAACTGCTAAATGATATAAACTGCTAGAATCTGCTATTTGATAACATCATTTGTGCATCTTGTGAGTGCCACAACTTTGTCCCTTTTGATGCTATGATGATGATCTTGATATGCACATGTTGTGATCTTCATGCTCTTCATGTTGGTGTGCTTTGAAGTCATGTTAGGGTGCATCTTGATAGCTTAATCCCTGTTGCAAAAGTGCATATTGTTGTTAACTACTGAAAACTGCTATAACTTGCCGATTTGTCATTTTTGTTGTATTTTGTATGCGCATCCTATGAGCATGATGTCTACATGTTTTAGGAGCACTTTTATGCCATATTTACAGGAGTGCAATCCATGTATTTTTATATGCCATGTAGTGAGTGCATAAAGCTTGTGAAGAGGGCTACTTGCTGTTAACTTTCTGTCAATGCTGAAACTGCTATATCATGTTGCCATGTTTGCTTGATGCTACCTATTAATCCATGCATATTATGGAGATGCTTAGTTGACATGTTTTGTTTCCTATGTTATGATCTATAATGCCATGCCTTTTTATGCCTCATATATGTCCTGTAGCATATGTTTTCATTGCCATGAACATGCCTATATCCTGTTCCAGATTTCTGTTAACTTCATGATGCTATGTGTTGAGCTTGTCATTGTTTGATCCATGCCTATTCTGGAGGTGCTCCAATTACATGATTTGAAGTATGCTATGATTAATTTTTTCACATGCCATGTTTTATAATTTTGGAGATCATATGCCTCTGTTCCATGCTTGCAAACATGCTAACATAATGTTGTTGTTTTACACTTGCTAAAACTGTTTCAACTTTCAATCTTGTAATGTTCGTTCCTACCAATCCATGAGCTAGATGCATATGATGCCATAATGTTATTTTCTCTTTGTTATGTGTACTTTGATTACATGCCCTTGGTTGCTATATTTACTTGATGTAGATTGTCTCTTTCTTGCTCTCAACCTGCTATTATATTAACTCTGCTCATGTATATGCTCCTGTGTTATAAAGTTGCTTTTTGCATTGATAATCTTGGTTTAATATTGATTCCTATGAACCTGAACCTTAATGATATTTGAAGTATGTTATTTGTACATGAAGAGAATGTCAAGTTTGTGCTCATATGATTCCTGTAGCATGTTGTTTTGATGATTGCAAAGTGCCTACTTGCTGTTTTGGACAGATTGTAGTTATAGCTTGTTTGGAGTGTATGTGTTGCACCGTTGCTCCGTTTTGAGCATGCTCTATATGAAAATTGCTTAGAATTGCATGTAGTTTCATATTATAATGTTTCACCCTTGTTTTGGGTGTTTTTTCTTGATGTTTGAATGCATTTTGCATCAATGCCATGTTTAACTTGTTTTGCTCATATCTTCTAGGTCATAGCTCCGAACTAAATGAACTTTATATGTAACTTAACTAGAATTTCGTGTAGATCATCCTGGTGCATCTTAACTTCCTGTTTAAATACTTGAACATAAGGTTTATTCAGATCTAGACTAATTTCAAAATTTGCATATGAGGACTTACCAGATTTGTTATATGTTATTTCGGGCCTCATTTAAACTTGCTTTGTTGTGTTGTTCTTGTATGCATCATCTCTTGCCATGAGTAGCATCATATAGCCTTGTCATGCATCATGCCTGGTTGAGCATCATGTCATGCCTATGTGTTGTGTGTTTACCGTGGTGTTTGCTTCTTTCCGGTTGTGCTTCTTCACGATAGTTCCTGTTTCGTTGCGATCGTGAGGATTCGTTCGACTAAGCTTGGTTGGTCTTCATCCGTTCGTCTTATTCATGGACTCGTTCTTCTTCCTAGCGGGATTTCAGGCAAGATGATCGTTTCCCTGGATCTCACTACTATCATTGCTATGCTAGTTGCTTCGTTCTATCGCTATGCTGCGCTACCTATCACTTGTTTATCAAGCCTCCCAAATTGCCATGTCAGCCTCTAACATTTTCACCCTTCCTAGCAAACTGTTGCTTGGCTATGTTATCGCTTTGCTCAGCCCCTCTTAAAGTGTTGTTAGTTGCAGGTGACGTTGAAGATTGCTCCATGTTGGAACAGGATTATTTTGGGATATCACAATATCTCTTATTTAATTAATGCATCTATATACTTGGTAAAGGGTGGAAGGCTCGGCCTTATGCCTGGTGTTTTGTTCCACTCTTGTCGCCCCAGTTTCCGTCATACCAGTGTTATGTTCCTTGATTTTGCGTTCCTTACGTGACCGGGTGTATGGGAACCCCTTGATAGTTCACCTTGAATAAAAATCCTCTAGCAAGGCCCAACCTTGGTTTTACATTTGCCTAACAACCTATAACCTTTCCCTTGGGAGTAATTAACCCGAGGGTCATCTTTATTTTAACTCCCCGGGCCAATGCTTCTCTAAGTGTTGGTTCGAACTAGAGCCACTTGCAGCGCCACCTCGGGGAAACTTGAGGGTTGGTTTTAGTTGTACGTAGTGTTCACCTGGTGTGCCCTGAGAACGAGATATGTGCAGCTCCTATCGGGATTTGTCGGCACATCCGGGTGGTCTTGCTGGTCTTGTTTTACCATTGCCGAAATGTCTTGTAACCGGGATTCCGAGACTGATCGGGTCTTCCCGGGAGAAGGAATATCATTCGTTGGTCATGAGAGCTTATAATGGGCTAAGTTGGGACACCCCTGCAGGGTTTAAACTTTCGAATGCCGTGCCCGCGGTTATGTGGCAGATGGGAGTTTTTAATATCCAGTTGTAGAGAACTTGACACCAGATTCGAATTAAAATACCCAACCGTGTATGTAACTGTGATGGTCTCTTTTCGAGTGGGTCGAGAAGTGAACATGATTTGTGTTATGTTTGAACGTAAGTAGTTTCAAGATCACTTCTTGATCACTTCTAGCTTCTCGACCGTTGCATTGCTTCTCTTCTCGCTCTTATTTGCGTATGTTAGCCACCATATATGCTTAGTCACTGCTGCAACCTCACCACTTATCCTTTCCATACCCATTAAGCTTTGCTAGTCTTGATACCCATGGTAATGGGATTGCTGAGTCCTCGTGGCTCACAGATTACTACAACAATAGTTGCAGATACAGGTAATGCGATGATCATGACGCGAGAGCGATGCTTGCTTGTTTTGAGTTCTTCTTCTTCTTCGTCGTTCAGGGGATAGGTTCCTGGTCGGCAGCCTGGGCTAGCAGGGTGGATGTTGTTTGAGTTTCTGTTTTTGTTTCATCCGTAGTCGGATGTTGCTCTTATGTATGGTGATGTTGTATTCGTGTGTCATTGTATGCCTCTTGTATGTATCCCCAACTATTATGTAATGGTACGATGTAATGATATCCACCTTGCAAAAGTGTCTCCAATATGCGCTTCCATCCTTGGTGGGACCTTCGAGTTCCTTTAGGATAGGGTCGCATATTGGACGTGACAGGGGTGAGGGCCCTTCCTATTGCCCTTGCGGCCCCTCTTCTTCTGTTGAGGCTTGCGGACTTTGAGAGCGTTCACCTCCTGGCGAGAACTCCCCCCAAGTGGTTGCGCGACAAAGTTCTTTTTGAGAACCTCGTCCTGCGCCTCCGCCACCTGGAGGACGTCAATCTACTCTGAATACCTCGTGTAGTTCCCCTGGCGGTAGTTCCGTGAGGATTGGACCGCGTGGGGGTGGAAAGTGGATAGGGTTTTCTCAATCTTCTGGGAGTCGGTAATCTCAGTACCACACAACCGAAGAGTCGTACAAATCTGGTGCAGAGCCGAATTGTACTCCCCAACCATCTTGAAGTCTGCAAACCTCAGACGAATCCACTCTGCCTCTGCACGTGGCTTCATAGTGTACTTTAGCCGCTCAAACGCTGCTTAAGAGCGGTCCAAAGGCCAAAAGCACTACGCTCAGCCATATACTCATCTTTCAAAGTAGGTTACAGGTGATGACGGAGAAAGTGCAGAGCCTGCGCATTCTCAGTTTCGAACTTGGGATCAGTGGTGTCCAGCTGGCCCCCCTTATCGATCGCCCTCAAAAGGGTTTTGCCCTGGAGAAAGATCTCACAGTCCGAGGACCATGACAGGTAGTTCAGCCCTGTCTGGGCCAACTCGGGAAACTCCTTGTTGACAATTCCGGCCATTTGCGATTTATGAAAAATTCATGAGATTACAGCAGGTAATCTTTTGCACAAAGCGATGTTGATAAACTTATTCAATAAAATGATGTTCCATTATCTAAAACATGTTCTTATATGACTTACTTAATGATTAAGAGTGCAAAACTATTAATCTACAGTAGTAAAATCATACAATAAACCATGTTTACAAAATATAGCATGTTAAGCGCATCACGTACGTGAAAAATAGCCCAAAAATTGAATTCCCGAGACATTTTAAAGCCCAAATATGCGTTTTCAGCGAAAACAGACAGTTTTAGGGGGTTCTACGCGAAATATTGCTGTAGGAATAAAGTTCGCGTAAAAGCTGAAAAATACAGGGGCTAAACCGCAATTTTTCTGCACTACAGCCGGCGCCCCTCTGTTTTTTATGGAGGGATCCCCATAGCCGCGGCCCATCCGGCCCAGGAGCCAGCGGGCCGGCCCAGCAGCCAGCGGCCTTTCCCGTAGCGATGCTAAGGGAAAACCCTAGCGCCCGGATCGGGGTGCGGCGGTAGCCAATGGGCTCGAGCGGCTGCAGCTCGCACGCGGGCGCGGCCGGGGCTGGCCAGGCGCGCGCGCTCGCGGGAGCGGTGACCTGCAGCAGGCAGGGTCGGGCGAGGCGATGGCCAGTGGTGCGGCGCGGCCAGGCGGCGCGGCCAGCAGTGCGGCCAGCGGCATGGGCGCAGCACGGCCACGGGACGGTGCGGCCACGGCACGCAGCGCACGGCCACGACGACGTACACGGCGGGCGGCGCGCAGCCACGGCTACGGCCACGATGCGAACACAGCGGCGACCTGCAGCTGGGCGGCGACCAGCGAAGCCGCGGCCAGCTGGGCACGCGGTGGCGCGGGCGTGCAGCGGGCACGTGCCAGCGGCTGCGGGTGGGCTGCGCGCGAGGACGCGTCAGCAGGGCGCGGCAGCGACGACGGTGTCAGTAGGACGCGACGCTTCACGCGTGACCAGCGGGGTCGCGGACAGCACGGCGTCATGTAGACGCCGGCCTCGGGATGAGGATCTTCGCTGCATTCATCCGGAACTTCAACCGTGCATGGCACATCTGGTGCTTTTGCGGCGGTACCGCGACCATCTAGATCGCGATCTGTACCAACTCCCTATAGTGGAGTCAACAAGTTCCTCTTAGTCAAAGAACATCGACATTGGTCGGCGACGTATTCGTCCGCTCGGTTCTTGGGAGGAAAATCCACACCATACGTAGATGAAATCCGAAAAATAAACTAATCGCAAAAATGGAATCGCAGTAACGAGAGGAATCCATTTTTGCAAAAGTGGAGATCGGATCATATACCTCCGCGGGATCGACGAAAGCCTGCGTGATGCAGGCTTGATGGAGATTTGATGGAGCGAAGCGTGCTGATAACATGTTCTGCAACTCCGCCGGTGAGTCCGGTCCGAGGTTGCGGAGCGAGGGCGAGCGTCGTAGACAAAGTAGTCGAAGTAGTCGAATACGCGAAAGTAAATGACACAGAGAGATATGGAGGTGACCAGCTTTATTAATCAATGATCAGGTGTTACAATGATGGCTCCTCGTTGCTTTATATAGGGACTAGGGGGTCAAGGGATAAGTACCCACTTAACGTAAAGAGGGGAAACGGGAGGGTCTATCCCGAGCGCTTCGTGTGCTAGCCACCGCCACCCTCGTGGTGGCCTCGGGTTCCCAACAAATTTCACTGCCGCCCATGTCAAAATAGTACACAAAAAATCATGCCTAGATTACAAGATCCGATCGTCAAATTTTACTATCTTTCGGTTGACTAGTTAATTAGCATTGCCAGTGTTTCTGCAATCCGGGAAATCACTGACGGTAGCAGGTCACCAGCTAACAGCCAGGTTTGCCTTAAAAAAAGAGCCTTGGCTATATATATCATATTTACCATTCATTCAACACTATCATATCATATTTACCATTAGAATCTTCTCTCAAACATGTAGGGGACCGGTGGCTCGACTCCTGCTACGTCGACCCCAGTCACTCCGATCTGGCAGAGTGATTCTAGTCTTGGCGGTGGTGGTTTTGGCGGAGGTGGTCTTGGCAGTGGTGGTTTTGGTGGCAGTGGTCTTGGCGGTGGTGGTTTTGGTGGCAGTAGTCTTGCTTGATGTCGTGCCATACCTTTCATGTTCTTACTTTGAAATGATGTTTCATCTCTTGCAGTACTTATGTTGATGAACTTTCACTGGTGATGATCTTTAGATGATGAACTTGAGTATGTTTAAATGATGATGATAAACTTGAGTATGTTTAGATGATGAACTGTCATATTTCTGCATAATAACATATTTTCTGCTTTGAAATACTGTTAAAATGAATTGAAAAAGAGAAAACAGAGAAGAAAAAATCTATGCCTACGGCAAAACCGTCGGCATAGATGCGCCCAGGGCTCCCAGGGCCTGACACGTGGCAGAGCTATGCCTACGGCAAAGCCCTCGGCATAGGTTTCCATCTACGCCGACGGCTTTGCCGTAGGCATAGCCCTGTCGCCAGGAGACACCAGAGGACACCACGTGGCAAGGCTATGGTATAGATTTCATCTATGCCTATGGCTTTGCCATAGGCATAGCCCTGCCGCCAGGAGGCACCACGAGGAGCCACATGGCAGAGGTATGCCGACGGCCAAGCTGTCGGCATAGATCTCCACCTATGTCAACGGCCAAGCCGTCGGCATACCTCTGCCACGTGGCTCCTCGTGATTCATCGGTGCTTTTGACGGTGCCGTCCATTGCTGTCGGGCGAAAAACACTGTCGATGGCTAAACTATGCCGATGGACGAACGGCAGCCATCGGCATAGGCCCCCATGCTGATGGCTAAACTATGCCGACGGTATGACAAGACTACGCTGACGTGATCTATGCCGATGGGGCTATGCCGACAACTGCCGTAGGCATAGATCTATGCCGATGGGAAAAGACCTATGCCGACGGCCCTGGGCCGTCGGCATAGGCCGCGAGTCCGGTAGTGTATCTATTTTTTTATGATAATACGCGTCTCATTCATATCATAAAGATCAAAGTACAAGTCACGTAATGACCGACATGACAAAACTAAAAACATAGCAGAACATCTCTGAACTTGACACCAACGCCCGTCACCGGCTTCCGGCACCACCACAGCAGCCACCGAAGAAAAGAATGACAGATCACCTCCTCACCCGAGCTCGACGCGGATCCATCGTTAATATGCAGCTTTGCGGACCTCCAAGGTGGCTCACCAAAAGTGAAGCCATTACCGCTGAACGAATCTGACCGAGGCAACACTCCAGACACGCCATCAAACTCCAGATCTAGCACCCCACCACGACTAAGACGCCGAAGGAGGAAACCATACATGCCACCCACGAACCACAAACTCAACACACATTTCGTCTTCCAGATGTCGTCGATGTAGACCATAATTTGCATCCGCTTCTAGACTACTTCCCAAGCTCCACACCGACGCTAGAGCAAACGCCGTTGCAACGGCGGAGCACAAGGACACAGGTCCACCATGAGAATGCCGCCACCGCCACGCCATCCTTTTCTTGGCTGTATCTATTTGTTGTATATCAACGGTAAAAATAGGTATAAAATACCAGAGTGCACCGTGTGTACGTATGTTCGTACCAAAGTCAAGCAGAAATCCCCGCATACAAAAACCCAAAAACTCAGTGGAAAGTCAGAGCCATCTAATCCATCTAGCTAGCTATCTCTTAGGTGACATTTCTGTACCGGTAACCAATTTCTATCAATGACCCGTGCAATATAGCAATAGCATTCAATATTAGTGTAGTTGTACACGTAGATTAATACAGGCAAGTATGCTGTCTGACTACTGGAATTCTGATGTACGCCGAGTGCCACAGACACTCGCAAAGGGCCGAAAACCGCCGGCAAAGCCTTTGCCGAGTGTCACCCTCGGCAAAAGCCACCCGGCGTACACCTCTTCGGCAAACATGAGTTTTCCGAGAGTCAGAACACGGGAACTCGGCAAAGACTTTGCCGAGAGTCAAACAGTACCACTCGGCAAAATAAAGTAGCTAACGGATAGCAGACGGTGACGGCGTTTCCTGACACGTGGGACCAGGGGAGCAGGCCGAGGGCCTTCTTTGCCGAGAGCCATTTTCAGCAAAGAGAGCCAGTAGCAGACTGACACGTGTCAACTCCTGACATGTGGGACCAGGCGAACAGGCCAAGGGCCAACTTTGCCGAGAGCAACTCTCGGCAAAGTCACCCAATAGGTGGCTGACATGTGTCAGCTCCTGACATGTGGGACCAAGAGAACAGGCCGAGGCCCAACTTTGCCGAGTGCCACTCTCGGCAAAGAGAGCCAGTAGAAGGCTGATACGTGTCAGCTTCCGACATGTGGGACCAGGAGAAACAGGCCGAGGGCCACTCTCGGCAAACTCTATCTTTGTCGAGTGTTGCTCTCGGCAAACTGAGCCAATAGGGGAGGGCCACGTCACTTCTCCTAAAAGCCGTGAAAATACTTTGCCGAGAGCCACCGTCGGCAATCCTTTTTCCTTTACCGAGAGGCCTCTCGATAAAGTTGCCAGGAGGGCTACATGTTATTATCCTTTACCGAGAGGCCTCTCGGTAAAGGTGTTAGGGTATAATGTTTGGTACACGTTTACCGAGAGGCCTCTTGGTAAAGGGTGCATTCTGGTCCAGTTTCACAGTCATTGCCGAGAGCCGCCCTCGGCAATGGTGTGCCCAGGAGCCTTTTTTCCTGTTTCTGTTTCTTTCCTGCATCAAAACATATACAGCAGCAGCATATAGTTCATCACACATAGAACATGTCACATATAGGCATCATTGAACAAAAGAAGCAATGATTGATTCTGAAAAACATTCCACATAAAAGCAGTAGTGCATAAAAGGTGAAATAGTAGTGAAGACACTCGTCTACCACAAGTTTACAAGTCTCAAGATGCAAGAGTTCTCAACATACAAGGAACAGTTTCAAACATAACATAACATGAAGTTCACGCGATTTTGGAGATTGGAGTGATAACATCAACATTAGAAGGCATCATTCCCTTTGCTGCCCCAACTCCACCAACTTGAGGTGGAACTACCGGAACATTGTTCGACCCTTGTGATGGGTTGAGCTATGATGGATTGACCCAATAGTGAGATGAATGCATATGGTAATGCCAAAAATGGTGATAGAAATAGTTTGAACGAAACTCACAATGTTCCACTCTGGCGTCGGTGGCATCTCTGGCACTGGTTGGCCTTGCATGGAATAAAGATTGGCCACCATATGTTGTAAAGACTTCACTAGATCATCTTGTGCCTTGCCCAGTTTTCATCTCATTCTTTCTCGCTGTCAATCAATCGAGTCTACAATATGGCAATGCAAATGTCATTCATGTTGAAATGCAAATATGCAGGACCATGAAGGATCAATGAAGAAGCATTGACCTGAATATCCTCAATAATGCTCACGAAATGTGGTACATGACGCTCTATGGTAGGAGTAGAGCCAGTACTCATAGCATGGAGCGTGTTGACTCTCGGAAGGGAGGAGGTTATGACAGAATCGAGGTGAACCGCCATCCGGCCATTCGGTCTACCACCTGCCGCGGCAATGGCCACAAGAGGGTCAAACGATAGCACGTGAGGATCAGCGTCAGGCCCGTACATCTCCTTCAATTTTTTTGGTGTAGTTTTCTCCATCCGACCGGGCTTTAGATCTGATCCAGTCCCTCTTCGTGTGGAGAGCGTCCTTGTCCTTGTCGTCTTTCGTACGTTTGATGGTCCATGCCTCGAAGTAAGTGATATCCTTGCCAGTGTCTTCTTTTTGCAAAAGAAAGCGATCCAAACAATCAAGGGAATGCTCACAAATGAAAGAGAACATGATGAAAAGAAAAGGATGTGGTTGCCTACATGTTTTGAGACGACACCTGGGATGGTGAGGTTGCCTTGACGGTGTCCTCGACCCCCCATCAACTTACGCCGTTCAGATATTACTTTGTGTTCATCCTGCCACCCTGGATCTGTCCACCGTTCGACAATCTTCTCCCAGCACGGACGTTTGTCAGCGCACCACCGAGGAATCACCTGTAAATTAAACAAATACATCTTAGTGAGGATTCTAATTTTGAGGTAATGTAGGGAATAGCAAGCATCCATCGTCACTTGCCTTGAAGTAATTGTCCCGTGAAAGATGCGTCCCTCGAGCCTCCTGTTTGGAAATCCTATGGTTGAGATAGTCCCCGTGATACTTGACCACTAACCGGACGCGCTCCTCATAGTGCATGTCGTGGACTAGTTTCTTGGCAATATTCTCAACCACCATATTTGCACGATCCTTCTGACCCTCAACGCATGTATAGAAATCCTACAAACATGCATACATGTGAGAAGGGTTAAATCATGACTATGGCAAATTTAAACCTTTTGGTATTGACATTTAGGTGTTTGAAAGGACTTACCCAGAAATCGTTGACCACTCGCATGGCTCTGTTATCATAAACCCTCTGACGCATATCTAGGAAATCCGGTGCAAGTTTGTAGTGATTCCATGACCAAGCTAGCTCAATGATACCGTTCGGCAAAGTGACCAGTCCAGGATAATTTAACCTACAAAGACCCCCAATGATGCCACTCGGCGACCGTGTCAGACGCCTCTCACCACCTTTTACTAAGCTTCTGCATTTCGAAGAGTGAAGTATATTATATGTGAGGAAATGACAAAAGGTACAATTTATACGGGATGAGTCGAGATAACCACTTACTTCTCTCCCATTGGTTTAATCAACATGTCTTTATGCACATATGGACGTCTTGGAAGCTTTGAAGGACCATGCAGCCACACTTTCCCTCTGGAAGTAGTGCTGATAGTCAAACCGCTCAATTGCGAACCGCTCACCTCGTGGTGCTCTGTCACCCGTGAGGGTCCATCCCAACCCTCAGAAACCTGATGAACAACCAGCCTCCTCTCGGCGGCGGCGTCCTCCACCACCTCCTCCTCCTCATCCTCCACCACCTCCTCCGCAAAATCCTCCACGTCCTCCTCCTCACACGCCTCATCCCCATCCTCTGTTTCCTCCTCCTGAGCACGGTGAAGCACTGCATCAGAGGGTCGAGGAGAAGAAAGAGGTGCTCTACTCTGGGCTGCTTTACGTACTCCTCATCCGCCTCCTCCTCCTGCCTCACATACTCCCCCTCCTCGTCCGCCTCCTCCTCCCGCCTCACCTACTCCCCCTCCTCGTCCGCCTCCTCGTCCACCTCCTCCTCCTGCCTCACCTACCCCCCTCCTCGTCCGCCTCCTACTCCTCCCCCGCGTGGTACTCGACCTTGTTTCGCATGTTTTGCCGGACGGGTGTCTAGACCCGCCAATCCTTTGGCCTTCTAGCGGTTGTGGCAACCGATGAAGGCGCGGCCACCGCTTTCACCGGTCGAGCAGGTTGATCATTGTACAGATCATTCACTTTTTTCAAACTTTCCTTTGGAATCTTCTTGCTACCTGTCATGTTTCAATCACCTGATAAGAAGAAGAACAAACTAGTTAGTACAGATGATACAACTTGATGTAAATACAATAAATATATCACATATGAAGAATAAATGGAATTGTCACAATAATACACAGAGTTGTTGCACACACTAATACATAGAGTTGTTGCACACACGAATACATAGAGTTGTTACACACACGAATACATAGAGTTGTGACACACATACATAGAGTTCTCACACAATTACATGGAGTTGTTAGAAATAAGGGTCAATATTAGGTGCAAC
Organism: Triticum timopheevii; assembly: GCA_963921465.1. Taxonomy (NCBI): domain Eukaryota; kingdom Viridiplantae; phylum Streptophyta; class Magnoliopsida; order Poales; family Poaceae; genus Triticum; species Triticum timopheevii. Next base: position 77,634,690 of record OY997264.1, on the reverse strand, counting down.
ATTTGGATCAGGGCTTTCATCATCGCTATCACGCCCGTTCATACATTCATCCTCGAAGTCTTCAGGGGGGCCCTCATCCTCATCTAGCCCCATGTGCCATCGCATAAGTAATGCCAAATCTCGAGGGTCAGAAACATCCTCGTATTCGTCCTCTGCATTATCTACTTCCATGTCATCCATGGCCTCATGTTCCATAGCATCATGTTCGTGATGCACGCCATCATCTTCCTTTTCATCATCTTCGTCTTCGTCAGTGTCTGCTTCTTGAAAGAACTCTCCCTCGTATGTGTTAGGGTTTATATGGTAATTGTCCTTGTTTGGGGTAGGTACCTTGATACGCGGGGGTACCTTGTACACGACATCCCACTTCAAGAGATCGATATATTCCATAGACGTGCACGCGTATGGGAGAGAAAACACTTGTGTAGCCTGTTGAGCCATAATATAGACATCATTTCCTGCATATTTTGATGCTCGTTCAACTTCGACAAAGGCAATACTAGGGGTTCATCTCACTTTCTCAGGATTGAGTCAGCTGCATCTGAATACGATGGGCTTCACTCCTTGTAAACCACAATACTGCAACTCATAAATTTCTTTGATGGTTCCATAGTAGTGACGTCCATCTGTCCCTAGACAATAGACCGCACTATTTATTGACCTTGGGTTGGGCCTCTCATGCGTGTGTTTATCAGTGTGGAAGCGATACCAATTCATGTCGTAAGCCTTAAATGACTTGGCCTCGTATTCAAAACCTTTGGCTACTTCTCTCACTTTGGCGTCCATATCAACCTCCTGATATGCCTACAAGATTAATAGGAGATTGTCTGGTTCATTAGTGGAAGCATTACAGGCAAGTAAGATCAACTTGAAGTAACATAAAGTTAGAAAAGTTACTTTTCTTGAGAACCAAGAAATGAAACTGCCATCAGCATTGGTATCTTCAAGAAGGTCTGCTGATTCTTCTTCGCTAGGAGGCCGTGGTAGCTTCCGAAATTCGTTCTGGAATTCGCTAGCAATAGGAAGAATTCGAGTTAGAACTCAAGACTAGTGAGTAGTTGTTAATAAAGGTGTTCTACACTTACTTTATGTACGGTTGCACTTCTTCCATGTTGGTCAAGACATAGATCATAATAGTCGACCACTCAGTAGGTGAAAAGTTCTTGGGCTTCGGTCCACTTGCTTTGCCACCTTGGCCTTCGAAGAGGCTAAGGTCGGAAACATTACTGGTGGGTTCTTCATTGTAACGAGGAGCTGGATTTAACCTAGTCTGAATACTGTCATGATAGTACTTTGTCGTGGTCATGGCCACCTCCTCGTTCAGGTATGTCTCGGCTATGGAAGCTTCAATGCGGGCTTTCTTCTTACATTTCCCACGAAGATGCTTGATCTCCCGTTCAGGTGCATACTGCCATCGGAACTGCACAGGTCCTCCCATTCTAGCCTCATACGCGAGATGCAAGATCATATGTTGCATCAGATTAAAGAAACCTGGCGGAAATATCATCTCTAACTTGCATAGCAACTCAGGTGCTTGTTCCTCCAACTTTGTAACCACTTCATAATCTAGTTCTTTGGCACAAAGCTGATGGAAGAAGTAGCTCAACTCCGCTAGCACTCGCGAAATATCCTCTCTGACATACCATCGAATCATCACATGCATTATCCGCTCAAGCCATACATGGTAGTCATGGCTCTTGAGGCCTCCTATTTGCTTTGTAGCCATATTCACTCCCCTCATGATATTAGCTGCATATCCATCAGGGAAGTACAAGTTATTCACAATCCATTAGAGAATTTCCTTCCTTTGGGGCATTGAAGGGGTGAAAGGGGCTGGTAGCTTCTACCAAGAATTACCTTTTGCACGAGGCACCAAATTTAATTTTGGCCTGTTGCATAGTTTGGCTTGATCGATCCTAGCCTGAATGTTATCCTTTGACTTCTCGGTGTCGAGGAGCATGCCGAGTAAGGCCTCTGCAATATTCTTTTTAGTGTGCATTACATCAATGTTGTGTGGAAGTAGAAGATCTTTAAAGTAAGGGAGCCTCCATAAGCTTGGAATGTGAGTCCACTGGTGTGTCTCTCCATATCCCACAAAACCTTTCCCATCGAGCTTTTCCTCGAGAGCATCTAACTCATCCTTAAGCTGGGCACCAGTCATAATAGGTGGTGGCAGGTCATCAACAATAACACCTTTTTGGAAGTGCATAACATCTTGCCTGTATGGGTGATCAAGACGAAGGAACTGCCGATGTTGGTCAAAGCATACATACTTGTGACCCTTAGCCAGCCAAATGAAAGTCACACACTGTCGACACACTGGGCAAGGCCACTTCCCCTTTACACACCAACCACAAAATATCGCACGTGCCGGTAGGTTATGTAGCGATGTGTGGTACCAGATATGCATATTGAAGTGCTTCTTTGAAATGGCATCGTATGTCCGGACCCCGTTGTTCCAAGCAACAAGTAAGTCGTCCACCAATGGCTCCATATACACACTCATATGCTTCCCGAGATAGTTAGGACCTGGAATTATCAACGTCAGGAACATGTGATGTCGTTGCATGCAAACGCCAGGGGGCAGATTCAGGGGGATAACATATACTGGCCAACAACTGTATGTGCCAGCCACCAAACCATATGGATTGAACCCGTCGGTTGTTATCCCAACAACTACACTCTTCCAGTCATCTATTTTCTTATGAATTTCAACAAATTTCTTCCATGCATCACCATCCCGTGGATGTTGCATCTTTTTTGTATTGTACATCTTCCCTTCGGCGGCCCATCTCATATATTGGGCAGTTTCCTCGGTCATATAAAGCATGTGGATCCTTTCCGTGAATGAAAGATATCGAAGGATATTGACGACAATTGTGAGCTGCCTCTTGGTACCATCATCATCTATTACCTCAATATACCTAGAGGATTTGCACTTGACACAATAACTCGTATCTTTATGTTCATTTCTAAATAACATGCATCCGTTTGGACAAGCATGTATTTGATCATACGGCATCTTAAGTGAACTGAGGATTTTGTTCGACTCGTACATGTTCTTTAGCAATATATTTTCTTTAGGCCACATGCTAGCAATAACTAACAATAACTCATTGAAGCAAACTATGCTCATGTTATGGTTTTCCTTTAGGGCCATTAGGTGTACAATACCATCTAGTTGAGTAACCTCTGTATGGGCGTGAAGGGGTTTTTGTGCTGCAAACAAAGCTGCATGATACTCTTCATGGCTCTCCGGTGGCTCCTCGGAGTTCGGGTCCTCCCGCGGATCCGCACAGCGGATGTCATCTAACAGGTTTTCAATCTGAGTATCATATTCGTTGGTGCGTTGTTGCACCACCTCCGCCCTGGACTATTCTATCTCACCGTGAAAGATCCACCGGTAATAGCCTGGTTACTCATAGTAATCTTATCTCTTTCAGTCTGGTTATCACACTCCATGCATGGGCACCAAATTCCACGAACTGGCGTTTCTCCAGCAAATACTAATTCCAGGAAATCATTGGTCCTTGACCTCCACTCAGGGGTCATACCCTCCATGCTGGGATGTCCGGTGTACATCCACTCACGTTCTTCCATCCTCTGATATAAAGTGAAACACACACATAATTTTTTTATGTAACAAGTGGTTCCATCAAGTTTTACGACATGCACTGAGCTATGTAATAGATAAAGATAGGTCCTAATCCCACCCGAGAATGTGTAGGTTGGGTCCGCTTTCATGACATACTCCGACCCGAGACAAAATTTCGGCATCACCTCCCTGCTATTCTCCAAATACACGTCTCAGCAATAAGCCAAAGGATGTGTATCTAGAGAAGAACAAGGAGACACTGTCGAAATTCTGTCTCGGATCTAAGTACATCATGAAAACGACCCGCCTACACATCCTCGGGTTGTCCATGGAAAACATGGACAATTCAAAAGAGTTGAGGTTATAAATACGCAAAGACTTGCATATTTATAGATACAACCCTTCTGAACAGGAGACACCTAGGTTACGCAACTATTTAGGTGATCTACAAATAATGAAAACCTACACATGAACGGGAAGAGATTACCCTTGAAGCGTGCAATAGAATATACTCTCTCTATTGTCAAAATAGATGCATGTCCTGCATGAAAGAATGAAGTTGTGTCAATCATATCTGAACAACAACACCCACAACACACACACCCACACACCAATAGCACTCACCCCCCACACACCAACGTCACTCACACACACACACACACACATCAACAACACATCCACCCACACACACACCAACATCACTCACTGACACACACATACAAAGCACACACTCACACACATTATTCATTATGCATATATATACACCTTTTGTTATAGTGGAGAGGGAGGAAACCCCTTTTGTTTCAAAAAAAACGAGATTGAGTAGGGGCTCACCAACGGGGCAAGGGGGCGGCGGGGGAGGTGGATGCCGGACGTGGTAGACCTCGATGAAGGGGATGCCGTGTCGGTGGAGGTGGACGAGCACGGTGGAGGTGGAGGTGGCGGTGGGGGGCCTGGTGGAGGTGGAGGGGTCGGGGGAGGCGGAGGCGGCGGCAGGCCGGTGGAGGTGGCGAGCTCGGTGGAGGTGGAGGTGGCGGTGGGGGGGCTCGATGGAGGTGGAGGTGGCGGTGGGGGGGCTCGGTGGAGGTGGCAGTGGGAGGGCGGTGGAGGCGGCGGCGGCGACAGCGGCGGCAGAGGCGGCGGCGACGGTAGAGCAAGCCGGATGGGACGGCGGCGCTGAGGGGGGAGGCGGACAGAGGGGGCAGGGGCGAGAGAGAAATAGAGAGGAGAGGAGTGAGCGCGCGCGAGGAGGAAATTTTGTATAAGTCCCTGCAGGAAACATTTCCGAGAGCCAACTTTCGGCGACAATCGGTAAAAGTCTTAACCTAGATCTCGGGGGCTTTTCCGAGAGCCGCACCGATAGTGGTTACCGTGGGTCGTCCAGAAGCACTCGGCAATGGCCGCATTTTTTGAGAGGGACTCTCGGTAAAGCATCCTTCTTCTGCATTCTCCATAATATGTATTATAAATTTTTTTGTACTTTTTTTGTTGTTTTCTTCCATGCTTGGCAAACAACCTTAGCACATCATAATTACCGTCTTGTGTTTTCTTTCTCAAATGATGGGCCTCGCCCGGTTCTAGAGACCGGCACCCCTCCGGTGGCCCGGCCGGTCTAGGGCGTTGATCGGCACCGAGAGGGTGTAGTCCATGGTGAATAACTGCTTCTCCAGGTTAGTGCATGTCATCGTGAGATGACAGGCCAAGTCTAGGCTAAAGCCACAACAAGATCCCATCTGTGTAGACCCGATGCGTCCGTTTCCCCCCTCCAGGTGCCAGCAGCAGCGCCGTCCGTGAGGGGGGGCACACCCCGGAGACGCGTGTCGGGCATTTGCAACCGCCACAACACTTCCAGACTTGTGAGAGGCCGCCTACGCAAGATTTGGCGGCATGTGCTAGCCCCCAGAGGCCGCCGGCCACAGTGGTAGACACGCGAAGAGCAATCCGCGGAGAGGGAAGTGTTCAAATACTTCTCCATCACGAAAAATTATGAAAAATTACCATCAACCCTATAGCACATGTGCCCACGTCGTGTAAAAAACTCGTGATTTTATCGTGCTCTGAGTATTTAATAATATTCACACCGCATCGTTACCGCAGAACGTCTATTAATATGTCATCGCCATCCATGAGGGGGGCCACACCCCGGAGACGCGTGCCGCCTCTTCGTACATGACACCACACCATACGACATGTACGAGGACCCGGTGCGATGCTCTGGTGGCATCGATACCCCCCAAGGCCCACGTCCTGCCTAACCCTGTAGCATTTGACCACAGGATCTAGCCCTTTGACTTTGCACGGACGGGCTTTGACCAGTGGAACTCTCCACGCGGTTATGTTAGGTCAGCCCATAGGAACACTTTGGAGCAACAACCGTGCCAAAGCCACAGCAAGATCCCATCCGTGTAGACCCGACGCGTCCGTTAGCCCGTGTGTGTGGTTTGTGAGGCACGTGCCATGTCAAGGACGTGCGTTGCTTATTCAAATAGCACACCACCCGTACATGCATATGCATGGGCCACACGCATGTAGGGGTGCCCTCCCCCCCCCCCCCTCGGGGGGTTTCCATATCGAGAACACATCCGGTGACCCCGTTGGTCTAGGGCGTTATTCGCCACCGAGCGGGTGTAGTCCACGGTGAATAACTTCTTCTCCATGTTAGTGCATGTCATCGCGAGATGACAGACCAAGTCTAGGCTCGTTCTGTCACGGGATCACCCACCAAAGATTCTGTATCGGGGACGGACGCAGCCGGTCCTTGACATTCCCGCCCGTGTGTGTGGTTTGTGAGGCATATGTCACGTCAAGGACGTGCGTTGCTTATTCAAATAGCACACCACCCCTGCATGCATATGCATGGGCCACACGCATGTAGGGGTGCCCTCCCCCTCCCTCGGGCGGTCTCTATATCGAGAACCCATCTGGTAGCCCCGCCGATCTAGGGCATTATTCGGCACCGAGAGGGTGTAGTCGATGGTGAATAACTGCTTCTCCGTGTTAGTGCATGTCATCGCGAGATGACAAACCAAGTCTAGGCTTGTTCTATCACGGGATCACCCACCGAAGATTCTGTCTCGGGGACGGACGCAGCCGGTCCTCGATGTTCCCGCCCGTGTGTGTGGTTTGTGAGGTACGTGCCACGTCAAGGACGTGCGTTGCTTATTCAAATAGCACACCACACCTGCATTCATATGCATGGGCCACACGCATGTAGGGGTTCCCTCCCCCCTCGGGCGGTCTCCATATCGAGCACCCATCCAGTGGCCCCAACGGTCTAGAGCGTTATTCGGCACCGAGAGGGTGTAGTCCATGGTGAATAACTGCTTCTCCGTGTTAGTGCATGTCATCACGAGATGACATACCAAGTCTAGGCTCGTTCTGTCATGGGATCACCCACCGAAGATTCTGTCTCGGGGACGGACGCAGCAGGTCCTCAATGTTCTCGCCCGTGCGTGTGGTTTGCGAGGCACGTGCCACGTCAAGGACGTGCGTTGATTATTCAAATAGCACACCACCCCTGTATGCATATGCATGGGCCACACGCATGTAGGGGTGCCCTCCCCCCCTCGGGCGGTCTCCATATCAAGCACCCATCCGGTGGCCCCGGCGGTTTCGGGCGTTATTCGCCACCGAGAGGGTGTAGTCCACGGTGAATAACTGCTTCTCCGTGTTAGTGCATGTCATCGCGAGATGACAGACCAAGTCTAGGCTCGTTCTGTCACAGGATCACCCATCGAAGATTCTGTCTCGGGGACGGACGCAGCCGGTCCTTGACGTTCCGGCCCGTGTATGTGTGTGGTTTATGAGGGACATGTCACATCAAGGACGAGCGTTGCTTATTCAAATAGCACACCACCCCTGCATGCATATGCATGGGCCACACGCATGTAGGGGTGCCCTCCCCCCCTCGGGGGGTCTCTATATCGAGCACCCATCCGATGGCCCCGGCGGTCTAGGGCATTATTCGGCACCGAGAAGGTGTAGTCCACGGTGAATAAATGCTTCTCCGTGTTAGTGCATGTCATTGCGAGATGACAGACCAAGTCTAGGCCCGTTCTTCGAGATAGTCTATGGGTATCGAGAGGGAATGTGTCCGGTTTCTGCAGGAAGTGCGGGTCCTATTGCTCCGTTGGCCTCGAAACTTCCTGTGCTCTCAAAGGAGGCCATCACATGTATATGCATGGGCTATCCGGTGGCCCGACGGTCTAGGAAGTTGACCGGCACCGAGAGAGGGGGTAGGCCACGGTCAACAACTGTTTCTTCTCATGTTTATTACTTTACACTCTTTAAAGTACTCTCTCGGTGCCGGTCTAGAAAGTTGATCGGCACCGAGAGAGGGGGTAGGCCGTGGTCAGCAACTGCTTCTTCTCATGTTTTTTTACTTTACATTCTTTAATGTTGAGTTTTGAAAAAAATCATCAAAAGTCATGGAATTTACAAACTTTGGTCGTAAAACCATATGAAATATGAGATACAAAAAAGATAGTGCAAAACAAAAACAAAAAGAGAAGGTGAAAAAAAATTAGAGCAGTGGTTACCGAGGGTCGATTCTCGACTCTCGGTAATGGCCACCTTTTCCGAGAGGTGCTCTCGGTAAAGCATCTAACCTAGATCTCTTTCCTTCTTGTGCATTCTCGATAATATGTATTACAATTTTTTTGTTGTTTTCTTCCATGCTTGGCAAACAACCTTAGCACATCATAATTACCGTCTTGTGTTTTCTTCTTCGAATGGGCCTCGTCCGGTTCTAGAGACCGGCACCCCTCCGGTGGCCCCAGTGGTCTAGGGCGTTATTCGGCACCTAGAGAGGGTAGGCCATGTGGAATAACTGCTTCTTCGTGTTAGTGCATGTCATCGTGAGATGACAGACCAAGTCTAGGCCCGTTCTGTCACGAGATCGCCCATCGAAGACTCTGTCTCGGGGACGAACGCAGCCGGTCCTCGACGTTCCTGCCTATGTGTGTGGTTTGTGAGGCACGTGCCACGTCAAGGACGTGCGTTGCTTATTCAAATAGCACACCACCCCTGCATGCATATGCATGGGCCACACACATGTAGGGGTGACCTCCCCCCTCCTCGGGCGGTCTCCATATCAAGCACCCATCCGGTGGCCCCGGCGGTCTAGGGCGTTATTCGGCACCGAGAGGGTGTAGTCCACGGTGAATAACTGCTTCTACGTGTTAGTGCATGTCATCGCGAGATGACAGACCAAGTCTAGGCTCGTTATGTCACAGGATTACCCACTGAAGATTCTGTCTCGGGGATGGACGCAGCCGGTCCTCGACGTTCCCGCTCGTGTGTGTGGTTTGTGAGGCACGTGACACGTCAAGGACGTGCGTTGATTATTCAAATAGCACACCACCCCTGCATGCATATGCATGGGCCACACACATGTAGGGGTGCCCTCCCCCCCACCTCGGGCGGTCTCCATATCGAGCACCCATCCGGTGGCCCCGGCGGTCTAGGGCGTTATCCGGCATCGAGAGGGTGTAGTCCATGGTGAATAACTCCTTCTCTGTGTTAGTGCATGTTATCGCGAGATGACAGACCAAGTCTAGGCACGTTCTGTCACGAGATCGCCCATCGAAGATTCTGTCTCGGGGACGGACGCAGCCGGGCCTCGACGTTCCCGCCCGTGTGTGTGGTTTGTGAGGCACGTGCCACGTCAAGGACGTGCGTTGCTTATTCAAATAGCACACCACCCCTGCATGCATATGCATAGGCCACACGCATGTAGGGGTGCCCCCCCCTCGGGCGGTCTCTATATCGAGCACCCACCCGGTGGTCCCGGCGGTCTATGGCATTATTCGGCACCAAGAGGGTGTACTCCATGGTGAATAACTGTTTCTCCGTGTTAGTGCATGCCATCGCAAGATGACAGACCAAGTCTAGGCCCGTTCTTTGAGATAGTTTATGGGTATCGAGAGGGAATGTGTCCGGTTTGTGTAGGAAGTGCGGGTCCTGTTGCTCCGTTGGCCTCGAAACTTCTTGTGCTCTCAAAGGAGGCCATCACATGTATATGCATGGGCTATTCGGTGGCCTCGGTGGTCTAGGAAGTTGACCGGCACCGAGAGAGGGGTTAGTCCACGGTCAACAGCTGCTTCTTCTCATATTTTTTACTTTACACTCTTTAAAGTTGAGTTTTGAAAAAATTCATCAAAAGTCATGGAATTTACAAACTTTGTTCGTAAAAGCATATGAAATATGAGATACAAAAAATATAGTGATAAACAAAAGCAAAATGAGAAAGTGTAAAAATTTGGAGCAGTGTTTACCGAGGGTCGATTCTCTGCTCTCGGTAATGGCCACCTTTTCTGAGAGGTGCTCTCGGTAAAGCATCTAACTTAGATCTCTTTCCTTCTTGTGCATTCTCGATAATATGTATTATACTTTTTTTGTTTTCTTCCATGCTTGGCAAACAACCTTAGCACATCATAATTATAGTCTTGTGTTTTCTTCTTCGGATGGGCCTCGTCTGGTTCTAGAGACCGGCACCCCTCCGGTGGTCCCGGCGGTCTAGGGTGTTATTCGGCACCTAGAGGGGGTAGGCCACGGGGAATAAATGCTTCTTCGTGTTAGTGCATGTCATCGCAAGATGACAGACCAAGTCTAGGCTCGTTCTGTCACGGGATAGCCCACCGAAGATTCTGTCTCGGGGACGAACGCAGTCGGTCCTCGACATTCTCGCCCATGTGTGTGGTTTGTGAGGCACATGCCACGTCAAGGACATGCGTTGCTTATTCAAATAGCAAACCACCCCTGCATGCATATGCATGGGCCACATGCATGTAGGGGTGCCCTCCCCCCTCAGGCGGTCTCTATATCGAGCACCTATCCGGTGGCCCCGGCGGTCTAGGGCATTATTCGGCACCGAGAGGGTGTAGTACACGGTGAATAACTGCTTCTCCGTGTTAGTGCATGTCATCGCGAGATGACAGACCAAGTCTAGGCCCGTTCTTCGAGATAGTGTATGGGTATCGAGAGGGAATGTGTCCGGTTTCTGCAGGAAGTGCGGGTCCTGTTGTTCCGTTGGCCTCGAAACTACCTGTGCTCTCAAAGGAGGCCATCACATGTATATGCATGGGCTATCCGGTGGCCCCGGCGATCTAGGAAGTTGACCGGCACCGAGAGAGGGGGTACTCCATGGTCAACAACTGCTTCTTCTCATATTTATTGCTTTACACTCTTTAAAGTTCTCTCTCGGTGCCGGTCTAGAAAGTTGACCGACACCGAGAGAGGGGGTAGGCCACGGTCAACAACTGCTTCTTATCATGTTTTTTACTTTACACTCTTTAATGTTGAGTTTTGAAGAAATTCATCAAAAGTCATGGAATTTACAAACTTTGGTCTTAAAACCATATGAAATATGGGATATAAAAAAGATAGTGCAAAACAAAACAAAAAGAGAAGGTGAAAAAAAATTAGAGCAGTGGTTACCGAGGGTCGATTCTCGGCTCTCGGTAATGGCCACCTTTTCTGAGAGGTGCTCTCTATAAAGCATCTAACCTAGATATCTTTCCTTCTTGTGCATTCTCGATAATATGTATTATACTTTTTTTTGTTGTTTTCTTCCATGCTTGGCAAATAAGCTTAGCACATCATAATTACCGTCTTCTGTTTTCTTCTTCGGATGGGCCTCGTCCGGTTATAGATACCGGCACCCCTCCGGTGGCCCCGGCGGTCTAGGGCGTTGTTCGGCACCTAGAGGGGGTAGGCCACGGGGAATAACTGCTTCTTCATGTTAGTGCATGTCATCGCGAGATGACAGACCAAGTCTAGGCCCGTTCTGTCATGGGATCGCCCACCAAAGACTCTGTCTTAGGGACAAACGCAGCTGGTCCTCGACGTTCCCACCCGTGTGTGTGGTTTGTGAGGCACGTGCCATGTCAAGGACGTGCATTGCTTATTCAAATAGCACACCACCCATGCATGCATATGCATGGGCCACACGCATGTAAGGGTGCCCTCCCCTCCTCGGGCGGTCTCCATATCGAGCACCCATCCGGTGGCCCCAGCGGTCTAGGGCATTATTCGGCACCGAGAGGGTGTTGTCCACAATGAATAACTGATTCTCCGTGTTAGTGCATGTCATCGCGAGATGACATACCAAGTCTAGGCTCGTTCTGTCACGGGATCACCCACCGAAGATTCTGTCTCGGGGACGGACGCAGCCGGTCCTCGACGTTCCTGCCCATGTGTGTGGTTTGTGAGGCACGTGTCACGTCAAGGACGTGCGTTGCTTATTGAAATAGCAGACCACCCCTGCATGCATATTGCATGGGCCACACGCATGTAGGGGTGCCCTCCCTCCCGGGTGGTTTCTATATCAAGCACCCATTCGGTGGCCCCGGCGGTCTAGGGCATTATTCGGCACCGAGAGGGTGTAGTCCACGGTGAATAACTGCTTCTCCGTGTTAGTGCATGTCATCCCGAGATGACAGACCAAGTCTAGGCCCGTTCTTCAAGATAGTCTATGGGTATCGAGAGGGAATGTGTCCGGTTTGTGCAGGAAGTGCGGGTCCTGTTGCTCCGTTGGCCTCGAAACTTCTTGTGCTCTCAAAGGAGGCCATCACATGTATATGCATGGGCTATCCGGTGGCCCCGACGGTCTAGAAAGTTGACCGGTACCAAGAGAGAGGGTAGGCCACGGTCAACAACTGCTTCTTCTCATGTTTATTACTTTACACTCTTTAAAGATCTCTCTCGGTGCCGGTCTAGAAAGTTGACCGGCACCGAGAGAGGGGGTAGGGCACGGTCAACAACTGCTTTTTATCATGTTTTTTACTTTACACTCTTTACAGTTGAGTTTTGAAAAAAATCATCAAAAGTCATGGAATTTACAAACTTTGGTCGTAAAAGCATATGAAATATGAGATACAAAAAAGATAGTGCAAAACAAAAACAAAAAGAGAAGGGGAAAAAATGAGGGCAGTGGTTACCGAGGGTCGATTCTCGGCTCTCGGTAATGGCCACATTTTCTGAGAGGAGCTCTCGGTAAAGCATCTAACCTAGATCTCTTTCCTTCTTGTGCATTCTCGATAATATGTATTATACTTTTTTTGTTATTTTCTTCCATGCTTGGCAAACAACCTTAGCACATCGTAATTACCGTCTTGTGTTTTCTTCTTCGGAATGGCCTCGTCCTGTTCTACGGCACCCCTCCGGTGGCCCCGGCGGTCTAGGGAGTTGTTCGACACCTAGAGGGGGTAGGCTGATACGTCTCTGTCGTATCTATAATTTTGATTGTTCCATGCCAATATTATTCAACTTTTATATACTTTTGGCAACTTTTTATACTATTTTTTGGGACTAACATATTGATCCAGTGCCCAGTGCCAGTTCCTGTCTGTTGCATGTTTTTTGTTACGCAGAAACCCAATATCAAACGGAGTCCAAACGGGATAAAAACGGACACAGAATTATTTTGGAATATTTGTGATTTTTGGGAAGTAAAATCAACGCGAGACGGTGCCCGAGGGGGCCAGGAGATAGGGGGCGCGCCCCAGGGAGGCAGGCACGCCCTGGACTCTCCTGGGCACCCTGTAAGGCAGTTGACACTCTTCTTTTGCTGCAAGAAAGCTAATTTTATGAGAAAGATCTGGGCCAAAGATTCACCCCAATCGGAGTTACGGATCTCCGGATATTAAAGAAACGGTGAAGGGGTAGAATCTGAGAACGCAGAAACAGAGAGATAGATCCAATCTCGGAGGGGCTCTCGCCCCTCCCAAGCCATGGGAGCCAAGGACCAGAGGGGAAACCCTTCTCCCATCTAGGGAGGGGGTCAAGGAAGAAGAAGAAGAAGGGGGCCTCTCCCCCCCTTGCTTCCGGTGGCGCCGGAGTGCTGCCGGGGGCCATCATCATCACCGCGATCTTCACCAACACCACCGTCATCTTCACGAACATCTCCATCACCTTCCCCCATATATATCCAGCGGTCCACTCTCCCGCAACCCGTTGTACCCTCTACTTGAACATGGTGCTTTATGCTTCATATTATTTTCCAATGATGTGTTGCCATCCTATGATGTCTGAGTAGATTTCCATTGTCCTATCGGTGATTGATGAATTGCTATGAGTGGTTTGAGTTGCATGTTTTATTATTGATGCTGTCCTATTGTGCCCTCCGTGTCGCGCAAGCGTGAGGGAATCCCGCTGTAGGGTTTGCAATATGTTTATGATTTGCTTATGTTGGTGGCGTGAGTGACAGAAGCACAGACCCGAGTAAGTAGGTTGTTTGCGTATGGGATAAAGGGGACTTGTTACTTTAATGCTGTGGTTGGGTTTTACCTTAATGAGTCTTTAGTATTTGCGGATGCTTGCTAGAGTTCCAATCATAAGTGCATATGATCCAAGTAGAGAAAGTATGTTAGCTTATGCCTCTCCCTCAAATAGAATTGCAATAGTGATTACCGGTCTAGTAACATAGTCAATTGCTTAGGGACACTTTCACAACTCCTACCACCACTTTTCCACACTCGCTTTATTTACTTTATTGCATCTTTATCTAAACAGCCCCTAGCTTTTATTTACATGTTCTTTATTATCTTGCGTACCTATCCTATCACACCTACAAAGTACCTCTAGTTTCATACTTGTTCTAGGTAAAGCGAACGTCAAGCGTGCGTAGAGTCGTATCAGTGGCCGATAGGACTTGAGAGAGTATTTGTTCTACCTTTAGCTCCTCGTTGGGTTCGACACTCTTACTTATCGAAAGAGGCTACAACTATCCCGTATACTTGCCGGTCATCATAGGCCACGGGAAATAACTGCTTCTTCATGTTAGTGCATGTCATCGCAAGATGACAGACCAAGCCTAGGCCCGTTCTGTCACGGGATCGCCCACCAAAGACTCTGTCTCGGGGATGAACGCAGCCGGTCCTCGACGTTCCCGCCCATGTGTGTGGTTTGTCAAGCACGTGCCACGTCAAGGGCGTGCGTTGCTTATTCAAATAGCACACCACCCCTGCATGCATATGCATGCACTACTAGGGAAAACCCTAGCAGTAGCGCGGGTTTTGTGTCCACTAGTAGCGCGGGAGGCCGCGCTACTAATAAGGTGCTACAGCTATTGCTTAGCAGTAACGCGTGCCCACACGCGCTACTGCTAGGACAAATAGTTGCAGTGTTTATTCGGTACCACGCTACTGCTAGGGTAACTACTTGCAGCGTGTTTTCTGTCCATCGCTACTAGTATTTTTTTATTTTTTTTATTTTTAGTGTATTTATGCGCCATCGTACAAATATTGGTACAATACCAGTTATGAGGTTTACATCATTATGTCCATAACAGTGTGTCAAATGAAGGTGGATTAGGTTCAAGTGGAGGCAATATGTGGTGCATGTCAAAAGTATACAACTAATCCAAACTTGATCTAGTTTGGACTAGTAGTACTTTCGATGTGCACCACATGTTGCCTCCACTTGAATCTAATCTGCCAGCACAAGCTATTTAATCATCATCATAGTCATTACCACCAACAGTATTTATTTAATCACCACTAACACTAGCTAATAATAATCATCATAGTCATTACCACCAACACTAGCTATTTTATCATCATAGTAATAGTGTAGCACATCGTCATCCTCAAACTCATTTCTAGCTAGCTAATCACTCCTGCTGCTCTCTCTTAGGTAAAATAACATAAAACATGTATAGCTCTCCTCCTTGATCAAACTGGAGCATGCAGATGAACTTGTCTCCTAATCGTGGGTAGCGCATCTGTTTGCTGCCCCCTAGTACTTCTCTGCGCTCCCCCATCACATATTTGGTCCAGTCTTGCACTATTAAGCATCCGTCGCTAATCTTGAATGCACTAAAGTAATCTGTAGGATATCTTGGCCGTAAGCTGATAATACTCATGGTACCTTTAGTCTCGATCCCATAAGGCACAACATTCATCGGGAGTCCCTGTTGAAGAACATCTTATAGTAACATACTTAGAAATGAAGTTTAGCTTCAAAATAATGTATGGAAAAGATGCACTGATGACAAATAGTAAAAATCTTACCATCCTTCCTAAATAGATGTGACTGTAGTTCATTACGAACACTATTGGTCGAACATTTTCAGTACTAACATTTCTAAATGCAGGAAGAAAATTTGTCTTGACAGTATCAAGATCCTCAAGCCATGAAACATAATGACTGAGCTCCTCGCAGTTGAGTTCAGCCCCAGGACAGTATACGGTCCTGTCTACCAAGCGATGGACATGTTTGCTTGCACCGAAATAAGCTGACAATACAAATTAGTTGTCAACTATTTTTGAATAAACAATATCAAAGACATAAATATGGTTGAGAAACTTACATAATGGTATAACTAGAGGCGTCTCCACATCGACCCAGATGTCGGTATTACCTTCAATATCATCTTCCGAACGAATATCAAAGGTGATAACCATATCAGGCTCAAATGCATAAGTCTTGCATAGTGCTCGCCATGTTTTGCATCCAAAATAGGTGTAGTCATTTGAATTGTATAATTTTGCATGGAAAATATAACCATGCTCGGTCTTCAAGTAAACTTTCTTTTCCTCCATACTATGACTGAAACCTATCTTATCCAATACAAAAACTCTTGCATGGCAGGGGATACGCTAGTAGAATAGTAAAAAAATAAATAAGTTGAAGCAAATGAAGCAGATGTCATGCTTAATTACGAAAAAAGACTTGTCATTGTGACTTACTGTATCCACTTCGAAGTTCTCGTCCAGCTTGATGCTGAAGCGCCTATCATCATCTAGGAAGATTCCGTCGCACAGGCCGCGCTCGTCTTCGCAGTATTTGCAAATACCGAAATCCTTTTCGTCGTCAGGCATTTCCTATGTTCATAGTTAAAACATTAATTCAAAATCGATCGAAGACAACTACCAAGATACTCAACACACAAATCCGGGGCACTCGATATTTCCTACATATTCTGGCACAAGTCATGCCAAAATTCACGGAAAAATCCAGCATGACCTTTGCTAAAATAGGACATATCGAGCGCCTAAAATTTGCCGGAACGGATATGAATCAACACTCCGGCAAAACATAGGCCACTCGGAGGTGTAACCTACAAACATGACCGGCCACTTGGATATTGAGCAACACAAGATATACATTTCAAAATATCTTATAGGACTCAAATTAGCATGCATTCAATAAGCAAAATTAAATCATCTCATGCGTCCGTACATCGTTGAATATTATCACTAATACATCACGAATAGTATCATGCATATAACATCACTAATACAACTAAAACTCTAGCACACGACGGGTATCGGCGCGGGCGATGGACACCCACAGAGAAGGAACCATCACGGGATCATAGCTCCAGTGAGATCCCCGGAGAACCTGCCAGGTATTGGAGAACGGCCTGTGCTCCAACGCAAACAAGTAGCGACGGACGTGCGCGTCCTCCTCACTGACACGGTGATGCACCACCTCTGCGGAGTCCTTGAGCCTCTGGATCGTAACTGGCCCACGCGACCGCCACCAAAGAAGGTTCGGGTCAACGACAGGCTGGCTCCTCACCAACCTGCGCCCCCCGGTAGGTAGCGCCTCCCAGTACCACCCCGGCGGAGCCCAGTCCCGGACATGGCCGATCTGGTCAAGAAGGTGTCGTCCTCCGCCGACTCGACGACGAGGATGCGGGATAGGCATCGTCCATGTCGAGGCGGGAAAAATTGCTTTAACTAAAAAATAGAAACAAGTTCTTACTAACTAGTTCTATTAATTCAACTAGTTCTTACTAAAAATAAACTTACTATAAATAAAAATATTCTAGTACCTAATTAGTACCTAGTTCTTACTAACTAATTATTACCTAGGAACTATTGCCCTAATTACCATCTAAGTAATTAACTAACTAGCACTAAAAATAGCCTAGGGTTCATACTAATTAGCACTAAATAGCTAGGGTTCATACTAAGCAGAGAAGAGGGATCGGAAGGGGAGAGTGCTTACAGAGGGCGGGCAGAGAGATGGGGTCGGGGGAGACGGCGGCACCGAGGCGCCGTGAGGCGGGGTCAGGGGAGACGGCGGTGAGGCGGGGTCGGGGGAGATGGCGGCGAGGCGGGGTCGGGGGAGACGGCGGCGAGGCGGGGTCGGGGGAGACGGCGGCCAGGCGGGGTCGGGGGAGACGACGGCGAGGCGGGGTCGGGGGAGACGGCGACGAGGCGGAGGCGACGAAGAATAGTAGAGGAGAATTGGGGGAGGAAGCAGAGGAGAGGGAATCAGGCCGCGCGGGGGGTTAGGTGAAAATAGCTTTAACTGTAGCGTGAGGAGGAAAAACGCGCTGCTGCTAAAATCCATAGTAGTAGCGCTGTTCGTAGAGGGGCGCTACTACTATACCTAGCACGTCGGGAACGATGTGGCAATTATAGTAGTAGCGCTTTCTGTTCCTGCCGCGCTACTGCTAAGCGGCTAACAGTAGCGCGGTTCTGCCAGACGCGCTACTACTAAGTAGCAGTAGCGCCTCATTTTAACAAGCGCTACTGGTAACATTCTGTGTATAAGGTTTTCCCTAGTAGTGATGGGCCACACGCATGTAGGGGGTGCCCTCCCCCTCCCTTGGGCAGTCTCCATATCGAGCACCCATCCGGTGGCCCCGGCGGTCTAGGGCGTTATTCGGCAGCGAGAGGGTGTAGTCCATGGTGAATAACTGCTACTCTATGTTAGTGCATGTCATCGCGAGATGACAGACCAAGTCTAGGCTCGTTCTATCACGGGATCACCCACCAAAGATTTTGTCTTGGGGACGGACGCAGCCGGTCCTCGACGTTCCCGCCCGAGTGTGTGGTTTGTGAGGCATGTGCCACGTCAAGGACATGCGTTGCTTATTCAAAAATAGCACACCACCCCTACATGCATATGCATGGGCCACACGCATGTAGGGGTGCCCTCCGCCCCACTCGAGTGGTCTCTATATCGAGCACCCATCCGGTGGCCCCGGTGGTCTAGGGCATTATTCGGCACCGAGAGGGTGTAGTCCACGGTGAATAACTGCTTCTCCATGTTATTGCATGTCATCGCGAGATGTCAGACCCAGTCTAGGCCCGTTCTTCGAGATAGTCTATGGGTATCGAGAGGGAATGTGTCCGATTTGTGCAGGAACTGCGGGTCCTGTTGCTTCGTTGGCCTCGAAACTTCTTGTGCTATCAAAGGAGGCCATCGCATGTATATGCATGGGCTATCAAGTGGCCCCGGCAGTCTAGGAAGTTGACCGGCACCGAGAGAGGGGGTAGGCCACGGTCAACAACTGCTTCTTATCATGTTTTTTTACTTTACACTCTTTAAAGTTGAGTTTTGAAAAAAATCATCAAAAGTCATGGAATTTACAAACTTTGGTTGTAAAAGCATATGAAATATGAGATACAAAAAAGATAGTGCAAAACAAAAACAAAAAGAGAAGGGAAAAAAATTAGAGCAGTGGTTACCGAGGGTCGATTCTCGGCTCTCGGTAATGGCCACCTTTTCCGAGTGGAGCTCTCGGTAAAGCATCTAACCTAGATCTTAACCTTTCCCCTTTCGTTTGTATCTTCATTCCCCTCCTCTCTTCCCCGCTCCACCGCCACCATCGGCGGCAAATGCGGCCGCCACCCCTCCTCCACGGCTCCCAACTGCGGCCACCACCACCCCCTCCTCCACTGCCCCCAACTGCGGCCACCACTACCCCCTCCTCCACCGCCACCCTCTCCTCCACCGCCCTCCACCGCCACCAACTACAGCCCACCTGTCGTGGTACTAAGGCTGACAGTAGAATAGGGGGTAGGGATGGAGAGGCAAGATCCTAGCTATGGAGTAGTTGTGTACGCAAGGGATTTATGAGTTCAGGCCCTTCTCGGAGGAAGTAACAGCCCTATGTCTCGGAGCCCGGAGGCGGTCGACTGGATTATATGCGTATGAATTACAGGGGTGCAAACCCTTCTGCCAGTGGAGGGGGGTGGCTTATATAGAGTGTGCCAGGACCCCAGCCAGCCCACGTAGCGGAGGGTTTAAAGTACATTAAGGCCTGGCGTTACTGGTAACGCCTTACATAAAGTGTCATCATGACCATAAAGACTACTTAATTACAGACTGTTTGGATATAGAGTGGCTCTTGGACTCCTGGTGGTCGAGTGGGTCTTCATGGTCGAGTGTCTTCGAGTCCGTCGAGTGGAATCCTTCCAGGTCGACTGGAAGGCATTTTCTTCTAAAGACGTCCTTGGGGAGGGTACCTTGGACAGGTCCATGACCCTACCCTAGGTACATGATTTCATCATTAGCCCCTGAATGGATCGAGGTTTGAGTGAGGAAGGAGTTGATAATCTTTCGGACCTGTTTTTTGTGCTGCGAGTGTGTCTCACTCTGGATCAATGACTTTTTAGTGATGGCGTCAACTTTTCTTTCAGTCGCCTTGATCCATTCTTTTCATCTGTCGAGTGAACTTTATGAACTTGGAGATTTCCGAGCAACGGATCGTAGGAAATCTGCCATCTGACAAGTTGCTCTGCTGTTAACGGATTTAGCGGGATCCGGATTTCGGGAAGCGCGCGAAGCGGAGAAGACCGCGGTACTCAGATGGGATAAGGCAGAGACACCTCGATCTCTGTGCCGCCTTTTTTGCCACGTACCGCGCGCGCGACTGTTACGGGATTTGACAGGATCGCCCGGGCCTGCCAGTCAGTCACTCGGAAGCGACTTCATATAAGGCGTCGGGCGGGGGTTTTTGAACAGTGCGCTCTCATTTTCCCCTCCCTCGTCTCCAGATTCATCTGTTGCGCTCGCCACCTGCTCAGCGCTGCTGCTCCGTGCCTGCCTCGCCGGCGACAATGGTGAAGGAGAAGACGGCGGCTTTGGAGCGGGCGAAGAAGGCGACGGTGAAGGCGAAGGGGAGAGCGACTAGTCGGGGCGGATCCTCGTCGCGGTCCAGCCTGCCGCAAGGTTGGATCCAGGGCGATTGGATCTATCCGACCATCACTCAGAAGGACCTCGATGACCTGGCCAATGAAGGACTGATCCCCCATGAGTCAGCAAGGCTTCCGGGGTCGGAATGGCAGCCGCAGCCTCAGGAGGGTGAGTGCGTCCTCTTAGCTACCCATGTTGACCGCGGGTTTTCTCTGCCGCCAAATATTTTCGTTCGGGGGTTTCTGAACTTCTTCGGGGCACAACTCCATCATTTCACACCCAACTCCATTGCCTATCTCGCCACTTTCGTGTCTTTGTGTAAAAACTTCTTGTGTTGTCGGCCGCACTAGGGCCTCTTCAAACACATATTCACTTGTCGCTCTCAGACGGTGAAAAAGGCTAGTCCGAATGAAGAGAAAACCCAAGTAATCCAGATGTGCGGGGGTCTTGGGGTCCAGATGAGGAGTAAGAGTGCTTTTCCAGCCATGACCCTTCCCGAGTCAGTTTGAGGGTGGCAGTCGACCTGGTTCTACTGCCAAGACCAGTCGACGCCAGAGCAGTCGACTGGGCTCCCTCCTTTCTCCATGAGTCGAGTGAACAAGCCGTCCTCTCTGAAGGTGCTTCCGGAGGAGAAGGCTCGGGTTAAAATGTTGATGGAGCGTGTAGTCCAGCTCATTCGCGACTGGGTCACTGGCATGGATCTTCTAGAGGTTTTCCTTCGACGGCGCATTCAGCCACTCCAATACCGAGGCCACCCGATGTGGTTGTACTCTGGTACCGAAGACACCACTCGGGTCCATCCAGAGGAGGTCGACGACGCCACACTGGAGAGGTGCATGACTGCCATCACAGGGAACAAAGATAACCCTCGTGGAGCTAGGAGGATCCCGCCACTCGACCAGTCTTATGAACCAGACAAGGTATGACCATGTATCTCTGACTGTAATCATGTTTCGTTCATTCTGTTTTGTTGCAAATCAGTCGATTGACTTTTGTCTTGTTTTGTTGTCTTTCAGATCACTACTGAGTTGTATTCGATGCCCAACGGGGCGCAAGCACAGACCGAGGAGGAGGAAGGAAGTGGAGGCGAAAGTCAAGAGGAGTGGGAATCAGATGGCGATGACGGTGATGAAGATGCTGGCTCCGATGACAAAGAGGAGGAGGAAGAGGAGGAGGAAGTCGCGCCTCCCCATTCTGGAAGACGATCCAGGCTTGTCCATGACCCTACAGTCGAGCGCGGCAAGGGGGTGATGCCTATTGTGCAGTCGACCAAGCGTCCTCGGACGACCTCTCCGGCGCCGACTGAGAAAGCGCCGAAGCAATCTCGAGGGGCGTCGTCAAAACCAACGAAGGCCTTGCTAAAGATGAAGATGGTGATTCTGAAGGAAATATGCCCTAGAGGCAATAATAAAGTTA
Organism: Triticum timopheevii; assembly: GCA_963921465.1. Lineage (NCBI taxonomy): Eukaryota > Viridiplantae > Streptophyta > Magnoliopsida > Poales > Poaceae > Triticum > Triticum timopheevii. The sequence continues at coordinate 77,612,801 of OY997264.1, read as the reverse complement.
TTATTTATTTCCTCATATCATGATAAATGTTTATTATTCATGCTAGAATTGTATTAACCGAAAACATGATACATGTGTGAATACATAGACAAACATAACGTCACTAGTATGCCTCTACTTGACTAGCTCATTAATCAAAGATGGTTATGTTTCCTAACCATAGACATGTGTTGTCATTTGATTAATGGGATCACATCATTAGGAGAATGATGTGATTGACATGACCCATTCCTTTAGCCTAGCACTTGATCATTTAGTATATTGCTATTGCTTTCTTCATGACTTATACATGTTCCTGTAACTATGAGATTATGCAACTCCTGTTTACCGGAGGAACACTTTGGGTGCTACCAAATGTCACAACGTAACTGGGTGATTATAAAGGAGTACTACAGGTGTCTCCAAAGGTACATGTTGGGTTGGCGTATTTCGAGATTAGGTTTTCTCACTCCGATTGTCGGAGAGGTATCTCTGGGCCCTCTCGGTAATGCACATCACTATAAGCCTTGCAAGCAATGTAGCTAATGAGTTAGTTACGGAATGATGCATTACGTAACGAGTAAAGAGACTTGCCGGTAACGAGATTGAACTAGGTATTGGATACCGACGATCGAATCTCGGGCAAGTAACATACCGATGACAAAGGGAACAACATATGTTGTTATGCGGTTTAACCGATAAAGATCTTCGTAGAATATGTAGGAGCCAATATGGGCATCTAGGTTCCGCTATTGGTTATTGACCGAGAATAGTTCTAGGTCATGTCTACATAGTTCTCGAACCCGTAGGGTCCGCACGTTTAACGTTACGATGACAATTTTATTATGAGTTATAAGTTTTGATGTACCGAAGTTTATTTGGACTCCCGGATGTGATCACGGACATGACGAGGAGTCTCGAAATGGTCGATACATAAAGATAGATATATTGGAAGCCTATGTTTTTACATCGGAAGTGTTCCGGGTGAAATTGGCATTTTACCGGAGTACCGGGGGGTTACCGGAACCCACCCGGGGGTTATTGGGCCTTCATGGGCCCTAAGGGAGAAGAGGAGAGGAGGCAAGAGGTGGGCTGCGCCCCCTCCCCTCCCTAGTCCGAATAGGACAAGGAGAGGGGGGCGGCGCCCCCCCTTTCCTTCCCCTCTTCCTCCTCCTTCCCCCTTCTCCTACTCCAACTAGGAAAGAAGGTGGGAGTAGGACTCCCCCTTGGCGCGCCCTCCTTGGCCGGACGCCCCCTCCCCCTTGGCTCCTTTATATACGGGGGCAGGGGGCACCCTTGGACACACAAGTTGATCTACGGATCGTTCCTTAGCCGTGTGCGGTGCCCCCCTCCACCATATTCCACCTCGGTCATATCGTCGCGGAGTTTAGGCGAAGCCTTGCGCCGGTAGAGCATCATCATCATCACCACGCCGTTGTGCTGACGGAATTCATCCCTGACACTTTGCTGGATCGGAGTCAGGGGATCGTCATCGAGCTGAACGTGTGCTGAACTCGGAGGTGTCGTATGTTCGGTACTTGGATCGGTCGGATCGTGAAGACGTACGACTACATCAACCGCGTTGCCATAACGCTTCCGCTTACGGTCTACAAGGGTACGTGGACAACACTCTCCCCTCTCGTTGCTATGCCATCACCATGATCGTGCGTGTACGTAGGAAAATTTTGAAATTACTACGTTCCCCAACAGTGGCATCCGAGCCAGGTTTTATGCATAGATGTCATATGCACGAGTAGAACACAAGTGAGTTGTGGGCGATACAAGTCATACTGCTTACCAGCATGTCATACTTTGGTTCGGCAGTATTGTGAGATGAAGCGGTCCGGACCGACATTACGCGTACGCTTACGCGAGACTGGTTTCACCGTTACGAGCACTCGTGCTTAAAGGTGGCTGGCGGGTGTCTGTCTCTCTCACTTTAGCTGAATCGAGTGTGGCTACGCCCGGTCCTTGCGAAGGTTAAAACAACACTAACTTGACGAACTATCATTGTGGTTTTGATGCGTAGGTAAGAACGGTTCTTGCTAAGCCCGTAGCAGCCACATAAAATTTGCAACAAAGTAGAGGACGTCTAACTTGTTTTTGCAGGGCATGTTGTGATGTGATATGGTCAACACGTGATGCTATATTTTATTGTATGAGATGATCATGTTTTGTAACCGAAGTTATTGGCAACTGGCAGGAGCCATATGGTTGTCGCTTTATTGTATGAAATGCAAACGCCCTGTAATTGCTTTACTTTATCACTAAGCGGTAGCGATAGTCGTAGTAGCAATAGATGGCGTAACGACAACGATGCTACGATGGAGATCAAGGTGTCGCGCCGGTGAGGATGGTGATCACGACGGTGCTTCGAAGATGGAGATCACAAGCACAAGATGATGATGGCCATATCATATCAATTATATTGATTGCATGTCATGTTTATCCTTTATGCATCTTATCTTGCTTTGATTGACGGTAGCATTTTAAGATGATCTCTCACTAAAATTATCAAGAAGTGTTCTCCCTGAGTATGCACCGTTGCGAAAGTTCTTCGTGCTGAGACACCACGTGATGATCGGGTGTGATAGGCTCTACGTTCAAATACAACGGGTGCAAAACAGTTGCACATGCGGAATACTCGGGTTAAACTTGACGAGCCTAGCATATAACAGATATGGCCTCAGAACACGGAGACCGAAAGGTCAAGCGTGAATCATATAGTAGATATGATCAACATATTGACGTCCACCGTTGAAACTACTCCATCTCACGTGACGATCGGACATGGTGTAGTCGATATGGATCACGTAATCACTTAGAGGATTAGAGGGATGTCTATCTATGTGGGAGTTCTTAAGTAATATGATTAATTGAACTTAAATTTATCATGAACTTAGTACCTGATAGTATTTTGCTTGTCTATGTTTGTTTTTGATAGATGGCTCGTGCTGTTGTTCCATTGAATTTTAATGCGTTCCTTGAGAAAGCAAAGTTGAAAGATGATGGCAGCAATTACACGGACTGGGTCCGTAACCTGAGGATTATCCTCATTGCTGCACAGAAGAATTACATCCTAGAAGCACCACTGGGGGTCAGGCCTGCTACTGATGCAACTGACGATGTTAAGAACGTCTGTCAGAGCAAAGCTGATGACTACTCGATAGTTCAGTGTGCCATGCTTTACGGCTTAGAACCGGGTCTTCAACAATGTTTTGAACGTCATGGAGCATATGAGATGTTCCAGGAGTTGAAGTTAAAATTTCAAGCAAATGCCCGGATTGAGAGATATGAAGTATCCAATAAGTTCTATAGCTGCAAGATGGAGGAGAATAGTTCTGTCAGTGAACACATACTCAAAATGTCTGGGTATAATAATCACTTGATTCAACTGGGAGTTAATCTTCCTGATGATAGTGTCATTGACAGAATTCTTCAATCACTGCTACCAAGCTACAAGAGCTTCGTGATGAACTATAATATGCAAGGGATGGACAAGACTATTCCCGAGCTCTTCACAATGCTAAAAGCCGCGGAGGTAGAAATCAAGAAGGAGCATCAAGTGTTGATGGTTAACAAGACCACCAGTTTCAAGAAAAAGGGCAAAGGGAAGAAGAAGGGGAACTTCAAGAAGAACAGCAAACAAGTTGCTGCTCAAGAGAAGAAACCCAAGTCTGGACCTAAGCCTAAGACTGAGTGCTTCTACTGCAAGCAGACTGGACACTGGAAGCGGAACTGCCCCAAGTATTTGGCGGATAAGAAGGATGGCAAAGTGAACAAAGGTATATGTGATATACATGTTATTGATGTGTACCTTACTAATGCTCGCAGTAGCACCTGGGTATTTGATACTGGTTCTGTTGCTAATATTTGCAAATCGAAACAGGGACTACGGATTAAGTGAAGATTGGCTAAGGACGAGGTGACGATGCGCGTGGGAAATGGTTCCAAAGTCGATGTGATCGCGGTCGGCACGCTACCTCTACATCTACCATCGGGATTAGTTTTAGACCTAAATAATTGTTATTTGGTGCCAGCGTTGAGCATGAACATTATATCTGGATCTTGTTTGATGCGAGACGGTTGTTCATTTAAGTCAGAGAATAATGGTTGTTCTATTTATATGAGTAATATCTTTTATGGTCATGCACCCTTGAAGAGTGGTCTATTTTTATTGAATCTCGATAGTAGTGATACACATATTCATAGTGTTGAAACCAAAAGATGCAGAGTTGGTAATGATAGTGCAACTTATTTGTGGCACTGCCGTTTAGGTCATATTGGTGTAAAGCGCATGAAGAAACTCCATACTGATGGGCTTTTGGAATCACTTGATTATGAATCACTTGGTACTTGCGAACCGTGCCTCATGGGCAAGATGACTAAAACGCTGTTCTCCGGAACTATGGAGCGAGCAACTGATTTATTGGAAATCATACATACTGATGTTTGTGGTCCAATAAATGTTGAGGCTCGCGGCGGGTATCGTTAGTTTCTCACCTTCACAGATGATTTGAGTAGATATGGGTATATCTACTTAGTGAAACACAAGTCTGAAACATTTGAAAAGTTCAAAGAATTTCAGAGTGAAGTGGAAAATCATTGTAACAAGAAAATAAAATTTCTACGATCTGATCGTGGAGGAGAATATTTGAGTTACGAGTTTGGTCTACATTTGAAAAAATGCGGAATAGTTTTGCAACTCACGCCACCCGGAACACCACAACAAAATGGTGTGTCCGAACGTCGTAATCGTACTTTACTAGATATGGTGCGATCTATGATGTCTCTTACTGATTTACCTCTATCATTTTGGGGTTATGCTTTAGAAACGGCCACATTCACGTTAAATAGGGCACCATCAAAATCCGTTAAGACAACGCCTTATGAACTATGGTTTGGCAAGAAACCAAAGTTGTCGTTTCTTAAAGTTTGGGGCTGCGATGCTTATGTGAAGAAACTTCAACCAGATAAGCTCGAACCCAAATCGGAGAAATGTGTCTTCATAGGATACCAAAAGAAACTGTTGGGTACACCTTCTATCACAGATCTGAGGGCAAGATTTTCATTGCTAAATTCGGATCCTTTCTAGAGAAGGAGTTTCTCTTGAAAGAAGTGAGTGGGAGGAAAGTAGAACTCGATGAGGTAACTGTACCTACTCCCTTATTGGAAAGTAGTTCATCACAAGAACCGGTTCCTGTGGCAACTACACCAATTAGTGAGGAAGCTAATGATATTGATCATGAAACTTCAGATCAAGTTTCTACTGAACCTCGTAGGTCTACCAGAGTAAGATCCGCACCAGAATGGTACGGTAATCCTATTCTGGAAGTCATGTTACTTGACCATGACGAACCTACGAACTATGAGGAAGCGATGATGAGCCCAGATTCCGCAAAATGGCTGGAGGCCATGAAATCTGAGATGGGATCCATGTATGAGAACAAAGTATGGACTTTGGTTGACTTGCCCGATGATCGGCAAGCCATTGAGAATAAATGGATCTTTAAGAAGAAGACTGACGCTGATGGTAATGTAACTGTCTATAAAGCTCGACTTGTTGCAAAAGGTTTTCGACAAGTTCAAGGGGTTGACTACGATGAGACTTTCTCACCCGTAGCGATGCTTAAGTCTGTCCGAATCATGTTAGCAATTGCTGCATTTTATGATTATGAAATTTGGCAAATGGATGTCAAAACTGCATTCTTGAATGGATTTCTGGAAGAAGAGTTGTATATGATGCAACCAGAAGGTTTTGTTGATCCAGAAGGTGCTAACAAAGTGTGCAAGCTCCAGTGATCCATCTATGGACTGGTGCAAGCATCTCGGAGTTGGAATAAACGCTTTGATAGTGTGATCAAAGCATATGGTTTTATACAGACTTTTGGAGAAGCCTGTATTTACAAGAAAGTGAGTGGGAGCTCTGTAGCATTTCTGATATTATATGTAGATGACATATTATTAATTGGAAATGATATAGAATTTCTGGATAGCATAAAGGGATACTTGAATAAAAGTTTTTCAATGAAAGACCTTGGTGAAGCTGCTTACATATTGGGCATCAAGATTTATAGAGATAGATCAAGACGCTTAATTGGACTTTCACAAAGCACATACCTTGATAAAGTTTTGAAAAGGTTCAAAATGGATCAGGCAAAGAAAGGGTTCTTACCCGTGCTACAAGGTGTGAAGTTGAATCAGACTCAATGCCCGACCACAGCAGAAGATAGAGAGAAAATGAAAGATGTTCCCTATGCTTCAGCCATAGGCTCTATCATGTATGCAATGCTGTGTACCAGACCTGAAATGTGCTTAGCAATAAGCTTGGCAGGAAGGTACCAAAGTAATCCAGGAGTCGATCACTGGACAGCGGTCAAGAACATCCTGAAATACCTGAAAAGGACTAAGGATATGTTTCTCGTATATGGAGGTGACAAGGGGCTAATCGTAAATGGTTACGTCGATGCAAGCTTTGACACTGATCCGGACGATTCTAAATCGCAAACCGGATACGTGTTTTTATTAAACGGTGGAGCTGTAAGTTGGTGCAGTTCTAAACAAAGCGTCGTGGCGGGATCTACATGTGAAGCGGAGTACATAGCTGCTTCGGAAGCAGCAAATGAAGGAGTCTGGATGAAGGAGTTCATTTCTGATCTAGGTGTCATACCTAGTGCATCGGGACCAATGAAGATCTTCTGTGAAAATACTGTTGCAATTGCCTTGGCAAAGGAATCCAGATTTCACAAGAGGACCAAGCACATCAAGAGATGCTTCAATTCCATCCGGGACCAAGTCCAAGTGGGAGATATAGAAATTTGCAAGATACATACGGATCTGAATGTTGCAGACCCATTGACTAAGCCTCTCTCACGAGCAAAACATGATCAGCACCAAGACTCCATGGGTTTTAGAATCATTACTGTGTAATCTAGATTATTGATTCTAGTGCAAGTGGGAGACTGAAGGAAATATGCCCTAGAGGCAATAATAAAGTTATTATTTATTTCCTCATATCATGATAAATGTTTATTATTCATGCTAGAATTGTATTAACCGGAAACATGATACATGTGTGAATACATAGACAAACATAACGTCACTAGTATGCCTCTACTTGACTAGCTCATTAATCAAAGATGGTTATGTTTCCTAACCATAGACATGTGTTGTCATTTGATTAATGGGATCACATCATTAGGAGAATGATGTGATTGACATGACCCATTCCGTTAGCCTATCACTTGATCGTTTAGTATATTGCTATTGCTTTCTTCATGACTTATACATGTTCCTCTAACTATGAGATTATGCAACTCCCGTTTACCGGAGGAACACTTTGGGTGCTACCAAACGTCACAACGTAACTGGGTGATTATAAAGGAGTACTAAAGGTGTCTCAAAAGGTACATGTTGGGTTGGCGTATTTCGAGATTAGGTTTTGTCACTCCGATTGTCGGAGAGGTATCTCTAGGCCCTCTCGGTAATGCACATCACTATAAGCCTTGCAAGCAATGTAGATAATGAGTTAGTCACGGAATGATGCATTATGTAATGAGTAAAGAGACTTGCCGGTAACGAGATTGAACTAGGTATTGGATACCGACGATCGAATCTCGGGCAAATAACATACCGATGACAAAGGGAACAACGTATGTTGTTATGCGGTTTGACCGATAAAGATCTTCGTAGAATATGTAGGAGCCAACATGGGCATCCAGGTTCCGCTGTTGTTTATTGACCGAGAATAGTTCTAGGTCATGTCTACATAGTTCTCGAACCCGTAGGGTCCGCACGCTTAACGTTACGATGACAGTTTTATTATGAGTTTATAAGTTTTGATGTACCGAAGTTTGTTCGGAGTCCCGGATGTGATCACGGACATGACGAGGAGTCTCGAAATGGTCGAGACATAAAGATTGATATACTGGAAGCCTATGTTTGGACATCGGAAGTGTTCCGGGTGAAATCGGCATTTTACCGGAGTACCGGGGGGTTACCGGAACCCTCCCGGGGGTTATTGGGCCTTCATGGGCCCTAAGGGAGAAGAGGAGAGGAGGCAAGAGGTGGGCTGCACCCCCTCCCCTCCCTAGTCCGAATAGGACAAGGAGAGGGGGCGGCGCCCCCCCTCCCCTTCCTTCCCCTCTTCCTCCTCCTTCCCCCTTCTCCTACTCCAACTAGGAAAGAAGGGAGTCCTACTCCCGGTGGGAGTACGACTCCCCCTTGGCTCGCCCTCCTTGGCCGGACGCCCCCTTCCCCTTGGCTCCTTTATATACGGGGGCAGGGGGCACCCTAGGACACACAAGTTGATCTACGGATCGTTCCTTAGCCGTGTGCAGTGCCCCCCTCCACCATATTCCACCTCGGTCATATCGTCGCGGAGTTTAGGCGAAGCCCTGCGCCGGTAGAGTATCTTCATCGTCAACACGCCGTCGTGCTGACAGAACTCATCCCTAACACTTTGCTGGATCGGAGTCCGCGGATCGTCATCGAGCTGAACGTGTGCTGAACTCGGAGGTGCCGTACGTTCGGTACTTGGATCGGTCGGATCGTGAAGACGTACGACTACATCAACCGCATTGTCATAACGCTTCCGCTTACGGTCTACGTGGGTACATGGACAACACTCTCCCCTCTCGTTGCTATGCCATCACCATGATCTTGCGTGTACATAGGAAAATTTTGAAATTACTACGTTCCCCAACGGATTCCCACTATTTCTGGGTAATGGCGTAACTTGTGTTTTCTTGTTTCACATGGATTTATTCTTGGTTGATTCGTTAGCTGACCGACTGATTTCTGAAACTGTAGTGCTACTACTTCTGAGACCTCGACCAGACTTGAAGATCAAGAAATGGAGTATGCTGTCACTTCCAACCCTGGTATGACCTTTGTAGTTTCGTTTTCAGTCGGTAGGATCTTCATTTTTAACTTCGAATCTTTTCTGCAGCTCCACCTAATATCATCATTGATGTTCCTGATGATGATGACGAGGAACCACTGAGGCAGAGGAGGAATAGGAGGGCGTCTGCTGGCAAGATAGCTCAGGTCATATCAGCACCTGAGACATTGGTTGCGGAGGGGGACAACGTCACTCGGGCTACCGTATCCTTTGCGGTGCCGCTGATGAGTGTTCGCCCTTCGTCGTCGAGTGCTGATCCGCCTTCACTTTTCTCCACCCATCACGTCCCAGAAGACCAAGAAAGCGCTGCTAAAGAAGCCGTACGCCAGGCGGGGGTCATGATGGAGCAAGTGAAGGCGATCCGAGACGCCAGTCAAGCAGCTTATGACGCCAGTTCAGCCCTTCAGAGCAATGTTCAGGTTAGTCGATCACTGCCTGTTCTGTTAGGATATGATACCTGAAAACTTTTCTGAAAATCTTAGTATCTATCGTACACCCACTGGGTGTGTCAATTGAATATCTGGTTTGGTGGGGGCACGCTGAGTGCACCCACTGGGTGTAGTCCCCAAGGCTATGGTGGACTGCTGGCAGTCGACCATAGTCTTTACTCGATCTGGTCGAATGGAATCATAGAACCGGTGGGGGCACGCTGAGTGCACCCACTGGGTGTAGTCCCCGAGACCGTGGTCAACTGCTGGCAGTCGACTACGGTCTGAAGAACACCTCTCTTTTTTTTGAAACTATGGCTCACTGCTGGTGGTTAGCCTTTCTGTCTTTTTTGGTCGACTGGTCGACTCTAGCTGATAGAACTAGTGGGGGCACGCTGAGTGCACCCACTGGGTGTAGTCCCCGAGACTACAGTCGAATGTTTAGATTTGGCTGTAGTCTTAGAAATACTACGATTTTTTTTCTTAGTCACTCGGAAGTGACCTATCTTTAACGTCTGTCGATTGGTCCTTCGTAGAAATCTTGCGAGCTTGCAGCTCATTATACTGAGTTGGAGAACAAGCATATCCAGCTCGAACTTGATCTAAAGCTTGTCCAGGAGAACTTCACGAAGGCGGAGGAGGAGGCAAAAGGTATGTTTGGTGAGAACCTTGACGACTGCCTTTGTTTCTTGTCCATTCCTGAGTCTGATCTCACTGTGATTTTGCAGATAAACTGAGGGATTCTCTGAAGAAGAAGGATCTTGACCTCGCTGAGGCGCAGAAAGCAGCTTCAGAGAAGATCAAGCTCGCAGAAGAAAAGCTGGCTTCAATCAGCAAACTTGAAGAGGAGAATAGCAATCTGAAAGCTGCTCTTGATGCGGCCAACAAGGAGGTCAGTCGACTAAAGAATGACAAGATTGCCTTGAGTGACAAGGCCAGTGAATTGGCGAGAAAGAAGAATGATCTGGAGGCTTATCTGGGAGGACTCGCCAAGAAGCTATTCCTCATGCTTGAAGGTAACCCTTTGTATCCGACAGGCTTTTAATTATGGTCTTACCAGCAAACTACTGCCTTAACTTTGGGTTGTGTCTACAGAGTTCTGCCAGAACTTTGAGGAGGAGACTGGTTGACTGGAGACGAACCTAGATCCTATCAACTCCCCTGTGAAGGATGAAGCCGCCATGAACGTGCTCCGACTCGAGTCTCGTGTTGCTGCTGTGGTTGACTATCTTGCAAGACTGAAGGTTGCAACGTCGCGCATCGACACGGCACTCTGGCCAGGAGAAACACTTCAGAACGACCTTGAGTCTCTGATGACTCGACTGAACGAAGTTCCAAGTCGAGTGCAAGAATGGAAGAAGTCTTCTGCCAGGTGTGGTGCCGATGTTGCTCTGTCTCTGGTCCGTGTTCACTGCAAGGACGCGCGAGAGGACAAGCTGGCGGCACTCAAGGTAGCCAATACAAAGAAGCATGACTTCCGATCCTTCATGGAGACCTTCATCGCTGCTACCACTCAGATTGCGGATGGAATCGACTTAGATGAGTTTGTTGCGCCTTCCAACCCTCCACAGGAGGGGTAAAAAACTTCTATGCTTGATGCCTTAAATTTGCCTCGGTATGCCGAGTGGTTTTTGTAACCGATAAACTTTAACAGGCTTGACGCTTGAGCACTTCTGGTTCCGTAGGACGTTATCTGAACTTGGATTTGACGTTGAATATGTTTGCATCTGCCTCCGAACGAACATTGTCTTTTGCTCGGTCTATATGCTGGTGTTTGAGATGCTCTTTCATAGGTAGGGATGAAGCACATTGTCGGTGTCAAAACCGGCGGATCTCGGGTAGGGGGTCCCAAACTGTGCGTCTAGGCGGATGGTAACAGGAGACAAGGGACACGATGTTTTACCCAGGTTCGGGCCCTCTTGATGGAGGTAAAACCCTACGTCCTGCTTGATTAATATTGATGATATGGGTAGTACAAGAGTGGATCTACCACGAGATCAAGGAGGCTAAACCCTAAAGCTAGCCTATGGTATGATTGTTGTAATGTATGTTGTGTCCTACGGACTAAAGCCCTCTGGTTTATATAGACACCGGAGGAGGCTAGGGTTACACAGAGTCGGTGACAATGGTAGGAGATCTACATATCCGTATTGCCAAGCTTGCCTTCCACGCCAAGGAAAGTCCCATCCGGACACGGGACGGAGTCTTCAATCTTGTATCTTCGTAGTCTTGGAGTCCGGCGGACGATGATAGTCCGGCTGTCCGGACACCCCCTAGTCCAGGACTCCCTCAGTAGCCCCTGAACCAGGCTTCAATGACGATAAGTCCGGCGCGCATAATGTTCGGCATTGCAAGGCGGGTTCCTTCCTTGAATAATCCAGAGAAGATCATGAACACCAGGATAGTGTTCGGCTCTGCAAAATAAATTCCACATTCCACCGTAGAGAGAATAAAATGTACACAAGTCCAATCTGCTGACGTATTATGCGGCATGACATCACACCGCTACCAGGCTCTTACTTGAATCGTTTTTTATTATACCACCTCAGCACGTTTAGCGAAGCGGTTTCCTTGGCACGTCTTGTCGAAGCAGAGATCGCGTTCCCTTTATTCCGGGATTCTCATCAATACGGACGTGGGTAACCCAACCGCGCCATTGATGGTGGCGCTTGGGAGATAAGCGAGTTTTACCAGGCTGGTGGGGGGCGCATAGTCTTCACCCGCCTATATAAGGGATAAGGATTCACCTTTTCACCCACGCCTTCTTCCTCCTTTGCTTATCCACCTCCGCGCACTCAAGCTCCAATGCCCAAGCTCGCGCATCTCGTCTTAACCTTCCCCGACCATGTCCGGAGGGGGAGGCAAGTGGTTGGCTTCCACCGTCAAGGAGGAGCACATCACCAAGCTGCGCAACGCCGGATACCTTTCCGGCGATATTGCGCACCGGCTGCCCGACAAGGGGCAGCTCATCCCTACCCCTGGGCCCCATGAGAGGGTCGTCTTCCTTCCCCACTTCCTCCACGGACTGGGCTTTCCACTGCACCCTTTCGTCCGGGGGCTCATGTTCTACTGTGGCCTGGATTTCCACGATCTGGCGCCGAACTTCATCCTCAACATCTCGGCGTTCATCGTCGTGTGTGAGGCCCTCCTCTGCATCCGGCCCCACTTCGGCTTGTGGCTCAAGACCTTCAACGTCAAGCCTAAGGTAGTGAAGGGCACGCAGGCGGAGTGCGGAGGCGCCATGTTGGGCAAGATGCCCAACATCCTCTGGTTCGAAGGGGCCTTTGTGGACTCCGTCAAGGGGTGGCAATCGGGGTGGTTCTATATCACCGAGCCGTGCGACCCTACGTGGGCGGCGGCCCCTGAGTTTAGATCTGGTATCCCCATGCAGCTCACCTCCTAGAAAGAGAAGGGCTTGCTGTGGGGTAATCCGAAGGAGCTGACGGGACTCCGAGTCTGTATCCAGAAGCTGGTGAACAAGAAGCTCAGGCTCGTTGACATGGTCCAAGTCATGCTCGTCCGCCGGATCCTCCCATGCCAAGAACGGGCATTTAATCTATGGGAGTTCGATCCGGAACAGCACCAGGTGCTAAGCGGGCTCTTCGACACGACGTACGAAGGCGCCTGGAGGGTGCTGTTTAAGGGCGCCGAAGCCCCCGCATCCGCGACGGAATATCGCGGATTTCACTCGCAGCATCCGGCTGACGAGGTAAGTGATTCTACCCCTTTACGGGACACTCGTTGTAAATAGATTGGTTCTAAGAGGGTTTCAATCTCCCTTTTCTTTTGACAGGAATGGATGGAGAAGGCCGAGCAGCTCATCTGCCCGGCTCCTATGCCAGAAGACCCAGTGGATGCCCGTCTAGCGGGGCTGCTGGTTCCGGCACCGCACGTGGTGCCGGAGAAGAAGGCCAAGAAGGTGGCCACGGGGACTCGAAAGAGTTCCCGTAATCAGGCGTCCGACGACGAGGCAGACTCCTCCCTCGAAGATGAGGAGGAAGAAGACTCTCTCCCGGAGGAGGGAGAGAGGAAGAGGAAGGCTTCCCCAACAGGGAGGCCGAAGGGTCCAAGAGGGGGAGAACTATTCCCCCGGACAGCTCCGCCAACACCTACGTTGGCGGCGAGGAGTGGCCTTCAAGGGCCAGGCCTCCGGCGAGATCGTAATTATCCGGATCCCTGATATGCAATTTCTTACGTGCCACATAGTGTCCTACTAATGCCGCATACTGTCCGTAGTCCGGCCGATGATGATCTCCCCGCTTCTTCGAGCGGGTCGTTGGCCCCGTCGGATGTGGATTCACTTCCGACGGCCTCTACCCCCCGCGCCGATGAGGACGCCGAGGTGGGATCCCGGAAAGGGACCCATCAGGAGGAGGCTCCGGAGGCGCCGCAAGGCAGCCTCCCGGACTTTGCGCCGGACTCTACGACGGAACCTACAGTGGTTCCAGAGTCTGGCAGGCGGCCCCTTCTAAAGAAGGGCAAGACCGTGACACCGGCGGCCTCCGTCCAACCGGAGGCGCCGGACAACTTGCTGGAGGCGCTCAAAGGCGGTTCCATTGAGGAAGAACACCGCACTGTTATGAGTGCGGTGATTTAGAAGGTCCAGCTCGCCAAGAGCGGGCTGACCGAAGCCTGCAGCAGCCTTTTAACAGGCTTTGAGGTAAAAAGTTAAAATTGTGTAATGTAATACCGCATAGACAGTAGCCCCTGATGCTCGGTTCGGTGTTCGGAAAGAAAAGCCGGACTGAGGATCTAAAAAGATATTCGCAGGTTGCTAATAAATTATGTCAATATGGGTTTGCAGGCTGTGCTGCTGACCTCTGCCGCACTGACTGCGGAGGTTGGTACATTAAAGCAGGATCTCGAGCGGTCCGAGCGAGAGCTCGGCCATGCCAAGAGGCAGCTGGAGGACAAAGAAGGTGAGTAGCACCGCTTTGAATTGTTACCTTACAGAAAAGGATTTTGGTCGCAATAAAATTAACAAGGATAATATGGGTATTGCAGGGGCCACAAACGAGGTGGCAGCCCTGAAGGAGGCTGTGTCCGCGGCCGAACGCAGTGCGGCCGCAGAACGGGCAGAGCGAGAGAAGAAGGAGGCACAGGTTGCGGAATTGCGGCAAGAGCTCCAGGCTCTCATGGAGAAGCATGAGAGCTTGGAGCGCGACTCCAAGCCTCGAGAGTCCAAGCTTGGCTCGGCTCTCGAAAGTGCCAAGTCCGCCAAGGCCGAGGCCCGTAAGGCCCTTCAGGAGGTTGAAGATGTAAAGAAGATAGCGGCGGGTAAGGCATTTTTCATGCAAAGCAAGCATGTTAATGTAAACTACCTGACACTTACCCGCATTCGGAGCTCTCCAGGGGCGTTTGCAGATCTGCCGCGTAGTGTGTCTGATGCCGCCGCATTCTACCGTGGCGAGGAGGGGAGCTCAATGGAGAAGGTCTTCTGGTCTCAGTACGCTGAGGCCGGCCATCCGGTGCCCCCAAGCGACTAGCTAAAGCAGCTGGTCGAACTCCACAAGGTAGCTGAGGAGGCCATGAAGGGCCTTATAGTTCGGCTGTGGCCTGGACAGGCCATGCCTGGGAGCTAATTCGGCCTCGTGCGGCGGCTGGTGGATGCGTGCCCCTGGGTGGAGGTCATCAAGCGCACCGCCTGTATTGAAGGTGCTCGGCGGGCCCTTGCCCGCACAAAGGTGCACTGGGGCAGGCTGGATGCGGAGCAGCTTCTTACTGATCCGCCGCCACCGGGCAAGGAGTATCGTACACCAGAAATGTATTATAAAACTATCCTGAAGGTGGCCCACGATATTGCGGATGAATGCCCTAGAGATGTAATTTTTGAGTAAACTCGCTATGTATTATCCTGTGCACTGAAACTTTGTTCATGTGCGCTTTAAGCAACGCTTGTTTAATTTAAAATATTACATTCTGTGCGGCTGTTTATAAAATCTGAGAGATGGCAAGTCGTTGGCTTCAGCCCCAAGCCGCAAGTGCTGGGGTGTTCGGGATAACTTGAGCACTCTTGTTCCCACTTTTGGGTCCATCTAGGGAGGCGCTCAACACAACGAACAAGGCAACTGGACTTATAATGCTTGAACACTCTCACTTAGCCATAGAATTCTATAATTTTAAATTTCGGCGAAGCCCCTAGTATTCGGAAGACCGAATTCGGGGCACTATCCACGCCTTCGTCGGACATTATCCGGAACTTCGCTCGAAGCGGCGTGGGTCTTTAAGGACCCGAAAAAACCTCTCGAACAGCGACCGGTCTCTCGCCTTATCATGCCGGTCAGTTTTAGCTTTCTCCACTGAGGCGCTCGCCCGGCTCAATCGGGGCGCAATCGCAGTGGTTCTCCCAGTGCCACCTTAGCTGACGGAACGGAACGTAAGGCACCAAAACGTGGGAACCGGGCAAACCCAACTATTGACCCAAGACATGATTCGGAGCCGATTCATATAATGCTATAAGTTCGGGGTGCCGTACTTGTGAAAGTGTTCGGACTTATCACACCATAATGTGGGGAACATGAGCCCCTGGTGTATTAGGCCATATCAAAATATACGGGTGCAAGATGTCATGTAATGAACATATATATGTAATAACAAGCAAAAAGGTGTTGCATCATTTATTAAAGGAAATCTGCTATGAGTGCGGACTGATACAAATAGTGCTGTAAGCAAGGGTTTTGGACTAGTTGAACATGTCCCCCTCCAGGGATGGGCTGCGGACTTGGTGTATATAATCAAATTTAATGCTCGTAATTGAGACCACCTGAGTGTTCGTCGCCGCATTTTTTACTCCCCGGCTGTTGCATCATGAGTTCGGCGGGTTCACCGCCGGACAGGGCCTCCGGCTAACGGAGTCCTGTGTACATAAAGAAGGAAAATAATAATAAGAAAGAGTGGCACACTTGCGAGCCCCTGGTGTGGTCGAGCCGCACTCTGGGTCCATTGTGGTCGTGCCCCTTCCCCTGCGCCCATGGTATCTCCAAAGCGTAATGATGTACGCGAAGGGTTGTTCTTGCAATCATGCGAGAGCGGGGGTTAGGGCCGCATTGCTACGCGTGCTCGGATCGTGCCAGGTGGTCTTGGTTGGTGTTGCTTTGGGCGCGTTTGGCTGTATCCGGCCGTTTAACGGCCGGACTCGAAAATTGCCTTAGGAGGCTGCTCTGTACTTCTGCCGCGAGAGCCGCTGTATGTTCCTCCGTTCGGAGGGAGCGTTCCGTATTTCCGTTGACCGTGATGACTCCACGAGGGCCTGGCATCTTGAGCTTGAGGTATGCATAATGCGGCACCGCGTTGAATTTTGCAAACGCGGTTTGTCCGAGCAGAGCGTGGTAGCCGCTACGGAATGGGACTATGTCGAAGATTAATTCCTCGCTTCGGAAATTATCCGGGGATCCGAAGACCACTTCCAGTGTGACTGAGCCTGTACAATTGGCCTCCACACCTGGTATGACGCCTTTAAAGGTTGTCTTTGTAGGTTTAATCCTTGAGGGGTCTATGCCCATCTTGCGCACAGTATCCTGATAAAGCAGGTTCAGGCTACTGCCGCCGTCCATCAGGACTCTCGTGAGGTGAAATCCATCGACGATTGGGTCTAAAACCAATGCGGCGAATCCGCCATGGCGGATGCTGGTCGGATGGTCTCTTCGATCGAAAGTGATCGGACAAGAGGACCATGGATTGAACTTCGGGGCGACTGGCTCCATCGCGTATACGTCCCGTAGTGCACGCTTCCGCTCCCTCCTGGGTATATGCGTTGCGTAGATCATGTTCACCGTCCGCACTTGTGGGGGGAAACCCTTCTGTCCTCTATTGTTCGGCGGTCGGGTCTCTTGTCGTCATTGTTTAGCCCCTTGTCGTTGTTTTCGGTAATTAACTTGCCTGCCTGCTTGAACACCCAGCAATCTCTGTTGGTGTGATTAGCTGGCTTTTCAGGGGTGCCATGTATCTGGCATAAGCGATCGAGTATTCGGTCCAAATTGGACGGACCCGGAGTGGTTCTTTTGAATGGCTTCTTCCGCTGACTGGGTTTAGAGCCTCAGAATCCGGCGTTGACTGCCGTATCCTCCTTGTCGTCGCCGTTAATGTGGCGTTTATTTTTGCTTCGACGCGACATGTCATTGTGGTCCTTAGTATCCGGACTGCCAGAAATTTTACTGAGGTTGTTGCTGCGAGCTAGCCAGCTATCCTCTCCCACGCAAAAGCGGGTCATTAATGATGTGAGGGCTACCATTGATTTCGGCTTTTCCTGTCCCAGGTGCCGGGCTAGCCACTCGTTGCGGATGTTATGTTTGAAGGCTGCGAGGGCCTCCACATCTGGACAGTCGACGATTTGGTTTTTCTTTGTCAAGAACCATGTCCAGAATTGTCTGGCCAATTCGTCTGGCTGCTGAATTATGTGGCTTAGGTCATCGGCGTCTGGTGGCCGCACATACGTGCCCTGGAAGTTGTCGAGGAATGCGGCTTCTAGGTCTTCCCAACACCCAATTGACTCTGCGGGCAAGCTGTTAAGCCAATGCCGAGCTGGTCCTTTAAGCTTGAGTGGGAGATACTTGATGGCATGGAGATCGTCGCCGCGGGCCATATGGATGTGAAGGAGATAATCTTCGATCCAAACCGCGGGGTCTGTTGTTCCATCGTAGGATTCAATGTTTACGGGTTTAAACCCTTCAGGGATTTGATGATGCATTACTTCGTCAGTGAAGCATAGCGGGTGTGCGGCACCTCTATATTGGGCAATATCGCGACATAGCTCGAGAGAGCGTTGTCTGCTGTGTTCGGCCCGGCCGGGGTTATTGTATCCGGCGCGACGATATTCGTCATGGGTTGTGGGGCGCCCACGTGATCCGTAGATGGATCTGGATTGCCTTGCTTTGTCCTCCAATACATCTCGCAAGTCCGGCGCGTTCCCTCTTGGCTTCGTACTTTTGGAGCGATGCCGGGGTACGGTCTTGGTGGAGGGCCTGGATGCCTCTCTGTCGCGACCACGGGGTGGTCGGTCGTATCGTGCGCTGGTGATGAAGGTATGTATGCTTCTTCCTCTAATCGGGGAGCAACTTGCGTCTTGGGTAGCTTTTGGAGGGGCGTTCGAGTTTATACTCTTCGGCCGCGAGGACCTTGGTCCATCGATCGGCCAGCAGGTCCTGATCAGCTTGAAGCTGCTGCTGCTTTTTCTTTAGGCTATTTGCCATGGCGATAGGCCTGCGTTTGAAATGCTCTTGTTCGACGGGATCCTCGGGCACGACGAATTCGTCGTCGTTGAGGCTTGCCTCGTCTTCGGAGGGAGGTATATAGTTATAGTCCTCGGCCTCTTCGTCTGCCGCCCTCTCATGAGGGCTTGCTTCTGCATCCTCCTGCGCTGAGTCTTGCTGGAGGGGATTATCTTCGGCACTCTCTGGGGTGTTATTATCTCCTGTGCCGGAATCTCCATTCTTGCTGTGGCGGGATTTAGAGCGGCGCCACTGACGCCGGCGCTTGGGCTGTTTCTTTAGAGAATCTGCCTCCGCTGCTTCTTCGCCGTCCCCATCTTTTGGGGTATCCACCATGTATATGTCGTATGACGAGGTGGTCTTCCAGTGCCCTGTAGGCGCTGGTTCCTGTTCGTCTCCGGCATCGTCGTCCATAGCGTCGATGTCTTCAGAGTCATAGTCTAGCATGTCGGTTAGATCGTCGATAGTGGCTACAAAGTGGGTGGTGGGTGGGCTCTGAATTTCTTTGTCGTCCGTATCCCAACCATCCTGGCCATAATCCGGCCAGGACTCTCTGGATAGCGAGAGATGCTTTAGCGAATTTAGGATGTCGCCAAAGGGCGAGTGTTGGAAGATGTCCGCGGCGGTGAATTCCATAACCGGCGCCCAATCAGATTCGATTGGCAGGGGCGTGGGAGGTCCGGAGTTCGGCAAGGAGTCCGGCACCTCGGATCTTGTTTGATGCGAGACGGTTATTCATTTAAATCTGAGAATAATGGTTGTTCTATTTATATGAGTAATATCTTTTATGGTCATGCACCCTTAAAGAGTGGTCTATTTTTGATGAATCTCGATAGTAGTGATACACATATTCATAATGTTGAAGCCAAAAGATGCAGAGTTGATAATGATAGTGCAACTTATTTGTGGCACTGCCGTTTAGGTCATATTGGTGTAAAGCGCATGAAGAAACTCCATACTGATGGACTTTTGGAATCACTTGATTATGAATCACTTGGTACTTGCGAACCATGCCTCATGGGCAAGATGACTAAAACGCCGTTCTCCGGAACTATGGAGCGAGCAACTGATTTGTTGGAAATCATACATACTGATGTATGTGGTCCAATGAATATTGAGGCTCGCGGCGGGTATCATTATTTTCTCACCTTCACAGATGATTTGAGTAGATATGGGTATATCTACTTAATGAAACATTAGTTTGAAACATTTGAAAAGTTCAAAGAATTTCAGAGTGAAGTTGAAAATCATCGTAACAAGAAAATAAAGTTTCTACGATCTGATCGTGGAGGAGAATATTTGAGTTACGAGTTTGGTTTACATTTGAAGCAATGCGGAATAGTTTCGCAACTCACGCCACCCGGAACACCACAGCGTAATGGTGTGTCCGAACGTCGAAATCGTACTTTACTAGATATGGTGCGATCTATGATGTCTCTTACTGATTTACCGCTATCGTTTTGGGGTTATGCTTTAGAGACGGCCGCATTCACGTTAAATAGGGCACCATCAAAATCCGTTGAGACGACGCCTTATGAACTGTGGTTTGGCAAGAAACCAAAGTTGTCGTTTCTTAAAGTTTGGGGCTGCGATGCTTATGTGAAAAAGCTTCAACCCGATAAGCTCGAACCCAAATCGGAGAAATGTGTCTTCATAGGCTACCCAAAGGAAACTGTTGGGTACACCTTCTATCACAAATCTGAAGGCAAGACATTTGGTGCCAAGAATGGACCATTTCTAGAGAAGGAGTTTCTCTCGAAAGAAGTGAGTGGGAGGAAAGTAGAACTTGATGAGGTAACTGTACCTGCTCCTTTATTGGAAAATAGTTCATCACAGAAACCGGTTCCTGTGACGACTACACCAGTAAGTGAGGAAGCTAATGATGTTAATCATGAAACTTCAGATCAAGTTACTACAGAACCTCATAGGTCAAGCAGAGTAAGATCCGCACCAGAGTGGTATGGTAATCCTATTCTGGAGGTCATGTTACTTGACCATGGCGAACCTACGAACTATGAGGAAGCGATGATGAGCCCAGATTCCGCAAAATGGCTTGAGGCCATGAAATCTGAGATGGGATCCATGTATGAGAACAAAGTGTGGACTTTTGTTGACTTGCCCGATGATCGGCAAGCCATCGAGAATAAATGGATCTTCAAGAAGAAGACTGACGCTGATGGTAATGTTACTGTCTACAAAGCTCGACTTGTTGCGAAAGGTTTTCGACAAGTTCAAGGGGTTGACTACGATGAGACTTTCTCACCCGTAGCGATGCTTAAGTCTGTCCGAATCATGTTAGCAATTGCCGCATTTTATGATTATGAAATTTGGCAAATGAATGTCAAAACCGCATTCCTGAATGGATTTCTGGAAGAAGAGTTGTATATGATGCAACCAGAAGGTTTTTCGTTCCAAAGGATGCTGACAAAGTGTGCAAGCTCCAGCGATCCATTTATGGATTGGTGCAAGCCTCTCAGAGTTGGAATAAATGCTTTGATAGTGTGATCAAAGCATATGGTTTTATACAGAATTTTGGAGAAGCCTGTATTTACAAGAAAGTGAGTGGGAGCTCTGTAGCATTTCTAATATTATATGTGGACGACATATTATTGATTGGAAATGATATAGAATTTCTGGATAGAACAAAAGGATACTTGAATAAAAGTTTTTCGATGAAAGATCTCGGTGAAGCTGCTTACATATTGGGCATCAAGATCTATAGAGATAGATCAAGACACTTAATTGGACTTTCACAAAGTACATACCTTGATAAAGTTTTGAAAAAGTTCAAAATGGATCAAAAAAAGAAAGGGTTCTTACCTGTAATACAAGGTGTGAAATTGAGTCAGACTCAATGCCCGACCACTGCAGAAGATAGAGAGAAAATGAAAGAAGTTCCCTATGCTTCAGCCATAGGCTCTATCATGTATGCAATGATGTGTACCAGACATGATGTGTGCCTTGCTATTAGTTTAGCAGGGAGTTACCAAAGTAATCCAGGAGTGGATCACTGGACAGCGGTCAAGAACATCCTGAAATACCTGAAAAGGACTAAGGATATGTTTCTTGTTTATGGAGGTGACAAAGAGCTAGTCGTAAATGGTTACGTCGATGCAAGCTTTGACACTGATCCGGGCGATTCTAAATCGCAAACCGCATACGTGTTTATATTGAACGGTGGAGCTGTCAGTTGGTGCAGTTCATAACAAAGCATCGTGGCGGGATCTACATGTGAAGCGGAGTATATAGCTGCTTCGGAAGCAGCAAATGAAAGAGTCTGGATGAAGGAGTTCATATCCAATCTAGGTGTCATACCTAGTGCATCGGGTCCAACAAAAATCTTTTGTGACAATACTGGTACAATTGCCTTGGCAAAGGAATCCAGATTTCACAAGAGAACCAAGAACATCAAAAGACGCTTCAACTCCATCCGGGACCAAGTCCAGGTGGGAGACATAGAGATTTGCAAGATACATACGGATCTGAATGTTGCAGACCCGTTGACTAAGCCTCTTCCACGAGCAAAACATGATCAGCACCAAGGCTCCATGGGTGTTAGAATCATTACTGTCTAATCTAGATTATTGACTCTAGTGCAAGTGGGAGACTAAAGGAAATATGCCCTATTGGCAATAATAAAGTTATTGTTTATTTCCTCATATCATGATAAATGTTTATTATTCATGCTAGAATTGTATTACCCGGAAACATAATACATGTGTGAATACATAGACAAACATAGTGTCACTAGTATGCCTCTACTTGACTAGCTCGTGAATCAAAGATGGTTAAGTTTCCTAACCATAGACATGAGTTGTCATTTGATTAACGGGATCACATCATTAGGAGAATGATGTGATTGACTTGACCCATTCCGTTAGCTTAGCACTTGATCATTTAGTATGTTGCTATTGCTTTCTTCATGACTTATACATATTCCTATGACTATGAGATTATGTAACTCCCGCTTACCGGAGGAACCCTTTGTGTGCTACCAAACGTCACAATGTAACTGGGTGATTATAAAGGTGCTCTACAGGTGTCTCCAAAGGTACTTGTTGAGTTGACGTATTTCGAGATTAGGATTTGTCACTCCGATTGCCGGAGAGGTATCTCTGGGCCCTCTCAGTAAAGCACATCACTATAAGCCTTGCAAGCAATGTAGCTAATGAGTTAGTTACGGGATGATGCATTACGTAACGAGTAAAGCGACTTGCTGGTAACGAGATTGAACTCGGTATTGAGATACCGACGATCGAATCTCGGGAAAGTAACATACCGATGACAAAGGGAACAAACGTATGTTGTTATGCGGTTCGACCGATAAAGATCTTCGTAGAATATGTAGGAGCCAATATGGGAATCCAGGTTCCGCTATTGGTTATTGACCAGAGAAATGTCTCGGTCATGTCTACATAGTTCTCAAACCCATAGGGTCCGCAAGCTTAAACGTTCGTTGACGATATTGTATTATATGAGTTATGTATGTTGGTGACTGTCGTGGATTTGTCATGGCAGATGTCCTTAGCCTCAGGACTTAGTCGCGAGGCCAACGCATCTATGTGGTATCTTGAGAGGGGTTGAGTGGGACGAGAGACGCAGGGCGGATCAACACGCAAGACAAGGGTTTAGACAGCTTCAGGCCCCGGGAAACATCATCCGGTAATAGCCCTACATGCTGTTTGTGGCTAGGTCTCATTATGCTCATGGGAGTCGCCGCAAATCGGCTCTTCTCTTTGTGTCTAGCCCTAAGATTGTTTCTTGCTTCTAGCTTGTCCCTCTTTGGGGAGCCCTGCCCCTCCTTATATATGTTGAAGGGGCGGGTTACATGACTAGTCCTAGTAGGATTAGGATTATTCTATTACAAGTGGAGTCCTAGTCTTGCTTCCCTTTGTAGGAGAATAGTCCTTACGCTTTCCTCATAAACCGGCCCACCATAGCGTGATCCGGCCTTCCATAAACCGCCCGTTGGGCCACCGGGTCTTGTCGCTCTTCTGACCCGCCTGCCGGATTACCAATGAATCTTAAATCGTCTGGTCTGTGCAGGTCGCCGGTGAATCGCCAAGTCCGGCCGGTTTATCCTTCCGGCCGGTTTACGCCGCGGGGCATATCCCCGACATTAGCCCCCAAGTTTAGCTTGGATTTATCCATGGTAAACTTATGCTGCAAAATAAACACCAGAACAATTATGACAGGTTGTGCTCCGGGTTAAAATTCTTGTAGACCGACACTGATCATCCTTAAGTCCTTGTTATTTCCTCCTTCTAGAAACTCCGGGTCAATAACCAGCTTCATACTCAAATTGCTGACGTTGGTTTCTCATAGAAAAATATTGTGAAGAATAATCCACTTGAGTCGGCTTCCAGAGTGCCGGTTTAAGAAATACTGGTCTTGAAACTCATCCGATATTCAGCCGGTTTGAAAATGTAGACTTGCCAGTTTATCATTGTCAAATTGTCGGTTTATAAGAACTGAATTCCATGTCATGATTGTTTCCAACGCCGGTTCATGATTGTTGCTAACGCCGGTTTATGAAGATTGGTGATGTCGGGTCAATCTGGTTGGCTCAAAACAGAAAATTGGAAGATATTTCTCCCTTATATCCATATTACCTGTAGCCCCCAAGTGCCGGTTGTCATGCTTGCAGCAACCTGGGACTTGTAATTTCCTGATGCTCATAAATTCTTCAACCAGTGTAGCTCCCAAGGGCCGGGTCATTATGCAATAATGAGCAGGGACTTTGTAAATATAATCATGTAAACTTTGAACAACAACGGTGTAGCCCCCAAGGGTCGGCTCATTATAATGTGATGAGTTGGGTCTTCAATAAGATGAACAAAGAATGACTTTGCATTAGCCCCCAAGTGTCATGGTGCATGCTTGCAGCGACATGAGACTTGCATATTTGATGTAATCTCAACTTAAATAATGTAGCCCCCAAGTGCCGGGTTGTAAGCCTGCAGCAACTCGGGACTATTCCTTCAATTGTAGAATAAAAACCATATCCATTGATAATATGATAGCCATTGTACTAAAGCGACTTTGAAAACTTTAATCATAATACTGGTTATTGATAACCATAATAAAAATCCAGCCATGTTGGCTATTTGAAGATTTGAATAATATAATCCAATGATTTATGAGCGCATGATTCCAATGGCGCAATCCAAATATGTACTGGCGACTTATAGTCCAAAGCCAGGCCGGGCTAACAAACACCGGATAATTTCTCATCATATACTGGCGACTTATTGTCTTAAAGCCAGGCCAGTTTAATAAACACTGGATAATTTATCATCATACTTTATTCAACCTGTTTCTGCATACAACAAGTTTAAAGTGTCCTGGCGGTTTACCGCCGGACGGGTCATAATGCCCAACATATAACCCAGGTTTATAACCAAGGCTGCACTTAAGAATAATCAAATATGAAATATATCATACCTGTGACATTGAATCTCATCATTGGTTTACCAACTTTTTGTAGTAAGGGTGATAACCCCAATCTTGAGTAATGATAAATCCTTCCATATTGTGCCGATTTATGATAAACCGTACTGAGTTGTGAAAAACACCGGATTAATCATACATAATGCTGGCGACTTGTAGTCAAACCAGACCGGGCTGATAGTCTCCGGATTATGATTTGATCATGTACTGACAACTTGTAATTGAAAGCCAAGCCGGGTTGATGGACACCGATTTACTCCATGATAAGATGGTAACATAAAATCAAATTGGGCGGATAGTCTCCGGATTAAGATTTGACCGTGTTCCGCCAATTTGACAGTCGAACCGGCTTGAGAATTTTGTCGGTTTAAAAACGCAACAAAAGAAATATTTATCAAAAGAAAGACAGGAGTCAATCAAAGGCAAATATAAAATCACTTGCAAAAAGAAGGCTGTTTAAACCGATCAAGTGGCATTACCATGGTCGGACACGACCAAGCCCCCAGTAGGCGTGGCTATGGTTCAAGTCAGCCAGGTTCCCAAATGATGCATTGGCGTTATGCCAATCAAGAGGAGTGGCGATGGTTCGGGTTTGACCAAAGCCCCCAGGTGATTCTGTGCCCTTAGGCCGATCAAGAGGCGTGACTATGGTTCAGACATGACCACAAGTCCCCAAGTGATGCATTGGCATTATGCCGATCAAGAGGAGTGACGATGGTTCGGGTTCGACCAAAGCCCCCAAATGATTCTGTGGCCTTAGGCCGATCAAGAGGCGTGAATGGTTCAGACTTGACCATGTCCCCAAATGATCTGGTGGCTTTCGCCTATCAAAAGGTGTTGCATTGGTTCGGATACGACCAAGCCCCCAAGTGATATTGTGGAATTGCGCCGATCAAGAGGTGTAGCTATGGTTCCGATACGACCAAGCCCCCAAGTGACCAATGATATGATAAACCAATAAAGCATGATACCTATGTTTGAACCGCGCATCATGGCAGCAGGTTCTCTTTGGCACCTTTTACTTTTTTGCAAGAGATAAATCCTTCTTGAACCGGAAATTCTTAAACCGGATATTGAGAGCTTCAAAGCTTTGTGGGAGATATCTTCCCCTTGAACCGGATATTAAATCGGAATCCTTCTTTTTAAGCCGGAAATTTTCTGACGGCCTTTAAATTTGCACCAATATGGCGGTTTAAGGTCCTGCATTAGATAGCTTTGCAAACCGGAGTAATTGCTCTTTTTAAAGAAAGCAATGTATAATATAAAATGTACCGGATGGATTTCACCTGATATATCATGCCAGGGGTTATCCACCATAGAGTTGATGATCACCATGGTGAAGCTTGAAATTAATCACGGCCGAGTCGGCCGCGGGAGTTGTAAACCGGCGCGGACGGAGAGTCGCCTGCGGGCATTATAAACCGGCGCAGACGGAGAGTCGGCCGCAGGTATTGTAAGCCGGCGCAGATGGAGAACCGGCCGCGTGTTGATGTAAACCTGACCACCGGCGGCTTGCGCGCGTCCGTTAAGCAGTGTGAAATGGTCAAAAGCCAGTATATAATGACGTCGGTGCACGCTCCATATGCATGGTGTAACACCAATGTTGTAGCGAATAATTGTCCTGCATATAAAAATATGCAAAACCAACGTAATTGTTCTTTTTATAAAAACAATATATGTCAAAAAATAGATTTAGATGGATATCACCTGATTCGTTTGGGCCGGAAATAACCCGCCATGAAGTTGATAATAACTGTATGAAGCTGAAATCAATCACGGGTGAACCGGCCGCAGCGTGGTAAACCGGTGCTGACGGGCGAGTCGGCCGTGATGTTTGTAAGCCGGCACAGACGGGCGAGTTGTCCATACGAGCAAACGGATGAATTGACCGTGGCGTTGTAAACCGGTGCGGACGAGCAAGTTGCCCTCCGTGTTGTTTGTAAGCCGGCGCGGCCAGCGAGTCGGCCACGGTGTTGTAAGCTGGCGCGGACCCGTGAACCGGCTGCGAGGGCGGACGGGCGAGTCGTCCGTGGAGTTGTAAGGCGGTGCGAACGGGCGAGTCAGCTGGCGCGTTTGATTTAAACTAGACTGCGACACGCGTGCCCGTGAAGCCATGCAGCCTCGCCAAACGTGCATCCGCGGTATAACACCACCCTTTTTCTTTTAATAGTCGTCCTGCGTAAAAATATTACAGGCCAGAGTAATTGTTCTTTGACAAAAATAATATGTGTTAATAAAATATACTTAAAGAGATATCACCTGATATACTTTTTGGATGAAGTGACTGTACGGCAATTTGACCAGGCGGTGGCCTTCACGTACAAACAACCACTCATCCATTGAGTTTTTAAGTGGGTTTTGCCCGTTGAACAACGCATCGAACCTTTGGTGTCCTTGTCAATTTGGCTTTTATGTAAACAGTACTCAAGGAGTACTGCTCTGTAACTGGAGTTGCTTCGCTCAGTTAGTACCGGATGACCAAACCACTCCATAGTTGATGTCTGTTGGTTTGCATATTTGAACCGTCGTGGACTCGAAGCAGCGGTGGCTAGAGGTCGCGGCGGCTTGGCGCTGACAGCGGCTGAGGAAAATCGCAGTGAGACGACTCAAGACTGGAGCAAGGCGACTCAAAACTGGAGACGCGGCGACGGCAGCGGCGACGCGGGCAGGTCGAGCACCGCGTAGGTGAACCGCGTAGGTAAAAGCAAACTCTAAGGCGACCTCCCTGAAAACTTTGGTATCTCACACAATTATCTGACAAAAAACTAGCTCGATCCAAAACTGGCTAGTAGTGTGTTGGTCAACTGGATTGACTGACTCCGGCCAGTAGTACGTTGAGGCAAGTCCAACTGTGTATACTAGACATATTCCACAGCTGGTGATTCTGACTTTAAATCCGGCGCGTAAGAGGTCTCCAACTCCTTACATAACTGTCTTTTCTATTTGCAACATTTTGAGGCATATGCCTAGTAAGAGTTGACCATGTCTGACTTGGGTCAATAATGGCAGAGATGAACGAAACGTCCGTTCGCGGGCGGCTCACAGCGGCAGGTCGGAGCACTGGTATTGATTTACGGTCAGTTCAGCGGTGAAACACATCAGTAGCGGTTCAATGAGCGGAGGCGAAGCGACTCGACGGGGCGCTCTGGCAGCGAGGCAGTAACGGGGGTGAGGCCCCCCAGCAAGTCGACGGTCCGGCGCAGCAGCCATGGAGGCGGGGGTCGTAGCAGGGGCGGCAAGCCAGCACGGCAACTCGGCCACACGACGGTGAAGCCGGCAGAGGCGAAGCGAGGCCATGGCGACTCAGTGATGGCGTAGCGGAAGAAGATGGGCGGGCGCTGGAGGACGGTCACGTCCGGCCGCGGCGGTGAGATGTCCACGCGACGACGGCTCGGCGACGAGCAATGCAATGGCGATTTGATGACTTTTTTGGTCAATCTGGTTCTTCTTGTGCACATATTGATAAACTCTTCATGGAATCCGAAGCGTGCGGCCTTCTCTCAAGCGGCAACTCAGAAAACAGGTCCATGGCGAGACCCACCGTGGAGGAGTGACAGGCGGTTTGACGTGCGGCCGTAGCCACAGCAGCAGAGACGAAAAACGGGTCGCAGGGCCCCGGTAACTGGAGGAAAATAGCGACGCTTTAAAGCGGCTTCAGCCCCGACGGCTCGGGTTGTGGCCGCGGATGAGGAGTCCACCGCGAGGCGAAGCAACGCGGGTCGTCCCTGGCAGAAAACAGCGCTAGACGAGGTCCCTGGTGAGGCGGAATCCGGCGACACAAGCGTGAGGCCAGGGCGCAGATTGCGGAAGAGTCCAATCTGGCTTCATCGAATCCCTGCCGGTCTTTGGCTGCAGCAAAAAATCCATCTGTCCTCGGATCGATGCACTGAAGACTTGATTGCGGCGGCGCACAGAACCCTAACCTTCCTAATTTCTGTTCAATCTAATCTCTCATATCCCGTTCCGAAGGCACGATTCTGATCGGAAGACAATGAATTTGTCGACTCTGTTTCAAGGCCGTCGTATAGATTCTTCTGTACCGACTCTTGTTGATCCGGCGGGTCATAAGCTTCTCGATTCCTTCGAGAGATCCCTTCAAGAACTCAACACCACCGTGCGCGAGCCCCACGGTGGGCGCCAACTGTCGTGGATTTGTCACGGCAGATGTCCTTAGCGTCAGGACTTAGTCGCGAGGCCAACGCATCTATGTGGTAGCTTGAGAGGGGTTGAGTGGGACGAGAGACGCAGGGCAGATCAACACGCAAGACAAGGGTTTAGACAGCTTCGGGCCCCGGGAAACATCATCCGGTAATAGCCCTACATGCTGTTTGTGGCTAGGTCTCATTATGCTCATGGGAGTCGCCGTAAATCGGCTCTTCTCTTTGTGTCTAGCCCTAAGATTGTTTCTTGCTTCTAGCTTGTCCCTCTTTGGGGAGCCCTGCCCCTCCTTATATATGTTGAAGGGGCGGGTTACATGACTTGTCCTAGTAGGATTAGGATTATTCTATTACAAGTGGAGTCCTAGTCTTGCTTCCCTTTGTAGGAGAATAGTCCTTACGCTTTCCTCATAAACCGGCCCACCATAGCGTGATCCGGCCTTCCATAAACCGCCCGTTGGGCCACCGGGTCTTGTCGCTCCTCTGACCCGCCTGCCGGATTACCAATGAATTTTAAACCGTCTGGTCTGTGCAGGTCGCCGGTGAATCGCCAAGTCCGGCCGGTTTATCCTTCCGGCCGGTTTACGCCGCGGGGCATATCCCCGACAGTGACCGAATGTTGTTCGGGGTCCCGGATGAGATCACGGACATGACGAGGAACTCCGAAATGGTCCGGAGATGAAGTTTAATATATGGGATAATGTTGTTTGGTCTCCGGAAGGGTTCCGGAATTCACCGGAAGGGGTTTCGGATATTTCCCGAAATGTTTGGGTACGAGAACACGTTATTTGGGCCAAAGGGGAAAGCCCACAAGGTTTTTGGTAAGCGCAAAAGGAAGTTTTGCGGAGTCCAGGGGCCAGACGCCAGGGTCCCTGGCGTCTAGGTCCAGACGCCGGGAACCCTGGCGTCTGGCCCTGGAGTCCGAGAAGGACTCTTGCCTTTCGGGTGAAACCGACTTTGTGGAGGCTTTTACTCCAAATTTCGACCCCAAGGCTCAACATATAAATAGAGGGGCAGGGCTAGCACCAAAGACACATCAAGAAACACCAAGCCGTGTGCCGGCAACCCTGTACCCTCTAGTTTATCCTCCGTCATAGTTTCCGTAGTGCTTAGGCGAAGCCCTGCGGAGATTGTTCTTCACCAACACCGTCACCATGCCGTCGTGCTGCCGGAACTCGTCTACTACTTCGCCCGTCTTGCTGGATCAAGAAGGCGAGGACGTCATCGAGCTGAACGTGTGCAGAACTCGGAGGTGCCGTGCGTTCAGTACTTGGATCGGTCGGATCGTGAAGACGTACGACTACATCAACCGCGTTGATAAACACTTCCGCTTAGCGATCTTCAACGGTATGAAGATACACTCTCCCTCTCGTTGCTATGCATCACCATGATCTTGCATGTGCGTAGGAAATTTTTTGAAATTACTACGTTCCCCAACACCCGAAACCAACTGCCGCCAGAAACAGTCCTATCATTTGCCCGACGGGAGAGGGGTAAGCAAGCATTTCATTTGCATCATATTTTGGATGCCACAACTTTGACACTCACATATGTTTGTCTTTTATGTCATGCAGTCAGTGGGAATTTATCCCGACACAACCTAAGGGGGCACGCCCGCCGAACCACGTCATCGGCTCCCTCTTGAGGAAGCACTTCCCTGGATTGTCCAAGCTGGGTGATGACGATCCACCTCGCCAGGTTTAACCTGGGAGCATTACCTACACAACAAGGATGAGCACGATGTCACCATGGCCACTTGGGTCATCAATGCTTTTTTTGTAAGTATCTTCGCTCCGACCACTGCATTTTTCCATATCCAAATCCTTGCTTGCGTGGATGGTGAGAAGATGCCTTATGTTTTCTTGTAGGAAACATTTGCTTGCGTGGATGGTGAGAAGCAGAAGGCGACCAAAGGCATCATGAAATCTGCCCGAAAGATACTCTCTGACCTCAAGCACACGCTACGGTACAAAGCCGTGATGCAGTGTCGGCCGCTCGATGAGAAGGGAGAGAAGATGACAAGGAAGACTGCTTGCCAGACCAACATGTCGCGAGAAGAATAACTGTCAGTGGTAAGTGACTACATCGGTTGCTAGTACTTTGATTCATCCCTCTTGTTCCTCAATTATTCGATTTTGTCTGACTAGGTGAAGGAACCCTGGATGAAGGAAGATTGTTGGGAGGCCCTGGTTGACATGTGGTGTAACCCAGCATGGCAGGCGCAACATGTGGAGAAGGGAAACGATCGAGCCAAAATGACAGGCCCGGCTCATGTTCAGGGGAGACGGAACCTAGCCGCTCTCAAGCAACACATGGTATGTGGATTAAGATGTTAATTTTTCGCACGGTGCATCTTGGTTCATTAAACTTGATGGTTAATTTTGCAGGAGGCGAAGGAGGGTCGCCCGGTCCACATCCTGGAAGCCTGGAGAGAAGGCCACAAGGGCAAGGATGGCGCCAAGTTCTGCAGCGAGTCGGCGGAGGAGAAGTGGGGGACCTTCAAAGAGGTCTTCCAGGAGGTGCACAGGCAGGAAGCCGAACCTACGTCCAAGCCCTTGACCCTGAGCTTCTCATCATTGCTGGAGAGGGGAAGGGCCATGGCCGCCACCTCCTTTGCAACGGGGCGATCGCCACCTCCGGGCATTGCAAGCTGCACGAGATACGCGCGTCAAGCACCAGCTCAACTCCGTCCATACGGAGTCGCCCAACCGCCGCATCATGTGAGATAGCGCGTCTCAAGGTTAGCATCCTAACCTTTCATTTATGTCCATGCCTCGAAATAGCACCGTTCCAACCTATATGAGCCTAATGCCATGTTAAAGGATTTAATGGCGCAGCGGGCTGTTGAAGAGGAGCAAAGGCGGCAGGCTGAGAAGGGCTCCAGAGAAAAGGAACGGGAAGACACGAACAAGAGGTTGAAGCTGCTTGAGGATCAACTACAGATAGGACATTATCTAAACTAGAGTAGAAGATTCATTACATAGGGACGAACCACCCTCATGTGACTCTACTCTTATAGGTTCTTATGCAATCTTGAAGCAGTGCAAGTGATGCCCCTCCTCCTCCGGAATGTTAACCCGATGGCCTCTCCTCCTCAAGATGATCTATATATGAACAAGTGTACTTCTATTGTGGCGTGCACGTGTTTTGCAAGTAGTGACAATATGTATGAATTTGCGACTTGTGTGTGACGTCTACTAGGATAATACATTCAACTTGTGTGTGACAATATGTGGACTATCCCTAATTATGCATATATATGTGGACTAGATCAAATTATGCCTATATATGATCAAATTATGCCTATATATGTGTGGACTAGATCAATTTATGCCTATATATGATCAAATTGCACTGTAATTGTTTTTATCTGCAGGGATCAGAAAAGAAATAGCTTGACAACAGAATGGATGGGAAAATTTTCCGAGAGCAACACTCGGAACAAGATATACTACCGAGAGCTTCTCTCGGAAACATGGTCGTCTGGGAGACACTACTGTTGTGCCACAACTTTTCCGAGAGCAGCTCTCGAAAAAGAAGGAGAGCATTGCCGAGACTAGCTCTCGGCAAAGCTATGTAAACTGCCAGCCCCATGTCGGCCACGTGCACCAGGAGCGATCTTGTGGCGACACGTCGTCGGATGCGCTAGAGCGCAGGTGCAGAGTGACAGCCTTGCCGCGGCAAGTGCCTTGCCGCGGCCCTTATCTTGTCGCACCAGCAAGCTTGCCGCTCG
The DNA here is from genome assembly GCA_963921465.1 of Triticum timopheevii. Taxonomy (NCBI): domain Eukaryota; kingdom Viridiplantae; phylum Streptophyta; class Magnoliopsida; order Poales; family Poaceae; genus Triticum; species Triticum timopheevii. Next base: position 77,579,946 of record OY997264.1, on the reverse strand, counting down.
CCGGACCTTGCCGGGACGCGCGGGGCGTCGCGGCAAGTTTTCTTGGAATGCCTTGAGTGGCCTTCCCGGCAAGCTCCTCTTGTCGGGGTCTTGTCTTCTTGCCGGCCAGCTTCTCTTACCGGGGCCTTGGTTGGCCTTCCCGGCAAGCTCCTCTTGCCGGGGCCTTTGTTCTTCCCGGCCAGCTCCTCTTGCCGGGGCCTTGGTTGGCCTTCCCGGCAAGCTCCTCTTGCCGGGGCCTTAGCTTGAGTACTCTGTTCTTGAATGGCATCAAAGTAGCCGCTGAGGATCTTGGCGGACGCCCGGCAAGCCCTGCCGCGGGTCGCTGCGACTGCCCGTGTACAAGTTCGGGATACTAAGGTACCCCTACTTTAGTACACCGACAGGAGCCCCCGGTCCTGGGCCATACACGGTGCCGAGCGCTGTTGGGCCAGGCCCAAAACAGTGCACGGGCACGCGCGGCCTAGGTTACACCGCATATCTCTCCGCTTCCACCGCGCACGCCCAGAGCGGCACGCGTCAAACGCGGCGTCGTGGGTGACGTGGGCGGCGCGTGCGGGGCTGAGCCTCGCGAGCATGCATCAAGCCATGATGAAGGGAACGGCTCACGCCCTCCTACCTAAACGGAGGTAGGCGTGGGGGCGTGGTGCATTTACTGGATGGGACCGGTGCGCGGTTTTCGAGGCGTCCAACCCCACGATCACGGGGTGGGGTGAGGCCGCCTCACCCGTCACCTCGGCCCTGCATCCCCGCCACGTGGCTCCCATGCACTTGGGGTCACGGACGGTGGGAGTGGGAATTCGGGCCGTCACGAGCAGAGGCAGCGGGTCGGCCCCGATTCCCTGCTCCTCCCGTGCCTTGGTTCGCCGAGCGGGGCGGCCGGGCCCCCACCCTGCTCCTTTATAAAGGGCAGGAGGTGGGCACAGAAGCCCGCACTCTCTCATCTCCTCCTTTCTTCAGCTTCTGCTCTCCTTTCTCCCATTCGCCATGGAGAAAGGGAATCCTGGCTCTTCATCGGTGGCAGCGAGGGTCGCCGCCAGGCAGCGCATCTCTCCCTCTCTCGCCGGGGCCTCCTTGACCTAACTCCTGAAGAGAGAAACAGGAGAGGGATTACGGGCATCTTATCTTTCAATTTGTAAGCCTTCGGGCCTTAGCTGCATTTAAAATTTGTAATCCTCTCTATCATGTTTTTCATCCTCTATGGACTTGTACTAAATTGGGATGTTTTTTAATGAAAAAGGGGTTGCTTGCCGGGTTATTTGCCTCACGGGTTAAACCCACGCCAAGGAGCAAATCCTTGGTATCCCTCGGACAGACAGTTCGCCTCCCGGCAACGGGCCCTGCCGCCTTCCCACGTCGCTCGACCTTTCTCATGCCTTTGACAGAGGCGGGAACGATGTGGGTGCGGCCTCCTTGTTTCATCCCTCTGCTGCCGCGACTACGACCAACCTTGGCCCCGAGAACGCGCTCCGGGGCCTAGAGTTGAGGGAGCACGGCAGTTTTTGGGAAGAAACGCAGTTTCGCATTCCCCAGTCCATAAAAGGATGCATGAAGAGGGACGAAAGACTTATCTGATATTGCAGCCCCCGGCAACTCTGGCTTGCCGGGGATGAATCTTGGCACTCGCAGCCCCCGGCGACACTGGCTTGCCGGGGCCTAGGTGCCGGCGTGCCCTTCTTCTCCTTTTCGTTCTCAAGTGGTCTGGCCAGGATGTGCGAGCCCTGCGAACGAAGGAAAAGCAAAAGGACGGACTCTCGACCTCTAAGCTAAGGGTTAGCTGCTGTTAGGCACTATCAACCCTAACCAAGGACGAGACTCGACTTAGCATGCATGCTATAACCCCGGGGTATCAGCGCTTCATTTACTGGTGCTCAGGGTCTGCCCCTGGCTCTGTACAAAGGATTACATGCAACAGCGGCAAGACTTGTACAGAAAGGTGGTTGCCGGACAGGGTCCGACAACCGCGCCTTACGGATAAAACTTACGAAGATGCTCTATGTTCCAGGAGTTGCTCACTGGAATGCCATCTTCGGTCTCCAGGCGGACAGCGCCAGGCCTGGTGACTCGTTTCACCCGGTAAGGGCCTTCCCACTTCGGCGTCAACTTGTTGGAATTCTTGGCCGACTGAACGCGCCGAAGAACAAGGTCGCCTTCCTCGAAACTTCTGGCATTAACTTTGCGGCTATGATAGCGGCGCAAAGCTTGCTGGTAGCGAGCGGCTCGCACAGCAGCCTGAAGACGATCTTCCTCGAGGAGCAGCGCGTCGTCTTGGCGCAGCTGCTCTTGCTCAAGCTCATCATAAGCGAGCACTCGAGGCGATCCGTACACGAGTTCCGTGGGGATAACTGCTTCTGCTCCATATACTAGAGCAAAAGGTGTCTGGCCAGTGGCTCGATTTGGCGTCGTTCTGATCGACCAAAGAACCACCGGCAGCTCCTCGATCCAATTTCTTCCGCACTTGTGTAGCCTGTCGAAAGTCCTGGTCTTGAGCCCGCGCAGCACTTCAGCGTTTGCCCTCTCCGCTTGACCGTTGCTTCTCGGGTGAGCAACAGAAGCAAAGCAGATCTTGGCGCCAAGATCTTGGACGTACTGCATGAAGGTGCGGCTCGTGAATTGTGTGTCGTTGTCGATGATGATCCTGTTAGGGATTCTGAAACGGCAGACAATCGACCTGAAGAACTTGACTGCTGACTGTGCGGTCACCTTCCTCACTGCTTCCACTTCCGGCCACTTTGTGAACTTGTCGATTGCGACATACAAGTACTCAAAGCCCCCGACTACTCGGGGGAAGGGGCCGAGGATGTCGAGCCCCTAGACCGAAAATGGCCAGGATAAAGGGATTGTTTGGAGAGCTTGAGCTGGCTGATGTATCTGCTTGGAGTGGAACTGGCACGCTTCACACTTGGTTACTTGTGCAGTTGCATCCTGGAGGGCTGTCGGCCAGAAGAAACCTTGCCGGAAAGCTTTGCCGGCAAGTGCTCTTGCGCCAATGTGGTGACCACATATGCCTCCATGGATCTCCGCCAACAGCTCTTGTCCATCTTCCTGGGAGATGCACTTCAATTTCACACCGTTGAGTCTTCTTCTGTACAGTGTCTGATCGACAAACTGGTACATACTTGACTGCCGGGCTACTCTTTCCGCTTCTTCCTGCTCTTCGGGAAGTTCTCCTGTCTGAAGGAAACGGACGATTGGCTGTGCCCATGTTGGAGCCTGTGGCTCGACAACAAGGACTAAAGGCATATCTGATGCTACGGGAACATCCGCTTCTACGGCGAGCGCCTGCGGCTCAGCCGGAGCTTGATGTTCCCCGGCAAGCTTGCCGGAGCAAGACTTGTCGGGAGCCTCTGCTCGAACGGAACAAAGCCTGGTGCTTGCCGGAGCAGGACGTTCCCCGGGAAGTTTGCCGGAGCAAAACTTGGCGGGAGCCTCTGCTCGAATGGAACAAGTTCTGGTGCTTGCCGGAGCAGGATGTTCCCCGGGAAGTTTGCCGGAGCAAAACTTGGCGGGAGCCTCTGCTCGAACGGAACAAGGCCCAGGGCCTGCCGGAGCAGACCGCTCCTCGGCACTCTTGATGTTGATCTTGGGGACCTTCTTGACGGTGGCTTCAGGAAGCTCTGCCGGAAGATAGTCTTCAGAAACCAACTTCCTCTTCTTGCTCTGTCCAGTTGATGGCGCTACAGATGGTTGAGTCAGCTTGAGCACAAAAATCCCTGGTTCCACAGGTAACTTGAGTGCAGCGCATTTCGACAGGCCGTCTGCAATGTCATTCTGAGCTCTTGGAACATGTTCCATTTGCAGGCCGTCAAAATGCTCTCCCAGCTTCCTCACTTCATCGATGTAGGCTTCCATCAACGGACTCTGGTAATCTTTGTTTACTTGACGGACGACAAGCTGCGAGTCACCCCGGACAATAAGCTTCTTGATCCCAAGGCCTGCCGCGATCCTGAGTCCGGCAAGCAAGCCTTCATACTCTGCAGTATTGTTTGTTGCTTGCTCCTTGGGAAAGTGCGTCTGGACCACGTACTTGAGGTGCTCTCCGGTGGGTGCATCTCCTTGGCCGTTTCTTTCTGTTGTTCCGCCTCCGGTTCTTCCTTGCCGGGGCGGCATCCTCACTGTCAGATCCTTCTGCTCCAGCAACTTCTCCGGGGATTTTCCTCCCCTCCTCAGCCCATGCACACTTGTCGGCCAGAGCATAGAGCTCGCTGACGTCTCTGATCTTGCACATCGCCATCTCCTCCCTCATCCTGCGGTTACGCACGTTCTGATGAAACGCGCTGATAACTGCGGCAGGGTGGACGTCTGGGATGTTGCGCTGCACTTGGCTGAATCTCTGTATGTACTTGCGCAGGGGTTCTCCCTCCTTCTGGACGAGCAAGTGGAGGTCACTCTCCTGGCCATGAAGCTTGTGGCCGCCTGTGAAGGTGCCGACAAACTGATGACACAGGTCCGCCCATGAAGAGATGGAACCGTCTGGCAAGTGCATGAGCCAAGATCTGACGTTGGGCTTGAGCACCAGCGGGAAGTAGTTGGCGAGGATCTTCTCGTCGCGCCCTCCGGCAGCCTGCACCGCGATGGTGTAGATGCTGAGGAACTCCGATGGATGTATCCTGCCATCGTACTTCTCGGGAACGTCTAGCTTGAAGTTCTTGGTTTTAGGCCACTGGACTTGCCGCAGCTCGCGGGTGAACGCAGGGCAACCTGCCGCGTACGGCAAGTCGCTTGGTTCCCCTGGTGCGTGCATATCGACAGTGGGCCCAGCGCGCTGGTCGGATTGACGGCGCGCTTCCCTTCTGCGCTCGATGCGAGTGTGAGCGTCTTCGTGCCGCCGTTCTTGGAGAACGTGGCGTTGATCGCGTCGGGTTCGCGGGTCCGACGACGCGGTGGAGTCGCCGCCGGGGTTGGCCCGACGAGTCAGCGATCTTGGCCTTCGGGGCTGGGAGTGCACGGAGGTGGCACCCCCAACGGTCTTGTCGGTGTCGGCTTGCGCCTGGGCGCCTTGCCGGGGCCTCGATGCGCTCGGTTGCCGGGGCTTGTCGCCGTTGGCGAAGCCGATGAGACTGTATATGGTCATCCTCCAGTCGTCGATCTTGTGCGGCGCCGGAGGGTAGTCTAGAAGCAGCTGGGCTCGGGCCAGCGCTTCCTCTGCTGTCTTGGGTGGTGGTGGCGACGAGCGGCGCGAGGAGCGGGATGTGCTCGGACTCCCAATTGGATTGGGGGGTGCAACACCCCGCCCGGGCGACCGTACCTCGCTCGTGCCAGCATGTGGGCGTGCATGCTGACCTCGAGCGTCCCGCGACCCACCAGCTTGGTCTTGTTCCAATGCGAGCACGGTGCTAGGAGCACCGGGGCGTTGTCGACCTTGCACTTCCTGGGAAGGGTGCGGTGTCTGCACGGTCGCCGACGCTTGCGGGGCCTTGTTTTTGGATCTGGTGATGACGTGAGTCCCACCGTCGGCGCCCACTCCTCCGCCAGCGTCCACTCCACCGCCCGTTTGCTCCGGCGGTGGTGGCGGAATCGATGTAGACGGAGCGGCCACCTCCGAAGGCTTCTTCTTCGGTGGCATGTTGATGAAGGCGTTGATGCAGCGTGCGCGGAGACCGGATCAGATGCTCACGACCTCGACGCGCCCCCTACCTGGCGCGCCAAAGATGTCGGGGCCGTTTCTTTCTGTGGCCACGAGCACCTATGGGGCACGGGGGCCCCCTTCTAGTCCGGCAAGGGGGCGGAGGCCGCGCGCAGAGCAGATCGAGGTCGGGCGTGCGCGGGGAGACGGGCGATTTTTACCCAGCTTTGGAGCTCTTCGGAGAGATAAAACTCCTACTGCTGCTTTGTGTTTGTATTTGATCTTGCTCGAGAGCGAGCGTATGGTGGTATCGCATGTGTCGAATGGACCGAACCCCCAAGCTGCGGAACCAAAATTCCGAACCCCTTCTACGTGCCCATGGGCCTCCTTTTTATAGGCTAAAGGGGTCACCGACAGGTGGCAGCGTAGAAAGAGGGGTAGAAGAGTAAAAACGCGGGTTGGTACAACTGCTACCAACAGTGTCCCCTACCTAACTCTGACGGCAGGGGGCAAGGGCATTTAATGCCCGTCCGGTTGCCCCAACAGTGCAAGGAAACGACCGTTAGGGGCGCCACCGATCGCCACGATGGCCTCCTTGTCTGCTTTGCTTGCCACCTCGCACCGCCATGCTGTACAGCTACCCGCCACGTGCACCAGGAGCGATCTTGTGGCGACACATCGTCGGATGCGCTGGAGCGCGGGCGCAGAGTGACAGCCTTGCCACGGCAAGCGCCTTGCCGCGGCCCTTATCTTGTCGCACCAGCAAGCTTGCCGCTCGCCGGACCTTGCCGGGACGCGCGGGGCGTCGCGGCAAGTTTTCTTGGAATGCCTTGAGTGGCCTTCCCGGCAAGCTCCTCTTGCCGGGGTCGTGTCTTCTTCCCGGCCAGCTTCTCTTACCGAGGCCTTGGTTGGCCTTCCCGGCAAGCTCCTCTTGCCGGGGCCTTTGTTCTTCCCGGCCAGCTCCTCTTGCCGGGGCCTTGGTTGGCCTTCCCGGCAAGCTCCTCTTGCCGGGGCCTTAGCTTGAGTACTCTGTTCTTGAATGGCATCAAAGTAGCCGCTGAGGATCTTGGCGGACGCCCGGCAAGCCCTGCCGCGGGTCGCTGCGACTGCCCGTGTACAAGTTCGGGATAATAAGGTACCCCTACTTTAGTACACTGACAAGGCCATCTCTCTTTCTTCTTCTAGAAGGTCGACTGCATCCTGCCGGGCTTGCTCTACTTCAGCTTCAGTGTAGAGTTCGACTCGGGGTGCTTGTGAAGCAGGTCACTCGGCAAGACTGCTTCAGCTCCGTAGACCAAGAAGAACGGAGTTCTCCCAGTCGACAGGTCCTTAATCCCCAAAGTACTGACGGAAGTTCGTCAACCCATGCACTAGCAGCGTGCTTGAGATTGAGCATCAATCGGGGTTTCAACCCTTTGAGAATTAAGCCATTTGCTCGTTCTACCTGTCCATTCAACTGGGGGTGAGCGACTGAAGTATAGTCGACTCATGTGCCCTGAGATGTGCAGAAGGCTCTGAATTCCTCGGAATCAAAGTTTGACTCATTGTCAGTGATGATGCTGTGTGGAACTCCATATCTGAATATCAACTCCCTTATGAAGCTGACAGCAGTGCCGGCATCAAGATTCTTGATGGGTTTAGCCTCAATCCACTTGGTGAACTTGTCGACTGCTACTAGCACATGGGTGAAGCCGCTTCTGCCTGTTCTCAGTGGTCCAACCATATCCAATCCCCATACAGCGAAAGGCCAGACGAGTGGAATGGTCTTCAAGGCTAAGGCGGGCTTGTGTGACATATTGGAGTAAAATTGACATCCTTCACACTTGTCGACTATCTCCTTTGCCATTTCATTCGCTCTTGGCCAGTAAAATCCTGCTCGGTATGCTTTAGCCAAAATGGTCCGAGAGGATGCATGATGGCCACAGGTCCCTGAGTGGATATCGTCAAGGATTATCCGACCTTCTTCTGGCGTTATACACTTCTGACCAACTCCAGTTGCGCTTTCTCTGTACAACTGTCCCTTTATCACGGTAAAGGCCTTAGATCAGCGGATGATCTGTCGAGCCTCTTCTTCATCCTCTGGGAGCTCTTTTCTTAAGATATACGCGATGTATGGCACTGTCCAATCGGGAGTGATCACCAACGCTTCCATGATCAGGTCGACCACTGCTGGAACTTCAACTTCAGTCGGATCTGTGACACTTTTAGGCTGCAGAGCTTCTTCGGTAAAAGGATCTTCTTGAACTGATGGAGTATGGATATGCTCCAAGAACACATCACTGGGAATGGCTTCTCTCTTGGAACCTATCTTCGCCAAATCATCAGCCGCTTGATTCTTCAGTCGGGGTATATGATGGAGCTCTAACCCTTCAAATTTCTTTTCAAGCTTTCTCACTGCATTGCAGTATCCAGTCATGGGTGGGCTTCTAATGTTCCACTCCTTCATCACCTGATTAACCACCAAATCTGAGTCGCCATAAACCATAAGGCAACGGACGTCAAGTGAAATGGCCATGCGCAACCCATACAAAAGCGCCTCGTATTCCGCTTCATTGTTGGAGGAATCAAAGTGGATCTGGAGCACATATCTGAGCTTATCTCCTCGGGGGGAAACCAATACTACCCCAGCACCAAAACCATTCAACATCTTAGAACCATCGAAGAACATGGTCCAGTGCTCCGAGTGAACTTGAGTCGGTTGTTGTTGTTCGATCCACTTGGCGATGAAACCTGCTACTGCTTGGGACTTAATGGCTTTCTTTGCCTCAAACTTGATATCAAGGGGAAGAAGTTCAATCGCCCACTTTGCCACTCGACCAGTTGCATCTCTGTTGTGCAGAATCTCTGACAATGGGGCGTCGCTGACGACTGTAATAGGATGATCAAAGAAATGATGAGAAAATTTCTTCGTGGTCATGTAAATCCCATATACAAGCTTCTGATAATGAGGGTATCTTTGCTTTGATGGGGTCAATACTTCGGAAAGATAATATACTGGGCGCTGAACTTTGAAGGCTTTCCCTTCTTCTTCCCGCTCGACCGTAAGTACTATACTGACGACTTGTCCTGTGGCTGCAATGTAAAGCAACAAAGGCTCTTTGCTGATTGGAGCAGCAAGCACCGGCTGGGTGGAGAGCAGAGCTTTTAGCTCGGCAAACGCTGCATCAGCTTCTGGTGTCCACTCGAACTTGTCTGACTTCTTCATCAGTCGGTAAAGAGGCAATGCCTTTTCACCGAGGCGAGAGATGAATCGACTTAACGCGGCCGAGCATCCAGTAAGCTTCTGGACATCGTGCACATGCACAGGGCGTTTCATTTGGAGTATAGTGCCAACTTTTTCTGGGTTAGCGTCGATTCCTCGTTCGGAAACAAGAAAACCGAGTAACTTTCCACCAGGAACTCCGAATGTGCATTTTGATGGATTGAGCTTGATATCATACCTCCTGAGATTGGCAAATGTTTCAGCGAGGTCATTCAATAGGTCGGAACCCTTCCGTGATTTGACCACAATATCATCCATGTACGCTTCCATGTTCCGACTGATTTGAGTGAGTAAACACTTCTAAATCATCCTCATGAACGTGGCTCCGGCATTCTTGAGGCCGAATGGCATGTGGACATAGCAGAAGCACCTGAATGGAGTGATGAAAGCTGTTTTGATCTCGTCGGGTCCATACAGACGGATCTGATGGTACCCGGAATAGGCGTCTAAAAAAGACAATCTCTCACATCCCGCAGTCGAGTCGACAATTTGGTCGATGCGAGGGAGAGGAAAATGATCTTTCGGGCAGGCCCGATTGATATGTTTGAAATCAATGCACATGCGAAGTGACTTGTCCTTCTTGGGGACCATGACAACATTGGCGAGCCACTCGGAGTGGTAAATCTCTCGGATAAACTCTGCTGCCAGGAGCCGAGCCACCTCCTCACCAATGGCCTTTCTCTTCTGGACGGCGGACCGTCGAAGATGTTCTTTGATAGGTTTTGCTTTTGGGTCGACTCGTAAACGATGCTCAGCCAGCCCCCTGGGAACACCCGGCATGTCAGCAGGCTTCCATGCGAAGATGTCCCAATTCTCACGGAGGAACTGGATGAGCGCTTCTTCCTATTTAGAGTCGAGTGTTGTGGAAATATGAGTCGGAGCAGCACTGGGGTCGGTCGGGTGAATGTGAATGGGTTTCGTATCACCAGACGACTGGAACGCTGACTCTGTGGCGGGCTTCTTGGCCCATAATAAATCACTCGGATCTGCATTTTTCTGATACTCTTGCAGCTCCACCACTGTTATCTGAGCATCGGCAATATTTGAGCCCTTCTAAAAGCACTCTTCTGCCTTTTTACGATTGCCAGTGATGGTGATCACACCCTTGGGACCAGGCATCTTCAATTTGAGGTATACATAACATGGTCGAGCCATGAACCGTGCATAAGCTGGCCTGCCCAAAATAGCGTGATAAGCACTCTGGAAATCCACGACTTCAAATGTTAGCTTTTCTTTGTGGAAATGCTTCGAATCGCCGAAAACCACATCTAGAGCTATTTGGCCGAGTGACTCAGCCTTCTTTCCAGGGATGACTCCATGGAAACTCATGTTACTGGAACTGAGTCTGGACAACGGAATGCCCATTCCCTTCAGCGTCTCCGCATAGAATATATTCAGTCCACGGCCACCATCCATCACAACCTTAGTCAGTCGAGTGCCTTCGACGACTGGGTCGACCACCAAAGCTTGCCTCCCAGGGGTGGCTATGTGTGTCGGATGATCGGACTGGTCGAATGTAATGGCGGTCTGAGACCATTTCAGATAGCTGGGTGTCGCCGGAGCAACCATATTCACCTCACGGTTGATAACTTTCAATCGACTTTTGCTCTCCACATTAGCAAAAATCATCAGGGTGGAATTGACATGGGGGTATCCTTCATCATTGTCTTCTTTGTCCTCAGCCTTGTCCGACTCCTTTTCCTTATCCTTGGGTTGTTTCCCTTGAAACTGCTGGATTAAGAGCCGGCACTGGCGAGTGGTATGTTTCGGGTAAATGAAGTTACCCTCTTCGTCTTTCTTCGTGTGGATGTGTCATGGCAAATCCACCATGTCGTTTCCTTCCTTGTCCTTCACCTTCTTGGGGTTCCAGGATCCTTTGGGCTTCCCTTTAAACTTGCCCTGAGTCATGGCCAAGGCTTCTCCAGGAGCAGCTGGCTCGGCTTTCCGCTTCTGCTTCCGACTGGAGTTTCCTTTTTCTGACTGGCTCGGCTTGTACTTGCCACTCCGGAGTCGATCCTCTTCTTCACCATTGGCGTATTTGGTGGCAATCTCCATCATTCGACTCAGGGTCATGTCTCTGGTCCGACCAAACTTCAAACTTAACTCTCTGTTCTTAACGCCTTCCTTGAAGGCACAGACTGCTTGATGATCAGATACGTTCTCCACCGTATGATGCAATGTGATCCACCTGTGGATGTAATCTCTCAGGGTCTCATTCGACTTTTGCACGCAGACCTGCAGCTCTGTCAGTCCTGCTGGTCGCTTGCAAGTTCCATCAAATGTCCTGACGAACACTCGGGCAAGATCTTCCCAAGTGTAAATGCTGCTAGGAGCCAACTGATTCAACCAGGCTCTGGCCGAACCCTCCAACATAAGCGGTAGGTGTTTCATGGCCACCTCATCATTGCCACCACCAATCTATACAGCCACTCGGTAGTCCTCAAGCCAAGTGTCGGGCTTGGACTCACCAGTGAACTTACTCACCCCAGTCGCCAACCTGAAGTTGGGAGGGATCACCGCAGCTCTGATGGCTCTGCTAAAACACTCTAGTCCTGAAACATGAACTCGGCTGCTGGTGGGCACATCTCTGTCGTGGCCTTCTCGGTGAGCTCTGTTCCGGTCGACCAAACCTTGCACGATAATGGATCTCGCGTCAAAGCCTGGTTCCCTGGGGTCGACCGGAGCTCTCTGCCCAACGCTGTGCTGGTGTCTGTCATCTTGCTGCCGAAGGGCGTAAGACCCATCCCTTGGGGGAGGAGTGGGCACTCGACGCCGACCATCGCGATCGAATCGGTCATCATACTGATCACGTCGACCCCCACGTCCCTCACGCCGCGGAGGCGATCTTGGGCTATGAGCCGACTGGACTGTATTCGCAGCAACGGATCGACTGTGAATCCTATTGCATGACTATGATACAGCTGAATTATGATCTCCTGCTGCCCGGAGCAAATCTCTGATCTGCATCAAGCCTCTGTCAGCCTCTGACTCAGAGGGCTGAATTGACTCCTCTATACGGGCTGCAGCTGCTAGATTCTGAATCGGGGTTCGATATACCTGAGTCGGTTGCGGAAAGAGTTGACGTCGACTGGAGTCTGGTACTCGTTGCCGCGCGCGCTCGTCGAGTGCTCGCTGGAGGTTCTCCAGTCGAGTGCGCTCAGCCAAGTTGGCCAAACGCGCATCCTCCAAGGCACGAGCCTCGGGGGTTTCTCCTACGATAGGAGTATGTAGAGCATCCATGTTCCGGTGGCGATGATCTTCCCGTTGCAGAGAAGTGAGTGGCTCGGGTTGATACTCCTCGTGGACCTGAGCGGGGTCGCCTCCGCCGTCCGCTCCGTCGGTGCGAGGGAAGCCGGGAAGACTACGAGGCCCATTGACCATCAGGACCTCCGCCGCTGGATCACTGCTGTCGCACTCGGATGCAGTCTCTATGGAGCCAGTCGACAGATCAAACAAGCCGTAGAGAGATTCGTTGGGCTCGATCGCCGCGACTTGGGTGGTGGCCGATTGGTGAGCCACTGTGTGTCTCACCCACCACTGAAGCCTTGACCGACCAGAGCGCTTGCACTGGCGGGAGACAGGGAGGGAGGATGACACAGGAGTCGACCAATACGGAGCCGACGGTTGCCGCAGCAGGACGCCGCGGACACATGCGCGAAAGTGCGTCGCTCCGCGGACGGGAAGCGCGTCGATGTCGAGTGGGGCCTCCTGGAGCCAAGCGGAGTCGTCGGCGATGAACGTGAGCGCGCCGAGACGGATCTCGCGGCCCTCGACCAGAACTCCGCTAGAAACCATGATGAAGGCGATCGGAACAATTGCAACTTCTCCAATAAGTCGCTAAGACACCTACCCCATGGTGGGCGCCAACTGTCGTGGTACTAAGGCTGACAGTAGAATAGGGGGTAGGTATGGAGAGGCAAGATCCTAGCTATGGAGTAGTTGTGTATGCAAGGGATTTACGAGTTCAGGCCCTTCTCGGAGGAAGTAACAGCCCTACGTCTGGGAGCCCGGAGGCGGTCGACTAGATTATATGCGTATGAATTACAGGGGTGCGAACCCTTCTGCCAGTGGAGGGGGTGGCTTATATAGAGTGTGCCAGGACCCCAGCCAGCCCACGTAGCGGAGGGTTTAAAGTACATTAAGGCCTGGCGTTACTGGTAATGCCTTACATAAAGTGTCATCATGACCATAAAGACTACTTAATTACAGACCGTTTGGATACAGAGTGGCTCTTGGACTCCTGGTGGTCGAGTGAGTCTTCATGGTAGAGTGTCTTCGAGTCCGTCGAGTGGAATCCTTCCAGGTCGACTGGAAGGCATTTTCTTCTAAAGACGTCCTTGGGGAGGGTACCTTGGACAGGTCCATGACCCTACCCTAGGTACATGACTTCATCACCACCCCTCCTCCACCGCTCCCCACTGCGGCCACCGCCACCACCTCCTCCACCGCCCCAACTGCGGCCACCGCCCCCAAGCTTCATGGCCGGCAGCCAGCGCGGCGGTTCTTCGACGCGGCCCAAGGACGGCCACCGCAGCGGAGCTCCTCCGGTAGCGCAGCAGCTGGATATGCCCTCAGGTTAGTATCAGATTCTATGCCTAGAGTTGGATATTTTGCACAAATGTAGGAACTATGCACAACTGTAATTAAAAGTAGTAGAGGAAGATGGTCCTGTTTAGTAATGCCTAGAGTAGTATGGAAGTTTGGAAGTTTGGAGTAATGCCTAGAGTAGTATCTGAACATACCTGAAGAGATCGACACCTTCTCTCAAGAATTCGACATCTTGTGAAGGATCAGCACCTCTATGATTGTGCTTTTTTAGATAAATACTAGAGTAGATCAATGAAACTATATACTTGTGCTTGTTTCCTTGTCAGTGCTATGGCATTAGTAAATGGAACTATATATCTGAGACTTGATTGAGCTATTTGTGTTATTTTTTGCCATATATGATATGACACTTAGATTAGGAAGATTTTGCTTTGGAACTGAGAGTAACCATATATATTTTGTTTTTCAGATTCTGATGGGAGCACTCGTAAGTACCGGAGAGTCCCGATTGGTAGTACTGAGTCGTCCGCCTGCCATCAGGCCACAACCGAGGCATCTTCATCATCGGATGGCGATGTCGGAGTGGACTTAGATACACTAGATCCGCTCGCTACCGAGTCGGGCGACATGGAGGCCTCGGACGGCTCGCGGTCTACCTCGAGCAACATTTCCAAGAGGAAGAAATTCGGGCGTGGTCCGGGGAAGGTCCTGGTGAAGGAAATATGCCCTAGAGGCAATAATAAAGTTATTATTTATTTCCTCATATCATGATAAATGTTTATTATTCATGCTGGAATTGTATTACCCGGAAACATAATACATGTGTGAATACATAGACAAACATAGTGTCACTATTATGCCTCTACTTGACTAGCTTGTGAATCAAAGATGGTTAAGTTTGCTGCCATAGACATGAGTTGTCATTTGATTAACGGGATCACATCATTAGGAGAATGATGTGATTGACTTGACCCATTCCGTTAGCTTAGCACTTGATCGTTTAGTATGTTGCTATTGCTTTCTTCATGACTTATACATGTTCCTATGACTATGAGATTATGTAACTCCCGCTTACTGTAGGAACACTTTGTGTGCTACCAAATGTCACAACATAACTGGGTGATTATAAAGGTGCTCTACAGGTGTCTCCAAAGGTACTTGTTGAGTTGACGTATTTCGAGATTAGAATTTGTCACTCCGATTGTCAGAAAGGTATCTCTAGGCCCTCTCGGTAATGCACATCACTATAAGCCTTGCAAGCAATGTAGCTAATGAGTTAGTTACGGGATGATGCATTATGTAACGAGTAAAGAGACTTGCCGGTAACAAGATTGAACTAGGTACTGAGATACCGACGATCGAATCTTGGGCAAGTAACATACCGATGACAAAGGGAACAAACGTATGTTGTTATGCGGTTCGACCGATAAAGATCTTCGTAGAATATGTAGGAGCCAATATGGGCATCCAGGTTCCGCTATTGGTCATTGACCAGAGAAATGTCTCGGTCATGTCTACATAGTTCTCGAACCCGTAGGATCCGCACGCTTAAACATTCGTTGACGTTATAGTATTATATGAGTTATGTATGTTGGTGACCGAATGTTGTTCGGGGTCCCGGATGACATCACGGACATGACGAGGAACTCCGGAATGGTCCGGAGATGAAGTTTAATATATGGGATAATGTTGTTTGGTCTCCAGAAGGGTTCCGGAATTCACCGGAAGGGGTTCCGGATGTTTCCCGAAATGTTTGGGTACCAGAACACGTTATTTGGGCCAAAGGGGAAAGCCCACAAGGTTTTTGGTAAGTGCAAAAGGAAGTTTTGTGGAGTCCAGGGGCCCTGGCATCTGGGTCCAGACGCCGGGAACCCTGACATCTGGCCCTGGAGTCCGAGAAGTACTCTTGCCTTTCGGGTGAAACCGACTTTGTGGAGGCTTTTACTCCAAGTTTCGACCCCAAGGCTCAACATATAAATAGAGCGGCAGGGCTAGCACCAAAGACACATCAAGAAACACCAAGCCATGTGCCGGCAACCCTGTCCCCTCTAGTTTATCCTCTGTCATAGTTTCTGTAGTGCTCAGGCGAAGCCCTGCGGAGATTGTTCTTCACCAACACCGTCACCACGCCGTCGTGCTGCCGGAACTCTTCTACTTCTTCGTCCGTCTTGCTGGATCAAGAAGGCGAGAACGTCATCGAGCTGAACGTGTGCAGAACTCGGAGGTGCCACGCGTTCGGTACTTGGATCGGTCGGATCGTGAAGACGTACGACTACATCAACCGCGTTGATAAACGCTTCCGCTTAGCGATCTTAAAGGGTATGAAGATACACTCTCCCTCTCATTGCTATGCATCACCATGATCTTGCGTGTGCGTAGGAATTTATTTGAAATTACTACGTTCCCCAACAGTGGCACCCGAGCCTAGGTTTTATGCGTTGATGTTATATGCACGAGTAGAACACAAGTGAGTTGTGGGCGATACAAGTCATACTACTTACCAGCATGTCATACTTTGGTTCGGCGGTATTGTTGGATGAAGCGGCCCGGACCGACATTACGCGTACGCTTACGCGAGACTGGTTCTACCGACGTGCTTTGCACACAGGTGGCTGGCGGGTGTCAGTTTCTCCAACTTTAGTTGAACCGAGTGTGGCTACGCCCGGTCCTTGAGAAGGTTAAAACAACACTAATTTGATGAACTATCGTTGTGGTTTTGATGCGTAGGTAAGAACGGTTCTTGCTCAGCCCGTAGCAGCCACGTAAAACTTGCAACAACAAAGTAGAGGACGTCTAACTTGTTTTTGTAGGGCATGTTGTGATGTGATATGGTCAAGACGTGATGTTATATTTTATTGTATGAGATGATCATGTTTTGTAACCGACTAATCGGCAACTGGCAGGAGCCATATGGTTGTCGCTTTATTGTATGAAATGCAAACGCCCTGTAATTGCTTTACTTTATCACTAAGCGGTAGCGATAGTCGTAGAAGCAATAGTTGGTGAGACGACAATGATGCTACGATGGAGATCAAGGTGTCGCGCTGGTGACGATGGTGATCATGACGGTGCTTCGGAGATGGAGATCACAAGCACAAGATGATGATGGCCATATCATATCACTTATATTGATTGCATGTGATGTTTATCTTTTATGCATCTTATCTTGCTTCGATTGACGGTAGCATTATAATATGATCTCTCACTAAATTTCAAGATAAAAGTGTTCTCCCTGAGTATGCACCGTTGCCAAAGTTCATCGTGCCCAGACACCACGTGATGATCGGGTGTGATAATCTCTACGTCCATCTACAACGGGTGCAAGCCAGTTTTGCAACCGCAGAATACTCAGGTTAAACTTGACGAGCCTAGCATATGCAGATATGGCCTCAGAACACTGAGAGCGAAAGGTCGAGTGTGATCAATCATATAGTAGATATGATCAACATAGTGATGTTCACCATTGAAAACTACTCCATTTCACGTGATGATCGGTTATGATTTAGTTGATTTGGATCACGTGATCACTTAGATGATTAGAGGGATGTCTATCTAAGTGGAAGTTCTTAAGTAATATGATTAATTGAACTTAAATTTATCATGAACTTAGTACCTGATAGTATTTTGCTTGTCTATGTTTGTTGTAGATAGATGGCTCGTGTTGTTGTTTCGTTGAATTTTAATGCGTTCCTTGAGAAAGCAAAGTTGAAAGATGATGGTAGCAATTACACGGATTGGGTCCATAACTTGAGGATTATCCTCATTGCTGCACAGAAGAATTATGTCCTGGAAGCACCGCTAGGTGCCAAACCTGCTGCAGGAGCAACACCAGATGTTATGAACGTCTGGCAGAGCAAAGCTGATGACTACTCGATAGTTTAGTGTGCCATGCTTTACAGCTTAGAACCGGGACTTCAACGATGTTTTGAACGTCATGGAGCATATGACATGTTCCAAGAGTTGAAGTTAATATTTCAAGAAAATGCCCGGATTGAGAGATATGAAGTCTCCAATAAGTTCTGCAGCTGCAAGATGGAGGAGAATAGTTCTGTTAGTGAGCATATACTCAGAATGTCTGGGTATAACAATCACTTGATTCAATTGGGAGTTAATCTTCTGGATGATAGCGTCATTGACAGAATTCTTCAATCACTACCACCAAGCTACAAGAGCTTCTTGATGAACTATAATATGCAAGGGGTGGATAAGACAATCCTGAGCTCTTCGCAATGCTAAAGGCTGCGGAGGTAGAAATCAAGAAGGAGCATCAAGTGTTGATGGTCAATAAGACCACCAGTTTCAAGAAAAGGGAAAAGGGAAAAGGAAGGGGAACTTCAAGAAGAACAGCAAACAAGTTGCTGCTCAAGAGAAGAAACCCAAGTCTGGACCTAAGCCTGAGACTGAGTGCTTCTACTGCAAGCAGACTGGTCAGTGGAAGCGGAACTGCCCCAAGTATTTGGCGGATAAGAAGGATGGCAAGGTGAACAAAGGTATATGTGATATACATGTTATTGATGTGTACCTTACCAGAGCTCGCAGTAGCACCCGGGTATTTGATACTGGTTCTGTTGCTAATATTTGCAACTCGAAATAGGGACTACGGATTAAGCGGACACTGGCTAAGGACGAGGTGACGATGCGTGTGGGAAATGGTTCCAAAGTCGATGTGATCGTCGTCGGCACGCTACCTCTACATCTACCTTCGGGATTAGTTTTAGACCTAAATAATTGTTATTTGGTGCCAGCGTTGAGCATGAACATTATATCTGGATCTTGTTTGATGCGAGACGGTTATTCATTTAAATCTGAGAATAATGGTTGTTCTATTTATATGAGTAATATCTTTTATGGTCATGCACCCTTAAAGAGTGGTCTATTTTTGATGAATCTCGATAGTAGTGATACACATATTCATAATGTTGAAGCCAAAAGATGCAGAGTTGATAATGATAGTGCAACTTATTTGTGGCACTGCCGTTTAGGTCATATTGGTGTAAAGCGCATGAAGAAACTCCATACTGATGGACTTTTGGAATCACTTGATTATGAATCACTTGGTACTTGCGAACCATGCCTCATGGGCAAGATGACTAAAACGCCGTTCTCCGGAACTATGGAGCGAGCAACTGATTTGTTGGAAATCATACATACTGATGTATGTGGTCCAATGAATATTGAGGCTCGCGGCGGGTATCATTATTTTCTCACCTTCACAGATGATTTGAGTAGATATGGGTATATCTACTTAATGAAACATTAGTTTGAAACATTTGAAAAGTTCAAAGAATTTCAGAGTGAAGTTGAAAATCATCGTAACAAGAAAATAAAGTTTCTACGATCTGATCGTGGAGGAGAATATTTGAGTTACGAGTTTGGTTTACATTTGAAGCAATGCGGAATAGTTTCGCAACTCACGCCACCCGGAACACCACAGCGTAATGGTGTGTCCGAACGTCGAAATCGTACTTTACTAGATATGGTGCGATCTATGATGTCTCTTACTGATTTACCGCTATCGTTTTGGGGTTATGCTTTAGAGACGGCCGCATTCACGTTAAATAGGGCACCATCAAAATCCGTTGAGACGACGCCTTATGAACTGTGGTTTGGCAAGAAACCAAAGTTGTCGTTTCTTAAAGTTTGGGGCTGCGATGCTTATGTGAAAAAGC
Organism: Triticum timopheevii; assembly: GCA_963921465.1. NCBI lineage: Eukaryota > Viridiplantae > Streptophyta > Magnoliopsida > Poales > Poaceae > Triticum > Triticum timopheevii. The sequence goes on along the minus strand of OY997264.1, from coordinate 77,560,904 downwards.
TTCAACCCGATAAGCTCGAACCCAAATCGGAGAAATGTGTCTTCATAGGCTACCCAAAGGAAACTGTTGGGTACACCTTCTATCACAAATCTGAAGGCAAGACATTTGGTGCCAAGAATGGACCATTTCTAGAGAAGGAGTTTCTCTCGAAAGAAGTGAGTGGGAGGAAAGTAGAACTTGATGAGGTAACTGTACCTGCTCCTTTATTGGAAAATAGTTCATCACAGAAACCGGTTCCTGTGACGACTACACCAGTAAGTGAGGAAGCTAATGATGTTAATCATGAAACTTCAGATCAAGTTACTACAGAACCTCATAGGTCAAGCAGAGTAAGATCCGCACCAGAGTGGTATGGTAATCCTATTCTGGAGGTCATGTTACTTGACCATGGCGAACCTACGAACTATGAGGAAGCGATGATGAGCCCAGATTCCGCAAAATGGCTTGAGGCCATGAAATCTGAGATGGGATCCATGTATGAGAACAAAGTGTGGACTTTTGTTGACTTGCCCGATGATCGGCAAGCCATCGAGAATAAATGGATCTTCAAGAAGAAGACTGACGCTGATGGTAATGTTACTGTCTACAAAGCTCGACTTGTTGCGAAAGGTTTTCGACAAGTTCAAGGGGTTGACTACGATGAGACTTTCTCACCCGTAGCGATGCTTAAGTCTGTCCGAATCATGTTAGCAATTGCCGCATTTTATGATTATGAAATTTGGCAAATGAATGTCAAAACCGCATTCCTGAATGGATTTCTGGAAGAAGAGTTGTATATGATGCAACCAGAAGGTTTTTCGTTCCAAAGGATGCTGACAAAGTGTGCAAGCTCCAGCGATCCATTTATGGATTGGTGCAAGCCTCTCAGAGTTGGAATAAATGCTTTGATAGTGTGATCAAAGCATATGGTTTTATACAGAATTTTGGAGAAGCCTGTATTTACAAGAAAGTGAGTGGGAGCTCTGTAGCATTTCTAATATTATATGTGGACGACATATTATTGATTGGAAATGATATAGAATTTCTGGATAGAACAAAAGGATACTTGAATAAAAGTTTTTCGATGAAAGATCTCGGTGAAGCTGCTTACATATTGGGCATCAAGATCTATAGAGATAGATCAAGACACTTAATTGGACTTTCACAAAGTACATACCTTGATAAAGTTTTGAAAAAGTTCAAAATGGATCAAAAAAAGAAAGGGTTCTTACCTGTAATACAAGGTGTGAAATTGAGTCAGACTCAATGCCCGACCACTGCAGAAGATAGAGAGAAAATGAAAGAAGTTCCCTATGCTTCAGCCATAGGCTCTATCATGTATGCAATGATGTGTACCAGACATGATGTGTGCCTTGCTATTAGTTTAGCAGGGAGTTACCAAAGTAATCCAGGAGTGGATCACTGGACAGCGGTCAAGAACATCCTGAAATATCTGAAAAGGACTAAGGATATGTTTCTTGTTTATGGAGGTGACAAAGAGCTAGTCGTAAATGGTTACGTCGATGCAAGCTTTGACACTGATCCGGGCGATTCTAAATCGCAAACCGCATACGTGTTTATATTGAACGGTGGAGCTGTCAGTTGGTGCAGTTCATAACAAAGCATCGTGGCGGGATCTACATGTGAAGCGGAGTATATAGCTGCTTCGGAAGCAGCAAATGAAAGAGTCTGGATGAAGGAGTTCATATCCAATCTAGGTGTCATACCTAGTGCATCGGGTCCAACAAAAATCTTTTGTGACAATACTGGTACAATTGCCTTGGCAAAGGAATCCAGATTTCACAAGAGAACCAAGCACATCAAAAGACGCTTCAACTCCATCCGGGACCAAGTCCAGGTGGGAGACATAGAGATTTGCAAGATACATACGGATCTGAATGTTGCAGACCCGTTGACTAAGCCTCTTCCACGAGCAAAACATGATCAGCACCAAGGCTCCATGGGTGTTAGAATCATTACTGTCTAATCTAGATTATTGACTCTAGTGCAAGTGGGAGACTAAAGGAAATATGCCCTATTGGCAATAATAAAGTTATTATTTATTTCCTCATATCATGATAAATGTTTATTATTCATGCTAGAATTGTATTACCCGGAAACATAATACATGTGTGAATACATAGACAAACATAGTGTCACTAGTATGCCTCTACTTGACTAGCTCGTGAATCAAAGATGGTTAAGTTTCCTAACCATAGACATGAGTTGTCATTTGATTAACGGGATCACATCATTAGGAGAATGATGTGATTGACTTGACCCATTCCGTTAGCTTAGCACTTGATCATTTAGTATGTTGCTATTGCTTTCTTCATGACTTATACATATTCCTATGACTATGAGATTATGTAACTCCCGCTTACCGGAGGAACCCTTTGTGTGCTACCAAACGTCACAATGTAACTGGGTGATTATAAAGGTGCTCTACAGGTGTCTCCAAAGGTACTTGTTGAGTTGACGTATTTCGAGATTAGGATTTGTCACTCCGATTGCCGGAGAGGTATCTCTGGGCCCTCTCAGTAAAGCACATCACTATAAGCCTTGCAAGCAATGTAGCTAATGAGTTAGTTACGGGATGATGCATTACGTAACGAGTAAAGCGACTTGCTGGTAACGAGATTGAACTCGGTATTGAGATACCGACGATCGAATCTCGGGAAAGTAACATACCGATGACAAAGGGAACAAACGTATGTTGTTATGCGGTTCGACCGATAAAGATCTTCGTAGAATATGTAGGAGCCAATATGGGAATCCAGGTTCCGCTATTGGTTATTGACCAGAGAAATGTCTCGGTCATGTCTACATAGTTCTCAAACCCATAGGGTCCGCAAGCTTAAACGTTCGTTGACGATATTGTATTATATGAGTTATGTATGTTGGTGACTGTCGTGGATTTGTCATGGCAGATGTCCTTAGCCTCAGGACTTAGTCGCGAGGCCAACGCATCTATGTGGTATCTTGAGAGGGGTTGAGTGGGACGAGAGACGCAGGGCGGATCAACACGCAAGACAAGGGTTTAGACAGCTTCAGGCCCCGGGAAACATCATCCGGTAATAGCCCTACATGCTGTTTGTGGCTAGGTCTCATTATGCTCATGGGAGTCGCCGCAAATCGGCTCTTCTCTTTGTGTCTAGCCCTAAGATTGTTTCTTGCTTCTAGCTTGTCCCTCTTTGGGGAGCCCTGCCCCTCCTTATATATGTTGAAGGGGCGGGTTACATGACTAGTCCTAGTAGGATTAGGATTATTCTATTACAAGTGGAGTCCTAGTCTTGCTTCCCTTTGTAGGAGAATAGTCCTTACGCTTTCCTCATAAACCGGCCCACCATAGCGTGATCCGGCCTTCCATAAACCGCCCGTTGGGCCACCGGGTCTTGTCGCTCTTCTGACCCGCCTGCCGGATTACCAATGAATCTTAAATCGTCTGGTCTGTGCAGGTCGCCGGTGAATCGCCAAGTCCGGCCGGTTTATCCTTCCGGCCGGTTTACGCCGCGGGGCATATCCCCGACATTAGCCCCCAAGTTTAGCTTGGATTTATCCATGGTAAACTTATGCTGCAAAATAAACACCAGAACAATTATGACAGGTTGTGCTCCGGGTTAAAATTCTTGTAGACCGACACTGATCATCCTTAAGTCCTTGTTATTTCCTCCTTCTAGAAACTCCGGGTCAATAACCAGCTTCATACTCAAATTGCTGACGTTGGTTTCTCATAGAAAAATATTGTGAAGAATAATCCACTTGAGTCGGCTTCCAGAGTGCCGGTTTAAGAAATACTGGTCTTGAAACTCATCCGATATTCAGCCGGTTTGAAAATGTAGACTTGCCGGTTTATCATTGTCAAATTGTCGGTTTATAAGAACTGAATTCCATGTCATGATTGTTTCCAACGCCGGTTCATGATTGTTGCTAACGCCGGTTTATGAAGATTGGTGATGTCGGGTCAATCTGGTTGGCTCAAAACAGAAAATTGGAAGATATTTCTCCCTTATATCCATATTACCTGTAGCCCCCAAGTGCCGGTTGTCATGCTTGCAGCAACCTGGGACTTGTAATTTCCTGATGCTCATAAATTCTTCAACCAGTGTAGCTCCCAAGGGCCGGGTCATTATGCAATAATGAGCAGGGACTTTGTAAATATAATCATGTAAACTTTGAACAACAACGGTGTAGCCCCCAAGGGTCGGCTCATTATAATGTGATGAGTTGGGTCTTCAATAAGATGAACAAAGAATGACTTTGCATTAGCCCCCAAGTGTCATGGTGCATGCTTGCAGCGACATGAGACTTGCATATTTGATGTAATCTCAACTTAAATAATGTAGCCCCCAAGTGCCGGGTTGTAAGCCTGCAGCAACTCGGGACTATTCCTTCAATTGTAGAATAAAAACCATATCCATTGATAATATGATAGCCATTGTACTAAAGCGACTTTGAAAACTTTAATCATAATACTGGTTATTGATAACCATAATAAAAATCCAGCCATGTTGGCTATTTGAAGATTTGAATAATATAATCCAATGATTTATGAGCGCATGATTCCAATGGCGCAATCCAAATATGTACTGGCGACTTATAGTCCAAAGCCAGGCCGGGCTAACAAACACCGGATAATTTCTCATCATATACTGGCGACTTATTGTCTTAAAGCCAGGCCAGTTTAATAAACACTGGATAATTTATCATCATACTTTATTCAACCTGTTTCTGCATACAACAAGTTTAAAGTGTCCTGGCGGTTTACCGCCGGACGGGTCATAATGCCCAACATATAACCCAGGTTTATAACCAAGGCTGCACTTAAGAATAATCAAATATGAAATATATCATACCTGTGACATTGAATCTCATCATTGGTTTACCAACTTTTTGTAGTAAGGGTGATAACCCCAATCTTGAGTAATGATAAATCCTTCCATATTGTGCCGATTTATGATAAACCGTACTGAGTTGTGAAAAACACCGGATTAATCATACATAATGCTGGCGACTTGTAGTCAAACCAGACCGGGCTGATAGTCTCCGGATTATGATTTGATCATGTACTGACAACTTGTAATTGAAAGCCAAGCCGGGTTGATGGACACCGATTTACTCCATGATAAGATGGTAACATAAAATCAAATCGGGCGGATAGTCTCCGGATTAAGATTTGACCGTGTTCCGCCAATTTGACAGTCGAACCGGCTTGAGAATTTTGTCGGTTTAAAAACGCAACAAAAGAAATATTTATCAAAAGAAAGACAGGAGTCAATCAAAGGCAAATATAAAATCACTTGCAAAAAGAAGGCTGTTTAAACCGATCAAGTGGCATTACCATGGTCGGACACGACCAAGCCCCCAGTAGGCGTGGCTATGGTTCAAGTCAGCCAGGTTCCCAAATGATGCATTGGCGTTATGCCAATCAAGAGGAGTGGCGATGGTTCGGGTTTGACCAAAGCCCCCAGGTGATTCTGTGCCCTTAGGCCGATCAAGAGGCGTGACTATGGTTCAGACATGACCACAAGTCCCCAAGTGATGCATTGGCATTATGCCGATCAAGAGGAGTGACGATGGTTCGGGTTCGACCAAAGCCCCCAAATGATTCTGTGGCCTTAGGCCGATCAAGAGGCGTGAATGGTTCAGACTTGACCATGTCCCCAAATGATCTGGTGGCTTTCGCCTATCAAAAGGTGTTGCATTGGTTCGGATACGACCAAGCCCCCAAGTGATATTGTGGAATTGCGCCGATCAAGAGGTTTAGCTATGGTTCCGATACGACCAAGCCCCCAAGTGACCAATGATATGATAAACCAATAAAGCATGATACCTATGTTTGAACCGCGCATCATGGCAGCAGGTTCTCTTTGGCACCTTTTACTTTTTTGCAAGAGATAAATCCTTCTTGAACCGGAAATTCTTAAACCGGATATTGAGAGCTTCAAAGCTTTGTGGGAGATATCTTCCCCTTGAACCGGATATTAAACCGGAATCCTTCTTTTTAAGCCGGAAATTTTCTGACGGCCTTTAAATTTGCACCAATATGGCGGTTTAAGGTCCTGCATTAGATAGCTTTGCAAACCGGAGTAATTGCTCTTTTTAAAGAAAGCAATGTATAATATAAAATGTACCGGATGGATTTCACCTGATATATCATGCCAGGGGTTATCCACCATAGAGTTGATGATCACCATGGTGAAGCTTGAAATTAATCACGGCCGAGTCGGCCGCGGGAGTTGTAAACCGGCGCGGACGGAGAGTCGCCTGCGGGCATTATAAACCGGCGCAGACGGAGAGTCGGCCGCAGGTATTGTAAGCCGGCGCAGATGGAGAACCGGCCGCGTGTTGATGTAAACCTGACCACCGGCGGCTTGCGCGCGTCCGTTAAGCAGTGTGAAATGGTCAAAAGCCAGTATATAATGACGTCGGTGCACGCTCCATATGCATGGTGTAACACCAATGTTGTAGCGAATAATTGTCCTGCATATAAAAATATGCAAAACCAACGTAATTGTTCTTTTTATAAAAACAATATATGTCAAAAAATAGATTTAGATGGATATCACCTGATTCGTTTGGGCCGGAAATAACCCGCCATGAAGTTGATAATAACTGTATGAAGCTGAAATCAATCACGGGTGAACCGGCCGCAGCGTGGTAAACCGGTGCTGACGGGCGAGTCGGCCGTGATGTTTGTAAGCCGGCACAGACGGGCGAGTTGTCCATACGAGCAAACGGATGAATTGACCGTGGCGTTGTAAACCGGTGCGGACGAGCAAGTTGCCCTCCGTGTTGTTTGTAAGCCGGCGCGGCCAGCGAGTCGGCCACGGTGTTGTAAGCTGGCGCGGACCCGTGAACCGGCTGCGAGGGCGGACGGGCGAGTCGTCCGTGGAGTTGTAAGGCGGTGCGAACGGGCGAGTCAGCTGGCGCGTTTGATTTAAACTAGACTGCGACACGCGTGCCCGTGAAGCCATGCAGCCTCGCCAAACGTGCATCCGCGGTATAACACCACCCTTTTTCTTTTAATAGTCGTCCTGCGTAAAAATATTACAGGCCAGAGTAATTGTTCTTTGACAAAAATAATATGTGTTAATAAAATATACTTAAAGAGATATCACCTGATATACTTTTTGGATGAAGTGACTGTACGGCAATTTGACCAGGCGGTGGCCTTCACGTACAAACAACCACTCATCCATTGAGTTTTTAAGTGGGTTTTGCCCGTTGAACAACGCATCGAACCTTTGGTGTCCTTGTCAATTTGGCTTTTATGTAAACAGTACTCAAGGAGTACTGCTCTGTAACTGGAGTTGCTTCGCTCAGTTAGTACCGGATGACCAAACCACTCCATAGTTGATGTCTGTTGGTTTGCATATTTGAACCGTCGTGGACTCGAAGCAGCGGTGGCTAGAGGTCGCGGCGGCTTGGCGCTGACAGCGGCTGAGGAAAATCGCAGTGAGACGACTCAAGACTGGAGCAAGGCGACTCAAAACTGGAGACGCGGCGACGGCAGCGGCGACGCGGGCAGGTCGAGCACCGCGTAGGTGAACCGCGTAGGTAAAAGCAAACTCTAAGGCGACCTCCCTGAAAACTTTGGTATCTCACACAATTATCTGACAAAAAACTAGCTCGATCCAAAACTGGCTAGTAGTGTGTTGGTCAACTGGATTGACTGACTCCGGCCAGTAGTACGTTGAGGCAAGTCCAACTGTGTATACTAGACATATTCCACAGCTGGTGATTCTGACTTTAAATCCGGCGCGTAAGAGGTCTCCAACTCCTTACATAACTGTCTTTTCTATTTGCAACATTTTGAGGCATATGCCTAGTAAGAGTTGACCATGTCTGACTTGGGTCAATAATGGCAGAGATGAACGAAACGTCCGTTCGCGGGCGGCTCACAGCGGCAGGTCGGAGCACTGGTATTGATTTACGGTCAGTTCAGCGGTGAAACACATCAGTAGCGGTTCAATGAGCGGAGGCGAAGCGACTCGACGGGGCGCTCTGGCAGCGAGGCAGTAACGGGGGTGAGGCCCCCCAGCAAGTCGACGGTCCGGCGCAGCAGCCATGGAGGCGGGGGTCGTAGCAGGGGCGGCAAGCCAGCACGGCAACTCGGCCACACGACGGTGAAGCCGGCAGAGGCGAAGCGAGGCCATGGCGACTCAGTGATGGCGTAGCGGAAGAAGATGGGCGGGCGCTGGAGGACGGTCACGTCCGGCCGCGGCGGTGAGATGTCCACGCGACGACGGCTCGGCGACGAGCAATGCAATGGCGATTTGATGACTTTTTTGGTCAATCTGGTTCTTCTTGTGCACATATTGATAAACTCTTCATGGAATCCGAAGCGTGCGGCCTTCTCTCAAGCGGCAACTCAGAAAACAGGTCCATGGCGAGACCCACCGCGGAGGAGTGACAGGCGGTTTGACGTGCGGCCGTAGCCACAGCAGCAGAGACGAAAAACGGGTCGCAGGGCCCCGGTAACTGGAGGAAAATAGCGACGCTTTAAAGCGGCTTCAGCCCCGACGGCTCGGGTTGTGGCCGCGGATGAGGAGTCCACCGCGAGGCGAAGCAACGCGGGTCGTCCCTGGCAGAAAACAGCGCTAGACGAGGTCCCTGGTGAGGCGGAATCCGGCGACACAAGCGTGAGGCCAGGGCGCAGATTGCGGAAGAGTCCAATCTGGCTTCATCGAATCCCTGCCGGTCTTTGGCTGCAGCAAAAAATCCATCTGTCCTCGGATCGATGCACTGAAGACTTGATTGCGGCGGCGCACAGAACCCTAACCTTCCTAATTTCTGTTCAATCTAATCTCTCATATCCCGTTCCGAAGGCACGATTCTGATCGGAAGACAATGAATTTGTCGACTCTGTTTCAAGGCCGTCGTATAGATTCTTCTGTACCGACTCTTGTTGATCCGGCGGGTCATAAGCTTCTCGATTCCTTCGAGAGATCCCTTCAAGAACTCAACACCACCGTGCGCGAGCCCCACGGTGGGCGCCAACTGTCGTGGATTTGTCACGGCAGATGTCCTTAGCGTCAGGACTTAGTCGCGAGGCCAACGCATCTATGTGGTAGCTTGAGAGGGGTTGAGTGGGACGAGAGACGCAGGGCAGATCAACACGCAAGACAAGGGTTTAGACAGCTTCGGGCCCCGGGAAACATCATCCGGTAATAGCCCTACATGCTGTTTGTGGCTAGGTCTCATTATGCTCATGGGAGTCGCCGTAAATCGGCTCTTCTCTTTGTGTCTAGCCCTAAGATTGTTTCTTGCTTCTAGCTTGTCCCTCTTTGGGGAGCCCTGCCCCTCCTTATATATGTTGAAGGGGCGGGTTACATGACTTGTCCTAGTAGGATTAGGATTATTCTATTACAAGTGGAGTCCTAGTCTTGCTTCCCTTTGTAGGAGAATAGTCCTTACGCTTTCCTCATAAACCGGCCCACCATAGCGTGATCCGGCCTTCCATAAACCGCCCGTTGGGCCACCGGGTCTTGTCGCTCCTCTGACCCGCCTGCCGGATTACCAATGAATTTTAAACCGTCTGGTCTGTGCAGGTCGCCGGTGAATCGCCAAGTCCGGCCGGTTTATTCTTCCGGCCGGTTTACGCCGCGGGGCATATCCCCGACAGTGACCGAATGTTGTTCGGGGTCCCGGATGAGATCACGGACATGACGAGGAACTCCGGAATGGTCCGGAGATGAAGTTTAATATATGGGATAATGTTGTTTGGTCTCCGGAAGGGTTCCGGAATTCACCGGAAGGGGTTTCGGATATTTCCCGAAATGTTTGGGTACGAGAACACGTTATTTGGGCCAAAGGGGAAAGCCCACAAGGTTTTTGGTAAGCGCAAAAGGAAGTTTTGCGGAGTCCAGGGGCCAGACGCCAGGGTCCCTGGCGTCTAGGTCCAGACGCCGGGAACCCTGGCGTCTGGCCCTGGAGTCCGAGAAGGACTCTTGCCTTTCGGGTGAAACCGACTTTGTGGAGGCTTTTACTCCAAATTTCGACCCCAAGGCTCAACATATAAATAGAGGGGCAGGGCTAGCACCAAAGACACATCAAGAAACACCAAGCCGTGTGCCGGCAACCCTGTACCCTCTAGTTTATCCTCCGTCATAGTTTCCGTAGTGCTTAGGCGAAGCCCTGCGGAGATTGTTCTTCACCAACACCGTCACCATGCCGTCGTGCTGCCGGAACTCGTCTACTACTTCGCCCGTCTTGCTGGATCAAGAAGGCGAGGACGTCATCGAGCTGAACGTGTGCAGAACTCGGAGGTGCCGTGCGTTCAGTACTTGGATCGGTCGGATCGTGAAGACGTACGACTACATCAACCGCGTTGATAAACACTTCCGCTTAGCGATCTTCAACGGTATGAAGATACACTCTCCCTCTCGTTGCTATGCATCACCATGATCTTGCATGTGCGTAGGAAATTTTTTGAAATTACTACGTTCCCCAACACCCGAAACCAACTGCCGCCAGAAACAGTCCTATCATTTGCCCGACGGGAGAGGGGTAAGCAAGCATTTCATTTGCATCATATTTTGGATGCCACAACTTTGACACTCACATATGTTTGTCTTTTATGTCATGCAGTCAGTGGGAATTTATCCCGACACAACCTAAGGGGGCACGCCCGCCGAACCACGTCATCGGCTCCCTCTTGAGGAAGCACTTCCCTGGATTGTCCAAGCTGGGTGATGACGATCCACCTCGCCAGGTTTAACCTGGGAGCATTACCTACACAACAAGGATGAGCACGATGTCACCATGGCCACTTGGGTCATCAATGCTTTTTTTGTAAGTATCTTCGCTCCGACCACTGCATTTTTCCATATCCAAATCCTTGCTTGCGTGGATGGTGAGAAGATGCCTTATGTTTTCTTGTAGGAAACATTTGCTTGCGTGGATGGTGAGAAGCAGAAGGCGACCAAAGGCATCATGAAATCTGCCCGAAAGATACTCTCTGACCTCAAGCACACGCTACGGTACAAAGCCGTGATGCAGTGTCGGCCGCTCGATGAGAAGGGAGAGAAGATGACAAGGAAGACTGCTTGCCAGACCAACATGTCGCGAGAAGAATACCTGTCAGTGGTAAGTGACTACATCGGTTGCTAGTACTTTGATTCATCCCTCTTGTTCCTCAATTATTCGATTTTGTCTGACTAGGTGAAGGAACCCTGGATGAAGGAAGATTGTTGGGAGGCCCTGGTTGACATGTGGTGTAACCCAGCATGGCAGGCGCAACATGTGGAGAAGGGAAACGATCGAGCCAAAATGACAGGCCCGGCTCATGTTCAGGGGAGACGGAACCTAGCCGCTCTCAAGCAACACATGGTATGTGGATTAAGATGTTAATTTTTCGCACGGTGCATCTTGGTTCATTAAACTTGATGGTTAATTTTGCAGGAGGCGAAGGAGGGTCGCCCGGTCCACATCCTGGAAGCCTGGAGAGAAGGCCACAAGGGCAAGGATGGCGCCAAGTTCTGCAGCGAGTCGGCGGAGGAGAAGTGGGGGACCTTCAAAGAGGTCTTCCAGGAGGTGCACAGGCAGGAAGCCGAACCTACGTCCAAGCCCTTGACCCTGAGCTTCTCATCATTGCTGGAGAGGGGAAGGGCCATGGCCGCCACCTCCTTTGCAACGGGGCGATCGCCACCTCCGGGCATTGCAAGCTGCACGAGATACGCGCGTCAAGCACCAGCTCAACTCCGTCCATACGGAGTCGCCCAACCGCCGCATCATGTGAGATAGCGCGTCTCAAGGTTAGCATCCTAACCTTTCATTTATGTCCATGCCTCGAAATAGCACCGTTCCAACCTATATGAGCCTAATGCCATGTTAAAGGATTTAATGGCGCAGCGGGCTGTTGAAGAGGAGCAAAGGCGGCAGGCTGAGAAGGGCTCCAGAGAAAAGGAACGGGAAGACACGAACAAGAGGTTGAAGCTGCTTGAGGATCAACTACAGATAGGACATTATCTAAACTAGAGTAGAAGATTCATTACATAGGGACGAACCACCCTCATGTGACTCTACTCTTATAGGTTCATATGCAATCTTGAAGCAGTGCAAGTGATGCCCCTCCTCCTCCGGAATGTTAACCCGATGGCCTCTCCTCCTCAAGATGATCTATATATGAACAAGTGTACTTCTATTGTGGCGTGCACGTGTTTTGCAAGTAGTGACAATATGTATGAATTTGCGACTTGTGTGTGACGTCTACTAGGATAATACATTCAACTTGTGTGTGACAATATGTGGACTATCCCTAATTATGCATATATATGTGGACTAGATCAAATTATGCCTATATATGATCAAATTATGCCTATATATGTGTGGACTAGATCAATTTATGCCTATATATGATCAAATTGCACTGTAATTGTTTTTATCTGCAGGGATCAGAAAAGAAATAGCTTGACAACAGAATGGATGGGAAAATTTTCCGAGAGCAACACTCGGAACAAGATATACTACCGAGAGCTTCTCTCGGAAACATGGTCGTCTGGGAGACACTACTGTTGTGCCACAACTTTTCCGAGAGCAGCTCTCGAAAAAGAAGGAGAGCATTGCCGAGACTAGCTCTCGGCAAAGCTATGTAAACTGCCAGCCCCATGTCGGCCACGCTGTCCTATTAAATTCCTTATTTGCGGATTGTGGTTGAGAGCATTCCTATTAAATAAGGCAAAGCTATGTAAACCAGCATTTTGTTGTTTGCAGTATATTACTCCTTAGGCTGGTCATAGTGGGAGTAACATAGGTAGTAACATAGATGCCACATAAGCAAAAATATTGATGTGGCAAGTAGTTAATGAGGAGAGAGGCAAATAGAGTAACCTAATATGTTACCATCACATAGTGCTTTTCAATGCAAAATGAGTCTACAAGACAATAAATAAACATGTGTATGTTACTATACATATGACACTTCCCACTATAAGGGTTGTAACATAGAGTAGTAACGTATGCATGTTACTACTCTAAGTTACTCCCCACTATGACCAGCCTTATTTGCAGATTGTGGTTGAGAGCTTGTCCACGTGTTCCTGAGCATTTGCAATATCATAATAGTCTTTGATGTTCGTTTCCTATTAAATTCCTGTCCGGAGTCGTTGTCGTAGTCGTCGTCGCGCTTTGAGTATTGCTGCGCAATAATGCGCTGATGTAGACATCCTCGTAGACTCACTGTACATCTTCCATGCCTCTGCCCACACCATCTCGAAAGACCTGACCCGACGAGGCCTCTCGATTAAGAAAATGGAGGCCAGGGCAAACGACGTTTTCTCTGGATATGTACACGTATATTCCAGTAATTAAACACCTACCAAGCGTACCTATATACTCCCTTCATTTTTATATACAAGGTCATTATGAAATGTACATTTTGCATATATACAAGGCCACCAATAGTAATCGAGGCAAAATTAATGATATTTTTTCGTACTAACAACCTGTTTAATACTTGCATGCATGCAGTCATAATGACAGTCAGCTATTTCCTCCACTCAGTTTCTTTGCATGCATTCGGAGTATTAATGATTCCAGTAAACAAGAAGAAAAGTTAACTTGTAAAGCATGTATTAAATTTTACATTGATACCTGTAATCTGAGTTTGTGACCTTGTATACAAAAATAGAGGGAGTATATATGTCCCTGTCGTCTAGGCATCCTATGAGCCGTGCATATCGACGAGCCTAGGCAAGTATATACTGTAGGTGGCTCTCAAGTTCTGGTACGCACGACAGCTGATGTTACCCTGTTGTGTACACACGAATACAAGTCGATCCAGTACAGCTCGGCGCGAAGCACATACTGGGCACTGTAGGTCTATAGCCATTGCCATTTGCCTATGTGGCGCTAGATGCATGTAGATGCAGTGAGATGTTACGTACACTGGTGCATGCGCGCGTCATTCCCGCGCGGTTGGCTTCTCGTGTTGGCAACGATCGCCCGGGCTGTTTTTGCTTCAGTGTGTTGGTGAAGCACAAACAATTTGGATCCATATCTATAGTTTACAAATGTATAGCCCCCATGATGGCGACGTGATTAATTAACTAATTAGCAGTTTAATTAATTGGCCTAAGGCATGGCCACCAGGCCGCGTGGCGCGGGCATGTGGCCAGGGAGGGGAGGGGAGGCGAAGCCTTGTGCGTGCTGCAACGTCTCATGTCGTTGGCGTCATGGCGTGCGAGGTGCTAGCCTAGCCGCACCCGGCCACCGCTAGGCCGCTAGCCGCATGCATGCGAGCGCGCGCAAAACCTGCCCGACGAAGTCTCGGCACGTACGTAGCCGACGATTGTATTATCCCCACGCAACCCTGCATCTAAATCCGGTCCACTAAAATGCTGAGCTGCACCGATCAATGGTGGAGACAAGGAATGTGAACCGGGCAACTGTCAGATGGATCACGGATGGGGTCAATCGATGAGAAAAGGACTATACTTAACCGTGTTCTATGAATTGGTGAAGGACAGAGGGAGGTTCTTCTTGCTTCTTTAAGGAAAAATAAATCGGGAAACCAGGCAAGAAAGCATGCGAAAACGTGAGAGGAAACCAACCAACCTGAACCTGTCTACTACAGTGCGTACGTGAAAGCAGCCGAAAACGATGACCTCTAGCTACAGTGCGTGAGGTGACTTCTACTACTTCTAGTGGAACAGTTGCCATCTTCGTGGACAGTCCCTCGGCCATGCATGCGCTGATACGCACGTGATAAAAGGCGAAGGTACGTTAGGAATTAACTCGACCAGGACGTACTGAAACGGTGTCTGGACAAAAATCGATCCAGGATGATGATTGCATTTGTTGCCGTCGATCTCTTCTCTATGCGCTAGCCTCCAACCAATCGTTCTTGCTTGAAGCATGCGTGCGTGCGGGCGTGCCAATCATCGGTCGACCGGAACGTCATATTCTCCGCGGCCATGTACAGTGGTAGACTGGTAGTCACGAAACCTTGGAGCATGATCAATTGAAGCACCACGTGTAGGACCATACTGTTGTTGTTGGCAGTGGAAGTGGAACGTGAGAGGCGTACCATGTGATCATTTTGGATGTGGACGACAGTGTTGCCGTGTACATGCATCTACCAGCTAGTTGCAGAGGTCTGTAGAAAGAGAAAAGTGCAGATTGATGATTGGGACCTGGTTGTTGGCACGTGTCGACTTAAGGAGCCCCTTTGTTTTTTTGGGAGAGAAAAAAGGATAGAGAAGTAGTTTTTTTTTGCGAGGAGAAATGATGTTTTATTCCACAATGAGAGGGTTACAATCACGAGACAACAATTCCTCGCACCACGAAGGAATCAAGTCCAACCATACCGTGGTACAAGTTTTAGTTCGGCTATATAGTATGCCAATTGATGTGCTATCCTATTTTGATATATGCTAACTTTTAGAGAAATGAACTTCCTGAGGGCCCCACGTACGCATCTCGGCCCGTCGCGCGTCGATCGATCAGTCTGGCATTCTACTCGAAGACTGGGGGAACGACTGTTGAGTCAAAAAGCTGAGTGAGAAGGAAGCAAGGGATCAGTTGTGGCGGGATACGAAGTGCTCCGCTAAGCCAATATAAATGTTTACATACGAACCCACGCCAATACATACGAGTAGTAGGGGTACTGAAATTCTCATCAATTAAAGGTTAGGGCTCAGTTTCTGCTCCTCGGCAAAGGCAAAGTCAATTCAATAGGAATCCGAATCCTAAAAGGCAAGACCCAAACCACCGATCGATCAACAGTTCTTCTTTCACTTCCATCTCTTGATACCTGTTTTCTTGCTTTTCTTACCACTGTTGTAGTGAACCGCATCTCTAAGCACCGGGAGTCGTGAACCGCGCACAAGGTCCTTCTTAGACTAGAAATAAGTGAAATAATTGCCATGTATATGGCTCCATCAAACCTGCAACTAAACTATGAAAGAAATCAAGGACATCGATGCCTCCCTTTTGAACCAAGAAAACTCCAATAAGTAGGTAAAGAAATTAACCAAGGCACGCACGGGCAACACATCCCTGTCACGCGTCTAATCACGTCCTACATACTGTACTTAACAAGAGTCCCTAACGACCCAAACACTGCCTTAAACTAAACAGATGGTGCTAGCCATACTCGATCCCTGCCTGCTTCTTTGATTCCATGAGCACCTAAGAATCCGCGCGCTCCAAGCAAATCATTGACCTGACCGTCGTCGACGTAAACGGCCTGTGATTACGCAATTAATTAGGCGCTCACGATGGACCCGAGGTTGATGCCTTAGGCTGGTTGTAATGGGAGTATCATAGCTAGTATCATGCATGCCAACTAGGCAACTTTGATGAGGTGGCATAGAATTAAATGAAGTAAGAGAGGGTTGAGTATCATATTATGATACCGTATCATAATAAATGCTATACTAGTATGTGTCATGCATGGCAATAAATAAAGTCATCTATGATACTACCATATGATACTATGCATTAGGGAGGTAGTATTATACACTAGTATCATATGCATGATACTAACTTATGATACTACCCATTACAACCAGCCTTACTATTCTGCTTTGCCTACCCGGCCTCGTGTTCTTCTCCAGCTAGTTTATCACTCGATCGACCTGTTCGTCATGGCTAGCCCTGTGCGTTCGGTTTATTCGGTTTACATGGTTCGGTTTATATGGTTTTTTGGTATGTACGGTATTAATACTTCGGTAAATATGGTATGAAATTAAAATACGGTTCGGTTTCGGTATATACCAAATTATTTCGCTATGGTTTCGGTATATACCATAAAAACCAAAGTTGACGCGAATTTGGAAATGACATAATAATAATTTGCAAATTTATGACTCAAAACACATTCTATTTTACACAAATAGTATATGACTATATATATAAGTATATATGTATGCATTGATTCATCTGTTGATGGTTATGGACGTGCTTAGCATTTTAAAAAGAGAAAAATGACAATGTTACAAGAAAAATGTAGGTGCTTAGTAGTGAATTTGACTCATGTACAAGAAAAATGACAACTTGTACGGTTGTTTGTCTCAAGAAATATAAATTTATCTTTTACTTCGGTTTATTCGGTTAACCATTCGGTTTTTCGGTATATACCATAAAAACCAAAGTTCAAATCGGTATGAAAAGTTCATACCATACCGAAACCAGAAACCATAAAAACAAAAAAATCGGTTCGGTTCAGTTTATTTTCGGTATGGTTTTTCGGTTCGGTTTTAAAATGCACAGAGTGACGGCATGTCGCCACTTTGACAAATGAAAAAGGGAGACGAAACGATCAAAAAAGAAAAAAAATTATATGAGACCAGGTCTCATATAAACCAGGTGAGACCCGCCTTGATGTATGACATGTGGCATTCATAAATCACAAAGCATCTAATCTCTCCCCCCTGATTTCAGGTGGTGGGCGGGGTAGATGCTTTGTGATTTGTGAATGCCACGTGTCATCCATCAGGATGGGTCTCACCTGCTAACCCGTGAGACCTGGTCTCATAGAATTTTTTTCCAACAAACAGAGAGAGCCAAAATCTTACCAGTGCTAAAAATGCCTGAATTCCGGTTCTTGACATGGGGAAAAAGGGCACACCTAATAAATATAGGAAGCCAGATTGAACTATTGGTATGCTAAAAGTCTATACAAAGCAGAGATATATGTGCACCTTGTGCTTTTTTTCATGGTCATATATATGCATCTTGTGGACGGGGGTGCACGGTTGGTTAGTTGGGTCCGTTGCAATGGAGCCGAGCTATCCACAGGCAATGATATGAAACGTTTTCTCAAACTGTGTGAATATTTTGTTTACATTGTATAAATATTTCTTTTGAAATGCATGAATTGTTTTTGAAATATGTGAAAATGTTTCAAAATGTTATGTACAAGTTTTGAATTTATGGAATCTTTTTTTTTGAATCAATTAAACATTTTTCCATTGTATAAACATTTCTAAAAATGGCATGAACATTTAAGCTTTTTGACATTTTTAAATGTCATGAACATCCTTTTGAATGCTATCAACATTTTTTAGAAGTTGCACAAATGAAAACTTTTTACACTGTGTTAGCATTTTTACAAAACGTGGTGAACATTTTGAAAATTTAAGTAAATATAATTTTGAAATATACGTATTTAGAATATTTTCAAAAATACAAAGAAACGTAAAAAGAAAGAATGAACATGCAGGAAACTACTTGCCCTGGCCCAATAGCAGTGACGGGAAGGGCGCCCTTGAGGCCTGATGTGACCATGTCCTCAACCGATAAAATCAATATTATTATGCACAAATATGTTTTTCAGATATGAGATCAAGCATTGGATTTCATCGGTGAGAGACATACAGTTTTAATAGATTCATTTCCCCCTATCCTACAACCCACATAAAAGCCAGAAAAATACAGATTCTTTCATCCGTAAAGGCCCTTTAGCAATTAGCATCAAGCATTTTATTTTTTTATTTTTCTGAACTGATTTATTTTTGTTTTGTATAATGTTCAGAAAATTCAAAAATGGTTTAGAATTTTTAAAAGTGTTATAAAAATAAAAAAGATTCAATTATCTAAAAAAGATATTGTTTTTTAAATTTTTTTATTAAAAAGGCTCAAATTTATAAAATGAATATTTTTCTAAAACAATGTGAGAATATTTTTTGAAATATTAACTTTATTAGAGAACCATTTTTGAAAAAAATTTGAATTGTTTAAAAATGATATTATAATTTTTAGAATAACTTAGAACATTTGAAAAATTTGCGACTTTTTCCTGAAGAAACAAGTTTTTTTGACAAAATTAATTATATATTTCTAAACTCAAAACATTTTCGGAAAATTTGTACATCTCCCTTCCTTCCACCCATTTACATTTTTTTTGAGACAATCCACCCGTTTACATGGGCCAAGATTGATGTACACGGGCCACCGCTCGCATTCAGACCCATATGGACTTGTAGGGACTTAGCGGATCTAAAAAATAAGGAAAAAAACTAGCGACTTAGCGTCTTCTAAGAAAAAGAGTAACGACTTAGCAAGTGACTTCGTCCGTTCCCCTTGAAAAAAAGGGAGAAATGAAAACCGAATTTGTTGGTTTAGTAAAAACCACTAACTGCCGGTTCGAAATTAGTGTAAAGAAATGGCCGGTTCAAAAATAGAGACGAAATTGGAGGTAGAAGTGATCTACTCCCTCCGTCCAAAAATACTTGTCATCAAAAATGGATGAAAAGGGATGCATATAGAAGTAAAATATATCTACATACATCCCTTTTTATTCTTTTTGATGACAAATATTTTCAGACGAAAGGAGTATACTACAGCTACAGTTAGCTGTCTTCGGTTTTCAAAAAAGAAGAAGAAAAAGCACTTAGCTGCCTTGACGACATGAAGTTCGGTTGGTATCGTGCGTCTCCCATCGTCCTCTTAGACTAGCCACAGTGGGAGTAACTTCAGTAGTAACATCGAGTCCAACTCAGCAAATTTGTTTATGTGGCAATGAATTAATAAGGAGAGAGGTAGTTACAGTAACTTAGCTAGTTACTGTAACATCACATGTCCCAATGCAATATGAGTCTATAACCTAATAAATGAAGTTTTGCATGTTACCACACTTATGTTACTACCACTATGAAGATAGTAACATAGTCTAAGAATTTGTGTATGTTACCAGTATATGTTACTATGCATTGTGGCTAGTCTTATTCCAGGAATCATGCACGCCTGGCAGCAGCCCATCCCGAAAATCCTGGGTTCGTTGAACCCGAGGCAAAGGGAATCTACTCCTACTCCTAGCTGCAGACTCGAGACATGGACCGATTAATCTGTCTGCTACACACGATCTCAAACCGTCCAGACCGCACGCACTGACGGTCAAACGCGGGAACCCCGGGTCCATATTGCGGCTTCACTACTTTTCAGGCCGCACGAGCGCGAACATGCTCCGATTTCACCGACGCCTAGGTCAAAACACTACTCACACGAAAATATGCCCAGATCGGATCGTCTCTGCGTTTACAATTCGCTAAATCTGTCGCCGCCATCTACTCCCTCCGTTCCTAAATAATTGTCTTTCTAGCCATCTCAAATGGACTACAATATACGGATGTATGTAGACATGTTTTAGAGTGTAGATTCACTCATTTTGCTCCGTATGTAGTCACTTGTTGAAATCTCTAAAAAGACAATTATTTAAGAACGGAGGGAGTAGTTAGCAGTGTTTTATAGGCTTGCCTTAAAAAATAGCCTTGGCCATATCCATATTTTGAATACCGACGGTAAAGTTGCGTATAAAATACGAGGACGCACAGCCTGTACGTTCGTACCAAAGTCAAGCAGAAAAGCCCCAATAAAAGTCAAGCAGAAAACCCCGTGTACTACAAAGAACAAATGCAGTGGTTCTGAAGAATGACGTTTCTATACCGATAAACAACTTCTATCAATGACTTATGCCAGGCCCGTTCAAGATTAGTGTAGCTATAGACCGTAGATTAATAGACAAGTATGCTGTATATGTGCAAGTTGATGGCATGAAATGACATTTATATATGTCTCGAGTAAATTATACCACTGCTTGTGTCAAATCGTACATCGTGACAAGGACACACTGGTTTGGAAGAGGATCTAGTGTCAAAAGGAGAGACGACAAAGGAATTACTGCAGAAGAATGCAGAAGAAAAGATGCACCACTAGGTTCTTGCCACATGAACACAGAAGAACCCATGGAAAAGTATGTACTCCTTATGAGCAGATTGTGGTCGAGAGCTTGCACACATGTTCCTGTGCATTTGCAATTGGATTAAATTAGCTGGCCGGAGTCGTCGTTCGTCGCGCTTTGAGTATTGCTGCGCAATAATGCGCTGATTTAGGCATCCTCGTGGACTCACTGTACATCTCCCATGCCCTGTCCATGTCGAAGGTCTCTCGATTATGAAATTTAAGGCCAGGCCGGACTACTTTTTCTCCGGAAATATGCACACGTATGTTCCAGTAAAGGCCTGTTTGGTTTCAAATAAGTCACCAATTTATAAGTCGAAAAGTGAAAAAAAATGACTTATTTTGCCAAACAGACCCGACTTATAAGTCACCCCAACTAATAAATCATAAATTGCTCCACCCCAACTTAAAACTTATAAGTCACCCACTTTTGCGTGGGTCCCACCACCTGCATGATGTTCATTGGTGTGGGAAGATGTGTCAGGTGACTTATAAGTCAGGTGACAACCAAACAGGCATGACTTATAAGTCACGCCTGTTTGGTTGTCACCTGACTTATAAGTTAAGTCAGGTGACTTATTGGAACCAAACAGGCCCTAAAGCAGCTAGCTATAGTTGTGTATCGGTCCCCGTCGTCCACGGCCTCTATGCTCTATGCATCTACTGTACGTGGCTCTCAAGTTCCGGTACGTACGACAGCTGGTGTTGCCCTGTTGTACACACAATGCAGTACGCGTAAGCGTACGTGCAATGTCGGTCCGGGCCGCTTCATCCAACAATACGGCCGAACCAAAGTATGACATGCTGGTAAGCAGTATGATTTGTATCGCCCACAACTCACTTGTGTTCTACTCATGCATATAACATCTACGCATAAAACCAGGCTCAGATGCCACTGTTGGGGAATGTAGTAATTTCAAAAAAATTCCTACGCACACGCAAGATCATGGTGATGCATAGCAACGAGAGGGGAGAGTGTTGTCCATGTACCCTCGTAGACCGAAAGCGGAAGTGTTAGCACAACGCGGTTGATGTAGTCGTACTTCTTCACGATCCGACCGATCAAGTACCGAACGCACGGCACCTCCGAGTTCAGCACACGTTCAGCTCGATGATGTCCCTCGAACTCCAATCCAGTCGAGCTTTGAGGGAGAGTTCCGTCAGCACGACAGCGTGGTGACGATGATGATGTTCTAGCGACGCAGGGCTTCGCCTAAACACCGCTACGATATTATCGAGGTGGAATATGGTGGAGGGAGGCACCGCACACGGCTAATAGATCTCAAGGATCAATTGTTGTGTCTAGAGGTGCCCTCTGCCCCCGTATATAAAGGAGCAAGGGGGAGGGGGCGGCCGGCCAAGAGGAGGCACGCCAGGGAGGAGTCCTACTCCCACCGGGAGTAGGACTCCCTCCTTTCCTTGTCCAAGTAGGAGAGGGGGAAGGAAGGGGTGAGAGGAGAGGAAGGAAAGGGGGGCGCCGCCCCCCTCCTTGTCCTATTCGGACTAGAGGGGAGGGGCCGTGCGGCCTGCTCTGGCCGCCCCTCCTCTTCTCCACTTTGGGCCCATGAGGCCCATTAACCCCTCGGGGGGTTCCGGTAACCCCCCGGTACTCCGGTATACATCCGATAACCCCCAGAATCATTCCCGTATCCGAATATAGTCGTCCAATATATCAATCTTCATATCTCGACCATTTCGAGACTCCTCGTCATGTCCGTGATCATATCCGGGACTCCGAACTATCTTCGGTACATCAAAACATATAAAACTCATAATATAACCGTCATCTAACTTTAAGCGTGCGAACCCTACGGGTTCGAGAACTATGTAGACATGACCGAGACATGTCTCCGGTCAATAACCAATAGCGGAACCTAGATGCTCATATTGGCTCCTACATATTCTACGAAGATCTTTATCGGTCAAAACGCATAACAACATACGTTGTTCCCTTTGTCATCGGTATGTTACTTGCCCGAGATTTGATCGTCGGTATCTCAATACTTAGTTCAATCTCGTTACCGACAAGTCTCTTTACTCGTTACGTAATGCATCATCCCGTAACTAACTCATTAGCTACATTGCTTGCAAGGCTTGTAGTGATGTGCATTACCGAGAGGGCCCAGAGATACCTCTCCGACAATTGGAGTGACAAATCCTAATCTCGAAATACGCCAACTCAACATGTACCTTCGGAGACACCTGTAGAGCTCCTTTATAATCACCCAGTTACGTTGTGATGTTTGATAGCACACAAAGTGTTCCTCTGGTAAACAGGAGTTGCATAATCTCATAGTTGTAGGAACATGTATAAGTCATGAAGAAAGCAATAGCAACATACTAAACGATCAAGTGCTAAGCTAACAGAATGGATCAAGTCAATCACATCATTCTCCTAATGATGTGATCTCGTTAATCAAATGACAACTCATGTCTATGGTTAGGAAACATAACCATCTTTGATCAACGAGCTAGTCAAGTAGAGGCATACTAGTGACACTATGTTTGTCTATGTATTCACACATGTATTATGTTTCCGGTTAATACAATTCTAGCATGAATAATAAACATTTACCATGATATAAGGAAATAAATAATAACTTTATTATTGCCTCTAGGGCATATTTCCTCCAACATCATCACGGGAAAGTGGGTCTTTCAGCACAAGACTCGTCCGGGTGGCACTCTCGAGCGCTATAAAGCTTGCTGGGTGGTTTGGGGCTTTCGACAACACGCGGGCGTGGAATTCACCAACACATTTGCCCCGGTTGTTGAACCGGGCACGATCCGCGCCGTGCTCTAGCTAGCCGTGTCCCGAGCTTGGCCTGTGCATCAGTTGGACGTGTCCAATGCCTTCTTGCACGGCCACCTGGCTGAGCAGGTGTTCTGTGAGCAGCCCACCGGCTTCGTCGACGCCACGCATCCAGATCATGTGTGCTTGCTCTCCCGTTCCCTTTACGGGTTGAAGCAGGCACCTCGGGCCTGGTACCAGCGCATCGCCGCCTTCCTGTAGACGCTCGGATTTACATCGACTCGCTCCGATGCGTCCCTCTTCATGTATCATCACGGAGCTGACACGGCCTACTTGCTGATGTACGTCGATGACCTCATTTTGACGGCATCCACTGTCGCGCTCCTCCAGCGGCTCACTGCTCGTCTTCACGATGAGTTTGCCCTGAAGGACTTGGGTCCTCTGCATTACTTCCTTGGCATTGAGGTGGTACGACGGCCAGATGGGTTCTTCCTCAATCAGCGGCGCTATGCCCATGAGCTTCTCGACCGAGCTGGCATGCTTAACTGCAAGCCCGCTCCCACGCCCGTCGACACCAAGGCCAAGGTTTCCTCTTTGGAGGGTTCGCCTGCATCTGATGCCGCCTTCTACCGCTCCATTGTGGGCGCCTTGCAGTACCTGACCCTGACGCGCCCCGACTTGCAGTATGCTGTTCAGCAGGTCTGTCTTCACATGCATGCTCCGCGCGATTGTCACTGGACTCTGGTGAAGCGTATCCTCCGATATATACGCGGCACCCAGTCCTTGGGACTTACACTGACGGCCTTTTCATTCAAGAGAACCATGAAATGAAGAGAATGAAGCGTGAAATGAAGTCCTTTCTCTTTATGGTGCCGCGTATGTATGGTTCTGCATAAAAAGACTGGGTGCTCATAAAGAGAAAGGACTTCATTTCACGCTTCATTCTCTTCATTTCAGTCCAGTTAAATCCCAAGGACTTCATTTCACGCTTTCATGCTCATAATCTTGGGATTTAACTGGACTAGCATGAAATGAAGTCTTCTTTTTCCGCTTCATTCTTGTCTCTCTTTTCATTCAAGACTTGTTTTTATTGTCGCCTCCGTTATCTTTCATTCATTCCACTTAATACGCTTAGCACGGTGCCGCCTCCGTTATCTTTAACCAATTCTTTTATTCATTTTTTGACTTTGTTTTCCACTGGGTGGGTGCCCTGATTGTTTGTGCAAGCAAAAGACAAAAACAAAAAATTCATGCTAAAGAACGTACTGTCACCACGGTATGCTGAATCGCTGCTCCATTGCTTCCACTAGTTCTTTGCCTCCGGGGTTGCTTCTGAGGCGACCATTGATGTGCCGCAACATCATGTTTATTGCCTTCTCAAGCGCATCTTTCACGTCGGCGGGATGCAGAATGCCACTTTCATAAGCAACAGTAAGCTCCTCCATGCCAAAGAACGTCGCACCACAGTTCCCTTCCGTCCGAACCACCTCGAATTTTCCAAACCAAGGGAAGATTATACATTTTATGTACTCGAAGCAAGGGTTGCCTTTTGTGACCTTTGGAGGGCAGAAGGCTTTCTTTATTTTACAGCCGACATTTTCCTCGTCGTCGTCCTGAAGACGGCCCATCTGGGATCATTCCACGCCTCATGTTCCGGGTACTCGAGCAAATTTGGCAGCGCGTTGTGGAATAGGGCAACCGGTCCATCTTTCATCTGCAGGCGGTTGCAGTATCGTCTGGCTAACATGTGGGCAATACGCCGATCCACGTCCAGCAGCCATATGTCCGCCTTATGGTGCAACAGCACTATGCCGGCACACTGTAAGCAAGGATGGAATATCTCGGCAGGAGTGAAATCCCTAAACAGGTAGGGATCTAAGCTCCCATGGCCCCTTGTATCATCCGTGCGATGAATGCGAAGCGATTTTTTTTATTCTTTTCGTACCGCTTTTTCTGCCGACATCCATGACAAGCGGCTAGAATTCGTCCACGTTGCAGCTTATTTGATCCGACAGCCACACGAGCTCGACCCTGTCGAGGTCCATGCCGGCCGCTCTCCACATCTCAATGTTGTACAGGCCAACATCACGCACTTTGCTCAGATTGCCACCGACCTTGCCACCAATGTAATGGTCCATCCGAGCGAGCCAGTTCGCCATAAGAATTTTGACCTGGCAGCCCGCTTTGATCATCTTGTTGACGTTGATCGCCATCGAGATGCCCTGGGTTACATGCATTTGCGGGGATGGATCGCACCAGGCGTAGCAGACAGGGGCATCTTTCCCCCTGAAGTGCAGATCCTTTAAGAGCATCCTGAGCTCGTGCCGCTTGACGCAGTCCCCGATGCTCCTCAGCGTCGCCAGCCTTCAATCGAAGCTTCCGCCGTTGCCACTTGTAGGCAGTGGCGGATCTACCATTGGGGCGAGCTGGGGCGGCCGCCCCGGGTCGCCGGCGGCGGAGCAGCAACCCCCGCCTACCTACCCTTCCTCTGCTCCTCCCAATTTCCTTCGGTGGCGGGCAATTTTCATGGCGGCGCGGATGTTTCCTGTTGTCTTGTTCCTGCGAAGCCGTATGCGAGGCCGTGAGGGTGATCGGGTGAGGGAGAGAAAGAAGATTAGGATGGGCTGCAACGTTTGCACAATTGCACTTAAGGCCCAAAGACCACAAGCACGCTGCCGGCCACCAATACAACCAATCCAGCCCCAATAGATCCCCGAGCACTAGCCACTCACTGCTGCGCCGTCCCACTACTGTCCAACATATCTCTTGTGTATTTTGAATTGTTCTACTCTTTGGCTCATACCCTTACTGAATACTTACTTAATCAGTGTATGAATTATAGTCGCAATTGATCAAGTGTTGGCAACAAAGTGCTTTGTCTGGTTAATTCTAGTAAAATGAGCAGACACGTTACATCCAGGTATTATCAATACTGTATTGCTGTGTGCAATTAAAATAGCTTCTGATGCTAAAGTTGCACTTTCGATGTCATACCACCAAGAATTGTGGTAGATCAAGTGGAATCACATGATGAAGTCATATCTTATTGGCTTTTGAAAGAACACGACGTGCCAAGATATCGAACACAAAATGAATGGAGCGACAAGAGTCCATGTTATCAGTAGTTTCTAATAAATTTTTATGCCTTTTCATGATTTTGGTAGTTGAATGCCATGACTTTTGATTCAGTACACGTGTATTTGCATAAAAAAAATTTACCTTAAATGTTCGCCCCGGCTAGCTTCAATTCCTGGGTCCGCCACTGCTTGTAGGGTCAGTACAATCACCAGATGAACTCTCTGCAGTTGAAAAACTACGCGGAATGGACCGGATTGGTTCGAAGATGCTGAAGGGAGGAGCTCCTCTCCTGTTATGTTGCAGCAGCTGGAAACCATTGGCAGGTGATGACCGCCGATGAAAGTGACGAAGCTGATGTTGAGGAACCCCGGCTAAGCGCGGTGGATGGTTTGACGAACAGATCTCGCGGCACCTGACCTAGCGCCCGCCGTAACATTGTTTTCCACACAAACGCTCTCTGGGACTGGACGGTGATGCTAAGCCGACGGCAGGGCGAAGCCTCGCCCGAAAATCCGATCCGATCGGCACGACCAGCCGTCGCCCCTAGTGACTTGCTCCCCAAGAGAAAAATATATATTAATACGATTGGATGCACCGAACATGGTAGGCCAGATTGGCCGCCCCATCCGGACTGAATGTTGTCGACCCGTCGATGATAATTAATTCCACGATGGGCATCAGCTGACCGTGTGCTCACTCGCGACCATGGGCGGCAAGCCGCCTCCGCTGCGTTTGGGCATTTCCAGGGAGCGGCTATACGTCGCTGCTTGTACACAAAATTTTAATACTTCGTAAATCTATTTTATATACATTTAACATTTTCCAAATTCTTGATTAATATTTTTCAAATACTTATTATTCAACAATGTTTTCAAATGTTTGATTAACATGTTTATTTACATGATAAAACAATTTTACATTTTTAATACATGGACAACATTTTTTCCTATACACATTTAACAATTCCAAATGCTTGATTAACATTTTTTGAATACTTGTTCAACATTTCTTCAAATGCTAGATTAACAATTCAAAATTCAGAATTTTTTAATACATCGTCAAAATTTTTTCTATAAATATTTAACATTTCCAAATGCTTCATTAACATCTTTGAAATTTTAAATATTTTTTCAAATGACTAACAAATTCATCATTTTTAATACATTGGCAAAATTGTTCTTGTACACATTTAACAATTTTCAAATTCTTGATTAATATTTTTCAAATAGTTGTTCAATATTTTTCGAAATGCTTGATTAATGTTTAATATTTATATAATAAAAAAGTCATCATTTGTTAATACATCAACAACATTTTTTCTATACAAATTTAAAATTTTCAAATGGTTGATTAATTTTCTAAAAAAATACTTGTACAAATGTGTTTCAAATGATTTATTAACATTTTTTGAATACATAATCAATTTTTAATACATTTTTCGTATACGTGATGAACATTTTCTCTACATATAACTTTTTTATAAGCTTGGTCAAAATTTATTAAATATTATTTTACGGTATTTTTAACTATATATTTAGAATATTTTGAATTATAAATAATGTAAAAAAAATAACGCAAAATATAAAATCTGAAAACGTAAAAAAAAGGGTAAACAGGCCGTCGACTCCCGCACAGCTGGGCCGGCCCATCTGGAATATTTATCAAAAAAATTATTCTGGTTTGTGTTTCTGTTTTCTTAGTTTTCTTTCTATTTTCTTCTCTTAATTTATTTTGAGTTTTCGTTTTCCCATCAATTTTTTAATGTGTTCACCACACATTAAAAGTAGCACTCATGTATTTGAAAAACATTAACCGTGCAAAATGAATGTTCCTTATGAAAAAGAACATCGCAATGTGTATGAAAAAACGTATTCACCAAGTCATGCTTTAAAAAAAATTATCATGTATTTTAAAAATGATAAACTTGTATAAAGAATGTTTCAGGTGTATACAAACAATGTATATGTGTATGAAAAAAATATACGTCAAAACATATGTTTCGGAAAAAATTGACAATCATGTACTTCGAAAAAGTGAAACCTATGTAAAAACATGTTTCATATGTATACGAAAAATTTACACTATCTGTGAAAAATTAGACATGAAAATGTACATTTAAATAAAATGTTGACCATTTATCTATTTTTGTAAGACATATAAAAATGTTTCTGATGTATTAAATAATGCACGATATATATGAAAAGCATGTAGAAATGTGTATTGAAAATATTCATGATGTACCAAAAAATGTACAATGTCTATGAGAAAATGTCCATGATGTATACCAAAAAATGATAAGAAATCATACAATGTGTATGAAAAATGTACATTGTGTGTGAAAAAAAGTAGACGTCAAAACATATTTTTGTAAAAATGTTAGTTATGTATTTAAAAAAAGTTTTTGAGGTATAAGATGTACAATGTCATGGAAAAAGTAGACATGAAAAACATCTATTTGCATAAATGTTAATCATGTATTTACTCAATATTGAATGTCTATTAAAAAGAGTTCATCATGTATACGAAATGTGTACAATGTGTATAAAAGAAAGTAGACAAGTACCAAAAAAAGAAAAAGGAAATGCAAAACTAAAAGTAAGAAAAACAAAGAAAACAAATCAAATTTAAAGAAAGAAGAAAATAATAAATAAATAAAACAAAAGAAAAGAAAACCAGTAGAGAAACATAAAAATTGAAGCAAAGTGATGAAACCCCAAGAGGAAGAAAAAGAAGAAAAATGGAAGATTTAACGGACACGAGCAACTGCTCGCCTTTGGACCCATATAGCCTGGCTCGTTCCCCCAAAAAACAAAAGGGCAACGCTAGGCGCAGAACAATCGGCGCAAGGTTCGGCCAGTCGCATGTGCACCACCCGATCTCAACTATATAGGCCGTCCGATGTGTGGGTCCCTTCTTCCACCTCACGCACGCATCACCTCTTCTTCCTAAAAAAGGCAAAAAAGGGGGGGGGGGGGACAGTAGTACCTCCTTCAAAGCACCCCCCCCCGCCACCGTTTGCACCATGGTGGCCCTCTGGTCACCGTTGTTTGCAGCTTTCCTAACCGATGGCGCGCACTTCACCATTTCACCGATAGCATCTTGCCGCCATGCCCATTAAAACACCAAGCATCAGCGGTTCTAGCTCTACTTTGAACGGTTTCAACAAAATCAATTGCTGATTCCAGCCAAAAACACATAATGTAGCAATAAAAATTAATGGGCCTCGTCGCTGCAGCTCATGAAGAGAATTTGATTTCGGTCAAAAAAATTGCTGGTTCCAATAAATTGGATCGCCGTTGTAACACATTGCTCGACGAGCTCCGTTGCAACCTAAGGGGGAAGGCCGGTTCCAGCAAATTGGATGGCCGGTTATAGCACATTGCTCGTCGAGCTCCGTGGCAACCCAAGGGAGAAGGACGGTTCCAGCAACAAAAAATGTTGGTTCCAGAAAATTGGGTTGTTGGTTCCAGCATCGTGGGATCGAGCTCACTTGCCGCATGCACTTGGTAGCACTTCTAACCGCAGGTTGCAGCAAGTCGCACCGGTGGTTGTAGCTTCTCTTTGGCCGGTTGCAGCATGCCATGCCAGTTCATGGCGTAGGTGGTCGTTGATTTCCAGCTTGCTCGGGCGCTGTTACAGCATACCAGGACGCCGGTTCCAGTACATGGTGCATGTGATTGCTGCATCTTGGACTACTGCCTTGAGCTCGCCCGAGGAGCACAGGGGAAGAGAAAAGGACCAGCGCCGGCCAATACCGGGAGGCGGACGGTGAGCCGACCTACCAGTAGCCCCGCCACGGTGCCGGTGCGGCTAGTCACCGTTGCCCCCCTCCCCCGTCGTGGTCGCCTCCTTGGCTCACCACTCACAACCAGTGGAGCACATGGGCCTGTGGGGGTTGAAGGAGTAGCCCCTAGATTTGCTTGGTCTAGGTTGGAGTGGTGGGGTTGACATGTGGGGGTGGCCAAGAAAGCGGGCGGAGTCAGCGGTGTCTAATGAATGGATGCAACGCCACCGTGAAGAAAAGGATAAGGCTGCTTGAGGGGTTCGTGGGCCCCGCAAACCCACCATCCCACCGCGCGAGGGACAGCGCCGTGCCTTGCTACCGTACATGACGCTGGATCCAATGGGCCGTGCGTGACCGACGCAATACTCAGCCCGGTCGGCCGGACTCAAACGTTTCTCAAAACGGAAGCACAAGTAAGCGAAAACCGGATACGCCGGTTTACTTTACTATAGCTGCCTGCTCTTTTTTTCGCGAAAAATATAGCGGCTTGCTCTAGCCTAAAGCAAAAACTACTCCGACCCTGCTCTACTCCTCCTGCCTAAGGCTACCCATAATGGAAGTAACATAGGTGGTAACATTACACTTATCTAGGCAAAATAGATGATGTGACATGTAATTAATGAAGAAAGAGAGGCATATGGTAATATAGCTAGTTACTGTAACATTACACATATCAAAAAAAGATGAGTCTACAACCTAATAAATGAAGTGATGCATGACACAACACATATGTTACTACCCACTGTGAATGTGATAACATAGACTAGTAACATATGCATGTTACTACTCTAAATTACTCCTCACTGTGACTAGTCTAATCTACTGCTCTAACAAAGGTAGCACAAAATGAGGAGTAGGAATTTTCTACAGCTAGCTGGCTTGACGACAAGTTGGATTCGTTCTTCCAGGAATCGTGCACGCCGGGGCGGCAAACCCAACCCAAGAATCCTGGGCTCGTTGAGACCTAGGCAAACGAGTAGTCTGTCCGTTACACACGATCCCAAACCGTCCAGACCGCACGCACGCATGGTCAAACGCGGACCCACCGGTCCATATTGCAGCTTCGCTACTTTCCAGGCCGCACGGGCGCGAATATGCTTCGATTTCACTGCCGCCCAGGTCAAAACAGTACACGAAATTCTATGCCTAGATCCCAGATCTGATCGTCAAATTTTGTCTTTCGATTGACTGGTTAATTAGCATTGCCAGTGTTTATGCAATCAGGGGATCACTGACGGTAGCAGGTCACCAGCTAACAGCCAGGTTTGCCTTAGAAAACAGCCTTGGCTATATCTGTTTGTTGTCCTGTATCAACGGTAAAAATCGCGTATAAAATACCAGAGTGCACCGCGTGTACGTATGTTCGTACCAAAGTCAAGCAGAAATCCCCGCATACAAAAATCCAAACTCAGTGGAACGTCGATCCATAGCTAGCTAGCTATATATAGCTTAGGTGACGTTTCTGTGCCGGAAACTAATTTCTATCAGTGATCTGTGCAACATAGCAATAGCCATTCAATATTAGTGTAGCTGTAAACGGTAGATTAATACAGGCAAGTATGCTGTATATGTGCAAGTTGACGGCATTAACGCGACATATGTACGTGTCTCAAGTAAATTATACCACTACTTGTGTCAAAGAGTACATTGTGACAACGACACAATTGTTTGAAAGAGGATCTAGCATCAATGCATGTCACGTAAGTAGGCCTACTAACGGACACCTATCTAGACCTTTTTTTTATACTACACACCGAGAGCCCACGGAAAGGCATATTATACAATAGCGTATACCAGCGATTTCGTGTTTGCACAGTGATATATACGATCTTATATTTCTTTACAAAGAGAGTATATATCATACTTCTTATGTGCAGATTGCGGTTGAGAGCTTGCCAACATGTTCGTGCGCATTTGCAATATCATAATACTCTTTGTCTTTGATGTTCGTTTCCTGCTCCTTGTCGTCGTCGTCGCGCTTTGAGACTTTGAGTATTGCTGCGCAATAATGCGCTGACGTAGACATCCTCGTAGACTCACTGTACATCTCCCATGCCTCTGCCCACACCATCTCGAATGTCCTGACCCGATGAGGCCTCTCGATTAAGAAAATGGAGGCCAGGGCAAACGACGTTTTCTCTGGTTATGTGCACGTACATTCCAGTAATTAAACACCTACCAAGCGTACGTATATATCCTGTAGGTGGCTCTCAAGTTCCGGTACGCACCACAGTTGATTTTACCCTGTTGTACACACGAATACAAGCCGATCCAGTACAGCTCGGCGCGAAGCACATACTGATACTGGGCAGTGGGCACTATAGGTCTATGGCCATTGCCATTTGCCTACGTGGCGCTAGATGCATGTAGACGCAGTGAGATGTTCCGTACACTGTGGTGCATGCATGCGTCATTCCCGCGCGGTTGGCTTCTCGTGTTGGCAACGATCGCCCGGGCTGTTTTTGCTTCAGTGTGTTGGTGAAGCACAAACAATTTGGATCCATATCTATAGTTTACAAACGTACGTATAGTGCCCATGATGACGACGTGATTAATTAACGAATTAGCAGTTTCATTAGTTGGCCTAAGGCATGGCATCAGGCCGCGTGGCGCGGACATGTGGGCAGGGTGGTGAGGGGAGGCTTGTGCGTGCTCCAACGTCTCATACTCTCATGTCGTTGGTGTCATGGCGTGCGAGGTGCTAGCCTAGCCGCTAGGCCGCTAGCCGCATGCATGCGAGCGCGTTCGGCGGCAAAACCTGCCCGACGAAGTCTCGGCACGTACTACGTAGACAACGATTGCATTATTCCCACGCAACCAATCCGCTCCACTAAAATGCTGAGCTGCGTCGATCAATGGTAAAGACAAGGAATCTGCACCGGGCAATTGTCAGATGGATCACGGATGGCGGGATGGGGTCAGTCGATGAGAAAAGGACTATACTTAACCGTGTTCTATGAATTGGTGAAGGACAGAGGGAGGTTCTTCTTGCTTCTTGGCCTTGTTCGTTTAAACCTCCTCTCAAGAGGATTGGAGTGGATTGGAGGGGGTTTTGGCTTGTAGGGGATCTAATCCCCCTCAATCCCTGTCAATCCCCTTCCAAAACCGCCTCAACCGAACAGGTGGCCTTAAGGAAAAACAAATCGGGAAACCAGGCAAGAAAGCATGCGAAAACGTGAGAGGAAACCAACCAACCTGCCTACTACAGTGCGTGAACGCGGCCGAAAACGATGACCTCTAGCTACAGTGCGTGTCTGCGTGAGGCGACTTCTACTTCCAGTGGAACAGTTGCCATCTTCGTGGACAGTCCCTCGACCATGCATGCGCTAATACGCATGTGATAAATGCCGTACGTACGTTAGGAATTAACTCAATCAGGACGTGCTGAAACGGTGTCTGGACAAAAATCGATCCAGGATGATGATTGCATTTATTGCCGTCGATCTCTTCTCTATAAATCCCATGCGCTAGCCTCCAAAACCAATCCTTATTGCTTGAAGCATGCATGATGCATCATGCGTGCGTGCCAATGATCGATCGACCGGAACGTCATAGTCTCCGCAGCTATGTACTCCCTCCGTTTCTTTTTAATCCGCATATAAGGTTTAATCAAAGTCAAGCTTTGTTGAGTTTGACTAATTTTATATTAAAAAATATAAACATTCACAATATGAAATCAATATTATTAGATGCACCATGAAACGTATTTTCATACTATATAATTTTAGTATTGTAGATGTTCATATATTTTTATTTAAACTTAGTCAAACTTTGTGTAATTTGACTTTGACCAAATCTTATATGCGGACTAAAAAGAAACGGAGGGAGTACAGTGGTAGACTGGTAGTCACGAAACCTTAGAGCATGATCAATTGAAGCACCACGTGTAGGACCATACTGTTTGTGTGTTGGCGCCGTGGAACGTGAGAGGCGTGCCATGTGGTCATTTTGGATGTGGACGACAGTGTTGCCGTGTACATGCATCTACTACCAGCTAGCTGGAGAGGACTGTAGAAAGAGAAAAGTGCAGATTGATGATTGGGACCTGGTTGTTGGCACGTGTCGACTTAAGGAGCCCCTTTAAAGGATGGAGAAGTAGTTTTTTTTTTTGCAAGGAGAAAGGATGTTTTATTCCACAACGAGAGGGTTACAATCACAAGACAACAATTCCTCGCACCACGAAGGAATCGAGTTCAACCATACCGCGGTACAAGTTTTAGTGCGGCTATATAGTGTGCCAATTGATGTGCTATCCTATTTTGATATATGCTAACTTTTAGAGAAATGAACTTCCTGAGAGCCCCACGTACGCATCTCGGCTCGTCGCAACGTCGATCGATCAGTCTGGCATTCTACTCGAAGACTGGGGGAACGACTGTTGAGTCAAAAAGCTGAGTGAGAAGGAAGCAAGGGATCGGTTGTGGCGGGATACGAAGTGCTCCGCTAAGCCAATATGAATGTTTACATACGAACCCACGCCAATACATACGAGTAGTAGGGGTACTGAAATTCTCATCAATTAAAGGTTAGGGCTCAGTTTCTGCTCCTCGGCAAAGGCAAAGTCAATTCAATAGGAATCCGAATCCTAAAAGGCAAGACCCAAACCACAGGTCGATCAACAGTTCTTCTTTCACTTCCATCTCTTCATACATGTTTTCTTGCTTTTCTTACCACTGTTGTAGTGAACCGCATCTCTAAGCACCGGGAGTCGTGAACCGCGCACAAGGTCCTTCTTAAACTAGAAATAAGTGAAATAATTGCCATGTATATGGCTCCATCAAACCCGCAACTAAACTATGAATGAAATCAATGAGATATATGCCTCCCTTTTGAACCAAAAAAACTCCAAGTAAGTAAAGAAATTAACCAAGGCACGCACGGGCAACACATCCCTGTCACGCGTCTAATCACGTCCTACTGTACTTAGCAAGAGTACCCAACGACCTAAACACTGCGTTAAACTAAACACATGGTGCTAGCCATATTCGGTCCCTGCCTGCTTCTTTGATTCTATGAGCACCTACGAATCCGCTCCAAGCAAATCATTGACCTGACCGTCGTCGACGTACACGGCATGTGATTACGCAATTAATTAGGCTGGTTGTAACGGGGAGTATCATATACTAGTATCATGCATACGATACTAGTGTATGATACTATTTCTGTAATGCATACTATCATAAGTTAGTATCTTAGCCTACCTTATTAATTGCCATGTATGACACAAAGTAGTACAACATTTAATATGATACGGTATCATGATATGATACCACATCCTCTCTTTCCTCATTTAGTAGTGTGCCACATCATCCAAAAACTCTAGTTGGCATGCATGATTCCGCTTATGATACTACCACTACGACCAGCCTTAGGCGCGCACGATTGATCCCGAGGTTGATGCCTTACTATTCTGCTTTGCCTACCCGGACTCTGTCCTTTTCCAGCTAGTTTATCCCTCGATCGACCTGTTTGTCGTGGCATGTGCCGGCAGGGCTGGGCTCTCTCCATACGGCGGCGCCGCGCCGGGCATCGCCAGATTGCAGCGCCGTACGGGCACTTTCGGCGGCATGACAGTGCCCGGAAATTACCGCCTCCGCCGCGCCCAGCACGCGTGCGTGGAATTTACTAGTGTTAGAAGGGATAGATAGAGATTGGTGGAATGGTTGTTGTATTGCTTGAGCCTCGTGGGCATATATATAGGAGTACAATGATCTACTTGAAGTACAAGACAAGCCAGAACAAATCCTAGTCTATCTTGTCTTTCCTAATAATCACGGTACTCAACATCCCCCGCAGTCACAACGGTAGCGATACAGATGATGAGACTGGAGAAGAATCCGAAGGCAAGCTGACGGACACCCTCCCACAGTCGTAACGGTCGATGCATCGCGGAGTCATGGCTGGAGTGAAAACCGACGAGGTTGCTCAAGCAGGCGGTAGCCCTTTGTGCCGTTTGTCGATGTAGCTAAGAGCGTGGGTGGTGGAGCCGTGGTCGAGGTAGCAGTGCGAAGAATGCCGTGGTCGATGTCGAGTCGGGGTGGCCGGTGTCGAGGAAGTCGCCATGGAGCCATGGGCGCAAGGAGGCGCCGAGTTAGTCATGGGTGCAGTGGTGACGAGGTAGTGGTGCGCCGAAAGGATGACGGTGTTGACGACATGTTGCGGCGGGTTTGCCAAGTCCGGGGACACATCGTGGACGAAGGCACGCACCGGTGTTGCCAGCACCGGGCATGCGTAGACGGACGAAGATGAAGTTGATGAAGCGCCGACCAGGCTTACCAGGCCCGGGGACACGTCGTGGATGAAGGCACGCATCGGTGTTGCCAGCACCGGGCATGCGTAGACGAGGTACCTGCACGAGCTGTACGCCATGTCGGAGAAGTCGGAGGTGCCAGCAGAGAAGAACTCGACGACGATTGCGGCGTCCATCGGCGCGGGGCCGATGTCACCAACGATGGTCGTAGTAGACAAAGTGATCGGGGTAGATGACGGCGACGCTGGCGATGGGCTGGTGCTTGGACGAAGACCGAAGGGGGTGGACGGGCGGCGGCTACGAAGGTAGCGGCGGCGGCGGCCTGACAGCGGCGGCGACAGCTAGGTTAGGAGTGCGGCGGCGGTGCTCGAAGTAGGCGAAGAACCCTGACAGCGTGACGAATATCGGCGCGGACAGTGGCGTTCCCGCGGCAAGGGAGACGGCGCGGCGCATACCACAGGGGGTCGACGCGTGGTGACGGCGGAGTGGATCGCGGGCCGCGGCGCTACGGCCCGAAGGGGCGACGCAGCGGCGGCAGGAGGGTCGGGGCGACAGCAGGAAGACCTCGGGGCGGCAACGGGAACCGCGGGCCGCAACGGCGGTTCGCGAGTCGGTGCAGCCGCGGGGACGGCCTCGGGGCGACAGCGGGGACCGCGTATCGTGACACTACGGCCCAAAGGGGCGACGCAGCGGTGACGCATGGGTCGATGCAGCCGCGAGGAGAACCACGGGGCGGCGGCGCTGCGGCCCGACGGGGCGACGCAGCGGCAGCCCAATGCTCGATAGGTGGAGAGGCGCACTGAACTCGGGGACAATCTTCGCGGGACCTGCGGAGGCATGCGTAACCGATGGGCCAGGTCGGTCGCGCGGCGTAGATGAGGCAGATCACCGCGGCGAGCGGGTGATCAAACCGATCGCGCGTGAGGTCGGGGACGCCGCTCGGTGGAGGCGTGGTGGTGGCGGAGTCCGAGATGAAACCGGCGATGACGGACTGCTTGAGACGTCGTGCGGATGAGCTTGTCAGCACCGGCACCCGGGCAGCGAGGCCCGAGCGACCAACGGAGGAGCGGCGCCCGAGTTGGGGCAGCCGACAAGGTTGACGCAGCCGTCCTGACGCAGCCGAGGACGAGGCCGGCGAGGTAGACCGCCGGACCGCCGTGCAGACGTGGCGGAGGCGGGTGATGTGGATCGATGGGCGGGCCGGCGCGTGAGCGACGACTATGATTGGCCGTCGCATGGCGCGTGGCTGCCGGGTCGGGGTGATGCAGGTGTCCTGGTCGGAGCAGGGTGGTGACGGCCGGTGCAGGGCGACGGGCGGACCGGCGCGCGGACAATGGCTGGCCCTGACGGGCTGCCTCGGCACGCGTGGCCATCGGGTCGGAGGAGAGGCCGGCGGGTCGTGCCGGGGTTGGAGTAAAGGCGCTCGGGGTCGACGACGGCGGTGGTCGACGCAAACCGATCAAGAATAGATCGGAAAACCAAAAGAAACCGCGCGATCAAGATGACCGGCGGGAGAGAGAAAACCCCGGAGTAAGGCTCAGGGAAAAGACTCTCTAGGGCAGCCGGTCAACATGACCGGCGGACGAACCCTAGGTACGGGCGGTGATGAGGATACAGACCTGGGGTAGGGTCGTAGGCCTGACCTATACATCCTACCCAAGGTCACTACCCAAGAAGGCAAGAAGGTCAAGAGACACCATGAGACCCTCGGTCGAAGATGTCGAGTGCAATCCACTCGACATCATGTCACTCAGGAGTCTCCCTACCTACTGTCACTCGACCCGCAAGAGAATCACTCGACCTCTCGAAGACCAGAAGTCACTCAGCGTGCAACGGACATGCATTCACTCCGTAGTCTTTAAGGTCATTAACAACACTTAAGGCTGGCGTTACCAGTAACGCCACCACTTTATGTACATTAACTCCCTTGTAATGGAGGGCCGGAGAGGTCTTGGCGAACTCTATATAAGCCACCCTCCTCCTCTGGCACAAGGGTTCGCACCCCCTGTAACATCACACATATAATCCAATCGACCACCAAGACGTAGGGCTGTTATTTCCTCCGAGAAGGGCCTGAACTCGTAAAACTCGTGTGTACACCTTCACCATAGCTGAGATCTTGCCTCTCCATTCCTACCCCCTTTCTACTGTCAGTCTTAGAACCACGACAGTTGGCGCCCACCGTGGGGCCGGTGTCTTAGCGACTTATTGGTGAAGTTGCAAGTTTTTCCGATCATCATCATGGTTTCCGGTGGCGAGTTGACTGAGGGCCGCGAGATCCATCTCGGCGCGCTCGTTTTCATCGCCAACGACTCGTCATGGCTTCAGGAAGCTCCGCTCGACGTTGAGGCGCTCCCCGTCCGAGGAGCGGTGCACTTTCGCGCGTGCGTTCGCGGCGTCCTTCTTCGGCAGCCGTCGACCCACTATCAGTCGGCT
Source organism: Triticum timopheevii (assembly GCA_963921465.1). NCBI lineage: Eukaryota > Viridiplantae > Streptophyta > Magnoliopsida > Poales > Poaceae > Triticum > Triticum timopheevii. Next base: position 77,521,940 of record OY997264.1, on the reverse strand, counting down.
CTGATGGTATCTTCCCTTCCCGCTGTCCGCCGCCGCAAGCGATCCGGTCGATCGCGGCTTCAGCGGTGGGTGAATCATGTGGTGGCTCGTCGTTCGGCCACCCATCAAGTCGCGGCAATCGAGCTCGACAAAACTCTCCACGGCATGTTCGATCTGTCGACTGGCTCCGTGGAGACTGCATCCGAGTGTGATAGCAGCGACCCTACGGCTGAATTCCTGATGGTCGATGGTGCATGCAGCCCACCCATCTTCCGCCGCGAAGACGGCGAAGAGGGTGGCGGCAATCCGTCGCGCGTCCATGAGGAATATCATCCTGAACCCCTTTCTTCACAGCAGAGGGAAGAACTTCGTCGCCGCAACATGGATGCACTCCATACGCCCATCGTTGGAGAAACCCTCGAGGCTCGGGCCTTGGAGGAGGCACGCTTGGCTAATTTGGCTGAGCGCACTTGACTAGAGAACCTGCAGCGCGCTCTCGACGAGCGAGCTCGGGAGCGGGTCCCTGAGTCCAGTCGATGACAACTTTTCCTGCCTCCACCTAAGGTATACCATACTCTGATTCAGAACCTCACAGCTGCGGCCCGAATTGCAGAGTTGATCCAACCTTCCCAGTCGGAGGCTGGCTGAGGGTTGATGCAGATCCGGGCCTTGCTGCGGGCAGCAGGAGAGTAGAACACTGCAATGTCTCAGTCGTGGAATAGGATTCACAGCAGACCTGTAGTAGCAGATACAGTTCAGTCGCCCATAGCCCAAGATCGCCCCTGCGGCATGAAGTCCGTGGGTAGTATGATCGTCAGTTCGATCGCGACAATCATCGTCGAGTGCCTACACCTCCTCCGAGGAGTGCGTCGTACGTGCCTCGGCAGAACGATGACAGGCGCCGTCACAGTGATGAGCGCAGAGCTCTAGTCGACTCAAGAGAGGCAGTCTTCGATGCGAGATCCATTCTCGTTCAAGGCCTGGTCGACCGGAACAGAGCGCATAGAGAAGACCCTGGCAGAGATCGTCCGAGTGGCAGCAGATTGCATGTTTCAGGCCCAGAGTGTTTCAGCAGAGCCATCAGGGCAGCAGTGATTCCTCCCAACTTTAGGTTGGCAACCGGAGTCAGTAAGTTCACTGGAGAATCCAAGCCTGAGACCTGGCTTGACGATTACCGAGTGGCTTTGCAGATTGGAGGCAGAAACGATGAGATAGCGATGAAGCATCTCCCTCTTATGTTGGAAGGGTCGGCCCGAGCGTGGTTGACTCAGTTGACTCCAAGCAGTATTCACAGTTGGGAGGAGCTAGCTCGAGTGTTCGTAAGAACTCTTGAGGGCACGTGCAAGCGACCAGTAGGGTTGCCCGAGTTGCAGCATTGTGTGCAGAAGTCGAATGAGACTTTGAGGGAATTCATTCAGAGATGGACCACTTTGCATCACACCATTGAAAATGTATCAGAGCATCAAGTAGTGTGCGCTTTCAAGGAAGGCTTCAAGTACCGAGAGTTAGTCCTGAAATTCAGTCGGACTGGGGATATGACTCTGACTCGGATGATGGAGATAGCTACCCGGTACGCTAACGGAGAAGAAGAGGATCGACTCTGTAGCGGGAAGAGTAAACCAGTCGGCCAAGAGGCCGGTGGGGGTAACTCCAGTCGGAAACAGAAGCGTAAGGTCGAGCCAGCGGCACCCGGTGAGATTGCAGCAGTGGCTCAAGGAAAGTTTAAGGGAAAACCTAAGGGGCCCTGGCCCCCAAAGAAGGTAAAGGATCAAGCAGGAAATGATGTGCTGGATTTTCCATGTCACATCCACACGAAGAAAGATGAAGAAGGTAATCTGATTTACCCGAAGCATACCACTCGACAATGTCAACTCCTGATCCAGCAGTTCCGAGAGAAACAACCCAATGAGAAGGAGAAAGAGTCGGACAAAGATGAGGATGAAGAGGAAGATGATGGTTATCCCAAAGTCAATTCCACTCTCATCATTTTTGCTGATGTTGAGAGCAAGAGTCGGTTGAAAGTTATCAACAGAGAGGTGAATATGGTTGCTCCAGTGACAACGACCACGTACCTAAAATGGTCCCACACAGCCATCACATTTGACCAGTCAGACCATCTTGCTCGTGTAGCCACCCCCTAGAGGCAAGCGCTGGTGGTCGACCCAGTGGTCGGAGGCACTCGACTGACTAAAGTGCTGATGGACGGTGGTAGCGGTCTGAATATCCTTTATGCTGAAACCTTGAAGGGGATGGGCATCCCGATGTCCAAGCTTAGCGAGAGCAATATGAGCTTCCATGGTGTTATCCCCGGAAAGAAAGCCGAATCACTCGGCCAGATCGCTCTCGACATGGTTTTTGGTGATTCCAAACATTACCATAAGGAAAAGTTGACATTTGAAGTCGTACATTTCCAGAGCGCTTAGAGCATTACTAGTAGTACCCCTAAACCCTCAAACCCTCAAAAATAACCGCTTTTTTACGGGTTGAGACGAAAAATTCCCAAAGAATAGATCCCCTTAACCCTTAAACCCTCAAAATTGTCTAGAGGCTCAACCCCTATTCTCCTTCCCAGCCTGTAGAAACAGGGGTTGGCCAGCCCAACCCCTCCCTGACCCGGTTCCCTCGCCAGTTTTGCGCGGGAGGGAGTTTTCAGCTCCCCCTCCCCGGATCCGGCCGCCGCCGGCCTCCCGCCGCCCTGCCCGGCCGACCTCCCGCCGCGCCGCGCCCCGGCGGTCCATCCCCGGCCCTCCGCCGCCTCCCCGCCCCGTCGCACACCGCCCCGCCGCCTCCTCGCCCCGGTCGCGCGTCCTCCTCCCCGCCCCGGCCGTGCCTCCTCCTCCCCGCCCCGGCGTCCCCTCCCGCCTCCCCTGCGCCGCCGTGGCCCGGCAGCCCTCCCGCCTCCCCTCCCGCCCTGATCGTCCGCCGGCCACCCCTCGAGGAGCTGCGCCCCGGTCGCCCAGGCCGTCCAAGCTGTGCCGCCGCCCTGCCCCGACCGCCCTCCCGCCGTCCAAGCCGTGCCTCAGCCGCCCTCCCGCCGGCCGCCGACGCCACCTCCTCCGAGGTGAGGTATGTGCTTTTTTTTTCATTTTGTTTCATTTTCTTTATTGTTTCAGTTTTTAGCACTAATTAGTGACTGTCCTTTGCAGATGGAGATGAACAATGAGGAGATTGTCATGGACTCGATGTCCGATTCGTCGGATTGGTCGACATCCGATGATTCCGACATTGATGAGTTGTTGCAAGACAACGACGTCGAGATGATGAGCCTCCTCATCGACGTGCAATCGTTTGAAAACCACGTGAAGCTGATGGATCAGAGGAGAGAGTCGAAGATGGGGCGAGTCACCATCTACCGGAACCGTGCTCTCGGACACGAACATTTGATGGAAGACTACTTCTCCGAGGTACCTACATACCCTCCTTGTCTCTTCCGCAGAAGGTACCGAATGTGGCGTAGTTTGTTTGTGAAGATTGTCACCGATTGTGAGGCCTCCTCATATTACTTTAAACATCATAGATCCGCCGCCGGTATCATGGGGTTTAGTGCATATCAAAAGATATCGGCGGCAATGCGGGTACTCGCTTATGGCATACCCGTGGATTATACCGACGAGTATCTTCGTATTGGGCAAGATACAACCACGGAGTCAGTCCGTAGGTTTGCCAAGTTGGTCATCCGGTTTTACGGTGAGAAGTATCTTCGGGCACCAAACGAGGAAGATACAAAGAGATTAATGGAAATGAATGAAAAAAGGGGATGGCCGGGATGCTAGTTAGTCTTGATTGCATGCATTGGAGGTGGAAAAATTGCCCAAAGGCATGGCACGGAATGTATTGCGGTAAAAGCCGTGATGCTACCATTGTGCTTGAGGCCGTAGCATCTCAGGACACATGGATTTGGCATGCATTCTTTGGGTCGCCGGGAACACTCAATGATATCAATATCCTCAATAGATCTCCTTTGTTCAAAAGATTAATTTCTAGGGATGCTCCAGCTTGCAACTACAAAATCATGGACAATGAGTACTCAATGGGATACTATCTCACCGATGGCATCTATCCCGAATGGGCAACTCTTGTGAAGTCTATCAAGGAGAAAAATGGGGTGCCCTTAACAAGGAAAGAGGCTCATTTCACCAAGGCACAAGAGGCAGCCCACAAGGATATTGAGAGAGCTTTCGGTGTTTTGCAAGCAAGGTTTGCCATAGTTCGTGGTCCAGCTCGGTTTTGGGACAAAAAAGCCTTGATGAACATCATGAAATGTTGTGTGATTCTACACAACATGATCCTAGAGGATGAGAGAGGGTTAAACCTCCCTTATTTCTATGACAATGTTGGTACCCGTGTGCAACCGGAAAGAAACCCTTCTCGCATACACGCTTTTCTTCAAGCACATCGTCAGATTGAGGATGCAACCACTCATGGTCGGCTCCGGGATGATCTAGTAGAGCACCACTGGCAGTTGGATGGGCAGCGCATTGGCCCATGATGTATCTTTGTTTTACTTTTCTATGTCCTATTTGATTCGAACAATTAGTGTAATTTGCTCAAACATTGTTGTAATAATTTGAATGATTATTGTTTTATTCGGTGTTGTAATAATAACTAGAATGATTATTGTTTTATGTCAAATGTGATGGAATTTTTGATATGTTATTGTTGGAAATATGCCCTAGAGGCAATAATAAAAGGATTATTATATTTCAATGTTCATGATAATTGTCTTTTGTTCATGCTATAACTGTATTATCCGGAAATCGTAATACACGTGTGAACACTTAGACCCAATGAGTCCCTAGTGAGCCTCTAGTTGACTAGCTCGTTATGATCAATAGATAGTCATGGTTTCCTGACTATGGACATAGGATGTCGTTGATAACGGGATCACATCATTAGGAGAATGATGTGATGGACAAGACCCAATCATAAGCATAGCATAAAAGATCGTATAGTTCGTTTGCTAGAAGCTTTGCCAATGTCAAGTATCTATTCCTTCGACCATGAGATCGTGTAACTCCCGGTTACCGTAGGAGTGCCTTGGGTGTATCAAACGTCACAACGTAACTGGGTGACTATAAAGGTGCATTACAGGTATCTCCGAAAGTATCTGTTGGGTTGACACGGATCGAGACTGGGATTTGTCACTCTGTATAACGGAGAGGTATCTCTGGGCCCACTCGGTAATGCATCATCATAATGAGCTCAATGTGACCAAGGTGTTGGCCACGGGATCATGCATTACGGTACGAGTAAAGTGACTTGCCGGGTAACGAGACTGAACAAGGTATTGGGATACCGACGATCGAGTCTCGGGCAAGTAACGTACCGATTGACAAAAGGGAATTGTATACAGGGTTTGATCGAATCCTCGACATCGTGGTTCAACCGATGAAATCATCGAGGAGCATGTGGGAGCCAACATGGATATCCAGACCCCGCTGTTGGTTATTGCCCGAGAGTCGTCTCGGTCATGTCTGCGTGTCTCCCGAACCCGTAGGGTCTACACACTTAAGGTTCGGTGACGCTAGGGTTAGTAGGAAGTCAAGTATGTGACTACCGAATGATGTTCGGAGTCCCGGATGAGATCCCGGACGTCACGAGGAGTTCCGGAATGGTCCGGAGGTAAAGATTTATATATGGGAAGTCCTGTTTCGGGCATCGGGACAAGTTTCGGGGTTATCGGTATTGTACCGGGACCACCGGGGGGGTCCCGGGGGCCCACCGGGTGGGGCCACCTGCCCCGGGGGGCCACATGGGCTGTAGGGGGTGCGCCTTGGCCTGCATGGGCCAAGGGCACCAGCCCCACATAGGCCCATGCGCCTAGGGTTCAAGGGGGCAAGAGTCCTAGGAGGGGAAGGCACCTCCTAGGTGCCTTGGGGGGGAGGGAAACCCCCCTTGGCCGCCGCCCCCCTAGGAGATTGGATCTCCTAGGGCCGGCCACCCCCCCTTTGGCCCTCCTATATATAGTGGGGGAGAGGAGGGACTTCATACCTTGAGTCCTTGGCCTTTGGTTGCCTCCTTCTCCCTCCCCAACACCTCTCCTCCTTCGTTGTGCGCTCGGCGAAGCCCTGTCGGAGTACTGCTTCTCCACCATCACCACGCCGTCGTGCTGCCGGTGGAGCTGTCTTCCTCAACCTCTCCTTCCCCCTTGCTGGATCAAGAAGGAGGAGACGTCGCTCGTCCCGTACGTGTGTTGAACACGGAGGTGCTGTCCGTTCAGCACTTGGCATCGGTGATCTGAATCACGTTCGAGTACGACTCCATCATCACCTTGCAAGCTTCCGCACGCGATCTACAAGTGGTATGTAGATGCAAGCTCTCTCCCATGACTCGTTGCTTAGATGAACTCATAGATGGATCTTGGTGAAGCCGTAGGAAAAATTTTAATTTTCTGCAACGTTCCCCAACAGTGGCATCATGAGCTAGGTCTATGCGTAGTTCTCTAATGCACGAGTAGAACACAATTTGTTGTGGGCGTTGATCTTGTCATCTTACTTGCCTCTACTAGTCTTTTCTTGCTCAACGGTATTGTGGGATGAAGCGGCCCGGACCAACCTTACACGTACGCTTACGTGAGACCGGTTCCACCGACTGACATGCACTAGTTGCATAAGGTGGCTGGCGGGTGTCTGTCTCTCCCACTTTAGTTGGAGCGGAATCGATGAACAAGGCCCTTATGAAGGGTAAATAGAAGTTGACAAAATCACGTTGTGGTGATTCGTAGGTAAGAAAACGTTCTTGCTAGAACCCAATCGCAGCCACGTAAAAGATGCAACAACAACTAGAGAACGTCTAACTTGTTTTTGCAGCGATTGATCATGTGATGTGATATGGCCAGAAGTTGTGATGAATGTTGAATTGTGATGTATGAGATCATGTTCTTGTAATAGGATTCACGACTTGCATGTCGATGAGTATGACAACCGGCAGGAGCCATAGGAGTTGTCTTTATTTTTTTGTATGACCTGCGTGTCATTGAAGAACGCCATGTAAACTACTTTACTTCATTACTAAACGCGTTAGTCATAGAAGTAGAAGTAGTCGTTGGCGTGACAACTTCATGAAGACACGATGATGGAGATCATGATGATGGAGATCATGGTGTCAAGCCGGTGACAAGATGATCATGGAGCCCCGAAGATGGAGATCAATGGAGCTTGATGATATTGGCCATATCATGTCACAACCATATAATTGCATGTGATGTTTATTATGTTTATGCATCTTGTTTACTTAGGACGACGGTAGTAAATAAGATGATCCCTTACAAAATTTCAAGAAGTGTTCTCCCCTAACTGTGCACCGTTGCTACAGTTCGTCGTTTCTAAGCACCACGTGATGATCGGGTGTGATGGATCCTTACGTTCACATACAACGGGTGTAAGACAGTTTTACACAGCGAAAACACTTAGGGTTAACTTGACGAGCCTAGCATGTGCAGACATGGCCTCGGAACACGGAGATCGAAAGGTCGAACACGAGTCGTATGGAAGATACGATCAACATAAAGATGTTCACCGACGATGACTAGTCCGTCTCACGTGATGATCGGACACGGGCTAGTCGACTCGGATCGTGTAACACTTAGATGACTAGAGGGATGTCTAATCTAAGTGGGAGTTCATAATTTTGATTAAGAACTTTATTATCATGAACTTAGTCTAAAACCTTTGCAAATATGTATTGTAGATCAATGGCCAACGCTCATGTCAACATGAACTTCAACGCGTTCCTAGAGAAAACCAAGCTGAAAGATGATGGCAGCAACTATACGGACTGGGTCCGAAACCTGAGGATCATCCTCATAGCTGCCAGGAAGCAATATGTCCTAGAAGGACCGCTAGGTGCCGCTCCCGTCCCAGAGAACCAAGACGTTATGAACGCTTGGCAAACTCGTGCTGATGATTACTCCCTCGTTCAGTGCGGCATGCTTTACAGCTTAGAACCGGGGCTCCAAAAGCGTTTTGAGCATCACGGAGCATATGAGATGTTCGAAGAGCTGAAACTAGTTTTCCAAGCTCATGCCCGGGTCGAGAGATATGATGTCTCCGACAAGTTCTACAGTTGTAAGATGGAGGAGAACAGTTCTGTCAGTGAACACATCCTGAAGATGTCTGGGTTGCACGCACGTATGACCCAGTTGAACATTAACCTCCCAGATGAGGCGGTCATTGACAGAATCCTCCAGTCGCTCCCACCAAGCTACAAGAGCTTTGTGATGAACTACAACATGCAGGGGATGGTAAAGACCATTCCTGAAGTGTTCTCGATGCTGAAGTCAGCAGAGGCTGAAATCAAGAAAGAACATCAAGTGTTGATGGTCAATAAGACCACTAAGTTCAAGAAGGGCAAGGGTAAGAAGAACTTCAAGAAGGACGGCAAAGATGTTGCCGCGCCCGGTAAGCCTGTTGCCGGGAAGAAGTCAAAGAATGGACCCAAGCCTGAGACTGAGTGCTTTTATTGCAAGGGGAAGGGGCACTGGAAGCGGAACTGCCCCAAATACTTAGCGGATAAGAAGGCCGGCTACACCAAAGGTATATTTGATATACATGTAATTGATGTGTACCTTACCAGTACTCGAAGTAACTCCTGGGTATTTGATACCGGTGCCGTTGCTCACATATGTAACTCACAGCAGGAGCTGCGGAATAAACGGAGACTGGCGAAGGACGAGGTGACGATGCGCGTCGGGAATGGCTCCAGGGTCGATGTGATCGCCGTCGGCACGCTGCCTCTACATTTACCTACGGGATTAGTTTTAAACCTCAATAATTGTTATTTAGTGCCAAGTTTGAGCATGAACATTGTATCTGGATCTCGTTTAATACGAGATGGCTACTCATTTAAGTCTGAGAATAATGGTTGTTCGATTTATATGAGAGATATGTTTTATGGTCATGCTCCGATGGTCAATGGTTTATTCTTGATGAATCTCGAGCGTAATATTACACATGTTCATAGTGTGGATGCCAAAAGATGTAAAGTTGATAACGATAGTCCCACATACTTGTGGCACTGCCGCCTTGGTCACATTGGTGTCAAGCGCATGAAGAAGCTCCATGCTGATGGACTTTTAGAGTCTCTTGATTATGAATCATTTGACACATGCGAACCTTGCCTCTTAGGCAAAATGACCAAGACTCCGTTCTCCGGAACAATGGAGCGAGCAACCAACTTGTTGGAAATCATACATACCGATGTGTGCGGTCCAATGAGCGTTGAGGCTCGCGGAGGATATCGTTATGTTCTCACTCTCACTGACGACTTGAGTAGATATGGGTATGTCTACTTAATGAAACACAAGTCTGAGACCTTTGAAAAGTTCAAGGAATTTCAGAGTGAGGTAGAGAATCAACATGACCGTAAGATAAAGTTCCTACGATCAGATCGTGGGGGCGAATACTTAAGTCACGAATTTGGTACACACTTAAGAAAATGTGGAATCGTTTCACAACTCACGCCGCCTGGAACACCTCAGCGAAACGGTGTGTCCGAACGTCGTAATCGCACTCTATTGGATATGGTGCGGTCTATGATGTCTCTTACCGATTTACCGCTATCATTTTGGGGATACGCTCTAGAGACAGCTACATTCACTTTAAATAGGGCACCGTCTAAATCCGTTGAGACGACACCGTATGAATTATGGTTTGGGAAGAAACCTAAGCTGTCGTTTCTAAAAGTTTGGGGATGCGATGCTTATGTCAAGAAACTTCAACCTGAAAAGCTCGAACCCAAGTCGGAAAAATGCGTATTCATAGGATACCCTAAGGAAACTGTCGGGTATACCTTCTACTTAAGATCCGAAGGCAAGATCTTTGTTGCCAAGAACGGATGCTTTCTGGAGAAAGAGTTTCTCTCGAAAGAAGTAAGTGGGAGGAAAGTAGAACTCGATGAAGTACTACCTCTCGAACGGGAAAGTGGTGCAGCGCAGGAAACCATTCCTGTAATGCCCACACCAACTGAAGAGGAAAATGTTGATGATGATCAAGGTACTTCAGATCTAGTTGCTACTGAATTTCGAAGGTCCACAAGGACACGTTCTGCACCAGAGTGGTACGGCAACCCTGTCATGGAAATCATGTTGCTGGACAACAATGAACCTTCGAACTATGAAGAAGCAATGGCGGGCCCGGATTCCAACAAATGGCTTGAGGCCATGAAATCCGAGATAGGATCCATGTATGAAAACAAAGTATGGACTTTGACAGACTTGCCCGATGATCGGCGAGCGATAGAAAATAAATGGATTTTTAAGAAGAAGACGGACGCGGATGGTAATGTTACCATCTATAAAGCTCGACTTGTCGCTAAGGGTTATCGACAAGTTCAAGGGATTGACTACGACGAGACATTCTCTCCCGTGGCGAAGCTTAAGTCCGTCCGAATCATGTTAGCAATTGCCGCATACTATGATTATGAGATATGGCAGATGGACGTCAAAACGGCATTCCTTAATGGACATCTTAAGGAAGAGCTGTATATGATGCAGCCGGAAGGTTTTGTCGTTCCTCAGAACGCTAACAAAGTATGCAAGCTCCAGCGATCCATTTATGGACTGGTGCAAGCATCTCGGAGTTGGAACATTCGCTTTGATGAGATGATCAAAGCGTTTGGGTTTACGCAGACTTATGGAGAAGCCTGCGTTTACAAGAAAGTGAGTGGGAGCTCTGTAGCATTTCTCCTATTATATGTAGATGACATACTCTTGATGGGAAATGATACGAAACTCCTGGACAGCATTAAGGCCTACTTGAACAAGTGTTTTTCAATGAAGGACCTTGGAGAAGCTGCTTATATATTAGGCATCAAGATCTATAGAGATAGATCGAGACGCCTCATAGGTCTTTCACAAAGCACATACCTTGATAAGATTTTGAAGAGGTTCAAAATGGATCAGTCCAAGAAGGGGTTCTTGCCTATGTTACAAGGTGTGAGATTGAGCTTGGCTCAGTCACCGACCACGGCAAAAGATAAAGAAGAGATGAGTGTCATCCCCTATGCTTCAGCCATAGGATCTATTATGTATGCCATGCTGTGTACCAGACCCGATGTAAACCTTGCCGTAAGTTTGGTTGCAAGATACCAAAGTAACCCCGGCAAGGAACACTGGACAGCGGTCAAGAATATCCTGAAGTACCTGAAAAGGACAAAGGACATGTTTCTCGTTTATGGAGGAGATGAAGAGCTCGTCGTAAAGGGTTACGTCGACGCTAGCTTCGACTCAGATCTGGATGACTCTAAGTCACAAACCGGATACGTGTATATGTTGAATGGTGGAGCAGTAAGCTGGTGCAGCTGCAAGCAGAGCGTCGTGGCGGGATCTACATGTGAAGCGGAGTACATGGCAGCCTCGGAGGCAGCGCATGAAGCGATTTGGATGAAGGAGTTCATCACCGACCTAGGAGTCATACCCAATGCGTCGGGGCCGATCAAACTCTTCTGTGACAACACTGGAGCTATTGCCCTTGCCAAGGAGCCCAGGTTTCACAAGAAGACCAGGCACATCAAGCGTCGTTTCAACTCCATCCGTGAAAATGTTCAAGATGGAGACATAGAGATTTGCAAAGTGCACACGGATCTGAATGTCGCAGATCCGTTGACTAAACCTCTCTCGCGTGCAAAACATGATCAACACCAGAACTCTATGGGTGTTCGATTCATCACAATGTAACTAGATTGGTGACTCTAGTGCAAGTGGGAGACTGTTGGAAATATGCCCTAGAGGCAATAATAAAAGGATTATTATATTTCAATGTTCATGATAATTGTCTTTTGTTCATGCTATAACTGTATTATCCGGAAATCGTAATACACGTGTGAACACTTAGACCCAATGAGTCCCTAGTGAGCCTCTAGTTGACTAGCTCGTTATGATCAATAGATAGTCATGGTTTCCTGACTATGGACATAGGATGTCGTTGATAACGGGATCACATCATTAGGAGAATGATGTGATGGACAAGACCCAATCATAAGCATAGCATAAAAGATCGTATAGTTCGTTTGCTAGAAGCTTTGCCAATGTCAAGTATCTATTCCTTCGACCATGAGATCGTGTAACTCCCGGTTACCGTAGGAGTGCCTTGGGTGTATCAAACGTCACAACGTAACTGGGTGACTATAAAGGTGCATTACAGGTATCTCCGAAAGTATCTGTTGGGTTGACACGGATCGAGACTGGGATTTGTCACTCCGTATAACGGAGAGGTATCTCTGGGCCCACTCGGTAATGCATCATCATAATGAGCTCAATGTGACCAAGGTGTTGGCCACGGGATCATGCATTACGGTACGAGTAAAGTGACTTGCCGGGTAACGAGACTGAACAAGGTATTGGGATACCGACGATCGAGTCTCGGGCAAGTAACGTACCGATTGACAAAAGGGAATTGTATACAGGGTTTGATCGAATCCTCGACATCGTGGTTCAACCGATGAAATCATCGAGGAGCATGTGGGAGCCAACATGGATATCCAGACCCCGCTGTTGGTTATTGCCCGAGAGTCGTCTCGGTCATGTCTGCGTGTCTCCCGAACCCGTAGGGTCTACACACTTAAGGTTCGGTGACGCTAGGGTTAGTAGGAAGTCAAGTATGTGACTACCGAATGATGTTCGGAGTCCCGGATGAGATCCCGGACGTCACGAGGAGTTCCGGAATGGTCCGGAGGTAAAGATTTATATATGGGAAGTCCTGTTTCGGGCATCGGGACAAGTTTCGGGGTTATCGGTATTGTACCGGGACCACCGGGGGGGTCCCGGGGGCCCACCGGGTGGGGCCACCTGCCCCGGGGGGCCACATGGGCTGTAGGGGGTGCGCCTTGGCCTGCATGGGCCAAGGGCACCAGCCCCACATAGGCCCATGCGCCTAGGGTTCAAGGGGGCAAGAGTCCTAGGAGGGGAAGGCACCTCCTAGGTGCCTTGGGGGGGAGGGAAACCCCCCTTGGCCGCCGCCCCCCTAGGAGATTGGATCTCCTAGGGCCGGCCACCCCCCCCTTTGGCCCTCCTATATATAGTGGGGGAGAGGAGGGACTTCATACCTTGAGTCCTTGGCCTTTGGTTGCCTCCTTCTCCCTCCCCAACACCTCTCCTCCTTCGTTGTGCGCTCGGCGAAGCCCTGTCGGAGTACTGCTTCTCCACCATCACCACGCCGTCGTGCTGCCGGTGGAGCTGTCTTCCTCAACCTCTCCTTCCCCCTTGCTGGATCAAGAAGGAGGAGACGTCGCTCGTCCCGTACGTGTGTTGAACACGGAGGTGCTGTCCGTTCAGCACTTGGCATCGGTGATCTGAATCACGTTCGAGTACGACTCCATCATCACCTTGCAAGCTTCCGCACGCGATCTACAAGTGGTATGTAGATGCAAGCTCTCTCCCATGACTCGTTGCTTAGATGAACTCATAGATGGATCTTGGTGAAGCCGTAGGAAAAATTTTAATTTTCTGCAACGTTCCCCAACAGTTATATGATGAAATGTGATGAAATGTGTGATATATGTAATGACAGTTTTAAAGGTTGGGGTTGAGGCAAAGACTAGAACCCTCAAATCCAACCCTTAGAGTAGTTTACGGGTTGGGTTTGAGGGTTCTAGTCTTTGCCCCTATTTTTCAACCCTTAAAAGTGTCAAAAACTGGCACTTCTCAACCCTTAAAACTGCTATAAGGGTTTGAGGGTTTGAGGGTTCTACTAGTAATGCTCTTATCATGCCATTCTGGGGAGGCCTGCGTACGCACGTTTCATGGCTCGACCGTGTTACGTGTACCTCAAGTTGAAGATGCCTGGTCCCAAGGGTGTGATCACAGTTACTGGCAATCGGCAGAAGGCGGAGGAATGCTTCCAGAAGGGTTCCAAAATTGCCGATATGCATATGGCAGCTGTTGAACTTCAAGAGTATCAGAAGAATGCAGATCCGAGTGATCTACTCCGAGCCAAGAAGCCTGCCACAAATTCTGCATTTCAGTCATCTGGTGAAACGAAGCCGATTCATATTCACCCGACCGATCCCAATGTCGCGCCGACTCATATATCAACGACACTCGACAACAAATAGGAAGAAGCGCTCATCCAGTTCCTCCGTGAGAACTAGGACATCTTTGCATGGAAACCCTATGACATGCCGGGTGTACCCAGAGAACTGGCTGAGCACCGTTTGCGTGTCGACCCCAAGGCAAAGCCCGTCAAAGAGCACCTTCAACGGTCCGCCATGCAGAAGAGGAAAGCGATTGGCGAAGAGGTGGCTCGGCTGCTAGCAGCAGAGTTCATCCGAGAGATCTACCACTCCGAGGGGCTTGCCAATGTAGTCATGGTCCCTAAGAAGGATGATTCATTCCGTATGTGCATTGATTTCAAGCATATCAATCGGTCCTGCCCGAAAGATCACTTCCCTCTCCCCCGCATCGATCAGATTGTTGACTCGACTGCGGGGTGTGAGCGCTTGTCTTTTCTAGATGCATATTCAGGGTATCATCAGATCCGACTGTATGGTCCCGATAAAATAAAAACAGCCTTCATCACCCCATTCGGGTGCTTTTGCTATGTCACCATGCCATTCGGTCTTAAAAATGCTGGAGCCACATTCATGAGGATGATTAAGAAGTGCCTGCTCACCCAAATCAGTCGGAATGTGGAGGCATACATGGATGACATCGTGGTCAAGTCTTGCAAAGGTTCCGACCTATTGACTGACCTCGCAGAAACCTTTGCCAACCTAAGGAGGTACGATATCAAGCTTAATCCGTCAAAGTGCATGTTCGGGGTTCCCGGAGGAAAGTTACTCGGTTTTCTCGTTTCCGAACGAGGGATCAATGCAAATCCAGAAAAAGTTGATACCATCCTCCGAATGAAACGCCCTGTGCGAGTGCATGACGTTCAAAAATTGACTAGTTGTTTGGCCGCCTTGAGTCGATTCATTTCTCATCTAGGTGAAAAGGCCTTGCCTCTTTACACCTAGCCGGTGTAAAGAGGAAGTTGATGCAGCGTTTGCCTCGATTCATTGACTGATGAAGAAATCTGATAAGTTCGAGTGGACTGAGGAAGCTGATGCAGCGTTTGCAGAACTCAAAACCCTGCTTTCCACCCAGCCGGTGCTCGCTGAGCCAATTAGCAAAGAGCCTTTACTGCTTTATATTGCAGGCACTAGACAAGTTGTCAGCACAGTACTCACGGTCGAGCGAGTAGAGGAAGGAAAAGCTTACAAGGTTCAGCGCCCAGTTTATTATCTCTCTGAAGTTTTGACTCCATCCAAGCAACGATATCCTCATTATCAGAAGCTTGTCTATGGAATATACATGACCATGAAGAAGGTTGCACATTACTTCTCTGATAACTCTATTACAGTCGTCAGCGACGCACCGTTGTCTGAGATTCTGAATAACAGAGATGCAACTAGTCGAGTGGCAAAATGGGCAATTGAACTCCTTCCACTGGACATCACGTTTGAGGCAAAGAAAGCTATCAAGTCCCAAGCAATCGCAGATTTCCTTGCCGAGTGGATTGAGCAGCAACTGCCTACTCAAGTTCACTCGAAACATTGGACTATGTTCTTCGATGGCTCCAAGATGCTAAACGGATCAGGTGCTGGGGTAGTATTGGTGTCCCCCCTTGGAGACAAGCTTAACTATGTTCTCCAGATTCATTTTGATTCCTCCAATAATGAAGCGGAATATGAAGCACTTTTATACGGGTTGCGTATGGCCATTTCACTCGGCGTCCGTCGCCTCATGGTATACGGCGACTCAGATTTGGTGGTCAATCAAGTGAAAAGGAATGGGATGTCAGAAGTCCAGCCATGACTGGTTATTGCAATGCTGTTAGGAAGCTGGAAAAGAAGTTTGAAGGGTTGGAGCTTCACCATATACCCCCATTGAAAAATCAAGCTGCAGATGAGTTGGCAAAGATAGGTTCAAAGAGAGAAGCCATTCCCCGCAATGTGTTCTTGGAACATATTCATTCACCTTCAGTTCAGGAAGATCCTTTCACTGAAGAGTCGCCACAGCCCAAGAGTGCCACAGATCCGACTGAAGTTGCAATCCCAGCCGTGGTCGACTTGGTCATGGAGGTTTTGGTCATTACTCCCGACTGGACGGTGTCGGTGTCAAAACCGGCGGATCTCGGGTACGGGGTCCCGATCTGTACGTCTAAGGCTGATGGTAACAGAAGGCAAGGGACACAATGTTTACCCAGGTTCGGGCCCTCTCAGTGGAGGTAAAACCCTACTTCCTGCTTGATTGATATTGACGATATGAGTAGTAAAAGAGTTGATCTACCACGAGATCGTAGAGGCTAAACCTAGAAGCTAGCCTATGATGATTATGATTTTGATCGTGTCTCTAAGGACTAAACTCTCTGGTTTATATGGACACCGGAGAGGGCTAGGGTTTACATGGAGTCGGTTACAAAGAAGGAAATATAATATCCGGATCACCAAGCTTGTCTTCCACGCAAAGGAGAGTCCCATCCGGACACGGGATGGAGTCTTGAGTCTTGTATCTTCACGCTCCAATAGTCCGGACAAAGTATATAGTCCGGCTGTCCAGATACCCCCTAATCCAGGACTCCCTCAGTAGCCCCTGAACCAGGCTTCAATGACGATGAGTCCGGCATGCAGTTTGTCTTCGGCATTGCAAGGCGGGTTCCATCTCCGAATACTCCAAAGTACCTGTCGCAACAAACTGTGTCCGGCTTCCCATCAATGTTGTACCCCTCGGCTTCTGTGCTTCAATAATGACCATCTCCACGTGTTGAGTGAATGCGAGGAGTCGAGGCATTTTTGCATTTGCCACCCCCGGTCTGACAAGCAAAACCGTCTATTTGAAGGGACGAGGATTCTCAGATCCAAACCTCACCCTCTTCCCTCGAGCAAGCATCCAACGGAGCGCTCCAGAAAAAACCATTCCAACATGCGGTTGCCGTAGCTCTTCTTCTCATTCCCCTCGCTCCAAGCCAGGCGACTGGGAAGAGTGTTCAGTTCCTCAAAGCCGCTTAATAGAGCTGCAGACCCAAGGGTTTCTTCCACCAGCATTCATGGTCCCCGTCCGAGCCGGACTAGCCACCTATAATGGCGGGGAGCAAGTGGAGAGATCTCCTAATCTATCCCCGGGGGAGCGAATATGTCTCATCCCGCATCTGCTGAGAGGCATCGGGTTTCCAATCCACCCATTCCTTCATGGGCTCCAGGAGTTTTACGGCCTCCAGTTGCACAACTTCACCCCTGCCTCCGTGCTGCACATAGCAGGATACGTCGCCCTTTGTGAACTATTTCTGGGCTGCGAGGCTCACTTCGGGTTATGGAAGAAGTTGTTCTGCCTCGTCCATCGCAACCAGGAGGAATCCATATGTCAAGTGGGCGGAGCCGAAGTATGGCGCGTCACCGAGACCGGATACCTATCCGACACTCCCAAGAAGGCACCGGAGAACTGGCCCTCGGAGTGGTTTTATGTCGATGACGTTCCCCTTACGGATCCAGTCTGGATAGGTCTCCCTGAGTTCAGTAATGCTCCGCCGAAGGCATGCCGAAGTTGGCGCTCTCGGGGCCCCCAAGAGGAGGATACCAGAGAAATACACTTCCTGATGAGCAGGATAAAGTTACTGGCCAAATCCGGGCTGACAATAGTCGAGGTTATGGCAATATGCATAATGCGGGGAGTGTAGCCGCTTCAATATCGGGGGAAGCCCATGTGGCACTACAACGGGGAAGATGATGCCACCCGTTGTGGTCGTAAGGGTCCGGACTCCGCCACTGCTCTAGCGAGGATATTGTTCGATTTGTATAAAGGAGAAGAAGAAGAATTCCTTCATATTAAACCGTGGGATGGGTTTTCTATGTACAACCCCCCAAGCTGGGTAATTCGTCACTCTTTCCCCCGCTTCACTCATTCTGGCGTTCTTTGTTAAGATTATTTAATTCGATATTTTTGAGCAGGAACTGAGGAGGGCCGTAGAAGGAATCTCCAACCCCTCCCCGCAGCCAGAGGACCCCGGAAGGGCCTTCGATCCAGGACTCGAAGAAGATCTGGATATTACTGTGGAACTCGTCAACGGGATATTTAATCAGGCGAGCTGTGATGGCGCCTCAGTGGCTATTATCGCCGACTATCCCGGACTGCTACCTACATCGCGTGTAAGCCAAGCCAAAAAACCCTATCCTCCGAAGAGGACTCCTTTCTGATGCCATGCCTTACACCTAAAGTGTCGTATTTTTGCAGAGACGACAGTCAGAGCACGGCGCCGAGCCCCTGGGGACTCATCGGCAAAGGGCGTCCGGATTGGGCAGGCTTAAGAGGAAGGTGGTTAGGGCCGAAATGCCGCTATAGAGGTATGGTAAAAACCTGCTCTGTGATTATTGTGTTTGAAATGTAACAGCGTCCTTCGTGTCTTGGCAGAAAGAGGAGTAGCCGGACTATATCCGGGGATCCTGCCAATCACGCCTCCACCAGCCGGATTCCAGAACCGGCTTCGAGAGAGGAGGCGGACGCGGGGCAGATGCCGAATTGTCCTCCGACAAAGGATGCGTATATGCTCTCCGCCATGAATTTCGAAGTAGAGAGCGCCATGAATCACCGGCGCCGACGGGCCGTATTTTGCAACAACATCTTTTCCGAAGATGCATTTAATGCTTTCAATTCGGGAGACGCATATATCCGAGATACTCAAGGCGGGCTTGCCCGAGCGACGGACCAGTATGCCAGAGATATACGGGTAAGAAAATTTGATAAGCATATATAGCAGTAGCTCCTGAGACTTGAAACGGTTGGAACAACTATTTTAAGGATCAATTTATGCACAGGTCCTTGTAGATAAGAATGCCCAATTGTCTCGGGAGCTGGAGGAGTGCAAGACCCAACTGAGGGCCACTGTTGCCAAGTTAGAGGAATCCCAGAAGGCCTCATCTGGTAACATTTGTCTCAATTGTACAGAAATGTACCAGTTAGTAAGTGGCTTCGTATGATGAGTCTAACAGAAAATTCTGCAGACAATTCCGGGGTGAATCCGGAGGTCGTAAGAGATAACTAGTCACATCTCCAAAGGCAGCTAAAAGCTGGCAAGTGTGTTCTTACGCAAGTTAGGCAGGAGAAGAACAATCTTCAAGATGCCAATATCCGGCTGGGCGTGGAATTAAAAGATGTTCGCGCTCAGCTGGCGGACTCCGTGAAGGAGAAGAAAAGGCTTCGTCGTGGCATTTATGGTAAGTGCCAATACAAACTGTATTATAGCTCGGCGAGGAAGCATAGTGAATGAATTTTTATTCTGTAGGTATGCTACGGGCCGCCCTGAAGAAGAGATGCCCGCGTCTACAGGCGATTTGCTGCAAGACCTCTCACAGCTACACGAGCGAGCTCAACAGGTGATGCAGGGTATTGCCCAGGCCTTGTGGCCATCAAACCTCCTGCTAAAAGGCATGGGGGAGCTCGTGGATATGCTCCAAGGAGCACGGAGGCGCTTCCTATTGTGGAAGGTATCAGCCCATCGACAAGGTGCAAGAGAAGCCTGGGCTATGGTGATGACGCGCTACACCAAGCGTGACCCGAACCATATGGCCGAAGTCGGACCGGCGGGGCCAGATGGGCAAGAAATTCCCGTGAGTCTGGTGTATGACCAGGTAGCGTTAGCCGCAAAGTATTCCCAATAGGATTGTAAGCTAGATAGCCTATTGGATGGTATAGAGGAAGAATATAGTCAGTCCAAGTGACTATGTAATTCAATGGACGTATGTAGTCCCTAGTCGGATTAAAATAATTTGTCATGGTGGACCTTTTTGCTTCAGCCCCTAGATCTGATAGTCCGGGGTGTATCCGAATACCCGCTCAGTAACCGGGGTATGCGTGGAAACCAGGCGTAGGGTGTTGGGGAACGTAGCAGAAATTTAAAATTTTCTACGCATCACAAAGATCAATCTATGGAGTAATCTAGCAACGAGGGGAAGGAGAGTGCATCTACATACCCTTGTAGATCGCTAAGCAGAAGCGTTCAAGTGAACGGGGTTGATGGAGTCGTAATCGTCGTGATCCAAATCATCGATGATCCTAGCGCCGAACGGATGGCACCTCCGCGTTCAACACACATGCAGCCCGGTGACGTCTCCCATGCCTTGATCCAGCAAGGAGAGAGGGAGAGGTTGGGGAAGACTCCGTCCAGCAGCAGCACGATGGCATGGTGGTGGTGGAGGAGCGTGGTACTCCAGCAGGGCTTCGCCAAGCACCGCAAGAGACGAGGAGGGAGAGGGGTAGGGCTGCGCCAAGAGGGAGATCAAATCATGTGTTGGGCAGCCCCCAAACCTCAAGTATATATAGAGGGAGAGGAGGGGCTGCGCCCCCACCTAGGGTTCCCTCCCTAGGGGTGGTAGCAGCCCCCAGATCCCATCTGGGTGGCGGCCAAGGGGGGAAGAGAGGGGGGCGCACCTAGGATGGGCCTTAGGGCCCATCTGGACTTAGGGTTTGCCCCCTCCCACTCTCCATGCGCCTTGGGCCTTGGTGGGGGGGGGGGGGGGCGCACCAGCCCACCTGGAGCTAGTCCCCTCCCAAACTTGGCCCACGCAGCCTTCTGGGGCTGGTGGCCCCACCTGGTGGACCCCCGGGACCGTCCCGGTGGTCCCGGTACGTTACCGATAGCACCCGAAACTTTTCCAGTGACCAAAGCAGGACTTCCCATATATAAATACTTACCTCCGGACCATTCCGGAACTCCTCGTGATGTCCGGGATCTCATCCGAGACACCGAACAACATTCGGTAACCACGTACATCTATTCCCTATAACCCTAGCGTCATCGAACCTTAAGTGTGTAGACCCTACGGGTTCGGGAGACACGTAGACATGACCGAGACAACTCTCCGGCCAATAACCAATAGCGGGATCTGGATACCCATATTGGCTCCCACATGTTCCACGATGATCTTCATTGAATGAAGCATGATGTCGAGGATTCAATCAATCCCGTATTCAATTCCCTTTGTCTACCGATATAGTACTTGGCCGAGATTCGATCGTCGGTATCCCTATACCTTGTTCAATCTCGTTACCGGCAAGTCTCTTTACTCGTTCCATAACAGATCATCCCGTGATCAACCCCTTGGTCACATTGTGCACATTATGATGATGTCCTACCGAGTGGGCCCAGAGATACCTCCCCGTCACACGGAGTGACAAATCCCAGTCTCGATTCGTGCCAACCCAACAGACACTTTCGAAGATACCCGTAGTGCACCTTTATAGCCACCCAGTTACGTTATGACGCTTGGTACACCCAAAGTATTCCTACGATATCCGGGAGTTGCACAATCTCATGGTCTAAGGAAATGATACTTGACATTAGAAAAGCTTTAGCATACGAACTACACGATCTTTGTCCTAGGCTTAGGATTGGGTCTTGTCCATCACATCATTCTCCTAATGATGTGATCCCGTTATCAACGGCATCAAATGTCCATGGTCAGGAAACCGTAAGCATCTATTGATCAACGAGCAAGTCAACTAGAGGCTTACTAGGGACATGGTGTTGTCTATGTAACCACACATGTATCTGAGTTTCCTATCAATACAATTATAGCATGGATAATAAACGATTATCATGAACAAGGAAATATAATAATAATAACTAATTTATTATTGCCTCTAGGGCATATTTCCAACAGTCTCCCACTTGCACTAGAGTCAATAATCTAGTTCACATCGCCATGCGATTAACACTCACAGGTCACATCGCCATGTGACCAACATCCAAAGAGTTTACTAGTGTCACTAAACTAGTTC
This sequence comes from Triticum timopheevii, assembly GCA_963921465.1. Lineage (NCBI taxonomy): Eukaryota > Viridiplantae > Streptophyta > Magnoliopsida > Poales > Poaceae > Triticum > Triticum timopheevii. The sequence goes on along the minus strand of OY997264.1, from coordinate 77,500,216 downwards.
ACATCATCATGTGATTAAGACTCAATGAGCTCTGGGGTTTGATCATGTTTTGCTTGTGAGAGAGGTTTTAGTCAACGGGTCTGCAACATTCAGATCCGTATGTACTTCGCAAATCTCTAGGTCATATTGTAAATGCTGCTTCCACGCTCCACTTGGAGCTATTCCAAATGGTTGCTCCACTATACGTATCTGGTTTGCTACTCAGCGTCATTCGGATAGGTGTTAAAGCTTGCATCGATGTAACCCTTTACGCCGAACTCTTTATCACCTCCATAATCAAGAAACATGTCCTTATTTACTCCAAGGACAATTTTGACCGCTGTCCAATGATCCATTCCTGGATCACTCTTGTACCCCCTTGCCAGACACGTGGCAAGGCACATATCAGGTGCGGTACAAAGCATGACATAATGTATAGAGCCTATGGCTAAGGCATAGGGGGCGACATTCGTCCTTTCTCTTTCTTCTACCGAGGTCATGTCTTGAGTCTTACTCAATACTCACACCATACTGCCAAGAACTCCTTCTTTGCCGATCCATTTTGAACTCCTTCAAAATCTTCTCACGGTATGTGTTCATTTGAAAGTACTATTAAGCATTTTGATATATCTTATAGATCTTGATGCTTATTGTTCAAGTAGCCTAATCCAGGTTTTCCATTGGAAAACACTTTTCAAATAACCCTATGTGCTTTCTAGAAATTCTACATCATTTCTGATCAACAATATGTTTACAACATATACTTATCAGAAATTCTATAGTGCTCCCACTCACTTCTTTGGAAACACAAGTTTCTCATAAACTTTGTACAAACCCAAAATCTTTGATCATCTCATCAAAGCGTACATTCCAACTCCGAGATGCTTACTCCAGTCCTTAGAAGGGTTGCTGGAGCTTTGCATACTTGTTAGCATCTTTCAGGATTGACAAAACCTTCTGGTTGTATCACATACAACCTTTCCTCAAGAAAATTGTCGAGGAAATAATGTTTTGACATCCTATCTGCAAGATTTCATAAATAATGCAGTAACTGCTAATCCAATTCCAACAGACTCTTAGCATCGCTACGAGTGAGAAAGCCTCACCATAGTCAACTCCTTGAACTTGTCGGAAAACATCTTAACGACAAGTCGAGCTTTCTTAATGGCGATACTTACCATCATTTTCAGTCTTCCTTTTAAAATCCATCTGTACCCAATAGCCTTACGACCATCAAGTAGTTCTTCCAAAGTCTATACTTTGTTTTTACACATGGATCCTCTCGGATCTTATGGCCTCTAGCCATTTGTCGGAATCCGGGCCCACCATCGCTTCTCCATAACTCGTAGGTTCATTGTTGTCTAGCAACATGACCTTCAAGACAGGATTACTGTACCACTCTGAAGTAGCACGCATCCTTGTCACCCTACGAGGTACGGTAGTGACTTGATCTGAAGCTTCATGATCACTATCATAAGCTTCTACTTCAATTGGTGTAGGCACCACAGGAACAACTTCCTGTGCCCTGCTCCACACTAGTTGAAGTTACGGTTCAATAACCTCATCAAGTCTCCACCATCCACCCACTCAATTCTTTCGAGAGAAACTTCTCCTCGAGAAAGGACCTGATTCTAGAAACAATCCCTCTTGCTTCCGGAACTGAGACTGGAGGTATACCCAACTGTTTTTTTGGGTGTCCTATGAAGATGCATTTATCCGCTTTGGGTTCGAGCTTATCAACCTGAAACTTTTTCACATAAGCGTCGCAGTCCCAAACATTTAAGAAATGACAGCTTAGGTTTCTCTAAACCATAGTTCATACGGTGTCATCTCAACGAAATTACGTGGTGCCCTATTTAAAGTGAATGTGGTTGTCTCTAATGCCTAACCCATAAATGATTCGATAAGAGACATCATGGTATGCACCATATCCAATAGGGTGAAATTATGATGTTCGGACACACCATCACACTATGGTGTTCCAGGCGGTATTGGTTGTGAAACAATTTCCACAATTTCTTAATTGTATGCCAAACTCGTAACTCAGATACTCATCTCTATGATCATATCATAGACATTTTTATCCTCCTGTCACGACGATCTCCAACTTCACTCTGAAATTACTTGAACCTTTCAACAATTCAGATTTGTGTTTCATCAAGTGAATATACTCAGTATCTACTCAAATCATCTGTGAAGTAAGAACATAACGATATCCACTGCGTGCCTCAGCACTCATTGGACTGCACACATCAAATGTATTACTTCCAACAAGTTGCTTTCTTGTTCCATTTTACTGAAAAACGAGGCTTTTCAGTCATCTTGCCCATGTGGTATGATTTGCATGTCTCAAGTGATTCAAAATCAAGTGAGTCCAAACGGTCCATCTGCATGGAGTTTCTTCATGCGCATATACCAATAGTCATGGTTCACATGTCTCAATCTTTTCAAAAACGAGTGAGTCCAAAGATCCATCAATATGGAGCTTCTTCATGCGTTTTATACCAATATGACTTAAGTGGCAGTGCCACAAGTATGTGATACTATCATTACTATTTTATATCTTTTGGCACGAACATGTGTATCACTACGATCGAGATTCAATAAACCATTCATTTTAGGTGCAAGATCGTTGAAGGTATTATTCAAATAAACAGAGTAACCATTATTCTCCTTAAATGAATAACCGTATTGCGATAAACATAATCCAATCATGTTTATGCTCAACGCAAACACCAAATAACAATTATTTAGGTTTATAACCAATCTCGATGGTAGAGGGAGCATGCGATGCTTGATCACATCAACCTTGGAAACACTTCCAACACACATCGTCATCTCACCTTTAGCTAGTCTCCGTTTATTCTGTAGCCTTTTATTTCGAGTTACTAACACTTAGCAACCGAACCGGTATCTAATACCCTGCTGCTACTAGGAGTACTAGTAAAGTACACATTTAATATAATGTATGTCCAATACATACTTCTGTCAACCTTGCCAGCCTTCTCATCTACCAAGTATCTAGGGTGGTTCTGCTTCAGTGACCGTTCCTCTTATTACAGAAGCACTTAGTCTCGGTCTTGGGTTCAACTTTGGGTTTCTTCACTCGAGCAGCAACTGATTTGTCGTTTCATGAAGTATCCCTTTCTTGCCCTTGCCCTTCTTGAAACTAGTGGTTTTAACTAACCATCAACAATTGATGCTCCTACTTGACTTCTACTTTCGCGGTGTCAAACATCGCGAATAGCTCAAGGATCATCATATCTATCCCTGATATGTTATAGTTCATCATGAAGCTCTAGTAGCTTGGTGGAAATGACTTTGGAGAAACATCACTATCTCATCTGGAAGATTAACTCCCACTCGATTCAAGTGATTGTTGTACTTAGACAATCTAAGCACAAGCTCAACGATTGAGCTTTTCTCCCTTAGTTTGTAGGCTAAAATACCCGTCGGAGGTCTTATACCTCTTGACGTGGGCACGAGCCTGAAATCCCAATTTCAGCTCTTGAAACATCTCATATGTTTCGCGACGTTTCGAAATTGTCTTCGGCGCCTCAACTCTAAACCGTTTAACATTACTGAACTATCACGTAGTTATCAAAACGTGTATGTCAGATGTTCGCAACATCCATAGACGACATTCGAGGTTCAGCACGCCGAGCGGTGCATTAAGGACATAAGCCTTCTACGAAGCAACGAGGACAATCCTCAGTTTACGGACCTAGTCCGCATAATCGCTACTATCAAATTTCAACTGGATTTTCTCTAGGAACATATCTAAAACAGTAGAACTAAAGCGTGAGGTACGACATAATTTGCAAAAACCTTTTGACTATGTTCAGGATAATTAAGTTCATCTTATGAACTCCCACTCAGATAGACATCCCTCTAGTCATCTAAGTGATTACATGATCCGAGTCAACTAGGCCGTGTCCGATCATCACGTGATACGGACTAGTCATCATTGGTGAACATCTTCATGTTGATTGTATCTACCATACGACTCATGCTTGACCTTTCGGTCTCTTGTGTTCCGAGGCCATGCCTGTACATGCTAGGCTCGTCAAGTCAACCTAAGTGTTTCGCGTGTGTAAATCTAGCTTACACCCGTTGTATGTGAACGTTAGAATCTATCACACCCGATCATCACGTGGTGCTTCGAAACAATGAACTTCCGCAATGGTGCACAGTTAGGGGGAACACTTTCTTGAAATTTTAATGAGGGATCATCTTATTTACTACTGTCGTTCTAAGAAAATAAGATGCATAAACATGATAAACATCACATGCAATCAAAAGTGACATGATATGGCCAATATCATTTTTGCTCCTTTTGATCTCCATCTTCGGGGCTCCATGATCATCATCGTCACCGGCATGACACCAATGATCTCCATCATCATGATCTCCATCATCGTGTCTCCATGAAGTTGTCTCGCCAACTATTACTTCTACTACTATGGCTAACGGTTTAGCAATAAAGTAAAGTAATTACATGGCGTTGTTCATTGACACGCAGGTCATACAATAAATTAAGACAACTCCTATGGCTCCTGCCGGTTGTCATACTCATCGACATGCAAGTCGTGATTCCTATTAGAAGAACATGATCAATCTCATACATCACATATCATTCATCACATTCTTTTGGCCATATCGCATCACATAGCATACCCTGCAAAAACAACTTAGACGTCCTCTAATTGTTGTTTGCATGTTTTACGTGGTTGCTATGGGTTTCTAGCAAGAACGTTTCTTACCTACGCAAAAACCACAACGTGATATGTCAATTGCTATTTACCCTTCATAAGGACCCTTTTAATTGAATCCGATCCGACTAAAGTGGGAGGGACTGGCACCCGCTAGCCACCTTATGCAACAAGTGCATGTCAGTCGGTGGAACCTGTCTCACGTAAGCATACGTGTAAGGTCGGTCCGGGCCGCTTCATCCCATGATGCCGCCGAATCAAGATAAGACTAGTAACGGCAGGTAAATTGAAAATATCGACGCCCACAACAGCTTTGTGTTCTACTCGTGCATAGAAACTACGCATAGACCTAGCTCATGATGCCACTGTTGGGGAACGTAGCAGAAATTCAAAATTTTCTACGCATCACCAAGATCAATCTATGGAGTAATCTAGCAACGAGGGGAAGGAGAGTGCATCTACATACCCTTGTAGATCGCTAAGCGGAAGCGTTCAAGTGAACAGGGTTGATGGAGTCGTACTCGTCGTGATCCAAATCACCGATGATCCTAGCGCCGAACGGACGGCACCTCCGTGTTCAACACACATGCAGCCCGGTGATGTCTCCCATGCCTTGATCCAGAAAGGAGAGAGGGAGAGGTTGGGGAAGACTCCATCCAGCAGCAGCACGACGGCGTGGTGGTGGTGGAGGAGCGTGGTACTCCAGCAGGGCTTCGCCAAGCACCGCAAGAGACGAGGAGGGAGAGGGCTAGGGCTGCGCCAAGAGAGAGATCAAATCATGTGTTGGGCAGCCCCCAAACCTCAAGTATATATAGGAGGAGAGGAGGGGCTGCGCCCCCACCTAGGGTTCCCTCTGTAGGGGTGGCGGCAGCCCCCAGATCCCATCTGGGCGGCGGCCAAGGGGGGAAGAGAGGGTGGGCACACCTAGGGTGGGCCTTAGGGCCCATCTGGACCTAGGGTTTGCCCCCTCCCACTCTTCATGCGCCTTGGGCCTTGGTGGGGGGGGGGGGCGCACCAGCCCACCTGGAGCTGGTCCCCTCCCACACTTGGCCCACGCAGCCTTCTGGGGCTGGTGGCCCTACCTGGTGGACCCCCGGGACCCTCCCGGTGGTCCCGGTACGTTACCGATAGCACCCGAAACTTTTCCGGTGACCAAAGCAGGACTTCCCATACATAAATCTTTACCTCCGGACCATTCCGGAACTCCTCGTGACGTCCGGGATCTCATCCGGGACTCCAAAAAACATTCGGTAACCACGTACATCTATTCCCTATAACCCTAGCGTCATCGAACCTTAAGTGTGTAGACCCTACGGGTTCGGGAGACACGTAGACATGACCGAGAGAACTCTCCGGCCAATAACCAACAGCGGGATCTGGATACCCATGTTGTCTCCCACATGTTTCACGATGATCTTCATCGGATGAACCACGATGTCGAGGATTCAATCAATCCCATATTCAATTCCCTTTGTCTACCGGTATAGCACTTGCCCGAGATTCGATCGTCGGTATCCCTATACCTTGTTAAATCTCGTTACCGGCAAGTCTCTTTACTCATTCCATAACACATCATCCCGTGATCAACCCCTTGGTCACATTGTGCACATTATGACGATGTCCTACCGAGTGGGCCCAGAGATACCTCCCCGTCACACGGAGTGACAAATCCCTGTCTCGATTCGTGCCAACCCAACAGACACTTTCGGAGATACCCGTAGTGCACTTTTATAGCCACACAGTTACGTTGTGACGTTTGGTACACCCAAAGTATTCCTACAGTATCCGGGAGTTCCACAATCTCATGGTCTAAGGAAATGATACTTGACATTAGAAAAGCTTTAGCATATGAACTACACGATCTTTGTGCTAGGCTTAGGATTGGGTTTTGTCCATCACATCATTCTCCTAATGATGTGATCCCATTATCAACGACATCAAATGTCCATGGTCAGGAAACCGTAACCATCTATTGATCAACGAGCTAGTCAACTAGAGGCTTACTAGGGACATGGTGTTGTCTATGTATCCACACATGTATCTGAGTTTCCTATCAAGACGATTATAGCATGGATAATAAACGATTATCATGAACAAGGAAATATAATAATAATAACTAATTTATTATTGCCTCTAGGGCATATTTCCAACATAGGGGTCATAAGTGCTTGAACAGACAAGTACCCAACTAGTTATGTTATATTACATGGATAGTAAGAAACATCTTCCAGGGAGAATAGTTCCATTAGGGGTTGCTTTCCCTGGTTAGGCATGCATCGATGTACATGTCCGGACTGCGAACAGAGACACAGGATGCAAAAACTTCTGGGGATTCATATTGTAATAAACGAAAAACATCTTTTGTTCACCGACCGAATATTCCCTTAAGAACGCTAGCTTTCGGCTTCGCCCAGTCTGAGGTACACATCTGGCTGAACCGGCAGTAACAATCGCAGAGGTGCTCCCCTTATGCCCTAGCCGAATTAACGTGAATGTAGGGCATAAACACAAGAGCTAGGCAACACAGCATGGCCACATCTTAAGTCATATCGATGCATATAATGGTCAAGAAAAGGCACATATGGAAAAAGAATGCATATGTGATAGGTAAGAAGCCATGAAAGCAATTATATTTAGCTTCCGTATAGGAAGCCCCCAGGTATAGCTTACACACATAGTGCGGTCCAAGCATCCGCACTGTATTGATTACTTTGTGTGAAGAAGGAAAAAGGGCGAGAAAGGAAAAAGGTGGAGGAACGTAATTAAAAAGGAGGGGGTAAGGAGACGAACACTAAGTTCGGCGCTAGGCGTAGAATCTCCGGAGTCTGGCCGCGTTCCATGGGTTCGGCTCGAGTCTGTTATCGGATGCATTACGTAGGCGGCACGCTCCTCCAGTGATAACTTTATCAATAACGAAGGGACCCTCCCACTTAGGTTTGAGCTTGTCCTTCTTCTTCTCTGGTAGGTGTAGAATGAGTTCACCAATATTATAAGTTTTGGCCCGCACTTCTCTGCTTTGGTATCATCGTGCCTACTGCTGATAGAATGCGGAATGGGCTTTTGCGATGTCGCGCTCCTCCTCTAGGGCATCTAAATTCTCCTGCCGATCTAACTCAGCTTCCTTCTCTTCGTACATGTGCACGCGAGGCGAATCATGTATTATGTCGCAGGGTAGTACTACTTCTGCACCGTACACCATAAAAAATGGTGTGTATCCGGTGGTGCGATTCGGCGTAGTCCGCAGCCCCCAGAGTACGGAGTCGAGCTCCTCGTCCCAGTGCGTGTCCGATTCTGTCAAGGACCGCACTAGTCTGGGTTTGATGTCGCTCATGATGAGACCGTTTGCACGTTCGACCTGGCCGTTTGTTAGGGGATGGTAGAAGGAGGCGTAATCGAGCTTAATGCCCATGTTGCCGCACCAAGTTTTCACTTCATTTGTGAAGTTTGAGCCATTATCAGTGATGATGCTGTGGGGGACGCAGTATCGGTGTACAACCTCGGATATGAAGTCTATCACTGGTCCGGATTTGGCCGTTTTGACTGGTTTAGCTTCTATCCATTTGGTGAACTTGTCCACCATCACCAATAAGTATTTTTTTCTTATGGCTTCTCCCTTTAAGGGGTCCGACCATATCCAGCCCCCAGACCGCGAAGGGCCAAGTAATGGGGATTGTTTGGAGAGTGGTAGGGGGCATATGACTCTGATTGGCAAAGAGCTGGCAACTGACGCAGTGTTGGACAAGGTCCTGTGCGTCTGCTCGGGCTGTCAGCCAATAAAAGCCTATATAGAAGGCCTTGCTGACAAGTGCCCGAGCTGCGGCGTGGTGCCCGCCGAGTCCGGCATGGATTTCAGCCAAGAGCTGCCGCCTTTCCTCTTCGAAGATGCATCTTTGGAGCACTCCGGTCGCACTCTTCTTATAGAGTTCTCCCTCATGTACTTTGTAGGCCTTGGAACGCCGCACAATACAACGTGCTTCATTTTGGTCCTCGGGAAGCTCCTGCCTATTTAGGTAGGCCAAGAAAGGTTTGGTCCACGAGGCAATTACAGCCATGATTTCGTGGGCCGAAGGTGTTATTTCGGTGGCGGAGCCTCTGATTACGTCTGATGGTTCGGAGTCTTGGGGTGTATTCAGATCCGTGCTAGTGTTGTCGGACTCCCCTTCCCATACCACGGATTTATTTTTGCCACGTGGCGGATTTCAGCGGAGCTTCGATGAGCTCGCTTGCGCCTATTGTTTGAGGTGAAAGTCTTGAAGACTGTTAGTACCGTATTGTTTTCTCTGGCGGGATGTTGTTCTGCTTTATGGCTTACAAGAAGATCCTCGCCACTTTTTGCTACCTGCCGGAGTATCCAACATGCTCTAAGGCTATGTGTTGGTGTAGTGTCTGGCGTGCCGTGGAGTTTACATGGCCCATTGAGCCATTCTTCCAATACGGTTCTGCGCCCTGGGGTGGGCTTTGGTTTCTTGGGGATTGGATCGGCTGACTTACGAGAGTTCGCCCGTTTAGTTCGGACAGAGGTTTTAGTGAGAGCCAGACTATCCCAAAATTCTTGGGTTTTCTAGGCGCTCTCCATCGCACAGTACTTCTGTACTATGGCTGCTAAGTCAGCAAAGTATGCTATGTCACGACGACTTATAGCATTAAGGATCCCTTTGTTCGTGCAATTTTTGCAGAAAAGTAAGATTGCATCTTCCTCACGACAGTCCGTGACCTTGTTTAGCATAAGGAGGAATCTGGCCCAGTAACGATGTACAGTCTCTTGGGGCTCTTGTCTGATGTGGGAGAGACAGTTTAAGTCCGGGTGGGTGGGTGTAGCTGAATCTGGATTCTGATCCGATCTAACGCCCAGGGTCAGAGGAGCTTCCGGGCTCGATAGCTCGGGATCCGGAGTGCTGCCCGATTTTTTCGGCCCGATACCCGATTCTAAGTCCGGGGTCTAGGTCATGTTTTCCCGCGAGCGGGTATCCGGCTCAGAGAGCTCGGTAATCCGGACATAATTCGTCCTCAAAATAGAGGGATAATTCGTATGCGGCTCCTCCACTACAGCTATCTCGTGGGTGACCGGTGGGGATTTAATATCCCTCTGGTCGGGTTTAAGCCCGACCCGATCATAGTCTGTAGCGACTCCCAGAGCGGCGATGCAATCCAATAGCTCATTGAGGGAGGAGAGCTCTATCGGGTTCATCTGTTCGGCGAGTTCCGAATTGACGTGGAAGCTGTTTTTGATGACTTGAGAGGTCATCGTCGGCGCGGAAGCCGATCGGGCGGCCATGACGAAGCCGCCTAATCGGAGAGTCTGGCCTACCGCCAGCGCTCCCCCAGAGGTGATGTTGTCCTTGACAACGAGGCGAGACATCGAGCCTTGCAGCGATAGCACAGAGGAACTCTCAATGAAAGCACCAATGTCGGTGTCAAAACCGGCGGATCTCGGGTAGGGGGTCCTGATCTGTACGTCTAAGGCTGATGGTAACAGGAGGCAAGGGACACAATGTTTACCCAGGTTCGGGCCCTCTCGATGGAGGTAAAACCCTACTTCCTGCTTGATTGATATTGATGATATGAGTAGTACAAGAGTTGATCTACCACGAGATCGTAGAGGCTAAACCCTAGAAGCTAGCCTATGATGATTATGATTCTGATCGTGTCTCTAAGGACTAAAATCTCCGGTTTACATGGACACCGGAGAGGGCTAGGGTTTACATGGAGTCGGTTACAAAGAAGGAAATATAATATCTGGATCGCCAAGCTTGTCTTCCACGCAAAGGAGAGTCCCATCCGGACACGGGACGGAGTCTTGAGTCTTGTATCTTCACGCTCCAATAGTCTGGACAAAGTATATAGTCCGGCTGTCTGGATACCCCCTAATCCAGGACTCCCTCAAACAGTGCCGTACATTGCATACATTCTTAGGAAAGAACTTCCGGAGGATGAAGAAGAGGCTCGACAGATCGTCCAGCGATCTAAGGCCTTTACTGTGATAAAGGGGCAGTTGTTCAGAGAAAGTGCAACTGGAGTCTGCCAGAAGTGCATCACGCCAGAAGAAGGCCGAGTGATCCTCAATGATATTCACTCGGGGACCTGTGGTCACCACGCGTCCTCTCGGACCATCGTGACCAAAGCATACCGAGCCGGATTTTATTGGCCGCGGTCCAATGAGATGGCTAAGGAAATAGTGGACAAGTGTGAAGGCTGTCAGTTTTACTCCAACATGTCTCATAAACCTGCATCAGCTCTGAAAACAATTCCGCTCGTCTGGCCTTTTGCTGTCTGGGGATTGGACATGGTTGGACCTCTGAGGATTGGCAGGAGTGGATTTACTCATGTGCTGGTGGCAGTCAACAAATTCACCAAATGGATCGAAGCCAAGCCCATTAAAAACCTTAAAGCAAGTACAACTGTGAGTTTCATCAGGGAACTGATATTCAGATATGGCATCCCACACAACATCGTCACAGATAACGGCTCGAACTACAATTCCAAAGATTTCAGAAACTTTTGCACCTCCCAAGGCACGAGAGTCGACTACGCTTCGGTCGCTCATCCTCAGTCGAATGGGCAGGCCGAGCGGGCAAATGGATTGATTCTCAAGGGACTGAAACCCCGGTTGATGCGTGACTTGAAGCATGCAGCAGGTGTTGGGGAACGTAGTAATTTCAAAAATTTCCTATGCACACAGAAGATCATGGTGATGCATAGCAACGAGAGGGGAGAGTGTTGTCCACGTACCCTCGTAGACAGTAAGCGGAAGCGTTATGACAACGCGGTTGATGTAGTCGTACATCTTCACGATCCGACCGATCCAAGCACCGAACGTACGGCACCTCCGTGTTCAGCACACGTTCAGCTCGATGACATTCCCCGGGCTTCAATCCAGCAAAGCGTCGGGGATGAGTTGCGTCAGCACGACGGTGTGGTGACGGCGATGATGTTCTACCGGCGCAGGGCTTCGCCTAAACTCCGCGACGATATGACCGAGGTGGAATATGGTGGAGGGGGGCACCACACATGGCTAAGGAACGATCACGAAGATCAACTTGTGTGTCTAGAGGTGCCCCCTTGCCCCCGTATATAAAGGAGCCAAGGGGGAGGGGGCGGCCGGCCAAGGAGGGGCGCACCAAGGGGAGTCCTACTCCCACCGGGAGTAGGACTCCTTCTTTCCTAGTCCAACTAGGAGAGGGGGGGAAAGGAGGGGAGTGGAGAAGGAAGGGAGAGGGGGGCCGCGCCTCAAACCCCTTGTCCAATTCGGACTGGGCTTGGGAGGGGCGCGCGCCACCTCCTGGCTCCTTCCCACTAAGGCCCATTAAGGCCCAATACTCTTCCCCGTATTCCCGTAAGCCCCCGGTACTCCAAAAAATACCCGAATCACTCGGAACCTTTCCGATGTCCGAATATAGTCGTCCAATATATCGATCTTTACGTCTCGACCATTTCGAGACTCCTCGTCATGTCCCCGATCTCATCCAGGACTCCGAACTCCTTTGGTACATCAAAACTCATAAACTCATAATAAAACTGTCATCGAAACCTTAAGCGTGCGGACCCTACAGGTTCGAGAACTATGTAGACATGACCGGGACACGTTTCCGGTCAATAACCAATAGCGGAACCTGGATGCTCATATTGGCTCCTACATATTCTACTAAGATCTTTATCGGTCAAACCGCATAACAACATACGTTGTTCCCTTTGTCATCGGTATGTTACTTGCCCGAGATTCGATCGTCGGTATCTCAATACCTAGTTCAATCTCGTTACCAGCAAGTCTCTTTACTCGTTATGTAATGCATCATCCCGCAACTAACTCATTAGTCACATTGCTTGCAAGGCTTATAGTGATGTGCATTACCGAGAGGGCCCAGAGATACCTCTCCGACATCGGAGTGACAAATCCTAATCTCGAAATACGCCAACTCAACATGTACCGTCGGAGACACCTGTAGAGCTCCTTTATAATCACCCAGTTATGTTGTGACGTTTGGTAGCACACAAAGTGTTCCTCCGGTAAACGGGAGTTGCATAATCTCATAGTCATAGGAACATGTATAAGTCATGAAGAAAGCAATAGCAACATACTAAACGATCAAGTGCTAAGGCTAACGGAATGGGTCAAGTCAATCACATCATTCTCCTAATGATGTGATCCCGTTAATCAAATGACAACTCATGTCTATGGTTAGGAAACTCAACCATCTTTGATTAATGAGCTAGTAAAGTAGAGGCATACTAGTGACACTATATTTGTCTATGTATTCACACATGTATTATGTTTCCGGTTAATACAATTCTAGCATGAATAATAAACATGTATCATGATATAAGGAAATAAATAATAACTTTATTATTGCCTCTAGGGCATATTTTCTTCAGTCTCCCACTTGCACTAGAGTCAATAATCTAGTTCACATCGCCATGTGATTTAACACCAATATTCACATCTGTATGTGATTAATACCCATAGTTCACATCGTCATGTGATCAACACCCAAAGGGTTACTAGAGTCAATAATCTAGTTCACATTGTTATGTGATTAACAACCAAAGAGTACTAAGGTATGATCATGTTTTGCTCGTGAGAGAAGTTTAGTCTCCAGGTCTGTCACATTCAGAGCCGTATGTATTTTGCAAATATTCTATGTCTACAATGCTCTGCACGGAGCTATAGCTAATTGCTCCCACTTTCAATATGTGTCCAAATTAAGACTTAGAGTCATCTGGATCAGTGCCAAAATTTGTATCGACGTAACCCTTTACGACGAACCTTTTGTCACCTCCATAATTGAGAAACATATCCTTATTCCACTAAGGATAATTTTGACCAATGTCCAGTGATCTACTCCTAGATCATTATTGTACTCCCTTGCCAAACCAGGGCAGAGTATACAATAGGTCTGGTCCATAGCATGGCATACTTTTATAAAACCTATGACTGATGCATAGGGAATGACTTTCATTCTGTTTCTATTTTCTGCTGTGGTCGGGATTTGAGTCTTACTCAATTTCATACCTTTGCAACACAGGCAAGAACTCTTTCTTTGACTGTTCCATTTTGAACTACTTCAAAATCTTGTCAAGGTATGTACTCATTGAAAATCTTATCAAGTGTCTTGATCTATCTCAATAGATCTTGATGCTCAATATGTAAGTAGCTTTGCCGAGGTCTTTCTTTGGAAAAACTCCTTTCAAACACTCCTTTATGCTTTGCAGAATAATTCTACATTATTTCCGATCAACAATATGTCATTCACATATACTTATCAGAAATGTTGTAGTGCTCCCACTCACTTTCTTGTAAATACAGGCTTCACCGCAAGTCTGTATAAAACTGTATGCTTTGATCAACTTATCAAAGCGTATATTCCAACTCCGAGATGCTTGCACCAGTCCATTGATGGATTGCTGGAGCTTGCACACTTTGTTTAGCATCTTTAGGATTGACAAAACCTTCTGGCTGCATCATATACAACTCTTCTTTAATAAATCCATTAAGGAATGCAGTTTTGACATCCATTTGCCAGATTTCATAAAATGTGGCAATTTCTAACATGATTCAGACAGACTTAAGCATCGATACTAGTGAGGAAAATCTCATTGTATTCAACACCTCGAACTTGTCGAATTTTTTTTTTGACAATTCGAGCTTTGTAGATAGTAACACTACTATCAACGTCCGTCTTCTTCTTGAAGATCCATTTATTTTCTATGGATTGCCAATTATCGGGCAAGTCCACCAAAGTCCACACTTTGTTCTCATACATGGATCCTATCTCAGATTTCATGGCCTCTAGGCATTTCGCGGAATCTGGGCTCATCATTGCTTCCTCATAGTTCGTAGGTTCATCATTGATTACCGTACCACTCTGGTGCGGACCGTACTCTGGAAGATCTACGAGGTTCTGTAATAACTTGATTTGAAGTTTCATGATCATCATCATTAGCTTCCTCACTAATTGGTGTGGGAATCACTGGAACTGATTTCAGCAATGAACTATTTTCCAATTTAGGAGAAGGTACAATTACCTTATCAAGTTCTACTTTCCTCCCACTCACTTCTTTCGAGAGAAACTCCTTCTCTAGAAAGGATCCACTCTTAGCAATGAATGTTTTGCCTTTAGATCTGTGATAGAAGGTGTACCCAATAGTTTTCTTTGGGTATTCTATGAAGACGCACTTCTCCGATTTAGGTTCGAGCTTATCAGGTTGAAAACCTTTTTGATATAAGCATCGCAACTCCAAACTTTAAGAAACGATAGCTTAGGTTTACTGCTAAACCATAGTTCATATGGTGTCGTCTCAACGGATTTAGATGGTGCCCTATTAAACGTGAATGCAGCTGTCTCTAATACATAACCCCAAAACGATAGTGGTAAACCGATAAGAGACATCATAGATCGCACCATATCTAGTAAAGTATGATTACGACGTTCGGACACACCATTACATTGTGGTGTTCCAGGTGGCGTGAGTTGCGAAACTATTTCACATTGTTTCAAATGAAGGCCAAAGTCGTAGCTCAAATATTCATTTCTATGATCAGATCATAGAAACTTTATTTTCTTGTTACGATGATTTTTCCACTTCACTCTGAAATTCTTTGAACCTTTCAACTATTTCAGACTTATCTTTCATCAAGTAGATATACCCATATCTGCTCAAATCATCTTGTGAAGTTCAGAAAATAATGATACTTGCCACGAGCATCAACACTCATTGGATCGCATACATTGGAATGTATTATTTCCAATAAGTTAGTAGCTCGTTCCATTGTTCCGAAGAACGGAGTTTTAGTCATCTTGCCCAAAAGGCACGGTTCGCAAGCATCAAATGATTCATAACCAAGTGATTCCAAAAAATCCATCTTAATGGAGTTTCTTCATGCGCTTTACACCGATATGACCCAAACGGCAGTGCCACAAATAAGTTGCACTATCGTTATTAACTTTGCATCTTTTGGCATCAATATTATGAATATGTGTATCACTATGATCGAGATCCAACAAACTATTTTCATTGGGTGTATGACCATTGAAGGTTTTATTCATGTAAACAGAACAACAATTATTCTCTCACTTTAAATGAATAACCGTATTGCAATAAACATGATCAAATCATATTCATGCTCAACGCAAACGCCAAATAACATTTATTTAGGTTTAACACTAATCCCGAAAGTATAGGGAGTGTGCGATGATGATCATATCAATCTTGGAACTACTTCCAACACTCATCGTCACTTCCTCTTCAACTAGTCTCTGTTTATTCTATAACTCCTGTTTCGAGTTACTAATCTTAGCAACCGAATCAAGTATCAAATACTCAGGGGCTACTATAAACACTAGTAAGGCACACATCAATAACCTGTATATCAAATATACCCTTGTTCACTTTGCCATCCTTCTTATCCACCAAATATTCAGGGCATTTCCGCTTCCAGTGACCATTTCCTTTGCAGTGTAAGCACTCAGTTTTAGGCTTTGGTCCTGCTTTGGTATTCTTCATGGGAGTGACAACTTGTTTGCCATTCCACTTGAAGTTTCCCTTTCTTTCCCTTTGCCCTTTTCTTGAAACTAGTGGTCTTGTCAATCATCAACACTTGATGCTCTTTCTTGATTTCTACCTTCGTTGATTTCAACATCACGAAGAGCTCGGGAATCTTTTTCGTCATCCCTTGCATACTATAGTTCATCACTAAGTTCTAGTAACTTAGTGATGGTGACTAGAGAATTTTGTCAATCACTATCTTATCTGGAAGATTAACTCCCACTTGATTCAAGCGATTGTAGTACCCAGACAATCTGAGCACATGCTCACTAGTTGAGCGAGTCTCCTCCACCTTTTAGCCATAGAACTTGTTGGAGACTTCATATCTCTCAACTCGGGTATTTGCTTGAAATATTAACTTCAACTCCTGGAACATCTCATATGGTCCATGACATTCAAAACGTCTTTGAAGTCCCAATTCTAAGCCGTTAAGCATGGTGCACTAAACTATCAAGTAGTCATCATATTGAGCTAGCCAAATGTTCATAACGTCTGCATCTGCTCCTGCAATAGGTCTGTCACCTAGCGGTGCATTAAGGACATAATTCTTCTGTGCAGCAATGAGGATAAACCTCAGATCATGGATCCAATCCGTATCATTGCTACTAACATCTTTCAACACAATTTTCTCTAGGAACATATCAAAATAAACATATGAAAGCAACAACGCAAGCTATTGATCTACAACATAATTTGCTAAATACTACCAGGACTAAGTTCATGATAAATTTAAGTTCAGTTAATCATATTACTTAAGAACTCCTACTTAGACAGACATCTCTCTAATCATCTAAGTGATCACGTGATCCAAATCAACTAAACCATGTCCGATCATCACGTGAGATGGAGTAGTTTTCAATGGTGAACATCACTATGTTGATCATATCTACTATATGATTCACGCTCGACCTTTCGGTCTCCGTGTTCCGAGGCCATATCTGTATATGCTAGGCTCGTCAAGTTTAACCTGAGTATTCCGCGTGTGCAACTGTTTTGCACCCGTTGTATTTGAACGTATAGCCTATCACACCCGATCATCACGTGGTGTCTCAGCACGAAAAACTTTCGCAACGGTGCATACTCAGGGAGAACACTTCTTGATAATTAGTGAGAGATCATCTTAAAATGCTACCGTCAAAAAAAAGCCAGAATAAGATGTATAACAGATAAACATCATATGCAATCAAAATATGAGATATGATATGGCCATGATCATCTTGTGCCTTTGATCTCCATCTCCAAAGTACTGTCATGATCTCTATCATCACTGGAACGACACCATGATGTTCATCATCTTGATCTGTATCAATGTGTCGTCACATGGTCGTCTCGCCAACTATTGCTCTTGCACCTATTGCTATCGCATAGCGATAAAGTAAAGCAATTATTTGGCACTTTCATCTTTATGCAACAAAGAGACAACCATAGGGCTTCTGCCAGTTGCCGATAACTTCAACAAAACATGATCATCTCATACAACAACTTATATCTCATCACGTCTTGACCATATCACATCACAACATGCCCTGCAAAAACAAGCTAGACGTCCTCTACTTTGTTGTTGCAAATTTTACGTGGCTGCTACGGGCTTAGCAAGAACCGTTCTTACCTACGCATCAAAACCACAATGATAGTTTGTCAAGTTGGTGTTGTTTTAACCTTCGCAAGGACCGGGCGTAGGCACACTCGGTTCAACTAAAGTTGGAGAAACTGACACCCGCTAGTCACCTATGTGCAAAGCACGGCGGTAAAACCAGTCTCGCGTAAGCGTACGCGTAATGTCGGTCCGGGCTGCTTCATCCAACAATACCGCCGAACCAAAGTATGACATGCTGGTAAGCAGTATTACTTATATCACCCAAAACTCACTTGTGTTCTACTCGTGCATATGACATCTACGCATAAAACCTAGGCTCGGATGCCACTATTGGGGAACATAGTAATTTCAAAATTTTCCTTCGCACACGCAAGATCATGGTGATGCATAGCAACGAGAGGGGAGAGTGTTGTCCATGTACCCTCGTAGACCGTAAGCGGAAGCGTTATGACAACGCGGTTGATGTACTCGTACGTCTTCACGATCCGACCGATCCAAGTACCGAACGTACGGCACCTCCGAGTTCAGCACACGTTCAGCTCAATGACGATCCCCGGACTCTGATCCAGCAGGGTGTTCGGGATGAGTTCCGTCAGCACGACAGTGTGGTGACGATGATGATGTTCTACCGACACAGGGCTTCGCCTAAGCACCGCTATGATATGACCGAGGTGGAATATGGTGGAGGGGGGCACCGCACACGGCTAAGGAACGATCACGAAGATCAACTTGTGCGCCTAGAGGTGCCCCCTTGCCCCCGTATATAAAGGAGCCAAGGGGGAGGGGGCGGCCGGCCAAGGAGGGGCGCACCAAGGGGAGTCCTACTCCCACCAGGAGTAGGACTCCTTCTTTCCTAGTCCAACTAGGAGAAGGGGGGAAAGGAGGGGAGTGGAGAAGGAAGGGAGAGGGGGGCCGCGCCCCAAACCCCTTGTCCAATTCGGACTGGGCTAGGGAGGGGCGCGCGCCACCTCCTGGCTCCTTCCCACTAAGGCCCATTAAGGCCCAATACTCTTCCCCGTATTCCCGTAACTCCCCGGTACTCCGAAAAATAACCGAATCACTCGGAACCTTTCCGATGTCCGAATATAGTCGTCCAATATATCGATCTTTACATCTCGACCATTTCGAGACTCCTCGTCATGTACCCGATCTCATCCGGGACTCCAAACGCCTTCGGTACATCAAAAATCATAAACTCATAATAAAACTGTCATCGAAACCTTAAGCATAGGGACCCTATGGGTTTGAGAACTATGTAGACATGACCGAGACACGTTTCCGGTCAATAACCAATAGCGGAACCTGGAGGCTCATATTGGCTCCTACATATTCTACGAAGATCTTTATCGGTCAAACCGCATAACAACATACGTTGTTTCCTTTGTCATCGGTATGTTACTGCCCGAGATTCGATCGTCGGTATCTCAATACCTAGTTCAATCTCGTTACCGGCAACTCTCTTTACTCGTTATGTAATGCTTCATCCCGCAACTAACTCATTAGTCACATTGCTTGCAAGGCTTATAGTGATGTGCATTATCGAGAGGGCCCAGAGATACCTCTTCGACAATCGGAGTGACAAATCCTAATCTCGAAATACGCCAGCTCAACATGTACCTTCGGAGACACCTGTAGAGCTCCTTTATAATCACCCAGTTACGTTGTGACGTTTGGTAGCACACAAAGTGTTCCTCCGGTAAACGGGAGTTGCATAATCTCATAGTCATAGGAACATGTATAAGTCATGAAGAAAGCAATAGCAACATACTAAACGATCAAGTGCTAAGGCTAACGGAATGGGTCAAGTCAATCACATCATTCTCCTAATGATGTGATCCCGTTAATCAAATGACAACTCATGTCTATGGTTAGGAAACTTAACCATCTTTGATTAACGAGCTAGTCAAGTAGAGGCATACTAGTGACACTATATTTGTCTATGTATTCACACATGTATTATGTTTCCGGTTAATACAATTCTAGCATGAATAATAAACATTTATCATGATATAAGGAAATAAATAATAACTTTATTATTGCCTCTAGGGCATATTTCCTTCAGTAGGGGCTTGGGTCGACGAGCTCCCATCGGTACTTTGGGGATCGAGGACAACCCCTAACATGTCGACTGGAAGGACTCCATTCTTTTTAGTTTACGGAGCCGAAGCCGTACTCCCGAGTGATTTGCTCCACAACGTGCCCCGAGTCGAACTCTTCTCAGAAGAGGAAGCAGAGCAGGCTCGGCAAGATGCCGTCGATCTCCTAGAGGAAAGAGAGATGGCCTTGATCCGGTCGACCATTTATCAGCAAGACTTGTGTTGATTCCATGCCAGAAATGTAAGGGGTCGGGCATTTCAAGAGGGAGACCTGGTTCTTCGATTGGACCAGCAGAGACCACACAAGCTCGCTCCATCTTGGGAAGGCCCTTTCATCGTCACCAAAGTTCTCCACAATGGAGCGTATCGTCTCTTCAACGTCGAGCATAATAAAGATGAGCCACGCGCCTGGAATGCGGATTTGCTCCGCCCTTTTTACTCTTAAGTATTTAGAACTGATGAGATGTAATAAGAAGTACCCTTTTAGTTTGATTAACCAAAGACATGATTTTACGGTCTTCCAAACGATTGTTGTTCATTATTTACATGTTTTAAAAAATCCTACCGAGTGGTGAGTATGTCTCTCACTCGGGGGCTTAGCCGCGAATCCGTTTCGCTCAAGTCATAAAAATCCTGCCGAGTGGTGAGCCTATCTCTCACTCGGGGGGCTTAGCTGCGAATCTGTTTCACCTAAGTAATAAAAATCCTGCCGAGTGGTGAGTCTGGCTCTCACTCGGAGGCTTAGCTGCAGTCCAGTACTCGCCTAAGTAATACAAAATCCTGTCAAGTGGTGAGCCTGCCTTTCACTCGGAGGCTTAGCTGCAGTCCAGTACTCGCCTAAGTAATACAAAATCCTGCCGAGCGATGAGTCTGCCTCTCACTCGGAGGCTTAGCTGCAGTCCAGTACTCGCCTAAGTAATACAAAATCCTGCCGAGTGGTGAGTCTGCCTCCCACTCGGGGGCTTAGCTAGTACTCGCCTAAGTTTAAAAAGTCCCATCAAACGGTACGGGTCAGCCATGACCCCCCCTGGGGGTTGCACCGTTAAGAAGAAGTACGAGATTGTAAGAGCAATCTTCCAGCTCGAGAGCTTAGCTGCAGTCCAGTACTCGCCTAAGTTTGAAAAATCCTACCGAGTGGTGAGCAATCCTCCCACTCGGGGGCTTAGCTGCAGTCCAGCACTCGCCTAAGTTTGAAAAATCCAACCGAGTGGTGAGCGATCCTCCCACTCGGGGGCTTAGCTGCAGTCCAGTACTCGCCTAAGTTTTAAAAATCCTACCGAGTGGTGAGCGATCCTCCCACTCGGGGGCTTAACTATAGTCCAGTACTCGCCTAAGTTTAAAAAATCCTACCGAGTGGCGAGCAATCCTCCCACTCGGGGGCTTAGCTGCAGTCTAGTACTCGCTTAAGTTTTAAAAATCCTACCAAGTGGCGAGCAATCCTCCTACTCGGGGGCTTAGCTGCAGTCCAGTACTCGCCTAAGTTTGAAAAATCCTACCGAGTGATGAACAATCCTCCCACTCGGGGGCTTAGCTACAGTCCAGTTCTCGCCTAAGTTTGAAAAATCTTACCGAGTGATGAGCAATCCTCCCACTCAAAGGCTATGCAAAGTGCGGGTCGACCACGACCACCACTTCAGAGTTGTACCATCAAGAAGAAGGACGAGATTGAGCGTGTCGCCAGGGTGAGTCACTTTCAGGAACGTCAAGACCATTACTGAATTTCTCGCCGATGAGTTGACCGGTCCCGCCGAATGAGTTGGGTCGACTGCGACCCCCCCCCCCCCCCGAGGGTTGCACCATCAAGAAGAAGAACGAGATTGTGCACACTGTCAAAGGCCCCTCCAATGGTTGACAGGAACGTCAAGACCATTGCTGAGTGCCTTGCTGATGAGCTGATCAATGCTGCTCAAGGATCGTCCAATCGGTCGACTGCTGGTTCTTCCTCAGAAGCTGCATCAAGCAAACAGACACCAATCCGAGAGAAAAGCGAATTTCGCTCAAAGACAAATACATATATTCAAAGATAAATCCAAAGATTCCTAACCGCAGAATAAAGTGCTCGGGCATCAGGCCCGAAGGAGTTTTAACGGTTACAAAATCACTCGGCATTCCGAGGCAAATAAAGGTGAAGCATAATGTTTTTTCAATCACTCAGCGGGAGAAGGACTGGCCGGATCGTAGAAGCTATCGAGGTCGATGCTGTCAGTGATACGAGTGGCTGCCTCGAGGAAGGTGTCCATGAAAGTCTGGAAGGAGTGCTTCTTAGTATTCGCTACCTTGAGTGCAGCCAGCTTGTCTTCCTTAGCTTCCTTGCAGTGCACTCAGACCAACGATAAGGCGATGTCGGCACCACAATGAGCGGAAGATTTCTTCCACTCTTGCACTCAGCCTGGAATCTGATTCAGTCGAGTCATCAGTGACTCGAGGTCTTGAGACAGCTCCGCCTGAGGCCAGAGTTCAGCGTCCACGTGGGTCATCGCCGCCTTAAGTCGAGCTAGATAAGCAACTGCACCATCCAAGCGTGACTCCAATCGCAGCAGATTCATTGCAGCGTCATCTTACACAGGACAATTGATGGGTTCGAGACCCGTCTCGACCCGACCAGTTTCAGCTTCAAAGTCCTGACACAGTTTTGTCCCATCGGGAAAAACGATGAGTTGACAGCATGACAACAAAGTTTAGTCGGCGACAAATTGACTAGTCGAATGATCATACCTTCAAGCTTCAGCACAAGTTTTGCAGCAAGTTGTTCCAGATAAGACTCCAGCTTGTCTGTCTTGGCTCTGAGGCTGCCGACTTCTGTGGTCAGGTTCTCCTTGTCCTTCCTCAGCTGCTCGACTTCCTGATTAGCTTCCGAGATGGTGGCCTTCAACTTCGCGTTCTCCTCCTCAAATTTGCCGACTGGAGCCAGCTTCTGGTCCGCAAGCTTCGTTTTCTCACGTGCTTCCTTCTGAGCAGCGGCAAGGTCCAGGTCCTTCTTCTCCAAAGCCTCCTTCATCCTCTCTAAAGAAACAACACTCTTCAGACACTAGTAGAAAAAGGGTCAAATGTGAGACACATTAGTCCCGGTTTGTAACAGAACCGGCACTAATGTGTCCATTAGTGCCGGTTCCAACGGCTAGGCGGGAGGAGCTCTTTAGTACCGGTTCATGGTGAACCTTTAGCACCGGTTCGTGCCACGAACCGGTACTAAAGAAAGTGGTGGCAGGATGTTGTCAGAGTGGGGCCCTTCCAGCACCTTTAGTACCGGTTCGTGGCACGAATCGGTACTAAAGGTCGTCCTATATAAACCCTTCGTCCACCCGCACTCTGTTCTTCCCCCTTTCCCCTCTCCCTCTCCTCTGTTCTTCCCTTCTTCCTCTCGAGTTCATCACAAAATTTGCCCCAAATTTGTCAAGATTTCCAGGCCCTCATCCATTCAAATGATCACCAAGGTTAGCAACTTTGTCCTTTCATCTCTCGTTGCTAGATTAGCTCTTGCATTGGTTTATATAGTGATTAATTGTGGGTTTTAGTAATTTGGGAGGAATTATATGTGGTAGTATTTGATTTATATGCAATTTGAGGTCAAAATAACACTTAGTTTGCATATGTAGGTGTGGTTTACTTAGTGCCTTCTAAATCTCCGTCGTAACCACCGTCGATCGCCCGCACCGTCCCGTCACCGGCACCACCTTGTGGTGAGCCTCTTGTTCATGAAATTTTATATAAAAAATTGATGTTTGTGTGATTTGGATATATAGTTACTCGTATAATAATTATCTTACCCGTACGTTGTTTGTTATACATAGTGCCATGGTTTTGATATCCGTCCCCGTCGGCCCTCGTCCTTGTTATGATTCGGATGTGGTATATTCTCTTTTAAAACTATTTGTTGCATTTCGTGTTTATGACAAATTATGCCCATCAAGTTGACATAGATATTTTTATCTAGGAGGTATGTGAACCGGAAATTCCAACCGACCCTATTGTCGAGAGGTTAAATTTAGTTGAAAGAGAAAACGAGTACTTGAAAGAAAAATTGAAAAGAATTGAGGGGGAGAAGATGGAATTGGAGTTGCATGTTGCCGATGTCGTCGATGATCACAAGATCAAGATGGAGAAAATGCACTTGAAGATTAGAAAGATTAGAAAATATGCCATCGATAGTGAGGCTTGGTAGCATTATGCTGTTGGATCAATTATTACCTTAGTTGCGATCTTGATCGCATTTGTTGTTGCATTTAAATGCTTTAGCTAGAGAGTTATTTGTTTGTTGCATTTAAGTGTTGTATGAACTTTATGTATGAACATGTATTAATTTGGTCTGTTCGGTGTTGTGTAATGAAGATGAGCCGGCAATGGATGTATGATGACCGATGCTCTCCCCAGTTCATTGAGGGCGTGCATACTTTTCTGCTTGTGGCTGAGGCAAACAAGCGAGCGGATGGTTTTATGCCTTGTCCATGTGCTGGCTGTAAGAATGGTCGCAATTACTCTATGTCCAGAACCATTCACGTCCACCTGTTTGAGTCCGGTTTCATGCCCCACTATAATGTTTGGACCAGGCACGGAGAAAGAGGGGTTATGATGGAAGACAATGAAGAAGAAGAGGACGACGACAGCTATCCTGGCCATGGGTTCCCTGAATATGATGATACAACAATGGGGGAAGAAGCTGAGCCGGTAATGCGGGAAGAAGCTGAGCCAGCAATGCGGGAAGAAGCTGAAGAAGAGGCATCAGATGAGCCTGTTGATGATCTAGGTTGGGCCATTGCCGATGCAAAGAGAAACTGCGCAAGTGATTTGGAGAAGAAGAAGTTGCAGCGCATGTTAGAGGATCACAAAAAATTGTTGTACCCGAATTGCATAGGTGACAAGAAAAAGCTGGGCACCACACTGGAATTGCTGCAATGGAAGGCAGAGAATGGTGTATCTGACAAGGGATTTGGAAAGTTGCTGGTAATGATAAAGGATATGCTTCCAAAGGACAACGAATTGCCCGAGAGTACGTACGAAGCAAAGAAGGCTGTCTGCCCTCTAGGGTTAGAGGTGCAGAAGATACATGCATGCCCTAATGATTGCATCCTCTACCACGGTGAGTACGATGATTTGAACGCTTGCCCGGTATGTGGTGCATTGCGCTATAAGATCAGCTGCGATGAGCATGGTGATGTCGAGGGCGAGCGCCCCAAGAAGAAGATTCCTGCCAAGATGATGTGGTATTCTCCTATAATACCACGGTTGAAACGTTTGTTCCAAAACAAAGAGCATGCCAAGGCGATGCGATGGCACAGAGAAGACCGTAAGAAAGACGGAAAGTTGAGAGTACCCGCTGACGGGTCGCAGTGGAGAAAAATCGAAAGAAAGTACGGGAAGGAGTTTGCAGATGACGCAAGGAGCGTATGGTTTGGTCTAAGCGCAGATGGCATTAATCCTTCTGGGGAGCAGAGCAGCAACCATAGCACTTGGCCTGTGACTCTATGTTTGTATAACCTTCCTCCTTGGTTGTGCATGAAGCGGAAGTTCATTATGATGCTAGTGCTCATCCAAGGCCCTAAGCAACCCGGCAATGACATTGATGTGTACCTAAGGCCATTAGTTGAAGAACTCTTACAACTGTGGAATGGAACAGGTGTACGTGCGTGGGATGAGCACATGGGGGAAGAATTTGACCTAAAGGCGTTGCTGTTCGTGACCATCAATGATTGGCCTGCTCTCAGTAACCTTTCAGGACGGACAAACAAGGGATACCGCGGATGCACGCACTGTTTGGATGATACCGACAGTATATATTTGAATAGTTGTAATAAGAATGTGTACCTGGGACATCGTCGATTTCTTCCGAGCAGGCATCCCGTAAGAAAGAAAGGAAAGCATTTCAAAGGTGAGGCGGATCACCGGACGAAGCCTCGCCACCGTACTGGTGCTGATGTACATGATATGGTCAAGGATTTGAAGGTGATATTTGGAAAGGGTCCTGGCGGACAACCTGTTCCGAAGGATGCTGACGGACGCGCACCCATGTGGAAGAAGAAATATATATTTTGGGACTTGCCATATTGGAAAGACCTAGAGGTCCGCTCCGCAATCGATGTGATGCACGTGAAGAAGAATCTTTGCGTGACCCTGCTTGGCTTCTTGGGCATGTATGGGAAGACAAAAGATACACCTGAGGCACGGGAGGACCAGCAACGTATGCACGGAGAAGACGGCATACATCAGGGTCATGCAAGCTACGCTCTTACCAAAGAAGAGAAGGAAATCTTCTTTGAACGCCTGCTCAGTATTAAGGTACCGTCTGGCTTCTCGTCGAATATAAAGGGAATAATAAACATGGCAGAGAAAAAGTTCCAAAACCTAAAGTCTCATGACTGCCACATGATTATGACGCAACTGCTTCCGGTTGCATTGAGGGGGCTTCTACCGGAAAACGTTCGATTAGCCATTGTGAAGCTATGTGCATTTCTTAATGCAATCTCTCAGAAGGTAATCGGTCCAGAAATCATACCAAGGTTACAGAATGATTTGGTGCAATGTCTTGTTAGTTTCGAGTTGGTGTTCCCACCATCCTTCTTCAACATCATGACGCACGTCCTAGTTCACCTATGCAAAGAGATTAACGTTTTGGGTCCTATATTTCTACACAATATGTTCCCCTTTGAGAGGTTCATGGGAGTCCTAAAGAAATATGTTCATAACCGTGCTAGGCCAGAAGGAAGCATCTCCAAGGGCCATCAAAATGAGGAGGTCATTGAGTTTTGTATTGACTTTATTCCTGACCTTAAGCCGATTGGTGTTCCTGAATCGCGGCATAAGGGTAGACTGAATGGAAAAGGCACACTAGGAGGGGAACAAATAATATGTATGGACGGACATTCTATCACTAAAGCACACTACACAGTTCTACAAAATTCCACCTTGGTGGCTCCGTATATGGATGAACACAAGAATTTGCTACGCTCCAAACACCCGGAGCGGTCTGATGACTGGATTACACGTGAACAAACCAGGAGTTTCGCCAGCTGGTTGCAGACACATACCATGCATCACACCTCTATTGAAGATGACATGTACTTGCTGTCCCAGTTACCATCTTCGAATATAATGACTTTCAAAGGGTACGAGATAAATGGTAATACATTTTACACGATCACCCAAGATAAGAAGAGCACCAACCAAAACAGTGGTGTCCGCTTTGATGCAGAAACCAAGATGGGAAAGGAAACATATTATGGTTATATACAGGACATATGGGAACTTGACTATCGACGTGGTTTAAAGGTCCCTTTGTTTCGGTGCAAATGGGTCAATATGACACGAGGTGGGGTAACGGAAGACCCGCAGTACGGAATGACAACGGTGGATCTCAACAATCTTGCGTATGCAGACGAACCATTCGTCCTAGCCAATGATGTGGCACAGGTTTTCTATGTGAAGGACATGTCTACCAAGCCAAGAAAAAGAAAAGATAAGGAAGCGAATGCATCGTACGATGAGCCAAAGCGGCACATAGTTCTTTATGGGAAGAGAAACATCGTGGGAGTGGATGACAAGACAGACAAGTCAGAATATTATGAAAAGTTTGATGAAATTGCTCCATTCACAGTGAATATTGACCCGAGCATCCCGTTAAATGATGAAGATTTTCCATGGTTACGGCGCAAAGGGACACACGCGAAGAAAAAGTTTCACACCCAAAGATCTGGGATGTGATCGGCTTCACTATCATCACTTTCTTCTGTGTTTCACACCCAGCAGGGAATGTCTGTAATAGTTAGGGTAGTTATGTGTTTTGGCATTTGAAACGCGAAGAAATTTTATGTGCAAACAAATTCTTTTCATGCATTTACTGATTTTTTTCCAGCTAAATGACCCTGAAATTGAAAAGCATTTCAAATGAACTCAGAAAAGGTTGAAAGTTGGCATGGTATCATAATTTCATACAAATAGCATGTGCAAGAAAGTAGAGAGGGTTACGGCAAAAACTGGATGCACTTCGTGTACAAAATGGACAATCTCTTTCGAAGTATCAGGGTTTCCAACGAAAACTGAACTGTTACAAAGGCATTTCATTTTTTAAATAACCTAAGCATTACTAAATTGAATATAATGATAAAACACACTAATATTAAACATAAGAAAAAAGAATCACTGAAAAAACTATTTTCAAAGTTAAGTTATTCACAAACTAGTGATTCACACTAATTTCAAATAATTCAAAATTTAAACTATTCAATTTTGAAAACTACGGGCACTAACAGAAAGTTTGTAATTTTTTGTACCTAAAGCAAAAATATTCACAAAGAAACTCTAAATACACAAAAAAACAACACAAAAATAAATAAAGCAAAAAAATAAAAAAATAATGCAGAAAAGAAAAAAAATTATAAAAAAAATGTTGGGGTGCTGCCCGGTGGGCCTGCCAGACCTAGGGTGTGCAAATGCAGGCCCAGAAGGGCCAGCAGGCTCACAGGGCAGCGCGCCCTAGTTAGGCCCAGAAGCCTGCTATATATATAGGAGTTCGAAAGGGTAGCCGCGACTGGGTTTATAAACCAGTGCGGCTGCCCTTCGCTCGGCGAGGTGGGACTAAACATAGCGCACCGCGGGTGGCAGCGCACGGCCATTAGTACCGGTTGGTGGCTCCAACCGGTACTAAAGGGAAGCCTTTAGTACTGGTTGGTGCCACGACCCGGTACTAAAGGGGTGCGGTTCCTGCCGCTTGGCCTGGCCAAAACAGGCCTTTAGTACCGGTTGGTGGCTCCAACCGGTACTAAAGGTGCTCTCTATATATACAACACGTACGGAAATTTCGTTTTCCCTCTCTGTTTGTTCCTCTGTTTCCGTCTCCATCGCCGTCGCCGCCGCCCTCGATCGTCTCTGTCGCCGCCCCCGTCCCCGTCGCCGCCCTCGTCTCCGTCACCGCCCCGGGCCCATCCCCGTCGTCGCCGCCCCGGCCGTCGCCTCGCCGTCGCCGTCGCCCCACTGTGAGCTCTCCCCCTCTAACCCCTCTCCCTCGCCCCCGGCGGCCACCATGGGCGCCGCCCCTCCCCGAGCCCATACACACACACAAGCATGCATGATGAACACACACACACACACACACACGTACATATGTATGAATTAATGCATGTATATATTCGTATATACGTATTTTGTATGTTTAATTAGTTTAGATTATTTAGATTATTATTTTTTCACTATTATATATGTATGAATGCATGTTAGATGGATAAAATTAGTGTTTAATTAGTATGGAAAATTTTTATATAATGTTGTTTTTCAGTTTTTTAATGGATGTATAGAAGTTGTGTTTTCTGTTTTTAGTGTTAGATGCTTAATTAGTATGAAATAGTATATAGATTTTTGACATATGCAATGATAGCGTAATTAGTGTTATATAGAAATGTTAGAAATTTTAGTTATCAAAATCCAATCATTAAAAAAATGTTACTTTTTGCGGGCATATAGCTAGTATTTGTTCTCGACGATGCCCGGCCTACATCCTCGCCGTCGACCCGTCTGCGACGACGTCCAGCCGACCCATGTCCGGGACTGGGCTTCGCCGGGCTGGCACTGGGAGGTGCTGCCTGGAGGGGCGCGCCGCTTGATGAGGAACCCGGCCCCAGGTCCCGTCGTCGACCCTGATCTCGTTTGGTGGCATTCGCGTGGGCCAGTTTCGGTGCGGAGGGACCCGGCCCCGCCAGAGGTGGTACGTCGCCGTGTCAGGGAGGAGGACGAGCACGTCCATCGCTACATGGTTGCGTTAGAGGGCGGCAGGTTCTCCAATACCTGGCAGTTTCTTCGGGGATCTCACTTCAGCTATGATCCTGTGAGGGTTCCTTCTCTTTGGGTGTCCACCGCCCGCGCCGCAGGAACCGCGAGTGTCCTAGATTCTTCTGTAGTATTTGATCTTTATTAGCTACCTAGCCAGTGATGTACTATTCAATATTATATATTATTCGAGACGATGTATTCGAGATTATATCTATTATTCTAGACGATGTATTCGATATTATATCTATTATTCGAGACGATGTAATTTGAATACTAAATTGTTTTATATTTCTTTTGGATTAGTTAAATAAAAGCTATGGCAGACAATACCGAAAGAGAGGGAGAACAGACCATGTTCGATATGATACACGGGCCAGATGATGATCAGAATGAAGAAGATTATGACGGCTCCGAATTTCTAAACAACACCGGAGAGGGTGATATGATATTCGATCACGACGACCGAATTGATGAAGTCATGAACTACGATTATGACGATGACGAAGAACATGCTGATCCTGAAACAACAAAGACCGGCGAGGTATATATATTTATATAAGCAGGCATCTGGTGATCATCACATGTTTTAAATGACTTGAAGATATATTAACGAATTGATCTTTGTTCTTTCAGCCATCCGGATCGAGCAAATCTTCAGGCAAAAGGACGAAACGAGGCCCGAACAAAAAGTTGAAGCAGGGCATAAAGTACAATATCGAGGCATGCAGCCCTACTGGCGAACCATTAGCGCCTAAGAAGATT
The DNA here is from genome assembly GCA_963921465.1 of Triticum timopheevii. Lineage (NCBI taxonomy): Eukaryota > Viridiplantae > Streptophyta > Magnoliopsida > Poales > Poaceae > Triticum > Triticum timopheevii. The sequence continues at coordinate 77,469,773 of OY997264.1, read as the reverse complement.
GCGGACAAGTTCGTTCGTCAGTGCGGAGTTCTTGTGAAGGCCAACTCTCGATCAAACTTCAATAATGGAGAGAGCCAGCAAAGCCACGTCCAGATGTTACTTTTGTCGACAAGAATCAAAAAGATCTGCTTTGGGATACTCTCATGGAACATTTCACCTTACCAGATCATTTCATAGAAGCAGATGTGCAGAAAGTCAAGGACGCTGCTCTTAGGAAGATGGCGGTTGCATTCAAGAACCACAAGAATCGTGAATGGAACAAGTACGTCAAGGGAGGAAGGAAGACTCCAGTATTCGAGGGAACACTAGAGAACCAACGTGCTCATTGGGACGATTTCGTGAAATTCAAGGATTCGGAATTAGCTAAGGAACGGTCGAGAATAAACAAGAAAAATGCCAAAAAAAGGATAAGTTCCATAAGCTGGGGCCAGGTGGCTATGCGGTGGCAATGCCTAAGTGGGATAAGTCTGAGAAAGAGATGGAGGATGCAGGTGTCACTCCGGTTACTAAGAGCTGGGCCCCCAGGGTCAGGACTTGGTTCTATGCGCATGGGGGGAGTTGGACCCGGAGACAGGCAATGTTTCGACGAGGGCAAGTCTGAAGGGAGCCGACGATGCGATACTTGTTGCAATAGAAGAGGCACAATCGGGGGTGTTCCAGCCCAACAGAGAGAACGACGAGCTTACGCGTGCCCTGGGAAATCCTGAACACCCGGGAAGAACACGTGGCAAGGGCGCTATTCCGTGGTATGAGGGGTTTTCAGAATGGAACACCGACTACAGAACCCGTGCGAGAAAGAAGATTGCGGAGGAGAAGAAGAGGAAGATGGAGGAGGAGCAGAGGAAGCGGTACTATGAACGCCTTCAAGGCCTAGAAGCAAGTCAAGCGGAATTGGCAGTCAAATTCCAGCGGCAGCTGGAGCAGATCGACTCACTTACCCAGCAAAGGGGGTCTCAGCAGCTGCAGCAGCTAGCGGATGATCCAGCATTGGATAGCATCGGCCCATCCATGCCGAGAAGCAGCGTGGGTTCCGTCCCGGACGACGCAATGCTGGGTAGATACCCTGTGGATGACATCACAGAGAACACTAACTGCGAGCTACACATCAAAATGAAGAATATATCCATGAAGGTGGAGGACGGCGTTGCTTTTATAAATCCCCCCGAGGCAACCTTCCATTGCAACCCGATTCCAGCGGGCTATGCTCGTGTCTTGGTTGATGAGGTGGTGGACCCACCATATTCGGAGCTACAGCTTGACATTCCTGGAGGTGACGGCGAGCGCTTTCTCGGAGAGGCCAAACATCGTATCATCCTATGGAAAAAGGATTGCATCATCTTTCGAAGGCCACCGACAATGCGTCAGCCGACTCCTCGTCGAAGTCCGCCACCGAGTCAGCAGACTCCCGCTCCTGCAAGTCCACCAAGTCCAGCAAAGTGTCAGGCCACTCCTCCTCCAAGTCCGGCAAAGTGTCAGGCCACTCCTCCTCCTCCAAGTCCGCCACAGCGTCAGACGTCCACTCCTCCTCCAAGTCCGGCACAATCTCAGGCCACTCCTCCTCGTCCAACTCAGCCCCGTCAGCCGTCTCCGCTGCCTCAGCAATCGCAGAAGAGACACCCCGCAGCTATGGTGCGTAGCGGTACGAGTCGAGGTAGTACAGGAAGTACAGGCAGAGGAGAGCGATATAAATATGGTCCAAGCCTCACGCCTCTTCCGCAGAGGGCTTATGACAGGTCCGAGGAGGAAATCGCAGCCATATTGAAGGCCGAGGTGGAAGCCCATTTTGCACCGAAACCGCCACCGCCGCCAAGGGAGAAAGTGCCTGAGGAAACGATTGACCACTTCATTCGTATGGCTCAACCACCAGCTCCCAAGCCTGTTGACATAGACTATGAGCGCCACATCAGGAAGTTAAATCGAGCACGTCTACAAAAGGAGGCGAGCACGTCTACATCGGGATCGAGCAAACAAGAAGTAGCTGTCAAAAAATGCGGGAAAACCATTCCCCAGCTGGGAGAACAGGCGGCGCAATCGATCCCCTTGCTTGTTGTGCCAACAACACGTGACAGTACGCGTGCCCAATATTATTGTGGGCAAACAGTGCATGTTCCCGAGGTGGGCAATGTGGTAATAACGGAGGAGCATATAATGCAGGCTGAAGTTCTCAACATCACTGTTGGACAACTCCTCGAGATCGAGCCCATGCCTTTGCTTAGAGAGGATGAAATAAAACGGAAATATGTCCGGGGCCAACCTTTGGTCGAGCCAGACAAGGTCAAGAACCTCCCAACGAGAATGTATGAATTGCATCAATGGTACATGAACATTACCAAGATTTCAGATCGATTGTCCCTCATGGTGAATGTCAAGGAGGAGCATTACTTCCATGAGAAAGCTGTGTCCGTTGAGTATTCTGAACTGTTTCAGTTATACAATCAAGACGCACTCGACAAATCTATCGTCAGTTGCTATTGTCTGTAAGTGATTTCTTTCTGTAATTTAAGTCTCAAGCTAGCTGTAGTGATCCTTTTGATCAATCATTACCTATAATTATCCTCACTATATTCTTTTCTGTGGTATTATGCAGGATGAAGATGTATGAAATGAGAAGAGGTGGACGCTTTGGCATTGGGTTCATTGACCCAAACACCATTAATGAATACACATGGCTAATAAATCCACGTCAGCAAAAGAACGTAGAGGACAACATGCTAGAGTTCTTGAAGCGCCTCAAATACAATGAAGATATACTACTTCCTTACAACTTCCAGTGAGTCACACTGTCTTGTACTAAAAATTCTCTGTTTTTGCCTACTAGCTAGCTACATGTTTTTGCTTACATATGCCCGCTTAATTAAGACATGCAAACGTGTGTGCATGCAGATTTCACTGGGTCTTGTGTATCATTAAAGTTGACGCCGGAACAGTTGAAGTACTGGACTCACTACTCAAAGAAAAAACTGACTATAACATCTTGTTTGGGATAGTCAACAGGTAATTTCAATCATTATTAACTATATATCTCGGCCTATTTAGTTCGTCATTTCATGATATGAACTATTTAATAACCCCTTTATTCATTTTCTTTGTCGGCGGGCAGGGCTTGGGCAAGGTTCATCAGTGTCACGGAAGGCGAATGGAAAAAAAAGCTTAAATGGTTTCGACCCAAGGTAAGTAATTAAGTAGTACTAGCTAGCTAGCTAGCTGCCATCTCTTTAATTATCAAGCTTGATTAATTATTATCTAATCAAATTCCATTCTCGTAAAGGCCCTGAAGCAGGCGCAGGGGACTGATCTGTGTGCATTCTGCGTTTGCGAGAACATTCGCATGATGGCGTCCGAAAGGAGCAGATCTCAAAGACAGGAATGGGTACGCTTGTAAGAACACTATTTATAATTTTTACACCATTATCGATATCTAGTCACACAACTAATACACATGCATATTGTTCTCCTTCTTAACAGTTCAAAGAGGTGCGGGAGAAGCTCCTAGAAATGGAGCGCGTAGAAGCACTTCAAGAGGAAATAGCGGGATTTTTGCTCGACCAGGTCATAAATCCGAAGGGAGAATACTATTACCCGCTACTGCCCCCATGAAAACCACTTCCAATTGTCATCGTGCTCTGAAGGCACCAATTAGGCTAATGCCACTGGCTCCGAAGGCAACATGCACATGTAGGAGAAATTGTATATAGCTATACATGTGTGTATGTGTGAATTAATTAATATGGTGGTTTGTGAGACATTGATGAGATATATATATGCATAATTGGTTCTACTAGAAATTCTATTTATATATATATATATATATATATATATATATATATATATATATGCATAATGTGTACAATGTGTAGTATCGTAAAATACCAGCAAACGAAAAAGAATTAAAATGGAAACACAAAATTAAATGAAAAAGAAATCATAAAACTAAAAACCCCCCCAAACCTTATAGTACCGGTTGGTCTTACCAACCGGTACTAAAGGGCTCCAGGCCCCCGGAGCTGGCTCGTGCCATGTGGTTGCCCTTTAGCACCGGTTCGTGCTGAACCGGTACTAAAGGGGGGGCTTTAGTGACCACAATTTAGTGCCAGTTATGGAACCGGCACTAAAGGGCCTTAAGAACCGGTGCTATTGCCCGGTTCTGCACTAGTGAGACGAGACTAAAGTTGGCGATTTTCACTATGCACATCTGCTTGTGTGAAATCACTCGGTTCAAAGAGACTGAAAGAAAAACCAGTGCGAAGTGCAAGCTACAAAGCAGACAAAACGGCCGAATGATTACCTCCCATGATGGCCGTTTCTTCTTGAGCAATCTTGAGATTCTTCTTCGCGAGTTCAAGGTCAAGTTCAACGCTGATATGCTTCTTCTTTAATTCGGTGAGCCGAGCTCCAAGATCACAAGACCTCTGCAACCAGCAAGAGAGACATGTCAGTCGACAGAAATAAGAGACAGCGACAGAGAAAAATTACTCTAAGACTACTGCCGAATCAAATATTCAACAATAGTCTCGGGGACTACACCCAGTGTGTGCACTTAGCGTGCCCCCACTGAATCAGATCAATACTCAGCAAGGGTTGCCCAGCGAGAGTTCAAAAAAAGAGATACATCATTAGACCTCAGTCGACTGCCAGCAGTTGACCATGGTCTCGGGGACTACACCCAGTGGGTGCACTCGGCGTGCCCCCACTGATTCGAACAGTTTATTGAGACTCGGCTCGAGGCGAACGGAGTTGAAGATTTCCTACATTCTAAATGAAGGAACACCCCAGTGGGTGATCAGATATAAAGCAACACTCAAAAGTTCAATCAGAATTTTGCTGACCTGAACATTGGTCTGAAGGGCGGTGCTGGCGTTGTAAGCTAACTGGCTAGCCTCATGTATCACTTTCACCTGCTCCATGACAACATTCACCTGACGAAGAGCTTCCCTAGCGGCGCCCGACGAGTCGTCTGGAGTTTGATACGTAGCAAAGGGTGATGGCTCCAGGGTGGTTGAAGCAGTTACCAGGTCGGACGAGTGGAGTTGCACCGGTGCAGCAGGTGTCTGTGCAGTCGACCCCGACGGACGATCAGTCGTCAGCGGGTTGGCGAATGTGACGTTGGTCAAAACCGGCCCTTCGGAATGTTCAACCACCGCCTCAAGCGCCGGTGTTGACTGAGGGACTTGGATTTCAAACCTCCTCCTGCTTGAGCCTCCACTCTTCTTCCTCCTCTCCTGTAGAGGCGCTTCTTCTTCTTCGTCATCAGGGAGCACAATGATCTCTTGCGGAGCTACAGAAAGAGAGAAGTATCAAATTTTCAGCCGATTGACTGCCCACTCGACTAAATGGAACTTGGTAGAATGAACTTACCAGCTCGGGAGGTGGCCTCCTCGTCTCCTGGAGCCTTATCGACATCCATGTCAGTAGCAGCAGAGGTGGGTCTAAAAGGATGCGCAACCCGATCGGTCAGAACAGAAATGTCAGTCGGTATGTATAAGCACAAGTGTGTTACTCACCCCGAAGCCACTGGGACGTCCATCTTGATCCGCGGGAAAGTCTTTCGAGTCTTGGGAGGGGCAACTTTGAGCTGCTTGGCGGTCTTCTCTGTCGGTTCCGGAGTCGACGTCTGAGTGCGCTTCTGAGCGTGAGTACTCGGAGCCACGCTCTTCCCGCGCACGCCCGCCGGGTCGTGTTGCTGCTTGGATCGGCGCTCGGAACGCGGGTGGCGAGTCGACCTCTTCCTCGTCGTCCGACTCCTCGCTCTCCTCCTCATCCTCTCCGTCCGAAGACTCCCATTCACCGCTCTCATCTGCACTAGCCTCCTCCTCCTGGCCCTGCTCCAAGGCTTGTTCACCGTTGGGCATTGAGTACATTTCAGTGAAGACCTACAAGATGAAAAGTCAAGAAAAAATCAGTCGACATCGAAAGCAGTCCGAAATTATGCGTCAAGCAGTTAGAACAAAAAGGCATACCTTGTCGGATGGACCCGAGCGGTGTCTTCAGGTCCAGAGTACAGCCACATAGGATGATCACGGGCCTGGAGGGGCTGGATGCGTCGACTGAGGAACACTTCCAGCAAGTCCAGGCTGGTAACTGTTGGGGAACGTAGTAATTTCAAAAAAATTCCTACGCACACGCAAGATCTTGGTGATGGCATAGCAACAAGAGGGGAGAGTGTTGTCCACGTACCCTCGTAGATCGTAAGCGGAAGCGTTATGACAACGCGGTTGATGTAGTCGTACATCTTCACGATCCGACCGATCCAAGCACCGAACGTACGGCACCTCCGTGTTCAGCACACGTTCAGCTCGATGACATTCCCCGGGCTTCAATCCAGCAAAGCGTCGGGGATGAGTTGCGTCAGCACGACGGTGTGGTGACGGCGATGATGTTCTACCGGCGCAGGGCTTCGCCTAAACTCCGCGACGATATGACCGAGGTGGAATATGGTGGAGGGGGGCACCACACATGGCTAAGGAACGATCACGAAGATCAACTTGTGTGTCTAGAGGTGCCCCCTTGCCCCCGTATATAAAGGAGCCAAGGGGGAGGGGGCGGCCGGCCAAGGAGGGGCGCACCAAGGGGAGTCCTACTCCCACCGGGAGTAGGACTCCTTCTTTCCTAGTCCAACTAGGAGAGGGGGGGAAAGGAGGGGAGTGGAGAAGGAAGGGAGAGGGGGGCCGCGCCCCAAACCCCTTGTCCAATTCGGACTGGGCTTGGGAGGGGCGTGCGCCACCTCCTGGCTCCTTCCCACTAAGGCCCATTAAGGCCCAATACTCTTCCCCGTATTCCCGCAAGCCCCCGGTACTCCAAAAAATACCCGAATCACTCGGAACCTTTCCGATGTCCGAATATAGTCGTCCAATATATCGATCTTTACGTCTCGACCATTTCGAGACTCCTCGTCATGTCCCCGATCTCATCCGTCTTGACCATAAGCGGAAGCGTTATGACAACGCAGTTGATGTAGTCGTACGTCTTCACGATTCGACCAATCCAAGCACCGAACGTACGGCACCTCCGTGTTCAGCACACGTTCAGCTCGATGACGTTCCCCGGGCTTCAATCCAGCAAAGCGTCGGGGATGAGTTCCGTCAGCACGACGGCGTGGTGACGGTGATGATGTTCTACCGGCGCAGGGCTTCGCCTAAACTCCGCTATGATATGACCGAGGTGGAATATGGTGGAGGGGGCACCGCACACGGCTAAGGAATGATTCGTAGATCAACTTGTGTGTCTAGAGGTGCCCCCCTCCTCTGTATATAAAGGGGGGAAGGAGGAGGGGGCCGGCCAAGGGGTGGTGCGCCCTAGGAGGGGGAAACCTACTCCAAGTAGGTTTGCCCCCTCCCTTTCCTATTCGAAGAAGGAGGGGGAAGGAAGGAGTGGGAGAGGGGAAAGGCAAGGGGGGCGCCGCCCCCCCCCCTTCCTTGTCCTATTCAGACTCAAAGGGAGGGGGCGCGCCTCTTGCCCTGGCCGGCCCCTCTCTCTCTCCACTAGCGCCCAACAAGGCCCATTAGTTCCCGGGGGGGTTTCGGTAACCCTCCGGCACTTCGGTTTTTCTCCGAAAACACCCGGAACACTTCCGGTGTCCGAATATAGTCATCCAATATATCAATCTTTATGTCTCGACCATTTCGAGACTCCTCGTCATGTCCGTGATCATATCCGGGACTCCGAACAAACTTCGGTACATCAAAACTTATAAACTCATAATAAAACTGTCATCGTAACGTTAAGCGTGCGGACCCTACGGGTTCGAGAACTATGTAGACATGACCTAGAACAATTCTCGGTCAATAACCAATAGCTGAACCTGGATGTCCATATTGGTTCCTACATACTCTACGAAGATCTTTATCGGTCAAACCGCATAACAACATACGTTGTTCCCTTTGTCATCGGTATGTTACTTGCCCGAGATTCGATCGTCGGTATCCAATACCTAGTTCAATCTCGTTACCGGCAAGTCTCTTTACTCGTTCCGTAATACATTATTTCATAACTAGCTCATTAGTTACAATGCTTGCAAGGCTTAAGTGATGTGTATTACCGAGAGGGCCCAGAGATACCTCTCCGACAATCGGAGTGACAAAACCTAATCTCGAATTATGCCAACTCAACATGTACCTTTGGAGACACCTGTAGAGCACCTTACGTTGTGATGGTTGGTAGCACACAAAGTGTTCCTCCGGTAAATGGGAGTTGCATAATCTCATAGTTACAGGAACATGTATAAGTCATGAAGAAAGCAATAGCAACATACTAAACGATCAAGTGCTAGGCTAATGGAATGGGTCAGGTCAATCACATCATTCTCCTAATGATGTGATCCCGTTAATCAAATGACAACTCTTTTGTCCATGACTAGGAAACATAACCATCTTTGATAAACAAGCTAGTCAAGTAGAGGCATACTAGTGACTATACGTTTGTCTATGTATTCACACATGTATCATTGTTTCCGGTTAATACAATTCTAGCATGAATAATAAACATTTATCATGATATGAGGAAATAAATAATAACTTTATTATTGCCTCTAGGGCATATTTCCTTCAGTCTCCCACTTGCACTAGAGTCAATAATCTAGATTACATAGTAATGATTCTAACACGCATGGAGTCTTGGTGCTGATCATGTTTTGCTCGTGAGAGAGGCTTAGTCAACGGGTCTGCAACATTCAGATCCGTATGTATCTTGCAAATCTCTATGTCTCCCACTTGGACTTGGTCCCGGATGGAATTGAAGCGTCTCTTGATGTGCTTGGTCCTCTTGTGAAATCTGGATTCCTTTGCCAAGGCAATTGGACCAGTATTGTCATAGAAGATCTTCATTGGTCCCGATGCACTAGGTATAACACCTAGATCGGTAATGAACTCCTTCATCCAGACTCCTTCATTTGCCGCTTCCGAAGCAGCTATGTACTCCGCTTCACATGTAGAGCCCGCCACGACACTTTGTTTAGAACTGCACCAACTTAAAGCTCCACCGTTTAATAAAAATACGTATCCGGTTTGCGATTTAGAATCGTCCGGATCAGTGTCAAAGCTTGCATCGACGTAACCATTTACGACTAGCTCTTTGTCACCTCCATATACGAGAAACATATCCTTAGTCCTTTTCAGGTATTTCAGGATGTTCTTGACTGCTGTCCAGTGATCCACTCCTGGATTACTTTGGTACCTCCCTGCTAAACTAATAGCAAGGCACACATGAGGTCTGGTACACAGCATTGCATACATGATAGAGCCTATGGCTGAAGCATAGGGAACTCCCTTCATTTTCTCTCTATCTTTTGCAGTGGTCGGGCATTGAGTCTGACTCAATTTTATACCTTGTAATACAGGCAAGAACCCTTTCTTTGCCTGATCCATATTGAACCTTTTCAACACTTTATCAAGGTACGTGCATTGTGAAAGTCCAATCAAGTGTCTTGATCTATCTCTATAGATCTTGATGCCCAATATGTAAGCAGCTTCACCGAGGTCTTTCATTGAAAAACTTTTATTCAAGTATCCTTTATGCTATCCAGAAATTCTATATCATTTCCAATCAACAATATGTCATCCACATATAATATTAGAAATGCTACAGAGCTCCCACTCACTTTCTTGTAAATACAGGCTTCTCCAAAAGTCTGTATAAAACCATATGCTTTGATCACACTATCAAAGCGTTTATTCCAACTCCGAGAGGCTTGCACCAGACATAGATTGATCGCTGGAGCTTGCACACTTTCTTAGCTCCCTTAGGATCGACAAAACCTTCCGGTTGCATCATATACAACTCTTCTTCCAGAAATCCATTCAGGAATGCAGTTTTGACATCCATTTGCCATATTTCATAATCATAAAATGCGGCAATTGCTAACATGATTCGGACAGACTTAAGCATCTCTACGGGTGAGAAAGTCTCATCGTAGTCAACCCCTTGAACTTGTCGAAAACCTTTCGCAACAAGTCGACCTTTATAGACAGTTACATTACCGTCAGCGTCAGTCTTCTTCTTAAAGATCCATTTATTATCAATGGCTTGTCGATCATCGGGCAAGTCAACCAAAGTCCATACTTTGTTCTCATACATGGATCCCATCTCAGATTTCATGGCCTCTAGCCATTTTGCGGAATCTGGGCTCATCATCGCTTCCTCATAGTTCGTAGGTTCATCATGGTCAAGTAACATGACTTCCAGAATAGGATTACCGTACCACTCTGATGCGGATCTTACTCTGGTAGACCTACGAGGTTCAGTAGAAACTTGATCTGAAGTTTCATGATCAATATCATTAGTTTCCTCACCACTTGGTGTAGTTGTCACAGGAACCGGTTCTTGTGATGAACTACCTTCCAATAAGGGAGCAGGTACAGTTACCTCATCTACTTTCCTCCCACTCACTTCTTTCGAGAGAAACTCCTTCTCTAGAAAGGATCCCATTTTAGCAACGAAAATCTTGCCCTCAGATCTATGATAGAAGGTGTACCCAATAGTTTCTTTTGGGTATCCTATGAAGACACATTTCTCCGATTTAGGTTCGAGCTTATCTGGTTGAAGTTTCTTCACATAAGCATCGCAGCCCCAAACTTTAAGAAACGACAACTTTGGTTTCTTGCCAAACCACAGTTCATAAGGCGTCGTCTCAACGGATTTTGATGGTGCCCTATTCAACGTGAATGCGGCCGTCTCTAAAGCATAACCCCAGAACGATAGCGGTAAATCAGTAAGAGACATCATAGATCGCACCATATCTAGTAAAGTACGATTACGACGTTCGGACACACCATTTCGTTGTGGTGTTCCGGGTGGCGTGAGTTGTGAAACTATTCCGCATTGTTTCAAATGTAAACCAAACTCGTAACACAAATATTCTCCTCCACGATCAGATCGTAGAAACTTTATTTTCTTGTTATGATGATTTTCCACTTCACTCTAAAATTCTTTGAACTTTTCAAATGTTTCAGACTTGTGTTTCATTAAGTATATATACCCATATCTGCTCAAATCATCTGTGAAGGTGAGAAAATAATGATACCCGCCGCGAGCTTCAACATTCATTGGACCACAAACATCTGTATGTATGATTTCCAACAAATCTGTTGCTCTCTCCATAGTACCGGAGAACGGTGTTTTAGTCATCTTGCCCATGAGGCACGGTTCGCAAGTACCAAGTGATTCATAATCAAGTGATTCCAAAAGCCCATCAGTATGGAGTTTCTTCATGCGCTTTATACCGATATGACCTAAACGGCAATGCCACAAATAAGTTGCACTATCATTATCAACTCTGCATCTTTTGGTTACAACACTATGAATATGTGTATCACTACTATCGAGATTCAATAAAAATAGACCACTCTTCAAGGGTGCATGACCATAAAAGATATTACTCATATAAATAGAACAACCATTATTCTCTGATTTAAATGAATAACCGTCTCGCATCAAACAAGATCCAGATATAATGTTCATGCTTAATGCTGGCACCAAATAACAATTATTTAGGTCTAAAACTAATCCCGATGGTAGATGTAGAGGTAGTGAGCTGACCGCGATCACATCGACTTTGGAACCATTTCCCACGTGCATCGTCACCTCGTCCTTAGCAAATCTTCGCTTAATCCGTAGTCCCTGTTTCGAGTTGCAAATATTAGCAACAGAACCAGTATCAAATACCCAGGTACTACTGCGTGCATTAGTAAGGTACACATCAATAACATGTATATCACATATACCTTTGTTCACTTTGCCATCCTTCTTATCCGCCAAATACTTGGGGCAGTTCCGCTTCCAGTGTCCAGTCTGCTTGCAGTAAAAGCACTCAGTCTCAGGCTTAGGTCCAGACTTGGGTTTCTTCTCTTGAGCAGCAACTTGTTTGCTGTTCTTCTTGAAGTTTCCCTTCTTCTTCCCTTTGCCCTTTTTCTTGAAACTGGTGGTCTTGTTAACCATCAACACTTGATGCTCCTTCTTGATTTCTACCTCCGCGGCTTTTAGCATTGTGAAGAGCTCGGGAATAGTCTTGTCCATCCCTTGCATATTATAGTTCATCACGAAGCTCTTGTAGCTTGGTGGCAGTGATTGAAGAATTCTATCAATGACACTATCATCAAGAAGATTAACTCCCAGTTGAATCAAGTGATTATTATACCCAGACATTTTGAGTATGTGTTCACTGACAGAACTATTCTCCTCCATCTTGCAGCTATAGAACTTATTGGAGACTTCATATCTCTCAATCCGGGCATTTGCTTGAAATATTAACTTCAACTCCTGGAACATCTCATATGCTCCATGACGTTCAAAACGTCGTTGAAGGCCCGGTTCTAAGCCGTAAAGCATGGCACACTGAACTATAGAGTAGTCATCAGCTTTGCTCTGCCAGACGTTCTTAACATCATCAGTTGCAGCAGCAGCAGGCCTGGCACCCAGCGGTGCTTCCAGGACGTAATTCTTCTGTGCAACAATGAGGATAATCCTCACGTTACGGACCCAGTCCGTGTAATTGCTACCATCATCTTTCAACTTTGCTTTCTCAAGGAACGCATTAAAATTCAACGGAACAACAGCACGAGTCATCTATCTACAACAAACATAGACAAGCAAAATACTATCAGGTACTAAGTTCATGATAAATTTAAGTTCAATTAATCATATTACTTAAGAACTCCCACTTAGACAGACATCTCTCTAGTCATCTAAGTGATTACGTGATCCAAATCGACTAAACCATGTCCGATCATCACGTGAGATGGAGTAGTTTCAATGGTGAACATCACTATGTTGATCATATCTACTATATGATTCATGTTCGACCTTTCGGTCTCCGTGTTCCGAGGCCATATCTGTATATGCTAGGCTCGTCAAGTTTAACCTGAGTATTCCGCGTGTGCAACTGTTTTGCACCCGTTGTATTTGAACGTAGAGCCTATCACACCTGATCATCATGTGGTGTCTCAGCACGAAGAACTTCCACAACGGTGCATACTCAGGGAGAACACTTCTTGATAATTAGTGAGAGATCATCTTAAAATGCTACCGTCAGTCAAAGCAAGATAAGATGAATAAAGGATAAACATCACATGCAATCAATATAAGTGATATGATATGGCCATCATCATCTTATGCTTGCGATCTCCATCTCCGAAGCACCGTCGTGATCACCATCGTCACCGGCGCGACACCTTGATCTCCATCAAAGCATCGTTGTCATTACGCCATCTATTGCTTCTACGACTATCGCTACCGCTTAGTGATAAAGTAAAGCAATTACAGGGCATTTGCATTTCATACAATAAAGCGACAACCATATGGCTCCTTGTCGGTGTCAAAACCGGCGGATCTCGGGTAGGGGGTCCCGCACTGTGCGTCTAGGCGGATGGTAACAGGAGACGAGGGACACGATGTTTTTACCCAGGTTCGGGCCCTCTCGATGGAGGTAAAACCCTACGTCCTGCTTGATTAATATTGATGATAGGGTTAGTACAAGAGTAGATCTACCACGAGATCAAGGAGGCTAAACCCTAGAAGCTAGCCTATGGTATGATTGTTGTAATGTATGTTATCCTACGGACTAAAGCCCTCCAGTTTATATAGACACCAGAGAGGGCTAGGGTTACACAGAGTCGGTTACAATGGTAGGAGATCTACATATCCGTATCGCCAAGCTTGCGTTCCACGCCAAGGGAAGTACCTTCCGGACACGAGCCGGAGTCTTCAATCTTGTATCTTCGTAGTCTTGGAGTCCGGCGGATAATGATAGTCCGGCTGTCCGGACACCCCCTAGTCCAGGACTCCCTCAGTAGCCCCTGAACCAGTCTTCAATGACGATAAGTCCGGCGTGTACAATGTTCGGCATTGCAAGGCGGGTTCCTCCCTTGAATAATCCAGAGAAGATCATGAACACCAGGATAGTGTCCGGCTCTGCAAAATAAATTCCATATTCCACCGTAGAGAGAATAAAATGTACACTTAGTTCAATCTGCTGACGTATTATGCGGCGTGACATCACACCGCCACCAGGCCTTTGTTTGAATTACTATACCACCTCAGCATGTTTAGCGAAGCGGTTTCCTTGGCACGTCTTGTCGAAGCAGAGATCGTGTTCCCCTTATTCCGGGATTCTCATCAATACGTGCGTGGGTAACCCAACCGCGCCATCGATGGTGGCGCTTGGGAGATAAGCGAGTTTTACCAGGCTGGTGGGGGACGCATAGTTTTGTCCGCCTATATATAAGGGATAAGGATTTACCTTCTCACCTACGCCTTCTTCCTCCTTTGCTTATCCATCCCCGCGGACTCAAGCTCCAACGCCCGAGCTCGCGCATCTCGCCTCAAACTTCTCCGAATATGTCCGGAGCGGGAGGTAAATGGTTAGCCTCCACCGTCAAGGAGGAGGACATCACCAAGCTGCGCAGCGCCGGATACCTTTCCGGCGATATCGCGCATCGGCTGCCCGTCGAGGGGCAGCTCATCCCTACCCCCAGGCCTCATGAGAGGGTCGTCTTCCTCCCCCACTTCCTCCGCGGACTGGGCTTTCCGCTCCATCCATTTGTCCGGGGGCTCATGTTTTACTACGGCCTGGATTTCCACGATCTGGCGCCGAACTTTATCCTCAACATCTCAGCCTTTATCGTCGTGTGCGAGGCCTTCCCCTGCATCCGGCCCCACTTCGGCCTGTGGCTCAAGACCTTCAACGTCAAGCCGAAGGTTGTGAAGGGTACGCAAGCGGAATGCGGAGGCGCCATGTTGGGCAAATTGCCCAACGTCCCTTGGCTAGAAGGGACCTTCGTGGACTCCGTCAAGGGGTGGCAATCGGGGTGGTTCTATATCACCGAGCCACGCAAATCCACATGGGCGGCGGCCCCCGAGTTTAGATCTGGCATCCCCACGCATCTCACCTCCTAGAAAGAGAAGGGCTTGTAGTGGGGGAATCCGGTGGAGGTGACGGGACTCCGAGCATGTATCAAGAAGATGGTGAGCAATAGGCTCAGGCTTGTCGACGTGGTCCAAGTCATGTTCATCCGGCGGATCCTCCCATGCCAAGAACGGGCATTTAATTTGTGGGAGTTCAATCCGTAACAGCACAAGGCGCTAAGTGGGCTCTTCGATACAACATAAGAAAGCGCCTGGAGGGTGCTGTTCAAGGGCGCCGAAGCCCCCGCGTCCGCGACCGAAGACCGCGGATTCAGCTCGCAGCATCCAACTGACGAGGTAAGTGATTCAACCCCATTACGGGACACTTGTGATAATTAGATTGACTCTAGTGGGGTTTCATTCTACCTCTTCCTTTGACAGGAATGGATGGAGAAGGCCAAGCTGCTCATCAGCCCGGCTCCCATGCCAGAAGACCCAGCGGACGCCCGCTTAATAGGGCTGCTGGTTCCGGCACCGCACGTGGTGCCAGAGAAGAAGGCCAAGAAGGTGGCCACGGGGACTCGAAAGAGTTCCCGCAATCAGGCGTCTGACGACGACGAGGACTCCTCTCCCGAAGACGAGGAGGAGGAGTACTCTCTCCCGGAGGAGGGAGAGAAGAAAAGGAAGGCTTCCCCCATCGGGGAGGCCGAAGGGTCCAAGAGGGGGAGAACTATCCCCCCGGACAGTTCCGCCAACATCAGCGTTGGTGAGGATGAGTGGCCTCCAAGGGCCAGGCGTCCGGCAAGATCGTAAGTATCTGGATCCTTGATATGTAATTTCTTTTATGTCGCGTAGTATCCTTCTAACGTCGCATTCTGCCCGTAGTCCGGCCAATGATGATCTCCCCGACTCATCGAGCGGGTCATTGGCCTCGTCGGATGTGAATTCCATCCCGACTGCCTCCACTCCACGCGCCGACGAGGACGCCAAGGTGGGATCCCAGAGAGGGACCCATTAGGAGGAGGCTCCGGAGGCGCCATCAGGCAGCCTCCCGGACTTCGTGCCGGACTCTACGTCGGAACCCGCAGTGGTTCCAGAGTCCGGCAAGCGGCCCCTTCGAAAGAAGGGCAGGACCGTGACGCCGGCGTCCCCCGTCCAACCGGAGGCGCCGGATAACCTGCTGGAGGCGCTTAAAGGCGCTTCCATCGAGGAAGAACACCGCACTCTCATGAGTGCGGTGATTGAGAAGGTTCAGCTCGCTAAAAGCGGGCTGACCGAAGCCTGCAGCTGCCTTTTAACAGGCTTTGAGGTAAAAAAGTTAAAATTATGTAATGTAATACCGCATAGACAGTAGCCCCTGATGCTTAGTTCGGTGTTCGGAAAGAAAAGCCGGACTAAGGATCTATAACAAGATATACGCAGGGTTGCCTAAAATATGTCAATATGGGTTTGCAGGCTGCACTGCTGACCTCTGCCACACTAACGGCGGAGGTTGACGTGCTGAAGAAGGAACTCGAGCGGTCCGAGCAAGAGCTCGGCCATGCAAAGAAGCAGCTCGAGGAAAAAGAAAGTGAGTAACACCTCTTTGAATAAGTACCTTACAGAAAAGGATTTTGGTTGCAAATAAAATAAACAAGGATAATATGTGCATTGCAGGGGCCACTAACGAGGTGGCAGCCCTGCGGGATGCTGTGTCCGCGGCCGAACGCAATGCGGCCGCGGAACGGGCTGAGCGAGAAAAGCAAGAGGCACGTGTGGCGGAAGTTCGGCAAGAGCTCCAGGTTCTCATGGAAAAACATGAGAGTTTGGAGCGTGCCTCCAAGACTCGAGAGTCCGAGCTTGCCTCGGCTCTCGAAAGTGCCAAGTCCGCCAAGGCCGAGGCCCATAAGGCCCTTCAGGAGGTTGAGGACATAAAGAAGATAGCGGCGGGTAAGGCGTTTTTCATGCAAAGCAGGCATGTTAATGTGAACTACCTGATACTTACCCGAATTCGGAGCTCTCCAGGGGCGTTTGCAGATTTGCCGCGTAGTGCGTCTGATGCCGCCGCATTCTATCGTGGCGAGGAGGGGAGCTCGACGGAGAAGGTCTTCTGGTCTCAGTATGCTGAGGCCGGCCATCCGGTGCCCCCAAGCGACCAGCTGAAGCAGCTGGTCGAACTCCACAAGGTAGCTGAGGAGGCCATGAAGGGCCTCATAGTCCGGCTGTGGCCTGGACAGGCCATGCCTGGTAGCTACTTTGGCCTCGTGCGGCGGCTGGTGGATGCATGCCCCAGGTTGGATGTAGTCAAGCGCTCCGCCTGTATCGAAGGTGCTCGTCGGGCCCTTGCCCGCATAAAGGTGCAATGGGGCAAATTGGATGCGGAGAAGCTTCTCACGGACCCACCGCCACCGGGCAAGGAGTATCGCATGCCGGAGAAGTATTATAAAATTGTCCTGAAGGGAGCCTGCAATATTGCAGATGAGTGCTCCCGAAATGTAATCTTTGACTGAACTCGCTGTTTATTTATCCTATGCGCTGAAAACTTCGTTCATATGCGCCATGAGCAACGCTTGTTTAATTTAAAATATTACCTTCTGTGCGGCCATTTATAAAATCTGAGAGATGGCAAGTCGTTAGCTTCAGCCCCCAAGCCACAAGTGCTGGGGTGTTCGGGATAAACTTGAGCACTCTTGTTCCCATTTTTGGGTCCATCTAGGGAGGCGCTCAACACGACGAACAAGGCAACCGGACTTATAATGCTTGAACACTCTCACTTAGCCATAGAATTTTATAATTTTAAATTTCGGCGAAGCCCCTGGTATTCGGAAGACCGAATCCGGGGCGCTATCCACGCCTTCATCGGACATAATCCGGAACTTCGCTCGAAGCGGCGTGAGTCTTTAAGGACCCGAAAAAACCTCTCGAACAGCGACCAGTCTCTCGCCTTATCATGCCAGTCAGTTTTAGCTTTCTCCACTGAGGCGTTAACCCGGCTCAACCGGGGCGCAATCGCAGTGGTTCTCCCAGTGCCACCTTAGCCGACAGAACGGAACGTAAGACACCAAAACGTGGGAGCCGGGCAAACCCAACTATTGACCCAAGACATGATTCGGAGCCGATTCATATAATGCTATAAGTTCGGGGTGCCGCACTTGTGAAAGTGTTCGGACTTTATCACACCATAGAGTGGGGAACATAAGCCCCTGGTGTATTATGCCGTACCAAAATATACGGGTGCCATATGTCATATAATGAGCATATATATATAAAATGTAATGCAATTGCGATCATAAAGGTGCTGCATTATTAATGAAAGAAAAGTCTGCTAGTAGAGCGGACTGATACAAATAGTGCGGTAAGCAAGGGATTTGGACTAAATAAACATGTCCCCCTCCAGGGATGAGCTGCGGATTTGGTGTATATAATCGAATTTAATGCTCGTAATTGAGACCACCTGAGTGTTCGGCGCGGCCTTCGTTAGTCCCTGACTGTTGCATCATGAGTTCGGCAGGTTCACCGCCGGACAGGGCTTCTGGTTAACAGAGTCCTGTGTACAAAAAAGAAGAAAAATAATAATAATAAAAAAAGAGGGGCACATTTGCGAGCCCCCGGTGTGGTCGAGCCGCACTCTGGGTCCGTTGTGATCGTGCCCCCTCCCCTGTGCCCATGGTATCTCCAAAGCGTAATGATGTACGCGGAGTGTTATTCTTGCGATCATACGCGGGCAAGGGTTG
Organism: Triticum timopheevii; assembly: GCA_963921465.1. Lineage (NCBI taxonomy): Eukaryota > Viridiplantae > Streptophyta > Magnoliopsida > Poales > Poaceae > Triticum > Triticum timopheevii. The sequence goes on along the minus strand of OY997264.1, from coordinate 77,451,228 downwards.
GGGACGCATTGCTACGCGTGCTCTGATCGCGCCAGGTGGTCTTGGTTGGGATTGCTCCGGGCGCGCTTTGCTGTATCCGGCCGTTTAACGGCCGGACTCGAGAATTGCCTTAGAAGGCTGCTCTGTACTTCTGCCGCGAGAGCCGCTGTATGTTCTTCCGTTCGGAGGGAGCGTTCCATATTCCCATTGACCGTGATGACTCCACGAGGGCCTGGCATCTTGAGCTTTAGGTATGCATAGTGCGGCACCGCGTTGAATTTGGCAAACGCGGTTCGCCCGAGCAGGGCGTGATAGCCGCTGCGAAACGGGACTATGTCGAAGATTAACTCTTTGCTCCGGAAATTATCCAGGGATCCGAAGACCACTTCCAGTGTGACTGAGCCTGTGCAGTTGGCTTCCACTCCTGGTATGACACCTTTAAAGGTTGTCCTCGTAGGTTTAATCCTTGATGGGTCTATGCCCATTTTGCGCACCGTATCCTGATAAAGCAGGTTCAGGCTACTGCCGCCGTTCATCAGGACTCTCGTGAGGTGGAACCCATCGACGATTGGGTCTAAGACCAATGCGGCGAATCCGCCATGGCGTATGCTGGTCGGATGGTCTCTTCGATCGAAAGTGATCGAACAAGAGGACCATGGGTTGAACTTTGGGGCGACTGGCTCCATCGCATAGACGTCCCTTAGTGCGCGTTTCCTCTCCCTCTTGGGTATGTGGGTCGCGTATATCATATTCACCGTCCGTACTTGTGGGGGAAAACCCTTCTGTTCTTTGTTGTTCGGCGGCCGGGTCTCTTCCTCGTCGTCGCTATTTAGCCCCTTGTCATTGTTTTCGGCAATTAACTTGCCGGCCTGCTTGAACACCCAGCAATCTCTATTGGTGTGGTTAGCTGGCTTTTCAGAGGTGCCATGTATCTGGCATGAGCGGTCGAGTATTCGGTCCGGGTTGGACGGACCCGGAATGGTTCTTTTAAATGGCTTCTTCCGTTGACCGGGTTTAGAGCCTCGGAATCCGGCATTGACCGCCGTATCCTCCTTATCGTCGCCGTTAATTCGGCGCTTATTTTTGTTTCGACGTGACCTGCCGTTGTTGTCCTTAGTATCCGGACTGCCAGAATTTTTACGGAGATTGTTGCTGCGGGCTAGCCAGCTGTCCTCTCCCGCACAAAAGCGGGTCATTAGCGATGTGAGGGCTGCCATGGATTTCGGCTTTTCCTGCCCCAGGTGCCGGGCTAGCCATTCGTCCCGGATGTTATGTTTGAAGGCTGCAAGGGCCTCTGCGTCCGGACAATCGACGATTTGATTTTTCTTTGTCAAGAACCGTGTCCAGAATTGTCTGGCCGATTCGTCTGGCTGCTGAATGATGTGGCTTAGGTCATCGGCGTCTGATGGTCGCACATATGTGCCTTGGAAGTTATCAAGGAATGCGGCCTCTAGGTCTTCCCAACAGCCAATTGACTCTACGGGCAAGCTGTTAAGCCAATGCCGAGCTGGTCCTTTAAGCTTGAGTGGGAGATACTTTATGGCGTGGAGATCGTCGCCACGGGCCATATGGATGTGGAGAAGATAGTCTTCGATCCACACCGCGGGGTCTGTTGTGCCATCGTAAGATTCGATGTTTATGGGTTTAAACCCTTCGGGGATCTGATAATCCATTACTTCGTCAGTGAAGCATAACGGGTGTACGGCGCCCCTGTATTGAGCAATATCGTGACGCAGCTCGAGAGAGCGCTGACTGCTGTGTTCGGCCCTGCCGGGGTTATTGTATCTGGCACGATGGTATTCGTCGTGGGTCGTAGGGCGCCCACGTGATCCATGGATGGATCTGGATTGCCTTGCTTTGTCCTCCAATATGTCTCGCAAGTCCGGCGCGTTCCCTCTTGGCTTCGTACTTTTGGAGCGATGCCGGGGTATGGTTTTGGCTGGTGGCCTGGATGCCTCTCTGTCACGACCACGGGGTGGTCGGTCAGCCATATCGTGCGCTGGTGATGGACGTACGTGTGCTTCCTCCTCTAATCGGGGGAGCAGCTTGCGTTTTGGGTAACTTTTGGAGGGACGTTCGAGTTTATACTCTTCGGCCGCGAGGACCTCGGTCCATTGATCGGCCAGCAGGTCCTGATCAGCTTGAAGCTGCTGCTACTTTTTCTTTAGGCTGTTTGCTATGGCGATAAGCCTGCGCTTGAAGCGCTCTTGTTCGATGGGATCCTCGGGTACGACGAATTCGTCATCGTTGAGGCTTGCTTCGTCTTCGGAGGGAGGCATATAATTATGATCCTCAACCTCTTCGTCTGTCGCCCCCTCATGAGGGCTTGCTTCTGCATCCTCCTGCGCTGAGTCTTGCTGGAGGGGATTGTCTTCAGCACTCTCTGGAGTATTATTATCTCCTGTGCCGGAATCTCCGTTTTTGCTGTGGCGAGGTTTAGAGCGGCGCCGCTGACGCCGGCGCTTGGGCTGTTTCTTTAAGGGATCTGCCTCCGCTGTTCCTTCGCCGTCCCCATCTTTTGGGGTATCCACCATGTATATGTCATATGACGAGGTGGCCTTCCAGTGCCCTGTGGGCGCTGGTTCCTGTTCGTCTCCGGCATCGTCGTCCATAGCGTCGATGTCTTTGGAGTCGTAGTCTAGCATGTCGGTTAGATCGTCGACAGTGGCTACAAAGTGGGTGGTGGGTGGGCTCTGAATTTCTTCGTCGTCCGCATCCCAACCATCCTGGCCATAATCCGGCAGGACTCTCCTGATAACGAGAGATGCTTTAGTGAATTCAAGATATCGCCGAAAGGCGAGCATTGGAAGATGTCCGCGGCGGTGAATTCCATAACCGGCGCCCAATCCGGATCGATTGGTAGGGGCGCGGGAGGTTCGGAGTCCGGCGAGGAGTCCGGCGCCTCGGAATCACGAGTTTCGCAGGGGACAAGATTAGTGTTCGGCTCCATCGCCGCGGATGTTGAAGCCCCCAGGGCGGCGCCTATCCACCGACCCTCGATCTGGGCGATCGGCTCCGGACTAATGGCCGAAGCGGATCCGTGTGCGGCCACCAAGGCACTGTTCGGTGGCAGAGCTAAATCATGCCCGTCGTCACAGTGCGGCGCGCTTGGCTGTGGCTCGAGTCCGTCGAAGATCAAGTCTCCGCGGACGTCGGCCGTGAAGTTTAAGCTTCCAAATCTGACCTGACGGCCAGGGGCGTAGCTTTCGATCTGCTCCAGATGGCCAAGTGAATTGGCCCGCAGGGCGAAGCCGCCGAATACGAAGATCTGTCCGAGGAGAAAAGTCTCACCCTGGACAGTGTTGCAGGTTGAAGATGCCATCAAGCCTATTGGTGACGACACAGAGGAACTCTCAATGAAAGCACCAATGTCGGTGTCAAAACCGGCGGATCTCGGGTAGGGGGTCCCGCACTGTGCGTCTAGGTGGATGGTAACAGGAGACGAGGGACACGATGTTTTTACCCAGGTTCGGGCCCTCTCGATGGAGGTAAAACCCTACGTCCTGCTTGATTAATATTGATGATATGGGTAGTACAAGAGTAGATCTACCACGAGATCAAGGAGGCTAAACCCTAGAAGCTAGCCTATGGTACGATTGTTGTAATGTATGTTGTCCTACGGACTAAAGCCCTCCGGTTTATATAGACACCGGAGAGGGCTAGGGTTACACAGAGTCTGTTACAATGGTAGGAGATCTACATATCCGTATCGCCAAGATTGCCTTCCACGCCAAGGGAAGTACCTTCCGGACACGAGACGGAGTCTTCAATCTTGTATCTTCGTAGTCTTGGAGTCCGGCGGATAATGATAGTCCGGCTGTCCGGACACCCCCTAGTCCAGGACTCCCTCACTCCTGCCAGTTGCCGATAACTTCGGTTACAAAACATGATCATCTCATACAATAAAATATAGCATCACGTCTTGACCATATCACATCACAACATGCCCTGCAAAAACAAGTTAGACGTTCTCTACTTTGTTGTTGCAAGTTTTACGTGGCTGCTACGGGCTGAGCAAGAACCGTTCTTACCTACGCATCAAAACCACAACGATAGTTCATCAAGTTAGTGTTGTTTTAACCTTCGCAAGGACCGGGCGTAGCCACACTCGGTTCAACTAAAGTTGGAGAAACAGACACCCGCTAGTCACCTGTGTGCAAAGCACGGCGGTAAAACCAATCTCGCGTAAGTGTACGCGTAATGTCGGTCCGGGCCGCTTCATCCAACAATACCGCCGAACCAAAGTATGACATGCTGGTAAGCAGTATGACTTGTATCGCCCACAACTCACTTGTGTTCTACTTGTGCATATAACATCAATGCATAAAACCTAGGCTCGGATGCCACTGTTGGGGAACGTAGTAATTTCAAAAAAATTCCTATGCACACGCAAGATCATGGTGATGGCATAGCAACGAGAGGGGAGAGTGTTGTCCACGTACCCTCGTAGACCATAAGCGGAAGCGTTATGACAACGCGGTTGATGTAGTCGTACGTCTTCACGATTCGACCGATCCACGCACCGAACGTACGGCACCTCCGTGTTCAGCACACGTTCAGCTCGATGACGTTCCCTGGGCTTCCATCCAGCAAAGCGTCGGGGATGAGTTCCATCAGCACGACGGCGTGGTGACGGTGATGATGTTCTACCGGCGCAGGGCTTCGCCTAAACTCCGCGACGATATGAACGAGGTGGAATATGGTGGAGGGGGGCACCGCACACGGCTAAGGAACGATCCGTAGATCAACTTGTGTGTCTAGAGATGCCCCCCTCCTCCGTATATAAAGGGGGAAGGAGGAGGGGGCCGGCCAAGGGGTGGTGCGCCCTAGGAGGGGGAAACCTACTCCAAGTAGGTTTGCCCCCTCCCTTTCCTATTCCAAGATGGAGGGGGAAGGAAGGAGTGGGAGAGGGGAAAGGCAAGGGGGGCGCCGCCCCCCCCCCCTTCCTTGTCCTATTCGGACTCAAGGGGAGGGGGCGCGCCTCTTGCCCTGGCCGGCCCCTCTCTCTCTCCACTAGGGCCCAACAAGGCCCATTAGTTCCCGGGGGAGTTCCGGTAACCCTCCGGCGCTCCGGTTTTTCTCCGAAAACACCCGGAACACTTCCGGTGTCCGAATATAGTCATCCAATATATCAATCTTTATGTCTCGACCATTTAGAGACTCCTCGTCATGTCCGTGATGACATCCGGGACTCCGAACAAACTTCGGTACATCAAAACTTATAAACTCATAATAAAACTGTCATCGTAACGTTAAGCGTGCGGACCCTACGGGTTCAAGAACTATGTAGACATGACCTAGAACTATTCTCGGTCAATAACCAATAGCGGAACCTGGATGTCCATATTGGTTCCTACATATTCTACGAAGATCTTTATCGGTCAAATCGCATAACAACATACGTTGTTCCCTTTGTCATCGGTATGTTACTTGCCCGAGATTCGATCGTCGGTATCCAATACCTAGTTCAATATCGTTACCGGCAAGTCTCTTTACTCGTTCCGTAATACATCATTTCATAACTAGCTCATTAGTTACAATGCTTGCAAGGCTTAAGTGATGTGTATTACCGAGAGGGCCCAGAGATACCTCTCCGACAATCGGAGTGACAAAACCTAATCTCGAATTATGCCAACTCAACATGTACCTTTGGAGACACCTGTAGAGCACCTTTATAATCAACCAGTTACATTGTGACGTTTGGTATCACACAAAGTGTTCCTCCGGTAAACGGGAGTTGCATAATCTCATAGTTACAGGAACATGTATAAGTCATGAAGAAAGCAATAGCAACATACTAAATGATCAAGTGCTAGGCTAACGGAATGGGTCATGTCAATCACATCATTCTCCTAATGATGTGATCCTGTTAATCAAATGACAACTCTTTTGTCCATGGCTAGGAAACATAACCATCTTTGATAAATGAGCTAGTCAAGTAGAGGCATACTAGTGACTATACGTTTGTCTATGTATTCACACATGTATCATTGTTTCTGGTTAATACAATTCTAGCATGAATAATAAACATTTATCATGATATGAGGAAATAAATAATAACTTTATTATTGCCTCTAGGGCATATTTCCTTTAGTAACACCTCCATTGATAAGCTGAACCACTTTCTCTACCAGCATCTTCGTCTCCACGTTCTTAGCCGCGGTCATTGAGTGGAGAAATAGTTTGGACGCAGTCGAATGTGAAGTGAGGGAGGCCTGTCGACTGAGCTAGAGCTGCCTGGTCCTGACAGTAGAACCAGGTCGACTGCCAGCCTCTAACCGATTCAGGGAGAGTCATAGCGGGGAAGGAGCTCCTATGCCTTTTCTGGATACCTAAACCCCCACACATCTGGATGGCATTGGTCTTTGAGTCACTCGACTTCGCCTTTTTGACCGACTGGGATCGTATGGTGAAGATGTGTTTGAAAAGGCCCCAGTGCGGTCGACATCCCAAGAAATTTTCACACATCGACACAAAGGTGGCCAGATACGTGATGGTGTTAGGGGAAAATGGTGGAGTTGAGCACCGAAAAAGTTCAGGAACCCCCGGAAGAAAGGATGCGGGGGAAGAGAAAAACCACGGGCAACGTGGGTGGCGAGCAGAACACACTCACCCGGTCGAGGCTGAGGATTCATCTCCCCCTCCGGTAGCCTTGCCGCTCCCTTGGCGATTAGCCCAGACTCCGCCAGCTCGTCTAGATCCTCCTGCCGAATCGAAGACTGGATCCAATCGCCCTGGATCCAGCCCGGCGGCAGCCCTGCGCGCGATGACGACCCGCGTTGCTACTTTTTGCCCTTCGCCACCCCCTTCGTCTTCTTTGCGCGTTCTAACGCCGCCGTCTTGTCCTTCACCATCACCTTATAAAGGGTCACTTCCGAGTGGCTGACGCGTGGGACCAGGCAATCCTGTCAAATCCCGCAACAGTCGCGCGCATCGTACGTGGCGAAAAAGGCTGCACGGAAATCAAGGCATCAGTGTTTATCCGCTCCGCCTGCTTCGGCACTCCCCGTCCCGTGCGCTTCCCCGAAATTTTGTATCCCGCGAAATCCAGGATATGCAGCAGTCAATCGCGCCCAAGATCCTCCATTCCAATACAACACTCGACAAATGACGCGACAAGTTCAGTCGACGACTCCCTGAATGGATCAAGGCGACTGAGTCGACGCTGAAGTACCAATGCGAGTTTTCCATCTTGCAGAAAACGCTCGCGAAGGCACAAGAGTCAGAACAAGTTCAACTCCAACCTAACTTCCACTCGAACCTTAATCCATTCTGGGGCTACTGATGAGGATACAGACCTGGGGTAGGGTCGTAGGCCTGACCTATACGTCCTACCCAAGGTCACTACCCAAGAAGGCAAGAAGGTCAAGAGACACCATGACACCCCCGGTCGAAGATGTCGAGTGCAATCCACTCGACATCATGTCACTCGGGAGTCTCCCTACCTACTGTCACTCGACCAACAAGAGAATCACTCGACCTCACGAAGAGCAGAAGTCACTCAGCGTGCAACGGACACGCATTCACTCCGTAGTCTTTAAGGTCATTAACAACACTTAAGGCTGGCGTTACCAGTAACGCCACCATTTTATGTATATTAACTCCCTTGTAATGGAGGGCGGGAGAGGTCCTGGCGAACTCTATATAAGCCACACTCCTCCTCTGGCACAAGGGTTCGCACCCCCTGTAACATCACACATATAATCCAATCGACCATCGAGACGTAGGGTTGTTACTTCCTCCGAGAAGGGTCTGAACTCGTAAAACTCGTGTGTACACCTTCACCATAGCTGAGATCTTGCATCTCCATTCCTACCCCCCCCCCCCCTTTCTACTGTCAGTCTTAGAACCACGACAGGCGGCGCGGCCCCCGGCGGCGGTCATGGAGGCCGACCGCCCGGGGGCGGCGCGCAGGTGCGGAAGCGGCGGCTAGGGTTTAGGATCGACTTGCGATAGATACCATGTTAGAAGGGATAGATAAAGATTGATGGAATGACTGTTGTATTGCTTGAGACTCGTGGGCATATATAGAAGTACAATGATCTACTAGGAGTACAAGACAAGTCAGAACAAATCCTAGTCTATCACGATACTAAACAACTAGTACTACCAGCCAGCTTTCGCCTCCTAACAAGGACGGTTGGACAGTAAACAAGTGAAAGTCTGAATGATTAAGCGGCCATATAATTGGTGCACCGTCGTGCGTCCGAGCAATTCGGCGGCTTCCGGTAGGCTCTTGTTCGAGCCTCGTTGCTTGATCCATGTACTATCTAGCAAGATTAAAATAGCTGTCTATTAAGCGATTATATTAGGCTAATAGGAAATGAGATAAAATATCATCTCATCCTTTTGTTACCTGTCGGAGAAAGTCTGAACTTCCCGTCACGGGCCGTCAGACTCAGAGGAGATTACACACTTGTTCCCTCTCGCTGTGTATACTACGTACGTACTTAGCTCACCTATACCATTGACTCGAAGCACTCTGACCATCATCCAAAATGTCTGAATCAGCAAAGTCAGGATAACGCTTGCTGCTTTATCTTACCCCCAAGTCCCCACTTTGACAAAGGAAAAGGGAGACGAAACGACCAAACAGAGAGAGCCAAAATCTTACCAGTGCTAGAAATGACTGAAATCCAGTTCTTGACATGGAGAAAAAAGGACACACCGAATAAATATAGGAAGGCAGATCGAACTACTGGTATGCTAAAGTCTCTGAAAATCAGAGATATGTGTGCATCTTGTTTTCTTTAGGATCATATATGTGCATCTTGTGGATGCGGGTGCAATGTTGGTTGGTTGGGTCTGTTGCAACGGAGCCAAGCTATCCGCTGGCAACAATATGAACATATGAAACATTTATTCAAACTGCGTGAACATTTTGTTTACATTGTATAAATATTTTATTGAAATGCCACAAATTTTTTCTGAAATGCATGAACATGTCTTTAAATGTCATGAACATTTTTTGAATGTGTGAAATCTTTTTTGAATTAATTAAACATTTTTCCATTGTATAAACATTTAAACATGCCATGAACATTTTTTGAAGCTTTTCGATATTTTTAAATGTCACGAACATCCTTTTGAATGCTCTCAACATTTTTAAAAGTTGCGCATACAAATCATTTACACCACGTTAGCATTTTTCTAATGCTCGGTGAACATTTAAAAAATTAAGTAAATTAATTTTTAAAATATACGTGTTTAGAATATTTTCAAAAATATAACAAGAAAAAAATGACCATGCAGGAAAAATACTTGGGCCGACCCAATACTAGCAACGAGCTTGAGGCCTGAAGTGATCATGGCCTCCACGGATATAGTCAATATTATTACGTACAAACTTGCCTTTCAGACGGTGGGCGTGCTACGCGTCGTCTTCTGATCCTTTTAAAAAGTCGACTGGGCCGCGAGCCTTCCGATTGTTTATGTGTGAGCTGTCAGTTCTTCTTCTCTAATTTCTTGCAACAATGCTCTTGTTGCAAAATCTCCTTCTCTCTAATTTCTGCAACAAGATTCTTGTTGCAGAATCTCCTTTTATGTAATTTTGCAACAAATTCGCAAAAAACCAATTTTGCAACAAGACCCATGTTGCAGAGCCTCCTCTTCTCTGATTTTCTGCAACAAGACCCTTGTTGCAGAACATCCTCTTTTCTAATTTCTGCAACAAAATATGTGTTGCAGCTCTTCTTCTCTAATAATCTGCAACAAGACACTTGTTGCAAAATTTGCAACATCTCTAGTTGCGCCACGCACTAGCACGGTCATCTTCCGCTATCGTCGTTCCGGCAACAATGCTGTTGGTGCTGAAACTTCTCTCGGAGGTGATGTTGCAAACAGTGACGTGGGCCGAGTGTTGGGTGAGCGTGGACGTACGACGCGATGTTGTAGCTGCTGCCAGTGTCGGATGTTGTGATAGGACCTATCGAGGTTGATGGCTCTCCACGCCGGCGTGGCGGATCTCAATGGATCCTGCCGTGTGCAATATGAGGCTGTCGTGGCTCTAGTGAAAAAGAAATGAGGTCGGGGATCAAGCGGTGCCTGGGCGACGCACAACGGCACAGGGAGGCGGATCCTGGTGGGTGGAGAGAGGCATAGGGGCAAGAGGGTGGTGATCGGGCTGCCGGAGCAGCCAAAGAATAGTCCGGCTATGGCTCACGAGGGAGAGTGGAGGTCCAACTCGGAGGATCTCACCGGCAGCGGCAGAGTTTCGATACTGCATTGTTGTTGTTGTTGTTGTAGCAGAGATGAGAATAGAGAAGATGCGAAGACAAGGTTGAGAGGTGTGAAGAAGTGGAGAAACGTGTGGGGCCATGTCCACGTGGGGAGAGGATCAAGCGGTGGACATCAGCCTGGTTTTCAGCCAACTGATTTGATTCTTTTCCCTTTCAGATGTGAGATGAAGATCACCATATGTTGAAACAAGCGGTGTACGCATGCAAGAGGGAGCTCCTATTCGGCGCTTTAGGCGCCAGGGAAGCTCCCTAGCGCCCACACGCCGACTATGCTGGGCTAGTACATGCACTCGGTAGCATTTGAGAATATAAATGAAACAATTCACAAAAAACAAAAAAAATTGAAGTCAAAAAAGTTCATGGATTTTGAAAAAATTCATGATTTTAAAAAGTTCATAGAATTTGAAAATGTTCATCATTGTTTTAAAAAAATAGAATTTCCAAAAAAGTTCATTGAAATTTTTGAAAAATTTCATTAATTTCGAAAATAGTTTATCATTTTTTAAAAGTTCACCAATTTTAAACAATTTCACCAAAATTTGAAAAAAAAACATTATTAATTAAAAAAGTTTATTTATTCAAAAATTGTTTATCAATTTTGAGAAAATAAGTTCATCGATTTGAAGATTTTTTTTACTAATCTAACAAAGTTCATAGAAAAAATAAAGAAGAAAAAAGGGAAAAGAGAAACGGAAAAAGGAAAAAGAAAGAAGAAAGAAGAAAAGAAGGAAAAGATGCAACAAAATGCATCGGGTTATTTGGTTGTGTGGGTACTGCAGCGCGCCTTGAGACTGGGGGTCACATGTTCGATCACTCAGAGGGCACGTTTACGGATTAAAACACAGAAGAAAAAAAGCTGTCGGGGCCGGCCCAGCGCAGGGTGGTTCAGGCACCTGTTTGTAAAATACACAATAACGGGCGCTTGAAGCGCCAAATCGAAAGTGCCAAGAAATCCCGACATATTGAGCCTTGCACTTGCAACGTGCATGCAAAAAGAAGAGGGCCCATCTCCATGTGTGGTGCATGGCACATGATGCATACATGCAATTCAGCGCACACGGACATGGGCTTGGCTAGGACACGTGCAAAGGCCCATCTACAGCCGTGCAACACCCGATTGATCTAGTGAATCTATGCCAGAGCTACGTCTAATCCGTCCCGACGGACGAGCTCGAGGAGGATCGAAACCCGGAAGACTACGTCGAGGAAGAAGCGCCACCATACATCCAAACGCCGCCCCCGTGACGACTAAAACCCTACCAATTTACTAGCCGGATCCATGGGCTTCAACTATTTAGGTATATAGGATTCGCATCTATGGGATGTGCAAGCCTATCGCCTTCTTAGATCCATAGTGGAACGTCAACTTGTTCATCTATTTCGCGTGCTTAATTTATTATCCGCGATTTTAGATTGTAATTCATCATAGTTCTTGTTGGTTCTTCCGTTGCTTGTAGAAACTCGAACCTCGTTGTTCAGGTTAATCGTGCCTACGACATGATCAATAACCATCGGAGATTTGTTTAGCGATTGTCAAGGTGTATCGTCGGGTTTGGTATAGTTGGATCGTAAAGGTCAAAACCCACCAAATCGATAGTTATCCCCATTCTTATCAAAAGTTTGGGCCGCCGTCTCATCAAGTGGTATCAGATGTTGGGTTCATTGGTGAGAGATTTACAGTTTTATTAGATTACTTCTTTTTTGTATCCTACAACCCAGGAAAAACTGAAAAGTAAATTCGTTCATCCGTTTCTCTTACCTATTTTTAGCCTTTAACAAATTTTCCATCTAGTATTTTCTATTTTTTTCTAAATTGGTTAATTTTAGTTTTTCTATTTTTATAAAAAATCAATTTCTAAAATTGTTCAAACTTTTTAGTTTTTTTGAAAAACATGACAAATGTACATTTACCTAAAATATTACTTTTCCCAAAATATATTAATAAAAATGTTCAATTTTACGAACGAATATTTTTCAGAAAAATGCGAGAACGTTTGTGAAAACATGGACTTTATTTGAGAACAAGTTTTGCAAAACTTGAACTTTTTAAAAATGACTTTACCTTTTTTGAAAGCTTTAGAAAATTTCAAATATTTGGGAAATAAATTTGGAAAACAAGATTGTTTGAAAAACATAACATTTTTAATATTCGAAACATTTTTGGAAATTTTGTACAGCTCCCTTCCTTCGCCCCGTTTAGATGCGCCAAGGTTGATATACACGGGCCACTGCTCGCATTTGTACCCCTATGGAGTAGTACTGACTTAGCTAGTATAAGCCACTTTTGCTAAAGAAAAGCTTGTATAAGCCACTTGTTTCTCAAAACAAAAAAAAACTCGTATAAGGCGCTTACACTAAAATAAAACTAGTATAAGCCACTAGTTCGAAATTAGTGTAAAGAAACTGCCGGTTCAAAAAGAGACGAAATTAGAGGTACTCCCTCCGTTTCAAAATAGATGACCAGTTTTGTACTAACTTTGTACTAAAGTTAGTACAAAGTTGAATCATCTATTTGAAACGGAGAGAGTAGAAGTGATCTACTCAGCTACACAGTTAGCTGTCTTCCGTTAACAAACAAAAATAGTTAGCTGCCTTTGACGACAAGAAGTTGGATTGGTTTCGTGCGTCACCCATCGTCCTCTTGTTCCAGGAATCATGCACGCCTGGCAGCAACCCGTCCCAAAAATCCTGGGTTCGTTGAACCCGAGGCAAAGGGAATCTACTGCTACTCCTAGCTGCAGACTCGAGACATGGAGGCCCGATTAATCTGTCTGCTGCACACGACACCAAACCGTCCAGACCGCACGCACGCACGCACAGTCAAACGCGGGAACCCCGGGTCCATATTGCGGCTTCACTACTTTTCAGGCCGCACGGGCGCGAATATGCTCCAATTTCACCGATGCCCAGGTCAAAACACGAAATACTGTGGTTCTGAATTTTTTTTTTTAAACGAGGCAAAAGACTTGCCATTTTCTTTAATTAAGAAGAAGAGAATTGCCCGGTTAATTAATGGAAAATCGGGCTAAAACCGATACAACACAACCCACATGACATGGGTACCACCGGCCAACCTGGCCACCGACATGAAACAGAATCCACAACGGCACATGCCAACAGATGTCCACACTCGCAAGCAACCGACAGCTCTCCGCAAACGACCGCCGAGTGTCTGTCACCGTCACCACCTGGACTCGCTCCATCGCAGCTCCGACTTCAAAGCAACCAGGCAACCACGGAAGAGCACCTCAGACACGCCGGGAAGAACCGACTACCGAAGACCACGCCGCGACCCAAGCTCCTCTCGACGCCATCATCGTTGCCAAACAGAAACCAGCGCCCCGCCTCAGCAAACCACGCGGCGAAGATGCCGCCATCGACGGCGAAGATGCCATCATCCACCAGTCTCTCAGTCGTAGCCGGCTCCGAGACGATGCCCCCAAGGAGGAGAAAGACGCTATGACGCCTCCATCGCCCGATCCAGCGGATCTGAGGTTTCCCTCCGGAGCCAAAGCCATGGGTTGAAGGAGGAGCACCTCCACGACGACGCTTCCAAGAAAGATTGCGGCACCCGCAGGCGCCGCCGTTGTCGGCTCCGGTGAAGACTGGAGCAAGGATCTGAGGTTCTGAAAAATGAGGTTTCTATACTGGTAAACAACTTCTATCAATGACTTAGGCCAGACCCGTTCAAGATTAGTGTAGCTATAGATCGTAGACTAATAGGCAAGTATGCTGTATATTTGCAAGTTGATGGCACGAACATGAGATTTGTATGTGTCTCGAGTAAATTATACCACTGCTTGTGTCAAAACGTACATCGTGACAAGGACACACTGGTTTGGAAGAGGATCTAGTGTCAATGCCACGTACGTAGAGCTACTAGCAGAACACGTATGTATCTAGACCTCATTGACAACGCAATTGTCAAAATGAGAGACGATAAAGGCAATATAATGCAGAAGAATGCAAAAGAAAAGATGCACCGCTAGATATTTGCCACATGAACACAGAAGAACCCACGGAAAAGTACGTTTTATATTACTTTGGAATATACGCTGCAAATTAAACGTATTGTTGTTTGAATAGTAGAGGTGAAACGAGCCGGCCCTATATTTCATACTCCTAATGAGCAGATTGTGGTTGAGAGGTTGCACACATGTTCCTGTGCATTTGCAATTGGATTAAATTAGCTGGTGGAGTCGTCGTTCGTCGCGCTTTGAGTATTGCTGCGCAATAATGCGCTGATTTAGACATCCCCGTAGACTCACTGTACATCTCCCATGCCTCTGCCCATCTCCAAGGCCTCTCGATTATGAAATTTAAGGCTAGGCCGGACGACGTTTTCTCCGGAAATATGCACACGTACGTTCCAGTAGAGCAGCTAGCTATAGTAGCGTATCGGTCCCTGTCGTCCACGGCCTCTATGCTCTATGCATCTACTGTACGTGTGCATCTACTGTACGTGTGCTCTCAAGTTCCGGTACGTACAACAGCTGGTGTTGCCCTGTTGTACACACAATACAAATACAAGTCGATTGAGTACATCTCGGCGCCAAGCTGCGGTGCCGTCGCCATTGCCAAATGTCTATTAGATTATCTGATTCAGAAAAAATGCCTATTAGTTTAATTAGTATTCCCTCGGCGCCAAGCAGCGGTGTTGTCGATGCGCATACACTCACCCCTATGAACGCACACATGCACACCCTACTCTTATGAGCACATCCGAAAGACTGAGCCGGCATATCATCTTGAAATTTACGAAGCCACCGTAAGCACCTCGTCGTTGACGGGAACGTCTCCTCCCACTGAATTCGCATCGCTGGAAATCCTGAATTAAATCCAGAAATAAATGCGAGCATCAGGATTTGAACCCTGATGGGCTGGGATACCACAATCCCTCTAACCATCCAACCACAGGTTGATTCGCCAGTGCTGTCGACATTGCCAATTGTCTACTCCCTATGTTCCTAAATATAAGTCTTTGTAGAGATTTCACTATGGACCACATACGAATGTATGTAGATGCATTTTAGAGTGTAGATTCACTCATTTTGCTCCGTATGTACTCCCTCCGTTTCAAAATAGATGACTCAACTTTGTTCTAACTATAGTATAAAGTTGGGTCATCTATTTTGGAACGGAGGGAGTAGTTCATAGTGGAATGTCTACAAAGACTTACATTTCGAAACGGAGGGAGTATTAGATTATCTGGTCAGATAAAATGTCTATATTAATGATCTAAATGCTTTTATATTTCTTCTAGTATTTCTACTTTCTAGCGCTAGATGCATGTAGATGCATTGAGATGTACACGGTGGTGTGTATGCATGCGTCATGCCCGCGGGGTTGGCTTCTCGTGTTGGCAACGATCGACCGGGCTGTTGTTGCTTCGGTGTGTTGGTGAAGCTCCAACAATTTTGGATCCATCTAGTCTACCTCAAATATAAGAGTGTGCTCATGACGACATGGCTAGTTAATTAGTGGTTTAATTAATCGGCCTAAGGCACGGCCACCATTACGCGTGGCACGGACATGTGACCAGGGAGGGGAGGCTTGTGCGTGTTGCAACGTCTCATGTCGTTTGCGTCATGGCGTGCTAGCTGCATGCATGCGAGCGCGCGCGATTTTCAGATGGATGGACGGCTCAGTCGCTTAGCCGTATGTATTTGACGAAGGCCAGAAGGATCAAGATCGTTGTTGCTTCTTAAAGGAAAAATAAAATGGAAAAAACAGGCAATGTATGCAAGAAAGCAGCATGCGAGCCGGGAGAGGAAAACCAACTAACCCGTCCAATTAATCATGGATGAGAGCCGAAAACGACGACCTCTCGCTACAGTGCGTCTGTGTGTGAGGTGAGTTCTACATCTAGTAGCACAGCTGCAATCTTCGTGGACAATCCCTCGACCACGCGCTGATGCGCACACGACACAAGAGAATCAATCGAGATGTGTATCGAAGGACGTCTGGACGGAGATCGATCTGGGATGATTTCATTCATTGCCGTCGATCTCTTGTCCATAAATCCCACGCGCTAGCCTCCAAAATCGATCCTTATTGCTTCAAGCATGCATGCATGCATGATAGGAGTACGTGCGTGCGTGGGTGCCAGGGTCGACCCGAACGTCATATTCTCTGCTGCCGACATGCCGCTACAGTAGTCATGAAACCTTGGAGTACATACGGTCATCATTGGGTAAGCACTTAGGCACGTAGGTCCATACTGTTGTGCCTTTGCCGTGGAACGTGACGGGCGTGCCATGTGGTCATGTGGATGTGGACGACAGTATTGCCGTGTACATGCATCTACTACCAGCTAGTAGCTCAGAGTACTGTAGAAAGAGAAAAGTGCAGATTGATTATTGGGGCATGGTTGCCACGTGTTGAGTTGCTCGGAGAAGAAAAAGAGAGGGAGAAGTTGTTGGCGAGCCCGACGTACGTACGCATTCCGCGGCTCGTGGTGCGTCGATCGATCAATCTGTGGCATGTATCTGGAACGGACCGTCGTCGACTAAACGCCGTTTGCTATTACCCAAATTAATTAGGCCCGCACGACCGATCCTGAGGTTGATGCCTTGTTCTGCCTACCCGCGCGTCCTTTTCCTAGCTAATTTATCCCTCGATCGCTCTGGGTCATCAGGTCTTTGGCATTTTTAGAATAACGCAGGTCGTCAGGTCATGGCATGGGGCGGCCGGCCGAGCTCTCCGTACAGCGGCGCCGCGCCGGACATCGCGAGATCGCTTTCGGCGGCATGGATCGTGCCCGGAAATTACCGCCGCACGCGCGCGTTGAATTTACTACCCGCTTTCACCTGCTAACAAGGACGGTTGAACAGTAAACAACTGAAACTCTGAATGATTAAGCGGCCATATATAATTGGTGCACCAGCGTGCAGTTGAGCAATCCGGCAGGCTCTTCTTTGATCCTCGTTACTTGATCTATGTATGTCTTAGCGAGATAATTAACGCCGCTGTTACTGGGCTTCTATCTTGAGGCGATTAGGCCAAGAGATGAGATAGAATATGGAGTGAGTAGAGTGCTTCATTCATCGTCTCCTTTCGTTACCTGTCGGAAAAAGTCCGTCATGGGCCGCAAGATTCAGAGGAGATTACATACCTGTTCCCGCTCGCTGTGTACGTACGTAAGTACTTAGATCACCTAACCTTTGTCTCCAACGCACTATATCTCTCATCAAGAATCAGCAAAGTCAGGATAATGCCCGCTGCTTTATCTTACTCCCAAGTCGCCACTTTGACAAAATGAAATGGGAGAGGAAACAGCCAAACAGAGAGAGCCAAAATCTAAAAATGAGTGAATCCAAGTTCTTGACATAGACAAGAGGGCACACTGAATTGACATAGGGTGCTGAAAATGACCAAATTCCGCCGCCGGATCAAAGTATTGGTCTGCCAAAGTCTTTGCAGTGTCTCGCGGCCAAATTCACCATTCTGACCATTGTGCGAAAGTTTAGCACGATTTGACTCCGTTTGTAAAAAAGTTCAGACCTGACCGTTTTTTACCGCCGTAGACGTTGGTGGTAATATATAACGGGCTACCGCCATGGTCAAGGATAGACTTAAATATGTTTGTCATATGCTTCGTGATGTTTTCTTCGTGTTTCAAATACTATCTTTCATATGAGCATCATTGGAATCTTAAGCCTATCTTAATGGCTATAAAGAAAGAACTTGTTGGGAGACGACCTAATAGTTATTTTTTTCCTGTTTTTGAGTGTGCACACAGGTATGTTACTGTTATGATTGTGTTTTAATTAGTGTTTGCGCCAGTAAAGCCTTTGGAATGATTTGAATGATAGTTGATTTGGTTCTGTGAAAAAATAGAACCTTTGTATTTTAATTAGTGTTTGTGCCAAGTAAAACCTTTGAGATGATTTGAATGATAGTTGATTTGA
This sequence comes from Triticum timopheevii, assembly GCA_963921465.1. NCBI lineage: Eukaryota > Viridiplantae > Streptophyta > Magnoliopsida > Poales > Poaceae > Triticum > Triticum timopheevii. The sequence goes on along the minus strand of OY997264.1, from coordinate 77,433,101 downwards.
TTATGTGAAAAACAGAATTTTGTGCCCAGTAGCAGAAGTGTTTAAATTCATTGGAACATCCTTCTGACCTTAATGATTAATATACAAATTACCCACGTTGTCCTAATTTTCTGAATTTTAGAGTTCTAGAAGTATGAGCATAATTCGGGTTTTTACAGACTGTTCTATTTTTGACAGATTCTCTTTTTGTTGCGTTGTTTGTGTGTTTGATTGAATCTATGGATTGTATCTAGGGGGGTAGTTCATGTTGAAGTTAGAATACAGTAGGTATAATGAAATAATAAAATATGAATGGGTATACAACGGTACCTAAAGTGGAAATTTGCTTTGTTATACTAACGGATCTCACGAAGGTTCTGTTGAGTTTCGTGTGCTGAAGTTCCCAAGTTTTGGGTGAGATCATGATGGATGAAGGAATAAAGAGTGGATAGAGTCTAAGCTTGGGGATGCCCGAGGCACCCCAATGTAGTATTCAAGGACTCCCAAGCAATTAAGCTTGGGGATGCTCCGGAAAGCATCCCCTCTTTCTTCAACCAACCGTCGGTAATTCTACTTGGAGCTATATTTTTATTCATTATATGATATGGGTTTTTCTTGGAGCGTAGTGTATTATATGAGTCTTTGCTTTGTTTGCATTTTAGTTTGTCACAATCATCTTTGCTGGACACACCTATTTTATAGGGACGCACATTTATTATGATTTGTTACAATACTCTATGTGCTTCACTTATATCTTTTGAGCTAGGCAGTTGCTCTAGTGCTTCACTTATATTTTTTAGAGCACGGCGGTGGTTTTATTTTGAAGAAATAATTGCACTCACATGCTCCATTTATATCTTTTTGGGATTAGATAATAGTAATGGCAATTATTACGAGTTATTAATTTGGTCCTAATATGATAGGTATTCAAGAGGGATATAATAAAAACTTTCATGTAGATCACTGAATATGATAAGTTTGATTCCTTGAATAGTTTTGCCATATAAATGTGGTAATATGTGGGATGTGCTAGTGAGTAATTCTGGTTTAGTAAAAATATTGATGTTAAGGTTTGTTATCCCCGAAGCATGCACGTATGGTCTCTCATCATGTTAAAAAGTTAGAGCATGATTTATTATTGATTGTCTTCCTTATGCGTGACGGTCGGGGACGAGCGATGACTTTTCGTAGCATTTTATCCCTCTAGGAGCATGCGTAGTACTACTTTGCTTTGAGGGCTAATAAACTTTTGTAATAAGTATGTGAGTTATTTATGACTAATATGATTCCATGAATTATACGCACGCTCACACTTTCGCAATTTGCTAGCCTCTTCGGTACCGTGCATTGCCCTTTCTCACCTTGAGATGTGGTGCAAACTTCGCCAGTGCATCCAAACCCCATGATATGATACTCTCTATCACACATAAGCCTCCTTATATCTTCCTCAGAACAGCCACCATACCTAGCTACTTATTATGGCATTTCCATAGCCATTCCGAGATATATTGCTATGCAACTTTCATCGTCCCTTTTTATTACGACACACATCATCATTGTCATATTGCTTTGCATGATCATATAGCTAACATAGTATTTGTGACTTAGGCACTGTTCATCATTTTAATACATGCTACGCTAGATCATTGCACATGCCAGTATACCGCCAGAGGCATTCACATAGAGGCATTCAGACGGGGGTGTGCTACGCGTCCGCCGGCTGCTCCTTTTAAAAAATTGACTGGGTCACGAGCCTTCCGATTGTGTGTGTGTGAGCCGTCAGTTCTTCTTCTCTAATTTCTTGCAACAATGCTCTTGTTGCAAAATCTCCTTCTCTCTAATTTCTGCAACAAGACCCTTGTTGCAGAATCTCCTTTTATGTAATTTTGCAATAAGTTCTCAAAAAAAGAGTAATTTTGCAACAAGACCCTTGTTGCAAAGCCTCCTCTTCTCTGATTTTCTGCAACAAGAGCCTTGTTGCCGAACATCCTCTTCTCTAATTTTCTGCAACAAAATCCGTATTGCAGCTCTTCTTCTCTAATTTGCAGCTAAGTAATGTTTGGAAAGATGATACTTACTGGAGATGTTGGATTGTTGCAGTCGAGGCCGGTGTCGTCAAGCGTCCTTGGGCCACGTCTTCTGCTTCTTAAAGAGCAGCTTCCAGATCCCTTTGTGCGTCATCCCAAAGAAGCGCTACAGGGTCTGTGGCCCCTCCGGATTAAACTCCCACATTTTGGGAGGCCGTCGTTTGCAAGGGAGAGCTCGGTGGATGAGCATCACTTAAATCACATCGGCAAGGGTGATGTCCTTTTTTGTCATGCTCTTGATACGCTTCTGCAGCGTCGACACTTCATCAGGGAATCCCCAATCTAGACCCTTGTTGGTCCAGGATGCGAGTCGCAGCGGAGGTCTAGATCTGAAAGCAGGAGTAGCAGCCCACTTGGTGCCACGGGGTTCGGTCATATAGAACCACTCCTGCTGCCATACCTTGACAGTATCCACAAATCTCCCTTTGGGTCAGGTAACTTGGTTGAGCTTGCTCACCATGGCGCCACCACACTCGGCGTGTTGGCCTTCAACCACCTTCGGCTTCACATTAAAAACCTTGAGCCATAAGCCGAAGTGTGGAGGGACACGGAGGAATGCCTCACACACGACGATAAATGCCCAGATGTGGAGGAAAGAATTCGGGGCCAGATCATGGAAATCCAGCCTGTAATAGTACATGAGACCTCGGACGAAGGGGTGAAGGGCGAACCCAAGTCCTCGGAGGAAGTGGGGGATAAAAACCACCCTCTCACTGGGCTCCGGGGTGGGGATGACCTGCCTCGGGGTTGGAAGCCTGTGTTTGATCTCCACCGTCAAGTACCTTGCCTCATGCAGATCCTGGATGTTCTTCTCCGTTACGGAGGAGGCCATCCACTTGACCTAAAAGCTGGATCCGGCCATTGCTGGAGAAGTTGGGGCGAATGGAAAGTTTAGAACTTGGGTGTTGGATCTCGGGTGATTGAAAGGCAGAGGAAGAAGAAGGCGTGAGGTGAACAGATGGGTCTTTGTCCTCTTATAGAGGCAGCGAATATCAAGCGCCCCCTCATAAGCCTTAAATCTCGCCTATTCCCAAGGGGACATGTGAACGACACGGTTGTATTACGCAAAACCCCTATTGTTGAGAATCCCATGATAAGAGGACACAATCTCTGCTTCGACAAGATGTGTCATTGGTCGTGCCTCGAAATGCGAAATGAGGTTGTAAAATGATTCAAAATAATGATAAGGCCAGAACATAACGTCTCACCGAAAAAGTTGCCTGTGGACGTGACATATTTTAAGTATTGTTGCTTTTTACAGCTTAGGGTTATACATGTTAAGCAGGGCCGGATACAGCTCTTGTGTGCGGAAAGATGATTTGGAGTATTCGGAAAGGGAACCCGACTTGCAATGCCGAAGACAATCTGCGTGCCGGATACGTCGTCATTGAATCCTGGTTCAGGGGCTACTTAGGGAGTCCTGGACTAAGGGGTCCTCGGGCGTCCGGGCTATGTGATACGGGCCGGACTAATGGGCCATGAAGATATGAGATTAATGACCTTTCCCCGTGTTCGGATGGGACTCCTTTGCGTGGGTGGCAAGCTTGGCGTTTGGATCATGCACCTTCCTTTCTCTGTGAACCGACTCTGTACAACCCTAGATCCCTCCGGTGTCTATATAAACCGAAGGGTTTAGTCCGTAGGGCAAGGAAAATCATACAAGCTAGACATCTAGGGTTTAGCCATTACGATCTGGAGGTAGATCAACTCTTGTAATCCATATACTCATCAAAGTCAATCAAGCAGGAAGTACGGTATTACCTCTGTTAAGAGGGCCTGAACCTGGGTAAACATTGTGTCCCCCGCCTCCTGTTACCTTCGATCCTTAGACGCATAGTTCGGGACCCCCTACCCGAGATCTGCCGGTTTTGACACCGACACCATCGCCGTGCGTCCCCGCCCTTTCCCGCCACGCATCTACACCGCTCCCGCCCTATTGCCGCTATAAAAGCCAACCTTCGCCGCCGCTCGTCGCATACTCGCCATCTCTTCACCTACACCGCTCCAGCGCCGACCATCTCTTCTCCTCACCTTTCTCGCCCAACATTTCGAGGGAAGCGCCATGCTGGAGAGATTTCCCGACGACGGGGCGGTTGCCAACAGCTTCGGCCGCCACTGGCTGCACGAATGGAAGCTCGCCTGCTGCAGGAGGCGAACTACACGACGACGCCTGATATGCGCGTACCGGGTGCATGGCGGCAGAGCGCCGGTTGCATCTCTGTGCCTCCGCCGCCCTCCGACGAGGAACACCCCGCCAAGATCGAGGTAATTCGGGCCGCCATGTCGGAGTACGAGCGCGAAGAACCATGATGGGCGGCGGATAACGACGCGCTGTGGACCACATACTTCCAGTAACGCCATGCCGAGTAGCTGGCATCTACCAACGGCGGCCCGGTGCCGAAGGGGCACCACAACTCAGAGGGCCGCCGTCAACGGTGGGGCACGCCCGGGCAAACTCTCTCCGCCGTCCTTGCGCATGTCGACGGAGGCAACGAGTCACGGATGGAGTACCCAGCATCGTCCCTCTCTCGCTGCCGCGGAAGCTCCTGGTTGCCGAGGCACAGGGCCCGTCATCCTCTCGCTCTCGCTCCTTTGAGACGTATCCGTCAAGCCCGAGCCGCAGGAGACGCCGCTCCGTCGGCACAGCCGCGGCGGCAGCCTCGTCATAAATGAGGGCCGCCGCGTCCCTTGCCCTCCTCGCGACCACATTCGCCTAGTGAAACCTAAGAAGGAGCTGGCGACCTACTGAAGCTGGAGCACGAGGACATAGTTGCCGACTTTGAGAGCGGCCTCGCCTGGTCACGCGCATATTACGTGGCGCAGGAGATGAAGCGCCAGCGCCGTGCTCTGGAAGAAATCGCCGGGCGGCATAGCAGCCGCGACCAGGGCGGAGTCATCGTGCTCTCCGAAAGCGACGAGGAGGTCACTAAACCGAGCAAGCCGTTTCGCGGCGGCGATCCAAGGCAAGGCTGCAGCTACGCCGCCCCGAAGGATGAGCTACCGAGCAACGGGGACGACGACACCGCTGGCGACGACTACACCGTCTTCTACAACCTACTCGACATGAACTAGGCGTAGTTTTTTTTAATGTTTTTATCTATGTTTTCTTTTCAATTCGCCAAAATATCAAGGAAATCGCCTATATTTCGTCCAAATTGCCTGAATTTCGTCGAGTTTGGGCATTTTTTTTGCCTTCTGGCTTTGCGTTCGCGGCTGGGAATCGATACCGCCCCCCCTTCCCCACCACGCCAAAAATTCTGCTGGTGACGCCCCAAGAGGCGCTATTTCCACCCCCGAAAAACACCCTTGGGGGGCCGAACGGCTGGAGATGCTCTAAGCCATATGACTACTTCTGATTTTTATAGCGACGCACTGTATTTATAGCATTCTACTCGGTCCAGAAGCCTATCGCCGTTGACCATGACGGTAGCCCATTATATCCTACCGCCAACATCTACGACGGTAGAAAAGGGGTCAGATCCGAACTTTTTTTACAAACGGGTCAAAACGTGTTAAACTTTTGCATAAGGGTCATAACAGTGAATTTGGCCACGTCTCGCTCGTGGACTCCAGGCACTCGGTCCACACGGTCCTCTCAAAACTTTTGCTCGCTCATTTCCGTCTACAGCAACGGCCATGTCTTCCCTGAAACAACACCATTCCCAGTTGGGCCACTTGGCTAGCTAGCTAGCTAGGCCGGCGCCTCCCATCCAGTAGCTAAACTCCCCTCTCCAGATTCACCGACACGGCAATGCGGTTCAGTTTACCTAACCCGACGACCACGACACGGAGGCGAGATGAGGTTTCCGTAGAGGGTTTTTACAGTACCCTATACTGCAACCGGGAGGGAGCAGTATATCTGTGATCCCACCGTTGATTTTTATCCGTACCGTCTCATTTCCTCATCAACGTTGAGTTCGTCGTCTCATCCGATCCATCGCAGCCGGACCGACAGCTATCGGCGCGCGGCCGTGGTGCCAAGTGCCATGGGCGGCGCGCGGTACCGGCGCTAAGGCGGAGACGGCAAGAAGTTAGATTGGTTTCGTGCCTCTCCCATCGCCGTCTTCTTCCAGGAATCATGCAGGCCGGGGCGGCAAACCCAACCCAAAAATCCTGGGTCCGTTGAACCCGAGGCGAAAGGAATCTAGCCGCTGTGGTCAAATTAAAGACTCGAAGCATGGACCGATCGAACTGATCTGTACCTTTTGACGCACGATCCCAAGCTGTCCGGACCGCACGCACGGTCAAACGCAGGATTCGCGGCTCCATATTTCAGCTAGCTTCATCTTCACTGCTTTTCAGGCCGCACGGCCGCGAATATTCCAAACTTCTTACTGCCGCCCGGGTCAAAACGCTACACGAAAAATCTATGCTCAGATCGGATCGCGTCTCTGCGCGCAAGCAATTTGCTGATCTTATCTTTCGATTGACTGGCCAGTTGGCAATTGGCATTGCTATTGCTTCTGTAAATTCCAGGGTACGGCGTGCAGGTCAGCAGCTTGCCTTAAAAAACAGCCTTGACTAGTATTTTATACACATTGTTGTTCGCAATATCCTATATATCCTTATGAGCAGATTGTGGTTGAGAGCTTGCCCACATGTTCATTTGCATTTGCATAATCCTCTTTGTTGTTTGCTTCCTCTTAAGGCCTTGTTCGGTTTGGAAGGGTTTGAAGAGGTTTGAAAGGGATTGAAGGGGATTAAATCTCTTGCAAGTCAAAATCCTTCTCAAACCTTCCCAATCCCCTTCAATCCCTGTGGCAAGGGGATTAACCGAACATGGCCTAAATTTCTTGGCCGGAGTCTTCGTCGCGTCGCGCTTTGAATATTGCTGCTCAATAATGCGCTGATATAGACATCCTCGTTGACTCACTGCTCATCTTCCATGCCTCTGCCCGCATCATCTCGAATGTCCTGACCCGACGGGGTCTCTCGATTATGAAATTGAAGGCCAGGCCGGACGACGTTTTCTCCGGAGATATATGTGCACGTACGTTCCAGCAAGCAGCTAGCAAGCGTACGTGTGTTCCTGTCCCTGTCGTCTACGCATTGGACGATCGATCTGTGCATATGGATCGGCCTCTATCCTCTATGCATCTACTGTACGTGGCTCTCAAGTTCCGGTACGTACGACAGCTGGTGTTACCCTGTTGTACACACAAATACAAGCTGATCCAGTACAGCTCGACGCTACCATCGCCATTGCCAATTGTCTATTAGGTTATCTGGTTCAGAAAAGAAAGAAAAATGCCTATTAGATTGGTATCTATTTGTAGCGCTAGATATGCAGATTCAGTGAGATCGATGTACACGGTGGTGCATGCATGCGTCATCCCCGCGGGGTTGGCTTCTCGTGTTGGCAACGTACGATCGACCGGGCTGGTTGTTGCTTCATTGTGTTGGTGAAGCACCAACAATTTGGATCCATCAGGCTTACCAAATACTATGAAATATAGATGCATATATAGTGCCCATGACGACGACATTGTTAGTTAATTAGTGGATTAATTAATCGGCCTAAGGTAGGCTTGTGCGTGCTGCAACATCTCATGTCGTTGGCATCATGGCGTGGTAGGTGCTAGGCTGCACTGCACCCGGCCACCGCTAGCTGCATGCATGCGGGCGCGCGCGATCGGCGGCAAAATTCTGAACAACAAAATCTCGGCGCATAGCCAACGTTGCATTAGAGAAAAATTCGCGGCAGGTCCCCATACTTGTCGCGTTGGCCGCATTTCTTCTCGCACTTGCAAATACCCGAAATACAGTTCTATAACTTGTCTCAGGTGATCGTCTACGGTCCAAAATACCATTTCCTCTACGTATGCGCTGACTTGGTTGTTGACTGACTAGTCCACACGGGCTTTGACCGCCAGCTCAGCTGCACGGGAGAATACAAGGGGGTTTGTTGCAAAAACGATGAATTTGCGTTTATCCCCCCGCCTGGTCGGACCGCGCCTCACCACCTGGTCGGACCGCGCCACACCCACCCACCTGGTCGGATCGCGACCGCACCCACCTGGTCGGACCGCACACACCGCACCGCACCGCACCGCACCTGCACCTCTCCCTCTCCTCTCCCGTCTCGAACCCTAATCACCGTCGCCTGCTCCGCCGCCGTCGCCGCAGGCACCACCGCCTGGATCTGCTGCTACCTCTCGCCGCCGTCGCCGCAGGCACCACCGCCTGGATCTGCTCCACCGGCATGTCATCTGCGAGATCCTCCCGCTCCGGTGTGAGCTCTGGTCTGCGTGGCCGCTCTGTTGAGGTGCCACTGGTCGGATGCCCCGATTGTGGCGAACCCGTCAAGTGCTACCGCTCTAGCACCGATGAGCACGATGGTTGGATTTTCTACAAGTGCATCCACGACAATGTAAGCTTCAGTCTTGCTCTGTTCGATTCATGCACCTGCCCTGTTCAGTAGCCATGATGTGCTCAGTAGCCATGTTGTGATGTGCTTAGAAGTTAACTGAAGAGATCTCTTAACTGAATGTTCAGCAATTCATGTGATTAGAAGTCTTGAATGTGCTCAGTAGCCATGGTTAACTGAATTTTAGTCCTTAACTGAATTTTAGTTTTGAATGTGCTTAGAAGTTAACTGAAGAGATCTCTTAACTGAACATTTTTTCATGTTAACTGCACTTTGTCAGTCATTTTCACACATTGCATTGCTTTGGTTGTAGGTTACCTATGATTTCTGGCGCTGGGAGATGGAATATGTGCAACATCTGGTTGAAACTAGAGTTCTTGTTGGTAATGCTGCTGTAGATGCAATTGGTGCAGCTGAGGACAGGAGGGAAGATCTTGAGAGGAAGAGGACTGAGTGGATGGCAGGAAGAAACTTAGCTGGAAGGGCCTTGGCTGGAAGAGGCATTGCAGGCAGGGTGAATTTTGACAGCCCTAGTGAGAAAAACCTTGCTACCAAGCAGCAAGTTGCTATGCTTCTTGGATTAGGTAGAGAGATCCTTCTAGTGCTAAAGCTTCTTATGGCTAGTGTTGTGGTTCTTTGTGTGTTGTCTTTCATCTTCATTATGAAGAAGTGAGATGTTGATAAATTAGTATCTATGGCTGTCTGAGCTGGTGTCTGAGCTGGATATGTATCTATGGCTGTAATGGATATGATGTTATTTTGGCTATATGGTTGTAATGGATATGATGTATCTATGAAGTAATATCAATGTTTCAGTGTCAATGTTGAATCTTCCAATTTGTTGTTAATATTCAGTTAACTTTGTCTTCTCTGAGCTCTCTGAGCCAAATATTCAGTTAACTGCACTTGGTCAGTGTCAATGTTAACTGCACTTGGTCAGTGTCAATGTTGACTGCACTTGGTCAGTGTCAATGTTGACTTCACTTGGTCTTAGCTTGATTGATATGGCCAAATTGTAAATCAACTTAACTGAACAAAGATTCAGTTAAATGAGCTTGATTGATATGCCCAAAATGTAACTGAACTTAACTGAACAAGGATTAAGTTAAATGAGCTTGTATGATATGGGCAAAATATAACTGAACTTAACTGAACAAATATCCAGCTAACTGATTGGTCCACAACAATGCACACTGGCACCCTACAACTTGCATTGTATGTTTGCCTTTGGTCCACAACCACCAGATCCACCTGTGCTTCCTCCCCCAACCACAAGTATATCTTCCTCCCCCAGCCACAAGTATATCTTCCTCGTTCCCATTCTTCTCTTCTTCTCCAGCACCACAAAGTTCTTCTCTTCTTCTCCAGCACCACAAAGATCCATGGTGTCATGGGATGATCTCCCTAGCTCTTCTGGAGATGACTCTGTTACCAGCAAGGTTGGTCATCTCCTCCTCATCTCCTACTAGGGTTACCAAAAGCTAGGGTTTTCTCTTGTTTCTTCATTCTGAATCCAAATCTGGATCTGTTTTAGGATCCTACCACAATTTTCTGTGAGGAATGGAGAGGCCTGGCCATAAATTTGCCTAGTTTTACATGTCAGCATGGAACTTTGTGTGAGAAGGTTGTGGCATTTGAATCAGTTGATACTAGCAGGAGGTTCCTAACCTGTGCCCAGAAGGTTAGTACAAACTCATTCACACTGTCAAAAGTTTAAAAAGCTCAAATTTTAGTTATTTTTGAGTAGTCAATTTGTATGCCATTTAAAGTGCTATGTTTAGTTAACTGAAACTTGTTGAGTAGTTAGCTGAATTTCTTGATTAGTTAACTAAAATTATGTTTGTTTTAAATTCATAGGAAGTACCTAGCTGCAACTATGTGGAGTGGGTTGACCCTGAGTGGCCTGATGCTATGAAGATGAGCCTAGCTAGGATATGGAGCATGTATGAAGAGGAGACAAAACAGAACCTCAGACAAAATGTTCTGAATGCTGAGGAAAACTTGAAGATTTTGGAAGAGAAGAAGAAGTTGGAAAAAGAGCTTAGCAATTTCAAACTTGATTTTGCTAATCTTGTGGCTGAGAAGGAGCATGCAATTAGCCAATTACGCAGCACACAAATTGCTATGGCTGATCTTAGGGTAGAGCTTGAGAAAAGGAAGATGAATGACAAAACAGTAACAAGCATTCATCAGGTATTCAGGGCTAAGGCAGAAAAAAGAGAGATCAAGTGATCCAGGAGAGGGACCAAGTCATTGGAGAGAGGGATAAATTAAAGCAAGAGAAGAGAAAGCTTGAATACATGATTGGTGACTTGTTCAAACACAAAGAGGACACCAAGGAGAAGATAAGGAAGCTTAAGGGCATGCTGGATGATTTTGATTGAGCTGATGTTGTACTACATGCTGAATGATTTAACTGATGTTGTACTGATGTAGTACTAGATGCTTAATGAATTTGATTGAACTGATGTTGTACTAGATGCTCAAATTCCAATTTGATGTTATTCAAGTCAATTTGTTTATCCAGTAGCTAACCACATATGCATACCTAACAGTTCAACTGCAAGGATTCATTTAGTTGATGTTTATTTGGTGCTGACAAAAGACAAAAATGTTGAACTGAATGTTGACAACATTCAGCATACCTAACAATGACAGAAACAATTCCTCAACATAGTAACTGACAACAACTGAATATGACAGCAACAATGACAGCAACATTCAGCATTATACAAGCACACCTAACTAACCAAAGAGATCTCCTAACCAAACATCAGTTCAACATTTCATAGCACTTTCAACATTCATGTTTGTACTTGTCCACAAACATGACACCAAACATTCAACATTCAACATTTCATAGCACTTGTTCACATTACCAAAAGAAGACCAGCAGTAATAATTAACTTATGTGCTCACATTATACAAGCACACCTAACTAACCAAACATCTATAATTATAACTTATATGCTGAAAATACTATACTTTCAGCATACCTAACTAACCACCTTCACTTCTTTAGGCCATCTTCTTCAGGCGCTCTGACCTGCAAACCTCAGTTGCACCTTCTTCAGGCATCTTCCTCTTCTTCTTGTTCATCTTCTTGTCAGCCACCTCTGCATGTGCTTCAAGTGCCAAGACCACCTCCACCTCCTTCTTGATGATGTCAGGAACATCTGGAAGCGTGTTGACGTCAATTGGGCGGTGCTTGTCATCCTCCTTGGCTACAGGCGCCACCATCTGGACCTCCGGCTTGGGGACGACGGGCGCCGCCATCTGCACCTCCGGCTCGTCGTCAGAGAGGACGATCACCTCTGGCTCCTCCCAGCCAGTCGACCAAGACGAGTCGGCGGCGTAGCCAGAGTATTCGTCGGAGCCAGAGTCGTACTCCGACTCCGACGAGATGTAATCGGAGTTTTCGTCGTGCCCGAGGAGGTCGGGCTGATAGTGGTCCCAGTAGGCCGTGCTGACAGGCGCGGGGACGGCCACCTCGACATTCTGGACGCGCTCCGCTCATGAGCCAGCATGCGACGGATCCGGCTGCCGCGGCGCGGTGGCGGACCGGTACCTCCACCACCAAGCGTGCTGGCCCGGGTCGTCGGAGCGCGTCTCCTGCATCGCGAAGCGGAGGACGAGCGCAGGAGCGATACCCCGGGGGTCAGTGCAGGCGCGGTCCAGCTCGTCGTCAGTCATGATCTTCAGGAGGCCACGCGCGTGGTGAAGCAGCATCCTAGTGCTCGGGAACCACTTCCCGATCTCCGTCAGGTCCGCGCGCATCGCCCGGTCCTCGCCTGCGAGGTCATTGACGACCCTCTGCCAGGCGGGGCTGTTCTCCATGCCGGCGGTGGCGGTGTGGTCGTCGGCGGTGACTGAGCGAGGAGAAACCGAGGCGACACTATTGGTGAGTGGACTGTGGACGCGAGTGGCGAGTGGAGAGCGGCGGGTGGGTGGGTGTGGGCTTAAAGACAGAGTCGGAGAAACCGAAACGGCATGCAGACAACGCAGCGCACGGTCACCGTATATAATGTGCAACGAACGCTGGACCTGAGGGTCACAACGACATAATAAGGTGTGTGTCAAGTAGCATTTGGTCAGACTACTAGTACTATCCCACTGGCAATGCACGCATCTCTTCATACCACAGGCCTGGGTTCGAGCCCCAGGCCAACCATTTTTTTGTTTTTTTGAATCAAAAATTCATTTTTCATCTAGTTAGTGCTGATCAGAAATACACCTATTTACATTCAGGCCAAACATTTTTAATGTCTTTTTTCAATCAAAATATTAGTGCTGATCAGATCAAAACACTCAGGTTGATCTGAATGAACTCAAACACTGAATATCAGTCAAACATTCAGTTAAACATGCATAAATATCAGTCAAATGCATACATATCAGTCAAACATGCAGTTAACTGAATGAGCCAACGATTGAACTATATTTCAATAGTTTCAAACACTGAATGGCTGGCACATTTGAACTACATTTCAATAGTTTCAAACACTGAATGGCTGGCACATTTGAATAGTTTCAAGCACTCAGAATGAAGTTTTTGACAAAAAATGAGATGGGTGCAAGTTCACTCATCTAAACTCATCAAACATATTGACTCGTTTGTGCTTCTTGGGCACATGTGCACTTGGCCCTGCTTGCTTCTCCTCAGCTCTTCTTCTCTTGGCCTCTTCTTGCTGTTTCCTCTTTGCTTCTTGATCTTCCTTCCTCTTCAGTACTGCCTCTGCTCTCTTTGCTTCTTGTTCTTCTTTTCTCTTAAGTGCTGCCTCTGCTTTAGCTGCAATTGCTTCAATTGCTTTTGCTTCCTTCTCTTGTTGCAATGCTGCTTTCCTTGCTGCTGTTGCTTGATGCTTTGCTGCTGTTTCCTCAGCCTTCTTCTCTATTGCTGCTCTTCTTCTTCTTGCTGCCTGCTCTGCTTTCCTGATAGCAACATCTTGCCTTTTTGCTTCCGCCTTCTCTGCTATTTTCTCTGCTAACTCATTCATGGCCTCCAGTGCTGCATCTCTTCTGGCTGCCATCTGCCTTTCTTTGTCCTTCTTCATCTTCAACAGTTTCATGGTCAGATTCCCATCAGTTGTAGCTATTGTAGCTATTGTTGTATGTGTTGTAGCTTGAGAATTAGCTGCCATAGAGACAAATGTTGAATCTGGCACAGTGGTTTCATTGCAATCTCTAGGCAGTGGTCTAGCTTGCTGCATCCTGTGTAGCATTGTACATCCAAAGTCCTTCACCTATTCAAAGACAAGAGGTGGACACAACTTATAAGCATCCTAGCATTTACCTAAAATACACTGGTAAAAAGTGGACAAAAGATTAGCATTTACCTGAAATACAACTAGTGTATCATACTCTTCATCTTCTTGAGCAGCATTTTGAGCAGTATGGACCTCCTCCTCTGTGAGTTGGCCATCATCTTGTGTTACATTGACCTCCTGCTGTGGTACTTGGGCATCATCTTCTGCTAGATTAACCTCATCCTGTGTGAGATGGCCACCATCTTGTGTTAGATTGACTTCCTGCTATGGGAGTTGGCCTTCTTGTTGATCAACATGTGGTGCTTGGCCAGCAGCTTGTTGGTCATCATCTGACACATCATCAGGTATAGCCCTTTGCCCCCTTCTCACTTGCATCTTTGGCAAAATGCCAGTCTTCCTTTGATTGCATCCTTTGATGTTGTAGCCTGATTCATGGCAGTAGGAGCATGTTATCTTAACTTCATGTTTGCTCATCACCTTGGTTCCATCTTTCTTTTCAATCTCATAAGGCTGCTTTCTCCTACTCTTGTTTGAAGGCCTCCCTACTTTTTTTTTCATAGACAGGTGGCTTGATTTCAGACCCATTCATCTTCTTCCACTCTCTCCTATCTCTGCAAGGCTTGATAATGGGTTGGTATGCTAGCTTGAATGCCTCAATACTGTAGCATGAGTGCACCAAAGTCTCAGGGTCAATTCTTTCATGTCTGCAGCATGCAATTGCATGGTGACATGGAACTCCACTAAGATCCCACCTCTTGCATGTACAACTCTCTTCCTTAATGTCAACAATGTATGTCCTGTTCGTGTTGTCAACCTGGAAAATGCCATCACCAGCCCCTGAAACCATGCATGTAGCTGACAACTCAATATTCTTTTCAACTCTTTTCCTTATTTTTGGGCATATAGAGCCAGGCCAGTTCTCTGCCTCCTTTCTTTTATTGTAGAATCTGACCATAAGTTGGGTTTTGATCTTATCAATCATTGATCTGATCAGCATCTCCCTAGCCTCAAGGATATATTTGTTGAAAACCTCACAGTTGTTGTTCAGAAGGATATCACACTTAGGCAATTCTCTTTGGAAACCAATCACCCAAGTGTTTGGTGGTAGTTGCTCAAGCCATGTGTAGGCTTCCAAGCTCATGGCCTTTAGCTCCTCCATCCTCCATGTTTGCAGCCCACAGTTCAGGTGTTGTGCTCCTTGCACACTTCCATAACTGGTTCTTCAGTACATCTCCTTTGTGTGTTTGCTGAAAATTCTGCCATATATGCCTGACACAATGCCCGTGCTCTGAATCAGGAAAGTGCTGCCTCACTCCCTTGATCAGCCCCTTTGTTTGTCTGACATAATAGTCCATGGTTCTGTGTTGAGTATTCCCAAGTCACTCTTCAGGTTTGACAAAAACCATTTCCATGTATCAGTGTTCTCTACCTCCACAACTGCAAATGCCAGAGGGTAAATGCAGTCATTGGGATCCATCCCAACAGCACACAACATAACACCTCCATACTTGCTCTTCAGGTGACATCCATCTAAACATAAGATAGGCCTGCAGGCTTGCATGAAACCCCTTTTGCAGGCATCCAGAGAAAAATAGCAACTTCCAAATATGCCATCATTGACACCCACATAGAAAGAGCTACCTGGGTTCGATGTTCTGACTTCTTGTGCATAATCCCACATGCTGCTGTACTGCTCTAATTCATCTCCTTCAAGGACCTTCTTGACTAGCCTCTTAGCCCTTCTAAGTTTGCTCCTTGTAGCTGTCATGCTCCAGTCCTTCTGAACCACCCTTGCAAAATTCTTCATGTTCATGTTTTCATCTGCTCTGAAAGAATCAATGTATTTTCCAGCCATGAAGGGAGCAGTGAATGACTTCACAGACCATTTCTTTATGCAAGTATGCTTTGAATTGTATTTCTTGACCATCAAGCATTTTGTTCTGCAATCAAATGATGCAAACAAAGACCAAGGGCAACCTTCTTCACAAATGGCTTGCAGTCTTTTCCTATCATTTCTGGGGCACTTAATGTCAACCCTTTCCCTACAGCTGTACTCTTTGATAGCTTTCCTCAGTAACTCAACACTTGCAAATGTGTCCCACTTTGGAACTCTGGTTTAGACAGGTCTTCTTTTCTGAAACTTTTGAAATTGAGCTTAACCTTATCTTCATCAGAAGAAGGCAAACACAGGTCCACATCTTCAACATGATCATCAGGTTGTTCTTGGACTGCTAAACCTTTACCTTTATCACAATCAACATTTCTGTCAAACAAGTCATCATCATCTTGCAGATCAATATCTGAATCAACAAGTTGTGGATTGAAATCTTCATCAGAATCATGAATTGCTGAAGATCTCATTGCCGAATCACCAATTCCATCTTCTGCATCCATGTTTAAAACCCTACAGGTTTTCCTTCTGCCCCTGAACTCAAATTGAAATGTATGAACATATTCTCCTGGCTGAGGAGGACCTGGCATGTACTCCTCTTCTTCTGACTCTTCCTCACTTTCTGCATCATACAACTGATCTTGCTTAGCCTGCTCCTCTTGCACTTGATCAGCATTTTCCTCTTGCACTTGGTCAGAATGATCCTCTTGCACTTGGTCAGAATGATCCTCTTGCACTGGCACTTGCTCCTTCTTAGGTCTCAGGCCACTGAATTTGACTTGAGGAGGATCTTCATCAGCAGCATGGACTTGAACAAGGGAAATATATGACCTCATACTGTCATCATGATCAAGAAATATCTGCTGGAAATGGTTCCCATTAAGAACACAATCCTTCATGTTCTCTGTCATTGTGTTGTCCCATAACTTAATTTCTCTTAAGCCATTCTTATAGACTGTCAGTCCAGGAACACACCAGTAAGACCTTATCCTGCCCTCAAACTCATACCCAATTTCCTCAACCAGACTGGCAACAACTGTAGGTGTCCAATTATCTATATCACAGTAGTCATACTAAATGGAGTGGACCTTGTGATAACCCCTATGCTTGCCTGCACATAGGAAATAGCCACCATGTATGACCTCA
Source organism: Triticum timopheevii (assembly GCA_963921465.1). Classification (NCBI taxonomy): domain Eukaryota; kingdom Viridiplantae; phylum Streptophyta; class Magnoliopsida; order Poales; family Poaceae; genus Triticum; species Triticum timopheevii. The sequence goes on along the minus strand of OY997264.1, from coordinate 77,416,364 downwards.
ACAGAGAAATGGTTGCTTAAGGGGCCTGCAAAACAAATGAAATGACAAAAATCTTCAGACAGACAGTAATAACAGAGATGACAGAGAATGCAACTGCACAATGCAACAACAAACAGTAATAACATAGATGAAGAGACAATGCAACTGCACAATGACACAACCATGCTATTTGAGATCATCTGATCTAGGAAATTGACACAATGTAACTGCACCAGTCTAACACAACTGTCAATGTTCAGACAAAAAAATGTTAAGTCAGTAATAACAAAACTGTCAATGTTCAGACAAAAAATGTTCAGGTAGTTGAAAACATGACAAATATGCTTAGTGTAAGTGCAAACATTGTAGACAAATGTATCAGATACAGGTTCAGAAATAGATAACTGAAAGTTCAGACATTTCCAGAACAAAATGATGGCATTCATGGCATATCAAGTAAACAAATTGGTGATCTTTCACGTCCAAAAGCTTGTTCCTTTGCTGGATCTGGCAAACAAACAGTCATCTCATTAAAAAAACAACATATGGTCGACGCTGTAACCTAATTTAAGCAGACATTGACGGCCAAAAAAATAGGGCATCCACTTTTCCTAACAATTCGAGCAATCAAAACCTTTATTACCTCTGTACAACCATATTTCATCTACAACTAACCTATCGAAAGGCCTCATGAAACCCTAATTTGCATCTGTAACTAACTTCACCATCCACGGCTAAAACCCTACACCCCTAAACCCGTTACAGAAAAAGATGGCCAAGAACCTTAAACCCTACCCCGTATGCGCAATTGAGTAGGGCGCACACTCTTTCCCCCAGCTAAAACGAACCGATCGGGCAGAGAAGGTGCTGACGATGGTGACGTACCTTACAGCGGCGGCTCAGCATGATCCTGACGACGGGAGGGAGCGAGAGGAACGTCACGCAGGCCCCGACCAAACGGAGCAGACGATGGCGGCTCAGCATCCGACGACGAGCTCATGACGGGCGCCGCCACAGACCGCCACGCCCGGCGAGAGGAAGCGAGCACCTCGGCAGCGACGACGAACAGGGGAGGGGAGCGGAGCGGAGTAGAGCGGCTCGGTCTGGTCGGGTCGGACCAGGTGGATGGATCGGTCCGACCAGGTGGCGGCTCATGTTTTATTGCCAGACGTTTTTGCAATAAACCCCCTCGCATTCCCCCCAATCACCCCGCCTAGGGCGTCTTCTACTGAGCTGGCGGTCAAAGCCCGCGTGGACTAGCCAGTCAACAGCCAAGTCAGCGCATACGTAGAGGAAATGGTATTTTGGACCGTAGACGACCACCTGAGACAAGTTGTAGGACTGTATTTTGGGTATTTGCAAGTGCGAGGAGAAATGCGGCCAACACGACAAGTATAAGGACATGCAGTGCATTTTTCTCGTTGCATTATTCCCACACAACTCTGCATCTAAATCCGCTCCCCTCAAATGTTGGGCTGCATCATGCATGAATCATGCGACTCGACAGAAAAAAAACAAACCATGTCCAAGTGTTGAACAGCCGAAAACGATGACCTCTAGCTAGAGTGCATGAGGCGAGGTCTACTTTTAGTTGCACAGTTGACATCCTTGTGGACAATCCCTCGACCATGCGCTTATGCGCACATGATTTTTTTTAAAAAGAAGGATGACCCCCGGCCTCTGCATCTAGGTGATGCATGCGGTCACATTGTTAATTATTCTCACAAGACCTTACAAAGTCATACAACAGTAAGACTGAAGCCACCAAGCAACAACTGTCGCTACACCTATCCAGTTGATGAAGGGGCGCTGATAGTCTGGGCCTAATACCAAACAGACATCGCAGCCAAACCTAAACATCTAAGACCTGAGGTCCCAACCAGGACGCCTGCCTGGTATGTGGCACCTACCAGTCCGGCGCACTCTCAACCAGGACGCCTGCCGGGTATGGGGCCGCCGCAGCCACCTGCCACAAGTCCATCTTCAGAGCTGTACAGTTGCATCTACCGTGCTAGGTCTCTCAGCCATTGACGCCACCATGACGCCAGACAGCGTCGTCCTCCTGCGCGAGTCCATCCTACCACATCGAACTCCGAATCTGCACTGCGCCACGCCGTCCAAATCCGTCACCATCAATGTATGGATGAAGCATCGCTCCACCAAAGAAGCCGTCCGCTGGTCCCGCGAAGCCGAGTGCACCTCCAAGAAGGCCGCCCCCAAGGGGGTTACGACACATGATTGCCGCCAACATCCGATTAGCTGATCTAGGGTTTTCCCCGGAGGTATTGAGTGGAGTTGGGAGCTTCACCTCGATGATGCCTTCATGAAAGAAACGATGATAAGGGCATCGTCATCACCGTCTCCGGCCATCGACCGAAAATCAGGTTTTCACGCGGATCCGTCCCAAGAAATCCACCCAAAAACCTGTGCACCGTCTCGACCGCCTTCAAAGCCCCAGATCCAGCCGCCTAGATCCGGCGACCAACCGCAGCAACAGTGCTATCATGGGACCCCCGGAGCACCGGCCACTGCCTGAGTGTGCCACCACTGGAGCCTAGGAGGAGGGCTCCCACCCCGCCTCGCCAAGCCGCGAGAGCCGCCGAGAAGGATCCCGCGCGCTCGTCGCCGTCTCTGATCCGAACCAGTCCATAGCAGATCGCCGACACAGATCCGCCTTGGACAGGGGCTGCACCACGCCATGCCGCCGCGGGAAGCCCGAGCTTCACCGGCCTCCACCCTCCAGGGCCGCCGCCCCGAGATTCAGACAGAACTTTGTCGCTCCCACCGGCCAGTTTCCGCCGCCGCCGACCGGCCAAGCCGCCGGTCACTGCATGACCATGCGAGCACAGCCAGTCGGCCGACCAATTATGACGAAGAAGAAGGCCACCACCACCAAGCCTAGGGTCGACGCCCCCAGACATCCTCGTGTTGCAGATCAAGTCCAGGAGCAGTGCCCCGCCGACGACGATTGAGATCGGTAGCACAACGAATTAGCCCGGTGCCATCCTCCCCCTCCCCCCCCCCCCCCCCCGCCGCACCACTTCCATGTCGCCGCCGATCTGCACCACCACCATCGATCTGGCCGGAGAGGAGCGCCGCCTCCCAACCAGATCGAGATCCGGAGAAACCGCCGCCGCCGCCGCCACGCCACAAGGGCTTTGCCCTGTGATGCCCCGGGCGACGGCGGCGGAGGAGAGTGGAGGAGGGACGAGGCTGTAGGAGGAGGGCGGGGGCTCCCTGGTGCGGGGCGGCGGCGCCGCACGGGGGAGCGACGGGAGGGACGGGAGGAGGGAAGGGAGGGACGGGGCTGATGCGCTCATGATGGAAGTGCGTAGATACGTTGGCGATCAGCTCAATCAAGACGTACTACCGCAAAAAAGAAGGACGTCTGGACAAAGATCGATCTGGGATGATGATTGCTTATTGCTGGCGTCGATCTCTTCCATCCATGGTGCTAGCATCCAAAACTGTTCGTTATTGCTTCAAGTATGCATGTGTGCCAAAGCATCGATCGGATCGGAACGTCATATTCTCTGCTGCCGACATGCTGCATGCTAGTAGTATGCTACAGTAGTCATGGAAGCTTGGAGTACGATCGATCATTGGAGAACCACGTATGGTACGTACGAGAGGTCCATACTGCTGTGCCTTTTGCCTTGGCCGTGAAACGTGACGGGCGTGCCATGTGGTCATGTGGATGTGGACGACAGTGTTGCCGTATACATGCATATGATGCATCTACCAGCTAGCTGCAGAAAAGAAAGAGAAAAGTGCAGATTGATTATTGGGACTTGTGTTGACACGTGTTGAGTTAAGGTCGAGTCATTTCGTTTGGACTTTGGTGAAAAAAGATGCAGAAGTTGTTGGTGAGCCCTCACGTACTCATCTCGGCTCGTCGTGTGTCGATCGAGCAGTCCGGCATTCGAAGACTGACATGATGTATGTATGGCCCGATCAAACCTGCAACATATAATATGTGAAAGATAAGATAGATGCCTCTCGTCCTCTTGACAAACACAAAGCGCAAAGAAAACTCCAAGTAAGTAGGTGAAGAAATTAACCAAGCCACGCACGGGCAACACATCCCTGTCACGCGTCTAATCACGTCCTACTGTCAAGCTGCTGGCAAAGAGTTCCCAACGACATAAACACTGCGTTGAACATGTATTTAGCCACATTTGATCCGATTCTGTTTCTTTGATTCCATCAGCGATAACGTAGTACAGTACATCCGCACCTACCGATCCGCTCAGTGCAAATCATTGACCTGACCGTCGCCGATGCAAACGCCGCCTGTGATTAGTCAGTTAATTAGGCGAGCACAATCGATCCCGACTGTGCATAATCGAGGTTGATGCCTCCCCATTCTGTTCTGCTTGCGCACACAGCCTCGTGTCCCAGCTTGTTTATCCCTCGATTAACCTGTGCGTCGCGGCATGTGCCGGCCGGCCGGCTCTCGGCGCCGCGCCGTACGGACGCTTTCGGCGGCATGGCACGGCAGTGCCCGGAAATTACCGCCGCCGCACGCCCAGCAAGCGTGCGTTGAATTTACTGCCCGCTTTCACCTGCTAACAAGGACAACTCAAAAGCAAACAACTTAAACTCTGAACGATTAAGCGGGCATATAATTTGTCCACCGGCGTGCGCCTGAGCAATTCGCCACGAGGTTCCGTTAGGCTCGTTACTTGATCCATTTAGTAACAAGATGATTAACGTCGCTATTATTGGGTTTTGTCTTTTGGCGATTAGGCCAAGAGATGAGATAAGAAACTCTGAGTGAGTAGAGTGTTTCATGGTCTCGTTTCGTTACCTGTCGGAAAAAGTCTGAACCTCCCGTCACGGGCCGCTATATTCAGAGATGATTACATACTTGCTCCCTCTCGCTATGTCCGTACGTATTTAGGTCACCTACTAAACCATTGACTCGAGGCACTCTCACATCAAGAATAATCACTCAAAAGTCACCACTTTGACAAGAAGGTAAAGGGCGAGGAAATAACCAAACAGAGAGGGACAAAATCATATCATCAGTGCTAAAAATGACTAGTTGCAGTTCTTGACATAGAGAAAAGGACACTCTGAACAAACTTTAGCAAGCCAGATCGAACTGTGTGCATCTTATTTATTTTCAGGTATACGTTCATCTTGTGGACGGGGGGTGCACGGTTAGTTGGTTGGTTGGGTCCGTTGCAACGGAGCCGAGCGATCCACTGGCAAGTTGCCGGTCGCGTCAGCCCGCTGCACCGTCACGTCGCCCGGTGTTCCCTCCGCCGCCGCCGGTCCACACCGTCCTCTCGATCCCCAGCCTGCCGCTTTTGCCCGCTCATTTCCGTCTGCAGCAACGGCCTTGTCTTCCCTGAAACAACACCATTCCGAATTGGGCCACTTGGCTAGCTAGCTAGCTAGGCCGGCGCCTCCGATTCACCTATACGGTAATCCGGTTCAGTTTACGTAGGCGAGATCAGGTTTCCGTATCGTCCCATTTCCTCATCATCCGTTTCTTGCTAAATAAGGCTACGTCGAGTGCGTCGTCTTATCCGATCCATCGCAGCCGGACCGACAGCGATCGGCGCGCGGCCGTGGTGCCGCCACGGGAGAGGCGACGGTGCCGAGCGCCATGGGCGGCGCGCGGTACCGACGCTGCAGCCCGTCGCAGTGATCTGGTAGCCTGGTAGCCATCGATGCCGGCACAAGAATTCTGCCGCTAGCTGGCTTGACGACAAGTTGGATTCGTTCTTCCAGGAATCATGCACGCCGGGGCGGCAACCCAACCCAAGAATCCTGGGCTCGTCGAGACCTACGCAAAGGAGTAATCTGTCTGTTACACACGATCCCGAACCGTCCAGACCGCACGCACGAACGCACGGTCAAACGCGGATCCGCTGGTCCATATTGCGGCTTCGCTGCTGTTTACCAGGCCGCACGGGCGCGAATATGTTCGATTTCACTGCCGCCCAGGTCAAAAACACCACACGAAACCCTATATGCACGCATCTGTCGTCTCTGTGCACAAACCGTTCGTAATTTTTATCTTTCCGTTGACCGGTTAATCGGTAGTACTCTAGTAGTGTTTCTACAATCTGGGGAACTCGCCACGGTAGAGCCAGTCACCACCTACGCGCCTAGGCCATATCTGAATCTTGTGTATATCAACGGTGAAGTCGCGTATAAAATACGATGAGACTGCACCGCGTGTACGTACAAAAGTCAAGCAGAGATCCCGCGTAGAAATAACATATGCAAATGGAAATTCTGAGCCATTTAATCAATCGCTAGTAGCTGGCTAGATGACGCTTCTATACCGGTAACCTACTTTTTCAGTGATCTGTGCCATGACCGCTCAAGATTAGTGTAGCTGTATATCGTAGACTAATGCAGGCAAGTATGCTTTATATTTGCAAGTTCACGGCACTTAAGACGCGACACTGTACGTGTCTTGAATAAATTATACCACTATTTGTGTCGAAGCGTACATCGTGACAATGACACGCTGGTTTGGAAGAGTATCTATTGTCAATGCCACGACAGTAGACTTACCAACGGAACACCAATCTAGACCTTATTTTGACAACGGAAATACGGAAAAGGGAGATTAAAAATGGCAATATAATTCAGAAGAATGCCAAAAGAAAAGATGCACTGCTAGATTCTTGCCAAATGAACACAGAAGAACCTATGGATAAGGTTAGTTTTTTTTTGAAACGGAAGCAAAAGGCTTGCCTCGTATAATAATTAAGAGAGAGGAATAGTCCGGTTGTGTTACAAATACACCTGTTATTACAACAAATGATTTACTCTCCCGGCATGAGCGTCCCTAGCTTGTTAGCTCCCGCGGCCACCTGAGGCAAGGCCTCTTTCTTTTTGTTGTCTAATAAGATGGTCGGTGGAGTCCCTTTGTTACAGGCAACACGCGTGTTTCTCTTATTTCAAATATACTGTGAGATGAGCATGGTTAAGGAGGAGGATGATAAAATTTTATTCTTGTGGAGGCGGAGGACGGAATTTCTTGGAAGCACGTGAAAAGGGTTGCTACACCAGAGAGTCTGCCTACAAGGCACATTTTCTTGGATGATCCATTCAACTATGGAACAAGCGGTGTGGAAAACTTGGGCTCCTCCTAAGATGAAGTTCTTTGTGTGGTTGACCATCTAAAATAGAGTTTGGACCGTTGATAGATTGCCCAAGCTGAGGGTGGCCCAATTGTGGCGATTGCCCAGTTTGCAGGGGGGCAAGAATCAATTGACCATCCTCTGTCTCACCGAAGAGCACTTGCCAACCTTCTGTTATCAATGTTGGAAATATGCAATAGAGGCAATAATTGAAAGAAATATGCCCTAGAGGCAATAATAAAGTTATTATTTATTTCCTCATATCATGATAAATGTTTATTATTCATGCTAGAATTGTATTAACCGGAAACATGATACATGTGTGCATACATAGACAAACATAACGTCACTAGTATGCCTCTACTTGACTAGCTCATTAATCAAAGATGGTTATGTTTCCTAACCATAGGCATGTGTTGTCATTTGATTAATGGGATCACATCATTAGGAGAATGATGTGATTGACATGACCCATTCCGTTAGCCTAGCACTTGATCGTTTAGTATATTGCAATTGCTTTCTTCATGACTTATACATGTTCCTGAAACTATGAGATTATGCAACTCCCGTTTACCGGAGGAACACTTTGGGTGCTACCAAACGTCACAACGTAACTGGGTGATTATAAAGGAGTACTACAGGTGTCTCCAAAGGTAGATGTTGGGTTGGCGTATTTCAAGATTAGGTTTTGTCACTCCGATTGTCGGAGAGGTATCTCTGGGCCCTCTCGGTAATGCACATCACTATAAGCCTTGCAAGCAATGTAACTAATGAGTTAGTTACGGAATGATGCATTACGTAACGAGTAAAGAGACTTGCCGGTAACAAGATTGAACTAGGTATTGGATACCGACGATCAAATCTCGGGCAAGTAACATACCGATGACAAAGGGAACAACGTATGTTGTCATGCGGTTTGACCGATAAAGATCTTCGTAGAATATGTAGGAACCAATATGGGCATCCAGGTTCCGCTATTGGTTATTGACCGAGAATAGTTCTAGGTCATGTCTACATAGTTCTCGAACCCGTAGGGTCCACACGCTTAACGTTACGATGACAGTTTTATTATGAATTTATAAGTTTTGATGTACCGAAGTTTGTTCGGAGTCCCGGATGTGATCACGGACATGACGAGGAGTCTCGAAATGGTCGAGACATAAATATTGATATATTGGACGACTATATTCGGACACCGGAAGTGTTCCGGACGTTTTTGGAGAAAACCGGAGTGCCGGAGGGTTACCGGAACCCCGCCCCCCCCCCCGGGAGAGTTAATGGGCCACATGGGCCTTGGTGGGAAGAGAGAGGGGCGGCCAGGGTGGGCCGCGCGCCCCCTCTCCCTCTGGTCTGAATTGGACTAGGAGGGGGGGGGGGGGGGCGCCCCCCTCTTTCCTTCCCCCTCTCCCCCTTCCTCCCCCCTCCTAGTAGGAGTAGGAAAGGAGGAGTCCTACTCCTACTAGGAGGAGGATTCCTCCTCCTGGCGCGCCCCCTTGGGCCGGCCGGCCTCCCCCGTTGATCCTTTATATACGGGGGCGGGGGGGGGGGGGGGGCACCCCAGATACACACAAGTTGATCTACGGATCATTCCTTAGCCGTGTGCGGTGCCTCCCTCCACCATATTCCACCTCGGTCATATCGTCGCGGAGTTTAGGAGAAGCCCTGCGCCGGTAGAACATCATCATCATCACCACGTCGTCGTGCTGACGGAACTCATCCCCGAAGCTTTGCTGGATCGGAGCCCGAGGATCGTCATCGAGCTGAACGTGTGCTGAACTCGGAGGTGCCGTACGTTCGGTGCTTGGATCGGTCGGATCGTGAAGACATACGACTACATCAACCGCATTGTCATAACGCTTCCGCTTACGGTCTACGAGGGTACGTGGACAACACTCTCCCCTCTCGTTGCTATGTCATCACCATGATCTTGCGTGTGCGTAGGAATTTTTTTGAAATTACTGCATTCCCCAACAGTGGTATCAGAGCCTAGGTTTTATGCATTGATGTTATATGCACAAGTAGAACACAAGTGAGTTGTGGGCGATACAAGTCATACTGCTTACCAGCATGTCATACTTTGGTTCAGCGGTATTATTGGATGAAGCGGCCCGGACCGACATTACGCGTACGCTTACGCGAGACTGGTTTTACTGCCGTGCTTTGCACACAGGTGACTAGCGGGTGTCTGTTTCTCCAACTTTAGTTGAACCGAGTGTGGCTACGCCCGGTCCTTGCGAAGGTTAAAAAAGCACTAACTTGACAAACTATCATTGTGGTTTTGATGCGTAGGTAAGAACGGTTCTTGCTAAGCCCGTAGCAGCCACGTAAAACTTGCAACAACAAAGTGGAGGACATCTAACTTGTTTTTGCAGGGCATGTTGTGATGTGATATGGTCAAGACGTGATGCTATATTTTATTGTATGAGATGATCATGTTTTGTAATCGAAGTTATCGGCAACTGGCAGGAGCCATATGGTTGTCTCTTTATTGTGTGAAATGCAAACGCCCTGTAATTGCTTTACTTTATCACTAAGCGGTAGCGATAGTCGTAGAAGCAATAGATGGTGTAACGACAACGATGCTACGGTGGAGAACAAGGTGTCGCGCCGGTGACGATGGTGATCCCGACGGTGCTTTGAAGATGGAGATCACAAGCACAAGATGATGATGGCCATATCATATCACTTATATTGATTGCATGTGATGTTTATCCTTTATGCATCTTATCTTGCTTTGATTAATGGTAGCATTTTAAGATGATCTCTCACTAAAATTATCAAGAAGTGTTCTCCCTGAGTATGCACCGTTGCCAAAGTTCGTCGTGCCCAGACACCACGTGATGATCGGGTGTGATAAGCTCTACGTCCATCTACAACGGGTGCAAGCCAGTTTTGCACACGCAGAATACTCAGGTTAAGCTTGACGAGCCTAGCATATGCAGATATGGCCTCGGAACACGTCGACCGGAAGTTCGAGCGTGAATCATATAGTAGATATGATCAACATAGTGATGTTAACCATTGAAAACTACTCCATCTCACGTGATGATCGGTTATGGTTTAGTTGATTTGGATCACGTGATCACTTAGATGACTAGAGAGATGTCTGTCTAAGTGGGAGTTCTTAAGTAATATGATTAATTGAACTTAAATTTATCATGAACTTAGTACCTGATAGTATTTTGCTTGTCTATGTTTGTTGTAGATAGATGGCTCGTGCTGTTGTTCCGTTGAATTTTAATGCGTTCCTTGAGAAAGCAAAGTTGAAAGATGATGGTAGCAATTACACGGACTGGGTCCATAACTTGAGGATTATCCTCATTGCTGCAAAGAAGAATTACGTCCTGGAAGCACCGCTGGGTGCCAGGCCTGCTGCTGATGCAACTGACGACGTTAAGAACGTCTGGCAGAGCAAAGCTGATGACTACTCGATAGTTCAATGTGCCATGCTTTACGGCTTAGAACCGGGTCTTCAATGACGTTTTGAACGTCATGGAGCATATGAGATGTTCCAGGAGTTGAAGTTAATATTTCAAGCAAATGCCCGGATTGAGAGATATGAAGTCTCCAATAAGTTCTACAGCTGCAAGATGGAGGAGAATAGTTCTGTCAGTGAGCATATACTCAAAATGTCTGGGTATAATAATCACTTGATTCAACTGGGAGTTAATCTTCCGGATGATAGCGTCGTTGACAGAATTCTCCAATCACTAGTAGAAAACGGAGCTTTAGCGCCAGTTCGTAAGGGCCTTTAGTGCCGGTTATGGAACCGGCACTAAAGGGTGGTCACTAAAGGCCCCCCCTTTAGTACCGGTTCGGCACGAACCGGCGCTAAAGTGCCACCATGTGGCGTGAGCTCGCGCCCCAGTATGGGGGACCTTTAGTACCGGTTGGTGTTACGAACCGGTACTAAAGGTTTTTTTTTTGAAATTTTTTTTTGAAAATTTTGGGAAATTTTTTTGATTTTTTTAAAGGCTTTTTTTTGAATTTTTTTTTTGAAAATTTTGGGAAATTTTTTTGATTTTTTTTTCGATTTTTAATTTTTCTGAATTATTTGATGATTTAGTCTCTAATCCCCTCTCTTAACTGCTCAAGTGTGGATCACTCATTCCAAATCATCCAACTTCACGACCGGTCACCCATCCCTCTCACTACTCTAGCCCGAGCACGCTTAACTTTCGGGTTCTATTCTCCTTCGTTTCCGAGTCTGCACTTGTTGTTTTCCTGACAATAGTAAGATGTTAATCCTATTAACCCTCAGAAGTTTAGTTTGAGCATGAAGTCACACATTTCACCGTTTGAGTTTGAAACTATTATTCTAAAAAACAGTAATTATTTAGTAACGCTAATATTTCTTGAATAAGTTTGACCATAGTTTGACCACAGTTTGACCATAGTTTGACCAGATTTGACCAAAATTCAAAAAATTGAAATAATTATTTAGTAACACTAATATTCTTGAATAATTATGTAGTAACATTAATACTTCTTGAATAAGTAGTTTGACCAGATTTAACCATTTTTTTTTAAAAAAAACTGAAATTATTTGACCATATCTTTTTTCCTTTTGGAATTTGAGTATTCTAAATAATTCCAAATAGGTCGTAGGCTGTCTCCATCGGATGCGGATTTTTGTGCTGAATTTTTTGATATATTATACATTTTTTTCCGATATCGTATGCAAAAGTTATAGCCGTTTTACATTTTCCCTACACTTTTAGTGCCGGTTTGTGTCACAAACCGGTACTATAGGTCAGACCCCTTTAGTACCGGTTCGTGGCACGAACCGGTACTAAAGGTACCGGTTCATGGCACGAACCGGTACTAAAGGTTAGACCTTTAGTACCGGTTCGTGCCACGAACCGGTACTAAAGGTGATCGTGGGGCCCCGGCCTGACGCCAGCCTGCCACCATCCCTTTAGTACGGGTTCATGCCACGAACCGGTACTAAAGGTTCAACACGAACCGGCATTAATGCAAATCCGTTCGAACCGGCACTAATGGTACCATTAGTACCGGGCCAAAATCAAACCGGCACTAATGTGCTTCACATTTGACCCTTTTTCTACTAGTGAATCACTGCCACCAAGCTACAAGAGCTTCGTGATGAACTACAATATGCAAGGGATGAACAAGACAATTCCCGAGCTCTTCGCAATGCTAAAAGCTGCGGAGGTAGAAATCAAGAAGGAGCATCAAGTGTTGATGGTCAACAAGACCACTAGTTTCAAGAAAAAGGGCAAAGGAAAGAAGAAGGGGAACTTCAAGAAGAACAGCAAACAAGTTGCTGCACAAGAGAAGAAACCCAAGTCTGGACCTAAGCCTGAAACTGAGTGCTTCTACTGCAAGCAGACTGGACACTGGAAGCGGAACTGCCCCAAGTATTTGGCGGATAAGAAGGATGGCAAGGTGAAGAAAGGTATATGTGATATACATGTTATTGATGTGTACCTTACTAGAGCTCATAGTAGCACGTGGGTATTTGATACTAGTTCTGTTGCTAATATTTGCAACTCGAAAAAGGGACAACGGAATAAGCGAGCACTGGCAAAGGACGAGGTGACAATGCGCGTGGGAAACGATTCCAAAGTCGATGTGATCGCGGTCGGCACGCTACCTCTACATCTACCTTCGGGATTAGTTTTAGACCTGAATAATTGTTATTTGGTGCCAGCGTTGAGCATGAACATTATATCTGGATCTTGTTTAATGCGAGACGATTATTCATTTAAATCAGAGAATAATGGTTGTTCTATTTATATGAGTAATATCTTTTATGGTTATGCACCCTTGAAGAGTGGTCTATTTTTATTGAATCTCGAAAGTAGTGATACACATATTCATAATGTCGAAACCAAAAGATGCAGAGTTGATAATGAGAGTGCAACTTATTTGTGGCACTGCCGTTTAGGTCATATTGGGATAAAGCGCATGAAGAAACTCCATACTGATGGACTTTTGGAATCACTTGATTATGAATCACTTGGTACTTGCGAACCGTGCCTCATGGGCAAGATGACTAAAACACCGTTCTCCGGTACTATGGAGAGAGCAACAGATTTGTTGGAAATCATACATACAGATGTATGTGGTCCGATGAATGTTGAAGCTCGTGGCGGATATCGTTATTTTCTCACTTTCACAGATGATTTAAGCAGATATGGGTATATCTACTTAATGAAACACAAATCTGAAACATTTGAAAAGTTCAAAGAATTTCAGAGTGAAGTGGAAAATCATCGTAACAAGAAAATAAAGTTTCTACGATCTGATCGTGGAGGAGAATATTTGAGTTACGAGTTTGGTTTACATTTGAAACAATGCGGAATAGTTTCGCAACTCACGCCACCTGGAACACCACAAAGAAATGGTGTGTCCGAACGTCGTAATCGTACTTTTCTGGATATGGTGCGATCTATGATGTCTCTTACTGATTTACCGCTATCGTTCTGGGGTTATGCTTTAGAGACGGCCGCATTCACGTTAAATAGGGCACCATCTAAATCCGTTGAGACGACGCCTTATGAATTGTGGTTTGGCAAGAAACCAAAGTTGTCGTTTCTTAAAGTTTGGGGCTGCGATGCTTATATGAAGAAACTTCAACCAGATAAGCTCGAACCTAAATCAGATAAATGTGTCTTCATAGGATACCCAAAAGGGACTATTGGGTACACCTTCTATCACAGATCCGAAGGCAAAACATTCGTTGCTAAGAATGGATCCTTTCTAGAGAAGGAGTTTCTCTCGAAAGAAGTGAGTGGGAGGAAAGTAGAACCTGATGAGGTAACTGTACCTGCTCCCTTATTGGAAAGTAGTTCATCACAGAAATCAGTTCCTGTGACACCTACACCAATTAGTGAGGAAGCTAATGATATTGATCATGAAACTTCAGATCAAGTTTCTACTGAACCTCGTAGGTCTATCAGAGTAAGATCCGCACCAGAGTGGTACGGTAATCCTATTCTGGAAGTCATGTTACTTGACCATGATGAACCTACGAACTATGAGGAAGCGATGATGAGCCCAGATTCCGCAAAATGGCTAGAGGCCATGAAATCTGAGATGGGATCCATGTATGAGAACAAATTATGGACTTTGGTTGACTTGCCCGATGATCGGCAAGCCATTGAGAATAAATGGATCTTTAAGAAGAAGACTGACACTGATGGTAATGTAACTGTCTATAAAGCTCGACTTGTTGCGAAAGGATTTCGACAAGTTCAAGGGGTTGACTACGATGAGACTTTCTCACCCGTAGCGATGCTTAAGTCTGTCCGAATCATGTTAGCTATTGCTGCATTTCATGATTATGAAATTTGGCAAATGGATGTCAAAACTGCATTCTTGAATGGATTTCTGGAAGAAGAGTTGTATATGATGCAGCCAGAAGGTTTTGTTGATCCAAAAGGTGCTAACAAAGTGTGCAAGCTCCAGCGATCCATTTATGGACTGGTGCAAGCATCTCGGAGTTGGAATAAACGCTTTGATACTGTGATCAAGGCATATGGGTTTATACAGACTTTTGGAGAAGCCTGTATTTACAAGAAAGTGAGTGGGAGCTCTGTAGCATTTCTGATATTATATGTAGATGACATATTATTAATTGGAAATGATATAGAATTTCTGGATAGCATAAAGGGATACTTGAATAAAAGTTTTTCAATGAAAGACCTCGGTGAAGCTGCTTACATATTGGGCATCAAGATTTATAGAGATAGATCAAGACGCTTAATAGGACTTTCACAAAGCACATACCTTGATAAAATTTTGAAAAAGTTCAAAATGGATCAGGCAAAGAAAGGGTTCTTGCCCGTGCTTCAAGGTGTGAAGTTGAGTCAAACTCAATGCCCGACCACAGCAGAAGATAGAGAGAAAATGAAAGATGTTCCCTATGCTTCAGCCATGGGCTCTATCATGTATGCAATGCTGTGTACCAGATCTGACGTATGCTTATCAATAAGCTTGGCAGGAAGGTACCAAAGTAATCCAGGAGTGGATCACTGGACAGCGGTCAAGAACATCCTGAAAACCTGAAAAGGACTAAGGATATGTTTCTCGTATATGGAGGTGACAAAGAGCTAGTCGTAAATGGTTACGTCGATGCAAGCTTTGACACTGATCCGGACGATTCTAAATCGCAAACCGGATACGTGTTTTTATTAAACGGTGGAGCTGTAAGTTGGTGCAGTTCTAAACAAAGCGTCGTGGCGGGATCTACATGTGAAGCGGAGTACATAGCTGCTTCGGAAGCAGCGAATGAAGGAGTCTGGATGAAGGAGTTCATTTCCGATCTAGGTGTCATACCTAGTGCATCGGGACTAATGAAGATCTTCTGTGACAACACTGGTGCAATTGCCTTGGCAAAGGAATCCAGATTTCACAAGAGGACCAAGCACATCAAGAGACGCTTCAATTCCATTCGGGACCAAGTCCAAGTGGGAGACATAGAGATTTGCAAGATACATATGGATCTGAATGTTGCAGACCCGTTGACTAAGCCTCTCTCACGAGCAAAACATGATCAGCACCAAGACTCCATGGGTGTTAGAATCATTACTATGTAATCTAGATTATTGACTCTAGTGCAAGTGGGAGACTGAAGGAAATATGCCCTAGAGGCAATAATAAAGTTATTATTTATTTCCTCATATCATGATAAATGTTTATTATTCATGCTAGAATTGTATTAACCGGAAACATGATACATGTGTGAATACATAGACAAACATAACATCACTAGTATGCCTCTACTTGACTAGCTCATTAATCAAAGATGGTTATGTTTCCTAACCATAGGCATGTGTTGTCATTTGATTAATGGGATCACATCATTAGGAGAATGATGTGATTGACATGACCCATTCCGTTAGCTTAGCACTTGATCGTTTAGTATATTGCTATTGCTTTCTTCATGACTTATACATGTTCCTGAAACTATGAGATTATGCAACTCCCGTCTACCGGAGGAACACTTTGGGTGCTACCAAACGTCACAACATAACTGGGTGATTATAAAGGAGTACTACAGGTGTCTTCAAAGGTAGATGTTGGGTTGGCGTATTTCGAGATTAGGTTTTGTCACTCCGATTGTCGGAGAGGTATCTCTGGGCCCTCTCGGTAATGCACATCACTATAAGCCTTGCAAGCAATGTAACTAATGAGTTAGTTATGGAATGATGCATTACATAACGAGTAAAGAGACTTGCCAGTAATGAGATTGAACTAGGTATTGGATACCGACGATCAAATCTCGGGCAAGTAACGTACCGATGACAAAGGGAACAACGTATGTTGTCATGCGGTTTGACCGATAAAGATCTTCGTAGAATATGTAGGAACCAATATGGGCATCCAGGTTCTGCTATTGGTTATTGACCGAGAATAATTCTAGGTCATGTCTACATAGTTCTCGAATCCATAGGGTCCGCACACTTAACGTTACAATGACAGTTTTATTATGAGTTGATAAGTTTTGATGTACCAAAGTTTGTTTGGAGTCCCGGATGTGATCACGGACATGACGAGGAGTCTCGAAATGGTCAAGACATAAAGATTGATATATTGGACGACTATATTCGGACACCGGAAGTGTTCCGGACGTTTTCGGAGAAAACCGGAGTGCCGGAGGGTTACCGGACCCCCCCCCCCCCCGGGAGAGTTAATGGGCCACATGGGCCTTGGTGGGAAGAGACAGGGGCGGCCAGGGTGGGCCGCGCGCCCCCTCTCCCTCTGGTCCGAATTGGACTAGGAGGGGGGGGGGCGCCCCCCCTCTTTCCTTCCCCCTCTCCCCCTTCCTTCCCCCTCCTAGTAGGAGTAGGAAAGGAGGAGTCCTACTCCTACTAGGAGGAGGATTCCTCCTCCTGGCGCGCCCCCTTGGGCTGGCTGGCCTCCCCCCTGTTGGGGAACGTAGTAATTTCAAAAAAATTCCTACGCACACACAAGATCATGGTGATGGCATAGCAACGAGAGGGGAGAGTATTGTCTACGTACCCTCGTAGACCGTTAAGCGGAAGCATTATGACAACGCGGTTGATGTAGTCGTACGTCTTCACGATCCGACCGATCCAAGCACCGAACGTATGGCACCTCCGTGTTCAGCACACGTTCAGCTCAATGACGTTCCCCGGGCTTCAATCCAGCAAAGCGTCGGGGATGAGTTCCGTCAGCACGACGGCGTGGTGACGATGATGATGTTCTACCGGCGCAGGGCTTCGCCTAAACTACGTGACGATATGACCGAGGTGGAATATGGTGGAGGGGGGCACCGCACACGGCTAAGGAACGATCCGTAGATAAACTTGTGTGTCTTAGGGGTGCCCCCCTCCCCCGTATATAAAGGGGGAGAGGAGGAGGGGGCCAGCCAAGGGGAGAGGCACGCCCTAGGGGGCAATCCTACTCCAAGTAGGTTTGGCCCTCCCTTTTCCTATTAGGAGTAGGAGAGGGAAGGAAGAGAGGGGAGGGAAGAAGGAAAGGGGGGGCCGACCCCCCTCCCAATTCGGATTGGGCTTGGGGGGGGTGCGTCCCCTCCTTTGCTCCTTCTCCCTCCTTTCAACCAAGGCCTAATAAGGCCCATATACTTACCGGGGGGTTCAGGTAACCTCCCGGAACTCCAGTATAGTCCCAATCTCATTCGGAACCTTTCCGGTGTCCAAATATATCCGTCCTATATATCAATCTTTATGTCTCGACCATTTCGAGACTCCTCATCATGTCCGTGATCACATCCGGGACTCCGAACAAACTTCGGTACATCAAAACTTATAAACTCATAATAAAACTGTCATCGTAACGTTAAGCGTGCGGACCCTACGGGTTCGAGAACTATGTAGACATGACCTAGAACTATTCTCTGTCAATAACCAATAGTGGAACCTAGATGTTCATATTGGTTCCTACATATTCTACGAAGATCTTTATCGGTCAAACCGCATAACAACATACGTTGTTCCCTTTGTCATCGGTGTGTTACTTGCCCGAGATTCGATCGTCGGTATCCTATACCTAGTTCAATCTTGTTACTGGCAAGTCTCTTTACTCGTTCCATAATACATCATCTCGTAACTAACTCATTAGTTATAATGCTTGCAAGGCTTAAGTGATGAGTATTACCGAGAGGGCCCAGATATACCTCTCCGACAATCGGAGTGACAAAACCTAATCTTGAATTATGCCAACTCAACATGTACCTTTGGAGACACCTGTAGAGCACCTTTATAATCACCCAGTTACGTTGTGATGTTTGGTAGCACACAAAGTGTTCCTCCGGTAAACAGGAGCTGCACAATCTCATAGTTGAAGGAACTTTGTATAAGTCATGAAGAAAGCAATAGCAACATACTAAATGATCAAGTGCTAAGCTAACGGAATGGGTCAAGTCAATCACATCATTCTCCTAATGATGTGATCCCATTAATCAAATGACAACACATGCCTATGGTCAGGAAACACAACCATCTTTGATCAATGAGCTAGTCAAGTAGAGGCATACTAGTGACACTATTTTTGTCTATGTATTGACACATGTATGATGTTTCCGGTTAATACAATTCTAGCATGAATAATAAACATTTATCATGATATGAGGAAATAAATAATAACTTTATTATTGCCTCTAGGGCATATTTCCTTCAGTCTCCCACTTGCACTAGAGTCAATAATCAAGATTACATAGTAATGATTCTAACACCCATGGAGTCTTGGTGTTGATCATGTTTTGCTCGTGAGAGAGGCTTAGTCAACGAGTCTGCAACATTCAGATCCGTATGTATCTTGCAAATCTCTATGTCTCCCACTTGGACTTGGTCCCGAATGGAATTGAAGCGTCTCTTGTTGTGCTTGGTCCTCTTGTGAAATCTGGATTCCTTTGCCAAGGCAATTGCACCAGTATTGTCACAGAAGATCTTCATTGGTCCCGATGCACTAGGTATAACACCTAGATCGGAAATGAACTCCTTCATTCAGACTCCTTCATTTGCTGCTTCCGAAGTAGCTATGTACTCCGCTTCACATGTAGATCCCGCCACGACGCTTTGTTTAGAACTGCACCAACTTACAGCTCCACCGTTTAATAAAAATACGTATCCGGTTTGCGATTTAGAATCGTCCGGATCAGCGTCAAAGCTTACATCGACGTAACCATTTACGACTAGCTCTTTGTCACCTCCATATACGAGAAACATATCCTTAGTCCTTTTCAGGTATTTCAGGATGTTCTTGACCGCTGTCCAGTGATCCACTCCTGGATTACTTCGGTACCTTCCTGCCAAGCTTATTGATAAGCATACGTCAGGTCTGGTACACAACATTGCATACATGATAGAGCCTATGGCTGAAGCATAGGGAACATCTTTCATTTTCTCTCTATCTTCTGCTGTGGTCGGGCATTGAGTTTGACTCAACTTCACACCTTGAAGCACGGGCAAGAACCCTTTCTTTGCCTGATCCATTTTGAACTTTTTCAAAATTTTATCAAGGTATGTGCTTTGTGAAAGTCCTATTAAGTGTCTTGATCTATCTCTATAAATCTTGATGCCCAATATGTAAGCAGCTTCACCGAGGTCTTTCATTGAAAAACTTTTATTCAAGTATCCCTTTATGCTATCCAGAAATTCTATATCATTTCCAATTAATAATATGTCATCTACATATAATATCAGAAATGCTACAGAGCTCCCACTCACTTTCTTGTAAATACAGGCTTCTCCAAAAGTCTGTATAAAACCATATGCCTTGATCACACTATCAAAGCATTTATTCCAACTCCGAGATGCTTGCACCAGTCCATAAATGGATCGCTGGAGCTTGCACACTTTGTTAGCACCTTTTGGATCAACAAAACCTTCTCGCTGCATCATATACAACTCTTCTTCCAGAAATCCATTCAAGAATGCAGTTTTGACATCCATTTGCCAAATTTCATAATCATGAAATGCAGCAATAGCTAACATGATTCGGACAGACTTAAGCATCGCTACGGGTGAGAAAGTCTCATCGTAGTCAACCCCTTGAACTTGTCGAAAACCTTTCGCAACAATTCGAGCTTTATAGACAGTTACATTACCATCAGCATCAGTCTTCTTATTAAAGATCCATTTATTCTCAATGGCTTGCCGATCATCGGGCAAGTCAACCAAAGTCCATACTTTGTTCTCATACATGGATCCCATCTCAGATTTCATGGCCTCTAGCCATTTTGCGGAATCTGGGCTCATCATCGCTTCCTCATAGTTCGTAGGTTCATCATGGTCAAGTAACATGACTTCCAGAATAGGATTAATGTACCACTCTGGTGCGGATCTTACTCTGGTAGACCTACGAGGTTCAGTAGAAACTTGATCTGAAGTTTCATGATCAATATCATTAGCTTCCTCACTAATTGGTGTAGGTGTCACAGGAACTGATTTCTGTGATGAACTACTTTCCAATAAGGGAGCAGGTACAGTTACCTCATCAGGTTCTACTTTCCTCCCACTCACTTCTTTCGAGAGAAACTCCTTCTCTAGAAAGGATCCATTCTTAGCAACGAATGTTTTGCCTTCGGATCTGTGATAGAAGGTGTACCCAATAGTCCCTTTTGGGTATCCTATGAAGACACATTTATCTGATTTAGGTTCGAGCTTATCTGGTTGAAGTTTCTTCACATAAGCATCGCAGCCCCAAACTTTAAGAAACGACAACTTTGGTTTCTTGCCAAACCACAGTTCATAAGGCGTCGTCTCAACGGATTTAGATGGTGCCCTATTTAACGTGAATGCGGCCGTCTCTAAAGCATAACCCCAGAACGATAGCGGTAAATCAGTAAGAGACATCATAGATCGCACCATATCCAGAAAAGTACGATTACGACGTTCGGACACACCATTTCTTTGTGGTGTTCCAGGTGGCGTGAGTTGCGAAACTATTCCGCATTGTTTCAAATGTAAACCAAACTCGTAACTCAAATATTCTCCTCCACGATCAGATCGTAGAAACTTTATTTTCTTGTTACGATGATTTTCCACTTCACTCTGAAATTCTTTGAACTTTTCAAATGTTTCAGACTTGTGTTTCATTAAGTAGATATACCCATATCTGCTTAAATCATCTGTGAAAGTGAGAAAATAACGATATCCGCCACGAGCTTCAGCATTCATCGGACCACATACATCTGTATGTATGATTTCCAACAAATCTGTTGCTCTCTCCATAGTACCGGAGAACGGTGTTTTAGTCATCTTGCCCATGAGGCACGGTTCGCAAGTACCAAGTGATTCATAATCAAGTGATTCCAAAAGTCCATCAGTATGGAGTTTCTTCATGCGCTTTATCCCGATATGACCTAAACGGCAGTGCCACAAATAAGTTGCACTCTCATTATCAACTCTGCATCTTTTGGTTTCGACATTATGAATATGTGTATCACTACTTTCGAGATTCAATAAAAATAGACCACTCTTCAAGGGTGCATAACCATAAAAGATATTAATCATATAAATAGAACAACCATTATTCTCTGATTTAAATGAATAACCGTCTCGCATTAAACAAGATCCATATATAATGTTCATGCTCAACGTTGGCACCAAATAACAATTATTCAGGTCTAAAACTAATCCTGAAGGTAGATGTAGAGATAGCGTGCCGACTGCGATCACATCGACTTTGGAACCGTTTCCTACGCGCATCGTCACGTCGTCCTTGGCCAGTGCTCGCTTATTCCGTAGTCCCTGTTTCGAGTTGCAAATATTAGCAACAGAACCAGTATCAAATACCCAGGTGCTACTATGAGCTCTAGTTAGGTACACATCAATAACATGTATATCACATATACCTTTGTTCACTTTGCCATCCTTCTTATCCGCCAAATACTTGGGGCAGTTCCGCTTCCAGTGACCAGTTTGCTTGCAGTAGAAGCACTCAGTTTCAGGCTTAGGTCCAGACTTGGGTTTCTTCTCTTGAGCAGCAACTTGCTTGCTGTTCTTCTTGAAGTTCCCCTTCTTCTTTCCTTTGCCCTTTTTCTTGAAACTAGTGGTCTTGTTGACCATCAACACTTGATGCTCCTTCTTGATTTCTACCTCCGCAGCCTTCAGCATTGCGAAGAGCTCGGGAATTGTTTTGTTCATCCCTTGCATATTATAGTTCATCACGAAGCTCTTGTAGCTTGGTGGCAGTGATTGGAGAATTCTGTCAAGGACGCTATCATCCGGAAGATTAACTCCCAGTTGAATCAAGTGATTATTATACCCAGACATTTTGAGTATATGCTCACTGACAGAACTATTCTCCTCCATCTTGCAGCCGTAGAACTTATTGGAGACTTCATATCTCTCAATCCGGGCATTTGCTTGAAATATTAACTTCAACTCCTGGAACATCTCATATGCTCCATGACGTTCAAAATGTCGTTGAAGACCCGGTTCTAAGCCGTAAAGCATGGCACACTGAACTATAGAGTAGTCATCAGCTTTGCTCTGCCAGACGTTCACAACATCTGGCGTTGCTCCTGCAGCAGGCCTGGCACCCAGCGGTGCTTCTAGGATGTAATAATTCTGTGCAGCAATGAGGATAATCCTCAAGTTACGGACCCAGTCCGTGTAATTTCTACCATCATATTTCAACTTTGCTTTCTCAAGGAACGCATTAAAATTCAACGGAACAACAGCACGAGCCATCTATCTACAACAAACATAGACAAGCAAAATACTATCAGGTACTAAGTTCATGATAAATTTAAGTTCAATTAATCATATTACTTAAGAACTCCCACTTAGACAGACATCTCTCTAGTCATCTAAGTGATCACGTGATCCAAATCAACTAAACCATAACCGATCATCACGTGAGATGGAGTAGTTTTCAATGGTGAACATCACTATGTTGATCATATCTACTATATGATTCACGCTCGACCTTTCGGTCTCCGTGTTCCAAGGCCATATCTGCATATGCTAGGCTCGTCAAGTTTAACCTGAGTATTCTGCATGTGCAAAACTGGCTTGCACCCGTTGTAGATGGACGTAGAGCTTATCACACCCGATCATCACGTGGTGTCTGGGCACGACGAACTTTGGCAACGGTGCATACTCAGGGAGAACACTTCTTGATAATTTCAGTGAGAGATCATCTTAAAATGCTACCTTCAAACAAAGCAAGATAAGATGCATAAAGGATAAACATCACATGCAATCAATATAAGTGATATGATATGGCCATCATCATCTTGTGCTTGTGATCTCCATCTCCAAAGCACCGTCATGATCACCATCATCACCGGCGTGACACCTTGATCTCCATCGTATCATCGTTGTTGTCTCGCCAACTATTGCTTCTACGACTATCGCTACCGCTTAGTGACAAAGTAAAGCAATTACAGGGCGTTTGCATTTCATACAATAAACCGACAACCATATGGCTCCTGCCAGTTGCCGATAAGTCGGTTACAAAACATGATCATCTCATACAATAAAATATAGCATCACGTCTTGACCATATCACATCACAACATGCCCTGCAAAAACAAGTTAGATGTCCTCTACTTTGTTGTTGCAAGTTTTACGTGACTGCTACGGGCTGAGCAAGAACCGTTCTTACCTACGCATCAAAACCACAACGATAGTTTGTCAAGTTGGTGCTGTTTTAACCTTCGCAAGGACCGGGCGTAGCCACACTCGGTTCAACTAAAGTTGGAGAAACTGACACCCGCCAGCCACCTGTGTGCAAAGCATGTCGGTAGAACCAGTCTCGCGTAAGCGTACGCGTAATGTCAGTCCGGGCCGCTTCATCCAACAATACTGCTGAACCAAAGTATGACATGCTGGTAAGCAGTATGACTTGTATCGCCCACAACTCACTTGTGTTCTACTCGTGCAAATAACATCAACGCATAAAATCTAGGCTCGGATGCCACTGTTGGCGAACGTAGTAATTTCAAAAAAATTCCTACGCACACACAAGATCATGGTGGTGGCATAGCAACGAGAGGGGAGAGTATTGTCTACGTACCCTCGTAGACCGTTAAGCGGAAGCGTTATGACAACGCGGTTGATGTAGTCGTACGTCTTCACGATCCGACCGATCCAAGCACCGAACGTACTGCACCTCCGTGTTCAGCACACGTTCAGCTCAATGACGTTCCCCGGGCTTCAATCCAGCAAAGTGTCGGGGATGAGTTCCGTCAGCACGACGGCGTGGTGATGATGATGATGTTCTACCGGCGCAGGGCTTCGCCTAAACTCCGTGACGATATGACCGAGGTGGAATATGGTGGAGGGGGGCACCGCACACGGCTAAGGAACGATCCGTAGATCAACTTGTGTGTCTTAGGGGTGCCCCCTCCCCCGTATATAAAGGGGGAGAGGAGGAGGGGGCCGGCCAAGGGGAGAGGCGTGCCCTAGGGGGGGCAACCCTACTCCAAGTAGGTTTGGCCCCCCTTTCCAATTAGGAGTAGGAGAGGGAAGGAAGAGAGGGGAGGGAAGAAGGAAAGGGGGGGTCGGCCCCCCTCCCAATTGGGATTGGGCTTGGGGGGGGGGGGGGGCGCCCCCTCCTTTGCTCCTTCTCCCTCCTTTCCACTAAGGCCCAATAAGGCCTATATACTTACCGGGGGGTTCCGGTAACCTCCCGGAACTCCGGTATAGTCCCAATCTCATCCGGAACCTTTACGGTGTCCAAATATATCCGTCCAATATATCAATCTTTATGTCTCAACCATTTCGAGACTCCTCGTCATGTCCGTGATCACATCCGGGACTCCGAACAAACTTTGGTACATCAAAACTTATAAACTCATAATAAACCTGTCATTGTAACGTTAAGCGTGCGGACCCTACGGGTTCGAGAACTATGTAGACATGACCTAGAACTATTCTCAGTCAATAACCAATAGTGGAACCTGGATGTTCATATTGGTTCCTACATATTCTACGAAGATCTTTATCGGTCAAACCGCATAACAACATACGTTGTTCCCTTTGTCATCGGTGTGTTACTTGCCCGAGATTCGATCGTCGGTATCCTATACCTAGTTCAATCTCGTTACTGGCAAGTCTCTTTACTCGTTCCATAATACATCATCTCGTAACTAACTCATTAGTTATAATGCTTGCAAGGCTTAAGTGATGAGTATTACCGAGAGGGCCCAGAGATACCTCTCCGACAATCGGAGTGACAAAACCTAATCTCGAATTATGCCAACTCAACATGTACCTTTGGAGACACCTGTAGAGCACCTTTATAATCACCCAGTTACGTTGTGACGTTTGGTAGCACACAAAGTGTTCCTCCGGTAAATGGGAGCTGCACAATCTCATAGTTGAAGGAACTTTGTATAAGTCATGAAGAAAGCAATAGCAACATACTAAACGATCAAGTGCTAAGCTAACGGAATGGGTCAAGTCAATCACATCATTCTCCTAATGATGTGATCCCATTAATCAAATGACAACACATGCCTATGGTCAGGAAACACAACCATCTTTGATCAATGAGCTAGTCAAGTAGAGGCATACTAGTGACACTATTTTTGTCTATGTATTCACACATGTATCATGTTTCCGGTTAATACAATTCTAGCATGAATAATAAACATTTATCATGATATGAGGAAATAAATAATAACTTTAATATTGCCTCTAGGGCATATTTCCTTCACCCCCTTGCTCCTTTATATACGGGGGCGGGGGGGGGGGGGGGGGGGGGGGCACGCCAGAGACACACAAGTTGATCTACGGATCGTACCTTAGCCGTGTGCGGTTCCCCCCTCCACCATATTCCACCTCGGTCATATCATCGCGGAGTTTAGGCGAAGTCCTGCGCCGGTAGAACATCATCATCATCATCACGCCGTCGTGCTGACGGAACTCATCCCCGAAGCTTTGCTGGATCGGAGCCCGGGGATCGTCATCGAGCTGAACGTGTGCTGAACTCGGAGGTGCCGTATGTTCGGTGCTTGGATCGGTCGGATCATGAAGACATACGACTACATCAACCGCGTTGTCATAACACTTCTGCTTACGGTCTACGAGGGTACGTGGACAACACTCTCCCCTCTCGTTGCTATGTCATCACCATGATCTTGCGTGTGCGTAGGAATTTTTTTGAAATTACTACGTTCCCCAATAATAATATTGTATTATTTATTTACTGTCAATACAATGTCTAATGATTAATTCAATAATTATTGTCAATACAGTGGCAATGTAGGTGTCTTCTGTTCGGCTATTTCATTTGTACATTTGTTGGCCCCTGAGTCCTATTACGTGCTCCTTCTCTGTTTAGTATTGTCCTATGATGGTTAAGAATCTAATTAATTTATTTGCTTGCTCCTTATTTGTTATAAGATTTCATCGATAGAAGCAACTTGTATTTACAAGAAAGTAAGTGGGAGTATATTATTTCTAAACACTGTGTGTGCATGACACATTGTTGATTGGAAATTATGTAAATTTCTTGACACGGATTAAGATTTTATGGAAACTAGTTTTCCAGTAAAGTACTTAAATAATATATAGTCCTGGTATTAGGCATAATGATTTATGGAGATAGTAGTGCCTAATTAGGCTTATCCAAAATACATATTGGCATAATACTAAAACAATTTAGTATGAAATATGCAAAAAAAAGTTTTTGCAAAGTCACATGGAAGGAGTTTTAAGCAAGAATCGGTATCCTAAAATACGGATGAGTGAAATACATGATTTCAATCACACTTGTGTTAAATATGTTCCATAGTATGTAAACAACCAGATATGTCTAGTACTCCAAGTAAGTTGCGACTAAAGTTATCAGAATGACCAAATTCTTGATCATAGGACAACAGTGAAAATGTTGTTAAGTACTAACAACATGTTTCTTGCATACGACAAAGATGAAGAGATTGTTGTAAGGAGTAACATAAATACAGACTCGTTGTAAGTAGTACATTGATAAAATCTTCATCAGTGCTCCAAGTGATTTTCGTTGCATTGTTTGCGTGTTTGATTGAATTTATGGATTGTATCTAGGGGGATAGGTCATGTTGAAGTTAGAATACAGTAGGTATAATGAAATAATAAAATATGAATGGGTATACAATACTACCTAAAGTGAAAATTTGCTTTGTTATACTAACGGATCTCACGAAGGTTCTGTTGAGTTTTGTGTGCTGAAGTTCCCAAGTTTTGGGTGAGATCATGATGGATGAAGGAATAAAGAGTGGACAGAGTCTAAGCTTGGGGATGCCCGAGGCACCCCAAGGTAGTATTCAAGGACACCCAAGCAATTAAGTTTGGGGATGCTCCGGAAGGCATCCCCTCTTTCTTCAACCAACCATCGGTAATTTTACTTGGAGCTATATTTTTATTCATTACATAATATGAGTTTTGCTTGGAGCGTAATATATTATATGAGTCTTTCTTTGTTTGCATTTTAGTTTGTCACAATCATCTTTGCTGGACACACCTATTTAATAGGGACACACATTTATTATGATTTGTTGGAATACTCTATGTGCTTCACTTATATCTTTTGAGCTAGGCAGTTGCTCTAGTGCTTCACTTATATTTTTTAGAGCACGGCGGTAGTTTTATTTTGAAGAAATAATTGCACTCTCATGCTCCATTTATATCTTTTTGAGAGTAGATAATAGTAATGGCAATTATTACGAGTTATTAATTTGGTCCTAATATGATAGGTATTCAAGAGGGATATAATAAAAACTTTCATGTAGATCACTGAATATGATAAGTTTGATTCCTTGCAATAGTTTTGCGATAAAAATGTGGTAATATGTGGGATGTGCTAGTGAGTAATTCCGGTTTAGTAAAAATATTGATGTTAAGGTTTGTGATCCCCGAATCATGCACGTATGGTCTCTCATCATGTTAAAAAGTTAGAGCATTATTTATTATTGATTGTCTTCCTTATGTGTGACGGTCGGGGACGAGCGATGACTTTTCCTAGCAATTTATCCCCCTAGGAGCATGCGTAGTACTATTTTGCTTTGAGGGCTAATAAACTTTTGTAATAAGTATGTGAGTTATTTATGACTAATATGAGTCCATGAATTATACACACACTCACCTTTTCGCAATTTGCTAGCCTCTTCGGTACCGTGCATTGCCCTTTCTCACCTTGAGATGTGGTGCAAACTTCGCCAGTGCATCCAAACCCCGTGATATGATACTCTCTATCACACATAAGCCTCCTTATATCTTCCTCAGAACAGCCACCATACCTAGCTACCTATTATGGCATTTCCATAGCCATTCCGAGATATATTGTTATGCAACTTTCATCGTCCCTTTTTATTACGACACACATCATCATTGTCATATTGCTTTGCATGATCATATAGCTAACATAATATTTGTGGCTTAGCCACTGTTCATCATTTTTATACATGTAACGCTAGATCATTGCACATTCCGATACACCGTCGGAGGCATTCGCATAGAGGCATTCAGACGGGGGCGTGCTACGCGTCCGCCGGCTGTTCCTTTTAAAAATTCGTCTAGGTCGCGAGCCTTCCGATTGTGTATGTGTGAGCCGTCACTTCTTCTTCTCTATTTTCTTGCAACAATGCTCTTGTTGCAAAATCTCCTTCTCTCTAATTTCTACAACAAGACCCTTGTTGCAGAATCTCCTTTTATGTAATTTCGCAACAAATTCTCAAAAAAGAGTAATTTTGCAACAAGACCTTTCTTGTAGAGCCTCCTCTTCTCTGATTTTCTGCAACAAGAGCCTTGTTGCAGAACATCCTCTTCTCTAATTTTCTGCAACAGAATCTGTATTGCAGCTCTTCTTCTCTAATTTGCAGCTAAGTAATGTTTGGAAAGATGATACTTACTGGGGATGCCGGATTGTTGCAGTCGAGGCCGGTGTCGTCAGGCGTCCTTGGGCCACGTCTTCTGCTTCTTAAAGAGCAACTTCCAGGTCCCTTTGTGCGTCGTCCCAAAGAGGCGCTGCAGGGTCCGTGGCCCCTCCGGATTGAACTCCCACAATTTGGGAGGCCGGCGTTGGCAAGGGAGAGCTCAATGGATGAGCATCACCTGAATCACATCGGCAAGGGTGATGTCCTTTTTTGTCATGCTCTTGATACGCTTCTGCAGCGTCGACACTTCATCAGGGGATCCCCAATCTAGACCCTTGTTGGTCCAGGATGCAAGTCGCAGCGGAGGTCCAGATCTGAAAGCAGGAGCTGCAGCCCACTTGGTGCCGCGGGGTTCGGTAATATAGAAGCACTTCTGCTGCCATACCTTGACAGTATCCACAAATCTCCCTTTGCGCCATGTAAGATGGTTGCGCTTGCTCACCATGGCACCACCCAACTCGGCGTGTTGGCCTTCAACCACCTTTGACTTCACATTAAAAACCTTGAGCCATAAGCTGAAGTATGGAGGGACGCGGAGGAATGCCTCACACACGATGATAAACAAAGAGATGTGGAGGAAGAAATTCGGTGCCAGATCATGGAAATCCAGCCCGTAATAGTACATGAGACCTCGGACGAAGGGGTGAAGGGCGAACCCAAGTCCTAGAAGGAAGTGGGGGATAAAAACCACCCTCTAACTGGGCTCCGGGGTGGGGATGACCTGCCCCGGGGTTGGAAGCCTGTGTTTGATCTCCGCCGTCAAGTACCTCGCCTCACGCAGATCTTGGATGTTCTTGTTCGTTACGGAGGAGGCCATCCACTTGCCCTGAAAGCTGGATCCGGCCATTGCTGGAGAAGTTGGGGCGAAGGGAAAGTTTAGAACTTGGGTGCTGGATCTCGGGTGATTGAAAGGCAGAGGAAGAAGAAGGCGTGAGGTGAACAGATGGGTCTTTGTCCTCTTATAGAGGCAACGAATATCAAGCGCCCCTCATAAGCCTTAAATCTTGCCTATTCCCAAGGGGACGTGTGAACGACACGGTTGGATTACCCAAAACCCCTATTGACGAGAATCCCGTGATAAGAGGACACGATCTCTGCTTCGACAAGACGTGTCATTGGCCGTGCCTCGAAATGCGAAACGAGGTTGTAAAACGGTTCAAAATAATGATAAGGCCAGAACATAATGTCTCACTGAAAAAGTTGCCCTTGGACGTGACAAATTTTAAGTATTGTTGCTTTTTGCAGCTTAGGGTTGTACATGTTAAGCAGGGCCGGATACAGCTCTTGTGTGCGGAAAGATGCTTTGGAGTATTCGGAAAGGGAACCCGCCTTGCAATGCCGAAGACAATCTGCGCGCCGGATACATCGTCATTGAATCCTGGTTCAGGGGCTACTGAGGGAGTCCTGGACTAAAGGGTCCTCGGGCGTTCGGGCTATGTGATATGGGCCAGACTAATGGGTCGTGAAGATATGAGATTAAAGACATTTCCCTGTGTTCGGATGGGACTCTCCTTTGCGTGGGTGGCAAGCTTGGCGTTTGGATCATGCACCTTTCTTTCTCTATAAACCGACTCTGTACAGCCCTAGATCCCTCCGGTGTCTATATAAACCGGAGGGTTTAATCGATAGGGCAAGGAAAATCATACAAGCTAGACATCTAGGGTTTAGCCATTACGATCTCGAGGTAGATCAACTCTTGTAACCCCTATACTCATCAAAGTCAATCAAGCAGGAAGTAGGGTATTACCTCCGTTAAGAGGGCCTGAACCTGGGTAAACATCGTGTCCCCCACCTCCTATTACCTTCAATCCTTAGACGCATAGTTCGAGACTCCCTATCCGAGATCTGCCGGTTTTGACACCGACACCACCGCCGCGCGTCCCCGCCCTTTCCCGCCACGCATCTACACCGCTCCCGCCCTCTTGCCTCTATAAAAGCCAACCTTCGCCGTCGCTCATCGCACACTCGCCATCTCTTCGCCTACACCGCTCCAGCGCCGACCATCTCTTCTCCTCACCTTTCTCGCCCAACATTTTGAGGGAAGCGCCATGCTGGAGTGGTTTCCCGACGACGGGGCGGCTGCCAACAGCTTCGGCCGCCACTGGCTGCACGAATGGGAAGCTCGCCTGCTGCAGGAGGCGAACTACACGACGACGCCTGATATGCGTGTACCGGGCGCATGGCGGTAGAGCGCCGGTTGCATCTCTGTGCCTCCGCCGCCCTCTGACGAGGAACACCCCGCCGAGATCGAGGTAATTCGGGCCGCCATGTCGGAGTACGAGCGCGAAGAACCATGATGGGCGGCGGACAACGACGCGCTGTGGACCACATACTTCCAGCAACGCCATGTCGAGCAGCTGGCGTCTACCAATGGCGGCCCGATGCCGAAGGGGCACCACAACTCGGAGGGCCGCCGTCAACGGTGGGGCACGCCCGGGCGAACTCTCTCCGCCGTCCTTGCGCACATTGAGGGAGGCAACAAGTCACAGATGGAGTACCCAGCGTCGTCCCTCTCTCGCTGTCGCGGAAGCTCCTGGTTGCTGAGGCGCAGGGCCCCGTCGTCCTCTCGCTCCTGCTCCTTTGAGACGTAGGGCCGTCAAGCCCGAGCCGCAGGAGACGCCGCTCCTTCGGCGCAGCCGCGGCGGCAACCTCGTCATAAACGAGGGCCGCCGCGTCCCTTCCCCTCCTCACGACCACATTCGCCTGGTGAAACCTAAGAAGGAGCCGGCGACCGTGCTGAAGTTGGAGCACGAGGACATGGCCGCCGACCTTGAGAGCGGCCTCGCCTGGTCACGCGCAGATTACGTGGCGTAGGAGATGAAGCGCCAGCGCCGTGCACAAGAAGAAATCACCGAGCGGTGCAGCAGCCGCGACCAGGGCGGAGTCATCGTGTTCTCCGAAAGCAACGAGGAGGTCACTGCACCGAGCAAGCCGTTTCGCGGCGGCGATCCAAGGCAAGGCTGCAGCTAGGCCGCCCCGAAGGATGAGCTACCGAGCGACGGGGACGACGACACCACTGGCGACGACTACACCGTCTTCTACAACCTACTCGACATGAACTAGGCGTAGTTTTTTTTATGTTTTTATCTATGTTTTTTTTCAATTCGCCAAAATATCAATGAAATCGCCTCTATTTCGTCCAAATTGCCTGAATTTCGTCGAGTTTGGGCGTTCAAATTTTTTTTTTTGCCTTCTGCCGTTGCATTCGCGGCTGGGAATCGATACCCCCCCTCCCCCACCACGCCAAAAATTCTGCCGGTGACGCCCCAAGAGGCGCTATCCCCCCCCCCCCCCCCCCCCGTATGTATAGCATTCTACTCGGTCCAGAAGCCTATCGCCGTTGACCATGGCGGTAGTTCATTATATCCTACAACCAATATCTACGACGGTAGAAAAATGGTCAAATCTAAAAGACTCGAAGCACGGACCGATTGAACTGATCTGTATGTTTTGACACACGATCCCAAACTGTCCGGACCGCACGCACGGTCAAACGCAGGATTCGCGGCCAGCTAGCTTCATCTTCACTGCTTTCCAGGCTGCACGTCCGCGAATATTCCAAACTTCTTACTGCCGCCCGGGTCAAAACGCTACACGAAAAATCTATGCTCAGATCGGATCGCGTCTCTGCGCACAAGCAATTTGCTGATCTTATCTTTCGATTGACTGGTTAGTTGGCAATTGGCATCGCTATTGTTTCTGTAAATTCCGGGGTACGGCGTGCAGGTCAGCAGCTTGCCATGAAAAACAGCCTTGACTAGTACATATCTGTATATCAGGGGTAAAATTGCGTATAAAATACTGGAAGAGTGCACTGCATGTACGTATGCACGTACCAAAATCAAGCAGAAAACGCCGCGTCCTAAAACAAAAAACGTGACGTTTCTGTACCAATAACCTACTTTTTCAGTGACCTGTGCCATACCCGTTCAAGATTAGTGTAGCTCTAGACAGTAGATTAATACAGGTAAGAATGTTGTCTATTTGCAAGTTGACGGCACCACCGTACCAACGTGACATTTGTACGTGACTCGAGTAAATTATACCACTACTTGTATCAAAGCGTACATCGTGACAATGACACGCTGATTTGGATTAGGATCTACTGTCAATGCCACGTAAGTACTAGACGTACTAAAGCACCACCTGTGGAGTGCTTATTTTGATAACAGAAAGGGAGAGACGATCAAATTGAACTGCAAAGACGTCTTACATGAAGCTAGAGAGGGAGTATAATGCAGCAGAATACCAAAGAAAAGACGCATCACTGTATTCTTGGCTCATGAACACAGAAGAACCCGTGAAAATGTATTATACTACCGGAATATACGCTGCGAATTACACACATTGTTGTTTGCAGTATCCTACATATCCTTATGAGCAGATTGTGGTTGAGAGCTTGCCCACATGTTCATTTGCAATTGCACAATACTCTTTGTTGTTTGTTTCCTCTTAAATTTCCTGGCCGGAGTCGTCGGGCGTCGCGCTTTTAATATTGCTGCTCAATAATGCGCTGATCTAGACATCCTCGTAGACTCGCTGCTCAATAATGTCCTGACCCGACGGGGTCTCCCTCGATTATGAAATTGAAGGCCAGGCAGGACGACGTTTTCTCCGGAGGTATATGTACACGACTACACGTACGTTCCAGTAAGCAGTTAGCAAGCGTACGTGTATGTCTGTCCCTGTCGTCTACGCATTCGTCGGTCGATCTGTGCATATTGATCGGCCTCTATATATGCATCTACTGTACGTGGCTCTCAAGTTCCGGTACGTACGACAGCTGGTGTTATCCTGTTGTACACATAAATACAAGCTGAGCTCGGCGGTACTATCGCCGTTGCCAATTCTCTATTAGATTATCTGGTTCGGAAATGAAAAATGCCTATTAGATTGGTATCTATTTGTAGCGCTAGATCTGCAGATGCAGTAGAGTAAATAGCATAAAACTACTACTTTACAGGCTATGATTTCAAAAAACTACCGAATATTTTTTTTTCGCTGATAACTACCAAGTCAGAGGTCGGCTGTTTCGAAAAACTCTAATCGTCCAGTGCTTTACCGTTGATGGAGATTATGACAGTTGGGGCCCGCATGTAAGACAACTGATTGTTTGACCGTTTGTTTGACCGTTAGCTGACATGTGAGGTCCATATGTCAGTGTCTCTTTGTCATAATTTAATAAAAAAAGTCAATAAAGCAATCGGGTCCCTATAAAATTTGAAAAAAGCAATCGGGTCCCTACAGACTTAAAGAAAAAGCAATCGGGTTCCTCCCGTGCTCAAGCTCGAGAGGAGCTGCGCCACCGCAGACTTCCCTCACGCGCTCGTCGGCGTGCAGCAAGGGCCGCCGCTGAGCTCCCTTCGGCCGCTGCCTCCTCCTGCCGGCAAGCTGCACCTGGAGCCGACGTGAAGTCCCAGCCGCGCGGCCTCTCTCTCTCTCCTCCCTCTTCCTTGGCGCGGCGGCCCGAGCCCGAGCCCCAGGGCCATGGCGCTCGGCTCGCGGCAGCGCGTGCTCTGGGTGCGTCAGCCTGAACCCTGGCCATGGCGCGCGGAGGCCGTTGCTCCTTGCTCCTGGGCGCAGCTCCCGGCGCTCCTGAGCGCGGCAGCCCGTGCTCCTGGGCACGTCTTGCGGCGGCCCTTGCTCGGTCACTTCTGGGCGCGGCTCGCGGCGGCCCTTTCTCCTGGGCGCGGCCGTCGGTGAGTGGTGGAGGTGGCCGCCGATGAGTGGTGGAGGTGGCCATCGGTGAGGGGTGAAGGACCTAGAGGTGCTGCAGCTCGGGCAAGGGGGAGAGAAGAAAAAGACAGGAGGAGAGAAGAACAGGTAGGAGGAAGAAGAAACATCTTACATGTGGGTCCCACAATAAGCTAACGGTCAAACAAAACGGTCAACAAACGGATTGTTTAGGAGCGGGCCCGACCTGTCATAAACCGATTTAAAATGTTAGCAACGTCGAATTTGGGTTTTTTGAAACAGCCGACCCCTGAGTTGGTAGTTATCAGTGAAAAAAAATATTCGATAGATTTTTGAAACCCTAACCTATAAAGTAGTATTTTATGCTATTTACTCGATGCAGTGAGATGTACTACACGGTTGTGCATGCATGCGTCATCCCCGCCGGGTTGGCTTCTCGTGTTGGTTACTTCATTGTGTTGGTGAAGCACCAACAATTTGGATCCATCAAGCTTACCAAATATAGATGCATATATAGTGCCCATGACGACGACATGGTTAGTTAATTAGAGGTTTAATTAATCGGCATAAGGTACGGCCAGCAGGCCGCGTGGCGCGGACATGTGGCCAGGGAAGGGAGGGGAGGCTTGTGCGTGCTGCAACATCTCATGTCGTTGGCATCATGGCGTGGTAGGTGCTAGGCTGCACTGCACCCGGCCACCGCTAGCTGCATGCGATCGGCGGCAAAAATCTGTCCGACGAAGTCTCGGCGCATAGCCAACGTTGCATTATTCCCACGCAACTCTGCATCTAAATCCGCTCCGCTCAAATGCTGGGCTGCATCATGAATGAATCATGCGACCCGAGAGATAAAAACCAACCATGTCCAAGTCATGAACGGCCGAAAACGATGACCTCTAGCTTTTTTTTTTGAGCATCAGTACAGACATAAGCGCTCATATACACGCGCATACACTCATCCCTATGAACGCACACACGCACACCCTATCCCTATGAGCACCTCCGAAAGACTGAGCCGGCATATCATCTTGAGATTTACGAAGCCACCGTAGGCGCCTCGTCGTCGACGGGAACGTCTCCTCCCACTGAAAGCGCATCGCCGGAAATCCTGAAATAAACCCAGGAATAATGCGAGCACCAGGATTTGAACCCTGGTGGGTTAAGGATACCACTGTCCACCTAACCAACTCAACCACAGGTTGATTCGCACGATGACCTACAGTGCATGCGGCGAGGTCAAGTTGCACATGATAGAAGCGCGTAGGTACGTTGGCGATCAGCTCAATTAAGATGTACTACCTCCGTAAACTAATATAAAAGCGTTTAGAATACTAAAATAGTGATCTAAACGCTTTTATATTATTATATTAGTTTACAAAAGAGTATACTACCGAAGGACGTCTGGACAACGATCGATCTGGGATGATGATTGCATTTATTGCTGCCATCGATCTCTTCTAGTCGCATCCAAAAATGATCGTTATTGCTTCAAGCATGCATGCATGCATGCATGATGCATGTGTGCCAAAGGATCGATCCGAACGTCATATTCTCTGCTGCCGACATAGCAGTCCGTGGAGAGCTACAGTGGTAGTAGTCATGGAACCTTGGAGTATGATCAATCATTGGAGAACCACGTACGTACGAGAGGTCCATACTGTTGGGCCTTTTGCCTTGGCCGTGAAACGTGACGGGCGTGCCATGTGGTCATGTGGACGTGGACGACAGTGTTGCCGTATACATGCATCTACCACCAGCTAGCTGCAGAGAAGAAAGAGAAAAGTGCAGATTGATTATTAGGACTTGGTTGACACGTGTTGAGTTAAGGTCGAGTCCTTTCGTCTGGACTTTGGAGAAAAAGATGCAGTGGTTGGCGAGCCGCCACATACATATCTTTCGTGTGTCGATCGAGCAATCTGGCATTCGAAGACTGACATGATATATGTATGGCCCGATCAAACCTGCAACATATAATCTGTGAAAGATAGATAGATGCCTCCCGTCCTCCTCTTGACAAACAGAAAGCCCAAAGAAAACTCCAAGTAGGTGAAGAAATTAACCAAGCCACGCACGGGCAACACATCCCTGTCACGCGTCTAATCACGTCCTACTTCCAAGCTGCTGGCAAAGAGTTCCCAACGACATAAACACTGCGTTGAACATGTATTAGCCACATTTGATCCGATCCTGTTTCTTTGATTCCATCAGCGATAACGTAGTACATCAGCACCCACCAATCCGCTCAGTGCAAATCATTGACCTGACCGTGTTCGATGTAAACGCCGCCCGTGATTAGCCAATTAATTAGGCCAGAACGATCGATCCCGAGGTTGATGCCTTGGTATTCTGTTCGGCTAGTTTATCCCTCGATTGACCTGTGCGTCACGGCATGTTCCGGCCGGCTGGCTCTCGGTGCCGCGCCGTACGGATGCTTTCGGCGGCATGGCACGGCAGTGCCGGTGCCCGGAAATTACCGCCGCCGCACGCCCAGCAAGCGTGCGTTGAATTTACTGCCCGCTTTCACCTGCTAACAAGGACAACTCAAAAGCAAACAACTTAAACTCTCATCGCCCTCTCCCACCCTTCTGAATTTGCCTCGCTGCCGCCAGAATGCCGCTTGTTGGCGAACAGAGAAAGCCAGCGCGGCTTGGGCATCCCGGCGAAGGCACGCCTCCGCTTCCGAAAGAACACGGTGCTCCTCAAAAAAGTCAAATAGACATAAAAGTTTGCCGCAGTGAACTGGAGCTGATTTCTCAATATCTTTACACTCGTCCAATACTGGTACTGGAACTGTCTGTGAGTTTGTGTAATCGTCATGCGCCTCGTTCTCACAAAGACGAACTATGCAATTCTCATAGTGCACAATCATATCAACAATAGTCATACCGGAGTCTAGATGCAAGTGAAGGCATGAATTCAGACTCTCACTTCGCTGGTTACTTCGCATACCTAAGAAAAACCCACCTGACAGATATGATGCAGCCCAAAGCCTTTTCTTCTTCTACATCCTACGTAACCATGTTTTTGTTTTCTCCGACTGCCATTTGGCGCAAAACGCTGCCCATCTCTCCTCAAATACCTTCTTTGAAGTGGCATAATAAAGTAGAGACCTGAACTCCTTTAGAGACTTATGATGAAGGTGTTTCTGCATGTTCTTCTCAATATGCCACGAGCAAAGACGATGCCAAACCTCCGAAAGTACCTTTCTTATGACTTAATCATAGCTGCATCTTCATCAGTAATTACTGACCTGGGCCTCTTCTGACAATGAGCCCTCAAAAATGTCTGAAGCAGCCAGACATATGTATCTTCCGTCTCGTCAGGCACAAGAGCACAACCGAATACCGTGGTGCAACGGTGGTTGTTCAGACCGACAAAAGGTATAAATGGCATGCCATACCTATTCATCCTGTATGTGCTGTCGAAGACTGTCACATCATCGTAGTCAACATAGTCTCGATGTGATTGAGAATCACACCAGAATATGTTTTTCAGCCTTCCTTCCTCATCGACAGTGTGCTCAAAGAAGAAATCTGGATCTCTCTCTTTTCTGGTCATCATGATCCCAATGGCAGTGTATGCATCACCTTGTGCAAGCAACTTCATTTTTTCTCTATAACATATGTTATAAAGCTTCTTCCTCCCAAAAACAGCCTTTGCATATGACCCATACCTACTGACGAGATTATCATAAATCATATGTTTCCTGATTCCAGCACCTGCCATGGTTAAGATCTTAGCTTCCTGATATTCTTTTATCTGATTATGAGACCGAAGAAACGTGACTTCATCCGGTCTAGCTAGAACATGGCTGTGATCATCATTGAAACTGCTGACATACCAAACGTCACGCTCTTTATCAAGTTTCAAAGTTATATGCGCATCGCAGAAGCAACGAGTCTTCGCTTTCAGTCTGCGGGTCCTGCCTTCCACTGTACAAAGTTTTGCCTGTCGTTTCCCAGCTCTCGCACACCGATACTTTCTCAAGCGCTTAATTCCCTCAGGACCTTTCGAATATTTAAGTGAGTCCTTTCTTACGCTGAAACCACGCTCGTAAGCATACTGATTATAGAAAATATAAGCCTCTCCTAGTGACTTGAACGTCTTTCTCATGACCTTACAATGCATGTCCAATGATTCTTGCTGATCTTCATCAAATCCGATGTCAAAATTAAACAGATCATCACCAGCATACTCATCATTCCCGCTTGTACCATCTACATCTCCCTGTAAATTAATGCATTAAACCATTTATGTCAGTCAGTTATTATTTTAATATGTAATAATGTAGTTATGTAAGTTTGAAAACTTACTTTGCTGGAGCTGTCATCATGAGATGGATCAACGTGCGATTTGTCACTTTCATCGTCCACAATATTCCTCACAAAGTCCCCGTCCTCGTCCATCTGCGCGCATTGCAAAAAAAAAAACATGTAAGCGCTAATATGGTTATTATGTCATTTCTTCTCTGATTTTATTTATGACATACCCGGAGTGCACTTTGGGCAAATGAATCATCTATATCCATATCATCATCATCTTCGCCATGTCGCTGCATGATGCAAAAAATTATGAAAATTTCCGTGCGGTCTACCATATTTATTGTTTTTATCAACCTTGATCACACTTACATTGCCACTATAAGATTCATCCAAACTCATGTAGTTCTCCTCAGCAGGTTCATCCATATTCAGGGACGAGGTTTCGTTGTCCTCGTCGTAATCATTGCCATCATAATCGCCCTCCTCCTCTAACTATACATAGTTTCAAAAAAAATTGTGCGATCAATCAAACACCGTCTAGCATCATCCCTAAAACAATTATTTCATCAAGCACTATGTTGTCTCTAACCAACCTCTTGCACGGCGGCCAGGATTTCAGCCGAATCCATTTCTTCTGATAACGAACGTGATGACGGCCTGACGTTGCTGGCCGGCGGAGGCAGGTGTCGACGGCGTGAGGACGATGGCTGGCCGTAGCAGGCGTACTGCGCGGAGGGAGGCGGCGACGTAGATCGTGGGTGGGCGGCCATCTGGGCGACGGGAATGGAACGCGGCGGCAGCGGCAACGGAGCCTGGGCAGGCGCGGTGGCAGCGGTAACGGCGCCGGGGCACGCGCGGCGGCCTGTTTGGGCGGCGACCCGGGCGAGGGCGACTTAGCGCAGACGGGGGCCGACATGGAGACGGCGTGGATGCGTTAGGGTTCAGGGTTGTGTCTTTTTTTTCCTCCAACAACGGTCGACGCCAACGTCGAGACGTGCGGGCGTACGACGGCGACGTACGGCGACGGGTGCGGGTACGCGGGCGGGCGTATGTACAGCGACGGGTGCGGCATACGCGGGCGGGCGTATGCCGTCGCGCGCGGACGTACGGCGTCGGGTGGGTATTTCTATACCTAATGTGAAATTACCATACTATCCACTATACGTTTTAGGGGGGGTTGTAACGAAGCACTCCCCCAATAATAAACCTGCAATTATTATCATGGAGAGGGACATACCGGTGATTTGCTTTCCAAACCTTTGCAGCGCGGCGGAAGGACTTGACCCGAGTCGCGATGTTCTTAGCCCCGTCGGTAACCAAGGGAGGGCGAGCCCAGGCCGGGGAGGTAGATGGAAGGAATAGTGGATCCAAGAGCCATTTGTTCTCAAAGCGAAACTGTCGAGAGGCAGGAATGCACGTGGAGGCAGTGACGAGCAACGGGAAGTGGTCTGACGTGACACGAGGGCGGGAGGCAAGAGTGGAGTTTGGGAGGGCTGCGTCCCAGTCAGCGTTGAAAAAAACCCGGTTGAGTCGGGCGAGGGTTGGCGGCGAGCGCCGGTTCGTCCATGTGAACAAGCGGTCGGAGAGGGGGAGCTCTACGAATGAAAGGGCGTTGATCAAGGCGTTGAAGTGGGACGCAAGGGAGGCGCGAAAGTTGGCGTTGTTTTTCTCATGTGGGTACCGAATAAGATTAAAATCTCCAAGAGCAAGCCAGGCTCCGGAAATGGATGCCGAGACGGCCATCATCTCATCAATGAAAGCTTGCGTGAAAGAGTGGTCGGAAGGGGCGTAAATATTCGGCGAACTTGGTGGTAAGGGAGTAACGGGCGTCCGAACGGGAGACAAGGGACATAACAGAGGGATCCCAAGCCGTGACCAGACCACCGCGGGAGCCGTCGGCGTCCTTGTGCTCGAGCACGGAGAGGCGGGCAGGAAGGAAGGAACGGGCTTTGCCGAGAGGGAGGGACACGAGCTTTGTCTCCTGGATGCAAGCAACAGATGAGTTGGCATCGTCGGCGGCACCGCGGACGAGCACACATTTGTCAGGGTCGCCAAGCCACTGGACATTCCAGGATAAAAGCGAGAGCGAGCAAAAGGTTGTACTATCCATCACCGATCGAGGCACCAGGCTTACAGGAAGGCGAGACGGCAGAATTGACTAGGTGGAACACACGATTACATAAGGAAACAGAGTACAAACGGTGATACAAGATGGAAATAGAGAAGATGAATAAAGAAGGGATACATCGCCTAGTCATGGGAAGCCGAGGCGAACAGCACATAAAAGAGCGTAGAGGGGCGCTAATCATCACCACTCGAGGGCACCGAAGGGGTGGGGATGCCCGCTGCAGCCCGGAGATCGGACACAGGGTTCATTCCCAGAGGCTTTAGCACGGCATCGATGATCTTGTGGCGCGTGACGGTGGCCTGAAGCTTGGAAGAGCACCCCTTAAGAGAGTCCTTGAGCGCTCTCTGTTTGACAGCCTTGGCTGTCATGGAGATATACTCAGCAGGCTCTTTGAGGGCGAGCCGCCGGCTGTAGCGGACAGGCAGAGGCGGTGGGGGAGGGGGGGGGAGGGAGCCGACTGCATGTTGCATGGCGCATGCATAGCGGGCTGGGCCTCGTACCCGGAACCCGCAGGGGACTCCGTAACCCCCAACCCGACCGCTTCATCAAGCCTGTTGACCATCACGTCGTCCAACTCGGTGATGACGACCGAGCTGCGTGGCGAGCTACGGGGAGAGGAGGATGGCACCCGGCTGTACGCGAAGGGGGCAAGTTCGTCGGCGAAGCCGGCTGAGGAGCCCGACAAGGGGAGAGGAGGGGCCCCGTGGAGCCGAAGCAGAGTGGCGAGCAGGTGCCCCCCTCCCCCACCGCCCTGCCGTCTAGGGGGAGGCTGCTGACGGGGAGGGGCGGGTGCTGGCCACGCTAGGGGAAAGCCATGAAGGGGCGGCGGGGGGCCGTTGTTGGCGAAGGGCGGCGGAGGAGGCGGCCCAAAGAAGGGGATGTAAGTCCCGTCTTGGGTGTAGGAGTCCGCCTGAGGCACGCCATGGCATCCCAGCGCTTCCGGTCCAACAGGATCAAGGCGCTGAACGTCGGCGGCACGGTCCTCGTCAGCCCGCTGCCAAGGCGGAGGCCCTCCACGCTTTCTTCTCCGACCTTCTTGGGAGTACCTCCGACCCCGTTTGGCGCTTTGACCTCCAGGCGCTGTACGCCGGCATCGCCGGCGTTGACGGGCCCAAGCTGATCGCCCCTTTCGAGCCAGTCGAGCTCGAAGCCGCTGTTCGAGGGCTCGACAGGACCAGCACCCCTGGGCCCGACGGCCTGGGGCCGGCCTTCTACCAGGCGGCTTGGCCGCTTGTCTCCAGTGACGTCCTCCGGCTGATGCGCGGGCTCCATGACTGTTCGGTTGACCTCTCCTGTGTCAACCGAGCTCATGTTGTGCTTCTTCCGAAGGGCGAGGGGGTACTTGCGCCCGGCAGGTTCTGTCCCATCTCTCTCCAAAACTGTGATGTCAAGATCCCGTGCAAGGTCCTCACCACTAGGCTACAACAGCAAATCGCGGACGTGGTTGGTGTTAACCAGCCTGTGTTTATCCGTGGGCGGAGTATCTCTGAGAACTTTGTGTTTGCTACGGAGATTGTGCAGTGCTGCCAAGCCCACCAAGCCCCCGCCCTTGTTCTGAAGATGGATTTTGCCAAGGCCTTTGACTCCATCAACTGGCGAAGCCTCCGCCGGATTATGGAGGTGCGCGGCTTCCCCTCTCTCTGGTGTGATTGGATGGACTCTATCCTCCAGTCGTCCATGTCTGCGGTGATGCTCAATGGTGTGCCGGGGAGATGGATCCGATGTAAAAAAGGGCTGCGGCAGGGGGACCCCTGTCTCCGTACCTTTTCCTGCTGGTTGCTGATGTGCTCCAACGTATGATCAAGACTGACGGCGGGATGCATCATCCTCTGGTTGGCGATGCGCCGCCTCTAGTCCTTCAGTACGCTGATGACACGATCATTATCATGCGGGCTGAGCTTGGGGCGGTGGGACGTCTAAAAGGCGTCCTCGACGACTTTGCAGCCGCGACGGGGCTGGTCATCAACTTCTCCAAGAGCACCGTCGCGCCCGTCCACGTCCCCGATGGCGAGCTTCAGGAGCTCCTTCAGGTCCTGGGGTGTGCTGTGGGATCCTTCCCACAAATCTACCTCGGGCTGGCCCTCTCCAACCGCAAGCTCACCATGGACGACTTCCTCCCGCTCATCGCCAAGGCTGAGCGTTACCTCTCCGGGTGGCGTGCTCAGCTCCTGTCCTTTGGGGGCCGCCTTGTCCTCCTTAACGCCGTGCTGGATGCGCTCCCCACATACGCCATGGCCGCGATGGAGGTACCTCCGTCTGTCCTTCGGGTGATTGATGCCCTGCGGTGGTCCTTCCTGTGGACCGGTGCGGACAAAGCATCGGGGGCGCAATGCCTTGTCGCTTGGGACCGTGTCACTCGGACAAAGGAGGAGGGGGGGTTTGGGGGTGCGCGCCCTCCCAGTCCAGAACCGGTGCCTCCTGCTGAAGCTCCTTCATCGGCTGCACTCTCGCCAGGACTCCCCGTGGGCGCATTGGGTCTGGGGCGAATTGGGTCGCTCTCTCCTAACCCCAGCTTCGGCCATGTCGCGGCCCGGACCACATTGGTCGTCCCTCGCCAAACTTATACCTTTGTACCGGGCTCTCACCACTGTCTCTGTCGGGAACGGGCGTACGGCGGCGTTCTGGCTCGACTCCCGGCTCCCCGGTGGCGCCCTCTCCATCCAGATGAGCTCTCTCTTCTCCCACGTCACATCGCCGGACGTCTCGGTTGCCCACGTCGTCCAGCATGGGCTCGACGGGGGGCTCGTACCGCAACTAAACCGCGCTGGAGCGCGTGAGCGAGGACTTCTCCTCCCCATTGTCCAGTCGCTGGTCCTGTCCGAGGAGGCCGACGCTCGTGCTCTCCGCCCGGGCTATGCCAAAGGGACCGACCTCTCCTCTGTCGGGGTTTACCAGCTATGCCACTTTGGTGGTGTGGGAGCGCGTTTCACCA
The DNA here is from genome assembly GCA_963921465.1 of Triticum timopheevii. NCBI lineage: Eukaryota > Viridiplantae > Streptophyta > Magnoliopsida > Poales > Poaceae > Triticum > Triticum timopheevii. Next base: position 77,372,437 of record OY997264.1, on the reverse strand, counting down.
ACTTCATCTGGACGAGCTACGCCCCAAGTAGGGTTCGTTTCTTCGCCTGGCTCCTGGTGCAGGCTCGGATTCATACGAGAGATGTGCTTCTGCGTAAGCACATTGTTGAGGTGGCCAGGGCTGGCTGCCCCATCTGCTCGGCTCCGCTTGAGACGACCGACCACCTCATCTTCACTTGCCCCTTTGCCCAGCAGTTCTGGGCCTCTGTCGGGGCGACCCCAACAGTCTCCACCGTCAAGCTGCCGCACCTTATGTCTCCTCCGGGATTGGTCCCTCCTCGGACGGGGCCAGCTTTCCTGCTCCTTTGCTGCTGGCAACTTTGGAAACACCGCAACGCGGTGGTCTTCCAGAAAATGCCACCCTCACTCCCCCGGCTACTGCAGCTTTGCAGAGAGGATGCCGTGTTGTGGCACGTCCGCCTCCCTACTACCCTCAAGGACGCTGCCGATGTGTGGATTCGGTGCCTAGCCGCCTAGTGTTGCACCCTCCGCCCCTCTTGCCTCCTTCCCTGCTTGTAAAAAAATATGTAATGCTATCTTGTTTACTCGGGCGGTCCGGCCCAGATATATGAAAATTCAGGTGGGGAAATCCCCCCCCCCCCCCCCCGCGTTTGAAAATTTCAAAAAAAAAAAAAAACAACTTAAACTCTGAACGATTAAGCGGGCATGTAGTAACAAGATGATTAACGTCGCTATTATTGGGTTTTGTCTTTTGGCGATTAGGCCAAGAGATGAGATAGAATATGGAGTGAGTAGAGTGGTGCCTCATCGTCTCGTTTCGTTAAGTGTCGGAAAAAGTCTGAACCTCCCGTCACGGGCCGCTATAGTCAGAGAAGATTACATACTTGTTCTCTCTCGCTATGTCTGTACGTACTTAGGTCACCTACTAAACCATTGACTCGAGGCACTCTCACATCAAGAATAATCAGCATAGTTAGGATGACACTGGCCGCTTTATCTTACTCAAAAGTCACCACTTTGACAAAAAGGAAAAGGGAGGGGAAACAACCAAATAGAGAGAGCCAATATCATATCATCAGTGCTAAAAATGATTACTTCCAGTTCTTGACAAAGAGAAAAGGACACTGTGAAGTCTGAACAAACATAGCAAGCCAGATCGAACTATGTGCATCTTGTTCTTTCAGGTATACGTTCATCTTGTGGACTGGGGGTGCACGGTTGGTTGGTTTGTTGGGTCCGTTGCAACGGAGCCGAGCGATCCACTGGCAAGTTGCCGGTCGCGTCAGCCCGCTGCACCGTCACGTCGCCCGGTGTTCCCTCTGCCGCCGACGTCCAAGCACCCGGTCCACACCGTCCTCTCGATCCACAGCCTGCCACTTTTGCTCGCTCATTTCCGTCGGCAGCAACGGCCTTGCCTTCCCTGAAACAACACCATTCCCAGTTGGGCAACTTGGCTAGCTAGGCCGGCGCCTCCCAGCTAGCTAAAAACACCTCTCAAATTCACCGACACGGCAATGGTGTTCAGTTTACGTGGCCAGACGACCACGATAGGTAGGGGAGATGAGGTCTCCGTATCGTTTCATTTCCTCATCATCCGTTTCTTGCTAAATAAGGCTACGTTGAGTGCGTCGTCTTATCCGATCCATCGCAGCCGGGCGACAGCGATCGGCGCGCGGACGTGGTGCCGCCACGGGAGAGGCGACGGTGCCGAGTGCCAAGGGAGGCGCGCGGTACCGACTCTGCGGCCCATCGCAGTGATCATCGATGCCGGCACAAGAATTCTACCGCTAGCTGCCTTGACGACAAGTTGGAATCGTGCACGCCGGGGCGGCAACCCAACCCAAGAATCTTGGGCTAGTCGAGACCTTACACACGATCCCAAAACCGTCCAGACCGCACGCACGCACAGGCACTGTCAAACGCGGGATCCGCGGGTCCATATTGCGGCTTCGCTGCTTACCAGGCCGCACGAGCGCGAATATGTTCGATTTCACTGCCGCACAGGTCAAAAACACCACACGAAACCCTATATGCACGCATTGCTCGTCTCCGTGCACAAACGAGTCGTAATTTTATCTTTCCATTGACTGCTTAATCGGCAACTAGCTAGAACTCTAGTAGTGTTTCTGCAATCTGGGGAACTCGCCACGGTAGAGCCAGTCACCACCTACGCGCCTAGGCCGTATCTGTACCTTGTGTATATCAACGGTGAAGTCGCGTATAAAATACGATTAGACTGCACCGCGTGCACGTACAAAAGTCAAGCAGAGATCCCGCGTACAAATAACACATGCAAATGGAAATTCTGAGCCATCTAATCAATCGCTAGTACAAGCTGGCTAGGTGACGCTCCTATACCGGTATGCTACTTTTTCAGTGACCTGTGCCATGCCCGTTCTAGCTGTAAATCGTAGAGTAATGCAGGCAAGTATGCCTTATATTTGCAAGCTCACGACACTTAACGCGACACTGTACGTGTCTCGAGTAAATTATACCACTACTTGTGTCAAAACGTACATCGTGGCCACGACACGCTGGTTTGGAAGAGTATGTATTGTCAATGCCACGACAGTAGACATACCAACGGAACACCTATCTAGACCTTATTTTGACAACGGAAATACGGAAAAAAGAGATTAAAAAAGGCAATACAATTCAGAAGAATGTCAAAAGAAAAGATGCACCGCTAGATTCTTGCCAAATGAACACAGAAGAACCTATGGATAAGGTCTTTTTTCTTTGAAACGGAAGCAAAAGGCTTGCCTCGTATAGTAATTAAGAGAGAGTAATAGTTTGGTTGTGTTACAAATACACCTGTTATTACAACAAATGATTTACTCTCCCGGCATGAGCGTCCCTAGCTTGTTAGCTCCCGCGGCAACCCGAGGCAAGGCCTCTTTCTTTTTGTTGTCTAATAAGATGGTCGGTGGCGTCCCTTTTTTACAGGCAACACGCGTGTTTCTCTTATTTCAAATATACTGTAAGATGAGCATGGTTAAGGAGGAGGACGGTAAAATTTTATTCTTGTGGAGGCGGAGGACGGAATTTCTTGGAAGCACGCGACAAGGGTTGCTACACCGTGGAGTCTGCCTACAAAAAACATTTTCTTGGATGATCCATTCAACTATGGAACAAGCGGTGTGGAAAACTTGGACTCCTCCTAAGGTGAAGTTCTTCATGTGGTTGACCATCTAAAATAGAGTTTGGACCGTTGTTAGATTGCCCAAGCTGAGGGTGGCTCAATTGTGGTGATTGCCCAGTTTGCAGTTTGCAGAAGGGGACACGAATCAATTGACCACCTTCTGTCTCACCGAAGAGCACTTGCCAACCTTCTGTTATCAATGTTGCAAATATGCCATAGAGGCAATAATATTGTATTATTTATTTACTATCAATACAATGTCTAATGATTAGTTCATTAATTATTGTCAATACAATGGCAATGTAGGTGTCTTCTGTTCGGCTATTTCATTTGTACATTTGTTGGCCCGTGAGTCCTATTACGTGCTCCTTCTCTGTTTAGTATTGTCCTATAATGGTTAAGAATCTAATTAATTTATTGGCTTGCTCCTTATTTTCTATATGATTTCATCGATAGAAGCAAAGATATTTGAATTTACAAGAAACTAAGTGGGAGTATAATATTTCTAAACACTGTGTGCGCATGACACATTGTTGATTGGAAATAATGTAAATTTCTTGACATGGATTAAGACTTTATTGACACTAGTTTTTCAGTAAAGTACTTAAACAATATATCACTAGTAGAAAACAGGGTTTTCGTCCAGGCCTGGCCGGCCGATTAGTCCCGGTTCAGTCACGAACCGGGACCCATGGGGGCATACGCCCCGGTTCGTGCGCCCAGGGGGCCGGCCGGTGCCTCGTGGGGCATTGGTCCCGGTTCGTCTGGACCCTTTTGTCCCGGTTCCAGACACGAACCAAGACCAATGGGCCATGTTCCTGGACCACATCCATTGGTACCGGTTCGTGGCCGGAACCGGGACAGAAGGGGGGCCTTTAGTCCCGGTTCCAGCCACGAACCGGGACAAATGATGTGCCTATATATACCCCCTCGCCGGCGAGCAGAGCACTCCACACTGCTCTGTTTGTTCTGGCCGGCGAGGGGAGGGCTTTGTGGTTCTCTAGCTCACCTCCTATGCACATGAGGTGTTCGATGAAATGCCCGAGCCACACTACTTTAGCTTTCTCCTCTCCAAGCTCGACCTCCAAGCTCCATTTTCCTCAATATTTGTCTAGGTTTAGCGGTCCGTCACGTCCCGTCCCCATTGTCGGTGTCAAAACCGGCAGATCTCGGGTAGGGGGTCCTGAACTGTGTGTCTAAGGATTGAAGGTAATAGGAGGCAGGGGACACGATTTTACTCAGGTTCGGGCCCTCTTGATGGAGGTAATACCCTACTTCCTACTTGATTGACTTTGATGAGTACAGGGGTTACAAGAGTTGACCTACCTCGAGATCATAGTGGCTAAACCCTAGATGTCTAGCATGTATGATAATGTTTGCCACTATGGACTAAACCCTCCGGTTTATATAGACACCGGACGGGGCTAGGGCTATACAAAGTCGGTTTACAGAGGAAGGAAACTACACATTCGTATGCCAAGCTTGTCATCCACGCAAAGGAGAGTCCCATCCGGACACGGGAAAAGGCCTTCTGTCTTGTATCTTCACGGCCCGTCAGTCCGGCCCATGTCACATAGGCCGGCTCCCTGAGGACCCCACAATCCAGGACCCCCTCAGTAGCCCCCGAACTTACCTTCAATGAAGATATTGTATCCGGCTTCATGTCTTCGACTTTGCAAGGCGAGTTCCCCGTTGTACTCCATATAGTTCGGCCTTTACATTTTAAATATTACACTCTTCAGCTTCTGTGCCGCCGTTGGCTCGGCCTCCGCGTGTCATACGAATATGAAGGGTCTAAGTATTTTTACAGGTAACCCCTCGACCATGCAGGGAAGGTGCTTATTTAAAGAGATTGAATCTCAGATGCCATTCCTAACCAGGAAAAAAATCCTTAGAGCTTGCCATAGGAAACCAACCAAAGATGGCCAACGCTCCTAGTTCTTCCTCGCGCCCCCATGGCCCTCAAGAAGGCGACTGGGAGAGATGCTCGGTGCCCCAAGCCCAGTTGACCAAGCTTCAGGCGGAGGGATACATCCCTCCATCGGATCTAGTCCCTGTTCGGGCGGGATTAACTACACTCAACGGCGAAGCCTTGGAGGAGAACCTCCCAATCCCAATAAAGGGGAGCGGGTGTTGAAAGTGCGTTATATCGACTAGAGGGGAGGTGAATAGGCGATATTTATGAATTCTTCACTGAGGAATTTGCTGGTGAGGAAATTCCTAAATCAAGAACTACTTGCAGCGGAATAAGTACTCAAAAGTAAACACAACAGAACACAATCATAGTCATCATGATGAAATGAAGACAAGCACAGAGTACAGAAAGCGTAAGCACATGATAACACAGGATGAAGACGGACAGACTGAAGAAATTGAACTGAGGAAATTGAGAAAGTCTTCAGTCAAAGTCTTCAAACAGATACGAACAAGCACACAACAACAGAAATGAGGAAATGAAAAAGTTGAGGAAATAGAACCAGTAAGCTTGGTGAAGACAATGATTTGGTAGACCAGTTCCAACTGCTGTCTCAGTTGTACATCTGGTTGGAGCGGCTGAGTATTTAAACTGGAGGACACCTAGTCCCGGACACACAGTCCTCACTATTATCCTTGAACTAAGGTCACACAGACCTCGCCCAATCACTCGTGGTAAGTCTTCAGGTGACTTCCAAACCTTCACAGACTAGGTCACTCGGCAATCCACAATTCCTCTTGGATGCTCTAGACCATGACGCCTAACCGTCTGGAAGAAGCACAATCGTCAAAACAAGCGTTGGATCCACACAGGATCAATCTCATCAGTGATGCTCAATCACTTTGGGTTTGTAGGTGTGCTGGGTTTGGGTTTTCCTCACTTGATGATTTTCGATCAAAGTCCTCGGAGGATGGGATGCTCTCAAATGACAAGTGTCAGTTCTCTCGGAGCAGCCAACCAGCTAGTGGCTGTAGGGGGCGGCTATTTATAGCCTAGGGAGCAGCCCGACATGATAAGACATAAATGCCCTTCAATGATATGAACGTTAGGTGGGTAGATATTTTGGGACAGCTGGTGCATAGCACAGCAACGGTCGAAATTTTGACTCTCAAATTTCTCAGGGCTATCATGTTCCTCACTGTGTAGGCAATCCGCACTGGCGAATTCCTAACTCCTCAGTCAGAACAAATTCCTCAGAGACCAGAAGAACTTCGTCTCTGTCACTGAAGAATATGACTAAACTGTATGAGATTTCCAATGGCTTCACTCGAAGGGATTGGTAGGTGTAGGATTTTGAGTTGAGCATCACATGGAAATTTTTCCTTAGTATTTCCTCGACCCCCTTTAACAGTACAGTGTTTCCTATGACTCAAGAAAGAGAAAATGAAACTACGAAAACAAAAGTCTTCACGCTTCATGTTCCTCGAATGATTGCCAAGTCTTCAAGGTCACACCAATTTCTTCACTTTCTAAGTCTTCAGAAAGTCTTCAAAAATTCAAAGTCTTCAGATGAAGAACTTCATTTTTAGGGGTCGACTTTCTCTATAAATATCAAACTCCTCATAGACTTATAGACCCGTGTATACTCACAACCGCATCAGTCCCTTAACCTATAAGTCTTCAATACACCAAAATCACTAAGGGGCACTCGTTGCACTTACAATCCCCCCTTTTTGGTGATTGATGACAATATAGGTTAAGTTTTCAACGGGGATAAACATATGAAGTGTAAATACTGATACTAAGGAATTTGATTGCAAGATATAGAAGGACTCCCCCTAAAGATGTGCATAGTGAGGAATTTGCTTTTGAAGCAATGCACACTTGAAGAGTATAATCATGGAGATCTCCTCCTATATCTTGTAATTCATACACGCATTTGACATATAATATGAAGAATTTGAAATGCATGATGAAATATGGTGAATGATGTAATTCAACATGCGTGCATTAACATTAATGAGGAATAAGCATGCAGAAGAACTCAGCAAAAGTATCAGGCCACCATAGAGTTTAAGATTACAACTCGATCCAGCAAAGTCATCAAAAGAATGAGAGTTGTAACTTAGAAAAAAAACGCCCATATAAGATAGACCCGCTTGAAGACTAACTCAAGTTTCTCCCCCTTTGTCATCGAATGACCAAAAGGGTTGAAAATGAGGACTAATGCCCCTGAAGAAGATCATGATGATGGAGGAGCGCTAGTGTTGTTGGGGTCTTGAGTCGTTGTGGGGTCTGCCGTAGTGTCGTCCAAGTCTTCATACTCGTCCGTGTCACGTGATGAAGAATATGAACTGGCAACCAAGGAAGGAACCTTGACCTTCTTGAATCTCTTCGGTGGAGGAGCAGACCAGTCAAAATCTTCCTTGAAACCCATTTGCTTCAGATCTTCTTCACCATAGATATGTGACAGAATAGCCCTGGTGCGATCGAAGACTTCATGGAGGTAGTAATGGTTTTTCTTCATTGCATTATGTGTAGAAGTCATGTAGTGAAGAATAGAGCCAAACTGACGCTTAACCCATTTGTGGTTTCGATCCACCTTCTGGTGAAGACTAAGAAGCAGCTCATGGTCAGTCATCACACGAGGAGCAGTGGCTTGAGGATTTGGCTTGTATGCGTTTGCAGCAAAATCATGAGTGGCAGAGTCATCATTGGTGGAATAAGATGTAGCTTTGCGGAACTGACCATCCAATGGACAAATACCCTCATCGATAACAGCTGGTGCCTTGCCCTTCTCATCAGCTGAGGAATATGTCCGCTTGAGGACTTCAATCGCGGGAAAGTAGCTGAGGTGATTCTGAAAGTCAGCTTTATAGTTGAGTGAAGACCTTGATCTGAGGAATCTCATAATCCAAGGAGCATAAGGCTTCAGCTCAAATGGTGAAAGTGCAACATTTGCCAGAGTCCTCATGAAGAAATCATGATAATTGATAGGGATGCCATGAATGATGTTGAATAGCATATTCTTCATCATGCCAATAATTTCCTCATCGCATGAGTCGTGGCCTTTGATATGACTCATAGTCTTCGTCAGAATGCAATAGATGGTTCTTTGCACATAAGACAATTCCTTCACGAGGAATTTGGTCCTTGGGACTTGACCAGGCTTCAGAGGCTTCATGAGCACCTGCATGTAATGAGCAGTGAGTTCAGGCTGTTGGTACAGACAACAAGCACCTTCAGGTGGAGGACTGATTGGTAGGGCATGAAGTAATTCAGAGGCCGGTGCCTTGTAATGAGTGTTTTCTATCGGATTTCGGGTTCCGGCAGAGCCTCAAGGTTCGAACTCTGGGCTGCGCACGGAGATCACACCCACTGCCTACCCGTGTCTCGTCGCCTCGCAAGGATCTAAAACTACACGAAGAACAACATAGAGGACACGAGGTTTATACTGGTTCGGGCCACCATTGTGGTGTAACACCCTACTCCAGTGTGTGGTGTGTGGATTGCCTCAGGGGCTGATGATGAACTATACAAGGAAGAACAGCCTCACGAGGGTCTGTTCTTGGCTGGTGCGATGAACTGCTAGGGGGAGTTCAGTCACCTCTCTCTCTATCTCCAGATGCCGATCTTTGGATGTCTTCTTCTCTTGCCTGTGGGTGGCTAGTCCTATTTATAGGCGGAGGCCCTGTGCCTCTTCCCAAATATTGAGCGGGAAGGGCGCCAACAATTGGCCATTTTGAAGGGGAACATCTAGTACACTTATCCTAACTAAAGTTGGTCCTCGCCTGCCAAAGACCCTGACGATGATGCCGGCTTGGGCTCCACGATGACCTCCGTTCTGCCGTCCTGCTGGTCTTGGTCTTGTTGCACCGAAGTGGTTGCCTTTGCTTGATACTCTTGCCTGTGCTTGCCCCCTTTGCACCAAAGAGGAAACAAGGACTCTGCGCAGGCCGGCGCCCGCCTGGCGCCTTCCTGGCCTTGGTCATCATGGCTTGCGTCATGGGCACCTCGTGAGGTACCCCGTCTTGATCTCTCCGCCTCCTCATGAGCCAGCCTGACGAGGCTGTGTCCGAGGAAGCCTTCTGTCGTCCGCCCCACGAGGCTTGGCCCCTCACGAGGGTCTTGAGCATGTGTTGATGAAGATGGGCCGTACTTGGCCACTCCTTGAGCCACGCCGCAGGCTGCAGGGAGGCAAGTCTGGGTACCCCCGTTCCCAGAACGCCGACAGTAGCCCCCGGGCCCAAGGCGCTCCCGGACTTAGCTTAGCAGAGAAGCGAAGGGGCAAGTGCGACGCGCCGCGGGCCCCAATAGCCCGCGGCCTTGTGCGCCGCGTGGCCGTTGATTGGACGTGGGCGTCCTGGCTTCCCCACAACGCCTCGACAACTGCACGAGTTGACAAGTCCCTGCATGCAAAACGGGTCATGATTACCTGTGATCGTGGAGGCCGACGGTTGGCCTCCCTCGGCTATATGTACGGAACGGCACGAGCCCTTCTAGTCCATCTCCTCCTGCTACTCTCTGTCTTCCTCTTCGTCCTCGCTCCTTCCTGCACCAATGGCACCGATCCGTTGGTTTTCTGCCGAAGAGAAGGGGAAGGCCCCCCGAGAGGGTCCTGTCCCGCTTCCTCCGAAGAAACGGCCCGCCTCTTGCCACGGGGAAGGGGGTGCTTGGCAGGAGGCGTCGAGGCCATGGTTCGAGCGGCCGCCGCCGGGATTCCCATTGCCCTTGTACGCCCGGATCGAAGGTCCTGAAGGCGCTGGCGCCGAGCGGCATCGCAGAGGCACTATCGCCGCCGGCGAATCACGGTGGTGCGCTCGTTCCTCCTGGAGTTCACACCGAGGGCTCTTCTCGTGAGCTTTTGCTTCACGCCGCCATGCATCCTCGGTCCTGGATTCGCCTCCCTCCTTCCTTCGCCTTCAAGATCCCGCCGAGGGGGCCTATTGAGCTTTGGCTGCAGCATGCTGGCTGCAGTACCCCCGCGACCAAAGCGGAGGTAGAGGTCGTCGCTCCGGGCAGGGTCTACATGACCCTTGGCTGGGGCAAGATCGCCCGGGTCAGCAGGACAGGTGGCGCCCTCGTAATCCACCTCGAGTACGACGGCGCCTCCCTGATGTTCTTCAAGGTCTTCGACATGGTGGGACGCCGGCTGGAGTGCTGCCGTGAGAAAGGCGGCCGGGGCCCTGCCGCGGCGAGGACTAGGCTCGCCAATCGCTTCCCCAGCAGCTCCTCAGGCAGCGGGGGTGTCGGAGGATCCAGCGACTCTGCCAATGTCACGCCCAAGATGCGACCCTATCCTAAAAGGAACTCGAAGGTCCCAGCAAGGATAGAAGTGCATCTTGAAGACGCTTTTTCAAGGTGGATATCAATATATCAACATTACATAATAGATGGGGATACATACAAAAGGCATACAATGCCACACAAATACAACATCATCTTACATAAGAGCACCATCCGACTATGGATGAAACACAAACAGAAATGCAAACGACATCCACCCTGCTAGCCCAGGCTGCCGACCTGGAACCTATCCCCTGATCGAAGAAGAAGCAGAAGAAGAACTCCAAATCAAGGAACATCGCTCTCGCGTCAAGATCATCACACGACCTGTACCAGCAACTGTTGTTGTAGTAATCTGTGAGCCACGAGGACTCAGCAATCCCATTACCATGGGTATCAAGACTAGCAAAGCTTAATGGGTGAGGAAGGGGTAAGGTGGTGAGGTTGCAGCAGCGAGTAAGCATATATGGTGGCTAATATACGCAAATAAGAGCGTGAAGAGAGCAAACGGAACGGTCGTGAAGCTAACAATGATCAAGAGGTGATCCTGAACTCCTACTTACGTCAAACATAACCCAAAACCGTGTTCACTTCCCAGACTCCGCCGAAAAGAGACCATCACAGCTACACACGCGGTTGTTGCATTTTAATTCGGATCTGGTGTCAAGTTATCTACAACCGGACATTAACAAATTCCCATCTGCCCATAACCGCGGGCACGGCTTTCGAAAGTTTATACCCTGCAAGGGTGTCCTAACTTAGCCCATGATAAGCTCTCGTGATCAACGAAGGATATACCTTCTCCCAGGAAGACCCGATCAGTCTCGGAATCCCGGTTTACAAGACATTTTGACAATGGTAAAACAAGACCAGCAAAGACGCCCGATGCGCCGACAATCCCGATAGGAGCTGCACATATCTCGTTCTCAGGGCAACACCTGATGAGCAATCCGTACAACTAAAACCAGACCTCAAGTTTCCCTGAGGGTCTGCAAAGGGCTCTAGTTCGGACCAACACTTAGAGAAGCACTGGCCCGGGGGGGGGGGGCTATAATAAAGATGACCCTTTTGTTAATTACTCCCAAGGGAAAAGTAGGTGTTGGTGGGGCAAATGGTAAAACCAAGGTTGGGCCTTGCTGGAGGAGTTTTATTCAAAGCGAACTGTCAAGGGGGTCCCATAAATCACCCAACCGCGTAAGGAACGCAAAATCCGGGAACATAACACCGGTATGATGGAAACTAGGGCGGCAAGAGTGGAACAAAACACCAGGCATAAGGCCGAGCCTTCCACCCTTTACCAAATATATAGATGCATTAATTAAATAAGAGATACTGTGATATCCCAACATAACCCTGTCCACCATGGAGCAATCTTCAACTTCACCTGCATCTAACAACGCTATAAGAGGGGCTGAGCAAAGTGGTAACATAGCCAAGCAATGGTTTGCTAGGAAGGGTGACAAGGTTAGAGGCTGACATGGCAATTTGAGAGGCTTGATAGAACAAGGGATAGGTAGCGCAGCATAGCGATAGAACGAAGCAACTAGCATAGCAATGATAGTAGTGAGATCTAGGGTAGCGGTCATCTTTCCTGAAATTCCGCTAGGAAGAAGAACGAGTCCATGAAGAAGACGTACGGATGAAGCCGAACAAAGTGTATACGAACAAATCCTCACGATCGCAACGAAACAGGAACTATCGAGAAGAAGCAGACAACATGGTAAACACACCACACATAGACAAGACATGATGGGCAACCAAGCATGATTGATGACAAAGCTGCATGAAGCTACTCATGGCAAGAGATGATGCATACAAGAGCAACATAGCCAAACAAGTTTAAATGAGGCCGAAAACAACATATAAAATTCTGGTAAGTCCTCATATGCAAATTTAGAAATTAGTCCAGAACTGAATAAACCTTATGTTTAAGTTGTTAAACAGCAATTAAGATGCACCAAGATGATCTACACGAAATTCTAGTCAAGTTACACATAAAGTTCATTTAATTCGAAGCTACGGCCTAGAAGATATGAGCAAAACAAGTTAAACATGGCATTGATGCAAAATGCATACAAACATCAAGCAAACACCTCAAAACAAGGATGCAACATGATAATATGAAGCTACATGCAAAATCAAGCAAGTTTCATATAGAGCACACTCAAAACGGAGCAACGGTTCAACACATACCTCTATACAAGTTTAAAGGACAAGCTGTCCAAAATAGCAACTAGGCATCTAGCAAGCATCAAAACACCTCATCATAAGAACAAAAGGCATGGACGTGAAGTACAAGTAAAGCACGACAAAACATGAACATTGAGCTATCTCCAAAAAACACTATGACATGCTCAAAAGGACATGGCAAGATTGCAAATAATAACAATTTCAGGCTTAGCAGGAATAACATCAGGTTGCAATGTTTAGAGCTATCAAACAGCATATTACAGGAACTTATCATGGCAAACAAAGGCATGGCATGAATCTACTAAACGCATATAACAAAAGTCCCTTACAGACCATGAGCCAAAAAGGAATAGAAGATATGATGGCACCCATGTAAACATGGCAAGTTATATGACAAATTCATACATGGCAGGAACAACAATAAGTAGGCATGTTGGTGAGCTTGTCCCACTCACCACAGAGCAATAAATGGCATAACAAGGCGACCAACAGTAAAAATACATGTTTGTGAAGCTAAGCGTGGCAAGATCAAGTTCATAGGGTGCATGGATCACTAACAACAATCATGGCAACATTCAACTTAATGTTAACAGGCTGACAACAACGTTATTTAGCAACTTTGGAGCATGATATGAACAATCTACAACAAGCTATAAATGCAACCAGGGGAATGGATGGATAGAGCATGACATGTGTAACAAAACATCATTAGTGAACATCTGCAGATTATGCATAGAATGACTTGTAGCAGCAGGTTTACATAGCATCACAAAGTAACAGATTCAGCCTAGCAAAACAGCAACAGCAAGTACCATACTTAACAAGCTTGATGCACTCACCACACAACTCACAAAAATACATGGATAGCACCCCTGCAAAGATGGCATGACATAGTTCAAAACACATGTAAACATCAACCTCATAGGATGCACACACAAAATGCAACGAAAAAGACAAATCATCAAGTTATAACAGTTTCAGCAGATTAACATCATATAGCACTCTTGCAACAATGATTCAGGCATCAAGATGATCTCAAACAAGCATGACACAATGGAATGAAATGAAGATCATCTCATGATGAAAAATTTGATATGTTACACGCACGAAACGAAGCAGTATGCAACAAGTTATGGCATGTCGAACAGGGCACCAAAATGCTGAACATCTCAGGGACAGGCAAAATTATACCTCCGTCAAAAGTCAACGTGGGATGGCGGGATCCGGGATTGGGCGTGGGCGCGTTTGGTTCGAGGGAGTGGTGGATCTCGTCCCACTCCCCCGGATCTGACCGGAGTAACTCCGGCGAGGTCGAGGACGGCGGCTCCGGCGACGGGGCTTGCCGGAGACGACGAGGGGCGGCGGGGAGGTGCGGCAGAGGAGGCCGGCGAGCTCCTGGCGGCACCCTGGCACGGAAGCCGAGGTGGCAGAGGGCAGAGCGGGAGAACGGCGGCGACGGTGAGGTCTGACGGCGGCGGGGCGGCGGCCGGCGCGGAGGCGCGCTTCGGCGGCGGGGCCGAGGGGCGGCCGGCGGGGATGGGCGCGGGGAGCCACCGCGGCCTCGGGAGGCACGCGCAGGCGAGGTCCGGGCGGCGGGGGAGCGGGGCGGCGCCGGCTGGGAGGCGCGGGCACGGCCGGGTGGACAGGCGCGTCGGCGATGCGCCGGCGGGCGCCGGCGCGGGGTCGCGGTGGCGGGGCGCGGACGGGCCGGGCGGCGGAGGATCTGTGCCCGCGTGGGCCCCGAATGGGCTCCGCGGGCCGGCGGCGCGAGGGCGGCGGTGGAGGACACGTCCGGCGGGGTCCGGACGTGTCCGGCTGCGGGAGGAGGAAGAAGCTAGGGTTGGACTGCGCGAAAATTCGGGGAGGGGCACCTATTTATAGGTAGAGGGAGCTAGGAGAGTCCAAATGAGGTGCGGTTTTTGCCCACACGATCGTGATCAAACGACCGAGAGCATGGAGAGGGTTGGGATGGGTTTTGGGCCACTTTGGAGGGGTGTTGGGCTGCAAGACAAAAGAGGCCTTTACGGTTCCCCGGTTAACCGTTGGAGTACCAAACGACCTCCATATGGCATGAAACTTGACAGGCGGTCTACCGGTGGTGTACCAAGGCCGCTTGGAAAGCCTCGGTCCATTCCGAGAAAGTTTAACACCCGCTCACAACGAGAGACAAAAGGGGGACGCCGGAGGACATAGAAGTGCCGTATTGCAAAACGGACAACGGGGAAAAAGCTCGGATGCAAGAGACGAACACGTATGCAAAAATGAGATGCACATGATGACATGGCAAAATGCAACACGCAAGCAAATGACATGGCAACACCGACCAATAACTGGCAGACACCTAGCGCATCGAATCCGGGGCGTTACAACACTCATCCACTAACAAGAGATCTCGTCCTGAGATCTTAGGACCGAGACGGAAGAGAAAAAGGGATGAGGTGAAACAAGAACTCAAGAGAAGAATCAAAGAATCGAGAGCACTCGAGAAGAAGAGAGGAGCGACGAGAATGACGAGAATCGAAAGCTCACGGAATCAGATAGACTATGAAACCACTCTGGTTAGAACGAGATAAGAAACGAATAAAACTGAAAGGATTTATGCAGCACTCGGCTGAAACATGGAGGAATAGAACACGAGCTTCACAAGATGGGATGGCACTTGACGAGATGAACAACACAATGCCTCCGGAAGAATTGAAAGAATGGAATGAAAAGAACTTAGAAGGAAGTATTGAACGGAATTGTTGACAAAATCAACAACGAAAAGAATAGGCTTGTTGTGAACTTATAGATAACATCTCAAAATTATGAGGTGATCTCCGACCCCAAGCGAAAAAAAATTAAATAGCTGAGAAGAATGAAGAAATGCAAAAATCCTCTTCAAAAGAATACGGAGAATTGATTGCACCTCGAGAAGCAAGAAGAAGGATACTTGAGCTCCTTCGATTAGAATCTTGATGAACTCTTTGAAGAATGAATTAAATCATGATGATCCACCATGAAGAACTCCGGTGACAAAAGGATGATGAGATAGAAATGAAGGATGAAAGAATAAGATGAGCCTTGCGGTGATTTAGATGGAGGTTCCAACGAAATGGTCGAGGAAATTTGAACTCCGGAAAAGAAAAGATGAAAACACTTGGAACTAGAATTTATTCATCAAGAACAAACTCCAAAGGAAGGGATTACTCGCTTGGATGAAAAAAGAACAAGATTTATTGTATGCTTATCCTTCATCAAATTAAATTGATGACAAGCAGATTAGGCATGCAACTTATTCTTGATAAAAAGGATTAAGGGGGGGGGGGGGGGTATAGCACAAAACTTGAGAAAGTCTTCATGAACCACCAGTAGGATTGGAAAGAACGGATGAATTAATATGATAAGAACGAAAAAGGAATCTGAAGGAACCACCGAAAAAAATTCAAAATGACTTATGGAAGAGAACGAATCACCGGGAAGAATTAGAAGAACAAATATGCTAGAGGGAATTTAGATGCAAAAGAACGAAGAGACCATGAGCTGATTAACGAACACTTGAATGAAGCACTGGGATAATTGGGTAATGTTAGCTGAAATGATGGCCTCCGGTGAAAAGAAATGGAAAAATAACTCCTAACATACTCCGGATGGGTAAGACAGAATATCTGACAAACGGAATAATGTGAGAGGATAACATGAAGCTAGAACCACGAAACTTCGAGAGAACGGGCAAGATTTAGAGGAAAAAACTATTCTTCGGTCTTCAAATGTTGACGGAAACACCACCAAAATTACTGAGATACTCCGGGAGAATGAAAAGCGAAGAGGTTGAGCCAACAATGAAAAGAGTTTGAAAACGATCTTGGAAAGGCATGTGACTGATGGAATCCATTCTTACGTCACACTTTGAAAAGAATTTGGGAATAGCTCCGGAATAATTAGAAGAGTTAGGTAAGATCCTGGGAAAAGACCTGTGGGTTAGGGCCCACTAAAGAGAAAAACACCATTGGAAAGGATTGTTGGCGAGATAGATGATGCACCGGAACAATTGAAATATTTGAATGAGGTGACAACCTCGAATTAATTGGAACACAAACGAATCTCCTGAGATGTCTTGAACACTCTGGAAGGATAAACTGGCGAGAGGCAAATGAGGAGGGAAAACACTTGAGCCGAGGAAAAGAATATAATCACTACCAAAAATTGGAATTGAATCCATCGGAGAAGAAAAGAGATGAAGAATGACGAACGAGACAAGAATTCACCGGTTGAAATAATTGAGGGAAGACTGAAGAGACTTCACATGAATGAAATAGATGGTCGAGAGAGACTCACACTCCGGGAAGAAAAAGGGGATTGGAGGGCGGGAAATAAAGGCAACTGGAAGGGAGAACCAACGAATATCTTGAAGAGAAAACACCGGTTAAAATCATTGAGGAAAGAAGGCAAAGACTTCGCACGAGTAGGATGGATACTCGATTACGGACTCCGACTCCGAGAAGAAAAAGGGTGGGCGGGTGGCAAAAGAAGACAACGGAGGATTGAACTTGGCAAAGATGAAGAGGCTTGAGTCAACTTGACGAGAAATGCACCGGATGAAAAGAGCTGAGACCCAACGATCGAAAAACCAACTGCGTGATCCTAAAGAAAAATTTGAAGGGGAAGAAGAGTAATTCAAAACACCTACATCAAGATTCCTTACCAGAGCGACGAAGGGGCTGAGGAGTAAAAAGAATTCCTAATCTTCGATATAACTAGACTCCGAAAACGCTTTTCTTCTAGACACAACAACGGCCAAACTACATGATCAAACAAGGGGGCTCCTAAGGTCGGTCGAGGCTCTGATACCAACTTGTCACGCCCAAGATGCGACCCTATCCTAAAAGGAACTCGAAGGTCCCACCAAGGATAGAAGTGCATCTTGAAGACGCTTTTGCAAGGTGGATATCATTACATCAACATTACATAATAGATGGGGATACATACAAAAGGCATACAATGCCACACAAATACAATATCATCTTACATAAGAGCACCATCCGACTACGAATGAAACACAAACAGAAACGCAAACGACATCCACCCTGCTAGCCCAGGCTGCCGACCTGGAACCTATCCCCTGATCGAATAAGAAGCAAAAGAAGAACTCCAAATCAAGGAACATCGCTCTCGCGTCAAGATCATCGCATAACCTGTACCTGCAACTGTTGTTGTAGTAATCTGTGAGCCACGAGGACTCAGCAAGCCCATTACCATGGGTATCAAGACTAGCAAAGCTTAATGGGTGAGGAAGGGGTAAGGTGGTGAGGTTGCAGCAGCGACTAAGCATATATGGTGGCTAATATACGCAAATAAGAGCGAGAAGAGAGCAAATGGAACGGTCGTGAAGCTAACAATGATCAAGAGGTGATCCTGAACTCCTACTTGCGTCAAACATAACCCAAAATCGTGTTCACTTCCCGGACTCCGCCGAAAAGAGACCATCACGGCTACACACGCGGTTGATGCGTTTTAATTCGGATCTGGTGTCAAGTTATCTACAACCGGACATTAACAAATTCCCATCTACCCATAACCGCGGGCACGGCTTTCGAAAGTTTATACCCTGCAGGGGTGTCCCAACTTAGCCCATGATAAGCTCTCGCGGTCAACGAAGGATATACCTTCTCCCAGGAAGACCCGATCAGTCTCAGAATCCTGGTTTACAAGACATTTCGACAATGGTAAAACAAGACCAGCAAAGCCGCCCGATGCACCGACAATCCCGATAGGAGCTGCACATATCTCGTTCTCAGGGCAATAACGGATGAGCAATCCGTACAACTAAAACCAGACCTCAAGTTTCCCTGAGGGGGCGCTACAAAGGGCTCTAGTTCGGACCATCACTTAGAGAAGCACTGGCCCGGGGGGGGGGGGGGGCTATAATAAAGATGACCCTTGGGTTAATTACTCCCAAGGGAAAACTAGGTGGTGGTGAGGCAAATGGTAAAACCAAGGTTGGGCCTTGCTGGAGGAGTTTTATTCAAAGCGAACTGTCAAGGGGGTCCCATAAATCACCCAACCGCGTAAGGAACGCAAAATCCGGGAACATAACAACGGTATGACGGAAACTAGGGCGGCAAGAGTGGAACAAAACACCAGGCATAAGGCCGAGCCTTCCACCCTTTACCAAATATATAGATGCATTAATTAAATAAGAGATATTGTGATATCCCAACATAACCCTGTCCACCATGGAGCAATCTTCAACTTCACCTGCATCTAACAACGCTATAAGAGGGGCTGAGCAAAGCAGTAACATAGCCAAGCAATGGTTTGCTAGAAAGGGTGACAAGGTTAGAGGCTGACATGGCAATTTGAGAGGCTTGATAGAACAAGGGATAGGTAGCGCAGCATAGCGATAGAACGAAGCAACTAGCATAGCAATGATAGTAGTGAGATCCAGGGTAGCGGTCATTGTCGGTGTCAAAACCGGCGGATCTCGGGTAGGGGGTCCCGAACTGTGCGTCTAGGCGGATGGTAACAGGAGACAAGGGACACGATGTTTTTACCCAAGTTCGGGCCCTCTCGATGGAGGTAAAACCCTACTCTTGCTTGATTGATATTGATGATATGGGTAGTACAAGAGTGGATCTACCACGAGATCGAGGAGGCTAAACCCTAGAAGCTAGCCTATGGTATGATTGTTGTTCTGTCCTATGGACTAAAACCCTCCGGTTTATATAGACACCAGAGAGGGCTAGGGTTACACAGAGTCGGTTACAATGGTAGGAGATCTACATATCCGTATCGCCAAGCTTGCCTTCCACGCCAAGGAAAGTCCCGTCCGGACACGGGACGAAGTCTTCAATCTTGTATCTTCATAGTCTGGGAGTCCGGCTGATGATGATAGTTCGGCTATCCGGATAACCCCTAATCCAGGACTCCCTCAGTAGCCCCTGAACCAGGCTTCAATGACGACGAGTCCGGCGCACATATTGTCTTTGGCATTGCAAGGCGGGTTCCTCCTCCGAATAATTTATAGAAGATTGTGAACACCAGGATAGTGTCCGGCTCTGTAAAATAAATTCCACGTACCACCGTAGAGAGAATAAAATTCACACAAGTTCGATATGCTAACGTGTTTTGTGGCGTGACGTCACACCACAACCAAGCCTTTACTCGAATCGTTTTTATTATACCACCTCACACTAGTGCAGAACCGGGCAATAGCACCGGTTCGTAAGGCCCTTTAGTGCCGGTTACATAACCGGCACTAAATTGTGGTCACTAAAGGCCCCCCCCCTTTAGTACCGGTTCAGCACGAACCGGTGCTAAAGGGCAACCACGTGGCACGAGCCAGCTCCGGGGGCCTGGAGCCCTTTAGTACCGGTTGGTAACACCAACCGGTACTATAAGCTTTGGTGGGTTTTTAGTTTTATGATTTCTTTTTCATTTAATTTTGTGTTTCCATTTTATTTCTTTTTTGTTTGCTGGTATTTTACGATACTACACATTGTACACGTTATGCATCATACATCATGCATGCTTTGTTTATCAACGCTGCTGCTATGCTCATTGCACCCGCAGATATAACATGCTCATGCATGCTTTGCATCATTACATCATCATATATATATATAATAACAAGTCCTACTAATCATGCATCATCATACAACTTCTACTCATTATTAATAATAAGTCATACGATCATCGTCCTCATATATAGTCATCGAACCCAACCCTACATAATTGTTCTTAGCACATGATCATCAGTATCAGGTAGGACCTAAACACCCTTAAGGTAAAATAGCATAAAACAATATAGACCCTGACTCTCCATTATGAAGAATGGCGATCATCCTGTCTCCAATTCTTGCCTTTCGCTGCTTATTGCTTCCAAGAAGCTCCTTACGACTGTCCATACATTTTTTCCATTCTTTGATTGTTATGTCTCCACTTCTTTTAGAAACCCGGTATGGACAGTTGAGATTCGTAGGACGACCTGGTCGTATGTTCAAAACATGAAGGCTACCACGCGTATACATCAGATGAGGCACACAATCATTCGGGATTATCTGTTGAAAAACATAATAATAACTTTTTAGTTAGCAATGATGTACTAGTTTTAGAAGTGTGCAAAAAGATGCACGGATGTTGTAATAGTAAAAAATAATCTTACCAGGGTATCTCCATGGTAGTTACCGTAGTTCAACACGTGCACTAGTGGCACGTATTGACCATAATGTTGAGGAGTTTGATTGTAGATATTGTAATTCTCAAGATCAGTACAAAATCCGACCAAATGATTTTTCTCCTGATAAGTTAATTCGGAGCCTTCAGTGTAGTACGTTCTGTCTACCATCTTCCGCACATTCTTTGAAGAATGAAAATAAGCTATCAATGGAGATAAGTTGTCAACATTATATTTTGAAATAAACAATATAAATTACTTAATAACTATGTTTAGCTCACATGAGGGAAGAACTGGAGGTGTATCCACAAGGACCCAAATCGAAGGTGTCTCTTGCTCGATTGTAGGTTCACCAAGATCCATGGTGACAAGCATACCCTCATCAAGACCATACATCTTGCAAAATGCATCCCAATTTTTGCAACCAAAATGGGTTACACTCTGAGCATTGTACAACTTTACTTGAAAATCCACACCATGTTCGGTACTTAGGATAATTTTTTTGGTTTCGAAATTTTCATGGTCTTCAAAACTCATCCTCTCCAAGACATAGCGTCTTGCAAAGCATGGGATAAGCTAGTCGAATTGGAAAACATGAAAAATACACGTTAAAATAGTTGAAGTCGTGCTTAATTACGAAAAAAACTATTGTCGTCGTTGCGTACCATATGAACATCGCAGGTCTCCTTGAGCTTAATGTTGAATACTTCGAAAGAGATTGTCCAGTTTGTAAATGAAGTGCATCCAGTTTTTGCCGTAACCCTCTCTACTTTTTTGAACAATCTATGTGGGTGAAATGATGATACCATGCCAAGTTTCAACTTTTTCAGAGTTCATTTGTAGTGCTTTTCAATTTCCAGGTCATTTAGTTCTCAAAACAAATCATTGAATGCATGAAAAATAGCAAATGAAGGCAGAAATGGTTGAAAGTTGATGGCGTCGCTTTGAATGGTGCATACTGAATGCACAAAAAGTCTGGAGTTGTAATAAGTTTAAAAAAATGAAATGCCTTTGTAACAGATGAGTATAATTTCGTCAAAAACCTGAATACTTCGAAAGAGATTGTCCAGTTTGTAAACGAAGTGCATCCAGTTTTTGCCGTAACCCTCTCTACTTTTTTGAACAATCTATGTGGGTGAAATGATGATACCATGCCAAGTTTCAACTTTTTCAGAGTTCATTTGTAGTTCTTTTCAATTTCCAGGTCATTTAGTTCTCAAAACAAATCATTGAATGCATGAAAAATAGCAAATGAAGGCAGAAATGGTTGAAAGTTGATGGCGTCGCTTTGAATGGTGCATATTGAATGCACAAAAAGTCTGGAGTTGTAATAAGTTTAAAAAAATGAAATGCCTTTGTAACAGTCGAGTTTAATTTTGTCTGAAACCTGAATACTTCGAAAGAGATTGTCCAGTTTGTAAACGAAGTGCATCCAGTTTTTGCCGTAACCCTCTCTACTTTTTTGAACAACCTATGTGGGTGAAATGATGATACCATGCCAAGTTTCAACTTTTTCAGAGTTCATTTGTAGTGCTTTTCAATTTCCAGGTCATTTAGTTCTCAAAACAAATCATTGAATGCATGAAAAATAGCAAATGAACGCAGAAATGGTTGAAAGTTGATGGCGTCGCTTTGAATGGTGCATACTGAACGCAGAAAATATAAGAGCATTTACATCACGATCTTATATTTCTTTAGAGTCTAAACTGTCAATATGATCTTATAACATCAAAAATACTTTGATCATCAATGATCTTTGTGTGTACAATCTGAATTGTCAATATGAGTCATCAACGATTTATAAACCGATGAAGACTCATATTGCGGCCACAAATTCTACACATAGAGTTCAATGAATACCAAGTGCTTGTGATAGTTTGACAAATAACATATTTAAGGTGGTAAAAGGCTTGTTAGGGGAGCGAGGTGGGACTAAAAACAGCTTGCCATAAGCTCATTAGTACCGGTTCGTGGTACGAACCGGCACTAAATGGTGATGGTGGGGCCATAGCCTGACCGTAGGCTGACACATCCCCTTTAGTACCGGTTCGTGGCATGAGTTCGCCACGAACCGGTGCTATTGATCGCCGCCACGAACCGGTGCTATTGTACACATTAGTGCCGGCTGAAATTCAAACCGGCACTATTGGGCTTCACGTTTGACCCTTTTTCTACTAGTGTCAGCGCGTTTAGCGAAGCGGTTTCCTTGGCACGTCTTGTCGAAGCAGAGATCGTGTTCCCCTTATTCCGGGATTCCCATCAATACGGATGTGGGTAACCCAACCGCGCCATTGATTGCGGCGCTTGGGAGATAAGCGAGTTTTACCAGGCCGGTGGGGACGCATAGTTTCGTCCGCCCATATATAAGGGGATAAGGATCCACCTTTTTACCTACGCCTTCTTCCTCCTTTGCTTATCCATCTCCGCGCACTCGAGCTCTAGCGCCCAAGTCCGCACATCTCACCTCGACCTTCTCCAGCCATGTCCGGAGCGGGAGGCAAGTGGATGGCCTCCTCCATTACGGAGGGGCACATCAAGAAGCTGCGCAGCGCCGGATATCTGTCCAGCGACATCGCGCACCGGCTCCCCGACGAGGGGCAGCTCATCCCCACCCCCGGGCCCCATGAGAGGGTGGTATTCCTTCCCCATTTCCTCTGCGGACTGGGCATCCCACTCCACCCCTTTGTCCGGGGGCTCATGTTCTACTACGGCCTGGATTTCCATGATCTGGCCCCGAATTTCATCCTCAACATCTCGGCGTTTATCGTCGTGTGCGAGGCCTTCCTCTGCATCCAGCCCCACTTCGGCTTGTGGCTAAAGACCTTCAATGTCAAGCCGAAGGTTGTGAAGGGCAGCTAAGCGGAGTGCGGAGGTGCCATGGTGGGCAAGATGCCCAACGTCACTTGGCTCGAGGGCGCCTTTGTGGAAACCATCAAAGGGTGGCAGTCGGGGTGGTTCTACATCACCGAGCCGCGTGACCCTGAATGGGCAGCGGCCCCCGAATTCAGATCTGGCATTCCCATGCGGCTCACTTCCTGGAAAGAGAAGGGCCTGCAGTGGGGCGATTCGGAAGAGCTGACCAGACTCCAATCCTGTCTCCAAACCCTGGTGAACAAGAAGCTCAAGCTTGTCAATGTAATCCAGGTCATGCTCATCTGTCGGATTCTCCCCTGCCAACAACGGGACTTCAATTTGTGGGAGTTCGATCCGGCACAGCACCAAACCCTGAGCGGCCTCTTCGATACTACGTACGAAGATGCCTGGAGGGTGTTGTTCAAGGGAGGCGAGGCCCCCGCATCCGCTACTGAAGATCGCGGATTCAGCTCGTAGCGTCCAGCTGGCGAGGTAAGCCATGTTATCCTTTATGGGACACTTGCTTTTCATGTTTTGACTTTATTCGGGATCTAAAACTCCCAATGCCTTTAACAGGCTTGGCAGAAGACCTCCGGACAGGTTAACTGTCCGGCTCCTCTTCCAGAAGACCCAGCGAATGCCCGTTTGACAGGGCTGTTGGTCCTGGCACTTTACGTAGTGCCGGAGAAGAAGGCCATGGGAACCCGAAGGAGTTTTAGGCGTCAGGTAGTATCGGACTCATCGTTCGATGACTCCGAGGAGGACTCCTCCCACGAGGACGAGGAGGAGAAGAAAGAGGCCTCTCCCCCAGCGGGGGGAGAGAAGAAGAGGAAGGCCTCCCCAGCGAGAGAGGGCGAAGGGTCCAAGAATGTAAAGACCCTTCCCCCGGACTGCTTCGCCACCGTCGGCGATGGCGACGAGGAGTGGCCCTCAAGGGCCAAGCCCCTGGCGAGATCGTAAGTATCCAGACTCCTAAATGATTTATAATTTTTCTTTTTGTCGCATGGTGTCTTTCTAGTGCCGCATACAACCCTGTAGTCCACCCAAGGGCGATCTTCCCGCTTCGTCGAGTGGGTCTTTGGTCACGTCGGATATGGATTCTCTTCCGACCGCCTCCACCCCCGCGATGCTGACGACGCCGAGGTGGGATCCCGGGAAGGGACCCACCAGGAGGAGGAGGCCCCAGAGGTGCCGCAGGGCAACCTCCCGGACTTTGCACCGGACTCCGCGCCGGAACCTGCAGTGGTTCCAGAGTCCGGCGGGCGGCCCCTTCGTAAGAAGGGCAAGACTGTGACACCGGCGGCCTCCGTCCAACCGGAGGCGCCGGATAACTTGCTGGAGGCACTCAATGGCGCTTCCATCGAAGAAGAACACTGCACTGTCATGAGTGCGGTGATTCAGAAGGTTCAGTTCACCAAAAGCGGGCTGACTGAGGCCTGCAGCAGCCTTCTAATAGGCTTTGAGGTAAGAATTTTAATATATGTAAAGTAGTACCACATAGACAGTAGCCCCTGATGCTCGGTTCGGTGTTCGGAAAGAAAAGCCGGACTGAGGATCTAAAAAGATATATGCAGGAGTCTTAAAGAATATGTCAATATGGGATTGCAGGCTGCGCTGCTGACCTCTGCCGCACTGACTGCGGAGGTCAATGCTTTGAAGCAAAGCCTCGAGCAGTCCGAGAGCAAGCTCAGCCGTGCCAAGAAGCAGCTCGAGGACAAGGAAGGTGAGTAACACCTTATTAAAGTTGTACCTTACAGAAAAGGATTTGGTTGCAAGAGAAATGACAAGGATAACGTGGGTACTCCAGGGGCCACGAACGAGGTGGCGACCCTGAAGGAGGCGGTGTTCGCGGCCGAACGTAATGCGGCCGCGGAGCGTGCTGGGCGAGAGAAGCAGGAGGCGCGGGTGGCAGAGGTACAACAAGAGCTCCAGGCTCTCATGGAAAAACATGGGAGTTTGGAGCGCGACTCGAAGACTCGAGAGTCCGAGCTTGCATCGGCTCTTGAGAGTGCCAAAGCCGCTAAGGCCGAAGCCCATAAGGCCCTCTAGGAAATCAAGGCATTGAAGAAAATAGAGGCGGGTAAGGCATTTTTCATGCAAAGCAAGTATGTGAATGTGAATTACCTATTACTTACCCGAATTCGGAGCTCTCCAGGAGCGTTCGCAGATCTGCCCCGCAGCGTGTCCGATGCTGCTGCTTTCTACAGGGCCGAGGAGGGGAGCTCGACGGAGAAGGTCTTCTGGTCTCAGTATGCTGAGGCCGGACATCCGGCGCCCCTTAGCGACCAGCTGAAGCAGCTGGTCGAGCTCCACAAGGTGGCCGAACAGGCCATGAAGGGCCTCATAGTTCGGCTATGGACCAAGGAGGCCATGCCTGGGAGCTACTTCGGCCTGGTGCAGCGGCTGGTGGATGCTTGTCTAGGGGTTGAAGTCATCAAGCACTCGGCCTGCATTGAAGGTGCCCGTCGGGCCCTTGCCCGTGCAAAGGTGCACTGGGGTAGGATGGACACTGAGAAGCTTGTGATGGACGCGCCACCAGCGGGCAAGGAGTATCGCACGCCCGAGATGTATTATAAGGGTGTCCTGAAGGGTGCCTGCATGATTGCGGGTGAGTGCTCCAAAGATGTAATATTTGAGTAGACTCGCATTTTGTTATCCTGTGCGCTGAAAACTTTGTTCATGTGCGCTAAGTAACGCTTGTTAATTTAAAATATTACCTTCTGTGCGGCCGTTTATCAAATCTGAGAGATGGCATGTCGTCGGCTTCAGCCCCCATGCCACGAGTGCTGGGGTGTTCGGGATAAACTTGAGCACTCTTGTTCCCAATTTCGGGTCCATCTAGGGAGGCGCTCAACACAACGAACGAGGCAACGGGACTTATAATGCTTGAACACTCTCACTTAGCCATAGAATTCTATAATTTTAAATTTCGGTAAAGCCCCTAGTGTCCGGAAGGCCGAATTTGGGGCGCTATCCACGCCTGGGCTGGACGAAGCTGGGTCCTCGCTCTAAGCGGCATAAGTCTTTAGGGACTCGAAAAAACCTCTCGAACAGTGACGAGCTCTCGCCTTATCATGACGGTCAGTTTTAGCTTTCTCCACTGAGGCGCTCACCCAGCTCAACTGGGGCGCAATCGCAGTGGTTCTCCCAGCGCTACCTTAGCTGATATAACGAAACGTAAGGTACCAAAACATGGGAGTCGGGCAAACCCAAATATTGACCCAAGACATGATTCGGAGCCGATGCATATAATGCTATAAGTTCGGGGTGCCGCACTTGTGAAAGTGTTCGGACTTATCACACCCATAATGTGGGGAACTTAAGCCCCTGGTGTATTTAGCCGTACCAAAGTGTACGGATGCAACATGTCATAAATGAACATATGTATAAGAAAGGAATGCAATTATAAGCAAGAAGCGATGCATTGTTTATTCAAGAAATACTGCCATGAATGCAGAACGATACAAATAGTGTGGTAAGCAAGGGATGGGACTATTAAACATGTCCCCCTCCAGGGGTAGGCTGCGGAATGGTGTATAAAACAGGTATAATGCTCATAATGGAGACCACCTGGATACTCGTCGTAGCTTTTCTCCTTCCCTGGCTGTTGCATCGTGAGTTCGGCAGGTCTGCTGCCGGACAGGTCCTCTGGTAAATGGAGTCCTGTGGATAAGAAGAAAAAAGAAAAAAGAAAAAAAATGACACACTTGGGAGCCCCTGGTGTGGTTGAGACGCACTCTGGGCCTGTTGTGGTCGTGCCCCTCCCCCTATGCCCATGGTATCTCCAGAGCGTAATGATGTATGCGAAGTATCGGTCTTGCAATTTTGCAAGGGCTGGGGTTGGGGCCGCATTGCTACGCGTGCTCGGAACGTGCCAGGTGGTCTTGTTGTAGGTTACTCCGGGCGCGTTTAGCCGTGTCCGGTCGCTTAACGGCTGGACTCGAGAATTGCCTTAAGAGGCTGCTCTGTACTTCTGCCGCAAGAGCCGCTGTGTGTTCCTCCGTTCAGAGGGAGCGTTCAGTGTTTTCGTTGACCGTGATGACTCCTCGAGGGCCTGGCATTTTGAGCTTGAGGTATGCGTAGTGCGGCACCATGTTGAACTTTGCAAACGCGGTCCGTCCGAGCAGAGCAGGATAGCCGCTGTGGAACGGAACTATGTCGAAGATTAACTCCTCGCTTCGAAAGTTATCCGGGGATCCGAAGACCACTTCTAGTGTAACTGAGCCTGTACAATTGGCCTCTACACCTGGTATGACGCCTTTGAAGGTCGTCTTTGTGGGTTTAATCCTTGAGGGGTCTATGCCCATCTTGTGCACTGTATCCTGATAAAGCAGGTTTAGGCTGCTGCCGCCGTCCATCAGGACTCTGGTGAGGTGAAATCCATCTACGATTGGGTCTAAAACCAATGCAACGAATCCGCCGTGGCAGATGCTGGTGGGGTGGTCCCTTCGATCAAAAGTGATCGGGCAGGAGGACCATGGGTTGAACTTCGGGGCGACTGGCTCCATCGCGTATACGTCCCTGAGTGCACGCTTCCACTCCCTCTTGGGTATGTGGGTTGCGTATATCATGTTCACCGTCCGCACTTGTGGGGGGAAACCCTTCTGTCCTCTATTGTTCGGTGGCCGGGTCTCTTCCTCGTCGTCGCTATGTAGCCCCTTGTCATTGTTTTCGGCAATTAACTTGCCTGCCTGCTTGAGTACCCAACAATCCCTGTTGGTGTGATTAGTTGACTTTTCGGGGGTGCCGTGTATCTGGCAAGAGCGGTCGAGTATTCGGTCCAAATTGGACGGACCCGGAGTAGTTCTTTTGAATGGCTTTTTCCGCTGACCGGGTTTGGAGCCTCTGAATCCGGCATTGACTGTCGTATCCTCAGTGTTATCGCCGTTAACGCGGCGTTTGTTTTTGTTGCGACGCGACCTGCCATTGCGGTCCTTGGTATCCGGACTGCCAGAATTTTTGCTAAGGTTGTTGCTGTGGGCTAGCCAGCTGTCCTCTCCCGCGCAGAAGCGGGTCATGAGTGATGTGAGGGCTGCCATGGATTTCGGCTTTTCCTGTCCCAGGTGCCGGGCAAGCCACTCGTCGCGGATGTTATGTTTGAAGGCCGCGAGGGCCTCCGCATCCGGATAGTCGACGATTTGATTTTTCTTTGTTAAGAACCGTGTCCAGAATTGTCTTGCCGATTCGTCTGGCTGCTGAATTATATGGCTTAGGTCGTCGGCGTCTGGTGATCGCACATACGTGCCCTAGAAGTTATCAAGGAATGCGGCTTCCAGGTCCTCCCAACACCCAATTGATTCTGCTGGCAAGCTGTTAAGCCAATGCCGAGCTGGTCCTTTAAGCTTGAGTGGGAGGTATTTGATGGCGTGAAGATCATCACCACGGGCCATGTGCATGTGAAGGAGGTAGTCTTCGATCCAAACCGCGGGGTCTATTGTGCCATCATAGGATTCAATATTCACGGGTTTAAACCCTTCGGGGATTTGATGATCCATTACTTCATCTATGAAGCATAGTGGGTGTGCGGCGCCTCTGTATTGGGCTATATCACGACGTAGCTCAAACGAGCTTTGTCTACTATGTTCGGCCCGGCTGGAATTGCTGTGTCCGGTGCGACGGATATCGTCGCGTATCATGGGGCGCCCTCGCGATCCGTAGATCGATCTTGATTGTCTTGCCTTATCCTCCAATATATCTCGCAAGTCCGGAGCGTTCCCCTGTGGCTTTGTGCTTTTCGAGCGATGTCGGGGGTATTATTCTAGTGGAGGGCCTAAAGGCCTCTCTGTCGCGGCCACGAGGTGGACGGTGAACCGTATTGTGCGCTGGTGATGCAGGTTTATATGCCTCCTCCTCTAATCGGGGGAGCAGCTTGTGTTTGTGGTAGCTTTTGGAGGGGCGTTCGAGTTCATGCTCTTGGGCCGCGAGGACTTCAGTCCATCTGTCGGCTAGCAGATCTTGATCAGCTCTAAGCTGTTGCTGCTTTTTCTTGAGGCTGTTTGCCGTGGCCATAAGCATGCGTTTAAAACGCTCTTGTTCGATGGGATCCTCAGGCACGACGAATTCGTCGTCGTAGAGGCTTGCCTCGTCTCCAGAGGGAGGCATGTAATTATCATCCTCTACCTCTTCGTCTGCCGCTCTCTCATGAGGTCTGGCTTCTCCTTCCTCCTGTGCTGAATCTTGCTGGAGGGGGTTGTCTTCGGCACTGTCAGGGGTGTTGTTGTCTCCGGTGCCGGAATCTCCATTCTTGCTGTGGCGGGATTTAGAGCGGCGCCGCTGACGCCAGCGCTTAGGCTGTTTCTGGGAGGAGTCTTCCTCCGCTGTTTCCTCGCCCTTCCCATCCTTTGGGATGTCCACCATGTATATGTCGTATGACGAGGTGGCTTTCCAGTCCCCAGTAGGCGCTGGTTCTTGGTCGTCTCCGGCATCGTCGTCCATACTGTCGATGTCTTCGGAGTCGTAGTCTAGCATGTCGGTTAGATCGTCGACAGTGGCTACAAAGTGGGTGGTGGGTGGGCTTTGAATTTCGTCGTCCACATCCCAACCGTCCTGACCGTGACCCGGCCAGGGCTCTCCTGATAACGAGAGATACTTTAGCGAATTCAGGATGTCGCCAAAAGGCGAGTGCTGAAAGATGTCCGCAGCGGTGAACTCCATGATCGGCGCCCAATCAAATTCGATTGGTAGGGGCGCAGGAGGTTCGGAGTCCGGCGAGGAGTCCGGCACCTCGGAGTCACAAGCTTCACAAGGGACAAGGTTGGTATTTGGCTCCATCTCCGTAGATGTAGCAGCCCCCGAGACGGTGTCTAGCCACCCATCCTCGATCTGCGCAGTCGGCTCTGAATTAAGGGTCGGAGCGGACTTGTGTGCAGCCTCCAGGGCACTGTCCGACGGCAGATCTAAATCATGCCCATCGAGACAGTGCGGAGCGCTCGGCTGTGGCTCGAATCCGTCGAAGATCAAGTCTCCGCGGATGTTAGCCGTGAAGTTAAAACTTCCGAATCTGACCTGATGGCCAAGGGCGTAGCTTTCAATCTGCTCCAGATGGCCAAGCGAATTGGCCCGCATTGCAAAGCCGCCAAATACGAAGATCTGTCCGGGGAGAAAAGTCTCACCTTGGACCGCATTGTTGTTGATGATCGAAGGAGCCATCGAGCCTATATGTGACGGCACAGAGGAACCCTCAATGAAAGCACCAATGTCAGTGTCAAAACCGGCGGATCTCGGGTAGGGGGTCCCGAACTGTGCGTCTAGGCGGATGGTAACAGGAGACAAGGGACACGATGTTTTTACCCAGGTTCGGGCCCTCTGGATGGAGGTAAAACCCTACTCTTGCTTGATTGATATTGATGATATGGGTAGTACAAGAGTGGATCTACCACGAGATTGAGGAGGCTAAACCCTAGAAGCTAGCCTATGGAATGATTGTTGTTCTGTCCTATGGACTAAAACCCTCCAGTTTATATAGACACCGAAGAGGGCTAGGGTTACACAGAGTCGGTTACAATGGTAGGAGATCTACATATCCGTATCGCCAAGCTTGCCTTCCATGCCAAGGAAAGTCCCATCCGGACACGGGACAAAGTCTTCAATCTTGTATCTTCATAGTCTGGGAGTCCGGCCGATGATGATAGTTCGGCTATCCGGATACCCCCTAGTTGAGGACTCCCTCAGTCATCTTGCCTGAAATCCCGCTAGGAAGAAGAACGAGTCCATGAAGAAGACGTACGGATGAAGCCGAACCAAGCGTAGACGAACGAATCCTCACGATCGCAACGAAACAGGAACTATCGAGAAGAAGCACATAACATGGTAAACACACCACACATAGACAAGACATGATGCGCAACCAAGCAAGATGAATGACAAAGCTACATGAAGCTACTCATGGCAAGAGATGATGCATACAAGAGCAACATAGCCAAACAAGTTTAAATGAGGCCGGAAACAACATATAACAATTCCAGTAAGTCCTCGTATGCAAATTTTGAAATTGTTCCAGAACTGTTTAAACCTTATGTTCAAGTTGTTAAATAGCAATTAAGATGCACCAAGATGATGTACACGAAATTCTAGTCAAGTTACAAATAAAGTTCATTTAATTTGAAGCTACGGCCTAGAAGATATGAGCAAAACAAGTTAAACATGGCATTGATGCAAAATGCATACAAACATCAAGCAAACACCTCAAAACAAGGATGCAACATGATAATATGAAGCTACATGCAAAATCAAGCAAGTTTCATATAGAGCACACTCAAAACAGAGCAACGGTTCAACACATACCTCTATACAAGTTTAAAGGACAAGCTGTCCAAAACAGCAACTAGGCATCTAGCAAGCATCAAAACAATATGCTACAGCACCTCATCATAAGAACAAAACATGAACATTGAGCTATCTCCAGAAAACACTATAACATGCTCAAAAGGACATGGCAAGATTGCAAATAATAACAGTTTTAGGCTTAGCAGGAATAACATCAGGTTGCATTGTTTAAAGCTATCAAACAACATGTTATAGGAACTTATCATGGCAAACAAAGGCATGGCATGAATCTACTAAATGCATATAACAAAAGTCCCTTACAGACCATGAGCCAAAAAGGATCAGAAGATATGATGGCACCCATGTAAACATGGCAAGTTATATGACAGATTCATACATGGCAGGAACAACAATAAGTAGGCATGTTGGTGAGCTTGTACCACTCACCACAGAGCAATAAATGGCATAACAAGGTTACCAACAGTAAAAATACATGTTTGTGAAGCTAAGCATGGCAAGATCAAGTTCATAGGGTGCATGGATCACTAACAACAATCATGGCAACATTGAACTTAATGTTAACAGGCTGTCAGCAACATTATTTAGCAACTATGGAGCATGATATGAACAATCTACAGCAAGCTATAAATGCAACCAAGGGCATGGATGGATAGAGCATGACATGTGTAACAAAACATACTTAGTGAACATCTCCAGATTATGCATAGAATGACTTGTAGCAGCAGGTATACATAGCATCACAAAATAACAGATTCAGCCTAGCAAAACAGCAACAACAAGTACCCTAGTTAACAAGCTCGATGCACTCACCACACAAATCACAAAAATACATGGATATCACCCCTGTAAAGATGGCATGACATAGTTCAAAACACATGTAGACATCAATCTCATAGGATGCACACACAAAATGCAACAAAAAAGACAAATCATCAAGTTATAACAGTTTCAGCAGATTAACATCATATAGCACTCTTGCAACAATGATTCAGGCATCAAGATGATCTCAAACAAGCATGACACAATGGAATGAAATGAAGAGCATCTCATTTTGAACAATTTGATATGTTACACGCATGAAACGGAGTAGTATGCAACAAGTTATGGCATGTCGAACAGGGGACCAGAATGCTGAACATCTCAGGGACAGGCAAAATTATACCTCCGTGAAAAGTCAATGCGGGATGGCGGGATCCCGGATGGGGGCGCGGGCGTGTTTGGTTCGAGGGAGTGGTGGATCTCGTCCCACTCCCCCGGATCTGACCGGAGTAACTCCGGCGAGGTCGAGGATGGCGGCTCCGGCGACGGGGCTTGCCGGAGACGACGAGGGGCGGCGGGGAGGTGCGGCAGAGGAGGCTGGCGAGCTCCTGGCAGCGCCCTAGCGCGGAAGCCGAGGCAGCAGAGGGCGGAGCGGGAGAACGGCGTCGACGGTGAGGTCTGACGGCGGCGGGGCGGCGGCCGGCGCGGAGGCACGCCTCGGCGGGGACGGGCGCGGGGGAGCCGCAGAAGCCTCGGGAGGCGCGCGCGGGCGAGCTCCGGGCGGCGGGGGAGCGGGGCGGCGCCGGCTGGGAGGCGCGGGCACGGCCGGGCGGATGGGCGCGTCGGCGAGGCGCCGGCGGGCGCCGGCGCGGGGCCGCGGCGGCGGGGCGCGGACGGTCTGGGTGGCGGCGGATCTGGGCCTGCGCGGGCCCCGGATGGGCTCCGCGGGCCGGCGGCGTGAGGAAGGCGGCAGAGGACACGTCCGGCGGGGTCCGGACGTGTCCGGCTGCGGGAGGAGGAAGAAGCTAGGGTTGGACTGCGCGAAAATTCGGGGAGGGCCACCTATTTATAGGTAGAGGGAGCTAGGAGAGTCCAAATAAGGTGCGGTTTTCGCCCACACGATCGTGATCGAACGACCGAGAGCATGGAGAGGGTTGGGATGGGTTTTGGGTCACTTTGGAGGGTGTTGGGCTGCAAGACAAAAGAGGCCTTTACGGTTCCCCGGTTAACTGTTGGAGTACCAAACGACCTCCAAACGGCACGAAACTTGACAGGCGGTCTACCAGTGGTGTACCAAGGCCGCTTGGCAAGCCTCGGTCCATTCTGAGAAAGTTTGACACTCGCTCACAATGAGAGACAAAAGGGGGACGCCGGAGGACATAGAAGCGCCGGATTGCAAAACGGACAACGGGGAAAAAGCTCAGATGCAAGAGACGAACACGTATGCAAAAATGAGATGCACATGATGACATGGCAAAATGCAACACGCAAGCAAATGACATGGCAACACCGACGAATAACTGGCAGACACCTGGCGCATCGAATCTGAGGCATTACAGCCAAGCTCTTCGCGACTCCGGAGATGAGCGACGATAGCTACGAGCCCCTGAGCTTGCGTCGCTCTCGGAGCAGGGCGGGCTCGTCAGGCCGCCGTCGCCACTGATCTGTATGGGGTTGGCGCTGGTGGCTGACGGCCCACTGTTGATGACGGTGTCTCTTGCGGAGGCGCGCGTAGTTAGCACTCTTTAGGATTTGCTCCTTTTGTTCCCTGCGAGGAATCGAAGAACACACCCCGTGGGGGTTTGTAAGGTGCTTGTAGTTCCATTTGTTAATATGATCCTTATCGTGAAGCGGTGAGGGATGCTCGTCCCGTCTTGGCTTAGTTCCTCCTTTCGAACCTCGCAAGGACTTGACGCTCAGCGCTGACAGGTCCCGGTCCCAAGGCAGGCCTTAGCCGTCGCTGGTATGCCAGGTCGCGATGCCATGGTCAAGGCCAGGAGGTGAGCGGCCCGGGGTCCAGTAAGAGCCCCTGAGTCGCGATGCCCAGAAGGTCCTCTTTAGTGCTCAAGCAGTCATCATTCGGTGAGAAAGGAGCGTGACATCGCCAAAACGAAACTGCGTTAGGTGCGAGGTTGGTGCTGCGATAGCTAGTATTTCCGGAGAATGAGTTATCTTGGGGGTTAGAAGCCACTCCTTCGCGCGGCGCCTGGCCCGTGCACTGACAGCTGGGGAGTTGCCTGGTGAGGTCCCCACGTGCCTCTTCCCTCTCGCCTTTGCTCCCCCTCATGCTCTACGTCCTCAGGTCCCGGCCCTCGAGCGAGCTCAGCCGTCGCTGGTATGCCAGGTCGCGATGCCGTGGTCAAGGCCGGGAGGTGAGGGCTGGAGAGCCAGTAAGAGTCCATGAGTCGCGATGCTCAGGTACCCCCTTTAACGTGCAAGCGGTTCGCGCAGACGAGAGCGAAGGAGATGTTGCGGAGGCCTCGCCCGACGCTGCTCCTTAAAGCGATCCTGCAAGTTCATCATGAGAAAAGCGAGGGCTTGCTGTTACAATTGCTGGCCAGCTGCTGGTTTCTCTGGGAAGGTAGCGAGGCACTAAAGGCTTGGTGAGGTGGCGCCATGCGGGGTTGCTGCGGCCAGAGCTCAGCCATCCAGGTTTGTCGACGTTGCAGGGACGAACCCATGCGCAAGCGTTGTGCTGCGAGGGAGCAGCTCCATCAGTTGGTGTCAATCGAGCGGGCGATTAAGTCAAGCACGTTAATCACGAAGGAGCAAATCCATTTAGATTGGCGCAGAAAAAGACGATCACCGCTGGGTCGGGCCCGAGCGACTTTGGGGATGATGCAACCTGAGGGGCGCCCCCAATAAAGTAAGCTAAGAAAACATGAATCAAAGGGGTACATGCCGCAGGGACTGACCCACACGGCCTGGGAATGATGCAGCCCTGGGGGGGGGGGGGCGCACCCAGCTGAAAATGAAACTCGAAGGATGTCACCTGGTGATGCTGAAGATGAAGGGATGCTGGAGTAGCGGACGGCGTGCACTGCGGAAGCCGATCTTCACGAGCCCCCAGGCCCAGGAGCCTCGAGAGGCTCCGGGGGCGCTGGCGGCTCCTCGCGGACCATCTCCATCTCCGCCAAGACTGCGGAATGCCTGACTGCTTGAGCCTCCAGGATGCTCCTCATGAGGCGCTGACGCACAACAGCCGCGTTCGGCAGGCCGTAAGGCATGCAGACATAGCTGTGGGGTGGACCTTCGCAGCGTCCCATGCATGAGGGCCAGTGGCGCTCGTGAGAGGCGGCTCGGTTGAGTCCTGGTATGTCGATGCAGACGTGCAGCCCACCATCCTCGCCTGGATGGGGAGCTACAGTGGGTAAGCGGCGGCTGCCACTCATGACTCTTGACTCCTGCAGCTCCTGAATGATCTCGCTGACGAACTCCCGAGGGTTTGGCCCTCCTTGCCTTGCTTCTTCCTGAGGGAAACGTGCGTTGAAGCACGCCTCCAAGTGGTGCCCGAGAACCTCCCTCGTGATCCTAGCAAAGTCGATGGCCCTCCAGGAGAGAGCCCCCGAGCCTTGCTCGAGGAGGGCGCCGGGCACGTCTTCCTATGCGACAGAAGGAGACGCCCCCTGAACAGGCGCGGACCCTGAGGGGACTGCCTCCCGAGGGGTCAGACCAGGTGATGTCTTCTTCTTCTTAGGAGCAGCCTCGGGGAGCCTCCCGCTCCTGTGATCTGGGTCTTCAATCGATGCGGCTTGGAAAGCACGCTCCAGAGAACATATAGCGTCTCTCTATTCACAAGGCACCGTGATTACTCCACCGATTCCTGGCATCTTGAGGACATTGTAGCCATGATGGTTCACGGCCATGAACTTGGCCAGGGCTAGGTACCCGAGGATGGCATTGTACGGCAGGCGAATGTGAGCGACGTCAAAGTCAATGAACTCGGTGCAGTAGTTGTCGCGCTTCCCGAAGGTAACAGGAAGGTGGACCTGCCCTACCGGAACCATGGAACCATCAGTGACTCCTGCGAAAGGCTTGGTTGGCTGCAGCTGATTGTATGGCACTTGGAGATTGTTGAACGTCTCGACAGATAGGACATTGAGCCCTGCTCCGCCGTCGATGAGGGTCCTGGTGACTTGCACATTGCTGATGATTGGGGAACAAAGCATCGGGAGGACTCCGGCCGTGGCCGCGCACTTGACCTGATCCACTGAGCTGAACGTGATGGCGCATGCTGACCACCTGAGAGGGCATGTGGCCTCAAGCTTGGGGAGGACTGCATTCACTTCGCGAGCAAACTGCTTGAAGATGTGCTGAGAGGCCGGGGCTTGAGCGCTGCCCAAGATGCAAGCGATTGCGCGCGGCTCCTGGAAGCCTCCAGCCGCCTCGTCCTGATGATGGTCTTCATTCCTCCTCGGCTGTGGTGGCAGAGGAGGGAGGCCCGCGTTGCCTTGTGGGCGATCCTCGCGAGGCTGATCCCTCCAACCTCCCTCGCGAGGCGGGTCCCTCCAACCTCCCTCACGAGGCTGGTCCTGCCAGCGGTCCTCGTGAGGTCGGTCGCGCCACCCTTGGCGAGGGCCACGGTCTTCCCAACATCCTCCACCACTTCCTCCTCCTCGGCCATAGCCCCGGTCGTTGCGCTCGGGGCGTCGGCAGGCACGCACGCCTCGCACGGCCCTGAGCTCTTGGCATTCATTGGTGTTGTGGGTGTGGAGGTCGTGGTATAATCAATACCGGCTGCCCTTGGATGACTCAGGCTGATCCCTGCCTCGCTTGGTGTCCGGTTCTGCTGCAAGTATGGCAGCCCCCTTGCGCTTCACGTCCTTGACCTTGGGCTTCTTCTCTTCTGGGTCAGCAGCCGGCAACTTGAGGAGGGAAAGGTGCCCTTCCTCAGCCCTAGCGCACTTGGTCGCCAGATTGATCATGAGATTATGCAACTCCCGTCGGATCGCGAGCTCCTCCTTCATGGATCGCGAGCTCCTCCTTCATCTTGACGTCACGCACGCCGTCGGAGAAGGCTGAGATGATGGCCTCCTCAGACACCTTGGGGATCTTAAGGCCAGCGCTGTTGAAGCGCTGGATGAACTTCTGCTGGGTCTCTCCCGGCTGCTGCTTGATGCGGCGCAAGTCGCTCATGGCCGGGGGCCAGTCGCGGGTGCCTTGGAAGTTGGCGATGAATCGGGTGCGCATCTCATCCCAGGAGGATATCGTGCCAGGGGCCAGGTTCAGGAGCCAGGTGCAGGCGCCGTCCTTGAGCGCCATGGGGAACCAGTTTTCCATGACCTTCTCGTCCCTGTTGGCGGCCTCGATGCCCACCTCACAGAGCTGGAGGAACTCCGCAGGGTCAGCCGTGCCTTCGTAGCGCAGGGGCAGATCTGGCTTAAACTTGCCCGACCAGGCCAAGCTGCGCAGCTCGGCGGTGAAGGCACGACAGCCTGCTGTGGCCGCGGGAGGCCTTGGATGACAGAGAGCTTGATCTTGCGGGTCTCCGTGCGCTGCCGCTAGGAGCAGCGCGGTGTTGGAAATATGCCCTAGAGGCAATAATAAATTAGTTATTATTATTATATTTCCTTGTTCATGATAATCGTTTATTATCCATGCAATAATTGTATTGATAGGAAACTCAGATACATGTGTGGATACATAGACAACACCATGTCCCTAGTAAGCCTCTAGTTGACTAGCTCGTTGATCAATAGATGGTTATGGTTTCCTGACCATGGACATTGGATGTCGTTGATAACGGGATCACATCATTAGGAGAATGATGTGATGGACAAGACCCAATCCTAAGCCTAGCACAAAGATCGTGTAGTTCGTATGCTAAAGCTTTTCTAATGTCAAGTATCATTTCCTTAGACCATGAGATTATGCAACTCCCGGATACCGTAGGAATGCTTTGGGTGTACCAAACTTCACAACGTAACTGGGTGGCTATAAAGGTGCACTACAGGTATCTCCAAAAGTATCTGTTGGGTTGGCACGAATCGAGACTGGGATTTGTCACTCCGTGTAAACGGAGAGGTATCTCTGGGCCCACTCGGTAGGACATCATCATAATGTGCACAATGTGACCAAGGTGTTGATCACGGGATGATGTGTTACGGAACGAGTAAAGAGACTTGCCGGTAACGAGATTGAACAAGGTATCGGTATACCGACGATCGAATCTCGGGCAAGTACAATACCGCTAGACAAAGGGAATTGAATACGGGATTGATTGAATCCTTGACATCGTGGTTCATCCGATGAGATCATCGTGGAACATGTGGGAGCCAACATGGGTATCCAGATCCCACTGTTGGTTACTGGCCAGAGAGCTGTCTCGGTCATGTCTGCATGATTCCCGAACCCGTAGGGTCTACACACTTAAGGTTCGATGACGCTAGGGTTATAAATGAAGTTTGTATGTGGTTACCGAATGTTGTTAGGAGTCCCGGATGAGATCCCGGACGTCAGGAGGAGTTCCGGAATGGTCCGGAGGTAAAGATTTATATATGGGAAGTCCTATTTTGGCCACCGGAAAATGTTCGGGATTTTTCGGTATTGTACCGGGAAGGTTCTAGAAGGTTCTGGAGTGGGTCCCACCTGCATGGGGGACCCACATGAACGTGGGTAGTGGGGTCAAGGCCCCACACCCCTGCTAAAGGCGCACCAAGATCCCCCCTTAGAAGGAATAAGATCATATCCCGAAGGGATAAGATCAAGATCCCTAAAAAAAGGGGGATAACAATCGGTGGGGAAGGAAATGATGGGATTTCTTTCCTCCCACCTTTGCCAACGCCCCAATGGACTTGGAGGGCAAGAAACCAGCCCCCTCCACCCCTATATATAGTGGGGAGGTGCATGGGAGCTACACGCTTCCCCTGGCGCAGCCCTCCCCCTGTCCCAAGTACTCCTCCTCTCCCGCGGTGCTTGGCGAAGCCCTGCAGGATTGATACGCTCCTCCATCACCACCACGCCCTCGTGCTGCTGCTGGATGAAGTCTTCCCCAACCTCTCCCTCTCACCTTGCTGGATCAAGGCATGGGAGACGTCACCGGGCTGTACGTGTGTTGACCGCGGAGGTGCCGTCCGTTCGGCACTAGGATCTCTAGTGATTTCGATCACGACGAGTACGACTCCTTCAACCCCGTTCTCTTGAACGCTTCCTCTTAGCAATCTACAAGGGTATGTAGATGCACTCTCCTTCCCCTCGTTGCTAGTCTCTCCATTGATAGATCTTGGTGTTGCGTAGAAAATTTTGAATTTCTGCTACGTTCCCCAACAGTGGCATCATGAGCTAGGTCTATGCGTAGTTTCTATGCACGAGTAGAACACAAGTTGTTGTGGGCGTTGATCTTGTTCAATATGCTTACCTTTACTAGTCCAATCTTGTTTCGACGGTATTGTGGGATGAAGCGGCCCGGACCAACCTTACACGTACACTTACGTGAGACAGGTTCCACCGACTAACATGCACTTGTTGCATAAGGTGGCTAGCGGGTGCCAGTCTCTCCCACTTTAGTCGGATCGGATTCGATGAAAAGGGTCCTTATGAAGGGTAAATAGCAATTGACATATCACGTTGTGGTTTTGCGTAGGTAAGAAACGTTCTTGCTAGAAACCCATAGCAGCCACGTAAAACATGCAAACAACAATTAGAGGACGTCTAACTTGTTTTTGTAGGGTATGCTATGTGATGTGATATGGCCAAGAAGAATGTGATGAATGATATGTGATGTATGAGATTGATCATGTTCTTGTAATTGGAATAACGACTTGCATGTCGATGAGTATGACAACCGGCAGGAGCCATAGGAGTTGTCTTAATTTATTGTATGACCTGCGTGTCATTGAACAACGCCATGTAATTACTTTACTTTATTGCTGACCGGTAGCCATAGTAGTAGAAGTAATAAGTTGGCGAGACAACTTCATGGAGACACGATGATGGAGATCATGGTGTCATGCCGGTGACGATGATGATCATGGAGCCCCGAAGATGGAGATCAAAAGGAGCAAAATGATATTGGCCATATCATGTCACTATTTGATTGCATGTGACGTTTATCATGTTTATACATCTTATTTGCTTAGAATGACGGTAGTAAATAAGATGATCCCTCATTAAAATTTCAAGAAAGTGTTCCCCCT
The DNA here is from genome assembly GCA_963921465.1 of Triticum timopheevii. Classification (NCBI taxonomy): domain Eukaryota; kingdom Viridiplantae; phylum Streptophyta; class Magnoliopsida; order Poales; family Poaceae; genus Triticum; species Triticum timopheevii. The sequence goes on along the minus strand of OY997264.1, from coordinate 77,331,756 downwards.
AACTGTGCACCATTGCGAAAGTTCGTCGTTTCGAAGCACCATGTGATGATCAGGTGTGATAGATTCTTACGTTCACATACAACGGGTGTAAACCAGATTTACACATGCGAAACACTTAGGTTAACTTGACGAGCCTAGCATGTACAGACATGGCCTCGGAACACAAGAGACCGAAAGGTCGAGCATGAGTCGTATGGTAAGATACGATCAACATGAAGATGTTCACCGATGATGACTAGTCCGTCTCACGTGATGATCGGACACGGCCTAGTTGACTCAGATCATGTAATCACTTAGATGACTAGAGGGATGTCTATCTAAGTGGGAGTTCATGAGATGAACTTAATTATCCTAAACATAGTCAAAAGATCTTTGCAAATTATGTCGTAAGCTCGCGCTTTAGTTCCACTATTTAGATATGTTCCTAGAGAAAATATAGTTGAAAGTTGACAGTAGCGATTATGTGGACAGTAGAAAGCTTATGTCCTTAATGCACCGCTCAGTGTGTTGAACCCCAAACGTAGTCTGTGGATGTTGCGAACATCGGACATACACGTTTTGATAACTACGTGATAGTTCAGTTAAACGGTTTAGAGTTGAGGCACCAAAGACGTTTTCGAAACGTCACGGAACATATGAGATGTTTCGAGGGCTGAAATTGGGATTTCAGGCTCATGCCCACGTCAAGAGGTATAAGACCTCCGACAATTTTCTTAGCCTACAAACTAAGGGAGAAAAGCTCAATCGTTGAGCTTGTGCTCAGATTGTCTGAGTGCAACAATCACTTGAATCGAGTGGGAGTTGATCTTCCAGATGAGATAGTGATGTTTCTCCAAAGTCATTGCCACCAAGCTGCTAGAGCTTCATGATGAACTATAACATATCAGGGATAGATATGATGATCCTTGAGGTATTCATGATGTTTGACACCGCGAAAGTAGAAATCAAGAAGGAGCATCAATTGTTGATGGTTGGTGAAACCACTAGTTTCAAGAAGGGCAAGGGCAAGAAGGGATAATTCATGAAATGACAAATGAGCTGCTGCTCCAGTGAAGAAACCCAAGGTTGAACCCAAACCCGAGACTAAGTGCTTCTGTAATAAGGGGAACAACCACTGGAGCAGAATTACCCTAGATACTTGGTAGATAAGAAGGCTGGCAAGGTCGATAGAAGTATATTGGATATACATTATTTTAATGTGTACTTTACTAGTACTCCTAGTAGCACCAGCGTATTAGATACCGGTTCGGTTACTAAGTGTTAGTAACTCAAAATAAAAGAGCTACGGAATAAATGGAGACTAGCTAAAGGTGAGCTGACGATATGTGTTGGAAGTGTTTCCAAGTTTGATGTGATCAAACATCGCACGCTCCCTCTACCATCAAGATTAGTATTAAACCTGAATAATTTTCATTTGGTGTTTGCGTTGAGCATAAACATGATTGGATTATGTCTATCGCAATACGATTATTCATTTAAGGAGAATAATGGTTACTCTATTTATTTGAATAATACCTTCAATGGTCTTGCACCTAAAGGAATGGTTTATTGAATCTCGATCGTAGTGATACACATTTTCATGCCAAAAGATATAAGATAGAAATGATAGTACCACTTACTTGTGGCACTGCCATTTGAGTCATATTGGTATAAAACGCATGAAGAAGCTCCATATTGATGGTTCTTTGGACTCACTCATTTTTGAAAAGATTGAGACATGCGAACCATGTCTATTGGTGGATATGTATGAAGAAACTCCATACATATGGATCGTTTGGACTCACTTGATTCTGAATCACTTGAGACTGCAAATCATACCACATGGGCAAGATGACTGAAAGGCCTCGTTTTCAGTAAGATGGAACAAGAAAGCAACTTGTTGGAAGTAATACATTTTGATGTGTGCAGTCCAATGAGTGCTGAGGCACGCAGTGGATATCGTTATGTTCTTACTTCACAAATGATTTGAGTAGATACTGAGTATATTTACTTGATGAAACACAAGTCTGAATTATTGAATGGTTCAAGTAATTTCAGAGTGAAGTTGAAGATCATCGTGACAAGAGGATAAATGTCTATGATATGATCATAGAGATGAGTATCCGAGTTACGAGCTTTGGCACGCAATTAGGAAATTGTGGAAATTGTTTCACAACTAACACCGCCTGGAACACCATAGTGTGATGGTGTGTCCGAACATCATAGTTGCACCCTATTGGATATGGTGCATACCGTGATGTCTCTTATCAAATTACCACTATCGTTTATGGGTTAGGCATTAGAGACAACCACACTCACTTTAATAGGGCACCACGTAATTCCGTTGAGACGACACCGTTTGAACTATGGTTTGGAGAAACCTAAGTTGTCGTTTCTTAAAAGTTTGGGGCTGCGACGCTTATGTGGAAAAGTTTCAGGTTGATAAGCTCGAACCCAAAGCAGATAAAATGCATCTTCATACGACACCCAAAACAGTTGGGTATACCTCCTAATTCAGATTCGAAAGCAATAGGGATTGTTTCTTGAATCGGGTCCTTTCTCGAGGAAAAGTTTGTCTCAAAAATTGAGTGGGAGGATGGTGGAGACTTGATATGGTTATTGAACCGTCACTACAACTAGTGTGTAGCAGGGCACGGGAAGTTGTTCCTATGGCACCTACACCAATTGAAGTGGAAGCTGATGATAGTGATCATGAAGCCTCGGATCAAGTCACTGCCAAACCTCGTAGGATGACAAGGACGCGTACTGCTTCAAAGTGGTACGGTAATCCTGTCTTGGAGGTCATGTTGCTAGACAACAATGAACCTACGAGCTATGGAGAAGCGATGGTGGGCCCGGATTCCAATGAATGGCTCGAGGCCATATAATCCGAGAGAGGATCCATGTGTGAAAACAAAGTGTAGA